>OY728137.1:1790311752-1791628002 GCA_963277665.1 Viscum album
AACTTTGGATATTATGTTTTAAGGTTAAATCATTTCTTATGATTATTTTTGAAAAAGTACAACATTCAGGTCGGGTGATAACCTGTCGTGTCGGACAAAGCTGCCGAAATCAAACCCACAACCATAGTGTGATAGGCCTTTATTAACCACCACTCGCCTACAGAAAGTCCTTGGTTATTACAAAATATTTTTCATCAATTAAATGGTATGTGTTAATATTTGGAACCTTATACGATTAAGATAAATATAATATTTTTCTTGGGTTCTATTATCTTTCGAAGTGAAAGATGAGTTTGTGGTAGAAATTAGTTGAAGTATGAAACTCTACTTTACAAGTATATATATATATATATATGTTATTCTATGAATAAATTAATTCTTAAACTTTAGGGAAGGGATATTAAAACCAAAAATGTGTTATCATAATACCTTATATTTTGTTGAACTGATGATATTTTAATTCATCATAGATTTATGGATTTGAGCCCCTCAATTTTACACTTGTTTGGGATTGATGACCACAATCACTTCCTATAAATACTATTTTTTCCTATAATTATGTGTTTATAATTTCCACCAATGTTCTTCTATTCAAAACCCTAATTTTTTGGTGACTTTCACATTTCTGTTTCCCTCTTATTAAAACTAAATATTATTAACCCTATTTCAGATGTGGGTTTTCCACAAAGGTATTTTCTATTTTCAACCTTTTATTTTTGAAGAACAATTTAATATTTCAATGCTGAAATTTATTGAAGGAGGATAAAATGTAACACCCCAAGCCTTCATGGTATGCTTCTCTTTGAATAATACAATAGTGTGTGTTGTACGTAACTCTATGTTCTAACACACCACAAAAAGAAAACTAACTTTTATGAATAGTAATACCCGCCTTTGAAATTTTATAAATTTTATATTTTAAAATGGACTTCATTTTTGGATTCGTAATATCGAAATTAGCCTAGGGTGAATTTTTGGTATTTTTCTGAAAACATTCAATTTTTGAGGAATAGTTAAAAACACCGAGTATAGTTTAAAACCAAATTTTTATTTAAATAATTAGTTATTTTATTTAAATTTATTTTAGGTCAAAATAGATACATAATACCTATATATGTTCAATGTAATCCATTGGAGTCAGGATATAAATATTTTAGATATATAAAACTTTTATAGAACCTTTCACCGTCTTTTACCCACCTCCTAGGAGCATTTGAAAATTTACATGAAACATAATTTAACCACTTATGTGAGTTGAATTTCAAAAATCCGAGAGACACTATTGATATAAGTAAGTAATATTTGGTTCAATAAGATGAAAATAAATTTTGGTGAATAGTTATTTTTTTACTTTTATTTACCACAGTTAAAAGTAAATAGGGTAATTAAGGGTAAAAATATTATTATTATTACACTAACACATTTCCTAATTCTATTAGATATGTTTAATTCGACCAAAACAACCTTAAGAATAATATATGATTATTTAGGTCCACTTGGATTAGATTAGGACGTTTATTATTATTTTATTTAAAGAAGAGTTAAAAAAGTTAAAATCTATGTTTAATAACTAAAACATTTTTAATATAGGGTTATACATAAGATAAATTCGACTATAAATATTCATTAGAAATATAAAATGATTTCCTACATAATGATATTTTATTTATATTTATTATACATTAAATAATTTAATTTATTTATGACACAACGATGATTAGATAATTAACTAATTAATGGAATATTAAAATAATTGATATTAAAAATATCCAAATAAATGAATTTTGTGAGTTTTTATGAATTCCACTAATTTTATATGTTAATATTACATGTTAGGGTTGGGTATATGATTTGTTAAGTAATAATTCTGTTATGATTTAAACAAAACAATAACAAATAGTGTCAAAATTGACATAAAATAGTTTTCAAAAAAAGATTATATTATTAATTGATATAATGGTCCTAAAGATCTACCATTCATCCAAAAGACTTATATAATAATATATATGACATTAAATAACCAATTGGGGTTCTATTGATAGTTTATAGTATGTTTATTAACCATATAGTGTAAGAATACAAGAATACACGGTAAAAGTTAAATTAGTTAACTTAGAGATAAATCTAATTGATAAGGTTAAAATGGTAACCTAAATATTTCAAAAAACTATTGGTTGAGAGGATTTTTCCATCCCCACCCTATTCTCTAAATAATTCACTTTATAACCATTATAAAATTAATATGAATTTATTATAAAATAATATTTTAAGTTTTTTCTAAGGTGCCCCTCACCCCTATTATAAAAGTGCACTCCCCATTCTCTATAATTCACACCTTCAAAGCCATTTGGCTCGAAAAAACCCTGCCAAAATATCCTCTCAACATCCCTCCCTTCATCTTAGAGGACTTAAATTAGTCAAAAAGCCAATATAATGAGCTCTTTTGATGAAATCAAAAGGAAGAACCTGAAGAAGAGTTAAATATTTCATCACCTCTATCAAGTTACTTTCTTCTTCCACATCCTATTTTTTTGTTGTTTCTATTATAAAAAAATAACTCCAGTACCTTATATATAATGTGATGTTATTATAAATATTTTTGAACCATATTAATTATTCTATCCATCCCTTCAATGACAAGTCACCATACGTGTGTACGTACGACTTACCATCTCCACGTCGTGGTGTAATTGTTATTCAATACATTATTATTTGGATGGGTATAATAATGATGTGTAATTCTTATAAATAATAAATATAACATGATAATGATTCTGTATATATGAAATACCATTCAATTATATATTATTTTTATATCAAAATAATGATATTGTTGCTCGTGCGTATGTATGGATTACCGTCTCCACGAACACGATGAGATTCATTCCCCATCGTATCCATTCAAGACTAATTTACATTTGATGATTAAAAATAATTTTTAAATTCTTGATATAATTATGGATATGAATATAATACATCCCATCCATAACAAATATTACTCACATAACAAATAATATAAAGGAAAACAAATCCGTTAACACCCAAAACAATGATAATAATAAGATATTATTAACAAAGCAATGCTAAAAGAACATATATGATATCATATTAATGTATATGATTCTAGTATAATTAAATAACAATTATATCCCCATTATACAGGAGGTTAACCTACCCTCAACCAAGGAAAAGTACATGTTAAGGGTTAATTCTACAATCTCTTCATTATTCGAGGTTGTTTATATGTAATTATCTACTGGGACCTCTTTATCTTCCACATCTATGTTTCTTAAAAATGTATTCCAAAACAATGTTAATATTTACTAGACTATGGGTTAAAGTAATTTATACCCATGTTAGACATTTTATAAAATGTTTAGAGAGGTATATTTCCGTCATTTTCCAAACAATTTACTTTATGACATTTTCGTCAATATTAAGGTAAGAATGCTATTTTTAACTTATACAGCGGGTGAGGCTATTTTCTGCCATTATAACATCGTCGAAGCTTCCCTTACAAGCTTATAAGAATATTTTCAAAATAAATGTTTCTATTATAAGTATGTGACACTTTAAATGATTTCAAAATATAAAGAGATATTTCTTGAAAAAAATGTTTTGATTTCATCTATGTCAACATATTTTGATTGATTTTAAGATTATATGATGTTGATTTATTATGATACAAAACTTCCATATTGTATTGATGTTTTTGTGATATGTTTAACCATGGATGTGTTATTTCATACCATTCATGGTTTATGGATAATGTATTGACATTTCATATGCTAGTTTTAATATGAACGTTTATGTTATATATCAACCTCTTCTTATGATGTATGTATTGGACTAGTATGTTTCGAGTTGGGGACTTGTAAAAGTAAGCCCTCCGGGTTGGGGTCTAGTTACAAAAGACCCTCCGGGTTGGAGTCTGATTATAGAGGCTCTCTAGGTTGGAGTCCGGTTACAGAGGTTCTCCGGGATGGAGTCTGGTTACAGAGGCTCTCTAGTATGGAGTCCGATTGCAGAGGCTCTCCGGGTTTGGGTCCGGTAACAGTTATCCCCTAGGTCTTATCATGAGCCCTTGACGCAGATATTAAAGTCTATCATTATTCATTCTACCTTTATGAATGTGTCTATTTACATTCCATGTTATTATTAAACTAGTATAATATCAATGTGAGTAAGTAAATGGAATTATTTTGAATTTATATTTTCTATATTATGCTGAACTTCAAGTTTAAAAGGCTTTTGTTTTAGTTATATAGATTGCCTTAAATGTTTTTTCTTATATTTGAAATTTTCTGCTATATTGTTATCCTTGCTGAGCATCTGAGCTCACCACTTTCTATGTTTTATATTTCAAAGGATGTGTAAAAGTATATTATGACTGACCTACAAGGACAGTCAATGGGATCTCAGTGTTGTCTATGGAAAAATTGTTATTCTATTTTTCCATTTTATGATGTAATTTAATTCTTATGAATGTATCTAGTACTTCTAAGGATACTAAACAAAACTATATTTTGGTACTTGGTGATTTTTGATCATGCCAATGATACGTGATAATGCACTGACTCTAGGCTTTTGGGGTCGGGATGTTACACTATCCATGGTAGCATTCCAGAAATGATGAAATAAAAACACTCAATATACTCAACCACCCAAACTGAAGACAGACTGAGGGGAAATCCCATAGTAATAAACCCAAACATATATCCACCTACTATGGTCCACTAGTTAGTATGTCAACTACTAGGGCATCAATCATTCTTAAAAAATTCTCTCAATATGCCAGGTTACCATGTCTCTGGTATAGAATGAGGGTTAGCCAACTTATTCTTGATGATCATCCAATGACAAGTATAAATAATAATAATAAATCAATTGAAGTGATCGCCCTATGTCACTCTAATGACTAACTCACATGCCATGGAAAAAATAGACCACCAGGAGTCCCTACCGAGGACCTCCCAATAATGGGTCACGATAATTCCATAGTGAGTACATTGCACCCATTAAACATAACAATGAATGAAATTCATCCAATGGAGGTTTTAAAATAAAAAAGTTCACCATTTTTACAATCTACCAAACAAGAATTTAATATTTTCAGAATACCACCATTTATTAACATAAATGTGAAATTTTTATGAAGGGGTGAAAACACACCAAAACACCTCGAAAACTGATACTCATTACACTATAAATCCCAAACCATTTTGGAACCCATGTAAGGAACCCCAAAATACAATATCCCATGATGCTGACATATTTATAAATCCAAATCCACCATTTTCTATTACATTGAACCCATAAAATCCAACCGAGCATTTTATAAAAACACAAGCCATGCAATATTTAACAAAAAAAATCAAATAACACTAAACAAGGTATAAAAACCTACATGAATTCCATAAATTTATTTAAGATAGTAAAAAATGTCATAAATAACCCAAACTGCATGTTAAAGCTGGCAGGACAATTTATCTAGCTTGTGGTGTACACATTTTTAACAAAACATTTCATGTTATTACAATGTAGGGATTAAAATATCAATTTCACACAAAAATAATATAATCTAAGCACCACATATACATATTTATCAAACAAAGTGGTTGAGAAAAGAAAAATGAAGATGAATCTTAAACCTAAAGGGCATGCGCAAGGTGGAAACTTCCTCAAAACCATGGATTGACGACATCACCAACCCATAATAACTCTACATGGGTTATAAAATCGTATATCTACTAATAAAACCCTTTAATGAGAAAAACCCCCAACAATATAAAAGAGAAAAAACAAGAATAAAAATAGATATGAAAGAATGAGGGTATACCGAAGGGGGAAGGCCTCACCGGAAAGAGGTGGCGTGCTGGCAGGGGTTGCGCCCATAGGGGCGGCACATCGATAAGGTGTGCACCGGTAGGGCTGGCGGCCGATGGTAGTTTGTGCCTAAGAAGAAGAAGCTGGAGGGGCTGCATGCAAGATGAGGTGTGACGCCATTAGGGGAGGTTGTTAGAGGAAGGGAGCCAGTTGGATTGGGGTGGTGCAAACAAGTGGGGTCGCGCTGGCCTGGTTGTTGGAGGGAGGAAGGGAGGGTGGCACAAGCTAGGGTTGTTGCACATAGGGGGGGGGGGTGCCAGAAAGGGATGCACCAGGGGAGGTCAACTGGCTGGAGGGTGGGAACCGGCTAGCGATGCGCCAAGAAGGGTGGCCAGCTAGAGGTGGGTGTGTAGGAGAAGGAGGTGCATAGGGGTTGGATCACGATGTGAGGGAGTGAGGGAGAAGGGTTGCGTGGTGGAGAGAAACAGGGGAGAAAAGAGAGAGGCAAAGCTAACAAAAAACTGAGCAAATAATTACACTAATATTAAAAATAACAAGTCTCATAATAATAATCCTTAATAACACAAAACAATTACCATTCATTTTATTTGTAAAATTAATAACGGAAAAAATAATAATTATAATAATAATCATAATTATTAATATTCATTTAATATCTTAGTAATAATAATATTAATAAGGATCTTAATATTAATAATGATAATAATAATTTTAAGAATAATATTAACAAGAAAAATTGTAATATTATTATTTTTATTATTTGAAAAAAAATATTACTATTGTTAAAACGCTTCATCATATTTTCTTTAATTTTTTTCTCATCTCATTTTTTAATTTTATTCATTTTATTTATTTGAATACTAGGAAACTTTGTGGTCCACACAAAACTCAAGTGACCATGCACAAATAGTGTAGTAGCTTTTGTCTACTTCAGAAGTTTCCACAAAAGTACATGGGCTAACCATACGGTCTCTGCTAATAGTATGGTTCTTGTGCAACAACCTAAAACAACAAAAAACTCTTAATAAAAATAATAATAATGATGATGATGATATATTAATATAGCTTCAATAATATTATTTTTAATAATAATAATAGTAACAACAATATTATTTCCTTAATAATATTATCATTACTATTATTATTAGAATAAAACTTTTAATTCAATTTTCACATTTTTATATTTTATTTTAACTCTCATTTCACATCATTTTATTGTTAATTGAATTCTTATTTAATTTTCTCGAAGATGGGCAGGCTGCTTGGTTGCCTCGATGATGCCAGAAGGTTTCCCTACCATGCTCTACCAGTGCTCCAAATGCCTAAAAACCCGAAACACAAATTTGTTTTAATAAAAACTGAAAAATTTAAACTAACAATCAACCTGAACCCTAAAAAAATATTCAAATCCAAGAAAAATATTAAAATTAAGTAATTAAATGGGTTAGGGTGTGAGAATTAGATCAACCATAATGCTTTTCACCCCTGGAAAGCCACAATACATTCCAGCTGATTGATCAATGCATAAGTATTATACCTTAAAACAATTCAACCTCTCAATCTGAGGACATTTCACCGATCACCAACAGAACTCATCCTCATTTCCAAAAAAAGATCACCAGTAGAGTGGAATCCTATACAGACTCTCTGCCATTAAAATTCAACTAGAATCCATTAACATCTTAATAGAAAAGTCAATGAGACCCTAAGTGGGTCTCCCCACCATTAGGAAGCTACTATAAATGACAAAAAAATTCAACATGATCAGGAAATGAGCCTCTCATACATGGCATAAAAACCCTCAACACATGGGAGGGGCGGGAAGGGACCCAATGAATTAACCACTAGACCACCACCACCGACTACCCAACACTCAACCACACCTGACTCAAAAGGTTGGTCCACACACGGACATTTATTAGGGACTCACATATAATATGGAATACAATAGACATATCATGAGGGAAATTTACATCACGCTCTTGAAACTAGATGTAATTGTTAGTGATAGAGAAAACAAAACTGAAACACCGAAAATACCTCACCGCAATGGTGGAGGTACAAACATAACCATACTACTAAATCCTATAGGGTTTCTAACTATACAACAGCTTCACTCTGGGGACTATGGTTGGAGCTATGATGTATTAATCATCTACAACCTTATTGTTAGGAGCTAATAACCCCTTACCAGAACATGCCCCACCTAATTTGAAAAAAATAGAAGGACCCGAATTCTGAAAATAAAACAACAATTTCATATAAAATAGGAATTCAGAAGGACACTCCCTGCATCCCATACATTTACAATATGACAAAACAACAAGATAAAATATCCCTTACACTAGATGGAATCTTCTAAAAAACATCAAAAAAAATTCCAACAAAACATCACTTATGAGGATTTCCTCTATGATGCTTTCTACCAATTCCTTAATAGAATCTCTGAATGTGACCCAAGAATCCACATGCTTGGAATTGGTTCAGAGCATTTTTACATGATGTATTTTTTTAGCCCAACTTTACACACTGAAAACCTATGAGGGTCTATCAGTCTGAAGAGGTGGATAAAAGATCCCAATGCCTTTTAATTTCATGACCCACTCCATCAAATTTCAACCTATTCCTCATCTACTAATCGAATTTTTACCACTACTCACAGGGATTTAAATAAGGAGGACTTCCTCATGTACTCTCTCCATCAAATATTCAACATGAAAATATTGCCTCACCAGATTGGAAGACAAAGCTAGATTGATCTCTTTCACATTTCACTACAGGTTGGGATGAATCCCAACCATAAAATTTCGAGCCTTAATGTAATCATTTGTAGCATTCCCTAGATAATAGGGGTCTAAAACTAAAAAGAGATAGAAATACTTCAGCCCTAATACATCACCATACTATAAACAACCCATCTTTATACCCTTTATCACCATTTCCTTCTTAGGGAAATACAGTGTAATGAAATTTTTTTTTGAAAAACTTCCATGTAAGATATCTGTAGGGCTCGTTCCGAGACAATGACATCCACCACAGCCGTGATAAACCTTCATGAATGTATGTTTCAAACATAACCTTCAATGATTCAGGAAACTCACTGGGGCCAAACTCTCTTTTGATCATTCGCATCCACTCTTACACTATGGAAGGGTCTCCTTGACCATAAAAGGGAGGTGAATACAACTTCTAGAACTCAAGCATAAATCTTTCAATTTATCTACTGGAAATACTACTAATGGGGAGTCACCCACAATCCCACTACAATCACCCATTAAGGATCCATGGCGACAACCGCTAGACAAGAAAAAGTTAAGAACCAAATCAAGGCCAACTAAACAATAAAATTTTTCAGGACTAAACAGCGCATAAGTGAAAATATTGAAACACAAGAAAACAATCCATTATAGCATCAAAAAATTCCTTTTAAAAATATATTTAATTTAAAACAATCATGGTGGCTTGAACACTCGCCATTGGTATTCCTTATATTCTCACTCACATGCATGTTTCTGTGCAACCCCGAGCAGCCATCCACCATGCCATACTGGACATCCATTCACATTCCAATATACAACCATCCATGTAAGGACCCATAAGAATACTAAGGCTAAAAAATCATCTTCATTTTCAAATCAAAAAATTTCCATTAAAACCCAATTTTCACAAATCCAGCTCAAGGGGTTTAACAATAATTTTTTGAATTCAATAGAGACCCAAAAAAACTAAAAAATAGAACTAGTGTTGGTGGGTGACTTGACAATATGGTTAGCGTATGTGCACCAAACACCCCACCAACACAGAGAGCCCTTTAGGACCATGCCCCCATCTCCACATGACTTTCCGGGCTCTACATGTTCATGGAGGCCATTTTCTTAACCCACTATAATATCCCAATCACCAAACAATCCCTAAAGACCAAAGAAACTAGTAAAACTGTACATCCCCTAGAAACCTATGGATCAGAATGAGAAACTGTTCATGAAACTCTTCCTACACCTACCCCTAGATTCCCAACAATCCTACTCCATTTATCTTAACATATCCAAATAAAAAAGGGAACTCTGAAATGGAAGGTCTTCTAAGAGATGACCTTTTATGGTACCATTTTATCACGAACCAACTCATGTCAAACCTAAACTAGTCATCTAAGACCAACTATTGCAATGCCCGAGAGGAATTCCCGATCCACTCGGGATAGAGACAAGCACCAAAGGCATCAACAGTGTTTGATAAGGTAATGAATTCACATAATAAGAAAATAAAGAAAACTAAACCATAGAAGATATATAAGTAGTTCAATATAAAAACGAAACCAAACTAAGGATCTTTTATCCACAAGATAAAATACGATATAATATTTTTTCAAAAAAAACTAACCAGATGACCACACTAGCTCCATGCAACCTCACATGTAATTCACCAACACAAAGATCAACTATAGGTCATGGTGAACGTATCTTCTATTGAAACCTGCACATGGGATAAAAATAGAAAAGAGCAATAGATACATGTATAAAACCCAGTAGGATATCCCAATACTTTATTCCCAATTAACTTTCTTTCAAATTAATGAAACATCAATTTCATGTTTGAACAATAATTTTTAAAAGTATTCTTTTCTATATATTTTACTGAAAAAATTATGGCCCATTGCCCATTTTTTCCAAATCCAAAATGATACCATTAGTGAGACACTAAAATTTTCAAGTGGAAAGTGGTGTTTATATTTTCAATCCACACAAAAGATGTCAAAACACATTTAATTGATTTTTCTTCAAAATCCTTATTGAAATCAACAAAAAACATTCCAATAAATATACCACACAAGAAGGGACCACAATAATCACATAATAGGGGAAGAAAAAATAATCATACATGAATCTTAACATAATTTCAAGTGACTAAATCCAATAGACATAGTTGAACCTAAGAGATCAAGAATAATCTAGAAGACAATAATACATGAGACACCATCCCTTTTAGCATTCAACACACGATGAAATCAAAACACTCAATACGCACGACCACACTAACTCAAGAAAAACCAAAGAATAATCCCATATTAATAAACCCAAACATATATTCACCTACTATGGGCCACTGGTCATTACGTCAACTACAAAGGCACCAATCATTCATCGAAACTTATATCAATATGCTAGTTTACCATGTCTTATGTATATAATTGGGGCGAGTCAATCGATGTTAAATGAGCATCCAATAATATTTTGAAATATTAATAGTAAATAAATAACATGAATCACCTCGTGTCACTCCATGGAATAACTCACATGCCATTGAAAAAATAGAACACATTGAGTCCCTACTGAGGACCTCCCAATAATGGGTCATGAGGATTAAATAGTGAGGACATCCCACCCATTAAACAAAACAAGTAATGATATTCATCCAATAGAAGTTTTTAAAATACTCATTTTGATAGTTTTCATAAGCTTTGAAATAATCGATTAAACTTTTTACAAAAATCCACATTTATCAGCCTACATGTGAAATTTTTATAAATTGGTGAAAACACACCAAAACACCTTAAAAGTTGATAATTATTTCTTTATAAATACAAAATCACTTTGGAAACCATATATGGAAGCCCAAAATTCCATTTTTCATGCTTTTGACACATTTATAAATCCAAAGTAACAATTTTATATCACATTTATCCCATAAAGTCCAATAGTGCGTTCTATAAAAACACATGACAAGAAATATTTAACAAAAAAATAACTTAACACTAAATAAGGTATAAACTACAATTTTTAGGCTAATGTACTCAATGAGAGGGGCTATGTTCTAGAAGAGGTGCAGAACTGGAAGGGGAGGTAACTAGATGAAGGGTGTTAGCATGAAGGGGGCGGCGCCAGCAAAGGAAGTTGCATCAGCCTTCTCTCCAAAGGGAGGAAGGGAGGGTGGCGCAGTCTAGGGTTGTTACACATATGGGAGGCCATTGTAAAGGGATGCACCAAGGGAGGTCATCTAGCTAGAGGGCAGCCGCTAGCTAGGGGTGTATCAGAAATGGTGGTTGGCTGGAGGTGGGTGGGCAGGAGAAGGCGGTGGCAAGGGGTTCGACCACACCGCGAGGTAGAGAGGGAGAAGGGTTGTGTGGGGGGGGGGAGAAAGGGGGGAGAAAAAATAGTAAACCTTAAAAAATTGACCTAATTATAATAATAATATTAATTACAATAAGTCTAATAATAACAATTCTTAATAACACCAATAATTAATATTCGTTTTTTTTATAAAATTTATAATAACAAAAATAATAATTATAACAATAATCATAATTATTATATTCATTTCATTTCTTGATGATATAAACATTAAAAATGATTTTCATAATAATTATGTTATTAATAATTTTAATAATAATAATAACAAGAAAGGTATTAATAATAATATAATTATTATTCACAACAAAAATAATATTATTATAATGGTTAAAATGATTTTCTTAATTTAATTTTATTTCTCTACATATCATTTTTTATTTTTTTCATTTCATTTATTTCAATTCTGAGAAATCACATAGTCTACACACGAATCAAGTTATCGTGCACACATTATGTGGTAGCTTTATTCCACTTCAAAAGTTGTTGCATGGGTACCTAGGCTGACTGAATAGTCTCCGCTAAAGGTGTGGTGCCCCTGCACTGACTTAAAACAACAAAAATATAATAATAATAATAATAATAATTATTATAATATAATAATATAGTTTCAATAATATTATTATTAGTTACAATAACAGTAATAATAATAATATTCCCTTAATAATATGATCATTATTATTATTTTTAGAATAAAACCATGAATTACATTTTTACTTCTACTTATTTTATTTTATTTTAATTCTCATTTAACTCCATTTTATTATTAATTGATTAATTGATTTTATTTTTTAAAAGATGGGTAGGCTGCATGGTTGCCTGGGGGATGCCGCACGATTTCCAAACCATGCTATGCCTATACGCCAGATGCCTCCAAACCAAAAAGAAACATTTTTTTAATAAAAACGTAAAAATATAAACGAGGACTCAACTTGATCCCTGAAATAATTATTCAATTCCTAGAAAATAATAAGATAAAGTAATTACAAGGGTCAAGGTGTGACACATAGAATAGTAAGGGACACCATTCCCAAATTTTATAAGTATATGGGATGTGATGGCTAGGTATCATGAATCAAAATGGTCTCTATGATCAAGTACCACAAGTATATGGGGCTCTTTTCCCGAGTATAATGAGTCACAAGGGACATGATGCCCATGTATCAAAAATATATGGGACACCATTCTAGAGTCTCATAAACACTAAATAATGTCAGACCAGATTTAATATAATCCACTATATGGTTTGTAAGTTATTAAAATTCTATTTAATAAAGGGAGCAACAATTTCGCATATAGAAGTCAGGTAACATGGTCACACCACTCAGTATTTTCACTTAATTTCAATACACCATTTAATTAAGGGGAAAACCAACACCACATAAGAAGGTGGTTTGAACACCTTAACATTTAAGTAGCCATGACAAGACCACATGAATGGGGTTAGTCCCATGAGAATTTAATATGTCTAGTGGTGGTTCAAAAAACCCACTTCAAGAGGTGGAAATAGTCAAAGGGGACATCCTTCATCAAGGAAAAGGGTGTATAAGGACATTTTTAAAATGGAAACCAATTTAATTTAGTGTAAACCATATTTTTGAAGAAAATCAGGGATGGTATAGTGTGATGAATTATGGTAAATTATATAAAATGACTAGGATTTAAGGGAACTGTACTTAAAAAACTACCTTAGATCGTTAGTTCACTCTTTATCTATTGAAGGCCTTTAAATCATGATTGAAAGGGAGAAATAAAAGAAGTATAGAAATTACCTAAAAATAGGGAATATTATCTCACAAGTATTTACCATTTCATATGATAAATTAAATAGAGAAAATATTCAATATGACTAAAGAAAATACCAATATTCTTCCAATGTGATAGATGAAGAGTGATTCAGACATCGGATAAAGAACCTAGCTCGAAGCCTAGGTGGAGATGAATTGGAACACTCTATGCATGAAGTTCTCTATGAAAAAGTGAAAGGTAGAGAAGAATTAATTTTAAGAGAAGGCAGGGGAAATAATGAAATATCACACTTCATTTAATGGGTCGCATGGTTTTCCAAACCACGTTCCTAACTAGAGGCATATATTGGTTTAGTGGCAATAAGTTTGCAGGAAAGGTGCATTGTATGGAAAACCATGCATAGCCCATGTGGATACCATATAAAGCTTCTCTATAGTTATTTCATGGTCATTTGGCCTTATATACATGGTTAAACTGACTATTACCCTCATTTGTATCCTACCATATTTCCCTACATGGTTTAAACAAACCGCATGACCTCAGGTGCATGGTTTAAACCCAATGTGTGGCCCACCTATTTTTTCTAAAATTTTGGGATTCGGGCTCGGAACAATACTTGAACTCTCCCAAAACATTATTAATTCTATTTGGCTCTTCTAATTAACTCAACTAAATGTTTAATTTGTAATTTAATGTATCAACACCTAATGAGAGAATCCAAAATGTTACATAGTAGACCTTAGTATACGTTCTATGATAACGACTGAATGGAGGTGAGTGATGAATTGGTATGTTTAGTCTAAGAAAGAAATGTGAGATCTAATATATTCATTTAATCCTTTGGGATAGTGATATTCCTATGGGGTTCTATTACCCCACTGATACACGGTAACATGGGTTGGTATACACTGATGAGTCTCACAATTAGGCTAGGTGTTTAGACCGACCAAAATTATTATAGAAATAAAATGGTCTTGAGGATATATCCCTTGTTAGATTTTCCCGAGAGGTTAGGGAGGCCTCGATGGCTATTGAGGACACCAAGGAATGTGATGTCCTCTAAGTGATAAGAATTTACCCATGAGATGGGCTTGAAAATTTAAGGCCTTTATGAGGTGTCCCATTTATGATATGACCTAGGGGGACCTAGTAGGTGCCCCTGTGATGTGTGACCCTAATTAGAGGACATATATGATAGTATGTAGTGAAAATAATGGATTTCCCATTTTGGATCCAGATTTACGATTGAACTTGAAGGGCCATGATGTGTTTCTTCATGCTCATGGGATTCTTACCGTGGTTTGTATAATGCGTTAGGAATATGATCACTTGTGTTTGTGATATAAATATATATATATATATATATATATATCTGTGTCTCTGTGTGTGTACCTAAAATGGTATACTCCCATGGAGAATTCTGATAAATGAAATGGAAAATGACCTTAGAGAATTTTGGTAAATGCCCTCAGGGTGAGCCAGATATGAAATTGGTATATTCTTTTGGGCAGTTTGAAAAACTCTCCTGGAGTGGTCTAGATAACACCATCAATGGTCATGATATATGAAATGGTAAATGATCATGGAGATGATTGTTAAAAACCATGCATGGTAATTATTTTTTATACTGATATGATGGATTACCTAGGTCATTGTTATGTATATTAGGATGCATGATTTTTTGAGTCATGATTTTTCATACTGGGATGATGGATTCCCCAGATAGTGATTTTGGAAATCTATCTTGAAGAGTTTATTAAATACCCTTAGAGTGGTCAATATATAAAATGGTAAAAAATCATGGAGTTGTCTCAAAAATTACCATGAATCATTCTTGTCACATTTTATACCTTTTGTAACACCCTTTGATTTAATGATACATTTAAATAAATTTAATTTAATTAATATCTTGAGATACATGAAACCTCGAGTCTAAATGAACTGTAATATAGTACACCATTATATCCTAGCCATTAAATTGGTGAATAGAATAGAAATAAACAAATATTAAAAAAAATATGTATAAAGGTTTTAGATGAATCCAGTATATTGATAACTAAATGATTAATTCTTAGTAAATTCTTTATATGTTTTTAAAATACATGTATTCCCCCAAAAAGTTTTTATTTATTTTTTGTGGGAAAATAATATAATTTTATAATCCCATGTTTATAATTTTCATAACATGAAATTTATTTTGAAATAAATATTATAAAATTAAATTATATTTATTTCTCAAAAATGTTATAAAAAGATTTATTTTTTGATGAGTAGTGAAAATTCCGGTTTTTATTCAAAACTACCTCTTCGTTTAAAATATTTAACAAGTTAAATTTTGTTTTAAAATTGATTTTAAAGTGAAATAAGTTCATTTATATTTTTAATAATCCATTTAGTTCATTATAATTAATTTTATGTTGTATTTTTTTATAAAAATGGTCTATATGTAATAAATTTTTTTTTCTGGAAAACTGATTTTTGTCACATTTTACATGTTTAATTTGATATTAAATTCTGAAAATTATATGAATTGATTTTGATAAAATTGATTCCATATTTGTACTTATATTTTCTAAATATTCTAAGATTCCACTTTAATTGTTTCCATAATTAATTGTAAAAAAAGTAAATATTTATCACCATGGTAAAGGATAAAATGGGTTTACTGGGCGGTTAAACTGAGAGATGAAGGTATATTTTCTAATTAAACTTGTATAAATAATATTTTATAGAAATATTTAAACGCTATAAAATAAAAAAATATAATATATGTCCATTCCAAAACATTATCTAGAGTTTGAAATTATTATATTTTATTCTTTTAAGAAATTCCATGTTTGTCATCTCCCCAACTTATAAAAGGACACCCCGAATTTATTATCTTTACACCACTTGGAGCCTTGTACCTCAACAAAACACCAAAAAATTGTCTAATAAACTTAACTAAACACAAATTATGGGTTTTTTTCTTCTTATAATACCATTCCAAGGGTCTTTAAGAAGGTATCAGGGGGAGACCAACTGAAAAAGAGGTAATTATCTTAGTCGATATATTTCAGTTTTCTTATTCTTCCAGCTTATATAAATATATGGTATTCATTAAAAAATAGTAACATTAGTATACTAAATATAATAAAATTTTAATATTATTATTATTATTAAACCACCGTTATTTACCCTCTTTCTTATCAAGTGGGAGGTGAAATTATCGCTTATGCGTATGTGTGGACTACCACCTCCACATAGCGATACAATTTATTTTCCACCACCATATTACATAAATAGTTATTATTATGGGTTTAATGTTTTTATATTATTATTATGAAATAATTATTCTTATCTAATTATAATATAATTTCTACATTCTTACCTTCCCATCCATTTGAAACTGATAATGTTGCTCGTTCATACATGTGGATTACCACCTCCATGAAGTGATGTCATTCGTTTTTTGTTTCCGATTCACATGGATGAAAATAAGGATAAATTTAATAAATATAAATGATATAATAATTATCCTATAAATATCAGTTATTATTGATATTTCATTATTTCAATCTGTTAAAAAGTATAGACATCATTTATTTGTATGTACGACCTACGGTCTCCATGAATGGTGCAATTCATTTTTCTATCTCTTCTATTTATGGATGACTATAAATATATAAATAATGAGTATATATGATATTTATATCATTATTAACAATATTTATATGATGTAACTATGATCAAGATTCAAATACATAAACTACCGAACCTAATCTTACATGAAACATAAAGTAGTTTTTACCCGAATTAGTGATTTTAATAAAGAATTATCAACAAATTGGTGCTAAAATGTTATAATTAAATCATATATGGTTTTATATTTGTGAATATGGTTCTAAAATATATTCATAATAAATCTATATTTATTAAACTTGTTTTAAACATGTACGATGAAAATAATGCCTCAGGTACGAGTTTATTTTACAATCTCACCATTATTCACGATTCCTTGCATTTAAGTATCTACTAGGAGAATTATTTGATATTTATATATTTATAACAATATTATTATTCTTATCTATTTATTTCTATTTATTTAAAATTTTCATTTTTTATCTCTTTATGTACTATATATATTGGATGAGAATTTTTAAGGGAAACCAACTTTATTTATCTATTCGATAAAAAATCATTTGTATTCCATATCAATGATTTTTAAAAATATTTTCATGATTTTTTTTTTATATTCTACTATGATTTTTTAAAGAATGTTTTACCAATTAATTTTTTTAAATACTTTAAATGGAATATTTTTTTTGTTTTCTGAACAAGGTACTTTTTGATTTTTAACTGAAAATGTGAAAGTAATCATTGTTTTGGATGAACTCTAAGGGTCTAACCCATAGGAAGATTTAAAGGATAGATCATCAATGAGACATCATTCCCACCCCTTGAGATCTCTAATTAGTGAGAGTGAAATCATCCATATCACTCCAGAGAGGATAATCATCCATGAGTATCCAATAATGTGAAATTCCATGTCCAACCCCACAATTAAGTAACAAATAAGTGAGAGTTTAATCATCCCTATCGATCTAGAGAGCATAATCATCCAAGAGTATAATCATCAAGGGTGAAATTGACATATAGAGGAGAGAATACTCAACCTCTTGTAATTACAACTCAATGATAGAGGAATCATCCTCATCACATGGGAGAGCATAATCATACATGAGTATCAATACTAGGGACAATATAACCATATATCATAATCATAGTGTTAAAATATGGATGCTCAGAAGAAAATATTGAAATAAAAATAAGATAATAGTCAAACATATAGGCTTTAATACCTGATCCAAGGTAGTACCTATGGGTATTCTAGTAAATATAAGAATAGCATGGATCAAAATTTTGATCCAAGGAAAATAAAATAGGCATCCTAATAATTAATAAAAATGATCCCATGAATAATTTCATGGAATCCTAACTGTAAATGAAGACAAATCACATCAGGATTATCAACAACCAACTAGGAATAACCTATAGTAATTGTCACAGCGTAATTAGTAAACATTTGAAAGTATAATTAAAACAATGAGGGTGTTTGAATGCATAAACTCACCACTACTCCCATGACTACTTGGGATTACATGTTCAATAAGAGTTCTAAGGTTACAATCGCTAACATATCTTCCCAACAAAAACATACTAGATCATGGATAGTCAAACATTGGGGTACCCATTGGGTCCCTGAAGTCATAACAAAAGAGAGTAAATCCCACTCAAGATCCTATGTAGAAAAAGTAAGAAGAGGAATCCTCTATGGAATCCTTGATGATAAGCAATAGTGGAATCCCACAAAGGATCATAAGAATAGAACAAAGGAAGAGGATTCCTATACGGAACCCTTAAAAATAACAAACATAAGAATCATAGTCATCCTCTATGAGATCCTTAGGATGGTACACAAGTAAAAGGGATCCTACAAGGGATTCCCTAGGTCAGTATGTAAGTGAAGAAATCCCAAAGGGGGCCCTCGACAATAGTTTGAGACTGAGGCATCCAATAGGGATCCCTTATATCAAGATGTATATATATTAATCCTATAAGGGATCCTCTAGGTTAAAATGTAAATAGAGGCATCCTATAAGGGATCCGTAGAAACAAATAACCTTGTAATATCTTAGGATATAAGGGGAAACCTCACAAAGGAAACGTCCTAAAGGGGAAATATTCTTGATCACTGATCATGGGATATGGATCATCGACCGTATCAAATCAATGTTTCACTCTCAAGAGAAAACATGATTCTATCACTAGTGGAAAGACCTCTCTATTTAGGAAATTTCTTGAAACAGCTCCTAGGATTTCTCAATTCACCTCAAGGGTTTCACACTTGAGATCTATGTTGAAAAACCTTACAAATGGACTACTCACATTTTCAATTTCTACTCATGGGTTTAAAGATACAAAAAACCTCAAAAGGGTATAAAGGGGAAGTAAACGACGTGAATACGTAGTGTATGACATGTACCCCCAAATCCACCCTTGAGTGAGTACTCTAGTAGGACGTGGCATGTTAAAATATATGTACACTGTGTACTTACCATGTACATGGAGTGTAACCTATATGGAATACCTGATCATGTGACTCACATGTCCTGGAAATTTATACATCCTAGTTGTGAACCTGTACATGGTGTTCTACCCACACAGGGTTTGGCCATATACTCTACATGGCCATGTGGCCATACACGGGCTGTCTGACTAGGATCAAAACAAAATGGAAATTTCCCAGAACACAAAATGTATACCCCATAAATGGTGTGTACTTATCAAATATCATATTCTATAAATAGTAAGAACACATGGCAAGTGTTCTGGAATCAACATGTTTTGTGATCGGGATTCCAGAATACGTAACCCCTCAAATATCCCAAAAAACCCTCTCCCCAAGTAACAGATTGACCCTTAAGGGTTTATAAGAATGAATAAATGGATTTGAAAACATAAAAATACTAAATATATAGGGATTTATGTAAAAACATAAGAAACCTTCCTTGGAGTGGAATTTGTCGAAGCTTCACCTATTTCTACACTCCACGCCTACTGTTTGACCCGGTGCATCCCAATTTTCACAGAAACACCTCTCATCCCCAATACATATTTTTATATTTAACTCCATATTTTCTCTTTAAAACATGTGATGAAGGAGGGAAAAGGTGGGAATATGTGAGAATTCAGGTAAGAACTAATTAAATAATAAAATAATGAAAAGGAAGAAAAAGGGTGTTTGTCCTAACCCCAATGCACCACATGAGATTATGCACCACCTAGGAAAAAGAAGATATTATGGACTCAATTGTTGATAAAAAATCACAATCATGCACAACATTCAATATTTATAAAGGAAAAAATATGTAAAAATAAATTCATATTTAATTTATTAAATATTAATTATTCAAAAAAATAAAATGGTTTAGAATTCCAAAAAAAATAATATTCTTGGGAAAACACCCTATAATTGGACTAATGGAGTGGTTAGAAAAATTATCACCGATTGTATGATAGGGTAAAATAAATATTTTAACACGTAAAATTATTTAAAAGGAAAAATTCCAATTTCTACCCAAAATCCCAATTCGAAAAAACATGGGTTGTTATAGTATCCCCAATATAAACATTGTCACCCCCAAGAAGGCTTTTTGAAAAACTATTATCCATGATATTAACAATATAATCTACCTAAAAACACCATTTTGACTATCTAATGACTAGTATCATAGAATCAGTATCTCTTCTATCAAGGATTCCATTTAACTATGACTGGTATGGTACTCCCTACCATTGGAATACCATTATCTTCATTTAAAACCAAAACATCAAGATCAAAACCTCCCAATAAATTATTAATTTCAACTTGAAATGAGGTTCACAACCATAAAACAGATGATGGTGCACTCCCCACCATATGTCTTCACTTATAACACTCCTCTATCATTACCTCAATAGGTTATTTCACCAATCAGGAATATATTTAATAGAAAATAAGCTTAGTGTAGAGATGATGCTCTCTCAACATGCTTAGGATGATGCCATGATATATCATGATCATCTCTAACTATGATTTCATTAAGATTCTATCAAAATGTTTTCACATATCTCCCTATAATCCACACTCAAATAAAATAGGCTATACTTCGCTTTAACCAACATCTCACACCACGTTTCCTAAAAATGTGTCTAGGTCCAACCATGAGTCAACCATATCATAGAACACGATTTATTCTATATGTCACCTATACAATAGAGGGATATTTATCATTTAAACAAAACTCATAGGAAACTATTCCTAGGGAAAGTCTTTAAAACCATAGGTCCTTGGATCCCACTAAAACACTCACCCATTTATGATTTTAAATGATACCATGTGAAACTAGTGTATACCTTTATCACCCGAATCATGCGCTTGCAGATCCTCTTCTACAATGCTAGGCCAACCATGATATAGGACACATAAGTATCTTTAATCTAGAATATTACTTGGAAATCCTATTCAAAATCAAGAACCTCAACCATGCAATTTTTTATTTCACGATCTCCCATCACCCGACATCATTCCAGTTATGAGCATAAACTTGTGCTATGACAATATTAGCAACAGAGGAAACACTCGTCAAATAGGAAAGGAACCTAAATAGTCCTACCCATTTAATGTAATATTTATACCAAATCACTTGATGTGATAAACAAAATACAAATGCATCAATATGTCTATATCATAAAACTCGATCACATACATGATTCGACCTCAAATGAGCGTAGAACCTAGCTCACTTCCTAAAAAGAAATCTAAAAACATATTCTAACTCCACTATAAGGTTTCCCTCAATCAAAATGAAGTGTCAACTTATAAGGGTCTGAGTTAAAACTAAAGGCCTAAAGGTATATCACCTATTCCTACCAATCAAGTCTCACACCTAGGTTACATGTTTAGACCACCTATCCGAAGAGATAATATCTATTAAAGGGAGGTTAATATATAAATACAAAATAGGAAGGTCAAAAGAGTCAATAAGGCATATTAGGGACCTGATCCATTGTAGAAATTCTCATAAGGAACCACTCCCTAGAGGTCATGACATAATATAGAAGATGTACTGGACTAACAGCCAATGAGAATTCATATATGATAATACCCCCTCAAGGTCTAGTTCACTGGATACGTAATGGTCCCTATTTCCATCATAATAAGTGATCAGAATAGATAACCACAAACAATGGTTGGTTATGTGGAATTATATTCTAACATATGATGCAAAAAACTATATAAATTTTTACAGACTATTTAAATAACCAGACCTAGGAAAACAGGACCCTAAAAGGGGTTCAACACATAAGAATCATGTTCCATATTGACATTAAATGTTCACTTCACCTCCCATTCTTGAGGAATAAGTAATAATCCTCACCAAAAAAATCCTCAACATAGATACACTCAACATGCCATTAGAAAACAATCTATATTCATGTCAGATCAATTGAATACAACACCACCAAAAACTATATAGAAAAAAACCATTTAGGTTTTTATTGACACATTAAACAATCGTACTCTATCATAAGTAAAATCATACACTATAAGGCATATAACATGTGAATACTATGTTTCAAATATGATGTCTGAGATGCCTATTCCCTTTTCTATCTAAGAGTCAAAATCTATCCTCACACTCCACTTAAAGAGAAAAGATCAAAAATTTCATAATAAATCATAACATATAGCCAAAATGTGCATCGATAAAATAAAAAATAATATTCTACTGTAACATCACATATCAGAAAAATAATCCCATTACAATAGAAACTAGGATTACTTACAAGAACATGTGTTCTTGATGCAAAAGTGCAATATCCATCATATTTTTTGTCAAATTCCTAATACCCATGTCTACCATATTCAAATTAGTAAGAAAACAAGAAAACAAATTCCTCTTATACCCCTTTGTAATGTCCCAACAAATATGTTACAAAACTGATGCGCTAAGTTGGTTCACAACTAGGCCCCAAGTTCACCTCTCAATAAGCTAGAGGATTCTGACCAGCAGCAAGGTCCAAGGGTGTGTTTCTGGAGATACTATGGCCTCATATTAGTGTAAAAAACTAAAAAAAACCTAATGTCATATAGATAAGTAAAAAATAAATTGTGGAAGCAATAAATAAGCTAAAATGGAACATTCTATAATAATATTTGAGATTCTACAAAATCAAGAATAGCCATGTCATACATATAGCACTGGTCAACCACTATGTCGAGCCTATATTTAGGAGTACATAAAGGGAAAAAATATAAAATAACAAGGCTCTACTAAAATCCCTGAGCTAGACCATATACCTGGGCTCCAAGACACTTCAGAGATGAACCAAGCTGATGACAAGAAACCACATTAGTGGATCCCCTTAATCATAAAACCCTAGGCCTCAGCCCTACTCATCATGAATCTATTCTTAACTTGAAAAGTTGAAATAAGGTATACATGAAATCTAAGGTGAAAATATAGGAGTGAGAAATAATCTTAGTATTCCACCCCAAAAATGAGCCTATAATATGATTCCATAAGTGTATTTTCATTAAATATGCTCATCCTAGCCGACACAGAACTGATAATATAATAAACTAAAATAATGTGAAGCTATAGTCAATCCATGGGTCCATAATCCTGGCCATCAAGGACAAGTTCATTCATTTATATCCATATTTATATGTGTGTATATATATTCCCATAAATATACATATATACATAAATATAAATATACATGAGTAATGTGAATGAAATAACATTGATCAACAGTAGTCAGTCATTGGGTCTATAATCCCGAACACTTGGACAAACTATTAAAATGGAATTGATATATATTTTGTACCACTCAATCCATGGATAAATAAGTCAATCATTGTGTCTATAGTTCCAATCGAGAATACCAACTTCAACTAGTTCCAAAATTGTCTATGAGAAAATTATGTCACCATAGGGGGATACATTTCATATCCCTAGGTTCACCCATACACACATCAAATCAATACAATGAATAATCATAGGGAATACGTCTAGTCATCCTATAAATAGGGAATAGATCTATATATCATACCATTCACTCCATGTATATCCAGTCCAATATCTAAGCCCTAGGTCCTAGTATATAGGTGGTCACAATATTGGAACTCAGAGGAACCCGAAGGTTTTGATACTTAGGTGGACTGTAAGGAGTGATCACCATTGAAACATCATGCCCACCCCTCAAAGTCTCTAATTAGGGAGAGAATAACACTCCCTATAACTTGAGAGATGATATTCATATATGTGTATAATCATCCAAGATTCCATTCCATTATCAAGGAGAGAATAATCATCCTATTTGAAATTCAGTTCAATGAGAGAGGAATCATGTTCATACCTTAGAGGAGTGTAATCATCCATGAGTATCATTACTAGGGATTCCATGCCTACATATCATAACCATAGGCTCAAAATCCAGATCCCAGGATACACCTATAGAAATACAAATAAAAGAATTTTCAATCATATAGGATAAATATCCATATCCTTGGTTTTACCTTGGGATATTCTAGTAAATATAATAATAACATGGATCAGAAGACAGATCCTAGAAAAAATAGATAGTCATCTCAATAATGAATAAGATGAATCCATGATGAACAAATGGGAATCTCAAAGAGAAAATAAGACACATCAAGTTAGGTTAATCAACCAAAAACTAGAAATCACCTCTAGTATTCAACATTTCATCAACAATACACATGTGAAACTATAAATAAAATATTGAGGGTGAAAAAATGACTAAACCAACCAATACTAGCATGATAACTTGGAATTAAAAGTTCAATACATGTTCTAAGGTGTCACTCGCTACCATATCTATCCAAACCTGATGTAATAGCTCAGGTTCAATCAAACATCAGGGCACCCATAGGGTCCCCCATGTTATAATAAAAGAGTGGAATCCTACTCTAGATCCTCAAAAAAAATGTTAAGAAGAGGAATCCTAAATTGTAGCCTTAATGGTAAGTAATAGGGGATTTCCACATGGAGTCCTAAGAATGGTACATAGAAAGAGGTTTCCTAAAAGGTACCCTTAAAACAATATAAAAAAGAAGCATATTAATCCCACATGGGATCCTTGGAATGGTACATAGGTAAAAGGAACCGTACAAGGGATTATCTAGGCCATACTGTTAGAGAAGGCATCATAAATGGGACCCTCAGTAACATTAGAATGATTGAGGTCTCCTATATGGATGCTATAGGTCAAAATTTTAAAAGATTCATCCAATAAGGGATCCTATAGGTTAGAAGGTAAATAGAGGAATCCTATAAGGGATCATCCTAAACCACAAAAATTATGGCCTCTGAGGCCATGAGGGAACATAATTTAAGGGAGATGCCTTCAAGGTGATAGATATATGTGAATTGGACATGGTATATGGCTTATGGACCATCTAAAATCAATCTGTCACTCTTAGGAGATAACTAGATTAGATCATTAGTGAAAAACCTATCCTTTTAGGAAAAATCCTGAAACTCCTTTTAGAGTCCTCAATTAAACTCAAGGGTTTCACCCTTACAATATATAAAGAAAAATCTCAAAATGGAATAATCATGTGTCTAATTATAACAATTAGGTCTAATGATATGAAAGAACTTAAAAGTTCATCTGGGGGAAAGGGCGTGATATATATACTTAGTATATTACCTGTACCCCCCAAATCCCCACCTGGTCTAGTACTCCAGCCAAACTTGGCATATAAAAACCCAAGTACACGGTGTGCTAATATTGTAAACAGAATGTACCCTACATTGGGTTTATTACCATGTACCATACATGTATTTTACATTTATACAACCCTATAGTGTACCTCTACATGGTATGGACCCCACATGGGGTTCAACCATATACTCTATACGGCCATGTGCCCTTACATGGGATGTATGGTTGGGTACTCAACTACACAACTTAGTACCAGTACATTATGTGTATACCACATACATGGTGTGTAATTCTAAAATATCATATTCCCTAAATAGGATGACCACACAACATGTATTCTTGAATCTATACATCGTGTGATCGGGGTTCTTGAACTGGAAACCCCTAAAATCACTAAAAAAACCATGTTTCCCCCCAAAAGTAGTAGATTAACCCTCAAGGGGTCCTAAAAAAGAATAAAATAGGTTTAATACATAAAATGGTAAATCTAAAGGGTTTTATAGGAAAATATAAAATAGACTACCTTTGGGTGGAATCCACTAAAGCTCCACCCATTTCCATGCTCCATGACTACCACACAACAATACAACGAGTCCCGAGCTTCAAAGTGGTACCTCTCTTCTAATCTCCCTATTTCTCTCTCCACATAACCATTTTATCTCTCATTTTTATAATTAAAGAGGGCCCTAGGGGTGTACATGAGAATCCAAGGAAGAAGGAATAAAAGAAAATAGAAGAAAAAGAAAAGAGGGGCTCAACCTAACCCCGACGTCCGACCTAAGTTTATACCCTGTCTAAGTAAAAATCCCCATTATGGACTCAGAAGAGGAGAAAAAATATCAATATGAATCTATTTTCAAAAATTATATCACAATGAATGATTTCTTATAAATTAATATTTAATTAATTAAATGTTAAATATTAATTATTCCATGAAAATTCAAACGATTCAAAATTACACCAAACTTCTGTCCTATTGTAAATACTCTATTATGGAAATAATATAGTAGTAATAAAAATTATCATAGATCATATACCAGTTTAAAATTTCAATTTTACCCATTACAAGAATCTAAAGAAAAAAGTTCAAATTTCTTCTCAAAATTCCAATCTGAAAAAAAACATTATTCATTACATTATAGCTTTGATAACACTTGAATCAAAATATAAACTACTCAATTTTGATTTTTTTATACAATGATTTACATTAAAAATTCTGTTAAATTAATTGTTATTAATTAAATCAAAACAACACAGAATGAAAGGATTGTGCATAATATTTAACATTTCTCAAATATTCAGAATTAAGACCAACAAACTTTTACCTTAATTTCTCAATTCCAGTAAAGTGATTGAATATTATGTATAAAAAATAACTATATTAATAACCTATTTAAGAACCCTATCCATAACTATGAAATTTTTTAACCCTCATTTATTATTATTCTATACATTTATCTTACTTATTTATTATTTATTTTCAATATCAGGTGTGAGTAATCTTGATCGTTTTGAACTGGTATCAGAATACTGGAATTGTAATTCATAATTATCTAGAATTTAATCATTAATAGATCATACAAGGAGTATAATTTAATATTTATAATTATTTATTAATTTATAATTTCATTCTATGATAGTTTTGGTTATGACCCTTACATATGAAATCTGCGATGAGCACTTTTCAGTGATTCTTAATGAATGAAAGTTGTTTTCATAAATAATGAATTACATATTTATATTACAATTTATTTAATTATTAATTTATTATATTACATAAATTTTATTTCCTATATTCATCCATGAAATAAATTTATAGCGTTGTTCACATTTGTTGTTAAACCAGCCCAAATAAGAACATACCATAATTAATTGATGGGTATGAAGTGATTTAGTTGAAATATCATTATAATAGAAAAAATATGATCTAATTTAGTGTTTCTAGTGTGATATATCATAGTTTTAAATAATTATATGAAAATTATAATATATTTGATGTTATTATATTGTAGAGAGAAATAATTATTTTCTCATAGAATTCTCTTTTGGACGGTAGAATTTACAATGGCTGTTTATTGCTCATATTGTCAATAGATTGAACAATTTGAAATATATTAACAACAATAATTTCAGAAATATTATATTTTTCCATTAATACCCTTATGATGACCAATTATAAAAAGATTTAATGAAATACAGAATACACTACCACATGGAGGCGGTGGACTGCACATACATATGGATAATGATTTCTTTTTCCCATAGAACATGATAAATTTATAATATAGTTCCTTATTTAAGAACCTAAAACATTATATAAATATAATTAATATATTTTAAATTACACATTTTTATTATCACTGTAATTTGTGATGGAAAATTAAACACATTACATCCTGGAGGCAGTAGTTCTCACATAAGAACGATTGTTGTTTTATGTTTCCTTAAGGGTAACGAGGAAAGGGTAGATAATTTATATCCCATAAACATAAAATTTTCATTATATATTTAATACTAATTTTATCATATAATAGTGGGTAATATAATATTCAAGGAAAATATATAGATATATAAATATATTAGAGAGTGAGAAGTACTTTGAAATTTTAATCATTATCTTGATGCACTTCTTGGAAATTGGTGATTCTGAACAATATATTGTGACCATAAAAATAATATTTTAAAATGATATTTTAGGTGAATTAAATAGTTAATTTTTTCAATATAAAACATATTTTTTATAGTGGTCATGAAGGGACGGTGAGAGGACCATTTTATACGTGGTGAGAATGATATTTTTGCAATTATAACCACTTAGTGTAAAGGAATCACGTGTTAAACAAGTCAAGTGGCTCCAAAAAATATAATAATGTATTTATGGATGATATAAGGCCTAAAATATCTCATACACTAAATTATAAACATTTTTTTAACATGTTTGAAGCTTATTACTACTAGATTTATTAGTTTTAACATCATTAGTTTTACAGTGGAAACTAGTTTTTAACTAAGTAAATATTTTTTATGTATAAAAATAATATTGAATTTAATAAATAATTTGTGACTACTGATTCAAAATATTAAATCCATTCCATTAAATAAAATATATAGGTGGAACTAAAATCAATTTTAACATTAGTGCATGTTACACATAAAAACCCATTTTTTTTTTGAAAAAGTGTGTTTTTGGGCATAAAATTTATCTATTCGTTAAAACTATAAAAATCTTAAATTTTAATGTTATAAATTGGTATATAATTAAAAAAATAATATTTATACATATTTCAATGTAATATGAAACAAAATATTTCCAAAATAATATGTAATTAAAACAAAGGAAAAAAACAATTTTTATTGTAAAATTTACTTAATTCATTAAAAAGTAAATCAAAAATTTTATAAAATAAGCTTAATATTTTTAAATGAATAATTAATATTCTTAAAATAAGTCTTCAATTTTTTATAAATTTATAATTCAACCATATCTTATGAAAATTTCCTAAAAATTACAGTTATGGTAAAAATAATGTTTTCAACTTTTCACCTTAAAAATAAACTATTTTAGAAAAAAATACAAAGAATATTACTAATATGATATTTTTATTCAAATTAAAAAAATTATATTAATTTTTTAAAATTAATATTTTAAATTTACAAATTTATCTTTTAAATGAAAATATAAAATACAAATAAAAAATATATATAATTGGAATTTTTATTCGTTAATTGGTCTTAATATTATTTCATATCAAATTAAAATTTAACTAATATTATTATATTAGTTAATAATGTTTTAAAATTGTTCAATTTAATTTATTATGGTAATATATACAACACTTAATAAATTGGTTCTTTGAAAAAAATATATACTAAATACACTTTAACAAAAGGCCATTAAAATTAATTATTTATATCCTAAAATGTAGTTTTAATATTATATTGATATAAAAATCATTATTTGAGTTTAATAAATACATTGTATAATATTTTAATAATAATATAATTAATATTAACACATTACATATAAATATGTATAATTAAACTATTTTATTATAATTATTTTTATTCTATTGTGAGTTATCTTATTCTAAATATACTATTAAAAATGTAAAACATTAGTATACATATTAGAGACTTGTATATATTGCAACCGTATTTTCAAAGACTAAATTTCCAATGACTAAATTTGATTCTTATATATAGTCATGTTATAATCATGCATTATATTCCCACTTCTTAAGTCACGCTTCTCATTTTCATTGTTTTCATTTTGGATCTCACAATATTATTTTTCCTTTCGTTATGTTATTTCCTATTATAGGTTTTCATTGGAAATTGGTGATCCTCACGGGTAATGTTGATCCAAGAGATCTCCTAGTGTTGAATATTTTATTATTTTATATTCATTATTCCCTCTTAATTTAAGTACTTTAAAAGGATGTATTTCTCTATGGTGAGTAATAATCCATCATGATAAATACTTATTTTAATGTTATTTTTTTGTAATGTTTCATCTTAATAAAATGTATAACTATTTTTTATATTTTTGTGATGTGTGTAAGACAAGATACTATAATATTAAAGTAATAATAATTATACGGTGTTTCATTTCAAATAAAAACATCTATATACTACCCATAATTCTCTGAAACACTTTAAGAAACATCTTCTATAACTTAATTGAAACAAAAAAATCAAATATCTAGAACTTAAATATATTACACATCATATAACTTTCTATTAAAAAAGTAATTAAAAATAAAAATATTTGATAAATAAAAATATAATTAAATAAATTTAGTATGACCATGCAAAGAACCAATTATTTTTTTCATATTTTAAAAATTACTGATACATATAATAGTCTATTGGAAAGTCCCAATGCAAGTCGATCCAATCCACTTTTTTTATAAATAGTAATCTATAATTGAGTTTTATATCTCTGTCGGAGTATTTACTCATGATAGTCTTAACATATCATAAAAACATTTGTTTATCCTTAATGTATCACATATATTTAATTTTATAAATTATATTATTTTAGTCATAAAAATGTATTAATATTTTTATATGATATATTTGAATAAGACCATAATTGAAATTAAATAAGAAATATAGTATTAATAAATAGATTATAAATTATTTCTCTAAAAGAATATTTTTCTGATCCAAGATATCAATGTATATTTAATAAATTGTAAAATAATAGATATTTTGTAAGTATCATATTTAAAATTCAAGAAAAAGTAAAAGGAGTGGGAATAGTTCACCAACCTACTGACACTACACAATCTAGAAATCATGTAAAGGAAGAAAAGGATGAGTCCATAAAATATCTGACTATAAATTTTGGAATATGATAAATTATTTTAAGAATAAATAATTTAAAAATTAAAATAAGGATATATGAATTTACTGATGTGGAAAAAAGCACAAAGGGCTATTCAGATTTGAGATTGAAGTATCAAAGTCTACATATATATTTTTCCAACTGAATCAGTTTTCTTAAGTATCAATGGTCATTATATAAAGTGGATAAATCAATTATATTTTAAAGACATTAATATCATATTATTATGATTTCATTATGTAATTAACCATATTGGGATGAGCCAACATGTCACCCAAGATGGCATGTCATAATACCTAATGCTCATTCCTGATAGATACAAGCTTGCAAAAAGCACTAGGGTACCAAGAGATAACCATTGGGATTAATTTGACCCTTAGTTTCCAAATATAAATATCAATGATTCCACCCAAATATTTTATATGAACAATTTTTACATATAATTACCACATATATAAATAATTTTTTTTTAAAATTATACAATATCTAAGTTGATTATAACACTATATAATCAAATAACTGACCAACATAACAAATACCATAATAATGTAATCTAAAACAGTCAAAAAATATATTACAATCCAAATTAAACTAAATGATAAAAAGGATGGTACATAAACTATATAAAAGGTGTAAAAAACATAGGGATCCCAAAATACTATACATAATCCAATCTACCCAACCCATATGGTCACTAGGATCACTACACCAATGAAGAGATACAAGCATCATAAAGCGCTACTAAACAACATAGAAAAAATCCATTTACTTGTATCATGAATAACCATGTCTCATTACACCCCATTTTTATTTGTGGGGTGTGGGGAAAATCCCATTTGGATACCACTATGAATGTATATAATATCATTATTATTGAAAAATATTATTTATAGTATGAAAAAAATAATTTCAAAACACTTTTTATTGAAACTTATGGTAAATAAGGAATGTTCTATAATCTTTGTGAACAAGTAAATAATAATAACCTAACCAATGGAAACATAGTATAATGAACATCATATAGATCAATATAAATAATAGGTAACAAGAAATGATATACATGTCTCAATCAAGTACCACACACACAACATGGGGCACTAACAAAGTTCTAATGGAAACTTATATCCTGTAAAATCACCAAAATAGGTGCAGCTAATAATTTTAGGAGCTCTCAAGGTCTCACTAGGTTCTAAATATCCATACCTTTCACTCTTAAGCTAATTGGGTCACATTTATTAGATAACACACCATCTACACCAGGGAAAATCTACCTAGATTAACAACACACACCCATGGCCTCACAATTAAAACCCATGATCAATATCAAACATTATAATTAATTTACACAATTCTACAAATCAATTAAAGACCAATGGTGAAGAAACATCAATCATACGGTAAATACCTTTATAAAACACCATTTAAAACCCATTTTGAGTTTAAATATTCTAAAAAATTTCATAAAACACTTTTTATGTGTAAAAATATTTTATTCAAGAAAATTATTTGAAAACCCCATTTTAAAAATAAATAAAAATAACAACAACAATAATAAAAATGACACACCTCATCCACACATTTCAAGAATGGTAAGTAAAACAAAACCAAAGGAAATCTAACAATTTAGGTATAATAAAGTAAAATTCAATAAGGTAGAGACACCTACTTCAATTATGGAAGCAACTCAATTATATTGGTCAAAACCACAAAATAGGCTGATAAGGGATCATCACAAGGCTATAAGCCTAAGAAACAATCTTATGCAACCAGCCCAAACCCTTGGTTCTCCCCCATGGGTTGTTAGATTTCATAAATAAAAAGAAAAGGGAAGGAAAAGAGAATATAAATATTACATCTATAACAATCCATATAAATATGAATAAATAATTTTAATGTTTATAAATAATAATTATCTAGTAATATTCATTATAAAAATATTTATTATTTTTTATATCAAAGAGGAAATAGTTTCAACCGAACTCCTTTCTTATAAGGTTTTTATTAAAAAAATTAATTTATGAATTTAAGAATTTGAATTAGATAAAATTAATTTCATTCTTTAAATAATTATATAAAATTTAACTTATAAATAAATTTTGGAAATTTTCAGAGAATATTGAATTTTCAGTGAATAGTAAAAAATACCATATTTTGATAAACAATTCACCTCTTTTCAATAACTTGAGTAATTTAAATGTACCATTAATTATTTAATATATTTTGAAGTAAAATAAGTATTATTTAAATATATTTAATCCAATTAATTAATTTTTAATCAAATTCATATTATATGTCAATATAATTTTATTTTTGGGTTTAAAAATTGGGTTTTTGTTCTGAAAATTGTATTAAAGAGCATAATGTTTCTACAATTTAATTAATTTAAATAATAACTAATGAGAGATTTATTAAATTAAATTTAAATATTAAATATCAATAAATATTAATTTGTATTCATACAATTATTATTATTAGTCAAAGAGTTAATATAAAATCATCACTTAATTGAAGAATACACTTCTTGAAAATCCACTTTTTCATCAGATCTATGGGTTTAATTTTAAATTAAAAATTTACAGATATGTGAATTGAATTTAATAAAATATATTAAATATTTTTAATGAGAATAATTTATATATCTAATAAGTTCAAATTAATTTTTGACCATAATGAATAATAAAAATAGTAAAAATTAATTATCATGGTTAAGGTAAAATGGGTTTACTAGGGGTTAAACTGAAAAGATAAGGGTAAAAATGACCTAAAAACTTGTATAAATTATATTTTATGGACATATTTAGATTTTATAATGCTTAATTATATATAAGGGTCCATTTTTTAGCCTTTTTTAATGAGAAAAACATGGGTACACATTTTTCGTTTCGAAAATTTCAAATGTGCCACTCATCTCACTTATAAAATGTCACCCCCTCTAATATATTATTCACACCTTAAAATTCATTTTTATCAAACAATACCTTCAAAAATACCTTCATAAATTCCATTATAACTACCTATATCCATTATTTTATCATAAATAAATCCTAATAAGGTTTTTGGTTCTAACATAATGAGGTTGTCTGAAGAAGTGGTGTCGTGTTTAACAATGCATTATTATTTTATTTATTTTTCAACATCCTTCAGATATCATTAAATTATTATTATATAATAACCCTAGTATGTAAAATAAAATATTATTTTTCTATGTTAATTTAATAACCTCAATATCTATCATCTTCTATCAAATGGGATATGAAATCACTATTCGTGTGTACGAAAGACTACTCTATCGCGAACCAATGTCATTTTTTTCCATTATGGACCTCAAGGATTGTTATAATGATTTATTTAATATATATATATATATATGATATTTTAAATATATATATATATATATATTTATTTAGTCATGATGTCACATATTCTTTCTTACTTTCTATTCTATGGGGAAATGATAACGTCGCTCCTATGTACGACAAACTACCACATCACAAAGCGATGTAACTCATTTTTCATTAAAACATTACATGGAAGATACTAAGGATAAATTTAATTAATATTTTTGATTTAAATGAAATAATTATTATATTCCTGAAATATTTATCATTTTGAAAAGATAATATATCATTTTTTGTGCATTGAAAAACGATTACATCATTCATGCGTATGTGTGGAATACCGCCACCACGAAGCGATATAACTATTTTTTCATACCTAAATCACATGGAGGATATATATAATTATATTTAAAAAAAATATGGTATTTATTATGTTATTATAATTTTTAAATATAAGATAATACATATCTTCTTTCCATACTGATCACTGAAAAATGGAAATGTTACTCATGCATACATTCAACCTATCCTCTCCACGATCATAACATATTTAATTATTCATAAAAATCAAAAATCATTTGTTTTGAAAATTATAATTTATGTGTAAATATTATTATTATCAAACTATTTATATTATATATTAAAAAATGACCACTTTGTCCACATTCAACCAGCCAATGTAATTTTGGACATATGAGCCAAATACCGTCGAAACATCCAATGAAAAATTAATTGATTCATAACATATATATAACATGGTAATAAGTGAAATAAAAGGAAAACTAAACTTTAAAATGGTTCTTACCCATGAAAATAATTGATATAAGTCTATTATTTATGAAGTTAGAGAATGTACGTGATGAGTTAGACTCAAGATAAGGGACTTCATCTCTGTTTCAATAAATTAATGAATAGTTTGATGTCATGCACCTATATTATTTTATGAGGTGTATATACAAGAAATTTGTCAGGTTATAACATAAATTTATATATTATCATGATATTTAATTTTTTTTAATTTTATTCTTTTATAGGGATTATTATACAAATGTTTCTAATGTGGTAGGAAAATATTATTTAAAACAAATCATCTTTTAAAATTTTCATTCAAACTTTGATTCTATTCCATGTAAATATTTTCAAAATTAATTTATGAATGTAATTATATGTATATAAGAGTTTAATAAGTTTTTTTGGTATTTATTTCAATATATTCCATGAAAATGAATCTTTTTATAGAATTTTTTAATATCTATATGAAATATAAAAGGAACGTTCTACTTTAATGTGTATGGGGAAAATGACTTTTTCCACCACAATTATAATGATTTTGATATTACATTCTATTAAAATTTTTAATGTTTTTTTAAAAATAACCTATTTCCTTTTTGTGGTTTTTTGGTATTGAAAATAGGTTTTAAAAAAATTGTATTTTGGTATTGAATTTTTAGAAAAAATAAATCAGGATTTTGATTTCTGAATCTATTTTTTAGATGTTATTAAAATAATTTTTAAAGGGTTTAATGATTTAAATGAAATACCTCAAGAATTTTTATTATTTTATGGTTCTTGGTCCTTTTTTATGATTCCATGTGGTTTTATTATAAACCAAGAATGGGTGGTTACGTTGTTATCTAAGGATAGGTGGTTTTATAATCAACAAAGGATGAGTGGTTCTGTGATAAAAAAAGGATGGATGGTTCTATGACAAACCAATGATGGGTGTATCCATGATATCCCTCCAATGTATTGGGTAATCTAGATATGGAGGTTGACCATATTAGTTACTCCATTTGTATGACTGATATGAATGATGATATCCCAAGTTACCTACATGATTTGTATGTTCCTTCTAAGGGTTTTAAATGGTTTTTTGAGAAACAATGTTTGATTTCATGGGAAATTGATTTATTTGATTTCAATGAAAAATAAATTTTAGATAAAGGTAAAAATTTCATGGTTATTTATGATTTTCACTAGACTAACATGCTTTTTCTTTTTATGTCCCTTACTAATATTTTTGTGATCCTCCCAAATTTTAGAATTTTTTTCATAGGGTTTAGGGATTTTTATGGGAAATAAAGAGCTCAAGATGAAAATTTTAAAGATTTTTCATGAAAATAAATATTTTTTTTATTTTAAAGGTTTTATATTATAGGATAAATGGACACTGATAGAAAATTTACTCTTTGAATATATATGGATTTGAAATGTATGTTTTATGAACTAATTATCAAAAACTATAATCCTAAAATAATATTAAAATTTAAGATAAATTAATCTTGACATAAAAATCAAGATTATTTAATTTTTAAGGTTGGGTCAGTATTGTTTGTAATGAACCGTTTTTTTAGAAAGGATAAAATGCGAAGGTTTTTGAAATTTTTCTTTTATCAGCGGGTCGGTTTTAAAACTGAGCTTCGGAATGAGGTCCCGAGTTTTGGAGCCATTTTAAGCGGTGATATCGGACTGCGCGCGGTAGGTTTAACTGGGCAGGTCAGCCGTGCGGGATACCCCGTGTATCCAGTAACAGGCGTGCGGGCTGCGTACGGTGTTTCTGGTGGTGCGGGTAAAATCGTGCGGGTTGGGTGTGTTTTAGTTTTTGTTTAAAAATTTAAAATCAAAGAAAAGAAAATAAAATAAAAATTAAAACTAAAACCTATCACTCCCTCCCCCCCTCTCGGAAAAACCCAGACGGCACACCCCCTTCCTCTCCTGTGAGCTGCGCACGACCCCCCCCCCCCCTCTCCCTCTCCTCCGTCGGCCAACTTTGTAGCAGCTGGACCACCAGCGCAGCCGCCCCCTCTCCCTCTCCTCCTCCCTCGGCCGACCTCGAAGTAGCCGCGCAAAGCGGTTCGGACTGAATCGTTGCAGCGCGCAGTGACCCAACACGCGACCCCTTTCCGCAGATGATTTCGTCTAGTTTTCATCACCTTCCAGATTCGATTCGCCACGGTAAAGTCTTTAGGTGCATCCTTCATCCTCTCTTTGACGATTCGTCCCTTTTTTTCGGTGCCCGTTTGGTTTGGCCGAATTTAGGGTTTTTGGTAACCCAAATTTTTGGCCTTCTTTTGGTTTTAGGGCGTGCGAATGATTCCTTGGGACTCCTTGGCGCACGTTCCGGCAACCGCCGCCGAAGGCGAAGTGGTTCGGGGGGTTTCAGATCGTCGGAATGGTTTCGGGGTGAGGTTTTCACCTTTTCCTTTGTTTTGCACTTGATAAATTTGGGGCTTTTGATGTTTATGAGCCCCGACTTGATGTTGGCAGTGCGTTGAGCATGCGGTGTGGGTTCGCCTTCATTTTGGTTTGTCGCCAACACCCGTGGTAAGAATTTAATACCATTGGTTGGTCTTGCCTCACTTAAATTGGTTTATCTTTGTGTCTTAAGGTTCGTAGTGGTTGTCTTATAGTGTGTTGGAGGTTTCGGTATGTTTTCGGGTTGCCAGAGTTTAGGCGACTCACCTGCGCAGGCATAGGTACGTATTTATATGTACGTGGGTTCCCCCGGCGTGCGTATATTTGTCCATGGAAGCGAATATACACATGCACGTGGCTAGTTGTCCACATTACATATATAAAAAGGGCCTGTGCAGGTTAGTGGAGACAGGCTTATGTGTATAAGCATATGTGTAAGGATCCTCTTGCGCATGCTCAGGGCCATGCGGAGCATGTGCATAGAGGCTAGGTGTCCTTATACATATGTGAAATCACATATGCCTCGTGGGGGAGCAGCTGCGACAGCTTTAGTTAGAAAGTGCCAAGAGCCGGAGTGGATGGATGGATCCACCTTGAGGTAGGGTCCCTCTCCTTCCCCTTTTAAATGTAAGTAAAGTAATAGTGAGTTTAATATTTCACTTAGCATTTTAATTATGCAAGTTTAGTTTCGATTAAATGCTTCTGTGAAAATCGTGTGAATTGTAGGAATAAGATAAAAGAGGTTGTCTGGTCACTAAACTAACGATTTAATAATAAAACCCCTCTTTCTAGGTGCGCTGTCTTCAATCTAAAAATGTAGCAATATAATTTCATGATTGCCTTTCCTATTTTTTGGCTTCTTAACTTTGTTATGTGTTGAATGAGTTTTGAAGTAAATGCTAAATATCACTAAATGAATTGTTTGATAAAGTAAAGACATGTTTTCTAATAAAACTCCTCCAATAGAGGTGAGCTGCCTTCAAAATAAACGTGTAGTAGTAGATTTCTTTTTTTGTGATTGCTTGCTTAAAAGTCTTATGACACTTTATGCTTGACATTATACTTGATCAATGGAATGCTTTTACTTGTACCATCTAATGTCATTAATCACCTAACATAGAGGCATGTTGGTTCCATATGCTTTTGTTTACCTTCTATTGCTCGTGCAAGTTCCAGAATGTTGAACAAGGATAGTTAATTATGAGAATTGATTATAAAAAGTTGAGATCTGATTTGGATAACTAAACGTGAAGGATTAATCATGAAATTAGAATTGCGTCGACTAATTAATTAAGTGATAAATGATTGAGATTTTGGGTCCTAGACATGGCTTCTAGATCGAATTAAAATCTGAGTTTGGACATGGCGTTGCTCCCCAATGGTTATCCAAGCTTGTGATATAGGGTGTTAGACATGACGATCTACACTGAATGAGATTTTGGGTCCTAGACATGGCATTCTAGATCGACTTAAAATTTGGGTTTTGGACATGGCGTTCCTTCCCAATGGTTATCAAAGTATGTGATATACGGGGTGTTAGACATGACGATCTACACTGAACGATTATCGAGGTGTTAGACATGGCGATCTACACCAAATGTGATTCGAGGTGTTAGACATGGCGATCTACACCAAATGTGATACGGGGTGTTAGACATGGCGATCTACACTGAATTAATGATAATAATGATTTATGAAAAGAATGAGAGATGTGGGTAAAACCCGAGTTAATTGTGATCGAATAATGAAAGGTAAGAATTGTGGATTTCCAGTCTGAGTTGAAATGATAAGTGAATAAATAGAGTAAGTGAGAAAAATGATAAAAAGTGTTTTTATGCTTGAACCAAATTTACTTTTGTTGTTTTAAATAGGTTTTCATCCCGGCTATGGGCCAAAGCAGGGAGTGCCGCCAGGTGTCCTTTCTAGAACCTGGACGGGCGTTTATTGTTTGCATTGTGTCGTTATTGTTCGAAAATACCAGCACTTTGTTTAATTATATTTCATGGTCTAGAGTGGGCTAGACCCCGGTGGTTATGACCTACTGAGATATATATATCTCACACCCTACTCGGGCTGCAATTGCACTGGGGTACCCGAGTAGATTCCATTTGGTTGCAGGACCGTGTTGTTGCTGTTTATTGTACTTGGAGTTAAGAGCAAAGGACTGAGTTGGGGCTCGGGATGCTCATGGAGATCTCCCTTAGGGATGGAGAATTTTTTTCATTTACTTCTGCATTGATGTGTAACTATGTCGCGTGATTTAATGCTTTCATTTTATCATTAGCATGTCATGCATGCATCTCTTATATAAACTGTCGTTCGCCAAATTTATTCAAACCTTATAAATGAAGAATGTTTTCGGCTGTTTTCTTATTGTTATTTACACTACTTCCGTTGCTGTATTTTTGGTACCATTGTTCCTCATTGATAAGAGGGTATAGTCTCCCCCTGACTTACCTTACACCCTCACCGCTAGTCGGCAACCTCTGGCGTAAGGGGAGACGCGCTTGAGGCCATGTCGCGGGCCGACTCAGGTGACCCGGGTGTCCTGTTTGGGGTCGAATTGAGTTGGTTCGTGACAAAATGGTATCAGAGGGAGGTTTCTTTCTTTTCATTGTCTTACTGTTTTGGGATTGGTAGACAGGAGATTAGGAATGTGTCGGCGCTTGGGTAATAGCCGTGTCTGGGACTGATCACCCCACGTACGGTAAATGACCATGTGGCCAGGGCTGGGAATTGATGTTCATGTTGTTTGCTGTTACAGTTGATGTGATTTCACCTTGGGTGAATGTTGTACATTCCACTGCTTATTTGTTTATGAAGAGGTTTTGAAAAATTTTCTTGGCCCGATATGGCCAGAAAATTGAATTGCATGCATCATATTAGACACTTATAGATTCACATGTCATGCATATGTGCCATGTCATGTAGTTGCATTAGTAGGATGCCTGCTGATTTTGATTGTGTGCCTTGGAAATATGTTATGTCTAGATTTATTTTGCACGTCTCTTTAGAAAGCATGTTTCGGTGATAATTAACATGTTTGGGTGATAACATGTCATGTTTTCTATCTTTCTTGTGTGTCATGCTCTGTGGTATAGCATGTTTTAGTGATTTCAGCTTGTAAGCTTGTTGCCTTGTGTTAGCTGTTTGTAGTGGCTTGTTAGCTTGCTAGTAAAAGATTGGTTGCTTTGGCTGAATTTTTTGGTTGCGATTACGACGGAGCCAGTTTTCCATTGTAAGGTGTATGGGCGCTTTATAATTGGGAAAAGGGTAAACTGTGGTTTCAGACTTTTTAAAAGATGGCTGCTGAAGGTTAAATGTCAAATGGAAAAAATTTATCTTATAAATGGGAACAAAATTCCAGCGGTAAGGTGTATGGGCACCTTATCGATTGGTAGGTGGCCTCCCATGTGATTGAACCTTGTTTAACCATTGCATGTGGAAAATGGTTATAGATGTAAAACTGTTGAGTTTTGATTGAAATTTTGGTGTACTTTTAAACATGATCAACTGGACTGTGTGGGTCAGTTGGGGCATGTTTTATTGAAATAAACAGTGGTATGGTTTCTTTTTGATGAATCTAGTTTGAATGAATGGGACCTTATGAGGTCGCCTCTTTGTTAAAAGGAATTTAGATGCTATATTTCCTGTTTATGCTTGGATGACATTATGTGTTAAATTTTTTTTTAAAGAGGAAGTTGGTTATAGCTTGTCTATTTTTCCATGGGGCGTTGTCTGAAAACCAAGTAATTAGTTTTGAAATAGTAATTGTGGGTTTGTTAAGATCTTCTTTCAATTGATTAAGGTTTGGAATGAATTAATGAAATGGATAAAATGGAAAGAGGTTTTTGAGCCTAGTAATCCTTGTTCTGCGTGACCAAGAGTTAGGGTCGACGCGTGTGCTTCGTAAGGGACTAGCCCGTGCTAGGTAGTACCCTTAGAGCTTGAGTTTCCTTGTTTTCGGTGTGAGCTTATGATGTGGTGATCGTAGTTCGAGGAACGTCACCCGTGCGTTAAAGTGTTTCAAAAAATAGCGCACCGGTGAGCGGATTGTTCTTACGACGACATGGACACTCCTAAGGTGGGTAGTGTCGCATGAGTTTCTGTTTTCATGTCGGTGCTTGCTTGGCAGCACGACTGTGATAAGGTTGGCTGTATGCACAACACTTTAGAAACTCTGTTAGTGCGGGAAGAGTTTCAGTGGTTAAGCTTGGACGAATATGAATGCCTCGTGTGGTATCGGCATCAGAGTTTGGTCCGATTGATCTTCTCAGCGACCTTGGTTTAATCTTAGTGTACTCTGTTGGATGAGACAAGAATGTCCCCCATCTTGACGTCATCTTGGATACACTAAGATAGTGTCAGTTATACGCCGCACTAAAGTTTAAAATTTGTTGGTTTGTTTTGTAATCTCTATCTGGTTGTGTGTGGGATGCACAGTTTCTTTGAGTTACGCTTCGTGCTGAGGCACGATAGTTTTATAATAGTCTTGTGATGGCTTGACTTGCGAATGTCACCAAAGGTCATGTAAGGACTCCGGTGTACGCGTAGTTGATAACGGAACAGTTTTAAAAGCATGTCATCGGTTTAAGAGCGAGTGTGAATCTCGGGTCGGCGATGTCTTTCGAGGAAATCTTGCGTGACCAATTTTAGTTGGTCGATCGTGATTCAACCGTTTCCTTGGGTTGAGGTCCCTATAATGTCCTCGGATGTAAGCTATGCTTTGATGTTTCAGTTGTAACGTGAGCGTTGGCTCGAGTTGTAAAGGCTTAAGTGCAGTTTTCTTAGAAAATGCTTAAAGGTGCATTGGGCGTTGGAAACACAATACGACCGGTTGAATGCAACTTCACGACCCTTGTAGGTCGGGTGATGTTTTCGTTGTTTTCCAAAGGCTTCTCGGGGACGAGAAGTTTTTTTAGGTGGGTTGTTTGTAACGAACCGTTTTTTTAGAGCGGATAAAATGCGAAGGTTTTTGAACTTTTTCTTTTATCAGCAGGTCAATTTTAAAACCGAGCATCAGAACGAGGTCCCGAGTTTTGGAGCCATTTTAAGCAGTGATATCAGACTGCGCGCGGTAGGTTTAACTGGGCTGGTGTTTTTGGCGGTGCGGGTAAAATCGTGCGGGTTGGGTGTGTTTTAGTTTTTGTTTAAAAATTTAAAATCAAAGAAAATAAAATTAAATAAAAATTAAAACTAAAACCTATCTCTCCCTCCCCCCCCCCTCTCGGAAGAACCCCAACGGCGCACCCCCTTCCTCTCCCGTGAGCTGCGCGTGACCCCCCTCTCCCTCTCTTCCATCGGACGACTTCGTAGCAGCTGGACCACCAGTGCGGCCACCCCCTCTCCCTTTCCTCCTCCCTCGGCCGACCTCGAAGTAGCCACGCAAAGCGGTTCGGACCAAACCGTTGCAGCGCGCAGCGACCCAACACGCGACCCCTTTCCGCGGATGATTTCGTCCGGTTTTCATCACCTTCCGGATTCGATTCGCCCTGGTAAAGTCTTTAGGTGTGTCCTTCATCCTCGGTTTGACGATTCGTCCCTTTTTTTCCGGTGCCCGTTTGGTTTGGCCGAATTTAGGGTTTTTTGTAACCCGAATTTTTGGCCTTATTTTGGTTTTAGGGCATACGAATGATTCCTTGGGACTCCTTGGTGCACGTTCCGGCAACCGCCGCTGAAGGCGAAGCAGTTCGGGGGGTTTCGGATCGTCGGAATGGTTTTGGGGTGAGGTTTTCACCTTTTCCTTTGTTTTGCACTTGTTAAATTTGGGGCTTTTGATGATTATGAGCCCCGACTTGATGTTGGCAGTCCGTTGAGCTCGCGGTGTGGGTTCGCCTTCATTTTGGATTGTCGCCAACACCCGAGGTAAGGATTTAATACCGTTGGTTGGTCTTTCCTCACTTAAATTGGTTTATCTTTGTGTCTTAAGGTTCGTAGTGGTTGTCTTATAGTGCGTTGGAGGTTTCAGTATGTTTTCGGGTTGCCGGAGTTTAGGCGACTCACCTACGCAGGCATAGGTACGTATTTATATGTACGTGGGTTCCCCCGGAGTGCGTATATTTGTCCATGGCAGTGAATATACACATGTACGGGGATAGTTTTCCCCATTACATATATAAAAAGTTCCTGTGCAGGTGAGTGGAGACAGGCTTATGTGTATAAGCATATGTGTAAGGATCCTCTTGCGCACGCTCATGGCCATGTGGAGCGTGTACATAGAGGCTAGGTGTCCTTATACGTATGTGAAATCACATATGCCTCGTGGGGGAGCAGCTGCGACAGCTTTAGTTAGAAAGCACCAAGAGCCGGAGTGGGCGGATGGATCCACCTTGAGGTAGGGTCCCTCTCCTTGCCCTTTTAAATTTAAGTAATGTAATAGTGAGTTTAATAATGCACTTATCTTTTTAATTATGCAAGTTTAGTTATGATTAAATGCTTCTGTGAAAATCGTGTGAATTGCAGGAATAAGATAAAAGAGATTGTTTGGTCACTAAACTAACGATTTAATAATAAAACCCCTCTTTCGAGGTGCGCTGTCTTCAATCTAAAAATGTAGCAATAGAATTTCATGATTTCCTTTCCTATTGTTTGGATTCTTAACTTTGTTAAGTGTTGAATGAGTTTTGAAGAAAATGCTAAATATCACTAAATTAATTGTTTGATAAAGTAACGACATGTTTTCTAATAAAACTCCTCCAATGGAGGTGAGCTGCCTTCAAAATAAACGTGTAGTAGTAGATTTCTTTTTTTTGTGATTGCTTGCTTAAAAGTCTTATGACACTTTATGCTTGACATTATACTTGATCAATGGAATGATTTTACTTGTACCATCTAATGTAATTAATCACCTAACATAGAGGCATGTTGGTGCCATATGCTTTTGTTTACCTTCTATTGCTTGTGCAAGCTCCAGAATGTTGAACAAGGATAGTTAATTATGATAATTGATTATAAAAAGTTGAGATCTGATTTGGATAACTAAACGTGAATGATTAATCATGAAATGATAATTGCGTCGACAGATTAATTAAGTGATAAATGAATGAGATTTTGTGTCCTAAACATGGCATTCTAGATCGACTTAAAATCTGGGTTTGGACATGGCGTTCCTCCCTAATGGTTATCCAAGCTTGTGATATAGGGTGTTAGACATGACGATCTACACTGAATGAGATTTTGGGTCCTAGACATGGCGTTCTAGATCGACTTAAAATTTGGGTTTTTGACATGGCGTTCCTTCCCAATGGTTATCCAAGCTTGTGATATATGGGGTGTTAGACATGGCGATCTACACCGAACGATTATAGAGGTGTTAGACATGGCGATCTACACCAAATGTGATTCGAGGTGTTAGACATGGCGATCTACACCAAATGTGATACGGGGTGTTAGACATGGAGATCTAAACTGAATGAATGATAATAATGATTTATGAAAAGAATGAGAGATGTGGGTAAAACCAGAGTGAATTGTGATGGAATAAAGAAAGGCAAGAATGAGTGGATTTCCAGTTTGAGTTGAAATGATAAGTGAATAAATAGAGTAAGTGAGAAAAATGATGAAAAGTGTTTTTATTCTTGAACCAAATTTACTTGTGTTGTTTTAAACAGGTTTTCATCCTGGCTAGACCACGGTGGTTCCGGCCTACTGAGATATATATATCTCACACCCTACTCGGGCCGCCATTGCACTGGGGTATCTGAGTAGATTCCATTTGGTTGCATGACCGTGTTTTTGCTATTTCTTGTACTTGGAGTTAGGAGAAAATGACCGAGTTGGGGCTCGAGATGCTCATGGAGATCGCCCTTAGGGCTGCAGACTTTTTTTCATTTACTTCTACATTGATGTGTAAGTATTCCACGTGATTTAATGCTTTCATTGTATCATTAGCACGTCATGCATGCATCTCTTATATAAACTGCCGTTCGCCAAATTTATTCACACCTTATAAATGAAGAATGTTTTCCGCTGTTTTCTTATTATTATTTACACTACATTCGTTGCTATATTTTTGGTCCCTTTGTTCAACTTTGATAAGAGGGTATAGTCTCCCCCCTGACTTACCTTACACCCTCGCCGCTAGTCGGCAACCTCTGGCGTAAGGGTAGACGCGCTTGAGGCCTTGTCGCGGGCCGACTCAGGTGACTCGGGTGTCCGGTTTGGGGTCGACTTGAGTTGGTTCGTGACATAGTTGGCATCAGAGGCCAGTTTAGATAACTTTAGAGTTCAGATAATTATAATCGAAAACCCTTGAATGATATGACATTATGGTTAAGTTAAAATGATATTTAATTTAAATATTACCATGTCGATTTATTTAAACTATGTTGTTTATGAATTGTCTTATATATATATAATAAGGAAGCTCTAGTGGGAAATAACAAAGAGGAAAATATCTATGTAAACCCTCCTATTTATTACATAACTTTTTATTTACATAGTATAAACATATAATAATTTAATTTTTAGTTTCATGCAAATAAGGTACATAAAACATGAAAACATAAAACATTATTCTAATCCACATGAAAGGATTCATAATAGGCTCATTCTATGTACATTTTCTATATCTCATAATATAGGGACATTCATCAAAGTAAAGGGTGATCATAAGGCCCAATAAGAAAAATAAAGGGAACCAATTTACATGTGACCATGATAAATATGACTAAAAATTAAAGAATACCATAAAGGCATGGGGAAGGAAAAGAAAAGTAATTTCCTAATAAAAATAACATTAATAATAACATTTAAATTTATTTACAACATTTAAATGACATATTTATAAGCACATCACCATGGTTTTTCATAGATATGTAGTTAAAATTACTAAGGTAATTCACTAAGGTATACTAAAACATGTCAAATCTAGAAATTAAATTCTCCACAAAATGAATTGGAGTGATATCAGGGTGAACCATTAGTAGGTATCTATTAATGTTATCCACATATATCATAATCAAAAATTTCATAAATAACCCATGGAAAATAAAAGATTCATTTTTCTGTTTCAAAATCATGACATTTTTTAAAAAAGTAAATAATGAAAATTTTATTATGAAATTTTTAACCCACAAAAATGGGAATAATTTTTCATGTATGTTAAATATCTAAATAAATATTTTTTACATCTAAGATAATACCAACTATAATATAGTTATTTATGGTTATTCACAAAAAGATAATAAAATAGAATTTCTTGAGGTGAAAAAAGAAATTTTGAGAAGTAAATTCAGCATCATAACGAGTATAAAACATGGTTTAACAAAAGGATAAAAAGAGTGGGGGGAAGGGTGTCAAATTGATAAAACATAATTTGGTAGTAAGTTAATGAATAATAATTAAATAATATAAAGTTACCATAATATTCAAAATACATACACAAAAAGAGGTTGTTAAATTGAAGAGAAAAGAAGTATATTCCCCTTACCATAAAGCATTGTTCCTAAAACATGAGTACTGGGACATTGAGGGACTGAAAAAACTTTTGGAGAACTCCTTGGTAGGTAAAAATACCAAAGATTTATAAAGGATGGAAATTTAGTGAAATAAAATGGAGAAATGGGTGGGTATTTATATCAAAATTATAGGATTTGTTTATTAATTTCTAAATATAGGCCTTGGAAACCTAGGTTATGGAAAATGAATAACAATGGGCTTTACAATGGTATTTCCCAATGGTTTTGAAATCTTAGGTTATATTTTATGGAAATTTAGTTAAAAAAATTTTACCATAATTTTATATGACTTCTTTTTTTCTTGAAAATTAAAGTTTCCACAAAAATAATGTGTTTAATGTTAAAGTTTCCATTTTTGACTTTGGAATGTAAATTATAGGTTTTGATATTGAATAAAATCTATTAAAATACATTATATTAATAAAATATCATATTTTAGACTGAGAATTATGGTTAATTATTTATTTAATCATTATTATATAATTATGAAGTCATTAAACATATTAAAAAACAAATACTATATTTTTACTATTCACAAAATTATTTTATAAAATTAGCATAAAAATATTATAAATTAATTTTTACATGATGATTTCAAAAATTATATCTATTTTATTAGACTAATTATTTAAATATGATAGTTATAACTTTTAAATATATAATCATTATTCATTAAAAATAACAGTAGATTGAAAATTCACTATAAAATTTCTTACACTTGAATAAATAAATAAAAATATATTTTCATTTATATTAATATAAGAGTCTATTTAATATAACATTTCATTAAAATAATTATTATTCATAATATAATAGATTATTATAAATTTTAATATCTTTTTTATAATTTACAATTTCTTTCTGAAAAATAAATTTATATAATTCCATCTCAATTTTATTATGAAAAAAAAATTCTTAAAACAGAATTTATGGAATAAAAATTTTATTTATAAAATTTAATTACACATTATGTAACTAGGGACTCAAAATATAACCAATTATAGTACCCTCATATGACCTTAGGGTAAGTTGTATGATAGAGATAGATTCAAGGGGCGATTCAAAGAACATCACCCGAGTAGTATTTTTCACTAACTTGAACTTATCCCGTGGGTGTTTTCATTCAAACTTCACTTGTTGAAGCGTGACTTTGGATTTCTCAAGATCAAAACCGAATGATGATACCTCTATCCCATGCTCAAAATAATGAGATTTTTATGGAATGATCGTACTAGTTGAGGCCATCTTTTCTCTTTTCTGAATTAATTATCATTTATTATTTATAATTCTAAACACTAATTATAATGTTAAAATTAATATTAAAAAAATATTTTCCAATGGCCATGTTGAAAAAAGATCATAATTGAGCAATAGTCATATAACGGTCAAAACATGATGCTCACATTTCAAACTATACTCACTTAATTAATAAATATATATAGTTTCATTGAGTATAATGTAAAATAACCTGAATTTTATTAGGAAACAAATATCATTAAAAACATTTTGCGTTGTTAAATTCTTCCCCCATTAAAAAATTTCATCTTGGAAATTTGAAATTGTTTTCCCATTTGAGAAAATTTTGTGGGTACTTTCCCTACACTATTTCTAATGGTTCCCACATTGCTTCTTCATATTTATGGTTCCTCTACAACACTTTGATGAGGTTGGTAGTCTTGTTTCATAGAACCTTGTCTATGTGGTCCAAGATCTCTACCAGCTTCTACTCCGAAGGAAGGTCATGTTCTAGTTGTACCACCTCCATATTTAGTACACGTGAAGGGTTAGGTATGTAATTCCTTAGGAGGGATATATGGAATAAATCAAGAACATGATCTAGATTTGGTGGAATTGATAGACAATAGGATATTGTTCCTCTGAAATCAAGGATTTCATAGGGGAAAATTTATGTAGGGATAAGCTTACTATTCTTCCAAAATTGCATGACCCTCTTCCACGATGAAATTAGAAGGAAGACTTTATCACCAACATCAAACTCCATTTCCCTTTAACAGCTACTAGCATAGCTATTCTCTGAAATCTAATTATATTTTATGTTTTATTTGATGTAATGAACCTTTTTTTGTCATCTCTTACATAATATCGGGCCCAAGAAACTTTATCCTACCAAATTTATCCCAAAAAGTAGGATTTCTACATCTCATCACATATAGATATTCAAGGGGTACTATTTGAATACTCAAATGTAAACTTTTATTGAATGAGAACTCAACTAATGAGAGATGTTGATTCCATTCTAATTTAAATTCCATTGAGCATGTTCTTAGTATATCCTTATGTTTATGAATAGTCATTTAAGATTGTCCATCATTTTTGGGGTGATAAACCATACTAAAATTCAATTTAGATTGTAGAGCATGTTGATGAATTTTTCAGAATTTAGATGCGAACATTTTATCATGATAAAAAATGATAAAAAGTTTCACCCCATGAACCCACAACACTTTACATAATTATTTTCATGTTTTTCAGGAGAGAAATATTCCCAAATAAACATTAAATGGTCTATCTTGGTGAGATGATCAACTATAATCCAAATCACATTGTTTCCTTTGGATATTCATGGGAGACCAATGAAAAAATATATAGTGATATTATCTCACTTCAATGTTGGTTTGGTTAATGGTTGCAGTAACCCTTTTGGAAATTTTCACTATACCTTCACTTATTGACACACCAAGAAGCTTTTAGTGTAGTTAGATGTATCACTTTTCATGTTATCCTACCAATAATGATCACGAAGGTCCCTATACATTTTAGTTATTTTTGGATGTATAGATAATTTAGATAAATGAGCTTCATCCATCAAATCCTTCTTTATTTATAAAATATAAGGAACCAATATCCTCGTAAAAATGTTACTACACATTATAGATCAATATTGATCTTAGGAATCTTAAAATTATTCCCAGCCTTTATCTTCTTATGTAATAAAAGATCTTCTCTTAGAGATTTCTCATTCTTTCATAGTAATTATGGATGATAAGTCATTTAGTATAGGTATTATGATGTCTCTTCCAACATGATTCCCATGTCCAACCTACTAGTTCCTTTATCAATGGATCTCCTTAAATCCTCATCATTTCTAAACTACCTGGTTCTTTTCAACTTGAGGCATCATAATTTTTTTTCACTTTGACAGTGATAATGAATTAAACATTTATAGTATTTAAGAAGTTCCAACCATATTCTTTATCTCATGTTTAATTCCATTTGTGTTAAAATATAATTCAAACATTGATAGTCTGTGCATATATCACATTTAAACCCATAATGATACTACCTCAATGTTTTTAGTGAAAAAATAATTGTAGCTATCTTCCGGTAATGCAAAGGATAATTCTACTCATGAGGTTTCAGCTGTTGAGATTCATAAGAAATCACCTTTTCATTTTTATGAGGATGTTCCCAAGACCGTTCAGAGATGTATCCATGAAATTAATGAATCTTTCTCTAATATACAATAGAGTTAACAAAGGTTCAGTAACCAATCTCTTCTTCGGCTCTTGAAAAATTTATTCACACATATTTTTTTAGATAAACATATCCATTTTTCGAGTTAACGTGGATATTATATTAGACAGTGATGAAATTGTTTTCACAAAACACCTATAATATCCTACTAAACTAAGGAAACTAAAATTCTTAGTTACTGTTGTAGGAAGAAGCCCTCATCCCCAACCTTTTTCTTGGTAGGGTTAGATGAGATTCTTTCATTGGTTATAATTTTCCCTAAGAAATCAACTTGTTGTAACCAGAATTAAAATTTTATAAACATTAAAAATAGCCTCTCCTTTACTAGAGTTTTGAAATATAACCCTTATATTTTCTTCATTCTCTTATCAACTTTTTGAATATATCAGAATATCAACAATAAAAACTACCAAAAATTTATCAAGGTAGTCCTTAAAGACTCTATTAATAAAATCCATAAATATAGTAGGATCATTTGTCTATTTTAATGGCATAACAAAAAACACTTAATTCCCATATCTTGATAGCAATTCAGTCTTTAAAATATCATCTTTTTTCACTCTCAAATGATGATAACCAGATCGAAGATCAATCTTGGAGAAGAATTGAGCCCTAGAAATATGGTCAAATAAATAATCATTCATTGGAATATGGTACTTGTTATTCACTGTGATCCTATCAAGTTCTCTATAATAAATTCATATCCAAATTTATCCATACTTATTGTTTACATTGAAAACATGTACTCCCCAAGGAGACACACTTGTTCAGACATACCCCTTCCCCAAATGATCTATCAGTTTTTTCATTAATTACTCTACCTCTACATTTTCCATTCTATATCGGGTCCTTGATATCATCTTGGATAGAAGCATGAGTTCAATATATAACTCTACCTATCTTTATTGGTGAGTTAATGGTAACTCTTTGGGAAATAGGTCAATGTATTCCTACATAATGGGGTAATATTATATTTTTTTACATTCATTTACTTTTTGATCTTCAATGATCATCTCCATAAATAAGGCTTTGGGGGGTACTTATAAACGATGCCCAAGTTAGTATATCTCTCCATTGAAGATAAATATAGGTTTTCCATTCAAGGATAATGATATTTCCAAGGAGGGCTCTCGTCTTCGGGCGAGAGCTCTCTACGCCGTTATCTTCAGTGACGGGTCGGCTCCAGATCGATGAGTTTCAGGTGGGATATCCGGTGTCGGTACTCGGTGGAGGCAGGGGTCACAGTGACAGTGGATCTTTCGGCCTTAGCGAGGGCGATCTTCGGTGGACGTGTTTTTGCTTTCGGCTTCTTCATCCAGTGGCGCGATGGCTTTGGGAATGCGGATCTCATCGGTGGCTTCGGGCAGGGAATCGAAGCGGTGTTCGGCCTTGCGGTTTCAGATCTGGTTTCAAACCAGATCTTGTGTGCCGATGGATGTGGATAGCGCCGAGGTATGGGAATGGGAATTTTGGAGTGGCGGTCATCACGGTGTGATGGAGTCATCGTTGGCGGGGCTTCAGGCTGCAGCGGGGTTGAAGACAGCACAAGATCCAATCTGCTCAGATCTGGGGTTCTGACGCGGGGGTACGTCTCCACGGCGATGGATCTAAAGGGATTCAGGCTGGTGGCTTCTAGATCTCAGAAACGTGATCTGGTCAGATGGGAGATGTGGGGCGTGCTCTGGTCAGTGGCGGGTGCCAATGTGGTCATCTATGGGCGAGCATCATCTACAGGTGATGTGGCTCTGATGGTGCATCGTTTCTGGTGATGTTTTCCACTTTTAATGGGGTTTCCCACTGGGATCTTCCGTCATGTCATCTGATGCTTTGGGTGCATGTCTCGGAATGGGTTTTTTCCCTCTGGGCCTACGGGCTTGTAATGGGTTTTACCTTACCGAACTCCAAAGGGATTACTGTATTTTTTCTTTTTCTATAATAAAGGGGCTTGACCTCAAACCTTTCTGGTACAGTGGATCTTAAAAGTATAATTTTTGAGCATGTCCATCCCTAGTATAGTGTTTAATTCCATCATTGGAATGACTACTAGATTTGTGATGTTATTGTACTCACCAAAGTGAATATAAAAGTTTCTATACACTCTTGATGCTTTGATAATCCCTATAGGAGGCTTGAATAATAACTATACTTTTAGAAGTTTGGGGATTGATTTTATATTCTTTGTAAACATGGAGGAAATAAAGGAATGTGTAGAACCTGAATCAAAAAAATTATTTGCTATATTTGAGATAACAATGAGAGTACCTTCCACCACATCATTTTAAGCTTTAACTTCAGTGATCGTGATAGAAAAATACAAACCATTCTCTCTTTTCCTATGCTATTGTATATGGTGATGACCCTTTATTATCATCTGATTTGTATAGTTATTAGAAAAGTTCCCAAGCAATTCATGATTGAGGCATTAAACTTTAGGCTATGCATGAACCATCTTCCCTTTCACATTAGTATTGAGAATTTCTAGCTTCACCTAACTATGATAGTTCCAATAAATATAGTAATCACTTCCACACTTGTAACATTTCCCTCTCCTGATTAAGAATTTCAATGAAATATGTTTTCCATATTTGACTCATGTGGGATGTTTCACTTTCTTTCATCCTATTATAGGATCAATGTTCCTCCCTAATATTGGCTCAATTAATCTCTTATTTTCTTTCAATCTATGAGACCACTGCATCTCTTAGAACTCCACTTCAACCTTCATAGCACATCACACCATATCCTCATAGCTGTTATTGTCTTGATTGGATAGATTTTTCTATAGCTGGGGTCTTATTCCATAAAATAATATATCGAAATTTCAATTAGGATTCATGAAAAACCTATATCTGTAATGAGAATGATTTGAAAATTTCATCTAATAGATTCCCACATATTCGTTTTCCTTCTACATCATCTCTAGGAATTAATTCTCCACTTTCATTCACATCGAACAAAAAAAATATTTATTGAAGAAGGGTCCCCTAAAATATTCCTACTCCATAGCATCAATCTTCTTTATTATATTTGTGTTTTTAATCAGTGTCCACCCCTGATCCGATTCTCCCTCAACGCGATATATATCCAGGGTGACTTCCTCTTATTCTGAACAAAAGAGTACAAAAAATATATTTTATATAGACTTTATCCAATTTATATAAATCAATGGGTTGGTAAATCTACTAGAAAAATCTGGTCAATTATGTATAAAAGGCTCAATGTAATGTTTTTACCTTCAAGGAAAATCTGATCTCATGGATTGATTCGAGTTATTTATCAAAAAATTGAGTAACTTGATTCAACATTCTCATGATGTTTTATATTTCATCTTCCATCGTAGGGTCATCAGTGCATGGTCAATTTCACTCACCATTGATGAGGATCCTCTTGTTTCCTACCGTTTTCTATAATAATATAACCTTAGTTAGAAACATGTTTCATTTAAGAATCTTATAACTCTAAATGAATTTTATTTCGTAAAACATCATGATTAAATATGTTATTCATTAACAAAAAATACCCTTTCAATAAATACTTCATGGTGGTTGAAACAAATATTACAATTGACCATATATATCCCCTAGGATTTTCAAAATAGGAGTGCATTAAGGCCCATTTTTGTTTACTAGTTCCCATTATAGTCAATCTCAATGTGGTGTTATTATGTTTTAACGCTAGATACATCTGTGCCAGAGCCACATCCACTTGTTAATTTCCAGATAGATATTTCTTTTCCTTAAAACCACATACATAATACTTCAATAAAATATGAGAATGTTTTCCTATATTTTAATCTGTACATAATTTTCTTCGTAATGCTTTTATGTCATAATTTTCAAAAATAACTAAACATTTCTTGGATACCAATTATGGAATCCCAACTTGTTATTACATATATTATCATTTAAATGGTAAAAAAATAGAATTTTTATTCATAAAAAGTATATTTACTACAAAAAATAACTTGAGGACATACATAAAAGGAAATGGTGATCATAAGGCCTGGTATGGGAATTCAATGGAAACATTTATCATGTGACCATGAGAAATATGAATAAGAACATGAATAATATCATAAAGAAAAGAGTATATGTGAAAAAGGTAATATGATAAATAAATAAATAAAATAAAAACATGTAAATGTGGATACAAAATTTAAATGAGAGATTCGTAATCATATCACCATGGTTTCCTACTGATGTTTCATATAAATTACCAGGATTATTCACCATGGTATCATAAAACATGTCATCTCTATAGATTAAATTATTTACGAAATGAATTGGATAACATTAAAGGAGAACCCTTAACATGTTTTGATTAATGTAATATACATAGTTAATAATAAAACATTTCATAAATAACATGTGGAGAATAAAAGAAACCATTTTGGTATCAAAGTCATGGTGTTTTTTAAAAAGTGCTTAAGACAATTGTTTTATGTTATTTTCAACCCATGGAAAGGGAATGTGTGTATTATTTATACTAAATCACTAAATAAATCATATTTATATCTATAATAATAAAACTTTAAAATAAAGTGGTTTTGTAATTCATAGATAAAAATAAAATAGAATTTCATGAAGATTAGAGAGAAATTTAGAGATATAAATTCGGTAGCATAACAGGTATAAAACATGATTTTAGAAAAGGGTATAAGAGACTTTGAAGGTGTATAAAATTGATAAAACATAATTTTTTAGTATTTTAATGAATAAAAATGAAATTATTGAGTGTTAATATAAAATTTATAATACATATACAAAAATAGTTTATTGAAACGAAGACAAACGAAGGATATTTCTATTATCTAGAAGAGTTATTACTAAAACATGAGGATTGGGACCTTGGTGGATTGAGTACACATTATAAGGACTCATTATGAGGTTTAAATACTATAAATTCATATAGTATGGATTTTTAGGGAAAATAAATGAAGAAATGTGTTGGTATTTATTGCCAAAGTGGAGGATTTGTTTATTAATTTCCAAAATATAACCCTTGGAAACCTATGTTATGGAAAATGAAAAACCATGGGATTTCCCATGGTATTTATACAATTATGTCACATTTTATGTTATTTTTATCCATATAAGTCTATAATAAATTTTTATTACTTCTTCTATAATTGAAAAATAAAGTTTCTACAAAAATAATATTTTTAATGAATTTTTTTTCGATTTTTTATTTTAGAATGAAAATTATAGGTTTAGAAATAGATTAAAAAATATTAAAATACTTTATATTAATGAAATGACATAAATTAATCTGACTAATTTTGTTAATTTGTTATTATATCCTTATGAAACAATTGTGATTTCATTAAGCATACCAAAAAACTCAAACTATATTTCTTTTATTCATGAAAAAAATTAAAAATTTGAAAAAATTCTCATAAATTCACCCTAAACTATTTTTGATGTGCCAATATAAAAAATGAAATTTATTTTACCATAATAATTCTCTAAACATTATAATTCTTACGTTTAAATATAAAATTATTATTTATTAAATATAATAGTGGATTAAAATTTTCTAGTAAAATTTAAGACACTTGAAATAAAATTATCTTATTATTTATATTTATAAAAGTGTATATTTATGGTAATTTTTAGATAAATAAGTATTTTTCATAATATCATAGTTTATTATAAATGTTTATATATTTTATGGAAAGTACAATTTATATTTGAAAAATCATTTTATCATATTCCATCTCAATTTTATTAATAAAAACTATTATTAAAATGGAATTAATTGAATAAAAACTTATTTATATAATGGAATTAAACTTTAAATAACTAGGTCCTCAACACATAACCCCTTATAATAGCAACATATGAACTAAGGGTAAGACGTGCGATGGTGATAAATTCAGTGGGCGTCTCAGCTAACATCACCTGATTGATAGTTTCTAATAACATGAAATTATCATGTAGGCAATTTTGTTCAACATTCACTTAGTAAAGCTAAGATTAGGATTGGTGAAAAGAGAACCCCAATGATTCTAACTCCCTCCCAAGTTCCAAAAAATGGACTTTTTACTACATGACTCTACTGGTTTAGGCCGTTATTTTTCATTTTTCATTAATTATCCTTTGTTATTTTTGCTTATAAATAATATTTATAACATTAAAATTATTTTTAAGATTTTAGTTTCTAATGGTCATATAATGGTCAAAACCATATGGTCACATTTCAAATTATAACCACTTAATTAACAAAGAAATACTATTTTATTGAGTACAAAATAAATTAATACACATTTTATCCTGAAAAAAATATCATTAAATTTTTTTGGGTCATTACAATATCCTTCTAAATCAGTATCCTAATATGGTTGTAATTGGTATTTAATAGTTTGTGGTAGTGACAGATCAGATAAAAAGAGCTATAAATGGTTATAGTATCCACTATAGAGAATAAATTGATCTACTATGAAGGAATATATATAATAGAGAATCTAATAATGAAGCATCCTCCATTATTCAGTGGATCATGTGAATCTGTGGTAGCCAATGGATGGATCAATGATATGGATAATAAATTTGAAGTCATGGGTTGTTCGAAACATTAAAAGGAAACACTTGTTTACTATTTCTTTAAAGTTGAAGCTGAATAATGGTGGTCTTCAGTTAAGAATACTATAGAGAAATATGATCTTGATGCAATGGAATGAGAAAATTTTAACGATTTTTTCTTTTGAAATATTTCACTACATTTTTTTGGATCTGTATAGAAAAAAATTCATGTAATTGAGGAAAAAGATGAATATTTCATGGCTGTGTATGAAGATAAATTTAGAATAATATCCATGTACATATTGGAATTTTTTTGGACATTTGTAATAAGTTTTATATATTTGATTTAGGTTTAAAATCATTTTTAGAAATATATTTTATTGTACATGAAACTAAAATCTATGAGAGAGTTGATCATTGTACTATGAAAGTAGATATGGATTTTTCCAACTCTTATGTTCCTTGGGATTTTAGGAGTAAGAAAAGTTCCAGATGGAACAAAATGGGTTATAATCATTCATATAATAATGTTGGTAAGAAAAACCATGTTCACATCTTGCAATAAGTGAGGTAAAAATCATCCTGGGGAATGTATTACAATTTCTTAGAAGGGCTTTCGATGTGGTATGTTTGGACATATGGATCATTACTACAAATAATATAAGCATAATATAAATAAATAGATGATGGTAAGATGATTTATTTGCAATGAGTCAGGGAATTATGGTGACATGTATCCAAAATTAGTCACTCAGGGGGGAATCATCAAGAAAGAAAGAATAAAGAATTGGAAAAATCTTTTGTTGCTTATACTGTTGATATTGGGTTATCAATGGAAGTGTTTAAAGGTATGTTACTTATTTATCCAAATTATACCAATAATCTATTTTATTTTAGGTCTTTGTATTCATTATTTCTTGTAAAATTTTCATGTAAATTGGAAATATCACCACATAAAAGTAAGACTGAACTTTGGGTGAAAACTCTATGTGGAAGTATTAAATCATCCACGATTTTTAGGAATCTTCCTATTATCATTAGTGGTATGGTCTTTCCTATAAATCTTTTTAAACATGGAATTGTATAAATTTTTTTCATTCTTGGTATAGGTTGGATTTCAGTTTATTATGTTAATATTGATTTCAAATAAAATATTGTTACTGTCAATGATTCCATGTGTTTGATAACTTTCAAAGAATTTGCGAAATTGAATATAGATGGAAATTAATGTTACCTACCTTGTATTATAGAAAATATAGAAACTATTAAAACTACCAATGTACCTATAGTGAATGAATACATATATGTATTTCTTAATGATTTTCCTGGTGTTATTCCTAATATGGAGGTTGAGTTTACTATTGAATTAGTGTCTGATTGTAAGATTATTTCCAAACCTCCTTATCAAATATCTTAATAGAAAATTTTATATTTTAAAAATAAATTACAACAGTTTCTTAATAATGTTTTTATTCACCCTATAACTTCACCATGGGGTGATGATATTTTTTATTAAAATGAAATATAGTTCAATGAGACTTCTCATAAACTATAGAGCATTAAATAACATCACTATTAAAGAAGATTGTCCTTGACTCATACCGATGATTTATTTGATCAGCTCTAGAGAGTAATGTATTTTGAGAAGGTTGATCTCATATCATAGTACCATCAGTCAAAAGTGAAGGAATAAAATATTCTGAAGACAAATTTTAGACTATATACAAGAATTATGACTTTTTTATTTATCCCCTTTGGGATTTCTATTGAAACTTCTGTATTTATAAAACTTTTGAATTGGGTTTTCCGTGAATTCATAAATAACGTTTTGGTTGGTATAATATAAAATCTATAAGGAACATAAAATACCCCTAAGGATTGTTTTTAAAACCTTAAACAAATTGTATGGAATATTTAGTTAGTGTGATTTTTTGTTGCAATAAATTTATTTCCTTGGTTATATTGTTTCTGAAGACAGTATAACTATCCACCCTACTAAAAAAAGTTGTTAAAGAATGAACTAGACCCACAAATATCATATAGATTCATATTTTTCTTAGATTAGTGGGTTACAATCGGTGATTTGTTGAATTTTTTCTTAGTTGTCTATACCATTGAATAAGTTAACAAAAAATGAATTTAAATTCAACCAGACAAAAAAATGTGAGACTGATTTCTGAAACTTGATCGAATATTAGTGAATGCTCCAGTTTGGCCATAATTTCAAAAAACGGTGAATTATTCATCTAAAGGGAATATTCATTAAAGGAATATGTTGGTGTCCTGATGCATAATTATTAGGTAATTGATTGTTATTCATGTTAGTTTAAACCACACTTGATAAATTAATCTACACATTATCTAGAATTATTTTTTTGGGATTTCTTCTTAAAAATATAGTAGTATCATTTTTATGTAGTAAAGTGTGAATTATATACAGATCATAAATGTTTTGAGTATTTATTCACTCAAAAATAATTGAGCATGAGGTAAATAATATGATAGGGAATTTTCAAGGATTATATTGTATGATTCAAAACTATTTGGGAAAGGAAAAAAAAGCAGATGACTCATTGAGTCAAAAAAAAACAATACAACATTAACCATGTTACAATTGGTATTTGACCCTTTGGATAATTATTTGATGAATTTCAAAAATGATGTTAATGATGAAGGTACATCCTCTATTTTGTTCTAGGTTTCAGTATAGTTGAATTTGACAGAAAAATTAAGTAAGCTCAGAAGGAGGATCGTGATTTTCAAGAAAATGTTTTATCTATTAAAAAGTTTATGTTTACTTATTTTAATATTATTGAAGAAGGTGTTTTATGATTTGAAAAATTATTATGTGTTCCTTTTTATTCCTAGTTGAATAAATAATTGATGAGTGAAGATCATAGTTCTCCATTCTCTGTTCATATAGGTAGCACTAAGATGTAAAAAACCACTTGTAATGTCCCAACATTTTAAAAGAGGTAAAGATATATAATTTACTATACAAAACATTTCTTTTTTATTCATGTAATGTGTTTAAGAGGCTATGGATTAGTTTAAGAGAGCATGAGGACCATTTTGAAGTATAGAGATCTAAATTTTGGAATGATAGACTGAGCTGCATGGTAAGCACAAGGTTAATGCTAACTATGTGAATCAACCATGAAGGTGCTGCATAAAACCATAGAGGGGTTCATGATTAGTTATAATTGTTCACCTTTTTTAATAATGGAATATGGATATTCCCAGTTTTCTTGAAGGGGCCTCACAGGTTTCCCAAATTATGTTCCCATTCCTGCACCCTCAGTGACAGTTAACTAGTGTTATAGAATGATTTAGGTGCATGGTTTGGGAAACTATGTGGCCAGTCCATATAACACATAAAAACGTGTGAAAGGAAATTTTTGACCCTACCTTCATTTAAGTATCTCTCTAACTTTTTTCTCATAAAATACATGAAACAACTCTCTCATGATCGGTAGATATCCATCTTCCTCCAACCTAGTGTTTGAGATTGGTTATTCATTCAAGCTCGTATTCATTCGTCATCAGTTGTATTGGATGTGTGTCAAAAACATTTCTATTTTTCTGATATCTCTAATTATACATCAATTATGAAGCTGAAAAAAGATGATGGTTTATCTACCAAACTATGGTATGTAGTTTATTACTTTTTCCCTAAAGCTATGTCATTTTATAACATGATCGGTTGTGCCCCAAACATGACTTTCTATGTGTTTCCTTAATATAATAATTTTCATTAGTTTAAATTTTTATTCAGGTTTTTAATTCCCCATATCCCATTTTTCATGGTCATAGGTCTCCCACGATGACAAGTTTCACCCCTTAGAATGAGATTATGTGATTCCCTTGAACATTTTAATGTTTATATGGTCAAAACACCTTCTTGGTGGTCTTACCTTGATGTATAAATGAAAAAACTACCATGAATAAATAAGGTGGGTGTGGTACGACCATTTAATGTGGATTTCATTGGAATAAGGGATATTCACCTATGTTAAAAAGAATTTAAATTTAGTTTTAATTAATCATTTTTCTTCTATTAGAGCATTACTAGCCATAATTTTCTAAATTTAATTTACAGGCATGGAGACCCAAATATTTTTGATACTCAAGCATGGAATATGATGTATTTTTGATACTCAAGAAAGGAGTCCCTTATACATATGATACCTAGGAATGGAGTCCCACCTACATGTGATACACGGGCATGGATACCCACACACATGTGATACTCAAGAAAGGTATCTGATATACGTGTGATATATGGGGCTGGCATCCTTTGTAAATGTGATAACTTGGCAGTGTGTCCCTAATTAAATATGATATACATGAATGATGTCCAAAATTTAATGTGATATATGTGAATGGTGTACCTAATTAAATGTGATGTATGACCATGGAGTCCCCAATTAAATGTGTTAACTAGGCATGTAAACCCATATGCTTCATGGAACTCAGGCATAGAGTCCCTTGAAATTCTATGAGACTCATTCTACTATCCATGGATTCCTGAGTTATTCCTTGGGTCCTTGCTAGTAGTATCATATATATATATGGATATAAATCTCACAACATATATAGAATATATATATATATATATATAAACATATCTTCACTTGTTCAGATATTTCTTAACTTATGCAAAAGTAGGTAGTGTCAACCTAGTCACCTTTAGGAACCAGATCTGACCCATTTACAATTTATATTTGTGTTAACATTATTATACATGTACACTGATCATTTTATATTCACTAGATGGATTATACTAGACACCATTGGTGGTGACCTACTAAGTATATCTCACACCATGTTTAGGAAAGTGGTTGGTACTCGAACAGATATTATTGATGCAGTTAGAGATATAGGGAAGCATCTAGTTTTGGATTCTTGACATCTATTCTAGGATGGAATATTGTAGCAGAGGACCAATCATATGCTCATGATTATATTGGAGATATATTTTGTTCATTTCATTTTTATATCATAATTTTTATCTATTTATGTCTCTATACCCCATGTATACAGCTTTTTTATATCACATGACATGATTATCATTTTTCATTTGATATCGATTATGTTCTTACTTGTTTTCTTTATATGATGGTGCATGCTTCCACAGTTCAAGATTATACTATTTCCACTTCTTACTGTTAGTATAATTTATTTTACTACATTATGATCATGAGGGCATAATCTCCCCACCAAACCATCGTAGACCCTCACAATGAGTCGGTATCCTTTCGAATATAGGGAGGTGCGCATGAGGTCATGTGACAAATCAGGTTCAGATGCTTATGAGTGAACTAGGTTCAGGATGCCACAAACATCAAGAGTATTACTGGTTTGATGGAATGAAAAGAAACTTTTCTGACTTTAGAATCCTGTTTTTGAATTATGAGTAGGTTAATAAAGATTAAAAATTACTATAGGTAATGATTTTAACTTTTCCAATGGTGGAGTGGAAGTAAAAACAATATTTCAGTGGATATTATGGTGATATTACCAAAGATTTCATGAGTTAATAATGAAATTTTGGTTATTTTTGATTTATTAACTAAAATTTACATTTCCGTTCCATTAAAGATATTATGTTTTTATATCATATTTCTCAAATGTATATAAAATAGATAGTCAGGTTACATGGAGTTCCTCTCTCTATTATATCAAACCATGATCCCAGATTCACATCTAATTTTTTTAGAAGAATTCATATGTCATTGGGTACTGAATTGAATTTTAGTACTACTTCTCATCCTCAAACTGATAGATAGTACAGGTAGATGATTGAAACCATGGATGATATGTATCATTATTATTAAATGGATTGCCAAGGAAGTTCGTAAAAACATATTCCATTGGTTGATCTTTCTTATAATAATAGTTTTCATTTCATTATATAGATGAAAACTTTGGAATAATTATATGGAATGTGGGTCTCAAATATCATATATTGTCATGAATTAAAAGAAAAGAAGTTGATGGGACCCAGTATGTTACATTAAATAGATGATAATGTGTATTTGATTAAGAAATATATGAGGATGGGTTAGAGTATGTAGAAAATTTATAAGGATAATAAGAGGAAATATCATTCTTTTAATGTAGGTGATCTTGTTTTTCAAAAAGTATCTCCATATAAAATTGTAACTCTTTTTTGTAAAAAGGGGAAGTAGAGTCCATGGTTCATTAGACCATATAATTTCCTAGAGGAATTTTGAACCTCGTCCTAATAAGTTCATTTTTCCTCTTTTTTTTCATATTTACACAATGTTTTTCTTTTTTTCAATGTAATGAAAATATTTTATAGATTCCTCTAATGTTTTGTGCCTTAAAGTAGTTCAACTTGAGGAGACAAATTTTTATAAGGAACAACCAATTTATATTATTGACTATAGAGAGAACTAATTTTGGAATAAGTGGATTTATTAGGTTAATATTTTATTGATGAAATATATGTTTTAGAAAAGCAATAAGGAAATATAAAAATCCTATGAGGGAAAGATATTCATATGAGTTTAATACTTGAACAAATCGCGAGGATAAAATTTCTAAATGAGAAAAAAATTTAAAAACTCAATTAATGATAGAATAGCTTATTTTCATGTATATTATTATGAATTAGATAGTTATATTCATTATAAAAATATTAAATGACATTTACATCAAAAAGGAAATAATTTTAACTAAACAATTTTCTAATAATATTTTTAAATAAAAATATAATATCTAAATTTATTTTTCAAATTAGAAAAAAATTAATTTAATATTTGAAAAAATCATATAAAAATTATAAAAGGATGAAATTTTTTAGATTTTTCAAAAAATATTGAATTTTCGGTGAATAGTGAAAAATACCTTTTTCGGTAAAAAACGCATTTATTTTCAATAAATTAAATAATTTAAAAGTATCATTATGCCTTAAATATAATTTTTATAAAAAAAGTTTTAGTTATTTATATTTAATCCAATTAATTACTTTTAAATCAAATATATATTATATTTTATTATATATTTATTTTTATGTTAAAAATAGGAATATTTGAATGCTATTTTAAAGTGCGTAATGTTTGTAAATTTTTTTTAATTAGAAGAATAAATAATTAAGACTTTACAATATGAAATTTTTATATAATATATAAATAAATATTAATGTGTATTCATATAGTGATCATTATCAGTTATAGAGTTAATATAAAATCTATTTTTCTTGAAAAGTACTCTTCGTGAAAAACATATTTTCGTCACGTCGTTGAGTTTAATTTTATATTTAATTTCTAAAATTATGTGAATTGAATTTGGTAAAATATATTCCATATTTTAATGAATCCAAATTTATATTATATAATAATATGTACTTAAAATTTTACTATAATGAATTGTGAAGATGAGAAAAATTAATTGTGACAGTTAAGGTAAAACAAGTTTAAGAGGGGTTAAACTAAAACTATAAGGGTTAAAATTACCTAAAAACATTTCTAAATTATATTTTATGGAATTAATTATACATTAACATGTATAATTCTCCATAAAGGTTCATTTTGGATCCTTGTGGTATGTGAAAAATGTGGGTACACTTTTTTTTCAAAATTTACAAGTGTGTCACTCACCACACTTATAAAAGGTCACATCTACCCTATATTCTTCTATACATAAATTCCATTTTTCATAGAGAATACTAGCCCAATTAACTTCCTAACTTTCCTACCCATTAATTATATCCCATAGTGTTATCAGAAACTTATCGTAAGAAGGATTTTGGTTCTAAACTAATGAGTTTGTCCGAAGAAGATGTATCATGATTGAACATGTGTTTTTAATTTATTTCTTATTAAAAATAAATAATAAATTATTTAATTTTTATTATATAACAACAAAAGTATCTACAATACACTTATATGTTAGTATGTTAAAGTTATAAGCTAAATCCATTACCCAATCAATCAAATGGGATACACAATCAACATTCTTGTGTACGACAAACTTCAACCTCACGAACTGATGTCATTCGTTTTCCATCATTTCCTCTAAAGGATAGTTATAATTATAGATTTAAAGTAAATATATTATTTTTATAACATATATATACTTATTGAGTTATGATATAAGATATACCTTATTACATTCTATTTCACATGGGATATGATAATGTCACTCGAGTGTAAAACAGACTACCGCCTCGCGAAGCGATGTGACTCGTTTTTTCACAAACTCCTTACATGAAAGTTTACAAGGATAATTTTAATAAATATCTGAAAAAAACATGAAATAATTATTATATTCATTAAATATTTATCATTATTAAGAGATAATATATCATTTGGTTCTTACACTAAAAAATGATAACGTCATTTGTGTGTACGTGTGGACTACCGCCTCCATAAAGCAATGTGACTCTTATTTCATAACTAAATAATATGGATGATATATATAAGTATATTTAAATAAATAATATATTATTTCTGATGTTATTATTATTATGGAAAAAAATACATATGTTTCTCTACAAATCTGAAACACACTTAGGCAATGCTCAGTTCTGGGTGATTGAGGGTGGTTGAAAAATAATTTTCATAAAGTTTAACATATTTTTCTTCAATGTAAAATTCTAAAGATTACAAAATCTAAAACTGGGTACTATTATACATTCCAAATGATGGTGGTCCTCTGGACTTTCAGAACCAATGAAAACTAGGAACTCACATTGGTTGAGAGGAGGGGAGGTTGGGCTCATTGCTCCCTTTTGGGGGGACGTTATTCCATATTCCATAACCCTTTTATATATTTTTGATATGATTGTGAAATCCTTCCAAAACCTCGATATGGGACTAGTTACCCCTATTAATATGACTTGATTAAGACCATGTGCTGGAAAGAATAACTGTGTGTTCCACTGGTTCTCCATCACTCTCTTATTCATTTATGATGCTTTAGTTTATATCCATGTTCTGGTGCTCTGGAGTTTATTTCCATAAATAGGGTTGGTTGGTGTCTTGGAAATGGGATTGATCCTTTATATTGTTTCTTACAAGTCCTGTGAGTATAGGAATCAAAAAAAATATAGTTCATTTCTCATAGTTTAAGGTCTTATATAAATACAATACCATGAAATTTAACATCATGTGGCAAGGATGTAAATATAGGGATCGAGTCTTGAAATGTATTCCTATGTGTCTTTCTAAAACAGGAATTAGATTCTAATTAGTTCTTGTTACATGCACCTTCATCATAAAATATATTACAATAGAGGCCCTGATCTAAGCTTATGTATATAATGCACCCACGAACTACCTCATCATGAGTATAGACCTTTGAATGACGATGAGATGTAATCAGGCATACATCCAAATGAAGGGACCACTATGGAAAAATCTACATAATGCTATCAATACCATTATCACTAGTCTCTAAGACCACATGATTCTTGATTGGTGTGAGAGACTAGAGGTATCAGAATATTATACACATCACATTAGAGTATATTTGTATAGGGATTACATCTTAAAGTTTCTTGTTGAGAGCTATGATGACCAGCCTCATGGGGGATATGGAATTAAGATTTCAACTTAAGAAGTAATTATAGATATCCTATTTATAATAGGAATAAGTTTCCTTGTATTTCTGTTCATACCTACCCCACTAATTGGATTGAGGTACTTGAGGTCATGGTCTTCGTTTTTACTAAAAAGGATGCCAGTTTGTAATAACACTTATTATCTATTGATGGACGAGGAAGGACGACTGACTTATGGGATAATTTTTTCCCATGAGTGACGAATATTGGGATATATAAGGGCTAAGATTTGGTTTTATTCCCATAGGATCAAGGTTCTTAAGAAGGAATCCTATGTATCTTGGTTGTAAATGAATCAATGTTATCATAGTTTAAATACCCTCTAACCCGTTGATGGGTTGGGGTGGGTGTTACTCCTAGAGAAATTGTTGTTTTAACTGAGTTTTAGTAATGCAATGGACTTATACTAGGTAGTATTCCCATTTTCACCCTCATTCTATATCATCTAACAGATAAAGAGAGATAATGAGAATGAAAAGTCTACTCGATATTCTTTGTACGACGACGAGGGCATGTCCAAGAGCACGACCCAATTAGGGTTTCATGAGTGATTAAACATAACCATTAAGGTAACTCTCTTTTTAAAAGGGGTATTGAGATTATGGTTCTAGGATGATGGTTCTCATGTTTTATGTATAGGTGTGTTCACTAGATGAAGTCTACTTTTCTGTCAGACTTGTCTTGATTGTCTTTCTAATATGTCTTGATTGTTTATTGGCTATGTCTTGATTGAATTCCCGACATGTTTATGGTGTAAGTACGACATGGAAGAAATATCCAAGGGTGTCACCTTACATGTTTTTATTTCCTTCCCGACAAATTCATGGTGTTCATTTTACATTTTAGACACATCCAAGGGTGTATTCCTAACATTTCTAAGATGATTCGCATGATCAAAGAGGACATGTCCAACACAATTCAGTTGATCAAAATACTTTTCTAATATTTCATCACATGATCCAGGTATAATTTCCAAGTTTTCTTCTCATGATAAATGTATACATGTACACCTCCTATAATATGATCAACTAACTTTTCTAAGACATCTTCTCATGACCGAGGTGGCCTATCCAGGATGTCTTCGCATGATCAAAGTGGAAATCTACAGTACCTTTCTTATGATCAATTGAATTGTCTGAGATTCACTTTCATGATCAATGTGACCTTTCAATAGTTTTATACATTTTTAACCAAACTTTTCCATAATAAGTAATATGATCAAACTGGATTGTTTGATATGTCCTCGCATGTTCATGGTGACTTGTATTGGATGACTTTGCATGATCAATTTGAACATGTCCAAGGTATATCAAGGGAATCATGGGACCAGTGATGAGTCTTCCGATCATGTTATCTTAAGAGATTTATATGGATTGGTCACATGAAAATATTTTGGATCCTACACATATCTAAGTGTTGAAGTCACATGTATAAATGGATCATTCCTCAAAGATGCATGGATAACTATTTTCATAGGAGGAGTTCATGGAAAATGGATCATGTTGAAAGGGAGCATCTTAGGCTTTTCATGGTGATAGAAGGGACTATACATGGTTTAATATGTATATAAATCCCACATGTGTTCCAATTATTTCTCATTTTATGGCATCACATGAAGCTCAATTGCTCATGCAATTCTCATAAGCTAAAAGGGGGTCTTACGACGGGTTCTGTTAATATATGTTTGTGGAAACATGTTAGAGTCGCAACATCAACAAGGTGCATGGACATGGACTGTCAACCCATTATCATACATGGAGATCATGTCCACAGTATTTCATTTTCATGGTTTGGGATCTGTGGGGGTGATGCATGTCAAGGAAACCACATTCAGAGGTTCATGAAAACATTGCAAGACCATATGGTTTGTGTGATCTCCCATTCAAGACTGAATGGGAGAATCATATTAACGTAGAAGGAATGCATCAAGGGATTTATTTATACAATTCACTGAATAGGGGTGGAATCCCACATGATATAGGTTTGCAAGAATTATTTATCCTAACAAAGGGATTATATGAGGATGTCAGTCTTTGATACTTTTCATGATAGTGTCGCATGACGCTTGAATCACCACACGGTCGTGTGAATGGTATCACAAGATGGAGCTCTTCATTACCTAGGAATCTCTTTTAATGTAGTGGTTTATCCTCCTATATTACCCAATATTCTCTTCTCATTTCTCTCTTTTTTATTCCCTGCACATGTGTGTGTTTTTTGTAAGGGGATATGGGTTTATATAGAAGGATGTGGATCGATATATCACCACATTTCATGATGTGCATGCTGCATGTGATGAAGTAAGGTTGAAGAGATCCTCACCTGAGTGTCATATGATGTTTATATGATCAAATTAAGGATTAATGTGATAGATAATTGGAAAATAGTGATTGTCTGTATCCACTATTTTTATCATCATGCATTCATGAGAGGAATTTTTAGTGGGATTCTCATGATCAACATTGCGGGATCATACCCAGATATGCAAGTTGTGGAAGTGGTGGAGATTCGCATGAACAATAAATTAGAGCCTCTTGTGATGAGAGCTACATTTTATTTTTATAATACATAGTGTTGTATGAATAGATACACACAAGAATCATCCCTATATTGCACAAATCTTAGATACTCACATTCTAGATTCATGCAATCATTTGACCAACTTCATGCGATAGATCTATTTTCTAAACATTGCATGTATTAAAGGTATGCATTTCCTTCGCTTGACAACAATTCATGATTTAGAGAGGAAGAAAGATGAAGACGGACTCACATGATCAATATAGGGGATTCCCATGGGTGTAACCCCTTGATCACATGATCTTCCAGAACACTTATGGTGGATTCATGTGGTTTTAATGATTTCCTTCAAGTGATGTCTCTAGTTTCTCTAAGAAGGGCTTTCATGAAAAAAAGAAGTCTCGTTCATGGATTTATGGAATTGAGTTTGTCTCCTTTGTCTTATTTTGGTTGTTATAGGTGTATAACATGGTGGAAATCAGTTGATGGGGTGACTTTGGGTGTCTTAGCAGCATTGAAACTATGGTGGGAAAGTATAAGGTTGGATACGACATGGGAAACAGATCATATAGTTAGGATCCTCTTGATCGATTGGTCATGGTTCTGTCAATTTTTTTTAAAATGGAATAGTGTTCATCCTCATTATCCTTCCCACAATGGTCTAGAACTCTATATTTCTCAACTTAATAAAAAATTTTGGATCAGCTATTCGTTGAACCTGAAATCAGGTTTTCACCCCCAACAGTTTCACCACACCCTCACCAGATGTTCAATCCCACTGCATGAACCTACTAGGAACACCGACATGGGCCCTTATGTTGTCACCATGAGATATCAATTCACCTACATCCATGAAATTCTACTAGGTGGCTGGCTTGATCCTAGGGTGTGGTTGAGTCTTGACTCCCATATGTGCCCCTTAGTTGAGCTGGTAGGTTGGAAGGCATAGCTGGTAAATTTTTTTTGGCAAAGGGAAGAATTCATAAATACTTATAAGAAATTAAAACATACTTAGAAAAATTTTCAAATTCAAATAAATATAAAAATTTACAAAAGTATATGAACTTCTAATGAAAATCCTAAGATTATATTCTTCAAATATGTTACCTTTGAGTCCTTTGTGTGAGGTGTATCAATATTTTTTCATAGTCTCTATATTATATATATAATTAATGGAAAAGTGTATGGTAAAACATTATGGGTTATAATAAAATTATCCCTTATAATTATATTCATTAGAAATGAAAATAATCTAATTCTATGGTGAACATAGATCACTTTTCCATGTATTTCAATATTTAGAGGGCTTTGATATTGATTCCCATGAGAGGATTTTTTTAAGAGTATGTTGAATGAAGGATTTAAAATTTTATCAATTTTATTCCATTGATCATGAGTGTTTGGATAAATAAAATATACGGATTATCCTTATCTTGGGCAATAGACACCCATATATTTGAATGTGTATCAATTTCTTGATAGAATAGAGATTTGGTGGAAAGGAACTTGCAGTTGGATCCTAGATAAGATGCCTAAATGTTTTTACATATCCCGGTTAAGCGAGAATCAAGTCATACATAGTTATTACATAATATAAATTGTAGATAAAGCTGATACATAGGGAATATAGGTTCATAGATAAGGAAATCTATGATAAATTTTTTATGTAGATATTGCTTGTTTATTAGAAGGGGAGTGTCACTATTATTAGACGAAACCCTGGGTAGAGACCCATGTTTTGGTAGATATGTTACAAAGATAATAAATGATACCAATAATTTGAGTAGTACAAAATAAAACAAAATTACAGTATTTTAGTTCATAACTCATAATATATTTTTCTTGAGAAATCCTCATGAATTCCCACCGACATATGATTCCTCATTGATGTACCCACTCTAGTTTTCTTGAGATCGAATTATTTATAAGGATAATTTGGGTATGATAAACATCTGAGAGGAAGAATTATCTAAATTTTTCTTAATTAAATGGACATTGGGAGCATAGATTTATTTTTTCTAGGGATAGTTAATGATACCTACAAGAATTGTATATTTTAATTTTATATTTACCCATATTTTTTCTAAGCTTAATATCGGGAAATGATTAGTTGGTGTAGCCATGGATCTTTTTTAGAGATCCCTCTTGTGAGTTTTCGACTAGACATAATTTTTTCCCATTCAATTGATATGAGTTATTAATAGTTCTTGGATGGAACAATGTAAATGTTCAGTGAGAAGAGCCTCAACATTTTCCAAGGGTTCCCTTTTTGGGTTATCTACTTGGAGAGCATCACATCTCATACAATAGAGTTTTAAGGTCTTAAAAATTAAACCATTTTTGTGTTCTAGTTTATTTCATTTTAACTCATAACGTATATTTCATGTAGTTTAGGGTCTTATAAATCAAACATTCTACTAATGGTAGTTTATATTAATCTAGCTCAGACCTTCTATTGTGGGATGTTTAGTGTCTTCTAGACCATACCTTATAATTATAATATTTTACATTATTTTAGCTCAGATAATATACTACTAGATGTTTAGGAATTTCTAGCTCATACCTTCTACTACTGGTAGTTTAGAGTCCTCTAGATTGAAATTTTTGTAGGTGGTAGTTTAGAGTCTTCTAGGTCAGACTTTGTGAAGTTGATAATTTTTGGTGTTCTACCTCATACCATATATATATATATATATATTATTATAGTCTTATATCTTGGACCATGAGATGTCGTGTAGTTTAAGGTCCTACTGTCAGGTCTTGATCGATGTATATGAATTTGGGATGACATGGTGAGGATGACCGATAATAACATATGGTACTAAGTTCTTCCATGATGTTACCAGTGTTCATAAGGATTGGAGTTCCTTTACTACAAGGAGTAGATTCCTCTATTTGGTAGGCTAGAATCCCTTATGCATGATACATTGGATATTAAATTCATGGTCATGTAGAGGTATCCCCACTCTTTTAGATGGTTTATGAATGATTTTGTGGAGATGGTATTGGTATTTGGTAAAAATATTAGGGAATATGAATCCATTGGGATATTTAAAATATAGGTTGTGTAAATAACATGTCCTTAATCATGAATTGATGAATATAAAATGAGGTAGACATACCAGGGATAAATCAGAACACCCTAAGTGACGATTTATTCCATCATATCTTCGAGGATCATGAGGGTTAGAGTTCCTTACCTACAAGAAGGATATTTCTCTAGTTGTTAGGTCATAATTCCATATGCATGAGCCCATATGGATTACATGAATGGTTAAGTAAAGGTGATATCCACTCTATTCAATGGTTCATGGAGGGAATTTTTAATGATTCAAACATATGGACTATGAAGTTGGAAGTGGAACAAAAGCTATCCAAGGAAGGGTATTATCACCCAAGTGGTTTTTAGTATTTAGTTAAGAGGATTGGATCCCACACCACATGGTTTTGATTCATGTGGTGTGTGATATCAATAGGTTTGGTAATGGAGTGTCACATTACTTCTTTTAGAAAGGGTACAACACACCGTGGAGTTCTATCTTGGATGCCAGATCCACTTGAATTGTTTGGCTATAGTGCTTGTAAATCATAATCTAGGAATATCTGAGTTAACTAGAGGTGGGAAACACTGGGTGCTGGTCAACCATTAGTAACGGATAAAGCCTATAATGTTCCATGAAGTAAAGAAAATAACACCTAGATTCAAGGGGGCCTTCAAGGGTTCCAAGGGTCCCTTTAGAGGAGCCAGTCCCAATTACCTTTTTGCAATGGGGAAGAGGTGTGAATGATGTGGCTCTATTTTAACAAAGTTTTGCCACATTTTTTATTTAATTTTTATCAATTTAATTAATTATTTTGACACTTTTTAATTAATATTGGCACTTTTGTAATTTTATCACTAAATACGTTAATTAATCATTTTTTATAATTAATTATGCGTTTTTAGTCTTTAAATTAATAATTTTAATCTTACTAAAATAATCAACTTTAATTATGTCTTATTTAGTTTGGTTAATTTAAATATTTTTAACTTAATAATAGTTAATATTTAATATAAACAATTATTTAATCTATGTAATTCAATTTAATTAACTTATACCTTATTTTAATATTTTATCATTCAATTTAGTTACAATAGAATAGGTTAACATGTTAATTAATGTGTTCTGCCAATCATTTATGTATATAATATGTGCTATTAATTAAATTAAATTGTTCACTGTTAATTTATTAGTTCAAATAGTTAAATAATTAAATAATTAATAGTTTTTAAACATTAATTTTATTATTTTATGTATGCAGATTGATTTTTAAATTCATTTTATAATTTTTTTGTTCTACCGGTGATGTAGATAATAGATTTTGGTGAAATAAAGAGTCACTTTTACTTCTCTTTTTCACCTGTTGCTACCTTGTAATTGTTCTTTAAGTAATTATAACTTGAGTCTTTTATAATTGTAGTCTATTATTTAATTAGTTTTTAATTTAAGAGTTATCTAATTAATAATTTAAGTTGTGTATAGGTTTAAGTTAATGTTTAATTAAATAATTTGTTTTTAATGTTAGTGTTTCATTCTGTCATCTATTTAATTAATTTTGTCGTTTAATAACTCTAGTTAATTATAATTGTTTTAATTTTATGTTCGTAGTTAATTAATTTTAGGAGTTCTGCATTTATTTAGACATATATTGAATTAATCATAGCATTTATAGTCTTAGTTAATAATTAGTCACTTTTATTTTTTACTTCGTTTAAATAATTTTGATAGTTTTTAGTTATAGTTAATTAATTAGTCTTTTAAAATTTAATTAATTTGACATTTTTAATGTTTTTCATTCTAAAATTTGTTTTAAATTAATATTTATTGTTAATGTTTTTAATTTTTAACTGTCAGTGAGTGTCGCACCGATGTTATGTCACACCAATGTTTTTTATAACTATTGGTGAGTCGTGACTCACTGATTGCTTCGAAATACCATCAGTCTCTCGTGACGCACCGTTGTTGCGATGCATCGATCCTTCCATCGTTTTCGGTCTCATTTATTTTGAACTATCGGTGAGTCATCGACTCACTAATCCATTACATCATCATCGTTTTCACGTCGCGCCCTTTGCAACACACTAACCTTTTTTAATTATCGGTGTCTTATCTTTACTTTATCTTTCGGTGACACCGATCCTCATTCTTTCACTCACCGATTCATTATCCTTCCATCAGTTTTCACTTCATACCGCTTACTTTATATTTTATCTATCTGTTTCTCATTTATTTTAACTATCGGTGAGTTGTCACTCACCATTCTATTTATTTTATTTTGTTCTGCTGCTACTGAATATCCATTTAACTAATGGTTTCACAATTTTTTCATTATCCCATCGGTCTCTCATTTATCTTGCACTCACTGATACTTTATTTTATTCATCGGTCCCACCAATTACATCCTTCCTTTTAACTATTGGTCTCACCGTTTTTTCTATCATTCCCTGCTACCGATCCAATTCCTTTATCACTTACTCACCCATGTAAATCTCTATCGGTCTCTCAGTTTTCTTCTTGGCACTGATCCATTTAGGCAATCAGTCTCTCTCATTTCCCCTGCTACTGATAGGCCTTCCCTCTCTCTCAACGTTACTCCTTCGCACCTCGCTGTTGTGTTTCTGAATCTATTCTCTGCCACTTCCCTGCTTCCAATCTCTTTACGGTGGGTCATATTCCACCATTTTATCCCCTTTGCATATCTTCTTCTTATTCTCGCACCGCACATCCACACCCCGATTCACTGTTTTAGTCTTTTTCATCCACTTGCAGGATTAGTTTAATCTTCCACCGTAGTACCATAACGGTGCCACGACCTTCATAAAATTTTCTGCAAACTCATCACTACAACCCAAAAACACATTCCTTCTTGCATAAAAAATTTGTAGAATCAAACTAGGGTTTTGCAAATAAATTCAAAATTCTACAAATATGAAATTTAGATCGAGGTATTTTACCGAATAAAATCAGAATAGTAGTATATTATGAGATCTTTGAACTCCTTCAAAAATTTCTTTAGCCACCGGAGGGGTTCCGCTGTAGCTGGTTGAGAATTCGCCGCATGAGGAGAAGAGGTTGTTGCCGGTTGCCTAATAAGAGTCATCGCGCACAGGACCATAACTGGTTGAAGCCGCTGGAAGGTGATGACCGCTCTGCTGCTGAGAAGAGACCGTCGTGCCATGCTTGGGAGAAATCAGAGCTGTTGCTAGACGCTGCTCAAGCTGATGACCCTCGAGGAGGAAAACCAGGTTGCCACCACTTCCTTGCTTAGAGGGGAGGAGATGTGCCGCTGACGAGAGAGGAGGAGCTCGAGACTACACTGGAAGCCGGAGCTACTGCTATGTCGTGCCGGTTTGGAGGGAGTCATGCCGATCTTAGAGCTGCGCTGCAAGAGGAGGAAGAAGACCCTTCTTTGGGTTGCGCCGAAAATTGGGGGGGAATAAAAAAAATAAACAAACTAAAATCTAATTTAAGAAAAACTAAATTAAAAACCAAAATTAAAAATAGCTAAAATTAAAATGTAAAACATTATTAATTATAATTAAATAATCAATATAGTATAATTTACTTATAAAATACAATTAATAAATTATTTATCTTAAATAAAAATTTAAATTAAACTAATATCTAAATTAAATTTAACTTAATGTTGCATACTAAATCGTTTGTTGTTAAGAAAATTAATTACATTATAATAATTTATTTTGAACTTTAATAAACAAATATAATTAACAGAAATTAGTAAATAATTTTATTTATAAATAATAATAAACTTTTTAATTAACATAGATGACATTAATTGATAATAATTAATAACTTTATAAATAAATATTTTAATATTTTTAATTAACTAATGACCTTAGTTTTTAATTTATTTCCTTATTGTTTTTTTGTTTGTCCTATGTGTTTTTTTTGTGCAGGCTCATATGGGAAGTGAGTTCCCATACAGATTCATCTAAATTACTCTCCGGAAGTTAGTTAAAGGAGAAATTCTAGCGCGACATGTTGGTCATGAAAAAACGCATGTGTGCGGTGTGTGGGTGAATAACTCTTGAAGTCGGTGGAAGATGTGGCGGTGACATGCAACGGATGACAAAGATTACTTAAGCAGAACAAGAAGCGTTCTTTGGAGATGAGACAAGAGATTGATTCATACAGAGGGGCATTCATAAACTTACCTGGAGAGACGATCGAGAGCAGCAAGGACAATGCTAAGCAGTGCAGTCCAGGAACTCAGGAGCAGAGAATTCTTAGGGAGTTTCTTCTCCCTCACGATTTAAACTTTTGTACTCTGTTTCTGTAATGTTTCCTATTACTGATGTGATAATGAATAGTATAGTTAGCTAAGTCTTTTAGTTCTAGGAGAGTTCTATATCTACTGGTATCTTTTTCATCCTTTTCACTTATCATTCTTATGTGATTATAATTGATCGGCGAGATCAAATCTAATTACATTTATCTGCTTCGTACCACAAGCACTGAAATTGTCTAAACTCTGTAATCATTCAACGAGTTTGATTATGGAATCATCTATTAAATAATCATCTTGTAACAGAAACTTCAACACTTATGGTGAGTTTTCATTGTTGATCTTTTAAGACATCTTTCTGGAATTGTACTTCTCGGAGTGGCGAACTCTAGTTGTATAATATCCACGACTTAACTCCTGAAAAGGGAAGTAATTCATCTCTTTAATCCAGTGGTATGAAGTAGTACATTACATGAAAAGGAAAATCAATTCAAACCAGTAGACTAGAATGAACCCGAGCATTCTTTACTGTTGTCTTTAATCATCATTTTATCTCCGTTGTTGAACCTTTCTCCCAGCTGTACTCGGTTTTAGTGTTGGTCAAACAATATTACTATAGAAGTGTAGTATCACAGTACATAAAATCATAAGAAAATTAAATGATATAAAAATTTAAAAAGTGAAAATTAGAAAAGAAAAACACTCCGCTGCTGACAACAGTGGAGTTTTCCAAGTTTTTAGTTTAGTAGTGGCCAATTTTACCTTCCCTGTCGGTTTGACCCTGCTTGCCACATATACAGTAGTTAGTAGGAATATAAATTTTAAACATTGATCGGCTTAAATGACGGTTTAGATCATGTTTTTGGCACCGTTTTTGGGGAAGGCACGAGCCATTTCTATAAAGAAAAGACATTTAAAAAAATACATATATAAAAAATTTTTAAAAAAAATTGAAATTTTTGAAAACATTATAAAAAAATTGTTACTTTACATTCTGAGTTTTACTGCTGAAATTGTCTACCACTGTTTGTATGAGAACAAGACATTATGATATTAGATTAGAGCCTCTAAACCCTGAATTATATAAAAACATAGCTTCTCTAATAAGGAAAAACAAAATTGAAATGGAAAATCAAGAAAATATAATCCCTGGAATAATAACTTCAAAAATATCCATCCAGAACTCTTAGATGAACATGAAAGGCCAAGGATGAGGGAGTTTCAACTTCCTCAAGTTTCAAGCAACCCATCATCCATTAGATTAAGTCATAGAGCCAGAAATTATGAGCTAAAACAATCACACATTTCACTGCTGCCTGCTTTCAATGGGCTCTCTAATGAGGACTCATTAGCATTCATTAGAGATTTCTACAACACTGTGCAGCAACTACCACTTTTAGGAATCACTGAGAATGAACTAAGGATGGGGATTTTCCCCTTTTGTCTTAAAGGGAAAGCTAGGAATTGGTTTTTGAGCTTAAATGATAACATTTTTGAGAATTGGGATCACGTTTACAACTCTTTCATTATGAAATTTTATCCCCAAAGAATAAAAGGATAACTTAGAACTAAAATCACTAGTTTTTATCAAGAGTATGGTGAAGCTTTTCATGAAGCTTGAGATAGATTCTGGGATCTTCTTAGGCAGTTTCCTCATCATCAACTCCCATCACATTTCCTCATGGATACCTTTTATGAAGGGCTTTCCTCCTCTGGTCAGAATTTACTGGATCAAGCTGCTGGGGGTAATTACAATGATAAGACTGATGAGGAGTTGAGACAAATTTTCAATAATCTGGCCCTAAATTTTCAGCTTAAGAATTCAAGAAGGAAGAGAGTCAATAGGAATGTTAATACTGGTTCAGGAGCTGATACTCAAGCCCAACTTTCTGAAATCACCAACCAACTTCAAACATTAATGAACCATAATTCAAAACAATCTATTAACCAAGTTGAAAACCAGAATCAGTATGAATCTCATAGGCAACAGTGCACTCAATGTGGTATGTTTGGGCACTCTGAATGTTTTTTTCCTAATGTTGATCTAACTTCCCAACAATATGAAACCTCAAATTGTGTTAATTACGGTCCTAGGATGCCTCAAAAAGAAGATCCATTTTCTAACAACTACAATCTAGGCTATAGGAACCATCCAAATCTGTTGTGGAAGGACAAAGGTATTATTAAGCAACAAACTCCCCCTAATTATTAGAACCTACCAAGACCAAACATTCAAAATAAACAAAGGGGAGAGTCTTCAAATGTTCAAGGAAGTAATGATAATCAAATGTCTTCTAAACTGGATCAGATCTTGAATAAAATAAATTCACAAGAGGAAAGGTACATGACTCAACTTAATAAACATAAAACTCAATATGAGTCAGACAAGATGCAAAATGATGTGAGAATGCTGAACATGGAAACACAGTTAGGCCAATTAGCTAGAGATTTGACTTCTAGGGATAAAGGTAGACTTACAAGTACCACTAAACTTAATCCTAGGGAGAATATCATGGCTGTTGTTACTACGAGTGGGCTGAATACTCAAACTATTGCTGAAAAAACTGTAAAAAATGCCCAAAATGAGAAACTATTTGAATCTGGAAATGAAAATCTGCTTTGTTCACAATCTGTAAATTCACAGAAAGATGTCGAAAATGATGGGAATCTGAACCTGTCACATGAAAATCAAGCTGAAACTTGTTCTAAAAATCAAAAGAATAAAGGAAAAGAGAAAGTTGTGGAAGAGGTGAGGGACATGCCTACTGTTTTGAAATTTTTTTCCCCACCCATCCCTTTCCCTGAGAAATTGAAACCTCAAAGTAATATCAGGGCTGAACTTCTTCAGTTCCTTGGTCTTCTTTCTAAGCATCAAGTGAACATAACTTTAATCCAAGCCATAATTCAAATCCCATATTACCTGAAATCCTTAAAGAATTTTGTTTCAAATAAAAAGAACCTTGAAAAATTTGCTACCTACAGCCTCACTGATGAGTGAAGTGTTGTACTCCAAAATAATATTCCACCTAAATTGAAAGACCAATGTAGTTTTATCATCCCATGTACTCTAGGAAATTCTGGTCAGCTGAACTGTTTGTGTGATCTAGGTTCTAGTATTAATCTGCTCCCATAATCACTATTTCAACAGTTGAGGTTGGGTGATCTTCAACCCACCACAGTCATACTGCAGTTGGCTGATAGATCCTTCACTCATCCTGTGGGTTGAGTAGATGACTTACTAGTTGGAGTTGGGAAATTGTTCTTACATGCTGATTTTCGTGTTCTAGATATGGAGTGTGATCAAGAGGTACCTATCATCTTGGGTAGGCCCTTCTTAGCCACATGTGGTGCTTTCATTAATGTGTCTAAGGGTCAACTGATCTTCAAAATTGGTGAACAAGAAGAAGAGTTCAATGTTTTTAAAAATATTAAGGAACCAACTAACTCTGAAAACTGTTCAAAAATTGAGTCTCTTGAAGCTGAATGATCTTATAAGAATCAACTTGAACTTATTGAAAAATCTGAAAATCATTCCTCTGCTGAAGAAAAAAATTGTGAAGCTAAAAATCGTTGTGAATCTGTTTTGGAAACTGAATATTCTGCTGTAACAACCAATTTGGAAAATCTTCCAGAACTGGACAACTTTCCAGTTTCTGCTGTAGGAGAGTCCCCTGTTTCTGAACTTAGGAACTTTCTGAGGGAAATTGGGGGTTTTTCTGTTAACACTGACCTTGCTGAGCACTTTGATGATACTGAAGGAGAACTTATTAGACAATTAGATGATTCTTCTTTGATAAACCAGCTGAAATCTGATCTGGGAAATCTGGATAGTGTACTGCCTACCCTGGACAGTAGCACTATTATTTCTGAATCCGAACTGGAAATTGAAACTCTTTCATATTTTAATACTCCTTATAATAAATATGTTGAAGACCTTGGGCCCCAGGCCTAAGAGTCTTCCTTCGAGTGTAAAACCACATGCTCTAGAGTTGAAGGCCATCCCTTCCCACCTTAAATATTCATTTTTAGGTGAGAACTCTACATTGCCAGTAATAATCTCTGCTGAACTTAATGAAAATAAAGATAAAATATTATTTAATGTTTTGAAAAAGTTTAAATCTGCCATAAGATGGACAATAGATGATATCAAGGGTATTAGTCTCTCATTCTGTATGCACAAAATTCCTATAGAACCTGATGAAAAGCCTTGGGTAGAAATTCAATGAAGATTAATTCCAAATATGAAATAAGTTGTGAGAGAGGAAGTAATCAAGCTGTTGGACACTGGTATGATATATCCCATTTATGATAGTGTTTGGGTCAGCCCTGTCCAGGTTGTTCCCAAGAAGGGAGGTTTCACTGTAGTTAAGAATGAAAATAATGAAGAAGTCCATGTTAGGAAAGACACAAAATGGAGAGTCTTTATTGATTATAGGAAGCTTAATGCAGCCACTACGAAGGACCATTTTCCTGTGACCTTCCTTGATCTGATGCTTGAGAGGCTTGCTGGAAATGAATTTTTCTGTTTCATGGATGGGTATTCTGGTTACAACCAGATCTCTGTTGCTCCAGAGGATCTGGAGAAGACCACTTTCACATGCCCCTTTGGAACATTTGCATACCGACGGATGCCCTTTGGGTTGTGTGGAGCTCCAGCCACCTTTCAAACGTGTATGATGGCTATCTTTTCTGAAATGATTGAGAGAATCATTGAAGTTTTCATGGATGACTTTTCTATAGTGGGGATTACTTTTGATACTTTTTTAGGAAGTCTTGAGCTAGTTTTGGAGAGATTCATTGAAACCAACCATGTTCTTAATTGGTAGAAATGTCAATTCATGGTTACTGAAGGTATTTTCCTTAGTCATAAAGTGTAAAAGAGAGGTTTAGAAGTTGATACTGTGAAGATAAAAGTTATTCAAAAACTGCCACCACCTGTTAATGTAAAAGGTGTTAGATGTTTTTTAGGGCATGCCGGTTTTTACCGGAGGTTCATAAAGGATTTTTCTAAAATCACAAAGCCCTTGTGTTCCTTATTGGTAAAGGATGCACCTTTCAATTTTGATGAAAACTTCTTGAAATCATTTAATCTGCTTATGGAGAAACTCACTACATCACATATCATCAATGCACCTGATTGGAAACTACTGTTTGAGCTTATGTGTGATGCTAGTGACATGGCTGTAGGTGCTGTCCTTGGAAAGAGGAGGGATATAAAATTTCATGTGGTATACTATGCAAGTAGACTGTTATATGATGCTCAAAAAAATTATACCACCACTGAAAAAGAGTTGTTAGCTGTTATTTTTTTCTCTGGAAAAGTTTAGACAGTACATGTTAGGCTCAAAAGACATAATTTTCACTGATCATTCTGCCTTAAAATACTTGCATTCTAAAAAAGAAACTAAACCCAGACTGATTAGATGGATATTATTGTTACAAGAGTTTGACTTAAAGATTAGGGATAAGCAGGGAGCTGAAAACTTAGTTGCTGGTCACTTATCTAGGCTTCCTATTACTCAACTAGAATCTGAAAATCCCAGGGAGATTAACTCTTCTTTCCCTGATGAGAAGTTGCTATCGGTGTCAATCAGGCAATCTGCCTGGTTTTCAGATTTTGCCAACTTCCTGGCAGTGGGTGTCATTCCCAAAAATCTGTCTAATAACCAAAGAATGAAATTCATTTCTGAGCTTAAATATTATTTTTGGGATGATACCTTGTTGTTTAGGCGGTGTGCTGATAGTATTCTTAGGAGATGTGTACCTCAGGAAGAGATGATGTCTATTCTTGTACGTTGTCACTCTTCACCTTGGGGAGGTCAGCATGGGGTGAGAGGACCGCTCAAAAAGTACTGCAATCTGGTTTTTATTGGACTACCCTCTTTAAATATTCTAGGAGCTTTGTGTTCGGTTATGATAGGTGTCAGAGGCTGGGAAATGTGGGTTAGAATCAAGAGTTACCCCAGAAGGGTATTTTGAAGGTAGAAATTTCTAATGTTTGGGGTTTAGATTTTATGGGTCCATTTCCATCATCTCATGGGAATGAGTATATTCTTGTTGCTGTGGATTATGTGTCAAAGTGGGTTGAGGCAGTAGCTCTGCCCAACAATCAAGAAAATAGTGTGATAAAATTTGTGAAAAAGAACATCTTTACAAGATTTGGAGTCCTAAGATCTTTTCTTACTGATAATGGAACACATTTTAAGAATTAAAAATTTAATGCTTTAATGGAAAAATATGGTTGTGTTCAAAAAACTGGTACTCCATATCATCCATAGTCTAGAGGACAGGTGGAAATTTCAAATAGGGAACTAAAACAAATTCTAGAGAAAACTGTGTCAAACTCTAGGAAAGACCGGTCTCTTAAACTGGATGAAGCTTTATGGGCTTACAGAATAGCTTTCAAGACCCCAATAGGCATGTCTCCTTACAGGCTGTTGTTTGGGAAATGTTGTAATTTACCTCTGGAGTTGCAACATTAGTCATATTGGGCAGTTAAGGCTCTGAACTTTTACTTTAAGAGTGCTGGTGGGAGGAGATTGCTTGAGATGAGTGAATTACATGAGATTAGAAGAGAGAGTTATGATAATTCAAAGATTTATAAAGAGAGGACTAAAATTTTTCATGATTCTATCATTCAAAACAAGGAGTTCAAACCTGGACAGAAGGTCCTTCTCATTAATTCTAGAATTAAACTCTTCCCTGGAAAGCTGAAGTCCAAGTGGTCTGGACCGTTTACTGTTGTTAGAGTGCTGAAGAATGGAGCTGTTGAAATTTTAGGTGAAGAGAATAAACCCATGTTTGTCAATGGGCAAAGACTGAAACTTTATTTTGAGGGGCTACCAAAGGGCTTGGCTGCTTTCACTGCTCTGGAATGAAGTCTGGCTGGGGAAATTAAACCTAGCGCTGCATGGGAGGCAACCCATGGTCTTGTTTTGTTAATAAATAAAATTTTTTAATTAAATAAAGTCTAACTGAAGACTTTAAATTCAGTGCTTCATGGGAGTCAACCCACGCCCATTCATTGTGTTTACTATTGTTTTGTTCGTATTTTACTTTGAATAAAGTGCTGCTTTGCATGCTCATATATTCTCATCTATGCTATGTGTTTTTAAGAATGCTTCTTCTGTCATCTAAAGAGTGGAATTCCCACGGTCATTTTTGGACAAGAGTTTAGTCAGGGAAGTACTTCAACTTGTTGTACTTATTTTTCTGCTCCTGTTTTGGTTAATAAAATGCTGCTTGCTTAAAATTCTGCTTGTATTATAAAATTATGTTGCATGTCGTGTAACTAATGAATTAAAAATCTGCACGAGCCTCCTTGCTTTAAAAAATTGAATTTCACTATTGCGATAAAATCTTTTCACTACATGAAACTAAGTGTGGGGAGGGGGAGTACATGCTGCTGGTCATTTGAATCTACTTGTTTTGTTGAGGTGTTTAGCATGAACATTGTCTACTATATTGAACATATTATTGAACTTATTGTTTAAAATTCTTACACCCAATTAATTGTACACTCAAACATTATATGTTATGTTTTAACTTTAATGAAAATCTTTTCCATTGGACATCAATGTTAATGGGTGTACTTGTCAATGAACCTGATGATTATTTATTCTATGTGGCAAACAACACTATCTTTGAACATCACTGAGACCCTTTATACATGTCATCAATCTACTCAATTGGAAATCTATTTTGAACCTTAATTGATTAATTTTTTTTCTCCGTATTAAGAATTCATCTTTGGGGACAAAGATGGGTTTTATGTGTGGGGGAGGGGGTCAATTCTTGACTGTGCTAAACTGTGCTTAATTGAAAGACCATCAATTCCCACTACAAATTCAAACTTTTTTTAAAAGGGTAATTTTTTTTCAGAATTCATGCATAATTTTAGTTTTTTTTACTATACTAAATTCGGTCATGCCTTAGGATAAGTTCCTTGTTGGTAGTTAATGGCTTCTTTGAATCTGAAATTAATGATCATAGATGATTGCTGAGTGATTTTACTTAGTGATTTCATGGAAATTTGGTTTAGGAACTTCTTCTAAGGTTGCATGGGTTACATGTTTGAGGAGATATGGTTATACCATTGGAACTAGAAGTTTGATTTTGATTCTAGGGGCCTCATTCATCTTTAATTTATTAAAAGTAATTTCTTTAATGAGCCAATGTAAATGATTTTATATAAATCTTTTGAAACTGGAGTAGTTTGGGCATCTAGGATTCCGTGGTGAGTTTCTGAGACCCTAGATGCTGGGTGCGTTTCTGTTTACTATAATCCCTCTGTACACTTTGAATAAGTGCATTGCACAGTGCTTAGCACAATGATACAAGGCTTGGGAAAAAAAATAAAGTGTCTAGGGTCAAAAATGAGCTCATTATGGTGAGGGGAATGATGAACGCCAAATGAATAAGGGATCAATGGGTTTATATGGAAATCATTTATGTTGTATCATTGAGGTGAATCAAAAAATTAATTAATTAATTTTTTGAGGAACCTAGGTGAAAAATTCAAATTACAAGGTTCCTTGGTTGAGGTCTTAATTCCATTGATATTTTATCTCTTGTCATTTTTATAATTAGAACCTGAGCCTGGATTGAAGTGAGTCACTAAGTTGTATCACATATGGGGCATGACATCATTTTTATTGGATGGTCCTTGTGTTATTAATTACCCTTGAGTATTTGTTTTAGGGAAAGATTCATATGAGTAATTCATTTTCTAAGAGCCTGCTATTATGTGTTTTCCTTTTTTTTGAGTGCTGGATAGATTACAGTTTGATCTAGATCATAAATACACTATACTGTTTTCAAAAGAAAATAAAACATGGGATTGTTTGAGGACAAACAATGTTTAAGTGTGGGGGAATTTGATGTGGCTCTATTTTAACACAGTTTTGCCACATTTTTTATTTAATTTTAATCAATTTAATTAATTATTTTGACACTTTTTAATTAATATTGGCACTTTTTTAATTTTATCACTAAATATGTTAAATAATCATTTTTTACAATTAATTATGCGTTTTTAGTCTTTAAATTAATAATTTTAATCTTACTAAACTAATCAACTTTAATTATGTCTTATTTAGTTTGGTTAATTTAAATCTGCTTAACTTTATAATAGTTAATATTTATTATAAACAATTATTTAATCTATATAATTCAATTTAATTAACTTATACCTTATTTTAATATTTTATCATTTAATTTAGTTACAATAGAATAGGTTAACATGTTAGTTAATGTGTTCTTCCAATCATTTAAGTATATAATATGTGCTTTTAATTAAATTACATTGTTCGCTGTTAATTTTATTAGTTCAAATAGTTAAATAATTAATTAATTAATAGTTTTTAAACATTAATTTTATTATTTTATGTATTCATATTGATTTTTAAATTCATTTTAAAATTTTTTTGGTCTACCGTTGAGGTAGATAATAGATTTTGGTGAAGTAAATAATCACTGTTGCTTCTCTTTTTCACCTTCTACTACCTTGTAATTATTCTTTAAGTAATTATAGCTTGAGTCTTTTATAATTGTAGTCTATTATTTAATTAGTTTTTAATTTAAGCGTTATCTAATTAATAATTTAATTTGTGTATAGGCTTAAGTTAATTTTTAATTAAATAATTTGTTTTTAATGTTATAGTTTCATTCTGTCATCTATTTAATTACTTTTGTCGTTTAATAACTCCAGTTAATTATAATTATTATAATTTTATGTTTGTAGTTAATTAATTATAGGAGTTCTTCATTTATTTAGACATATATTGAATTACTCTTAGCATTTATAGTCTTAGTTAATAATTAGTCACTTTTATTTTTTACTTCGTTTAAATAATTTGGTTAGTTTTTAGTTACAGTTAATAAATTAGTCTTTTATAATATAATTAATTTGACATTTTTAATGTTTTTTATTCTAAAATTTGTTGTAAATTATTATTTATTGTTAATGTTTTTAATTTTTAACTGTCGATGAGTGTCTCACCAATGTTATGTCACACCTATGTTTTTTATAACTATCGGTGAGTCGTGACTCACCGATTTCTTCGAAATACCATCAGTCTCTCGTGACGCACCGTTGTTGCGATGCACTGATCCTTCCATCGGTTTTGGTCTCATTTATTTTGAACTATCGGTGAGACATCAACTCACCAATCAATTACATCATCATCGGTTTCACGTCGCACCCTTTGCAACACACCAACCTGTTTTAATTATCGGTGTCTTATCTTTACTTTATCTTTCAGTGAGACCGATCCTCATTCTTTCAGTCACCGATCCATTATCCTTCCATTGGTTTTCACTTCATACCAATTACTTTATATTTTATCAATCTGTTTATCATTTATTTTAACTATCGGTGAGTTGTCACTCACCGTTCTATTTATATTATTTTGTTCCGCTGCTACCGAATCTCTATTTAACTAATGGTTTCACAATTTTTTCATTATCCCATCAGTCTCTCATTTCTCTTGCACTCACCGATACTTTATTTTTTTTCATCGGTCCCACCAATTACATCCTTCCTTTTAACTGTCGGTCTCACCGTTTTTTCTCTCATTCCCTGCTACCGATCCAATTCCTTTATCACTGACTCACCGATGTAAATCTCTATCAGTCTCTCAGTTTTCTTCTTGGCATCGATCCATTTATGTAATCAGTCTCTACCATTTCCCCTACTACTGATAGGCCTTCCCTCTCTCTCACCGTTACTCCTTCGCACCTCACTGTTGTGTTTCTGCATCTCTTATCTACCGCTTCCCTGCTTCCAATCTCTTTACGGGGAGTTATATTCCACCATTTTATCCCCTCTGCATATCTTATTCATATTCTCGCACCGCACATCCACACCCCGATTCACTGTTTTAGTCTTTTTCATCCACATGAAGCATCAGTTTAATCTTCCACTGTAGTACCATCACGGTGCCACGACCTTCATAAATTTTTCTGCAAACTCATCCCTACCACCCAAAAACACATTCCTTCTCACATAACAAATTTGTAGACTCAAAATAGGGTTTTTCGAATCAATTCAACATTCTAAAAATATGAAATTTAGATCGATGTATTTTACCGAAGCAAATCAGAATAGCAGTATATTATGCGATCTTTTAACTCCTTCAAGAATTTCTTTATCCATCGGTGGGGTTCCGCTGCTGCTGGTTGAGAATTCGCCGCATGGGGAGAGGAGGCTGTTACTGGTTGCCGAATAAGAGTCATCGCGCACAGGACCATAACTTGTTGAAGCCGATTGAAGGTGATGACCTCTCCGCTGCTGAGAAGAGATAGTCGCGCCATGCTTGGGAGAAATCGGAGCTGTTGCTGGATGCTGCTCAAGCTGATGACCCTCGAGGAGGAAAACCAGGTCGCCACCACATCCTTGCTCAGAGGGGAGGAGATACGACACTGACGAGAGAGGAGGAGTTCGAGACCGCGCTGGAAGCCGGAGCCGCTGCTATGTCGCACCAGTTTGGAGGGAGTCGCGCCGAGCTTGGAGTCGCGCTGCAGGAGGAGGACGAAGACCCTTCTTAGGGTTGCACCAAAAATTGGGGGGGGGAATAAAAAAATAAACAAACTAAAAAATAATTTAAGAAAAACTAAATTAAAAACCTAAATTAAAAATAACTAAAATTAAAATGTAAAACATTATTAATTATAATTAAATAATAAATATAGTATAATTTACTTATAAAACAGAATTAATAAATTATTTATCTTAAATAAAACTTTAAATTAAACTAATATCAAAATTAAATTTAACTTAATGTGGAACACTAAATCATTTGTTGTTAATAAAATTAATTTCCTTATAATAATTTATTTTGAACATTAATAAACTAATATAATTAAAATAAATTAGTAAATAATTTTATTTATAAATAATAATAAAATTTTAAATTAACTTATATGACATTAATTAAAAATAATTATTAACTTTATAAATAAATCATTTAATATATTTAAATAAATAATGACCTTAGTTTTTAATTTATTTCCTTATTGTTTTTTTGATTTTCCTATGTGTTTTTTTTGTGTAGGTTCATATGGGAAGTGATTTCCCATCCAGATTCATCTAACTTACTCTCCGGAAGTTAGTTATAGGAGAAATTCTTGTGCGACATGTTGGTCGCAAAAAAACGCACGTGTGCGGTGTGTGGGTGAAGAACTCTTGAAGTCGGTGAATGATGTGGCGGTGAAATACAATGGATGACAGAGAGTACTTAAGCAGAACAAGCAGTGTTCTTTGGAGATGAGACGAGAGATTGATTCATACGGAGGGGTGTTCATACACTTACCTGGAGAGACGATCGAGAGCAGCAAGGAAGATGCTATGAAGTGCAGTCCAGGAACTCAGGAGCAGAGCATTCTTAGGGAGTTTCTTCTCCCTCACGATTTAAACTTTTGTACATTGTTTCTGTAATGTTTCCTATTACTGTTGTGATAATGAATAGTATAGTTAGCTATGTATTTTATTTCAGGGAGAGTTCTAGCTCTATTGGTATCTTTTTCATCCTTTTCACTTATCATTCTTCTGTGATTAGAATTGATCGGCGAGATCAAATCTAATTTCATTTATCTGCTTCGTACCACAAGCACTGAAATTGTATAAACTCTGTAATCATTCAGCAATTTTGATTATGGAATCATCTTTTAAATAATCAAATTTTAATATAAACTCCAACACTTATGGTGATTTTGTTTTATTGATCTTTTAAGACATCTTTCTGGAATTGTACTTCTCGGAGTAGCGAACTCTAGTTGTACAATATCCACGAATTAACTCTTGTCGAGGGAAGTAAGTCGTATCTTTAATCCAGTGGTATGAAGTAGTAATTTACATGAAAAGGAAAATCAATTCAAACTAGTAGACTAGAATGAACCCGAGCATTATTTACTGTTGTCTGTAATCATCATTTTATCTCCGTTGTTGCACCTTGCTCCCACCTGTACTCTGTTTTAGTATTGGTCAAACAATTTTACTATAGAAGTGTAGTTTCACAGTACATAAAATAATAAGAAAATTAAAAGATATAAAAATTTAAAATGTGAAAATTAGAAAAGAAAAACACTCCACTGCTGACAACAGTGGCCAATTTTACCTTCCCCGTGGGTTCAACCCTGCTTTCCACATATACAGTAGTTAGTAGGAATATAAATTTTAAACTTTGACTGGCTTCAACGACAGTTTAGGTCAATGAACAAGGAATCCCAATGTCTATGTGTTTTCAATTGAAGGATACCAAATTGAGAAATTTATTATGTCAGCTCAGACTTCCATGTTGTGAAGGAGGATTATGAAAATTATAATAATCATGAAGGGCTCAATCACCCAAAATGTTGTGTTGCTACCTAGTGAACACATTTTCAAGGTGAGGGGATGTCAAAAATCATCAATCTAACTTTTTCTTAGACTGAGGGGTCCAAGGTGCACAGAATGGACTTTAATATGGATAAAAAGTAGTCCTTATGAGCTTCATCCCACATTTATTTATGCTTTAACATTTTCCTAAACTATGGGTGTGAAGATTTTAGTGAGAGAAGACTTGATGTTTTCTTAGGCACCATTTTTGGGGTTTCAACCTGAAAAAGTTTATGTATCTTTCACTAGAAGTTTAGGTTATTTTTATTTGGTCAATCAAAGGCTAAATTTTAAGGTAATATATCTTTGACCAGTGTTCTTTCCATGTAGTTTAATATCATGCGATAAGGAGTTTTTTATTTTAGTTTAACGTCATTTGGTATGGATGTGGGAACTGATGTGAAATTATGCAAGATATCTATGAGGACACTTTTAATTAGTTGATGGAATTTAGATATTGGGAAAAGAATTTATCCATTAATAGGATTTTTTATGGTTTTAATTATGTTTTGAGACTTTTTTATTGGATTTATCTCATGAGAAATAAATATATACATAGACTTAACTCGTGCATAGGAAAAGAAAACTTGTATGAATCAATCATATTTAAACTTAGGTATGTGTAACTTTTATGGATGTTTTCTCATGAAATTCCATATTCATACTGTAAGGGAAGTAATAATTACATAATTATATACAATAGGAAGATCCATCTACATAGGCTCAATGATTATATAGGCACAAGTGGTGGATATCTCAGAGGGATTGGGTCTCATAGAAGATGTATACCCCAAAATGGATGTATACAAGGATACAATGACATAATCCTTCTTTTAAAATGGGTATGATGCATAGATGTGTAATACAAAGGGAATCCGAATCCACTTGAATAGTTGGGTTACAGAATATGTAAATCATAACCCTAGAATATCTAGGTTAACTAGAGTTGGGAACCGGTGGGTACAGGTCCACCTTTGGTAATGGTAGGAGCCCGTAATGTTTCACATGGTCAAGAAAATAACTCCTATATTTAAGGGTTTGAATTATTAGTAACCTAGGGTTTTTTGGATGAATTAGTCCCTATTATGAGTTTTTAAGGGGAATTTCCATGATAAAGAAGACCATGGCCCATGGGGTTATAATAGAAGGGTATCAACTCATGGAACTGGTTGTGTTGACTTAGAGATTGATGATATGAAGTTGGTTCTTGGAAAAAATAATATCCAAGAAGGGTTTCACCACGCTAAAATCTATTATAGTGTGTATTGAACGCATTTCACGGAGAAGGAAAAACACATGATTCTTGGATACACAACCATCTTAAGGGATGATCTGTTCAATGTAGAGAACATTTTTCATGTAGTTTAACATCATGTGTCGAGAAAATGGTTCCTGATCAAAGAATTATCTTGGTTGTGTTCTCCAGAGAAGTTTTCCACGTTCCCGAAGATCACAAGATCGATTATAAACATATGAAACAAGGGATAACTAGGTATTTGATCGAGCCATGCGAGATAAGGTCTTAGATAGATCACTGCATTGGTCTAACCTATATGTACTTAGGGGTGACTTATTATAATTAATATTGTGACTAGACTCAGTATTGGAGATCCATGCATCACTATGTATCCTATGATGGAAATACTCCAGTCATACAGAGTTCATGAAAGAAATCACCATGTGTGAGTCTGACCCATATACAGGGAGGGGATGCTTTTATATATTTTAGATAGACCTAGGACTAGTGATTTGGGAATCACTACATATCCTATGATGACTGAAATCAATCCACACATAGTTCTTGAATGTTAAACTCTCCATGAATGTTTGACCCATATGAAAATGGGGGAACTATCCCATTCATTTTTGAAGATGGACCTAGGGTTCGAGATATGATCATCACTGTGTATCATGTGATGATAGGAATCAAGACACATATAGTTCTTGAATGGGAAACTCTTCACGCAAGTTTGAACCACATACATAGGGGGTATTATTTCTTTTGATTGTTGTATCTAGACATTAGATTGGGCATTCAGATGTCACTTAATATCCCATGATGATATGAATAAAGCAACATGTATTTATTGACTAGGAAACTCTCCATATATGTTTGAAACATATACAAAGGGAGACATTGTTCCCATCTTTTGTGGTTGTAATACCCATGATTGAAGATCTAAGAAGTACTATTTATCTTGTGATGATAAGAACCATGCCACAAATAGTTCTTGGATGGAGGGGTGGTGAGTGATGAACACTAAGGATGGTGGTCCTCTCAAGTGTGTTTCAGAGTAATGCACAATATTATATCATGAAAGAGTAATAAAACATGCAAATTAACATCATGTTGCAAGAAATCATGGTGTTCATTTAAGGTATTTCATCCAGGACCATACTAACCCTATCATGAACTGATATGTCTTGATCATTTAGGGAAGCCATTACCAAAATTTGTAAGCATGTGTGAGTTATGATCGGTGTGAGAAATAAGGAATGGGAAAGGGTTATATCACCAAATAAGGGAGATTAAAGGAAATGACATGGTAATTTTCATCACATAGTGGCTAGGGAATGACATAGGACCTTGTAATCTCTCCGTATCATATCAAAATGCAAATAAATCCATATGTAGTTTTGGGAAAACTATTTTGTTTAACATCATGCGGTGAGGATGTCAGTCCCAAAGTCTAACATCATGCACTATGTAATTATGTTTCTAGATGATAAAAAGAATGATTGAATCCCTATAAATAATACCCATGAATTTGGGAAATCATCTCATGAGATGAATCTCATGTTTTTTATATGAGGATTGTTGAGATGGTTTCCCAAGGCATCTCATTCATTGTATACAGTGTAATACTACATTTTAATATTATGTGATGGAGTCATTTTTGCACAGTCTGATGTCATATTATTGGGATGAATATATTGCAACTAGACCCAAGATATGATATTTGGGTGTTTCTATGTATCATATGATTATAGGAATTACGACACACATGGTTATTGAATGTATAGATTCTCTATGTGGGTCTAACTCACAGTCATCTATGGGTGAGATTCATTTCAATTTTGAAAAGAATTATCGCATGTGAAATGGGTCACCTATGTGGTGAAATTATCCATATTGTTTAATTCCACATAGGAAGGATGAGTAATGTTTTCTAGTTTTAGGTAATATGACTAGGACCACTTGTACAGTTTATCATAATGAGATTTGGATGAATTGTGCAGTTTATCATCATGAGACCATGATGTATTGTGTAGTTTATCATTATGAGACTATGATATTGGTACATTGTGAAGTTTTATATATTTTTACCCAGACATTGTATCATGATAGGGGTGAATTATCCGGGATATTTTCTAGAAACCTTGATGGTCATCATCTAGTCATAGGTGATGTGTAGCCACATCAAGGTTAAAACTAGACATTTATATTCATTATAATTTAACACATATTAATTCTATTTTATAAATTCAATATGCACCTCCCAGTTCACTTTAATAATTTTATCAATATTAATTGTAGGTTGTAGGTTATGTTCCCATATCATCTTGAGGTCATCAATGGTATTGGAGATGCCTTCCTCAATTGTGGGAGTGGCATCCCAATGGTCATCATCTTCTTATTCCATCTCTGATATCATGGAGGAATTTTCTGACATGGTGGATAATCCAAGGAAATATATATAACATTCATCTTAAGAGAGTCCATGGGAAGGGACATTGTCATTATGAACTACTGGAGTCAATGTAGAGAGATACCAAAACTATTTATTTTCTCATACATTATCAATAGGTTGATAAGAGGCCTGGACATCTAGGATTAGATTCATACTTGTCCCATCATCAGACACCATCTTTTGAGGGAATTTTTCAAATCAATGAGAGAGTTCTCAAGATGCAAAGACAAAAGTTCATATGATTTTTTTATTCTTAGGACATGTAGAATTTTTCCATATCTAACTAACAACAAAGTGTATTTACAATTTAGAAGTTACCCTTATATCCTTGATAAGGGAGGTTTCTACCCTCCAATATCAAAAAACTCACCTACATATTTGGGTGAATGGAAAGAATGAACTAGCAATATTATCAATTTGGGACCTCATATTTGGAAATTTCATGGGGCATGTACATGTTTGAGATGTTAGTTCTTGCTCTCTCCATATATTCATTTTGACCAATTCTTCATCAGTGATATATATCATCACCAAGTCAGAACATGGAAGTTTCCTGTCTAGCTCTCTTATTGACTAAGGTAAGTTGTCGATGATGTTTTTCAAAGCACTATATATGGTTAAACCCATCATTTTGAGAACCTATATATACAACGGTGTCCATTTTTTGAGAACCTATCTATACGAAGGAGTTTGGACAAAGGGAGGATTTCATTTTCCGAGGGATATATCACCAAGGGGAGGTTGACCATGGTGAATATCAGGATTAGAGTCCCCGTGATCTATATCTATACCCCCACAAGGAGGATTATCGAAGTAATGATTTCATATTGATTCCTTTTATGAGTTGATGGGCTTTTGAGGTGTTTTATATATGATTCAATGAACCTCAAGGACACTGGAATTGAGTTGACTAGGGATTTGATCTTCATTTTTAATCATGGATAGAATATACAAACATTCATTTTAGGGTTGATCCGGGGTATGAGCATTATTTATGATGGCATTCATAATATGTTAAAACCATTAGGTATTATGGGAATATAATCATGATCATGAGAAGTTATTGGAGTATGTCAGCATGCTTTTGTATTATTAGTGGGCATATAAGCATGCTTATAGGTCGTTTTCATAATATTCCAATCAAAAATGGATGATGTAGGGATATGATTAATGTGTATATATGTATTCTCTATTGGAATATACCAATGGACCTCTGAGATTTTATAATATATATGAGTATCCTTCTATATGATACTGGAATATTTCAAGTAGCTTAATTGATAGGAATATGATCTTTCCCAAGGTATGTTTCACTTGCACTTGGTGATACCTGGTCAAAATGAGGATATGATCCCAGTATAGTTCCTTTAAAGTATGTCATTGATATTTTTTGATTGGAATATGAGCCTCTCTCAATTCATGTGCTTCTCTCACTTGGTGAGCCCCAGTAAGATCATGTATATAAGACTAGTACTATTCCATTAGAGTATGTCGATGCCCTTTTTTGGACAAGAATGTTCCTTTATCATGAGGCATGTGATGCTCTCACTTGGTGAGCTCCAGTTGGAACAAAGGTATGATCCCAATCTTGTGTCACACTCTTTACCAAAATATAATTATAATTCTCCTAAATAGGATAAATAATTTATTATTTGTAAAGAGTAAATAGCTATTCATGTTGAACAAGTTGGTGTGCAACTCTTTCTACTAGGTTAGGAATTTCTGCCTATCCCTATATCATCAATAGAATATACTAGAAGAAGTCTTCTGTTTCTATCACAATGTACTAGCACTTCAACAAGGAATGTGAAGGAATGTTTGTCTCCACACTACCAGTTTCTAGGCTATGTTGGTCAATTTGTTTGATTGAAGTGGGGATGTTTTACCACTCTTGTCCTCCTTAACTACTAGAAAACTAGGTCTAGCCTACACTAGGTATTTAACAGTGGTAGCTATAAACACTATTAAAAACCCCATTCATGAGATCTATTTTTTTGTTATATGGGGTCTTTAACACTGCTACAAAACCGCTACTAAAAGGGGTATTTAATAATGAAAAAAAAGCACTGTTAAAGACACATATTTATTAGAACATTTTTATAAACACAGATAAAGGTATACTGTATATCATTACTTTTAAAAAAGTGATGATAAGTGGTTTATTTTATCAATTCTTTTATAAAAGTGATAATAAAGATGGGGTTTTTATCGGCTATTTTTTAGAAATGTTGATAAAGACACCCCTTATAAGGGAATTTTTACAAGAGATGATAAAAGTATACTTTAAAAAATTATATTTCATTAAAATTAATATATTAATATCAAAATATTTTTATATTTAAATAGATATAATATACATCTTTTGAAATATGTTTTCAATAAGGAAATTAGGCATTTACAGTTAATATAATATCTTTAGTTAAAACGGATTATAAAATAACATCCAAAATATTTTTAAATAATAATTCTCTTATTATTATTACTGATTAATATTCATTTAATATCAATTTGAATATAAAGAAATAAAAAATGAAAAATAAATATCTAAAATATGTTGAAAATGTAACTCGAACTTCAAACAACAATAACTTTTGATCTGGGTGTTTGTTTGTGCTTTACCACATATAAAATCGAATCGTTTGATTATTATTGTGCCCTTAGTGAGATGCGTAAACCTATTTCAGATTTTATGAACCCAAAATGGCCAAGATGTCCACAAAAATTGAGTTTTAAGTTGATGTCCCTGATTTTTTAACATTCGATGGATTCTATCCTCGTTTAAAGTGTTCTTTCTTCCCATTTTCATTGGGGATTGAATTTATTCCCAGGTCTTACATTCATATTGATATTATGGTTTTAAAATTTTATATATTTTTTTAACATAATTTTTTATAATTAAATTTATTCATGTTTTCTTATATTTTCTTATAATAAATCACTAATATAAATACATATATTAAACTATTTATGTAAAAAATTATATTCTAATATATCATATAAATACTAATTCTAAAAATTTATTTAAAATAATATATAACCATTTTTATATTATAAAAATATATTTATAATGTTTATATATGAATATGTGTGTGTATCAATGAGTAGATATATATTATTATCTTATATATGTAAATAAATATAATATATAATATATATAAATATATATAATATATATCACACAGAAATATAAATGTATTTAAAAATAATTATATAAATATATGTAATTATATATGTAAAAATATATGTTTTTGTATATAAAAATAAATATAAATATCATTAAACATACAAAAAAACAATTTTTTGTAGTGGTAAAGGCATTCCATCTTTGAAGGAGAGGTGCAGAGTTTGATTCTAGGCAGGCACACATGAGGTTGGAAATTTGCAAAGTGTTATTTAAAGGGGTGGTGGGGAGAAACATGATGATAAAGGGTGTGTGGAGTGCCATTATAGGGGTCTTGGATGCACTGATGGAGGGTTCAACCATATTGGTGTTCGAAAAAAAATTACCCCCTTTAATAGAACTACCTTTATCAGTGCTAAAAAAGTGCTGTTAAATGTACCATTTAGCAACACTTAAAAAAGTATAGTTAAAATTTCCCTTTAACAGTGCTAAAATGTACTATTAAAGGATCCTTTTTAAAGTGGTTTTTTGTTTTGTTAAAGGATGCCTTTAACAACCCTTTTTAGTGTTGTTTCATTATTTTAACCACACTCTAATTATCACATCTTTTTTAGCGCTGATACAGGCCATTTCTGGTGATGTTAAAGGCATTTTTATTGTAGTACTTGTACCATTGGGATATACAGATGAGATTTATGTACAAGTGAGTGGATCAATGACTTCCCTATTATTGGTACTTGTATATGATATAAGACTTTGTTTGAACTAGTAGGGATATGATTCTACTCCATATGGTCCATATATTTCTACATTTGAAATGATGTCTTTGATTCCCAGATCTAAGTCTCCGAGGAGGTGGCCTGTCAAATAATTCCCTCAATAGGTGACAGAGGGGTATTGGGGATTTTGTGATATTTCTTGGATCAAGATTGTACTACATTGGTGGTACTTCTAGAAACTGTAATTTTCTACTTGATGATCATGTTATATCACAAAGATTGATATGTCTCACATTTTACCATCTTATGACCAGGATGTATTTTTTTCAGTTTCACTTAATGTGGTAATGTCATTGTCTTACATTTTAGCATCATGTGACTAAGTTCTCATCATAAGTTTAACATCATGAGGCTAGGATGTTTTCATGTAGTTTAACATCATGAGACCAAGATGTATCATGCAATAACCTTCTCGGAGGGGTGATTTTCTGATGGATTTTGGACTACCTATATGCACATTTCATGTGTTTTTGGATCCTATAACTATATAAAAATTTCATTTACCTATTGCTACCAACAATCATTAAAAACAAAGAATTTGTCTCTTGAGTACCTGATACATCACTGGAAGGGGTATTAATTTTCTTGGCCTATGAATCATGCCTCACATGGATTTCTTATCGTTGGGAGTTTTATTGAACCATTCTTCACTGAATAATCATAATACACAATGACATGTTTTATTTGGAAAGAATAGTCTTATTTTCATCTCAATTTGAAGGATGATAGCAAATCACTGGGAGGTATGTCTCCCATTTTCTACTACTCAACTTACATGTTCTATTCCATGTGATCAGATGAATGGAGTAAGGATTCAGTTGTTGGTGGTTCCAACACCCCCAATCCATCTACATTTGAATTTATTCTTTATAGATAGGGCAACTTCTAGTTATGTTCCTAAGATCTCTATGGTAAGGGAAATGGTTCTCGTATACTATAAACCTTTCCTCACTTGGATTTATTATTGTTAGGAGTTCTATAAAACCATTATCAATGGAACAATAATATTACCTAGAGGAATATTTTTATTAAAAGGAATATATCCTTTTATTTGTATCATCCAAAGGTAGGAAATCAGGATTCTTTTCCTAGGTTTTACCAACACCTCAATTACTGTGGGAGAACAACTTAGTTGGAGTCTAAGGTAAAGAGTAGTTTTTTTATTGGTCTAAGGGTAGGTGTTGACACATTGTGGGACTTGGATGATACAGATGTTTCCCACTAATTGAAGAAACCAAAATCTCATGGATGATTTGTGGAAATGTCTCTGGGTGGATGGTTTTTAATGTACCATGATGATGGAGTGGAAGATATGGAAATTCTTACAGTCCTATGGTTTGTGGGTCTTGAAAATGTTAAACTTCCACAAAAAAATGTGCACTGGGTTGATGGGTAACATTGTCTAGATTTCATCCGACTAGGGGATGAAAAATATGAAAATTCACTCATCCCCATTGGTTGGGGAACTTCGCTGCAAGATGAGATTTCGTAGGAAGGTGTTCGTACATAATTCTAGTGCACAAATCCCAAGAGAATTCCCATAATTATTTCATAGAGATAATTATTCTCTCATTGTAGTTGAGTTATATGTTCCATCATAGAAATTTTATTTTCATCCTCCAGGGGTTGACTTGAAGGATCCCTAAAAAAACCAATTCTACTATTAATGGTAGGGTGAGTGGATGATAATGAGAGTCTCAACATAGTGCCCAAAGACAAAATATATTACTGCCACATTCCATATGATTCACCGGCATTTCCCTATAAAGTACTAACATAGTTGATAATACCTTTTTAAGAGAATTATGATACCACCTATCCCTTATTTTCCCATGTCATAGAAGGAAGGTGGGACAACCTTATGTGACATGAATAATTAAAGGAAGGAATGATTATATCTAACAAGAGTGTGATAATATGAATCTGATTATAAGTCTTCATATACGATCGATAACATATTGATGAAGATATATGTTGTTTGGTGATCCTTCTCAATGAAGTATCTCATTTTATGGAATAGTTACTGATATTTCATTTAGTGAGATAATGACTGATATATTTTATGGTACATCATCATCCATAATACCATTTGTTGGTTCGGAACCTATTGTACTATTTGGTGGGTTAGTTCACATAGAACCGTTGTGTGGGTTAGCTCCTGTAGTACCATTTGGGGGTTTGGTGCCCATATAACCATTTGGGGGGTCAGTGCCCATATTGAAGATGATCCTATGGTAAAATATGATAACAATTACCCCATCCCTATGTTCCATAGTGCTACTTGGGATTCCACAGTCACCAAGGCTAGCTGTGAAGAATTTAGATTCTCTTGGCTAGTGATGATCTAGGGTTGGTTCTGGGACACTGTCAGGATAAGTCGATGCGACTCAAATAGATTGGCCGTAAGAGGAATATATGATTTCTCAAAAGCTATATTATTTGGATACCCCTAATGGGATATCCTTTTATATTCCCCAGTTCAAATGGCTGGGGTAGGTACAACTTGATCTACCGATCCTTATAGAATCAAGGTCACATGTCGAGGGCAATGACCAAAGTGGATAGGAGCCCTCCTAACTAGCTTCTGAGTAGTCAATTTAACATAGTTACTATCCTCATCCACCTCCATGATATAAGGAAGGTATATTATGATGCACTCTAGGGATAATCTCCAAAAGATGTTGGATTTGGAAATAAGGACCACTTTCACTTCTACATCCTTTCATGGGAAAGACGTTGGATGAGGATTCATCCTCTAAAGGATTTCATAATCTAATTCAAAATACCGGATGGATTCATTTTTGTGGTACTTCCAGAACAAGAGGTTCACTAACTAGCACTATATTTGTTGTGTTGGTGACAATGTATGTCGGGGCCTCAAGGCCAAAGCTTCTATAGTGTAAAATGTGCATGATTATTACTTTAGCAGGTTATTCGTAACAAATAGAGGTGTTCTAAAATAATAACCATCTTTTTGAAAATCATTGGAATCCTTCTGCACATTTGGGGATTCCATTTGGTTGTAAGGAATTTGGAGAAGTATTGAAGATAAAATAAGACAGCTTATTAGCATAGCATCATATATAAGAGTACATGTTAGATCAATTACTTTTTCACTTAAATAATAAATGTGTGGTCCCTTCCTTTTTGAAAATTTCCACATATTATAAAAAATATATGTTGGGTTCACCATTTTTTGACATAAAATTCAAAACAAAATAGTAAAATGGGAACTGGAATGTATATACTTTTTTAATCTGTGAAAGGGATGTCATAGTTAAAATATTTCATTTTCGTATCACCATTATGTTTCCCACAAAACTAGATTGCTCTCGACTGACAGTTGACTATAAATGATTGAGATTGGTAGAATAATAATTATTTTATGTTTAAAATATTTTTCTTCAATGGAAACTCCAAACAATTACCACTTCTTTAACTAGGTACATACTTTTTTTCTAAAGGTAGGTGATCATTTGGGCTTTTAAACGCAATGACACTTAAGGACTCATATTGGTCTAGAGGATGGGAGGTCGGTCTTGTAATTCCCCAAGACTCTATAATATTTTATTTCTAAATAAATATAATTTTATTTCTTACTTGAATTTTATGAAACACCATGTTAATCTTACACTACACAAAATAATGATTTGGCTTGTGTCACATTCATGACCCAGTTTTATCGAACATCAATATATTAATAAAATATTATTATTTAATATAATATATAAACTAGAAATTAAATTAGTGGTTATGAATAGTATTAATAACATTTTTAATTTAATATAATTCATATAATTTTAAGATTCATATTATGTATTTTATATACATGGTATAAAAAAATTTAGTTTTTCAAATAAAAGAAGTATTTTAAAAAAATGCAGTTTCACTGCTATTTAATGAAGAAACCATTTTTAATAAAATAATTGACAGTTATATATATTAAATTTAACATAATAAACTTATTATTTGAAATCATAATATCAAAATTTACTTTGGATCATGTTTTTGTATTTTTTTTGATAAGTTTCATGTTTTGATGAATAATAAAAAATACAAAATTTTAATTGAAATTAGATTTTCATTGAAATAATTTATAGTTATAAATTTACATTTTAATAGTTTTAAGGTATAAATATATTATATGTTGATCATTTAATATAATTTATCTTATTGGAATTATTTTCACATTAAAATTTTGTATAAACACGTGTCAATATTTTGATGGATTATACTTTTAAAAAAAATCGTTTTATTATTCCATCAATGAGATTGATTTTTAATTACTCTATACTAATTATGGGATTTAAATTTAGAAAAATGGATTCCATATTTTTAATCATAAGGTCCAAATTATGTAAATAGGTCCCTTTAATTTTTTGACATTATGTATTGGATCTTTGGTAATTATTTTTATTACCACAGTTAAAGGTAAATGAGATAATTAAAGGTAAAGATAATATTATTATAATATAAAACTACCTTAAAAATTTTCCTAATCTTATAGTATGAGTTATATTAGACCAAGAAAACCCAAGGGATAAAATTATGGGCTTTGGAATTACTTGGGTGTGATTGTGACCCTTATAATCTTTTTATTTAAAATATAGACCAAGATGTCATAATAATGTGTCTCATAACTATACCAATTTTAACATGGGGTTATATATGTGATATCACATACTATAAACATAATTTATAAAGATAAAATTATTACCTACAAAAATTTAATTTATTTATTATTTTTTAAGATATAATTAATTAAATCAAAAAGGTGACACAAAGTTGATGTAATAATTTACTAATTAATGAATGAATCAAAATAATGATATTATAAATATTATAAATATTATTATTTTACATAATTTAAGGCATTAAATAATTATATGAATATATTTTCCATTTTTTTGTTGATTTAAATGAGTTGGTTTGAACTTACCTTGTTTTTATTATATTTTTTAAATTTCAACAAATGAATACTATTCGAATTGACACTGTTGGCATTTTAAAATATAAAGTAATTGATTAAATGTAATAGAATTCCAAAAAATATAAGATTCTTAGAGATTGTAATTATAAGTCCTAATATGTTTAAATGAAACTTTTTCGTCCTTTTGATATGTTATGGTAATTACATTAACCAACAAAGTGTAAATAACTAGATATCATTGTAATATTAAATAGGGTAAAATAAGGGTTAAAACAAAAAGATGAGGATTAAAAAATATAAAAACCTTTTATAATTTTTATTTGATGATTAGTATTCAATAAAAAATCATATTATCTTCTAAATAAATAATTTTGGGACCATTATTATTAAAAATAGAATTATATTAAGTTAATACATTTAATAATGTCAAGAGTGCCTTCCCCCTCTCTTATAAAAGGGAACCTCTCCTTCTATTTTATTCATTCCTATAAAGAAATTTTGTTCAGAAAAACCCTGACCATTTCTCCCCCAAAACATACCTCAATTTTTCCTAGATTCCATAAATTGGGAGGAAATAAAACCTAAGGAGTCCTTTTTCACAAATCAAAATGAGATACCTGAAGAAGAGGTAATCATTTTATCAACTCTTTCAATGTTATTTTCTTATTCTAATTCCAATTTATATGTTTTTTCTATAATAAATTAATAAATACAGTATCATATATATTATATGATGTTATTATGATTATGGTAAAACTAGATTCCTCTTTTTATCAATCATATGAATAGAAATATCACAATGTGTGCGTATGTACGACTTACCCTCTCCATGCAATGGCGTAATTTTTTATTCAACACTAATTTATTTGGATGGGTATAAAGATGATTATAATGGATATAAATATGGAATGTTAAATAATAATTATTCAATATAATTAATATACCATCAAATTATATAATATTTAAACATTAAAGAAATGATATCGTCGCTCATGCGTATGTACGACCTACAATCTCCACAACACGACGAGATTCATTTTCCATGTCAACCATTCAATAATGATTATAAAATTAATAAGATGACAAAATATAATTTCAATGAACTTAATATCATTATATATATGAATAAAATATATCTTATGCATAAGAAACATGACTTACATAACAAAACATGAATAGGAAAACGGATCATTTAAAACCTAAAAAAATGGTAATACTAAAATATTATCAATAAAAATTAATAAGAGGATCATATATGATATCATAAATAAGGATATAGTTATGGTATAATTTAATAACATACTATTACCATTATAAATGTGGTTAATTCACCCTTAACTAAAGGAAAGTAAAAGGTAATTGTTAATTTCACAATCTCAATACTATCTGAGGTTGTTTATATATTAGTATATACTAGGTTATATTAATCATCCATGTCAATGTTTCCTAAAATGTATTTTAAAAAATTATTGTCAATTTTTTAAAGTCATTTTTACCCATGTTTTAATTTTTATAAATTGTTTTTAATGGAATCTTTCCCTAATCTTTCTAATGATGTACTTTATAACATTTTCGAAAAATTATGGAATGAATGCTTGTTTTATCTTTTACGGAATGAGAAGCTATTTTCTACCATTATGATGCCCTATCATTTTGAAGATTACCTTAAAATAATACATGGTTATTTTAAAAAATTGGTTCATTTATAATTGTGTGGCTTTTAATCGATTTAATAGTAAAAGAGGGATATCACTCTCAAAAAGTTTTAATTATTTTATTTGATTATTTTCATCTATGTCAACATCCTTTATAGTATTTTTTTCTTAATTAAGATTTATTGTTTCTGATAAAATATATCATATTGTATTGAATGGTTTATGATATGTTTGAAAGTGTAAGTTATATTTTTATACCAATCAGGGTTTATGGTTCAAGTATTAACATTTCATATACTAGTTTTAATATGAATGTTTATGTTATATTTCACCCTTTTCATTTAGGGAATGCATTGGTCATAGTATGTGATACGAGGGGCCTCCTATAGCCCCTATAAGCATCAGTTAGTCTCATGATACAAAATTACTTGGTGGAAAACCCTTCATGTATGTTTTCAAAAAAATTTAACATCACCATGAAGACAGATCTTGACATAAATCAGATGAGTTTCTACTCGAAAACATAAACTTTCAAGAGGATAGATTTAGATATTAGCTATCTTAAAAATATATCTTAATATTGTAGACATCCAACGTTATGAATTTCCTCATTATGATATTAGTTATGGATATTACATTTGATTATTCAACTAGTAGAACATCCATGGTCATGATTATTTTATATGGTAATATTTATTACTTCCATATTATGATCAAGATTATTTTTAAAGGGTTTTTGTTTCATTTGTACATATTTAATTAAGGTTTATGATTATTAATTCATAATATATTTTTCTGTATGCTTACCCTTACTGATCATCTGATCTCACCCCTTTCTTATATTATATTTTCCATGGATTCCAAGAAGTGTTTCATGACTGATATACAGAGCTATGATGGGATAATAATGGTGACATTAAAGGATTCTCTATGTTGCATTTTATCTTTTGAATTTTAATGAAATGTTATAAATGCAATATATTTTATAATACTACTAAATTGATCGGTCCTTTTAGATTTTATTTCACATAATAATGCCAATGTATTAAAATAATTCACCATTTCGGGGCCTCTAGGGTTTGGGTATTACTTTTGGTAACAATGTATGTTTATAAATAACCTTGGAAAGAAGATTTAGAAAACATATATTAGGGATCATTATCCTAAGATAGACATTGAGGATAATTATATAAGAATATCCTACAACATTGGTAATGTAGAGATTATGTGGGTATTCCTAGAAAAAAAATCCATGTCGGGATGATACATAGCGAATTGGTTTTGGCACGGATGTACATAGGAGTAATAACTCCAACAAGGTGTTCTGGGATTGACTTAGGGTAACCAAGTACCTGACAACATGCCTTAATCTGTACCTGGTTTGGCACTCCCAGGGGATATTCTTACGGTAATTCACATTTTCATTACAAACCATTATACATGATTTAAAAGTAAATATGTCCCTAAACAAACCATGTTTATAATTATGAGACTTGATATGCTTAAAATTTCAAATTTATGTTTCATATTTTGATATTATGAATTATGTTTCAAAACCTAATCTAGGGAATGTCGTTGTTTAGAAATGGTGCCTAGTGGAAGAAATGGAAATCATATCAATGCACGTAATCCATCAAGGGGTTTCCATCCTATGTAAGATAATGATAGTGAAGATGTTGAAACAATTGGTGCTGAAAATCATATAACTATACTGGGATAACTAAATTAGGTTATGAATAATAACCTATCCTCTATAAAGCACCCTGATTCACAACAGGGAAGATCAATGGTAGACCGCTTCATGAGATAAGAACCTCCAATATTCAATAGAACTAAAAATCAATCTATAATTGAACAATGGATAAGTTCTATAGAGACTATATTTCTTACATTGGGAATCACCAGAAGGGATACGTTTGTCATGACAGTTTATCATCTCTAAGAAGATGTGGATCAATGGTGTTCATTGATTCAAAATAAGAAATAGGTGGAAGATATTGGAAGCATGGGATGAAAGGATTTTACAGAAATATTCTTTGAAAAAGAATTAACTCATGAACAAAGAGATGATATGGAGAGGAAGTTTCTAAGTCTAAGGAAAAAAAATATTATAATGTTACAAAATATGAGTCTAACTTTTCACGGCTATATATACATGCTACAGACAATATACATAACTTAAGGAGTCATATTGATCATTTAATTAATGGGTTAAATCCATTTTGTGGAAATGATTTCGTCTCCCAAATATTTTCATCATACGAAGATATAGTCTCTTGTGCTATCAACAAAGAAAAATAATTCTCCAAGTCTTATTACATTATGGTAATGAAAGAGAAGAAGAGGAAAGTGAATCAAGAGAAAGATAATTAGAAAAAAGGAAAGAAGGATTTTCCCACATGTGATAATTGTGTAAACAATCACCTTGGGAAGTGCTTAAAAGGATTGGGTTTTTTTATAAGTGTGGAGATAAAGGGTCACTAGGAAAAAGAATACAATGGGAATAAATAAAATATTGATATTTAGTGATTCAGATGTAGTGAAATAGGGAACTACAAAAATAAATTTCCCAAGCATCAAGGAAATATTTCCCAGAAAAATAAAATGGATCTAGTTCAAGCTTATATAGATAGTACAGTTGAAATAGAAGAATAAATGTATTTGGGTTTTTGGGATTCCAGAATTTGGTAATTTGAATATTTTATTTGCAATGTATTGGTTATAAGAAGTATAAAGTATATAAGGACTATACTATTGTACTTATTGTTTAAGGACTTTTACGAATTAATGTATTCATTAATGTTTTAATGTGAGTGAGGTATTTATATTTCTGGTATGTGATAACATGAGAAAAAAATTAAATTTGAGGAAAATCTGAAGTTAAGATTGATTTTAGAAATTTTGATATCTTATTAGACCATTAATTTGGATAGATGTTTTTTAGTTCATTCTCAAATTTGGAATGGATTATGTTGAATATTGGATGTCAATATTTGGGATAAAACAATTATTTAATGATGAACAAAAAAAATTATTTTTGTAATGTTATAATAATATAGTTTTAGAAAACGTACAACTCGCAGGTTGGGTGACAACCAGTCGCATCGGACAAGGAAATAGGAATCAACCCCACAACCAAAGTGAGACAAGACTTTATCACCTAGTATTGGCCGATGAGAAGTCCCTAGTTTTTATAAAATAGTTTTCTTTATTTAAATTTTATAAGCTCATTTTCAGAACCCTAAACAATTAAGATAAATATAATATTTTTAATTTTATTACCTTTTGAAGAGAAAGATGAGTTAATGGGAGTAATTACTACAGTACGAAACTCTACTTATCAAGTAAGTAAGATTCCATATTCTCTTAGTCTATAAATTAAATTAATTATTCAAATATAGTGAAAGGATATTGAAACCAAAAATGATATCTTATTACGTTATTTGATGAATCAAATTTCCCCTTAGATTGTAGTATATTTAGATCTGTTTTATTATTAACTTTCTCCTAATCATCTTCTCTATCGAGAGGAGATGCCTCCATTGGGAGCTTCACCTTCGTGATGCCCTAGCTTCATGCCACTGAGATCTGCTCCCCCCTCCCTATCTGAGGGGGGAGATCCGCGCCTATTGCTGCCTGTAAGGGAGGATGTTATCCCTTCCACGCCTTTCCCTAAGATTTCACTTGCCCCGAATGTGATGAGTCTATTCCGGGAGGCGCCCCAGCTATCTCTTCTTACATCAGAGGTAAATAGCGCCACAGATCTGTGTAAGTTCACATTGGTGGCCCGGTTTCATCCCCAAAGGCCCACGGTGGAGGGGTTTGTGCAGTTCATCTCTAAATATTGGGTGTTTTTTGAGATTGTGGTCGTCGTGTTTCTTGATAGGCGGAACCTCATGGTTCAATTTTTCTCGGAGGAGGACATGATAGTTGTCAGGTCAAGCTCTCTAAGAAGGTGTGGCGCTTCATTCATTTATTTCTTCCGCTGGAGCTTTGAGTTTCATATGCAGTGCGACCCTTCCTAGATCACGACATGGGTATGCCTCCCCGACCTTCCACTTTATTTTCAAAATTCCTCAATTTTCTGTGCAATTGGTAACATGGTTGGCCGATTTCTTTGTTCGGATCAATGAACGGATTCTGTGTCTCATCCAAATTTCATGAGGATTTGCGTCGAAGTTGATGTCGCGAGGCCTCCAGTGCGCTGTGTGTGGATTACTGATGAGAAGGAGTTTCGCTGGATGCAGGAGGTTGTTTTTGAGTCTTGGATGAAGTGTGCACTGCCAGAGGTTTGGGCATATAGAATCTGTTTTCCGTAATGGAGGGAGGAGTGGTGGACCGCGGGTGATGGAAGGGCTTTGTGAAGAAGGATGTGCTGTCTGTAGTGCTTCGCGGCTGGCTCAAGAGGTAGCGAGGAATGGATGTGAAGATGCTTTCATGAGTGTCGATGTTGCATCTGAGGTGTTCTTCAGGGCCGAAGGTGGTTCTGGACAGGGTAGCCGGATGGCTGCCCCTTGCAGTGAGGGTAGTAAGGTTGACACTGCACCAAAACTGGCATGTGGTGTGAAGGAAACTCAGAAAAACTTGAACCCATCAGTGTTTCAAGTGTTTGATAGTTGAAACATGATCTTGAAGTGGAGTCTAGGCCTACTACGGAGGCGAGTGCTTGTCATATGTAGGAGGTAACTTTTACTTAGGAGCAGTGGGTCTTTACTGTGGGAGATCAGAGGGTTTTGAACCATTGTTTTGCAGGTGTTGAGGAGGAGATTTTGGAAAAGGGTGATGCTGATGTAAATAAATGCTCTTTTGTGGAATTTCAGGACATTCGGGTGGGGAATACTGGTCTTGTTGTGGTGGAGGAGCAGCACGATCCAGACCCTTTGCAAGGGACCCATTTGCAGGAGGTGGCTTGCAACTCAGTGCAGCCAGAGTTGGTTTTTGGTTCTATTTTGGATTCGGATGCCCATTTTTCTGGGGCTTTGGAGGTTTGTATTCTAGACAGGCCATTGGTGATAATGGGGGAGTGGAGATCATGATCTCCACTGGTAATAGTTTTATGGAATTTCAAAATGAGGAGCTACTGCATGATAAAGAATCTGATGTGGGGTAGGAAACTAGTCTCTTGCTGACTACGGTTGATCCCCTGGATGTTGAAAATGGGGGAGGTGTGATGGACGTGGTGGATCGGCCACAATGTCTTGCTCTATCTGTCAATAGTCCGGGAAAAGAAGGATTGTGGTTTGGAAGCTAACTTTCAAGATGTGCAAATACTGGGAGCGTGGGGTTATATCTCGGAGAGTGACAGAGAAGAGGCTAGTGGTGTGGTCCGGACTTCTTACAGTAATGTTGTTCAGGGTGAAAGGATGAAAGTGCAAGAGGATGACGGTGCTAAGACCGCCCCACCATGGAGAAGAACGAAAAATGACTATTCTTATCTTCCAAGGCCAGTGTCCACTAGATCTTCTGATGGGAGGGATAGTTGGGCTATGCAGCCTTCAAAGGAATTTCTCGCCTTGGAGAAGTTGAATCATAGATGGAAATATTCCAAGGTTCTTAAGCACTATGAAAGCTCAGAGTGGGATAATGATAAAATAGAAGACTTAATCTTCAATGGGGGTGGTTACGAGTATGAATTTGATGATATGTAGTTGTTCTGGACCTCTTCTAACTTCTTTCCTTTTCTTTTAATAATAAATGGTCATAGGATTGCCTCTGGCTGAGCGTTTCTGTTCTCTATCACTCTCAGTCAGAACTTGTTGGTCATATTTTTCTTTCATGTCATTGATTTCATACATGGAACCCTTGTATGCATTGTATTTAGTGAACTTCATACATCAGTTTATTTATTTTAATATGGGGTCTTCATTAATCATTTTATGATGTGTAATTTCGAAAAAGATATGTTGAAATTTCAAACCCCTAGCTATTTATCCCAAGTTTAAATTATGAGGGCACAATTTATTGAAAGAGGTGATAATGCAACACCCCAAGATATTATAACATTTTAATTTCAAAATAAAATTAATTTTTTTTATTTCTTACTTTTTACACAACACCATGTTATGATTACTCTACACACAATAATGAGTTCTCTTTCATTAAACACAAGGCCCAGTTTTACTGAACAAAAATATATTAATAAAATTTTATTATTAATATATAATATATTACCTAGTCCTTAAATTAGCAGTTATGAATAGTATTAATAACAATTAAAATCTTATATATTCCATATATTTTTAGCATTCATCTTATGTATTTTATATACATGAAATAAGAAAAAATTTGAATTTTTAGATAAAAGAAGATTTTTTTAAAAAAATGTATTTTTGACGCCTTTTAATTGAGAACCCATTTTAAATACAATATTTGATAATTTTATATATTAAATTTGAAAAAATAAACTTCTTATTTGAATGTGAAATATCAACACTTAATTTAGTTCAATTTTTTGTATTTTTCTGATAAGTTTAATATTTTGATGATTAATAAATAAATACTAAATTGTAATTGAAAAGAACATTTTTCATCAAAATAATTTATAGTGTTAAATTATAATTTTTAATGTTTTTAAATTATAATTAGATTATATATTCATAATTTAATATAATTTAGGTAATTGTTGTTATTTTCACATTAAAATTTGGTAAAAACACATGTCAATCTTTTTGTGGGTTTTACATAAAAAAATGCTTTCTTAATCCTTCAATGAGATCAATTTTTAATTAATTTAAACCAATTTTGTATTTTAAATTTAGAAAAATGGATTCCATATTTAGAATAAGAAGTTCCAAATTATGTAAATAGTGCCCTTTTATTTTTGTACATTATGAATAGAAATGTTAGTAATTATTTTTATTTCCACTGTTAAAGGTAAATCAGGTAATTAAAGGTATAAATAATATTATAAAAATATAAAACTACCATAAAACATGCATGAATATTATTTTATGAATTATTTCCATCTAATAAAATCCTTGGGCGGAATGTTTGGCCTTTGGAACCCACTTCGTAGTGATTATGACAATTATAAAGATTTTATTTAAAATAAAGACCAAGATGTCATAATCTGGTCTCTCATAACTATAAAAATTGTAACATGGGGTTATATAATTGATATCTTCAATTATATACAGTATTTATAAAGATAAAATTATTACCTAAAACATGGTAATTTATATATAATTTTTAATTAATAATTAATTTAAATGGTGACACAAATATGATGTTGTAATTTCTTAATTAATGAAAGAATAAAAATAATGATATTACAAATATAAAAGTAAATATTTTTAGACATAATTTATGTCATCCATGATTTTTATGGCTATATTTTACATGTTGGTGATGATTTAAAGGAGTTGGTTTTAACTTATCTAGTGGGTATGATATTTTTTAAAACTCATTTAATGAATATAGATAGAATTGACAGTATTGGTATTATAAAATATAAAATAGTTTATTAAATGTTATAAAATTACTAAAAATATAAGATTCATAGAAATGGTTATGATAATTCCTAATATTTCATAAAAAAATTTGTTCATTTTACATGTCATCAAAATTACATTAACTCAAAAAGGGAAAATAACATGATATCACGGTAAGATTAAAATGGGTAAAATAAGGGTTAAAACACAAAAATAAGGAATAAAAAAAACACAAAACTTGTTTAATTTTAATTTTATGATGATTAATAAACCAAAAATCATCTAATATTATTCATAAATTAGTTAAGGACAATTTTAATATAAAATTAATTTATATTAATTTAATACTTTTAATAATTCCAAGAGTGCCCCTCCCCTCTCTTATAAAATGGAACCTCTCCTTCTCTTTTATTCACACCCCTAAATCAATTTAGTTTTTCTAAAACCCACCAATTTCTCCTCCCAAAATACCTCACATAATCCTAGAGGAAATAAATTGGTATTAAATCCAACCTAAATAGTAATTTTGGGAAAATTAAAATGGGATACACGAAGAATAGGTAATCGTTTTATCAACTCTTTCAAAGTACTATTATTTTTCTATTTATACTTTTATATTTCTTATATAATAAAGTAATAAAAATTGTATAATATATATTCTAATATTTTATTATGATTATTGAACAACCATATTCCTCCTTTTATCCATCATATGAATATCAATATCACTATGCATGCATACATACAATTAAACATCTCCATGGCGTGGTGTTATTTTTTTAAAAACTAATTTATTTGGGTGGGAATAATAAATATTATAATGTATATAAATACTTAATATGACATGATAATGATTATTTATACTTAATATAACATCAAATTCCACACCATTTAACCATTAAGGGGATGTTATTGTCGCTTCTGCGTACGTACAACCTACCATATCCACGATGCGAAGAGATTCATTCTCTACATGAACCATTCAATATTTTTTATAAAATATATAATATGAGTAACAATAATTTTTATGAACATAATATCATTATGAATATGAATAAAATATATCCTATACATAATAAATATAACTTACACAACAAAACATGCATAGGAAAACGAAGTAGTTAATACCCAAAACAATGGTAACACTAAAATATTACTAATAAAAGGAAATAAGAGGATAATATATGATATAATAAATATGGTAATGATTATGGTATAATTTAATAACATTAATTAACCATTATGCATGAGGTTAATACACCCTTGACTAAAGGACAATACAAGGCAAGGGTTAATTTCACAATCTCATTATAATATGAGGTTGTTAATACATAATTATCTATAGGGATTCCTTTATCCAACATGTTAGTGTTTCTTAAAATGTATTTCAAAAAATATCAACAACTGCTTTAAATCATTTTTACCCATGTTATAAATTTTAAAAAATGTTTTCAATGGAATCTTTACATTATTTTCTAAATGAGGTACATTAAGATATTTTTGAAAAATTATTTAAAGAATTTTGTTTTAACATATATGTCGTTAGCGGCTAATTTCTTCTGTTATAATGTCATAACATTTTAAATCTTCCCTTAAAATATTATTTGTTTATTTTCAAAATAAATGTTTTCTTTTCTAATTGCGGGGCTTTAAAATGATTTACTAGAAAAAAAGGATATCTATCTGAAAGAGTTTTAATTATTTTATTATATTATTTGCATCTTTGACAACATCCTTTATTGGATTTTATGCTTAATTGAGGTTTATTTTTTGTGTTAAAATATACCATATTTCATTTAATGGTATATGATATGTTTTACTATGGATAATATTTTTTTAATCCAATCAAGTTTAATGTTTAAATTATTAACATTTTGTATGATATTTTTAATATGAATGTTTAGGTTATGTTTCACCCTTTTCATTTGAGGAATTCATTAGACATAGAAAGTGATGGGATAGGCCCACTATTTCCCCTGGATTCATCAGTAGGTCTCATGAGATGAAATTAGTGGAAAATGAACCATCGTGTCTTTTTTCATAGTAGTTTAACTTTATCAGGAGGATAAATATTGAAACAAATCAGATGAGTTTCTACCCACAAACGTAAACTGTCATGAGGATAGATCATGACAGTAGCTATACTAAGGATATATCTAGATATTATAGATGCAAAAAATTATGTATTCCCTAATTATGATATTAGTTATGTATATTCCATGTTATTATGAATCTATTAATATATATATGTTTCTTATTATTTTATATGGTATTATTTATTCGAGACATATTATGATCAAAATTGTGTTTAAAGAGATAGTTTTTTAGTTATAAATATTTATTTAAGGATTATGAATATCTATTCATAATATATTATGTTGTATTCTTTCCCTTACTAATCATATGAGCTCACCCCTTTCTTATGTTTTATTTTCCAAGGATTCAATGAAATGAATTGTGGCTGATATACAGGGTTAATCTAAGTGAATAATGGAGTTCTAAATGGATTATAAATGTTGTATTTTATATTATGAATTATAATGGAATGTTGATCAATGCAATATATTTTCCAAGACTGATAAATTTTTTGTACCTTTAATATTTAATTCCTTATAATCATGCCAATATTTTTAAATAATTCACCAGATTAGGTATTCTGGGGACGGTGAGTTATAGGTCTCATCATACCATTTTGGGGGAAATTATTACATATTCTAAATGTCTCTTATATTTTTAATATATATTTTTTAAATCCTTCTCAAGCCCTAATATGTGATTGTTTACCTCGATTCCAATGACATGATTAAGACCATGTGATGATAGGAACAACTATGTGTGCCACAAGTTCTTTATTATTCTCTTACTCATTTGAGAAGCATTAGTTTACAGACATGTTTGAGAACTCTAGAGTTTATTTCAATTTAGGGAGGTGGTTGGTGTGTTGGAAATGAGATTAAAACTCATAAAGGAATCCTATATATCCTGTGAGAGCATGAATCAAATCCCACATCAGTTATTTGATATTGTTTAAGGTTGTATGATAGAAATATACCATGCAATTTAAATTAATGTGGTAATGATGTAAATATAGGGCTGATGTGTAACACCTCGAACCTAGTTACCCAAAGTTGGTGAATGATTACATAACATTTGCATGACCTTAATAGATGAAGTCCTGAAAGACTGATCTGTTTAGTAGTTTTGGAAGTACTAGAGACATACATAAGTTTTACATTACATTTTGAAATAGAAAAATAACAACATTGAGTCCACTTTTAACACACTTATATACCTTATACTATTCCTATAGATCAATCATAAGATAATTATTTGCATCCTAGGAAAAATAAAACATATGAAAGGGATGATCTATGATGCTTAGTAAGGAAAACAATATAGAAGAAACTATCATAAATAAGCATAAACATTTAAGGAAATGTATAAGACTAAAACACAAGCCTTTTAAACTTAAAATTAAGCATAATATGGAAAAGATAAATCAAATAATTCCATTTACTTAATCACATGGATATTCTACTAGTCGATTAATCACATGTAATATCAATAGCTGATTTTTTAATGATGGAATCCATAATGTCATACGTCATAACCACATAGTCAAGGCCTTGTTCCAAAACCAAAAATAATTTTTTTTCAATGCCTCCTGCCAAGACACCAATTTGTCTCATTAGACCTACCAATGTATTGAGGGGATATAGAAGGCCCCACCCATCACTTTCATTCTTCATATGAAAAGGCTAAAACATAACATAAACATTCCTATTAAAACTAGGATACTAAATGTTAATAATTTAACCATAAACAATGAATGGTATAATAATAGCACAACCATAGTCAAACAGATCAAAAATCCTTCAATATAATATTGAAGATTGTATCATAATAAATCAACTTCAAACAAGTGTATAACCCATCAAAGGATGTAGACATAGATGAAATCAATCCAAAAACATTTTTTTTATTGAAATACCTCTTTCAAATTTGAATTCATCTAAAAGTAAAGAAAAATTTTATTTTGAAAATATTCTTATAATATTGGATGGTAGTATTTGAAGGTGATATAATGGTGAAAGACAGCCACACCCCCCATATAAATTAAAAAATCATTATTTCCTTAATTTCTCGAAAAGGACATAAAGTACCATGTTTAGAAAATGACAGAAATATTCCTTTCAAAACATTTTTTAAAAGTTAAACATGGTTATCAATGAATTTAACCCATAGTCTACAAAATTGTAAAAATATTTTGAAAGACATTTTTAAGAAACACATATGTTGATGATAAAGATGTCCATATAGATACTTATGTATAAACAACCTCAGATAATAAAGAGATTGTAAAATTAACCCTTACCTTGTAATTTTACTTAGGCGATGGTTTGTTAAACTCCTGTATAATGGTGAAATAATTGTTATTATATTATAAAAGAACTATATTCGTAAATATGATATCATATATAATCTTTTAATATTTCTTTGTTAATAATATTTCACTAGTATCATTGTTTCAGGTGTAAAATGATTCATTTTCCTTTATATTTTTTGTTTTATAAGTCATGTTTTTTATGGATAGGCTATATTTTATTCATATCCTGAATGAGATTAAGTTATTTAAACATTATTTTCAATCACAAAAAGAAAATTATTATTGAATGGCTACGATGGGGAATGGAATTTCATCGCGGCATGGAGATGGTAAGTCATACGTACGCACGAGCAATGATATCATTCTATTAGTTGTGAAATAATATTTATTTGGATGTTATATTATATATATATAATCACTAAAATGTTATATTTATTATTTACATAAATTATACCAATTATTATACACATCCTAATAATGAATTGTTGAATAACAAACTACACCACGACGTGGAGACTATAAGTCGTACGTACGCACATATGTTGACTTTTTTCTTAATAGGATGGATAAAATAATTAATATGGTTGTACCATATTTATAATAACATCAAATTATTTATAAGGTATAGGAGATTTTATTTTGGTATGGAAAAAACCAAGAAAGAGGAAGTGGAAGAAGAAAATAACTTTGAATGAGGTGATGAAATAATTACCTCTTCTTCAGGTTATTTCTATTGATTTGAAAAATGGGATACTTAGGTTGGTATTATGATCAAATTATGTCCTATAATGTGATTTGAGGGAAGTTTGGAGCTGATTTGATCAGGGTTTGGCCGATCCAAATGGATTCTAAGGTGTGAATTTAAGAGAAGGTGAAGTACCCTTTTATAACATAGGTGAGGGGCAGTTTATGAAAATCATGAAATATTAATTTATTCAAAAACTATTATTGGTTTATAAAAGCTAAAAATGGGGTTATTTGGAGGATAAGTCGGTTATGGCTCTAAATCCTCTCAACCAATAGGTTTTAGAAAAGTATAGGTCACCATATTAACCTTATCTTTTAGATTTAACTCTCAGTTAAATAGTTTAACATTTACCTTGTCCTCTTGTATTTTAATACTACATGTTTAATAAAATTAATATAAAATTCCTAGAGAACCTGAAGTGGTTAATTGATAACATATATAACCATATCTATGGACTTTGGTGGAATCATATATTTTTAGAAATATAATATCAATTAATAATATAGTATTTGTTTAAAAATTATATTTATTTAAATTTTGAAACTATTTAGTAATTGATTTTTTTTGAAGTCATAAAAAAATGTTTATTTTGAAAAAATACATTTAATAAACCCTATGATGTCATATTAACCATTAAAATTCATTGAATGAATCTAAATTTCAATTTATATTTATTTTAATATTTATAATATCAATTATTTTAATCATTCATTAATAAGGAAATTTCTGCATCATCATTATGTCATAAATAAATTTAATTATTTAATGTCTACAAATTATAAATAAAATACAATAATATAGGAATTTTTTATATATTTTTAATTAATATTTAGAGTCTAGTTTATTTTAAGTGTATCCTTATATTAAATATGGTTTAGTTATTAAGCTTTGAATATAATAATTTTAACTCTTCTTTGAAATAAAATATAATAAATGTCATAATCTATCTCATGTGGATCAAAATGATCATATTTTATTCCTAAGGTTTATTTTGGGTGATATACAATTATACAATATAATTAGGACATGTTTTGGGGTAATTATAATATTATTTTTATCTTTAATTACCCTATTTACTTTTATGCATGGTAAATGAAATTCAAATGTTACTATTCAACAGAAATAATTTTCATCCTATTGAACCAAATTTTATTTACTATTGTCAACTGTTTCTCTCATATTTTATAAATTCAATTCATAGATGTTGTAAAATTACATGTTATGAAAATTTTCTAATGTTCCTAAAAGATGGGTAAAAGATGTTAAAATGTTCAATAAAATTTTATATATCTAATCTTATTCTAAAATGACTTCAATGAATTAAATTGGAAAAATATAGGTATTATTTATATTTTTTTACTTTAAAATAAATTTAAATTAATCAAATTAACAATTTAAATAAAAATTCGATTTTAAAAAATATAGTGTTTTTCACTATTCATCAAAAATTATAATTTTTCAGAAACATACGAAAAATTAACCCAAAGATAATTTTGATATTATGAATCAAAAAATTAAGTCAAATTTTAAAAATTTTAAAAATTGGGTATTAATTTTCATAACTGCTTTTTAAATGGCTTGTTTGATTGTTCGTGGTGTGGTAAAACTTCGGGTTTCCTAAAATGAAAGCTGTTGTATTATTCAAAGAGAAACATATCATGAAAGCTTGGGGTGTTACATTCTTCCCTACCTAAAATAATTTCATCCTCAAAATTTCTAGAATACTACTGCATAAAAATATTTAGGTGGTTCTTCATGATATGTTCCTCAGGTTCCCACACTGCCTCTTCCATTTTATGATTTCTCAAAAGAACTTTTACTAGACAATTAGTTCGGTTTTTCGACACTTGATATCTAGTATCAAAAATTATGATAGGCTCTTATTAATAATACATATCAGTTTAAATTTCTATTTCTTCATAGGTGAGTACATGGGTAGGGCTAGACATGTATTTTTTCAACACTGATACATGGAACACATCATGAACTTTAGAGAGACTTGGAGGCATTTCTAAATGGTAAGCTACAATTCCAATTCGTTCTAGAATTTTGTATGGTCTAATGTACTTGGGACTTAATATACCCTTCTTACAGAATTGTACAACACCCTTCCATAGAGATACCTTCAAGAAAAAATGATCACCTACTTGAAATTCCAAATCATTCCTTCGATTATCGGCATACCAATTTTTCCTACTTTGAGCTTCTTTGATGTGGGTTTGGATAACCTTCACCTTTTCCATTGTTTTCTCACGAAGTTATAGGCCTATGATTTTTCTTTCATAGAAATCCTTCCAACAAGTTGGTGTAATAAATTTTTTTCCATATAATGCATCATATGGTCCTATCCGAATACTTGAATGGAAGATATTGTTATAGGAAAATTCTACCAGAGGTAAATACCGATCCCACATACCTTGAAAGTCAAGTGATAAATATCTCAACATGTCTTCTAAGGTTTGAATATTCCATTCTGAATGTCCATCAGTTGGATAGTGGTAGGTAGTTCTCAAATGAAATTCAATATCTTGGGATTTCTAAAGACTTTTCTAGAATCTTGATGTGAAATAGGGATCACGATCAGAAACAATCGATAGAGTTACACAACGAAGTCTTACAACTTCATTAATATATTTTATTTCTAAATGTTCAAGTTGTAATATTCTCTTATAGCAAGAAAATTTGATGATTTAGTAAGATGATCAACAATGTCCCATATTCCATCATTCCATCTATGATTCTTCGTTAGCCCCATGACAATGTCCCTCGTAATATCATCCCATTCCCACTCAGGTATAGGAATAGGTTGCATGACTCTTCAGGGATGTTTCCTTCTATCCTTAACCGGTTGACAAACCATATATCATGACCCATAATCAGAAATCTATCACTTCTTGTTGATCCACAAAAAAATTCCCCTTCAAATCTCTATTTATCTTAGTGCTACCAGGGTGTATAAATAAATTGGAGCTTGAGCATCATCCAAAAATTCCATTTTTAGATCAGGTATATTGGCAACACAAATTCTCTTCTCAATTTTCAAAATTCCATCTTCATATACAAAGTCAATCGATATTCAATAATTCGCTGATTTAATTATCTTTTTAAATTTCGCATTATCAGTTTGAGAAATTTTTACCCTTTATAGTAAATATGGCTTAGAAACCATTTGAAAAATTATTTAAGTTTCATCTTCCATGATTATTCCCATATCCATCTTTACTAAATACATAAAAATATGATCCCTTTAAACTCTCATATTGTTCAAAATTCCATGATCCTTTTTACTCAAAGAATATAACAATTTATTTTCCATCCTCGGTTGGTAGTTTATTGTTAAATCATAATCCTTGAGCAGTTAGAGCCATCGTATTTTCCTCATATGGAGTTCATTATATGAGAAAATATACATGAAACTCTTGTGATTAGTATATATCCCACATATTCACTATAGAGAGAGTGTCTCCATATCTTCAAATAAATTTTTATAGCAACTAACTCAAGATCACGAGTAGGATATTTTTTCTCATGATTTTTTAGCTACTGTAATGCAAATTCAATAACTCTTTCATTCTGCATAAGGACACAACCAGGTCTATTATTTGATGCATAACTATAAATAACAAACCCATAATTCCCCAATTATAGAGTCAAGATAGGAGCTTCGACTAATCTTATATTCATTTCCTTAAAACATTTTTCACACACTTTTTTCCAAACAATTTTATCCCTTTTACGTGTGATCTTCGTTAATGGGTTAGCAAATCGGGAAAAATTCTAGATGAAATGCCAACAGTCACATACTAAACCAATAAAAATGGGTACATCAGTTATACTCATCGGTGTTGGATATTCATGAATTTCACTTGTATTAGAAGGATCAATAGAGATTCCATCTTTGGAGACAATATGTCTACGAAAAAAATCTCTTAAAGAAATAACTCACACTTGAAAAAATTCCCATATAATTCATTTCTTAGAAGAGTCATTAGAATAGTGCATAAGTGATTATTAGGATCTTCAATGCTTTTAGATTATACCAAGATATGATCAATAAATACCACTACAAAGTCAAAAATATATTCCATGAAAACTCTATTCCTACGATCCATGAAAATTGAAGGTGCATGAGTCAATTCAAAAGGCATTAATGTAAACAAATAATTCTCGTACATGGTTTGAAATGTTGTCTTTAGAATGTATTCCTTTTTCATGCACAACTGACGGTATCTAGATCGAAGGTCAATATTTGAAAAATATGGTTCTCCATGAAGATGATCAAATAAATAATCAATGTGAGGTAGTAGATACAATTTATTTATTGTTATAGCATTGATCTCCCAATAGTCAATGCACAACCTCATATAACAATAATTCTTTTTAATAAAAATAATATGGGCTCCCCAAGGAGAAACACTAGGGAGAATAAATCCTTTATTTCTCAATTCCTCTAGTTTTTTCTTTAGTTACACTAATTCCATAGTGGCGATTCTATAATGGGTCTTTGTTATGGACGTCTAACCAAGAATTTAGTCAATGGAAAAATCAATTTCTCATTCAGGAAGATTTCCCGTTAAATTTTATAAAAACACATAATTTTTTTTGCACAATAGGTACATAATCTATTTCAACACTATTTTCCAAAACCGTAGTTATTTTACTCCCTTCCATCCCAATAATTGAATTTAGTAGAGCTACTAGCGGTGGATCAAGATAAGAACCAGATAGTGATGTTTCTAGTCTAAAGATAGGGTATTACTTATCATCATCAATAATTGTAACCTCTTTATTTATATTATAAATTTTCATATCATGTTCCAAAAGAAAATCCATATTGATGATTATATCAAATTCAATCATGGTTATGTCAATACGATCAGAAGATAAAGCACATTTATATGCCAAAATGGTAAAAGATTAAAAAAATATTGATTCCATGATACATACCTTAGTATTTTTTACTGAAAACTCCCTTGTTATGTCAAATTGGAAATATATGATTTTCTTGGAAAACTGGGAAGATATGAAAAAATGCGATGATCCAGAATCAAATAAAACATTGCCTAATTTTGAGGAAAAGATTAAAGTACCTGCCACTATGTCATTAGAAGATTCAAACTCATCATTAGAGATCCCATAATCTTAAACATTCTCCCTTGGCCTTTTCTGAGGTATGTTTCCCTGATGCTTAGGACATTCATTTTCATAATTCCCCATTTCTCTATAATTGTAAAATTAAACATCGACAGCCTATTTATTTCCCTTTCAATCATGAGTTTGGGGACCTTTTTCTCCACAGTTTCGATAAACTCTCCTCCCCTTCCAGCAAGTACCATGGTAATTCTTCCCACATTTAATGCAGGGTGGAATTTCAACGTTTCCCTTCTTCCCCTTATTCCCTTTTACCGAGTGTTTAGTAGATCTCGTTCTTCACTTTAAATTCATAAGACTTAGAAAATTATTTTTATTTCTTGATAGCACATGTGACTATATCATCGTACGAAGAGAAGGATTGCGAGACTAATTCTTGATGAATAAATTGTTTTAACCCATTAATGAATCGATCAATATTAATTTTTAGGTTACGTATATAATCTACAGTATAGCTTTCTAACATTGTAATGTTTTCCTCATACTTTGTGAAATTCACATCTTCTTTTTTACTCAGACTCAAATTTTTTTCCATATCCACTCGATGTTCATGAAGAAAGTATTTTTATAAAAAAAATATCTTTAAACTCCCACTATTTCATATTTGATACTTCTTCATCCTCCTTTGTGTTTTAAATTAATGACCACCATTGATCTGTATCTCCTGTGAGGCAGTAAACTACTATGAAATTTTTTTATCTTTCGCTACTCCCTAAAGCATGAAATATTTTCCCGAAGGAATGTTTCAATTGCTCTGATACAAATGGGTTTTTAGACCCATTTAATGTTGGTGGTTATTGCCTCATGATGCAGTCTAACATTGATCCTCCATGTTGTGGATCCGGGTTCTCCATATGGGTAATTTTATTATTAAGAACCAAAGTGAGTTGTCACAGTATGGTTATAACCTAATTAGCACCAGTTTCACCACCAGCTCTCTTATAATTATCTTTTGTATGAGGGAAATCCCGACATAGATTATATACGTTGATACGGTTTCCATTACTTCCACCAGGTGACATTTCTAAACAATGTAATATAGTTGATTATTTTATGGATCGCAATACATAATACCAAAATTGTAAAATACTTAATATAAATTGAACATTTTATGCATATAATCCTTAATAATAAAATGTTTTTGTTGGGGAAGTGTTTAATCATAAAAACTTCATAATGGTTTTGAAGAAATTTTGATTTATCCTAAGAATATCCCCCGAGAGTGTCGTAACGAAGTGTACAGCAAGGCTCGTTTTTGTGCACCCATTTACATTAGAGTCAAGCTCAAAGCGGTGTTTTTATGTTTTACCCAAAGATACATCTGTTCCAGAGCCACCTTTACTTGCTCGTATCCAGAAAGGGATGTATTTCTTGAAAAATTCACAAAATCTATATATTCCCAAAATTCATAGGATGTTCTTTTATACTAATCATCAATGTTTATCTTATGGTAATGTTCTCCAATTAGTGATTGTCTAGATCTAGTATCCCTGGTTTGTACTAAACATCCTCAGATACCAACTTTAACACCCCAACCCTAGTTACCTAGATTCGGTGCATTATTACATAAAATTGGCATGATCACAACAGATCAAGTCCCAAATGATCGATCAGTTTAGTAGTCTTGGAAGTACTAGATACATACATAAGTTTTATATTACATTATGAATTGGAAAAATCAATAAATTTTGTCCCCCATTAATGAACTCATATGCCTTTTCCTACTCATTTGGGTCAATCATAATTTACTTCTTCACATCATAGGAAAATAAAACAAAAGAAAGGGGTGAGTTCACATGCTCAGTAAGGATAACAATATAGGAGAAACTATCATAAACAGGCATAAACATTTAAGGAAATGTATAATACTAAAACACAATCATTTTAAACGTTAACTTATGAATAATATGGATAATATAAATCAAATAATTCCAATTATGTATTAACATTGATATTCTAGTAGTCTAATAATCACATGTAAAATCAATAGCTAATTTTATAATGATGGAATGCATAATGCCAGACTTTATAACAACATTGTCAAGTTGTCTTTCCAAGACTAGAAATAAAAATATTGTCATGTCCTTATGCCAAGAAACTAATTATTCTCATGAGACCAACTGATGCATAGAGGGGCTATAGTGGGCCCCACCCGTCACTTACTACGTCCAATGCATTCCTCACATGAAAAAGGATAAAACATAATATAAACATTCGTATTAAAACTAGCATATGAAATGTTAATACATTTTCCATAAACCAAAAATTGTATAAAAATAGAACAACCACATTAAAGAATATCACAAAACCTCTAATATAATATAGAATATTGTATCATAATAAATCAACTTCCAACAAGTGTAAAACCCAAAAATGGATGTTGAAATAGATGAAATCAATCCAAAAACTATTTTGAGTGAAATATCTATTTCAACTTTGAAATCATTTAAAACTAAAGAAAAAATTTATTTTGAAAATATTCTTATAAGCTTGTAAGGGATTCCTTTATGGCGTTATAATGGTAGAATATATCCGCACCTAAAGTATAAGTTAAAAAAACATACATTCCTTAATATGTCGAAAAGGTCATAAAGTACATTGTTTGGAAAATGACGAAAATATTCCCTTCAAAAAAATGTAAACAGTAAAAAAGTGTATAAAATACTTTAATCCTTAGTCTAGGAAATAGTAAAATTGTTTTGAAATATATTTTTATGAAACATAGATGTGGATGTTAAAAAAACCCTAGTATATAATTATGTATAAACAACCTCATATAATAAAGAGATTGTAAAATTAACCCTAACCTTGTACTTTTCCTTAGTCGAGGGTACATTAACCTCGTGTATAATGGTGAATTAATTGTAATTAAATTATACAAGAACCACATAAATATATATGATATCATATTTTATCTTCTAATATTGCTTTGTTAATAGTATTTCAGTTGTATCATTGTTTCAGGTGTTAAAGAATTCATCTTCCTTTATATGTTTTGTTACTTAATTCATGTTTATTATGGATAGGATATATTTGATTCAGATCCAGAATCATATAATGTTATTTAATAATTATTTTTAATTATCAAATCAAATTTATACATTTATAGTTATGATGGGGAATGAAATTTCATCGCATCGTGGAGACGGTAAACCGTACGTACGCACGCGCGCCAATGTCATTCTATTAGTGGTGAAATCGTATGTATATGGATTCTATATTATAGATAAAGAATCATTATCATGTTAAATTTATTATATACATAAATAATACTCATTATTATATCCATAAAAATAATGAAGTTTTGAATAACAAATTACACCACGACGTGGAGACGGTTAACCGTACATACACATGTATGGTGACTTTGTCATTCATAGGATGGATAAGATAATGAATACGGTTTTACCATATTTATAATAAAATCACAGTATTTAGAAGGTACCATTGTTATTATTTTCGTATGGAAACAACAAAGAAAGGGTCAGTAGAAGAAGAGAAGAACATTGAAAGAGGTGATTAAGTAATTACCTCTTCATCGGGTTATTCCTTTTGATTTAAACAAAAGGGATCTTTAGGATGGAAGTATGATCATATTAAGGCCTCTAAGATTAAATTAGGGTAGTTATTAGGATATTTGATCAGGGTTCTGCCTATCCAAATGGTTTTGGAGGAGTGAATTTAAGAGAAGGGGGGTACCCCTTTATAATAGAGGGGAGGGGCACTTTATGAAAAAATTGAAGTATTAATTTATTCTAAATTCATTTTGGGTTTATAATAGCTCCAAATGGATTTATTTTAAGGTTAGGGTAGGGATGGGTCTGAATAATCTCAAAAAATAGGCTATATACATGTTTAGGTCACCATATTAACCTTATCATTTAGATTTAACGCTTAGTTAAATAGTTTAACATTTACCATGTCTTCTTGTATTTTTATATTACATGGTTTGTAAAAATACGATAAAATTCCAAAAGAACCTCATGTTTTTCATTAATTACATATCAAACCTTATCTAAGTCTTTTGTCCGAATCTTATATTTTTAGGAATATTATTTCATTTAATATTATAGTATTTATTTCAAAAAACATATGTCAATTTTGACAGTATTTCGTAATTAATTTTTTTAAAATTAATAAAAACTTGATTACATAGAAAAAATTCATTAAATCAACCCTAACATGTAATATTAACCTATAAAATTTTGTTAATGCCTCAAAAATCTCAATTTACATTTATTGTAATATTTATAATATCGATTATTTAAATATTTCATTAATAAGGTAATTATTTCATCATCATTGTGTCAAATATAATTGCAATTAATTAATATCTAAAAATTGTAAATAAAATATAATGATTTAGGAAATATTTTTATCATTATAATGAATATTTATAGTTGAATTTATCTTATGTGTAACCTTATATTGAAAATGGTTCAGTTATTAAACATAGAATTTGACACTTCTAACTCTTCTTTAAATAAAATATAATAAATGTCCTAATCAAGTCCAAGTTGATCAAAAGGATCATATTTAATTTCTAAGTTTGATTTTGGTCTAATTACACCTATCCAATAGAATTATCACATGTGTTGGGGTAATTATAATATTATTTTTACTTTTAATTACCCTATTACTTTTAACTGTGGTAAATAAAAATCAAAGGTTACTTTTAACCAAAAATTATTTTCATCCCATTAAACCACATTTTAGTTACATATTTCAATTGTGTCTCTCTCATTTTTTAAATTCAATTCAAAGAATTTGTAAAATTACATTTTATGAAAATTTTATAACGTGCCTAGAAGGTGGGTAAAAGATGTAAAAACATTCAACAAAATTTAATATATCTAATATTATTGTCACACCCGACCTATCTTTTATTTTATTTTATAATTTTCTTTGAATTTTAATTTATTTTTTAGTCCGTGTTGAGTCTCAAATAAAAATCTTTTATGTTATGATAAAAAGGGTGCATTTTTTAGCTGACGTCGTGGGACACATGGGCGGAGTACGATTGTGAATCCCCAGGCTGTTTCGTATAGGCAGCGACATGATCCACCTGCCTTCAGAAAATTTAAAATGAGTGAAATTTGTGATTTATGGTGTTGTTTGAATTTTTTATGGTTGTTAATAATTTATTGTTATTTTTATTATTGATCTTAATAAATATGTTATTAATTATTATGGGTTTTTAATATCGAGAGTTGGGATGGGTTTTAAACCGATGCGCAGGCACTGCATCTTTAGTAGAGACTGTGAAGACATCCCGACACCAGTGCGACAACTTCTAGATCAGAAAAAAGATCAGGCATGATTCGTGCATAGTTCTTAGAGGTGCATGTGGACTGTGTAGTTGCACTATTCGAATAAAATTATTATTAATAAATTGAAATTTTTATTATTAGTTATTACCATTATTTTTATTAAAATTATTAATTTCAATTTTAATGTAAAAACTAAAATGGTACACCATATTGGTATGATCATTATAATTGATAGTATTATTAAATGTTATTATACTTATTATTCCCATCTTTGTTATTTTATTAGGGTTTATTTATTTATTTTATTTTATTTTATTTTATCTTATTCATTTTTTTCTTTCCATTTTTCTTTATTTTTTTTCTTCCTCCTTTCCAAACCCTAGCTGCCACTTTATTTCCTTCCTCTCTCCTATTCTCTCCCATTATCCCCCATGCGAGCCACCACCTCCTCCCTATTCTCCCTCTCCCCTATCTTACTCAGCGCGATCCGACCCCCGTATGGCGCCCCTCTCTTCCTCCCGTGCATAAACCCTCCCGCCTGTCCTGCGCACTCCCCACGAGGCCCCTGCACTCTCCTGCATAATCCTCATCATGCCTTCTCCTCCTGTGCACCGCATGATTCCCCGACCCTCCTTCCCTACGCACTCCCAGCCGCACTAGCCTTCGCCCGGTCCGGACACCCCCCTCGGCTCCACCCCCATCGGTCGTGCACCCCTCCTGCTCGCCTGCTGCCAACGCCCGGTTTTTGTCCAGCATACCCGTGCCTCATGCCATGTTGCACCCCATGCTGTGCACTGCCCCCATATCCTCTTACATGAACCTTCCCCCCTTTCGGTGATTCCGTGCGGCATGATACCCCCTACGGGTAACCCCCCTCCCTTCGGATTTCCTTTTCCCCTCCACCTCCTAGTCTGGCGACCACTGCCTCACTGCACACTTGCTCCCCTGAAATCGGAACAACCCTTTTTCCTCCCGCCTATCCACCCTGCATGCCGTCCTCTCCCTTCCGATGTGACCTGCTTCTAGCGTCCGACCTCTGTACATGACCGGCGAACTCCTTCCATGAACCGCGACCACCGACACAAGACATCTGACAAGGTCTCTTTTCTTATAATTTGATTGTTTTGGGGAATTCGGCAGGTATAAGGTTATTTTTGTGTTCTATTTTAATTCGTCTTAGTTCAAATTCATGTTTTGGGGTACAATTTTATTTCCACATGGTTCGTTTTTTGTGCGATTGGAGTTTAGCAGTATGTTTTGGGAGTTATCGACACCTGATGTAAGTTTTATCGGTAAACAATTATTTCAGTGAATTGTTTGTTTGTGTGATTAATTTACTATGATTATAAGTTTATCAGTGTGTTCTTTAGTCTCATTATTGTGGTGAGAATGGTTTTTTAGAATTATTGGTGTATTTTATAGTTAGAAATGTTTTTTTAAAATGAACTATTTTTACATTTAATATTTTTTAGCCTTCTAATGGGAATTAAGGTGTGTTTTGATGGAATCCATTTGTGTGTTGTTTAATAGTTTTTAATAAATTATGTAGTTGTCATTTTAACAATTCAAGTTCTTCACATTCTGATATAGTGTGTTACGAGTGCACATTTAATTATAAAAAGTGGTTTTGAAAGGGTTTTGGGTATGTAGATTTGTGGGATACTCATTGGATTATTTAATAAATTTTAAAGTGGGTTATTAGATAGTGCAGATGGTGTAAACTATGTTTTGAAAACATGTCGAGGTAGTTCTTTTCCACTGTTTTTTCATTTGGATTATTTTAATTCTGTGTTCATGTATTTTATTTATCATTGTGGTTGTAGCGCATTGACAAGGTTTTTCAATGGTCTTGCGATCGTCATCTTGTGTGTGCTTACACGCCCGTGCGAGGCGTGTCGCATCGTCGTGACCGAGCTGCAAGTCGAGGTAGGTCCCCCACTGCACTCACCATTAAATTTAGAATTTATTAACTTCTTTATCATTAATTAATTTTAACAAATGATAAATAATATAAGATAATTAATTTTTAAATTATTATTTGGTGAAAAAAGATCCATTTATTTTATACACGACACTTGAAACATTTTCTTGACGAGCGAACACCCAGTATTGAAAGAATTCTCGTTTGTACTTTAAACATAATTCACAGAATTTAAAATGTTGTTCTGGTTTTAAATATAAATTATTTCTTCTAAACAGGTGTTTTGGGTTTTTGTGAGAAATGAGGTTTTTCATTAAAATTGGAGAAGGCCCATTTGGCACATGAATAAAATAAATTATTTTGGAAAACCAACTTAGGGGTGATCATTGGTGTGCATTGATTGTATGATTTGTATGTGATGTTTTTGCATCGTGATTGATTGATTTTCATTGTGGACGCACCCCTTTTTCATACTTGTATTGGCATGGGAACCTGGCATAGTGAGTGAATCTCCAGAGAACAATTGCCGCACTAGTTTAGATTATGCACTGGCTAGTGGCCCCATAGAAGGATAATATTGAGTCTTTGCTGCTATGGGGATTGGGCCCCTCGGTAAGTCCATGTAGGTCTATACTGAGCTTTAGGTCATTATGACGTCATCGAGTTAGATCATGCTTTCCAGATGAGTCACATGTATGGTATGTTCTGGATTGTTCACGATCTCCTAGGTTCGACCCAAGTTTCTTTTAGTATTTATTTGTACGTGGAGGACGATTGAGAGGTCTAGTTCGGTTGCTGGCCCCATGTGCCACTTTTTACATTTACCATAGTGTGTGTTGTGTATTTTGTGTGGTTTTCCATTTGACCAACAACTAAAATTTGGATTTCTAAATTGTTCGCAGAAGTGTTTTAAAATGAAATGCATCTATTTCATCCAAACACTAAACTTGTTTTTAAATTAAAATGGGAAGTGGACTGTTACGTGTTTTAGAAATGGAATTGTGCGTGGAAACTAATATTTTATATCATTTATTTCAAACCTGGAATTAATGAATTCTTTATTTAATGGTAAGTGATTTTGGAATAGAATTAGTCAAGCCTACCTATTGAGTTTTAATACTCATGCCTATAGTGTTTTTTCTATTTTTTAGTTTTGTTGCATGTTTGACTTGAGCTTGTTCGCCATGAGAGACACTTGGTTGTGGTGTGGATAGTGGCTCTTGAGGTCATGAGGAGTTTTGGTCGTGGTGAGGATAGTTTGTTATTGTTGGTTATTTTTGTGTGTGTTGTTTAGTTACTTTGAATTGTTCTATTTTATTTCCACTGATTTATTTATTTTATCCATAGAAATCATTCCCTCTTGCTCTCTATTGATGCCTTGATTCTTTTCGCTAGCCTGGGAGGATTGGGAACGCCTCGGGCCATGTCACGGACTGGATCCGGTGACCGGTTAAGGGTAGACCCAGGTGTTTTCATGAAAAAATGGTATTAGATAGAGGATAGCTCCGGATTGGACCTTGTTTTTAGAGAACCCATTGTTATTTGGGGTTTTCGTGGTAGATGGAGTAGAATTGTTGGGACTCAGGGTGTACGGACGAGATAGTTGTCATGAACCCCTGCTCATTCTGAACCTCGGGTTACCATGGGATGTTAGTTTTGTTGGTGTCCTTTGATTGTTGTGAATTTTTTTATGTTGGGAAATGAAATAGGAGCCACCAAAGTTACCTCCGTGAGCTCGCATGGTCTGGAAAGCCCTGTGGAGCTGGGGACATTACCCTAGAGTTCTCATTATAATGATGGCATCCCTGGCGTATGGCCTCCAACCATACGCCCGAGTATACAATCGCCACTAGTTTCTCTTTCTGGGTTGTCTGGGTCTTCTTTATTTTTAAGAATTGTTATGCGAAGTTTTATTTTGAAAATTGTGAAGAGTGGAAATTTAAATGTCAATAAAGATGTTTTGATTATGTTCTTTGTTTCCTTATTCCTTAGTGTTCACCCCCACGACGGTTTGATAGATGCCCAAGGTGCAGCTTCAGGTGGTGTGACCCTAGATAATCCTCCAGTTGATCAGCCAATAGACTATGTTCTGGAGTTTCGGAAGATGAACCCTCACCTCAATTATGGAAATGCATAGCCTCTTGAGGCAGAGTAGTGGTTGTATAAGATTGATAGGAAGTTTAGTTTCATTGGGTTGTCTGAGTCGTTAAAGGTGATGTTGACTACCTTTATTCATGAAGGCCCAACTTGGAAATGGTGGAAGTATGTGTCTCTGAATAAGCCCCGAGAATATCTACCATGAGAGTTTTTCAAGTAATCATTCATCCAACAACACTTCTCTGAGTTGATGAAGCTGAGTTAGAGGATGGACTTGTGTTTTCTTCAGCAGGGCATTGAATCAGTACTAGAATTCTATCGATGTTTCATTGACCTGGTTCCATATGGTCAGTGGTTTGTTGTGAATGATCCAGGGAAGGCTAAAAAATTTGAGTTTAGACTCCATCCTGAGCTGTGATCGAAAGAGGAAGAGATAAACCTAACCACCTTCTCAGATGATGTGGGGCAAGCCTTTTTGGCCGAAGGTGGGTTAGTAGGAGGACTTGAGGTGGAAAATATTCCAACATTTGGAAGTAGTGCAGGGGATGTTGATAAGAAGAGTGAGAAGAGACCTAGTGCTGATGGTGCTAGTAGAGGAATAAAGAGACCTTCATACCTTCATTCATCTTCTCCACAGTGCAATGTCGTGATATGTCACAAGTGTGGTAGGCGTGGTCACAAGAGGCTGACGTGTCCGAGTGCTCTGAGACCCTACCACACTAGTGGACATTGGGGTCCCTTACAGTGATTCTACCGTAGTGTTTCCAAGAAGCGCACTGAAGCTAGACGTGGCACGTTGAAGGTCACTATAGTCCGTCAGCAGGAGTAGGGAGATGTTTGGGGAACATGTTGAGGTTTTCTCTTTGTAGTGTTCCCGGGATGTAGTGGTTGTCTCTTGTGGTGTTTTACGGTGTTTCTTTTCATTTAGTGGTAAGAATGGTTTTTGTTGAACCTCGTTGAAACCTTTGTTTTGAATGGAAGTGTGCTTGGTAAAACTATGATTCATGTGTTATGTTCAGGAATTTCTGAAGCCTGACTACGAGGTAGGAGATGCTTCAATCATCGGTGCTCCAGCCATAAGCCTCAGAGTGAAGCTAGAACATAGTCAAGAGGACCCCATCAGTGAAGAAGGGCCTTGGGTTAATCTCCATCCTTAGTGTGGAAAGGTATGTGTGATTCTAAGGGTGTGACATTATTTATGGGGTGATGAAAATAGTTTTGATGCTCTATCAGTCAGGCCCTTCCCTTGTCCCACCTTATGGTGGGGGTTTCTGGTCCATGTAGAAAGTTATTATGTTCATTTAATATCATCAGTTCTTATGGTGGGGAGACCCACAATGGGTATCGTAGAGTTACATAGAAATTAATTTACGGTTAGACTGATCCTTATGGAGGAGAGTTCATTTGGGCGTCCCCGTGTCAGTATCAGAATTTCTTTTCATGTATCGTTTGAAGGTAGGTGGTCTTGTGTAGGACCACCTAATCCTGAGTTCGTCCTCTCGAGTGAATGTTGAGATTGGAGTACACCCAACGGTTTTGTTGGACTGAGATTATAGGGATAAATCTTGGAGGTGATTTAAGTTCATTCATTCCTTGGTTGAAACAGATGGTTTGAGTTCAGCTTGGTGATGAGTAAGGTGATCTTTTTTTAAGGATGAGTTGTGTTTCATGGGTTTTTAGTATCTGTTTGGATCAGTCAACTAGAGGCGCTTACACTTTTGGGGGTGAGTGACACTTAAAAAGTTTCATCTTTGGGTCTAGATCTTATTATGGCTTTCTGATGGAGGAAAGATTTGTGGTGGGGAGAATTGTCACGCCCCGACCTTTCTTTTATATTGTTTTATGTATTTTTTTGACTTTTAATGTTCTGTTAGAGTTTTGGTTGAGTCTCGGATGAAAAACTTTTGTGTTAAGATAGAAGGGGTGTGTTTTTTAGCTGACGTTGTGGGACGCATGGGGGGAGTGTGATTGCAAAACCCCAGGCGGCTTCGTCCAGGCATAAGCACGATCCACTTGCCTTCAGAAAATATAAAATGAGTGAAATTTGTGATTTATTGTGTTGTTTTAATTTTTTATGGGTCTCAATAAATTATTATTATTATTATTATTATTGATCGTAATAAATATGTTATTAATTATTATGGTTTTTTATATCAAGAGTTGGGATGGGTTTTAGACCGATGTGCAGGCACTGCATCTTTAGTAGAGACCGTCCAGACATCCCGAAACTGGTGCGACAGCTTCAGGATCAGACAAAAGTTCAAGCACGGTTTGCGAACAGTCACTAGAGGCACGTGTGGACTGCACAATTTCAGTATTCAAGTAAAATTATTATTAATAAAATAAAATTATTGTTATTATTTATCACTATTATTATTATTAAAATTATTAATGTCACTTTTAATGTAAAAACTAAAATTGTTAACCTTATTATTACGATCATTATAATTAATAGTATTATTAAATGTTATTATTCTTATTATTCCCATATTTGTTATTTTATTAATGCTTATTTACTTATATATTTTTATTTTATTTTATCTTATTCATTTTTTGTTTTCTTTCTGTTTTTCTTTCTCTTTTTTTCTTCCTCCTTTCCAAACCCTAGCCACCACCTTTTTTCCTCCCTCTCTCTTATTATCTCCCCTTCCCCCCATGCGAGCTACCACCTCCTCCTTGTTCTCCCTCTCTCATATCTTACTCAGCACGAGCTGACCCCCGCACAGGGCCCTCTCTTCCTCCTGTGCAGAAACCCTCCTGCCTGTCCTACACAATCCCCACGACTCCCCTGCCCTCTCCCGTATAAGCCTCCTCCTACGTTTTCCTCCTGTGCACCACCTAATTCCCTGACCCTCATTCCCTGTGCACTCCCAGATGTACCAGACTTCTCCCAGTTCAGCAAACCCCCTCAGATCCAGCCCCATCGGCCACGCACCCCTCTCGCTCGCGTGCTCCCAGCGCCTGGTTTCTATCCTTCTTACCCTTTCCCTGCGTCGTGCTGCACCCCTTACTACGCACTGCCCCCATATCCTCCTACAAGAACCTTCCCCCCATTCTGGTGTTTCCGTACGGCATGATTCCCCCTACCGGAATTCCCCCTCCCTTCATATCTACTTTTCCCCTCCACATCCTGGTCCAGCGACCACAGCTTTGATGCACCCTTGCTCCCCCGAAATCGGCAATGCCCTTTTTCCTCCTGGCCAGCCGCCCTGTGTGTCGTCCTCTCCCTTCTTACACAACCTTCTTCCATCATCCCACCTCTGGACATGACCAGCGACCTCTGTCCATGACATGTGATCACTAGAGTCAGACCTCCGAAAATGTCTCTTTTCTTATACTTTGAGTTTTTTGGATTTCGGAGGGTATGGGGTTCTTTTAGTGGTCTATTTTGATTCGTTTTAGTTCAAATTTTTGTTTTATGGTACAATTTGATTTCCTCATGGTGTGTTTTTGGTGCGATTGGAGTTTAGCAGCATGTTTTGGGAGTTATCCACCCCTGATTTAAGTTTTATCAGCAAACAATTATTTCGGTGAATTGTTTGTTTGTGTGATTAATCAACTATACTTATAAGTTTATCAGTGTGTTCTTTAGTCTCATTTTTGTCTTGTGAATTTTTTTTAAAAAATGATTGGTGTATTTTTTGGTTAGGATTTTTTTTAAAAAAATGAAATTTGTTTACATTTAATATTTTGTAGCCTTCTCATGGGAATTAAGGTGAGTTTTGATGGAATCCAGTTGTGTATTGTTTAATAGTTTTTAATAAATTATATAGTTTCCATTTTAACTATGCAAGTGCTGCACATTCTGATATAGTATGTAACGAGTGCATGTTTAATTATAAAAAATGGTTTTGAAAGGGTTTTGGGTATGTATATTTGTGGGTTACTCTTTGGATTGTTTAATAAATTTTAATGTGGGTTATTAGATACTGCAGATGGTGTGAACTGTGTTTTGAAAACATGTCGAGGTAGTTCTTTTGAACTGTTTGTTCTTTTGGATTATTTTAAATCCGTGTTCATGTATTTTATTTATCAATGTGGTTGCAGCGAGTTGACATGGTTTTTCAACGGTCTTGCGATAGTCATCTTGCGTGTGCTTGCGAGCCCATGAGAGGCATGTCGCATCATCATAACAGAGCTGAAAGTCTCGGTAGGTCCCCCACCACACTCACATTTAAATTTAGAATTTATTAATTGCTTGATGTTTTATTAATTTTAATAAATGAGAAATAATATAAGATAATTAATTTTAAATTATTATTTGGTGTAAAAAGAGTCGTTTATTTTATACATGAAACTTGAATCATTTTCCTGATGAGCGGACACACATTATTAAAATAATTCCCATTTGGCCTTTAAACATAATTCACAGAATTTCAAATGTAGTACTAGTTTTAAAGATAAATGATTTCTTCTAATCAAGTGTTTTGGGTTTTCTCGAGAAATGATGTTTTTCTTTAAAATTAGCGAAGGCCCGTTTGGCACCTTAATAAAATAAATTATTTTGGAAAACCCACTCAAGGGTGATCTTTGGTGTTCATTGATTGTGTGAGATATATGTGATGTTTGTGCATTGTGACTGATTGATTTACATTGTGGACACACACCTTTTTATTTCTTGTGTTGACATGGGAACCTGGCATAGTGAGTGAATCTGCAGAGAATGATTGTCGCACAAGTTTAGATTACCCACTGTCTAGTGGCCCCGTAGTAGGGGAATACTGAGTTATTACTACTATGAGGATTAGGCCCGTTGGTTAGTCCATTTAGGGCTATATCGAGCATTAGGATGTTATGATCTCATCGATTTAGATCATGCTTTTTGGATGAGTCACATGTATGGTATGTTCTGGATTGTTCACGATCTCCTAGGTTCGACCCATGTTTCTTTTCATGTTTATTTGTATGTGGTGGATGACTGAGAGGTCTATTTCGGTTGCTAGACCTAAATGCCACTTTTTCCATTTCCCTTAGCGTGTGTTGTTCATTGTGTGTGTTTTTCCATTTGGCCAACAACTAAAATTTGGATTTCTAAATTTTTCTCAAAAGTGTTTTAAAATACAATGCATCAATTTCTTCCAAACACTAAACTTGTTTTTAAATTAAAAAGGGCAATGGACTATGACATGTTTTAGAAATGAAAGTGTGTGTGGAAACTAATATTTTATATCATTTAGTTCAAACTAAGAATTAATGAATTCTTTATTTAATGGTATGTGCATTGAGAATAGAATTAGTCAGGGCCTACCTACTGAGTTTTAATACTCACACCTATAGTGATTTTCCTATTTTTTATTTTTGTTGCAGGTTTGACATGAACGTTTTCACTATTGGCGAGACTTGGTTGTGGTGTGGATAGTGACTCTCTATGTCACGAGGAGTTTTGGTCATGGTTAGGTTAGTTTTTTGTTGTTGGTCGTTTTTTGTGTGTGTTGATTAGATACTTATCTTTGTTCTATTTTCTTTTCACTGATTTATTTATTTTATCGGGTGAAATAAATCCCTCTTGCTCTCTTTTGATGCCCTTGTTCTTGTCTCCAGCCCGTGAGGATCGGGAACGCCTTTCGGGCCATGTCGCAGACTGGATCGGGTGACTGGTTCAGGGTAGACCTGGGTTGGTTCTTGAAAAAATGGTATCAGAGGGAGGTTAGATCCTGAGCAGAACTTGTTTTTTCAGATCACCCACTGTTATTTGGGGTTATCATGGTATAAGGAGTATAATTTTCAGGACGCGAGGCATATGGACAAGAAGGACGTCACGAACCCTTGCTCATTCTGAACATCGGGTTACCATGGGATTTCGGGTTGTTGGTGTCCTTTGATTGTTGTGAATTGATATATGTTGGGAAATGAAATGGGATCTAGGAATGAAACCTCTGTGAGCTCTCATGGTTTGGAACGCCATGTGGATGCAGGGAAATTACCCTAGAGTTCTCCCTGTGATGGTGGTGTGACTGGGGTATGGCCTCGAAACATACGTCTGGGTCACCAATTGCAACTAGTTTCTCCTTGTGTTTTTTCTCAGTCTTCTTTAATTTTAAGAATTGTTTAGAGAAGTTTTATTTTGGAAATTGTGAAAAGTTGAAACTGAAATGACAATGACCATGTTTTGATTATGTTCTTTGTTTCCTTATTCCTTAGTGTTCACCCCCATGATGGTTTGATGGATGCCCAAGGTGAAGCTTCAGGTGGTGAACCCCTAGTGAATCCTCCAGTTGATAAGCCTATTGACTATGTTCTAGAGTTTCAGAAGTTGAACCCTCATCTCTTTTATTGAAATGAAGAGCCTCTTGAGGCAGAGGAGTGGTTGTAGAAGATTGAGAAGAAGTTTAGTTTCATTGGGATGCCTTAGTCGTTAAAGGTGAAGTTGGCTACCTTTATTCTTGAAGGCACAACTTGGAAATGGTGGAAGTCCATGTCTCGGAATAATCCTCGAGAAAATCTAACATGGGAATTTTTAAAGTAATTATTCATCAAACAACACTTCTCTAAGTTGAAGAAGCTGATGAAGAAGATGGAGTTGTGTTGTCTTCAGCAGGGTGTTGAATTGGTACTGAAATTCTATCAACATTTCCTAGACGTAGATCCATATGGTCCGTGGTTTGTTGCGAATGATACCGGGAAGGCTCGACAATTTGATTCTGGACTCTGACCTGAGCTGTGATTGAAAGTGGAAGATCTCAACCTAACCACCTTCTAAGATGTTTTGGCGAAAGCCTTTTTGGATGAAGCCAGGTTAGCTGGAGTACTTGAGGCGGAATATCCTACAGCTTTGGGAAGCAGTGCAGAGGATGGTGATAAGAAAAGTGTGAAGTGACCTGATGCTGGTGGTGCCGGTAGAGGAATCCAAAGACCTACATACCTTTAGTCTTCTTCTCCACAGTGCAATGTTGTGATCTATCACTAGTGTGGTCGGAATGGTCACAAGAGGCCGACGTGTCTGAGTGCTCTGAGACCCTGCCACACTTGTGGACGTTGAGGTCACTTGCAGCAATTCTACTGCGGTGTTTCCAAGAAGTGCGCCGAAGCTGGACATGACTCATTGAAGGTCACCAAAGCCCACCTGCAAGAGTAGGGCGATGTTTGGGGAACAATTTGAGGTTTTCTCTTCGTAGTGTTTCTTGGATGTAGTGGTTTTCTCTTGTCGCATTTTTCGGTGTTTCTTTTCTTTTAGTGGTAATAATGGTTGTGGTTGAACCTCTTTGAAACCACTGTTTTTAAAGGAATTGTGCTTGGTAAAATTATGATTCATGTGTTATGTTCTATAATTTCTGAATCCTCACTACGGGGCAAGAGATGCTTCAATCAACGATGATCCATCCATAGGCCTCGGAGTGCAGCAAGCGCGTAGTCAGGAGGACCCCAATGGTGAATAAGGGCCATGTGTTAATCTTCATCCTTGGTATGTGTGTTTCCAAGGGTGCGACATTGTTGATGGGGAGACGACAATAGTTTTGATGCTCTTTCAGTCGAGCCCTTCCCTTCTCCCCCCCCCTTATGGTGGGGGTTTCTGGTCCGTGTGGAATGTTATTATGTTCGTTTAATATCATCAGTTATTACTGTGGGGAGACCCACAGTGGGTCTCACAGAGTTACACCGAAATTAAATTAGGGTTATCCCGATCCTTATGGTGGGGAGTCCATTTGGGCCTCCCCTTTTCAGTATCATAGTTTCTTTTCATGTATCGTTTTATGGTAGGTGGTCTCGTGTGGAACCACCTAATCTTGAGTTCTCCCTCTCGAGTGAACGTTAAGATTGGATCACACCCAACGGTTTTGTTGGACTAAGATTATAGGGATAAATATTGGAGGTGATTTATGTTCGTTCATTCCTTGTTTGAAACAGATGGTTTGAGTTCAGCTTGGTGACGATTAAGGTGATCTTGTTTTAAGGATGAGTTGTGTGTCATTTGTTTTTAGTGTCTGTATGGATCAATCAACTAGAGACATTTAAACATTTGGGGGTGAATGACACTTAAGGAGTTTCATCTTTGGGTCTAGATCTTGATGTGGCTTTTTGAGAGTGGAAAGCTTTATGGTGGGGATGATTGTCATAATCCTACCTATATATTATTTTATTTTATAATTTTCTTTGTAATTTAATGTTTTTTTGGAGTCCGGGTTGAGTCTCGGACAAATTTTTTTTGTTATGATAAAAATGGTACGTTTTTCAGCTGACGTCATGGGACGCAGGGGCAGAGTGCGATTGCGAAACCCCAGGCGGCTTTGTCCAGGCATCGGCATGATCCACCTGCCTTCGTAAAATTTAAAATGAGTGAAATTTGTGATTTATTGTGCTGTTTGATTATTTATATGGTTCTTAATAATTTATTATTATTATTATTGATCTTAATAAAGATGATATTAATTATTATGTTTTTTTATATTGAGAGTTGGGATAGGTTTTAGACTGATGTGCATGCACTGTATCTTTAGCAGAGACTGTGCAGACATCCCGACACTAGTGCGATAGCTTCTAGATCAGACAAAAGTTCACGCACGGTTCATGCACAGTCGCTAGAGGCGTGCATGGACTACGCAGTTTCACTATTCAAAAAAAAATTATTATTAATAAAATGAAATTAGACTTATTAGTTTTTACCATCATTATTATTAAAATTATTAATTTACTTTTAATGTAAAAACTAAAATTGTTAACCTTATTATTATGATCATTATATTTAATAGTATTATTAAATTTTATAATTCTTATTATTCCCATATTTGTTATTTTATTAAGGTTTATTTATTTATTTATTTTTATTTTATCATATCATATTCATTTTTTTGTTTTCTTTCCCTTTTCCTTTCTCTTTTTTTCATCCTCCTTTCCAAACCCTAGCTACAACTTTTCTTCCTTCCTCTCTCCTATTCTCTCCCTTTCTACCCCATGCGAGCCGCCACCTACTCCATGTTCTCCCTCTCCCCTCTCTTACTCAGCACGAGCCAACCCCTGCACGTCACCCCTCTCCTCCTCCCGTATAAAAACCCTCCCGCCTGTCCTACACACTCCCCGTGACACCCCTGCCCTCTCCCACATAAGCTGCCTCCTGCATTCTCCTATTGTGCGCCACATGATTCCCTGAACCTCCTACCCTGTGCACTCCAAGCTGCACCAGCCTTCCCCAGGTCCGATGAACCCCTTGGCTCCACACCCATCGGCCACACACCCCTCCTGCTCACCTACTTTCGGTGCCTAGTTTCTATCCAGATTACCCGTACCCTATGCCGCGCTACACCCCTTGCTATGCACGTCCCCCATCCCCTCCTACAGGAACCTTCCACCCTTCCGGTGCTTCCGTGCAGGGTGATACACGTACCAAAAACCCCCCATCTTGCAGTTCTCCTTTTCCCCTCCACCTCCTGGTCTGGCAGCCACTACCTCGTTGCACCCTTGCTCCCCTGAAATCGGCTCAACCCTTTTTCCTCCCAGCCAGCCGCCCTGCGTTCTGTCCTCTCCCTTCTGATGCAAACTACTTCCATTGTCCCGCCTCTGGACATGACCAGCGACCTCCGTCCATGACCCGTGACCATCGATAGGAGACCTCCGACAAGGTCTCTTTTCTTATCCTTTGAGTTTTTGGGTATTCGGTGGGTATGCGGTTCTTTTATTGTTCTATTTTGATTCTTTTTAGTTCAAATTTTTGTTTTAGTGTACAATTTGATTTCCTCATGGGGCGTTTTTTGTGCGATTGGAGTTTAGAAGCAAGTTTTGGGAGTTATCGACACCATATGTATGTTTTATCGGTAAAAAATTCTTTCAGTGAATTGTTTGTTTGTGTGATTAATCTACTATGATTATAAGTTTTTCACAGTGTTCTTTAGTCTCATTTTTGTGGTGCGAATGGGTTTTTTATAATTATTGGTGTATTTTCTATGAAGGATTTTTTTTAAAATGAACATTGTTTACGTTTAATATTTTGTATCCTTTTCGTGGGAATTATTGTGCATTTTTATGGAATCCATTTGTGTGTTATTTAATAGTTTTTAATAAATTATACAATTTTCATTTTAACTATACATGTGTTGCACATTCCGATACAGTGTGTTATGAGTGCACATTTAATTATAAAAAGTGGTTTTGAAAGGGTTTTGGGTATGTAGATTTGTGGGTTACTCATTGGATTGTTTAATAAACCGTAAAGTGGGTTGTTAGATAGTGCAGATGGCGAGAACTATGTTTTGAAAACATGTTGAGGATGTTCTTTTGCACTATTTGTTTATTTGGGTTATTTTATGTTCATGTTCATGTATTTTTTTATGATTTCGGTTGCAGCGCGTTGCCAAGTTTTTTCAACGGTGTTGCGATGGTCAGCTTGTGTGTGCTTGTGCGCTCGTGCGAGGCGTGTCGCATCATCGTGACCAAGCTGCAAGTTGAGGTAGGTCCCCCACTACACTCACCATTAAATTTAGAATTTAGTAATTTCTTGATGTTTTATTAATTATAATAAATGATAAATAAGATAAGATAATTAATTTTTAAATGATTATTTGGTGTAAAAAGAGTTGTTTATTTTATACACGACACTTGAACCATTTTCATGACGAGAGGAAACCCACTATTGAAATAATGCCTGTTTTTCCTTTAAACATAATTCATAGAATTTCAAATTTAGGTCTATTTTTAATGATAATGTATTTCTTCTGAACAAGTGTTTTGGGTTATCTCGAGAAATGAGGTTTTTCTTTAAAATTGGTGAAGGCCCGTTTGGCACCTTAATAAAGTAAATTATTTTGGAAAACCAACTCATGGGTGATCTTTGGTGTGCGTTGATTGTGTGATCTATATGTGATGTTTTTGCATTGTGACCGATTGATTTACATTGTGGATGCACCGCATTTTATTTCTTTTGTTGACATGGGAACCTTGAATAGTGAGTGAATATTCATAGAACGATTTCCACACTTGTTTAGATTACGCTCTGGCTAGTGGCCCCATAGCAGGGGAATACTGAGTTATTGCTACTATGGGGATTGGTCCCCTCGGTTAGGTTGTGTAGGGCTATACCGAGCGTTAAGGAATTATGATTTCATCGAGTAAGAGCATGCTTTTAGGATGAGTCCCGTGTATGGTATGTTCTGGGATTGTTCACGATCTCCTAGGTTCGACCCATGTTTCTTTTAGTGTTTATTTTTATGTGGTGGAGGATTGAGAGGTCTAGTTCGGTTGCTGGTCCCTTGTGACACTTTTTCCATTTCCCTTAGTGTGTGTTGTGTATTGTGTGTGGTTTTCCATTTTACCAACAACTAAAATTTTGATATCTAAATTGTTCGCCCAAGTGATTTAAAATGCAGTGCATTTGTTTTTTACAAACACGAAACTTGTTTTTAAATTAAAATGGGAAATGGACTATTACTTGTTTTAGAAATTAAAGTGTGCATGGAAACTGGTATTTTATATCATCTAGTTCAAACCTGGAATTAATGATTTCTTTATTTAATGGTATGTGCATTAGGAATAGAATTATTCGGGCCTACCTACTGAGTTTTAATACTCATGCCTATAGTGTTTTTCCTATTTTTTAGTTTTGTTATAGGTTTGAATTGAGCTTTTTCACCATGGGTGAGACTTGGTTGTTGTGTGGAGAGTAACTCTCGAGGTCACGATGATTTTTGATCATGGTCAGGTTAGTTTGTTGTAGTTGGTTGTTTTTTTGTGTGTTGTTTAGTTAATTTTCGTTGTTTTATTTTCATTCTACTAATTTATTTATTTTTTCGGGATAAATAGTTCCATCTTGCTCTTTTTTGATGCCCCCGTGCTTGTTGCCAGCCTGGGAGGATCAGGAATGCCTCTCGGGCCATACCGCGGACTGGCTCGAGTGACCGGTTCAGGGTCGACCCTGGTTGGTTCGTGAAAATTATAATAAAATGACTTCAATGAATTACATTGGACTAATATAGGTATTATATATATCATTTCATTAAAATAAATTTAAATTTAAAAAATAATTGTTTAAATGCAAATTCGATTTAAAAAATAACATAGTGTTTTTCACAATTTATCTAAAATTGAATGTTTTCAAAAAAATACCAATAATTCACCATAAGCTAATTTTGATATTCCAAATCAAGGAAAAGAAGTAGAATTTGAAAAAAATTATAATATTTTAAAAAGTGTGTGTTACTATTTATAACTTCTTTTTAGATGGATCGTTTTATTATTCATTATGTTCTAATGTCAATATTGCATACAACAGATGTTATTGCATTACTAAAATAGAAACGTATTTTGGAAGCTTGGGGTGTTTCATCATTCCCCGAGGAGGCATCCCACGTTTCCTACTAAGACAGTAATTAGAGTCTACATAGTTCATGGTACACATTCCTACATCGTAAAATTTGCAACAACATTGACCTTGAGAGGGGATTATGTATATAAGGATTTCCTAAACTAACTCATTGAGAGTATGGCCCACTGAGAATAAATGATATATAATCATGCTTATATCATAATGAAGGTCCCGCAGAGGGGGAATCCAAAACATTATTTTAGTTTAATCATTTTCAGTCTATAATCCCATGTGATTCAAGATCGATGTTAAAAAAATTAGTAGTGTAAGATTGGACACATCACATAATAGCATTTTTCATGGGGCTTACACATTAAAGTTTCCCGTTAAGAGTTATGATGACCTGTATCATAGAGGATATGGTATGAAGCTCAGGACTGAAGAAGGAATCATACATATCCTTTTTTATAACAGTAATCAGAGTCCTTGTAGTTCAGTTTGTCCCTAACAAACTAATGGATTTGAGTTACATGATTGCAGGGTCAAAGATTTCACTAAAAAGGTTACTCATTTGTAATCCCACTTATTATCTATTGATAGATGAGAAACAATGGTATAATTATGGGAGAATTAAGTCCCATGATTCAAGAATATTTAGGATAGGAAGTGACTAACACCATGGTCGATTCCCATTGGAGCTCATGCATAGGAAGGCATCCTATATATCCATCTTGGATTTGAATCAGAGTTATCAAAGTTCTGTTACCCTATAATTTGAAAATGTGTTTAGGTGGGTGATTACATTTGGATAACTTATTGTTGTCACCGATAATTGTTGATTCTAGGGAATTATATAAATATTGATACCCATTATCATATTCATTCTCTATCTTTTGATACATAGTGTGTGATGATGACCATGAAAGTTTTTTTGGATATGCTTGGTATGACATGGAGGTTCTATCCAAGAGCACGATACAAATAGGTCCACCTTAGTGCCTAAACCTAACCCATTAAAGATACTCTAATTATAAAATAGTTTTTTGGATGAAGGTTATTGGCCTTTTTTCTCATGTTATAAGTCCGTGTGTGCCTACCTGAAGAAGTTGACATGTCTCGATTGTTTGACAAATTATACTGATTTTTTCATGTTGTGTCTTAATTTTCCTTTTGACATGTTTTGGGTGTCTTTATGACCTGGTAAACACATCTATTGGTGTCTTCCTAGCATTATTTGATTTTTTTCTGACCTGTTCAAGGTGTTGGTTTAACATGGATGAAACATCCAAGGTCATATGTGGGACATGTCTATGATACTTCAAAAGATCAATGTAGACATGTACATCAACTTTTTCATGATCAAAAAAATTATCTAATACATAATCACATGACTAAGGTGATCTATCATTGATGTCTTCACATGATAAAAGTGGAAATGTAATGTTCCTTTCATATAATCAACCGACTTTTCTGAGAGGTCTTCGCATAATCATTGTGACATGTCCAATATATCTTTTCATGATCAAAAAATAAATTTCCAAATCCTTTCATATGAACAAATGACTTGTATGGTATGCCTTAACATAATTGAAGTGAATTTTACATAGTTTTCCACATGATCAACATAACGTTTCCATAGGCATTCATAAGATTATCCAATATTTTTCAGGATGTCCTCATATGATCAATGTGATTTTTCTAGGATGTCTTCACGTAATCAAAGTAGACATGTCCAAGGTCTATTAATGGAATTTAAAAACCAATTAGGAGCCTTGAAATCTCTAGATCATAATATAGGTATGTGGAAGTGTCTCATAGACTTTCTATGAACCATATTTTCATCATCGTGCATTCATGACCAACTTCATGTGATAATGCATTGGTATGTATGGTGTTGAAGTGGCGGAGCATCTCATGATCTACGGATGGGAGGATCTCATGATGGGGATTATGTTATTTTTATGAGAATACTTGGTGTTGTCTTAATGGATTCTCATCATCATCATACCTTGACCACACAAATCATAGAGCCACTTGCAATGGATTCACACAATCACTTGATTAGCTTCATCATATGGCTCTTTTTTTGAACATTTCTTGTACGCGAGGCATGAATCACCTTGTATTGAATATCATTCATTTGATTGGGTAGAATGAAACTGAATATGGTCTCATGTGATCATTATAAGGGATTAACATGGGTGTTTCACCTTTATTGAGTTATCATGTGGAAGTATTGTGGTTGATTCATGTTGTTCGCATGACCACATTCATGTGATGTCTATGGTTTCTCTCAAGAAGGTCATTCATGAAAAATAAAATTGCATTCATGGATTAAGGATGTAAATAATGTATCCTTTATCTCAGTTCATTCATCGAAGGTGGATAACATAGAGGACTTATGGTGATGGGGAAATATCGGGAGTCTCATCATTATCAGGATTGCGGTAGGAAATCAGGAGGTTGAGGATGATGTGGGTGAACAATCAGATGGATAAGATTTTCTTGAGCAGATGACCATAGTTTTTTGTATGTCTTTATAGAGGAATAGTGTGAATCTATCTTGGAATTACCACATCGTTTTTATGTTATATCTGGCTTTGCTTAATAAACAATTCAACAACAACCATTTATTGAGCCAATAGTGGGGTTAGTACCCGCATAACTGGCACCACAACCTCACTATCTACACCCTCCCATTGTGAAACTTCCCTAGGCTCGCCTACATGTGCCCATATGTGCTTATTATAAGATCTATTCTCACTCACATCCATGCCACTTAGATAGCTAGATAGATGGCTCCAAGGGTGTGGTTGAGTCTTGACTACCATACATACCGCTTGGTTGAGCTGGTCATCCAGTTGGCTTAGCTGGTCCATTTCTTTGGAAAAGGGGTGCATTAAAATATAATTAGAAAGATTTAATAAATATGTATATGAATATTCTATATAAAATGAATTTCAAAATGTCCAAAAGTATATACTCTTATAAATAAAATACAAATCCCATTTTCTTCGAGATTGTTACATCCCAATCCTTAATGTGAGGTGTATCGTCATTTTTTTTCATAGTCATCATGTTACTCAGATATTTAATATAAAATTTTATTGTTCACCATTATTGGTTATAAAAAAATATATTATTTCCATAACAATAATTGGAAAATGGAAATGTTACTCATGCATACATACATCATATCGTCTCCCTAATCGTAACATAGTTCATTTTTTATAACTATCATTCATTATTTTTTTAAAAAATATGAATGATATATATATATTATAATTATTTCATAATTATTATTATGGGGATGTTGAAATATGACCTCATTCACTATAGTCAACCTACTAAAGTCATTTTGGACATATAAGCCAAATATTATCAAAACATATAATGTAAACTAAATATATTATGTAATTGTATATAACAAGGTAATAAGTGAAATAAAAAGAATAATAGACTTGAAAAAGATTATTAATAAGGTAAATAATTAACATTAGATTTTTATTCAAGAAGATAAAGAATGTACATGATGATTCAGACTCAAGGTAAGGGACTTCATCTCAATTTCCTTTCATTGAGAAGTATTCTCATGTTATGCATCTATATTCTTTTATAAGGTGTATAAAGATCCCATTTTACAAGTTATATCATGAATGTATCAACTATAATGATATTTACTGCTTTATTTAATGTTATTATTTCATTGGTATTATTATTAAAATGTTTTCAAAGTGGTAAGAGACATTTATTGAAAAAACCCTTTTTTAATGTTTTCCTTTAAAAAAATGTGTATTCCATTACCATGTTTTTAAAATAATTTTATAAATTTGTTTATATGGACATAGGTGTTTTATAAATAATATTTTTTTCTTCACTATTACAAATATTCCCTTTAGTAGCATACAATGAGGGCTTTAGACCTGCCAAAATGCATTGTTGTTCTCAATGACTTTAAAGTGGGCTGCCTTTATCAATGCTTAAAAGAAGCTGATAAAGGGGGGACATTATCATCCCTAAAAAAGTGATGATTAATGACACCCTTTATCAGATCATAAATTAGCTTGGATAATGTCCATCCTTATATAGTGTGTTGTTTAAATAACAACACACTATTGAAAGTACATTTGTATGCAAAAATATATTTTAATTGATATATATTTTACATAAAAAATAAAAAAACCATTATATACATTTAAAAAAATGTTTCGTATAAATATATTTAAAATTTTAGTCCAAACACATTTAAAAACATTAATGTTCTTCTTTGGCACTTGTGACTCCCTCTAAAAAAATCCATACCATAGTATTAGTTATTGAAAGAACAACCCTAACCCTAGAAGAAGAATCCACCTATATAAGAAAAAAAATATTATGTTAGTAATACTCGAAATAAATAAATTTTACATAAATAAGAAATAATTAATTAATAAAATATAAATTTTCAATAAAAAGACCCACTTTATGTTATACCTATCACACTATACATCATATTGAGGTGCATTTGATTCTTATACATCACGAATGACTTATGGATCATTGTCCTTAAGTATCAAGATAATTATAACATGTCTGCTCAGTTTTTAGTATTTCACTTTTTATTATTACAAAAAATAATGTCAATTTTAAATAATAATACAAACATGGAGTTATATTGATCATATTGTGAAATATATTTAGGTTCTGCGGATTCTGACATGTCACAGATCACATATGGATCATTATCCTAATGTATAAAAATAATCTGACTTATACAGGTTAGATCATTTATCATTTTCATGTGATAATAATTCCCAAATTTTACAATTGACTTATGAATTGTTTCCTAAATTATCAAGACAATATGAGCATGTTTTCTTGGTTTTTAGTGAGTGACACTCATTTTGAACTAAAATGTCAATTTTAAACGAATAATGGACACTATGAGTCATACCATTCAAAATGTGGTTTGGATTAAGGTTTGGTTGATTTTTATACATCAAAAATTACTTATAGATCATTTTAATAAAGTATCAAAATAATATTAATTCATTTTCTTAGTTTTTAGTATGTCAAATTTTTTTACTAAAATTAATATCAACTTTAAATAAAAATACACCATTGGAGTCATATTGGTCACACTGTGCCTCAAATTGAGGCACATTTGAATCCTACACAACAAAAAAATGACTTATTTATTATTTTCCTAAACTATCTAAACAATATGAATGTTTTTTCTTAGTATCTAGCATGTCATTTTTTCTTTTTACTAAAAATAATGTCAATTTTAAATAAAAAGTCACACATTGATTTATACTAGCAACACCATGAATCTTATTGATGTGTGGCTAATTCCTACAAATCAAAAATTACTTATGGATAATTTTCCAAAAGTATCAAAAAAATAGATTATATAATATTGGTTTTTAGTATGTCAATTTTTTTTACTAAAATTTAATTTCAAAAAGTAAACAAGAAATTTGAGCCATATCTGCCACACAATTTGTTAGAATTATGTGAGAAAACTTCGTAAAAGTTACAAATTAATTCTGTGCTATTTATCTAAATTATTAGGAAAATAAATGTACATTTTCATGGTTGTTAGTGAGTGGAACACATTTGGAATTAAAACATCAATTTTAAACTAATAACATATAATTTGAGTCATAATATTTACATGATGCATCATATGGATGTGGGATTGCATCCTACACAACAAAAAATTACTAATGGATATTATTCCTAAAGTATCAAAATAACATGAAAGTTTTTTCTCAGTTTTTATTATGTCACTTGTTCTTTTTACAAAAAATAATGCCAAATTTAAATAAAAAGACACACATGTAGTCGTATCAGTCACATTGTGTGTTGGATTAAGGTCTGGTTGATTCTTAGACATTAAAAATGACATACACATAATTTTCCTAATGTATAAAAACAATCTAACAAAATTTTCTCTGTGTTCAACATGTATCTTATTCTCTTTACTAAAATTAATGTCAATTTTAAATAAAATGACACACATCAAGTTATATTAGTCACAAAGAGTGTCTTAATAATTTTAGGTTGATTAATATGTGTAAAAAAGAACTTATAAATCTTTTTCCCATAGTATGTAAACAATCCAAATGCATTTTCTTGGATTTCTGTATGCCAACATTTCATTTTAATAAAAATAATTTAAATTTTAAATAAAAAGATATACATTCAATTATACCGTTCACAATGTGTACCAGGTTGAGTTTTGGTTGATTCAAACATGTCTCAAATTACTTATAGATCCCTTTACAAAAGTATCAAAACAATCTTAATGTGTTTTGTCAATTTCTAGTATGTCACTTGTAATTATTACTAAAATGTGAATTATAAATAAAAAGACACACTTTGATTTATACCAATCACAATGTGTATGATATTGAGGCTTGGATGATTACTACATGTCAAAAATGACTTATGAATCATTTTTTGAAAGTATCAAAACAACACATATTTGTTTTATTGGTTTTTTGTTTGTCACTTGTTATTTTTACAAAAATTAATGAAAATTTAAAATAAAAATACACACTTGGAGTTATACGAGACACACCATGTTTTGGACTAAATTTTGGCTGATTATTACACATAATATTGATATATATATAATGTTCTTAAATTATCAAAATAATATTATTGAATTTTCTCAGTTTTTAGTATGTCACTTTTTCACTAAAATTAATGTTAATTTTAAATAAAAATATACAATTGGAGTTATACTGGTTACACCATGTCTTAGATTGAGGTTAGATTGTTTATTACATGTCGAAAATGACTCATGGATTTTTTTCATAATGTATCAAAACTATCTAAATTATTTTATCATTTTTTTTATGTTACTTATTTTTTTACAAAAAAAATGTCAATTTTGAATAAAAATACAAACTTGGAGTTATAATAATCACACAGTTTATCACATTGAGGTGAGGTTGCTTTATACATCTCAAAAATGAATTATGGATCATTTTATAATAGTATCAAAATAATCTGAATGTTTTTTTTCTTATCTCTAATTATGTCACGTCTTATTTTTACTAAAATTAATGTGAATTTAAAATAAAAAGACACACATTGAGTTATACTAGTGACACATTTCATCATATTGATGTGTGGTTTATTCCAACATTGTGAAAATTACATAGGGATCATTTTAATAAAGTATCAAAACAATCTGAATGTTTTTCCTCATTTTCCATTATATCACTTCTTACTTTTTTTAAAATTATTGTCAATTTTAAATAAAAAGACATACTTGAGTCATAACAATCACACTATGTGTCATATTGAGGTGTGGATGATGTCTAGAAATCAAAAAATTACTTATGGATTTTTTTCCTAAAGTATCAAAACAATCCAAATGTTTTTTTCATGGTTATAATTATTTCACTTGTTATTATTCATAAATTAATGTATATTTTAAATTAAAATACACACTCAGAGTCATACTGGACACACCATGCATTGTATTTTTCTACAGATGATTCGTACACTTCAAAAACGAATTATGGATTAATGTCCTAAATTATCCAAACTCTATTAGTTTTTTTCATGGTTTTAGTTATGTGATGTGTGTTTTGAATTAAAATGTAAATTATAGATTAAAAACATATGGTTAGAGTCATACTGAGCATAATGTATATTGGATTGAGGTTCTGTTGATTGAGTATTCAATATGTGTTTTACTTTTAACTATCTAAAAATATATATAATTTAGCAAACATGGCCCATTCAGATAGAAGAGAAACCCTATGCTCCCTAAAACACTTCACATTTCAGGAAGCATGTGGTTTACTCTTCCATCAGAGAGGAACATGTTCATTATTTTCTATCATGTTGTAGATAATGGAAAGAAAAATATGACTTCCCAAAATCTCTTTGAAAAAAATAAATAATTATTAGAAATAAATGATAATGAAATTGATTTAAAAAATAGATAAAATTTTGAAAAAATTATTTAATTAATTAGATTTAATTAACCTTTTTAATATGGTTTTATAAATTCATGACCCATTTCCTTATTTTCATTATCTCTATTGCAGCCTCAATGTCCATTATTGCACAAGCATATGAATTATCAAACAAACCACCCAACCCAAGAAAAATAACACAGTTCTATAAGAAAACAATTTTACATTATTAATATTATAAAGAAAGAAATTAATCATAAATATAAAACAATACATTAATAAAATGTCAATTTTAAACAGAAACATTATAATTTGAGTCATAACATGTACACTCTGTATCATATTGACTGCATGATCATAGTACAATAGTGGATATTCCTTGTTGATGAGGTCAAGTATTTATGATCTCTATGCAAATTAGAAAAATAAGTTTCAGATAGAAATTATGATGAAAATAACTAAAAAAGTATATAAACTGATGATAAAATCAACTAAATGATAAGTAATAAGTCATATATTTGTGATTTATGTGTACATTCTCATATTTGGTATGTTTCACATTCATTTCAAAACAAATTTATTTTGTCTTGTGAATATAAGGATTTTCTATAGGCATGGTATTTATAGAAAATTATAAACAAAAAAATAATTAATAAATATTTTTAAGTAAAAAGTAATTATCTTTGAGAATACCTCTTTGGGGATGCTAGTTTTGTAATAGAATATGATCTCACTCATAAAATTACATAAATAACAAGCAAAATATTTTCCATTGGTATATTATGTACATAATATAAACATTGATAAAAATAAGTAATTGGTTTTGATATGTGATTTGATAGTGAACTATTATAATATATACCCTGATACTTTTCCACTTATAGAAGTTGATGGGCTCATTGTGCGCATAGACTATCCAAATGCCACAATTTTCAAGATATTTAAACACCAACCTAAAATAAAATAATTCTTATTAAAACATAATATAAAATATATAACATGAAGTTTTTTTCTAAAATTTTGGATGTAGTGTATTAAAAATTGATAAAATTCATCATTTGTAGTAGGTTTGTTGGGAATCCATATAGTGAATACAGAAAACAAATATTTCCAGTATCCTAATTGACCGTAATGAGTACACAATGTTTTCTAAAAAAGGAATAAAAAATACATAGAATTAATATATATTTGATATGATTAAATTGTATAGTTTTACCCCTTAAAAATTAATATTAAGAATATTATTTCTTCTATAATCTTTCTTTTTAACGATTTATCGAGTTTTTACACTATTTCATCAAATTGGTTTATTCCACTTTGGTTTGCTCTGTGGAAATTATGTTAGGGATAATGAGTCCATATTTATGTAATGGGGATTTTCCATTAAATAGTTTTGACATTGAATCTTAAAAAAATATGAATCATATTTAGTCATAATTAACATATTAGACCCACCATTATAAAAACAAATCACGAAAACACATCTCATGTATAAATTGACAACTAAAACTCCTAGCCATTCACACCTGAGGATTTCATTTACATTCTCAAGAGTAATGGTGTCTGAAATGGAATCTCCATACATTTTTCCTCAAAATCAAATATGTGATTACTGCCAATTTGTAACCTTCTATATACATTAACATTTAATGTTATTAGATATAAATATTCAATAGGTGGGGTAAAGGTACTTTATTTATAAATTTTTGATTGGTTGGTTAATCCTTTAGATGGATTTAATTCAACCTTTCATTTCACCCCCTTCACATGGTCTGTCTATGATAATATTCATTGATTCAAATATTTTTTCATTAATTGTTAAAATTTTAGGGTGAAAAATAAATTGTAAATGAATAACCCCTTGTTGAAATACGTTTTATAAGGTTTACTGACCAAGCTACAAATTCTCCAATAGCTTTCTCAATCATATGAATATCTACATCATGTTGTGCGATAGGTAGCTCAGTGATCATCTCAAGAGCTAGGCTAATTCCCACTCTCACATGACTTTTTGGAAGTTTTTTATTGTATTGAGTGTCTTCTTAGATATTAAACATAATGGCTCTCTCAACAAGGTGATTGGTGGGTGTTGATAGATATTAATCAAAATCATTTTCACCCTATATAATATTAGTATAGGAAAGGTATCAATGTACTCTGAATTTACAATTCACGTAAACAATTATCAGAATATTTATTACCTCATCTATGAAAACCATTTTTGGGGATTGTCTCACATAAAAGATGGAAGGGGTGGGGGATATTCACACAATAGTTATTCATGAGTTTTTTCTTCACTTTGATCCCCCCATAACATTTTCTAGTTATATAGAGAAGTAATAAAATTGTTCTTCAAGGTAAACTAGTCATTCCTTCATATCTTATATTTTATTATATTTATCCCCACGTTATTTTATTTTCTCAAAATATGTTTGGGGTTTCACCCCCAAACTTATACCTCTGTCGTTGCGATATTGTTCTCGATATTTCAATGTCACTGATTGTAGGTGTTCATATGATACAAATATTGACGATTCCTATGTATAATTTTGATATAAATTATAAGAAAATAACTAATCTATATTATAAAATAGTTATTTAATGAAAAACAAATTTTTTTTATGTCATACTTACATTTGTTTCTCACACTTTTTGTGTGTTTTCATATTTTAGTATCATATCATTATTTAAATGTGATTCATTAGATAACACATGACATGGGATTGAAGTGTCTTTGGATTTCAATTCATAAATCAACATATAAAAATTGAAACAGAATTATTTGGTTATTTAATGTCACATATAAGTTTTATGGTATATTTTTGATACATACCAGTTTTTTTCAAGTGATGTGTACCTTATCCTTACTTTATGGTAGTGGTATGTTGGTTTGGCTTCACATTCCCTATTTTCCTTTCTTAGCTGTTGTTTAAAAAATTAAAAATTATCAGTCAATGTTATTATTAAATATATTTTTATATAATTTATTATCATCCAAAATGTACGTGAAAAGATATCTCCCTATGAAACCCAGTGAACCCTTCCCACACTACTTGGCTTATCTTGTGTGTATACATTTTTGGAGGGTGTATGTTTTTATTCCATCAACATCTTTGAGATGAAATTTCATTAGAATTATGGAAAAGCCTATGTGGTTATTTTTAGAAAGCAACAATATAAATTTATTATGGGATTCATATACTATAAATTTACATTGTAAGGGATGATGAATAGTAAGTCAATGATTCATTATTTTATTATTTAGTAAAATAAAGATAGGATATTATAACATTACCCTAATCTCTTCCAAAATTATTGTCTTAATCATGGGAATAACATGGTGAAACAAATATAAATAAACTGTCACACACACCTGATTGATGAGACTAATGTACCTACTGAACATGCCCTTATTGGAGTTAACAGTCTGCCCATACAAATTCCATCCGACCTCAAATTTAATTTAATATCCACCATAATATTTTTTTAACACCGTAATGATAAAAAATCATATTTCTTGGGAAATTGGTTCTTTTCTATCTAACATTACATTTGGTTCAACATCATCAATATGTTGTTCCTCTGGATTGGTAGCATCATAATGTGAAGAAGGTCGTTGTTCCTCTGCACTGGGAGCAATAGAAGGTTGGGAAATCTGATGTTCCTCAATATTGATGGCATCAACACTTGCAGAAGTCATTATCTTCATAAGTGGTTCAAAATTTAAAATAGGATATTTAAATAATGTAGGGAACATATAATAACAAAATTAAACACAATTTATATTACAAAAAAACATTATTATTGAAATCTCTTATTTATGGTTTAAGTGATTTGACCCATCTATCGAGTATGTAAATCCATTAATTCTGATCTACTTTAATGTAACACCCGATGTATTTAAAAATAAATTTAATATATAATTAAATTCACATGATACTTATTCTCTTCAAAACATCACTTTTTATTATAATTATTTAAAAGAGATAGATATAACCTAGACATTAAACATATTAATATGAATAGTAATAACTACTATTAAATTTTATTAATGATGGTTTCAATGAAATGAAACATATTTATAATGAAATATATAATGTTTTTTAAAAATAAACATCATATTTGAATTTGGAATTTCAAAATTAATTTATGGTGAATTATGAATATTTTTCTGAGAAGTTTGATTTTGTGATGAATAGTGAAAAATATTACATTGTTGTTAAAAGAATGTGTTTTTAGTTTAGATAATTATTATAATTTAAATTGATTAATAATGTCAAAATAAATCAATTATACATATATTATCTAATTTATATTAATATAATCATTTTTATATTGAAATTAGATATAAAATCTAATTGAACTTTTGTACGTTCTTTTTACCCGTCTTCTAGCCACACTTGTGGAATTAAAATTAAATGTAATTTTTCCACTTATATGAAATGAATTTGGAAAATTGACACACATGGTTGTGATCAGTAAAATATTTAGGGTCTTATAAGATCAATTTAATTTTTTTAGTGAATAGTAACTTCACAATTGGAATAGTAATGTAAACAAAATGAATAGTAATATGGCCTTTATGAATAGTAAACCAACCAAATGAATAGTAACATAACCAATGAAAGTGTAAATAATGTTTATTCATCTTATAAATTAAATAATGATATAATTTTATCATAGTATGAGAAAATAAATATTTTAAAAATTATTAATTATGTGTTGGTATTTTTTCTAGGCGATAAATATTTCTTTATAATTTTATAATGAATTTATCCATTTAAAAACAAATTTATTTTCATAAAATAGATAAATATATATTTTTTTCTTCTTGTTATAGGATAATTTTTTGTGGTTTTAGTAAATTTTTGAATGATTAATAAAAACTCTTATAATGTTAAAATTAGTCTTTTTAAAATAAATGATGGGTTTAATTAAAAATTAAATTTATAATAATTTGAAAAATATTTTCATTAAATGGAGTACATTTTTGGAATCTAAATGTCAAAAAATGTTTAGGGTGAGTTTTTGGGATTTTTTCTCAAATACGTGAATTTTTGGTGAATAGTAAAAAATGATAATTTATGATATAAATAAATTATTTGATAAATGTTGTATTCTATGAGTCATTAATGATGTAAGAATAATAATTATGATCTTAAATTCATTATTTTATTAAATTTGATGATAGTTCTCAAAATATTCATTGCCATGAGCAAAAATAATAAACGAATGAATAAAATATTAAAATATCACCCCTCTCCTCCACTATAAATACCACCCCTCACGACCACTTCTACTCACGCCTATAATCCTTTAATATTTACCAAATTCTACCCAAGTTCTCTTCCCACGTCTCCCTCACAGATCGTGGAGGTTCTAGAGACAACAAAAGACCAATCCAAGCTTCCTTAAAGAGGTTTTGAAAAAGGAGATTTTTCGAGGTAAATCCTCTTTCTTTTTCTTTTAATTTCATTTCTATTTCATTTTTCATTTCATATCCTATCCTCATATCCTATTTTCAAATGATCATGATAAATCTTGTATCATCTATATTTTATAATGATATCATGTTAATGGAATATCTTTCATAAAATTTATTTCTTTCTCTCTCTCACTCTTTTATTCGCTACTAAAAAACATGCCTATAATAGTGCTGAAATTTATTAGCAGTTAAAAAATTTGATGATATATTTTATCTTTATCATGGATAAAGTAAGCACTGATAATGAATACCCTTCATTAGTTCTAAAAAATCCCTGATAAAGGTATCCCTTTATTAGCACTCATAAAATGTAACCTTGATCAGTGCTAAAATAAAGTAGTGATAAAGGAAAACATTATCAGTGATTTAATTTTATCACTCAAAAGAAGGTGGCCTTTATCAGCATGTTTTTAATAATGATAAATATTTCACTTTATCCTAGCTTTATAACAATTACAATGGTCTTGAATGAAATTAAAAATTAAATAAATAAAAATAAAATGAGCAAATTAAGAAAAATATGATACATTTTATTAATTAAAAAATTATTTATAAAAATGAATAAATTTAATATACATGTACATAGATTATAAATATTAATAAATATCAGATATTTAATATAGATTTATAAAATTAATAATTATAATATATATATAATTTCAATTAAAAACATATTTTTAACTTATTCATTTATAATATTGATTGATTTTTCAATTTAACCTGTTTCAAACATCATGTGTTTCATTTATTTCACACATATATATATGTTAATTATTTCTTATACACAATCACATTAATAAATATATTTATGTAATATATAAATACACACACACCTAATATTTATGTAATTTATTCAAATGTTAATATATTTTCAAATTTCATTAAAACATGATTCATTTAATATATGTTATGTTTTTAATCAATCAATTTTATTTATTTGTTTTCAATACTATAGTTAGGTTATTCCTTTTTTATGTATTGTATCATGTATTTTATTTTTGAATTTGATCATTTTCTAGTATTTCTTTATATATATTTATTTACTATGTTTTCTTATTTTCAATATGTATTCATCCACTTCAATATGTATTTATATATATACAGTTTTTTATAAATTAATTTTAATTAATAAAACTTATCCATTTTTTCATTATTTTTAATGTGTACTCATTTTGAATTCTTGAATTTCACGCATTCTTAAAATTTATGTCTTTAAGATTATATATCAATTAATAATGTTAATAATATATTTGAAAATAAATATTTACAAATAAATATAACTATAAATGTATTTTTTCTTTATTTATAATTATAATAAAAAAATAATAATTATTTTATAAATAAGTATTTATATATTTATTAATAGTTATTTATATATATGTAAATAATTATAAAATTATAATAAATTTATTTAAATAATTATAAAATTATAATAAATTTATATAAATAATTATAAAATTATAATAATTTTATTTAAATAATTATAATTATACAACTTTTATTAGTTATTTTTTAGCACTAATAAAGATGAATCTTTATCAGGGGTAACAAAGTACTATTAAGATATATATTTATCAGCACTAAAATGTTAGCACTGATAAATATGTTTTTTAACAGCACTGTTAAGAATCGAGAATTATCACTACTAAAAAAGAGAAGATAAATATTCATTTTATCAGTGATTATAAATTTAATGTTGGTAAATGGGATCATTGTCAACCCTTTTCTAAAATATTTGTTAAAAGTATATCCAATCTATTTAAAAGCACCCTAACCACGACTAAGTCACTCACAGTTCTCCAAACCTCATAAAACACTTTTGCTAACAGTGAGACTCCTCTACGTTCCCTTATATTAATAAAGGCTACATTCCAAATTCTATTTTTTTCTACACATATTCTATTGTTTATTATTGTTTTAGGTTCCACATTTTCCATTTTTGTTGTTGTTCATATACATGAATAACCCTACATTTCTTCTCATCGCTTCTGAAATTCAATGAGTGTGGTTATATTTCATCATTATTTTCATTTCACATGTTTTTTAGCAACTAACCTATTTCTCTCTAGAGGCACACATAGATGGTTTACTCTCTTCTTGACATTAACAAGGAGACCACCAATCCCCTTATGTTCTCTCTTTATTTGAATAATATAGGGTTCAAAAATCATGTTAGTTTATCAAATTTAATTAATCTTGTTTCCTAGATTATAGATTTTAAAGGCGTATTTATGTGATGTTTTAAGGATTAGGGGATACCGGGTTGTGGCCCTCATTTATGGGTGATGAATGTATATGGACAAAGGTAAGTGTAAAAATCATCAAAACATGATTTGTGGATTTTTTTATTGATGTTAATTGTTATAGAATGAAATGGTTTATATAGAGTTATGATTTTCATGAATAATGGTTTATTAAATTTAAAAATTAATTGATTAATTATTCACATTCCAAAAATTATTTTAGTGATGCGTTTTGTTAGAGTTTTGTTTTTTTAATTAATTCAAGAATATTTTTAAACTATAACCATGGTTTAAAAAGAGGGATGGTAAATTTATTTGGCGATAAAAGTCTGAATATAATTTTTTTAAACATCCTAGATTGGGTAGAGTTGAGTAATCATTTGGTAAATGGACATAAAAATGCACAAAAACATATAGAGAGTGTATTTCCCAAAAGTAGGCCAGTTATCGATGATTTGATAGTTGATCAATAAAACCATGAGAACTGATTTATTAATAGATTTAATAATCAAAATAGATAAACATTTAATTCATAAAGAAAAAAATAATTTGAAAAGTCATTTAACATAGCTAATAATCGTAGAGAGAACAAAAAATGATTAAAAAAAGCCATGACGGTTTGGATATTTATGACATATAAGTCATGTAATATGATTTCCAGGTCAAAAATGCACAAAACAAAGATATCATATTTGATGATATCCTTGAATCAAAAATACCTATTTAATATGATATATATATATATATATATTAGAGGTTAAGACATATGAGCAATGTAGATTTTGGTGGGGAATTAAATATATGATATTGTATGAATGAATTTCGATACATCTACCAAATGTATTATCATAAATTATAAAAAATAATTATCATCAGAGATTGCTTGAAACATTTATTGAAACACTCAATGAAAGAAATACTCTGACATGATGAAATTATTAGTTTCTATAACCTGGAGGTCAATTCTCAAGGCACTATTTATTAAATGTAGAGTCAATATAAATTAATTTGATCCAACTATTATAATTGAAACTTTTTTCATTATACATCCAATAATCTCTACGTATTTGATAAATTTTTATGACTAGGTTAAGGTGATAACACTCCTTTGATGATCGAGGGCCCTCAATAATATATATGTGATTGAATGCCAGTGTAATCTCCCAAAATGATAGAATACTATATTTTGGGGATACCTCTCTCCAATATTATATTTTACAATCAATAATATCCTTATCATTCATAATTTAGTACATTCTTAGAGGTAATTATAGATCTACATCGAGCTATGTGGTATAATTTCCAACGATGGGAAGTATTTGTGGTTACTCTAATATTTTATGGTAAAATATCATAATATTAAATTTATGATTGCATTTAATATATTAATTTAATTTTTAATAGTACAAAAATTCTAGAACAATATTGAATATAAGTTAAACAATTCACCATTTAAAGGGATGTATGTTATTAGAGGGATATGACACGGGATTAAAAAAATATCCTAAATTTGAAGGTGAGGAATCCTTGAGTAGATAGAAGCGGTATAAAATGTCGGTGGGGTGAGATTAATTACATCAAGACCATTAGAGTGTAGATATTACAATTAATCTTTATTTGAGGAGAATTGTTTAGTGATACCATTATTTTAGGTTCCTAGGAAACATTAATCCTTAGATAATTGATTGTTTTCCATCTCTTGATTATTTATTGGAAGACAATCAATATTTTTATGATAGATTAAATAATGGTAGTGAATATTTGTTGTCTTGTAGTATTGAATTATAATATCTCTATTTAATAATGTAACAATTTTCATGGAAGACGCATGAAATTGTGGAATTTTATGCATGTAGTGTATTTCATTGTTGTTATTCAAGACAAATTAAATGTTTGAATACTCATGTAGACAATGTCTTATGAACATGATGATGTTTTCAATACTAATAAAGAACTAACTATTGATGATAAAATTGTTGAATTATTAGGGTATTAACAACATGTTGATGATAAAAATGAAAAAAACAAGAAGGACACAACATCAATGTTTTGATTAAAATTATCAAGTCAACAAGTTAGTGTATAATATTTTAGGTTAGTTGGAATCAATGCTGCCAACCTATTGACCCCAACAAGTCAATGTTCATTAGTTATCATGGGGTAACAATGAGGATGAATGTACTGATTGATATTGACTCATGCTACAAAATCTAACCTGTAAAAAAGGAAAACCTTTTGAATGATATAATAGAAATGAAAAAATATACTTTCTTTTTTTTACTGAAAAATTATATAATGAAATGTGGATTTAGTTTTCATTATTCCTTTCAGACAATATTTATTTTAGAATATTTCCATAAGAAATTTGTCTTAATGGCTACTGGAAAATATCATAGAGGCTTCCAGAATCTTCAAATGAAGATACATCTTAGGGATGCTGAGGGGAAAATAAATCCCCACCGACTACATAGTTATAAAAACATTATAATGTAAGAAACAAGGACTACATTCATCAATCGTCTCAATGATAAATCATTTCAATTGAATTGAGATTGATAATATATTAGTTTACATTATTTATTTTATCCAACATGATTAGAAATTGTTAATTTATGAAAAATTAAAAGAGTGATAAAAATAGAAAAAATTTCACCAATACCAGCGTACCCCTATCACAAAAAGGCTGGGGTATGATTCGTTAGAGAAGAAATTGTTATGTATTTTAAATAAACAATAAATGTTTAATTATGTTATGTGAAAAAACATATCTTCCTTTTTTTATATGTAGATTGAAGAATTAAATTATGAAGGCACTTCTATTCCACATCATGTGCTATGGAAGGAGTCTTGTGTAAATATGGATGGTATATTAATTGATGAAAACAAAAACTAATTATGGGAATTATGTGTAAGTATGACATAAATTTAATTAATTGTGATTACTGACTATATTACATAAAAATAAATATGTTCATATTTTTTTATACAGTTTAAACACAAGAATCACCAGCAACCATACCAAAATAAAAATGACTTTTAGAAGATTTAAAGTGACATGAACAATATGGTCATGTTATAGGATTAGGATTTAGAGTCTCTCCTAAAAAATATATCAAGAATATAAAACCACATTAAGATACATATTATATAATGAGATGAATGATGACAAAAAATAGACTCACTGTAAGATATTATTTTGTGGTCTCATTTGGTAGACCAATGTATAAGAATGGATCAAAGTGAATCAGTGGTTCAGAAAAGATCCACACTCGAACCAAATGATCCCACTAGATTTGAGGATAGTCATTCCCATCAACTATATACCGTACATGAGGTAATCAATTTTATCATTACTCTTTCTCCAAAATTTGAATCAAAATACTTTTGATAATTTTATATTACTAAAATTCTATAGGGTACTGTTGTATGTAATTTTTATCTATCAACTCCCACATAACACTGTGTGGTAATGGGTATATGTCTAATATCCCAGGAGAACAACTAAAAAATTAACCCCTCCAAAAAAAATTACATGAGAGTGGGGATTGAGGTAGCTAATGATATGACTTATGAGTTTTCTATTCCACTTGATGGTATGAACATTAAAATTGTCGAAGCTGCTGTTGGAGCTTTCAAAGCATGGTCGTCTAATCTTATAAAGATAAATGTGGTACATATTTAACACATTTTTTCATATGAAAAACATGTAATGGTTTTTTAAAAGGTCTAATGTTAAGTATGATATTACATGTGGATAAAGAGGTAGTGAAACAAAAGGTCGAATCAAGAATATAAAGAGAATCAACTAAGAAAAGAAACAAGCTTCTGAGAGTACATTCTTCGTAGCACTTCCATAGAAATATTTACTATCATTACAAATTCATGAATGGACCACATTTAATGATAAAAATATGTCTTACATTGAATATAAATATGAAATATATAGATATTACTTAATAGATAGAATTGGTCTTGAGACTCTAAATGAGAGTCTCAAGCACGAATGGATAGGTGTCTCAGTTTTGAATTCATATATAAGGTACATTTTCATAATACCTATGTCCAAAATAGTGAGCTAAATATGTTTATTAAAGCTAGTAACTATAATTTTTTGGTAAAGGTTTCAATATTAGAACTATATAAAAGGAAGATAATGCAAATAATAATTTGTATTCATTATTCCATGTATCATTTCTATGACAGAAATTGCATTCAATAAGTAAAAAATAGAGAAGAAAAAAAGAGCTACTTCAATTGTTTAATAAAAACGAATCAGATGAAAGAATATTTTTGATGCCTATAATGAAAGGGTAAAAGGTTAAGATCTAATCATGAAAAATATATTTTTGATTTTTTAATTACTTAATTTTTTTTAAATCACTAGATATTGATAGTAGTCAACATAGACACCACAAATATTTATGTTTTGGATTAAATGCTTGTATTTCCAAGAAACCGACCATACATGATGTGTATTGTGAATATATAATACACTAAAATCATCATTTTATAGATAATCATCTAATTATATGTTCTATATATGTTTTAATGATAATTGTTTTATGATAGGGAGGTCGCTCAAAAAAAGATAGATCATGGCCTCATGTCAGTGTCTGTAAAGATACAACTTGTGGATTACTACAACTGGAAGAAAATTTTGGTATATATTGAAATATTTAACTATCAAAAAATTTCAAAACAATTTACATGTTTTGTTCTAGGTTGTTGTTGTTTCTGAAACAATATAATGAAATCGATTGTGGATATTATGTTTCCAAATTTTTGAGAGACATCATAAAGCATGAAAAGACCAGCATCCCCCAACTGGTTATTTCTAAAGGTTACTAAAATAACATTAAATATATTTCAGAATTATTTTTATGTCTATATTTTCTCCGTACAATCATGATTTCCATCAATAGAGTTACTCAAAAGAAGAAATCAATTTGTTTATAGATGAGTTAGACGTGTAGTTTTTTTTCAGAATGTCTGCTGACAAAACATTTAGGTGATTAGTTAATATATTTGTGACGTAGTACAAGTTATGACCTTTAAAATATATGTGTTGTGTGAATCATTAGTGTTATAATTATTACATATTATTTTTGATCTCTTTCTCAAGGATAAGTCTAATGGTGTAAATCAATTTGATTAAAAGAGCTAACCTGCAAAAAAAATGAAATTATTTTCAAATATCAAAGGTAGAGGTGGAGGTGGAGGGGAAGGTATAGGTGGAAATGGAGGCGAAGGTAAAGGTAGAGTTGGAGTCAAAGACTGATGTGGAGGAGGAGTCAGGGGTGAAGACCGAGGTGGAGACCGAGGCGGAGGACGATAAGAAGTGGTGTCTTGAAAATAATAAAATTATTGGGAAAATAAGTAGAATAAGTATCATACCATTATTTTGTTTTAGAAATTTTTTTCAAAAGTTCACACAAAACTTTTCACTTAAGATAAGATTCATGGTTCATCTTTTCAGTTTAAAATGACATTTTAGTAAAAAAAACACATGTTGAATACATAAAAATGAGAAAAAACTTTTAGATTGTTTTATTATTGTAGGAAAATAATGCATACATCATTTGTGAAATGTAGAGATCATCCGTACTAGAATCTGATGCATGTTGTGATTGACTTGACTCCATTTGTCTGTTATCAGTTTAAAATTGACATTTTGATACAAAAAATCATCACTCACTGAAAACTGAGAAAACATGCCTGTATTGTCTTGATAATTTGGTAAATTTATTTATAATTTATTTTTGACATGTATGAATTAGTCTCATGTCAATCCAACACACGATGCCACTTTTATGGCACAAAGTGTGTTAAACTAGATTAAAATACAATTTTCGTAAAAAAAACACATATGGCATACTCATAATCAATGAAAAAACATTCCAATTGTTTTTATACATTAGTAAAATGATCCATGAATCGTTTGGGACATGTATCATTCATTCGTTCCTCAATCTGATGCACAGTGTGACTGGTATGACTCAAAGTGCATCTTTTTTATTCAAAATTGTCATTAATTATAGTAAAAACAACTAAAATACCCAAAACTAAGAAAATACATTAATATTGTTCTGGTATTTTAGAAAAATGATTGATTAATCATTTTTTATTTGTAGGGATCATATGAACCTCAAATTGATTCACGTTGTGACTGGTGTGACTGCATGTTTCTGTTATCATTTTAAAATTTACATTTTAATACAAAAAAAAGTTTAACTCACTGATAACCAAGAAAACATGATTTTACTGTCTTGATAATTTATGACAATGATTCGTAATTTAGTTGTGACCTATATTAATAAGTATCAAATCAATCCCACACACAAATACACTTGTATGGCTCAAAATGCATGTTTCCAGTTTAAAATAACATTTTAGTAAAAAAACACACGAGGAATATGTAAAATCTCAGAAAAAAAAATTCATATTTTTGTGATAAATTATTAAAACAATCCATGAGTAATTTGGGTTTTGTATAATTTAATAATTCCTTAATACAATGCACAGTGTGAGCAGTATGACTCGATGTGCATCTTTGTTATTGAAAATTGACATTAATTTTAATGAAAAAAACCACTTACATACTCAAAATCAAGAAAACACATTCAGATTGTTTTATTACATTATTAAAGTGATAAATACATAATTTTTGATGTGTAGGTATAATCCTCACCTCAAAATGATGTATTGTGTGACTGGTATGACTCAAAGGGTGTCTTTTTATTCAAAACTAACATTAATTTTAATAAAAGAAATAACTCATATACTCAAAACCAAGAAAACGTATTCCAATTATTTTCGTACTTTAATAAAATGATCCATAAGTCATTTTTGATGTGTATAAATTAGTCACACCCCAATTTGACTCACGGTGTGACCTGTATGACTCCATGTGTGCCTTTTTATTCAACATTTAATTTAATTTTAATAAAAAAACAATTTACATACACTATAACACTTTTTACTGTTTTCTTGTATTTGTGTTATATATTTTATTTCATTTAAATTAATTATTTTTTTTCTTATTTCGGTAATTTTTTTTCTATTTCTTCTAATGAAGTTTGTTGTTTTAGAGCACTGCACCTATTTCTGTTGATAAAGTTTTTTGTAGTATCAAACAACAGTTTTCACCTTTGTCAAAGCTACAAAAAGCAAGTATAAAAGACCACCATTATTAGTGATTATACAATAACTGATAAATTCAATATTATTAGCATAAATCAAAGCACGGATAAAGGATATATTTATAAGAACTAAATAAAAGAACAAATTAATAGGTTCTTTTATCAATTCTTTTAAAAGTGCTGATAAAGAATGATTTATCAATTCTTTTTTTCATTGATAAATCTACACAATATCAAAAAAAAATTAGCACTGATAAAATCCATGGACTTTAACTGCGCTAGTATAGTCAGTGCTTTTCTAGAACTTATAACATCCTCTTATAGCATTGTTAAAGGAATGTTTTTTAGTATTTATTTTTAAACCCAAATAATCATCTGAGTGGTGCTGATTACGATCTACTTGTATGATGAATTTTTTTTCTTCAATTTATCCTTCATGGCTGGTTAGTAAACCATTTTTATGGTTGAACCAGACTACAATATATGTATTAAAAACTATTTAATTCTATTGAACTAGTATATATACATAATATTCATTCATATGACCAACAAGTTCATGATGATCGAAAAACCAAAAAAATGTTTCAAATGTTTATGAATAATGGTTTATTTATGGACTCATCCTTACATGATATAACCAAATGAATTACATAACCATTTAATGTTATGGATTCTCATTAATAACATGTAATTATAATTTTGGAAGATTATACCCATTTTACTTGAAATCCATTACATACAAACAAGTGAAACGATCAAGAAAACTGAGAAGAAGAATATTCTCAAAAAATGAAATTAAACTCTATAACTCAACAATAATGAAATAAATGAAATTAATAAAACTATAATAAATAAAATTCATATTAAAAATGGTCTAAATTACTTAATTATTTAATTAATGGATTTAATTTTATTATTCAGAATGTTAAGATCAAGTGTAGAACACATTTAGACATAAGGATGCGGTTTTCTTATCTTACATCCATTTTTGTGAGATTTTCCTTACTCTCTACTAATTCTTGTGTAAGGTCACTAAAATAAAATCATCGCCTAATGGTAGTTTTTTTGATTTAGTTTCTATTTAAACTGTCTCAACATGGTTCTATGATAGTTTCAAGAAATCCCCGCTAAAGTTGGGGTCAATATCTAATATGTGGAGTTTCTATCCATTTAGCGGCGGTGTCTGGTAGGCTTCATTGAATGTGTATCTAGTGGAGGTTTTCCTCATTCTAGTGATAGTTTTATGAATATAAACTAATGAGAATTTAAAGTAGTTAAAATAGATGAATAAATGTTTTTATCCATAAAACCACCACTAAAAGAAAGAAACCTGCTGTTTGATTAATAGTGTATCGTATTTAGCAGCGGTTCTAACCACCGATAGCAAAAAAAGTAAAAATATAGGAGTCGTTATAGCCGATGATAATAGAAAAATATGCCATATTTAGAGGTGGTTTGAACTACTGATGATCGTTGATTTTCAAAATAAAATCCAACTTCATATTATGCACCCCATACCTACCACGAAAGAAACAAATGCATGGACCCATTCATTTTATCATTCAATTAACAAAAAAACCTATACAAGAATGAACTATAACACGACTATTTCACCATAGTCCCACATTCACAACTATTTTCCCCACTATGTGAACCATCAACCAGCCATCACACAAACATATACATTTCATCTTTTAATTAAAAAACCATTTTCGCATATCGAAATGCATCCCAAACTCATCATGAACCAGAATAACCCAACACTAATGAATCGTTAATGGAAGATCACATGTAACCAATGTAGATATTAGGAAAGAATCCCCAAATATCAATAAATACAAAACACAATAAAATTATGATCAATAATAGAGGAGACGGTAAGGATGATCCTCTAATAACGCATTGGGGTTTTCCCAAAAAATGAGAGGGAATGACTATCAGCTAAATGTTTTTAGTTGATCATAAGGATTACAAACTGGATAATATTCAACATCTTCATTCTATGAATTATTTCTTTATTTTTATTATTTTCAAGGGATCCATATATTATAAGATGTAAATAAAAAAGCCATGAATATGATAAAAATGACTCCCCCTAATACAAAGAACACCTTTAATAGTGCCATAATAGGTATTTATCAATTCTAGAAAAGTGTTCACTTATTTAGTGTGGCTAAAAGCTAATGTGTTTTATCAATAATGGAAAAGGACTGATAAATGGGAGATTTTTCATTCCAAATAAAAGTAATGGTAAATGAAACCATTTATCAGTGATATTATTTAGCACTAATAGATACACCATTTATCAATTCCTTTATTGGAAATTATAAAGATAACTTCATCAGAACTTTAAAAATTGATGATAAAGGATCTATTTATCATCACATTTAATAGAATAGATAATGGCTCTATTTATCAGTGTATTTAGTAGATCTGATAAATTCTATCTTTATTAGCGCATTTTGTAGCACTAATAAAGGTCAAAACTATAGTGTGAAGTTACATCCCACTACAACACCAGAAATAGGTGCAATGTGCTATAACAACACAGTGCATCGGTTAAAATAGAAAAAAATGACCAAAATATTGTTTATAATTGAAATAAATTTCTAACAGGAATAAGAGAAAAAAACAATATTACACTTTATTCCAATTTTTTTACTAATATTAATTTAAATTTTTAATAAAAAGGCACAATTTAAGTCATACAGTCACACTCTGAGTCAAATTGAAGTGTTATTGACTTCTACACATCATAAATGACTAATATATTGTTGTTATAAAGTATAAAAACCATCCGAATGTGAAACCTATTTCCCTATTTATAAAAAATTATTTATGTTTCTTATGATAATTTGATAAAACCATAAAAGATCTCAAATGGAACAATGAACCCTCACACAAGGAAAAAAGAGAAATTTCCAAAAAATAGGCATCTCCAAATATGCATGATAGATAAAGGGGAACTAATTCATGAAAGGATACCATTTAAATTTTCACATTAAAAAAACAATTGAACTATTAAAGGATAATTTCATTAGATATTTATAATGAAAGAAGAACTTACAAAATACAAAAAGAGAGAAATCTCTGAATGTATTCACCCCATCATGGGAGACAACAATTGGGCCAATGTGTTGTATGGTTCTCTCCGAACAACTCATCCAAACATACTTCCTCCACCAAATTCTCAAAATAGATATCCTTGGAGAATAGTTCTCACTCATTAATCTCTGGATGTAGACCCCCAATGAATAAGGAACTTTACAATATATCCCATCACACCATCTCTGGAGATAATGAAACCATATCATTGATGAGTTCAACACAAGACTTCACCATCCTCTAATCTTACTGGACACTCATGAGAGTTTATGTTTTCTTCAACTTCGCATCCTCACGTATAAACCATCAAACCAATATGGACTTATAAATTATATTTCATCCCAACCTGCATCGTTGGAAAAGAAAACAACTCCAATTCTTCCAAAGATATACCCCCAAGAAAACCCAAAACAACACGAAATCGAATAGCTTTATAATTTCCAAACACATTGAATACACGATGAACTTCTTCAAGGTACTTTAATCCCTCTAACAGACATCAATTTCCAAAGAAAATTGGTAGTAACATAGGATAACTATAAATAGGGAGATACCCACTAGAATGTTCTAGGACCCTTCTGGGAAACATATTCTGAATAACAAAAAAATATTTATTTAAAAATATATTTGTAACATTATTGGTGGATATATATTCTTAAATTAATGCATTTTAAAAATGAATGAAATTGAATAATTCAAAATTAGTACACTTTAAAAATAATGAAAAAATGGATAATGAATTACATTATATTCTTAATAATATTTTCAGAGATTTTTAGATGTGGTTTATCTTTACATGATTCCAAAATCCTTTAGAAATAAATAATATATTAAATATAATATTTTGGATCACTTGTATACTAATAAATTATTTATTTTCAATGGATTATCAATTAAAAATTTTCATCATATAAAGAAAGTCCATTGATGTGGAATTATTTTAAAAATACTATAGTAAATATAAATGTGCTAATGGTTGGAAGAATTAATTATTTATGGTGAAAATTTAATATCAACAAGAATAATTTTAGAGAAATCTAAAGATGGTTAGTTTGAAGATGCTTTCAGAGAGACTACTAATGACGTGCTCAAATATACACACATCCACCACTTTAAGATCATTTTCTTCTACAAAAATGCTCAAACCAGGCCTTGATTGTAAATGTTCAAGATGCATAAAGAAATTCACTACCCAATTTTTATAATGATATGAAGCCAAAATCTTTACTGGGTTACATATTTTCTTGAAAATTATCTTATTGAATTGGTATGGCAGTTTCTGCAAGAACAGAGTGAAAAGTATAGGTGTTCAAACACAAGTGTTAGAGAGGGAGAAGTATAAAAATAAATTAAGGTGGGAACAAATTAAACAGAAAAGAACATGAAATTTTAAAGGAATCATACCAAACAACATAGGTAACTGGCCCCATTGTAACAATATAAAATGAGTTTTCAGATTTAATATGATTTAACAAAATCCATGGTTTGATTTCCATCAACTGTGGGCAGGTACACCTTGAGGGAAGGATTATGGTTTGACAACCCTATGTTGCTGGTTTTTTATGGGGGATTACTGAAATTTTCATCCCTAACTTCTAAAAAAGGTTGGATATTTTTGCTTCCAATCCATCAAAGATGGTGAATAAAAACTTGGAATATAATTGATATGTGATGAAGATGAAGTGTCTATAGCTGACACTATAGAACTCAACTTACTACCACCATCCTTCCTGAAACTAATCATGGTGACAAAAAATCCTAATTTCAATAAATGGAGGAACCCATCCGAATTTGCGAGGCGCTACCAAAATGATCTTTACAAGGGTTGTTTGTTTCTTCGTGATCCTAATGATGCGATAAAATGGGAATTTAACACCAGGATTTGTGGTCACCAGGTTTGGTTTCAGGAAGGCTGGAAATAGTTTATCGAGTTCTACAATATAAACTATTGATACGTCTGCATCTTCACATATTAAGGAGATTCCACCTTTGTTGTCACCATGTTCAATGTGTTAGTAAAAGAAATCACATACTCTATTTGAGAAGGTAAGAAATCAAATTATAGTAGTCCAGCATCTGAAAAAACCATGAATATAGGGTTGTCATACCCTTATTATATACTGAAGGTGATGATACCCATAGTTGATGGAAATGAAACCATAAAGTGTGGTAAATCATTTAAATCTGAAAAATCATTCAGTTTCATTACTGTGAGGCCAAGATACCTATGTCATTTGGTATGTTTCTCTACAAATTTATTGTTCTTTCTGGTTTAATTTGTTCCATTTTCATAGATTTTTTGCCTCTTCCACTCACACTATTATGCTTGTGTACCTATACTTGTCTCTCCATGTTTGAAGCAATTTCCATATCAGTTTTCCAAGAGAATTTTCAAGCAAAGATGTAACCAAGTCAACAATTAGGCTTCATATCATTCTATAAATTAGGCAGTGAATTTCATTATTCATCGTGAACATTCAAAATCATGTATTAGTTAGAGGATTTTTATCGAGGATAGTTATATAAAATTGTGCAATGTTTGTATATTTGAGCATGTCATTAGTAGTCTCCCTGAAAGTGTCTTCAAACCAACTATATCCAGATGTCTCTATACTTATGTTTTCTATTATTTATTATTCATCATAAATATTTAATCCTTCCAACCATACAAACATAAAAATTTACTGTTTTCCTTTTAAAATAATTCCACATCAATATCCTTTCTTTTTATAATGAATATTTTTATTTGATAATCCCTTAAGAGTAAATTAATTATAGTATATAAGTATTACTATGTTGGAAAAAGATAAATTGAAGTAAAAAAACACAACCCAATTAGTTATAAGAAGATTTATATAAGTACTAAAAAATTCAAAGTAAAAAAAGGAAATCTATCATGTAGAATATTATCTAAAATAGAAGAAAAAGAAAAATCATACATTCATTAATTAAAAATAGGAATCTTGGGAGAAACACCATTGGTTAACTAATTCTATGTGAACCTAGTAATTCTATATCACCATAATAGTGAGGCTAGTGAGGGATGCATAGGGGGAAACTAGAAGATAGAAGGGTCACCAGAAAGATGGCATGGGGGAGTGCTCATTTTCATTCATAAAATTATGGATGATTCATACATAACATAACACACACATAGATAACTCATGATACCTTAAGCATTACCCAATTGATTGGGGCTATATAATCCTAGGGCCACTACATTCGTCATAATACATAATATATATATATTTGTTTCACATGAATAGAAAAATAATCATAAATCCATCAAAAATAAACAAATGATAACCTGTGGAGATAAAACAAGCATCTAATGAAATACAGTAAAACATTATGTAAATACACATCAGTCGTGATAATGAATCATATTTTTTATAACATATTTTAAAAAGGTATATATTTCATTCAATAATTTACAGTCATTAAAATATAAACCTTTCATTAAAATAATTATATTTCATTATATAAAATGGAAATATAAAATAATATAAAAACTACATTAAAAATGAATCTTGTTAATAATATAACGAAAAAAAAAAGATATTGTGAAAAGAGAATTCATAATTTTTTTTGAATTGTTTATAAAAATAGAAAATGAGTCAAATTCTATAGTAGTGTTAAAAGAGGGATTAATAGATTTTAAATGATCATTTTAACAATATAAGTTAACCTCAATGGAATCATAAAAATAAATAGATTTTATATAGAATAATCTTGGGGGATTAGGTAGGAAAAATGTAAATGTTTCCTTTATAGACGTTATATGGTTTGAATTAATGGATGAGTAGAAAGGAAATTGAAAATATAATATCATCCTCTAGAAATTGAGTATAATGAATCCAAAATAATTAAATGAATTATATTATAAATATTATAAGATTATGAAAGAGAGATAAATAATATATCATCAAGAACTAGAAATTTTTGGAAAACCGCTTAGAAACCATATAGGGTATCAAAAATGAGTATTTATAAGAGGAAATGAAAGAAGTAACACATTACAAGTAAATGGAAACAATTAATTTATTGTTATAATATTTTGAGTATATTACATATAAGAGAATATAGACATTAGATAAATAATATATGAAAAAAAGAAGGCTCGAACAAAAAAATCACTTACCTCAACTCTCGACTAGGCTTAGTACATGAATCTTAACTCTTAAATAATAATATTAAATTTATTAAATACTTATTTTACAACAACTGATTATGTATAAATGATTTATTATTGTTAATTTATGTTCTATTACAATCATGTTGTTTAATCATTATGTTCATTTCCTTCATCATATGTCTTTATATTTGAAACTTCAAAATCCACTTAAATTTACCAAAAATGGTAAAAATTCATAAAAAATGAATCGATAACCCCATAATTGTTGTGAAATGGATTTAATCTCATTCCAAGAAGATTAAATGGTTCAACATAAAAAATTATATTACACTCTATAATAAAATAAACTAGTAAAACTTTACCTTTTATTCGAGTGTTCATATAGTTGATTTACTATCAATTTTTGAATTAATTTAAATTACTTAATTTTATTATTATAAACCCTTTAAAAAATATAATAAAAATTTAAAATTGATAAATAAAATGGTTTATCATAAATATTTTTGTGTTTTAATATTCATTAATGTTCATATGAATAGAGTTAATAATCATCCCCAGTAGGACATCCAACCAAAATATCAACACACATGCCACTAGGAATATAATTACTTAGCTCACAGTTCGAAATATAAGTAAAACTACATGGAGAAAATACTAAACAAAATACTAATTTATTTTAATTTAATATAAACATAAAAAATAATTTATCCAATTCATCAACATGGAATATCAATTCAACATTCAAAAACACAAAAAACATTATTCATCAAACTAGGAGAATTCTTAACTCAAGATAAGAATCCCATATTACTAGTCAAGTCGTCACATGAACATGAATCCAAGGCTCCCTTACCAAGAAAAGACCCATGTTCGAACCGAGCCATTATATAAACAAAATATAATAAAATGGTGAATTACCTCAAACTAGGGAGTGATTGTTTGACTGATTAGTGTGTGAAGGTGCAAACTAAGAAGTTGGTTGACAGAAAGAGGGAAAACGGGCTATCGGAATGGGGATAGGGTTTTATGGGGCTGGTTGCCGGTGGTGAGGGGTAGGATTCGGTGGGGTGAGCGGTCTGACGGGGTTGGGGTCCGACATCAAGGGGTACGACTGGGTTGGGGGAAGAAGGGGTAGGGCTATTAGGATTGGGGGTGGGGCTCGAAGAAACATTGTTTGTAAAAACAATTATGGCTTTAAAAAAACCATAGCAATACTTAAAAAAAATTAACGTCGATTTAAGAAACTATAAATAAAAAACCGCTGCTAATTACTGAATTTGGTGTAGTTGGTGTTTGTATAATACCCATTAATGTATCATATTATTAATAATTTTATTTTCATGTTATTAAATGTGACATTTTATGATTATTTATTTTTGGGCATATGATTTTATTGATTACAAAGTGGTAAGGGATTCTACCCAAACCCCCATTTTTTCTTACGGGTTACTCTTTCTCTATAATTAATCAAATCTAATGCTTATTTATTTCAAGGTTACGATGGGAAGAAAACATTGGATAAGATTTCAAGGATGCAATTTATTTCATTTTTTGTATATCATGTTTTATTTTATTTTACCTATGTATTATAGGGATCATGAATTTAATCTAGTATTCCAAGAATTATAAAATAATTAGTCCTTTAGGATTTGATTCCTTGTAATCATTCCAATATATTAAAATAATGCACTGGCTCTGGGATTTTGGGGTCGTGGCGTTATAATTTGTATCAAAGAAAGTTTGGTCGAAACCTTGCAAACTAGATTTTGAAAACATAGGCTAGAAAACAAAATCCGAAGATACAATTTGAGGATAAGTATATAATAACATCCTATAATTTTGGTAATTTGGATATTATGTGGGTCTTCCTAGTAATACATCCATGTCTGGATACAATAAGTGGATGTGGTTCTAGTACAGATGTACCTAGGTGTAACAACTCCAATCAGGAGTCCCAGGACTAAATCAGGTTAACCTGGTACATGACAATGACCCTTACTACGCACCTTGTTCAACACTCCCAAGAGATATACTTAAGAAAATTAAAATATTTTTACAGAACAATATTAAGGATTTAAAGGTAAAAATGTCCCCAAATAAACCATGTATATGATTGTGATATTATCTAAACATAAATATTTCAATTTATGATAAGTATTTTACTATTTTTTTGATTATAAATTAGGTTTAATAATGTCATGTTCTAATCTAGTGTATTATATTATTTAGAAATGGATCCTAGTGGAAGGAATGGGAATTTCATCAATATACATAATCCAATGTGTATTAATGATCATTTCATCAATGGTTTTAAGCCAGTCTATCAAAGGAAAGTAGTCTCACAAATATTTTCATCATATGAGGAAATAGTATCATGCGTTAATAATAAAAAGAAAGAATTATCCTAGACTTATTGCATTAATGTAAATAATGATAAGTAGAGGGCATCTGAAAAACCAATAGAAAATGGGAAGAAATAAAAGAATTATGTTCCCATATGTGATAATTGTGGAAGGAAAAACCTTGGTATATGCTTAAGAGGAAAATGATTTTGCTTCATGTTTGGAGAAAAAGGCCACTATGATCATAATTTTACGAGAAGGAAATAATTTTTCAATATTCAATTCATTAATTTTAAGGATATGGGGAAATACAAAAACGAATTTCCTAAGAATCAAAGAAATATAGTTCATAAAAAGTAACTGGATCAATGTCAAGCTTATGTTTTTACTATAGTAAAAGTAAAAATATTATTTTATTTGTGTTTTTGGATTTATGAAAAATGTTATTATATTATTATTATAATAATAATGAGATATATAAGGATTTTACTATAACACTTATTCTCTACGAAATTTGACCCATGTGATGAATAACATCAGTAATAAAGAGAAGTGGTTCTACTGTAAGTTGATCATCTTGAAGACACATGACATGGGAAAGTCAAACATATTTTTTTTTTTGTCTGAGATAATATCAAATAGATGGTTATGGGATAGTATTGGTGACAATAAGGGCTATTAGTGATTTGATGGTTTATGTTATGATTGAATTATTAGATGTTTAGATTTAAGGAATATATTCAACCTGATATTTTACTGTTAGAAGCATTCATTTTTTCATAATGGTTTAAAAGAGATTAAGGTATTTATATATTTAGTATATGGTATGTTTATTTTTCAAATTTATTGACCTTCATTATAAATGTTTTGTCCTAGATTTTGGAAATACATATTCTGGATGATTTTTATGTTTAACTATATATGGAATGGTTTAACGAATATTATTGATTAATACAAAAGTATTATTTATCATAAGATACCATGTGATAAGCATCATGGTTGTAGTAAATATATTAATGCTGAAGTAATGACTTGTGGATCATATGATTCATAAAAGTGCATCATGTACATAAATTTGTCTCAAATATCCATCTATATATTTAAATAATGATGTGTTGATAGATCGAATCACAACCAAAGGATGAGATTATGAAATGGAAGGGAATCAAATATGTTTATTTTTTCAAGATCATATATGTATAGTAACTGAATTCCTCAACTATAGGAAAAATATTTTGGAACAAAAAAATTATCTATTTAATTTTATTTTTGAGAAATCAATAGTATTTTAACTGATAAAAAATTGATGTTTTTGTGTTGATTAACAATCTATTGACCATGTTCTATGTCACTCTCTATTAGAACATGGTGGTTAGATTATTCTTCCATGTACATATTTTGACTTCGCACTAATGTAATCCTATTCGAATGTGTAGTTTTGTAGTATCCTTTGAATTTAAATTTCCATTTTAATAACATAATATTTTATTAACACTATTTATAACGTGGGTTTCCCACAATGTAGTTTTTATGTATCATTCGTCAAATTTAGAGGTGCAATTTCAAATTGTAAGGATGAAATTTATTGAAGGAGGGGAGAATGTAACATAAAAAGTATTTACAAATAAAATTTCATATATAATGTAATTCACTTGACACTAAGTCTCTATGAAAAAAATTTGTTATTATAATTATTTTAATGATATTTTTATTACCTAGAAATTAAACACAGTAATATAAATGGTAATAACTACTATTAAATTTTATTTATAATGGTTTCACATAAATGCAATATATTTATAATGATATGATTAATTTTTGGTACAATAAACAACATTTTTGAATTTGGAATGTCAAAACTAATTTAGGGTGAATTATTAGTGTTTTTATAAGATGATTCATTTTGTGATGAATAGTGAAAAATACTCCATTATAGTTAAAAACTGTGTTTTTAGTTTAAATAATTATTATAATGAAAATTGATTTTTAATGTCACAATATATCAATTATACGTATATTAATCCAATGTAGATCATTGGAATAATTTTTATATTGAATATATATATATATATATAAATTGAACATTTGTAAGTTATTTTTACCAGACTTCTCGCCACACCTATGGGATTGTAATTAAAGGTAATTTTTCCATTTCTGTTAAATGAATTTCAAATAATTGAGACACATAGTTGCGATCAGTAATATATTTACTATTTGATTGGACGTACTTAATTTTTCTGTGAATATTAACATCACCCTTTAGAATAGTAATGGTACCCTTATGAATAGAAATACGACCCTTATGAATAGTAAACTAGACATGTGAATAGTAACCTCACCCATGAAATTAAAAATAAAATTCATCTATATTGTAAATGAAATAATGAAATAATTATATCATAGTATAAGTAAATAAATATCTTAAAAATTATTAATTAAGGGTTTGTATTTTTGTATGTATTAAATATTTAATTATTATTTTATAATTAAATTAATCATTTAAAAGAAAATAAATTTTAATAAAATAGATTAATTTATTAATATTTTGTTTTATTTGGAATATAGGATAATTTTATGAGACCTTAGTTAAATTTTGATGGTGTCCTAAAAATTGTTATAATATTTAAATCATATTTTTTTGAGTAAATAATGGTTTTAAGTAAAAAATTATAATATTTAGAAAATTATTTTCAATAAATGGATTTTATTTTTTAATTATACACATAAAAAAATGTTTAGGATTAATTTTTTGTATTTTTTCTAAATACTTGAATTTTTTGTGATTATTAAAATATGGAAATTAAAAGTATAAATACACTATTCCTTGAGTCATGAATGATTTAATCACTTTAATCTCAAACATACCTTCATTAAATTGTTATATTTTATAATGATTCTCAATATATTAACATTTTAAAGCTAAAATAATAAACAAATGAATAAAATATTCAAAAATAACCCATCTCCTCCACTATAAATACCACCCCTCACCACTAATTCTTCTTAAACCTCTATGCATTGAATATTTTCCAAATTATTCCCATGTAATGTTCCCAAGTCTCTTCTACACTTCCAAGAGTTTATTTCCAAAAAAAGGCCAAACCAAGGTGCCTTAAGTAGGTTCACAAAGAGGAGAATTCAAGAGGTAAATCATATTTCTTGTTCTTTTAATTTTCTTTTGATTTTCATTTCCATTTATTATCCTATACTCACCTAATCTGTAAAAATAAGCGTGATAACTCAAGTATCTTATATATAGTGTAATTATATCAATTTAATTTAATATCCTTCATAAAAAGTCTTTCTCTCCCTCCCCCTCTCTCTTTTATTTTAAAAATGAAATCGTCGTTCGAGAGGTGATGAATAATCATTTTTCTATTAATCATTAAATGATGGAAATGAAAACAAAATTATGGTTAAAAAACAATATAAGATATGTATTAAAACATATTAAATGTTTAAGAACCATTATATGTAAATAATATTAATTTATATGAAAAACTAGTTTTTGATGATTCAAAAACCGCAAAAATAATCTAAATGATTATTAATGAGGATTTATCTAACGACTCATCATCACACCAAATAACCAAATGAATTATATAACCATTAAATATTATAAATCACCATTAACAAAATTTAATTACAATTATAGATAATCCTACACATTTTACATGAACTACATTACTTATAAAAAATTAAACTGATTATGAAAACCTAGAAAACAAATACTCCTGAAAGATGAAATTAAACTCTATAACTCATCAATAAGAAAAAAAAATTAACATAATAAAGCAATAATTAATAAAATAAATATAGAAATTAATCTTAATTAATTAATTAATGTATTTAATTTTATTATCCATGTCATTTAGATCAATTTCATTACACACTCAGACATAAGGTATGGTTTTTCTCATAACACTTCCATTTTTGTGAGATATTCATTATTCGCTACTATTTGTTGTGTATGGTGTATGTATACTAACCATTTATGTATCATATCTAGAATATATAATTTTTTATTTTATTAAATTTATCATTTTAGGATTATTATTTTTTGGTCATATGATTCGATTGTTTACAAAGTGGTAAGAGATTCTACCTGAACTCCCATTTTTTCCTTTAGGTTACTCTTTATCTATCTTTAATAATATGTAATGCCTCTTAATTTTTTATATTTATTCATAATTTTATTCATATGTTTCAAAATCATATATATATATATATATCATTCTTATTTTATGGGGATATACAGGTTCTAAAAATGTTCCCTTCTCAATTCATCCCCATAAACAAACCTAATTCAAGGGAACCTCATGATTTCATAACCCTTTCAAGTGTAATCCAAAAAATGTTTTAAGACACAATTTTATTTTATAATATAATTCATTTTATCATGAAAAATTATCTTGGTTTGTTTATAGTTTAATGAAATAAAACATGCCTTTCAACTTTAAAATCTCTTTAATATTTTCCTTAAACCACAATAAAATGTTTTATTTCTGAAGTTTATTAAAAAATATTTTTAGATTATTTTACTTTAGTGGGACATCATTTATGAATAAAATATAATTTCAAAGTCCTAACATATTCTTTTATCGGATATAAAATTTTAAAATCTTATTTTATGGAAGATACAATTGATTTTTCTAAAGAACTAATCTTTTTAAAGTAAAAAGTGTTTTCTCATCTAACTTTTACTTCTAAGAGATATATTATTTGTTCAACACTTATTCATTGTGTGTGTTGTGTGTGTAATTATATTTTATATATAATATATGGAGTCTTCTTATTCTCATGAAATTATTATTTTCATTTATTTATTCAATCATAGGTATTATGATTTAAATGTTTCAATGTGGTATGTTACACATTGGAATGTTTAAAGCTTAATTTCATCAAGAATGATTCAATGGTATCTCCAAATAGGTCAAATTACTCTGATAAATATTGTACTTCATTGAGTTTTATATATTATGATACCATCTAACTTTTTTTGAAGGGATTATGATTATATAGAATATGGATGTGTAATTTTATGATATTAATAGCTTTTGGTTGAAGTATTCACATTTCATTTGATAGTTTTTTCAATACGAATGATTTTGACGTTTCTATTTCACCCTTTTCATATGAGGACTGTTTTGGACTTATTATGTGATAGGCAGGACCCTCTATAGCCCATTGATACATCGTTATGTCTCCTGAGACAATATAGAATTGAGTTTTTTCCAAGGCCTTACCGTAATATTTTTAGACATCTTGGTCGATGCCTCAAGGGTATATTTCAGGTGTTTGAAATTATGAATTCACTCATTATGATATTAGTAATTGACTAACCATTTGATTATTAGACTAGTATAATATCCATGGTTATGTTTCATTTTCTAATGATCATTTATATGGATTTATTTAATCATCTATCATTCATTCTATTTTATGATCAAGTATTTTTTTAGAGGAATATGTTTTTAGTTATTCACCATGCCTAGTGTTTATGTTTATAATAAATTTTTATGAATTACATAACCTTACTTAGAATCTGATCTAACCCCTTTATTATGTTTCCTTTACCTACGTTATGAAGAAGAAGAAATTGAATAATCTTTCAAGGATTCAGTTTATATCATTTTTTATGTATCAGGTTTTGTTTTGTTTTTAAAATGTATTATGGTTATCAATGAAGTAATATAGTCTTCCAAGACTATTAAAATGATCCATCCTTCTAGATTTGATTCCTTTTAATCATACAAATGTAATAAAATAATCCACCAACAACAAGATTTTGGGGTCGTGGTGTTACAATTTGTATCGAATGAATTTTAACAGTAACCTTGGACACTAAATTTAGAAAACGTAGATTAGAGAACATAAACCTAAGATAGAATTTCTGGATATATATAGAAGAACATCATATAATTTTGGTAAGGTAGAGATTAAGTGGGTATTCCACAAAAAATAACACTATTTATATACTATAAGTGTACATGGTTCTAGAACATATATACCTAGGTGTAACAACTCTGACAAGGTGCCCTAAGCCTGACTCGAGTAACTTGGTAAACAAAAATGGGCCTTATTACGCACCTAGTTTGACAGTCTCGGTGGATATGCATAGGATAATTAAAATTTTATTTACATCCAGATATGAAGGATTTAAAAGTAAATAATCGACCAAAGAAACCATGTTTATGATTAGGATGTTAGAAAAATATAAACATTTAAATTTATTTACAGTATTTCACTTGTTTTGGGATTATACATTAGGTTTCATAATTTCATGATGTAATCCAGTGCATGTCATTATATAAAAATGTCTTATAGTGGATGTAATTGGAACTGCGTTAATTTACATAATGCAAATAGTAAGAATGACCATTTATTTAATGGGTTTAAGCCAAAATTTCATAGGAAATTAGTCTCACAAATATTTTCATCACATGAGGAAACAATAAAATTTTATAACAAGAGAGAGTAAAAAGTATCCGTGTCTTATTCCTTGAATGGGAAGAAATATAAGAATAGGGAATCTGTGAAAAAGATAGACAAAGGGAATAAGGGAAAGAAGTATTTTCCCACATGTGATAAATGTGGAAGGAACCACCTTGTTATATGCTTAATAGGAAAAGGAGTTTGCTTCAATTTTGTAGGAAAAGGCCACCCTGATTATAATTGCAAGATAAATAAAGAATTTTACAATATCTAATGCTTCAATTTTAAGGATATGGGGTACTATTAAAATGAATGTCCCAAGAATCAAGGAAATATAGGTTGGGAAAATTAAGGGGATCAAGGTCAATCATATGTTGTTATGATATTCTAAGTAGAATAATTAATGTATTTGTGTTTTTGGATTCAAGAACTATAGTATGATATTACTATTATAATAATTGTGAGATATATAAGGATTGTAATCCAGTATATATTATTTATAGAATTTTACACATATGATGAAGAACACCAGTAATCAAGAGAAGTGGTTCTATTTTATGTTTATATTATGGAAAATAGACGACTTGGGAAATATAAACCTATATATGCGATTGATATTTGAGATAATAATAAATAGATGGTTATGAGATAGTATTAGAGACCACGAAGGTTGTTAGTGATCTGATGGTTTATTTTATACAATAATTATTAGATGTTTGGATTTAAGGAATTTTTTCAACTTGAGGATTTACTATTAGAAACATTCATGTTTTCATAATGGTTTAAAAGAGATTAAGGTTTTCATATATTTATTATGTGTTATGTTGATTTTGGAAATTTAGTGACCTTTTTTCTAATTTTTTTGTCTTTGATTTTGGGAAGAAAGATTTTCGACGAGTCTTATGTTTATCTATATGGGGAATATATTAAGCAATATTATTGATTAAGATAAAATTATGATTTATCATATTTGATAAACTGTGTTAACCATCATGCTTTCAGTAAACATTTAAAGGACAAAGGAATTACATATGGATCATATGATTCATAAAAGTGGTTTAGGTATTTAGTTGTTTCTTGAATATCCATCTATAGATTGAAGAAGTGAAGTGTAGATAGATCGAAGCACAACCAAATGATGAGATTATGATATGGAATAGAATAAAGTATATTTATTTTCTCAAGAACATATATTTATATCAAAATAATCACTCTAATGTACGAAAAATATTTTTGGAACAAAAAAATTATCTATTTAATTTTCTTTTTGCAAAATCAATTGTCTTTTAACTGATCACAAACTTATATCTTTGTGTAGATTAACATTCTAATGAAATGTTCTCTATCACTCTCCATCACAATTTGGTGATCAGATTATTCATCCATGTACATATTTTCACTTCTCAATACTGTTATCTTATTACAATGCAATGTTTTTTAGTATCCTATGCACTACTATTTCATTATTACTATGAGAATATTTAATTAACCCTATTTCTAATGTGAGTTTCACATAAGGGAATTTTCAAGTATCATTCTTTAACATTCAAAGTTCAATTAAAATTATGTCGATGAAATTTATTGATACAAGTGAATTTAACACCCCATGGATTTAAAAATAAATTTAATATAGAATGTAATGCACCTAACACTGAGTCTCTAGGAAAAAGACATTGTTATTATAATTATTTAAATCAGATAGTTATAACCTAGATATTAAACATAATGATATGAATATTAATAACTACTAATAAATTGTATTTATAATGGTTTCACATAAATGAAACATATTTATAATGAAATGTATAATTTTTGGAAAAATAAACAATATTTTTTAACATGGAATGTCAAATTTAATTTATGGTGAATTGTTAGAATTTTTCTAAGAAGTTTCATTTTACGATGAATAGTTAAAAGTACCACATCGTGGTTAAAAACTATTTTTTGTTGAAATAATTATTACAATTTAAATTGATTCATAATGTCACAATATATAAATTATACGTATATTAATCTAATTATATCATTTCAATTTGTTTTGTATTGAAATTAGATATAAAAAATAATTGAACATTTATATTCTCTTTTTACCCGCCTTCTCACCACACCTAAAAGAATAGAATTAAATGTAATTTTTCCAATTTTTTGAAATGAATTTAGAAATATGGATACACAAAGTTTTGATGAACAATATATTTATATTTTGATAGGATCAACTTAATTTTTTGGTGAAAAGGAACTTCACCCTTTGGAATAGTAATGTCACCCTTATAAATAGTAATATAAACCTTATGAATAGTAAACCAAACAAATTCATAGAGACATCACCCATAAAATTATATAAAAATTTATCCATATTAAAAATGAAATAATGATATAATTATATCATATTTTAAGTAAATAAATATTTTATAAATTATTAATTATGTGTTGGTATTTTGGAATGCAGTAAATATTTAATTGAAATTTTTAAATTTATTTAATCATTTAAAATAAAGTTAATTTTCAGAAATTTTATTAATATATTAATATTTTTTTTGTCTTATGATTACATGATAACTTTATGAGACCTCACTTATTTTCTGAAAGTGTCATAAAAACTCGTATAATATTAAAATTGGTATTTTTTGTGTAAATGTGGGTTTTAATTAAAAATTACATTTCTTATATATAGAAAATAAATTTCATAAAATTTAGTTCATTTTTCAATTCTACACATTGAAAAATGGTTGAGGAGTATTTTTGGGATTGTTTTGAAATACTTGAAATTTTGTGAATAGTAAAATATGATAATTTAAATTATAAATACATTATAAGACAAATACACTACTACCTGAGTCATGAATGATATAATCACTATAATATATAACATACATTCATTATGTTGTTTATATTTGATGATAATGATCAATCTATTCATATTCTTGAGCAAAAATAATAAACAAATGAATAAAATTTTCAGAAATTACCCCTCTCTTCCACTTTAAATACAACCCCTCACAACCACATTATCTCACAAATATAGGCCTTGAAGATTCTCCAAATTAATCGCATGTGCTCATCCCATGTCTATCCCAAAAGTATAGGAGGTTATGGACACAGAAAAAGTCCAAACCTAGGTGCCTTAGGGAGGTTCTAAAAGAGGAGAATTCACATGGTCAATCCTTTTTCTTTTTCTTTTAATTTCCTTTCAATTTAATTTTTCATTTATTATACTCTCCTAAATACCTGAATCCAAATCATAATGATAACTCTAGTATCATATAAATATTGTAATTATAACATGTTAATATAATATACTTCATAAAAATCATTTCTCTCTCTTCTATTTTAAAAACAAAATCATCATCCGAGAGGTGCCGATTTACAACCATCATGGACAACATATTTTGATTATTCAAATTCTCGATCAAGGATAATCAGGAAAAAATTTTATTGTTGAAATAGACTATAATATATGTATTAAAATCTATTTAAAGTTCTAAACCCATTATATATATATAATATTAAATCCAATGATAAACTAGTTCGTGATGATCGAAAAAATGGAAAAATAATCTAAATGAATATCAATAATGTATTATCTAATGACTAAGGCTCACACTATATAAAAAAATTAATTATTTTACCATTTAATATTCTATATACTCAGTAATAAACTTTTATTCCAGTTCTTTATAATTACACCCATTTTATGTGAATAATATTTCTTATAAATAAGTGAAGAGATCATGAAAACCAAGAAAACGAATGATCCCAAACAATAAAATTTAAATCTATATCTTGTCAATAAGGATAGAAATGAACATAATTATACTATAATAAGTAAATTAGATATATAAAAGGTTCTTAATTAATCAATTAATGTATTTAATTTGATTATCCAGGACATTAATATCCAGTGCAACACATTCAGACAAAAGGTAAGGGTTTTCTCATCCCACATCCATTTTGGTGAGATATTTCTAACTCACCACTATTTCATGTCTATAGTTCATTTATAATTCCCATTGAGGTATAATATAATTATTATATTTATTTTTATGGTATAAAAAGTATAATTTTATGACTATTAATTTTTGATCATATGATTTGATTGATTACAATGTGGTGAGGGATCTTTCTTGAACCCATGTTTTTCCCTTAATGTTACTCTTTATCTATATTTATTCAAATATAATGCTTATTTATTTTGGTATATTTATTCTAAATTTTATGTGTATTTTTCCAAATTATATATCCATATCATATCATAATTATTTTATGTTGATATACATGTTTTAAAAAAAATTCATTGTCAATTCATCCTGATAATCTTACCCAATTCAAGGGAACCGCTTAATTTCTTACCAATTTTCAAGTGGATTCCAAAATATGTTTTAAGCCATAATTATTTTTCTAAATCACTAATTTTATCATGAAAATGTATCTCTATATGTTACTCTATTTCCACATAAAAATGACTATATCACAAACATAATTCATGCAATACAAAATGATCATGCTGAAGGGGTATTGTAAAACACTAAAGTACTCTCATAATTAATATATTAATTATTTACATTATATTTATTTTTTGAAACTTATATGATTAAAAAATTTATTATTTAATAACTATGGAATATTTAGTTATATTTTTTTTACTTATTTGTTTTTTGTGTAAAATTTTGATATTCAATGGTTATGGTTAATCATTTTTCATTGAAATAAGATACATCAATTATTATATTTTGGTTTAATTTACACATATGAGAACACAATTTAAAACATTGATATTTAAATTTTCAAATGTTTATATATTTTCATAATTAATGATTATATTTAAAAATTCATCTTGCATATTTTTTTTGGATATGGATCGAAACATCATTATTTTTTTTAAAACATACAAATGTGTGCCACTTTTTTAACTTACATATTTCTATTTTTTTATTTTCTAATTACTAAATTGTCTAATAATATTATAGTACACACGAATTTCATAGAATTTACTATTTTAATGATATAATGAGATATATAGAGAGAGGAACCTTTACCGATGTATTTTTCTATTTTTTCATATTACTAAATATATAGTAGTATAATTATTTAATATAAAATAATTTTATTTTACAAAAAAAAATAATTTCAGTACTACTGATGAGACTTCATCTGGGAAGTCTTCTGCTTTTTGTATTTTGAAATCATATTATCGTGGTAGTAAACTTTTTATTACACATTTACCAAGACTGCCAACTTCCCTTGAAGATGAGTGATTATATATTTTTCTAGATGATAATAATAATGATACTGGCCCAAATTTAATGCAATTTATCAACTATATTGGCATGTAGAGCTGTTCATAGATTAGAATTTTATATTATGAAAGAAAATATGTTGAAAATATGGTGATAGATTAATTGTGGGAGGTCGTAAAGGTAAAATATATCAATTGATTTATTTTATCTCATTTTCCAAATATGATATATTTTAAATGACTAATATTTATGTTTTGAAATTAATGATGACATTTAATTTTTAAGAAACAAAAATAGTTAAGGAAATATGTCTTACATAAGAGTTGGTTCGATAGAGAGATTCAAAAACTATGTTGGAAAAAATTATCAGTTTGGAAAAAGACAAAATGAATTCTCACGCCTCAAGTATACATTTTTAGATGAATATACATGGAAGAAACGTGTTTCCACCCAGCATGATGAAAAATTTAAAGTATTCTAGTTATATTATGTTGTGTTGTAAAATTTTTTATATATTTTTCTAATTAAATATTAGTTTACTTTTTATATTATAGACCTCTAGGGAATCCCATCAAGACATCCACTTGAAAAATGTATACCCTCATACGTTATCATGTGGAGGTTATCATTTATTGGAGAAAAAAATTATTTAGGAAAAGATTGAAGCACTAAAATCTCACCCCACTAATGGAAAAGATTGAGAAAAAAGAAAAAAATTATTATAGTGAAATATAAGGAAGTAATTAAATAATTATAGGTAGATAATTAATATTTTTCATTATTTTTTTAAATTTATAAATTAAGAACACTAATATACCATTTTCATTTTTCATTTTAGGATAAACATTAGGGTAAAATGATATAGGGAACTTTTATCTCTAAGGGTAGGATAGAAACCTGAGATACTCCTTTAGGAATTCCAAAACACCCTAACTACATAAGAGAATATGAGGTAGGTTTTAGTATTCAAAAAAGGTCATCAAAGTAAATAATCAAGAGAATTAAAAAATCAAATCCTTAAAAGATCATCTGAAAAATATGAAATAGTCCATCAGTGATAAAATTAAAGCCCTTGTGGAGTAGGCTATGTTAGAATAATTGAAGAGATAGTCAAAGTATGTACATCCTTCCCAGCCATCTTATCCTTCCAACTCAAATCTTCCACCTCCTCACTCAGACCCAAACTTATATTGTGAGATATATGTAAAAGATCCTGATGTACATATTGTAGCTTTTAGAGTCATTCATTTTTTTGGGACTTTATATATCCACAACCTATTCGTATGGGTTCAGATATAGTTTCATTTCATGATATTATTGATCCTACAATTCTACTACCATTCCTTACCATGGATATTACTAGATTTAGTGATTGTATGGGTCATTGTTTTTCTTTACACATGATGTCTTTTTATTATATTTCATACAAGGTAAGCATTTTTTTTAAATATTAATAAAATCTTCTTGAAAAATAAATATAAAGTTTTATGACATTTAACTTATATTGGAGTATGTAATGTCTAATGAAATGGTACAAATGAAACAAAATGTTATGAAACAAAAAACTATAGATAATTCTGATATTTTTTATGTGATAAAAAGATTTTCTCATGTTTCTTCTTCCTTGGCTAATAACTATGAGTTTCAGATTCCATCCTATATATGTGGAGGAGAGTATCTATTGAGAATATTCACAAAATATATCATGGATCTAATTAATTTTGAAGAGCCCAACATGCATGTTTTTAAGTTATTTTCCATGTAAGAAAATTGATATTTCAATTTTTTATTTTCTTCAATTAAAGATAGTTTAAATTGACTATCTATATTACATTTTTAATTATCTATCTACACACATTGCTTGTTCAAAATGACCCCACAAATATTTATGGTTTTATAGATCCATAATATATTTCATTTGTGGTGCAATATGTGTCGACTAAAAATAGAGTGGAATATATATGTGAGAGGTTATCAATGATGGATATTGGGTGTTGGTTTTTTCCATTTCATGATGTTTAAGAATTGAAAGATTACCTTGAAATAATGTTCATTAAAAAGTGAACTTTTTTATTTTATGGGGTATTGGATGTTAAGCATATTCTTCCCAAATGAATACACATTATATTGTTTTTTCTATTTATTAAGTGGTGTTCATAATAAAATTACACCTTATTAGACAAGTAGTTTTTTTTGTCTTTTATAAGATCATTATGTTTAATTTTCATTTTTTATACATGTATTAAAATTTGATATATATATATATATAAATTTATTTCATGGAATTGTTTTTACAAAAATCACTACTTAATAATGAAGACAAGTAAATTCAAATATGTGAAGGTAAAGGTAATTTTTTTATTAGATATTGTTTTTTGGAGATATATATATAAATATATTGGTTTTTATTATCAAGTTAATTTTTTATTAAATGTAGAGACATCGTCAAAAACTGTTGAATGTGGTTATTATGATATATGATTCATGTATGAGATAATCACAACTATGGTAATGACCAAATATAACGAGGATAATCATATTAATTATTTTATAATTTTTCTCATAGTATTATGTTTTTAAATATTATATCATTCAATGTTATTGTATATGTGTAATGACTTAGATTCGTACATAAAATATAAACTTAACCATCATCAATATTTGTTTGTGAACTTTTTCTTAAGTGCAATTACGATTTGAGGTATGTATATTCTAATTTTTCTGATTAGAATTATATTTTATTAATAACAAGTGTTCAAAAAATTAACACTTTTTCCATAATAGGTTTTTCAACATAATTATAACAAAAATGTTCTTCAAAAATAACAAAAAATGGCCCTGTTATAAATTTCATATATGTATTTTTTAATTCTACTTTATGATACAAATGCATAGATAATTTTTTGATTAATTTGTTAAAATTATGTATGTTTTTATAGATTTTTAGTTAATGATACATTTTTTTTAATATTTTCTTGTTATAGGGATTCAGATTTTTAAAGAGGTGTCATATTTAAAATTTTATATAAAGAAATTTATCATTCAACATCATTTTTTTTAAAAACAATGCTAAATAATTAAGAAAATATAATTGTTTTCATCATTGGATTCATAAATAAAGTAACACTGAAAAGGAATCCAATACTCATTTTTCGGCACTATAATTTTAGAAACAGATTCCCAAAACCATATTTTTAATGTCTCCTTTATGAATTTTGGTTAAAAACTGAAGTTAATTCATGTTTTTTCACTAGTGATTCCTTACATATTATGCCCAATTATATTTTTAAAGGAATTTGTTTTTAGTTATTCACCATGTCTAATGTTTATATTTATGATAACTTTCTCTGTATTACATACAATTTCGGTGCAAATGATCTCACCCATTTATTATGTTTGCTTCCCCAATGTCATGAAGAAGAAAACATTGAATAATCATTCAGGGATGTAGTTTATTTAAGTTTTTTGTATTGTGTTTTATTTTCATTCCCTAATGTATTATGGGTATCATGAATTTAATATAGTCTTCCCAAACTACTAAAATGATTGATCCTTTAGGATTTTATTCCTTATAATCATGGAAATATTGTAAAATAATGCACCTGCTCTGGGATTCTAGGGTCGAGGCATTACATATAACAAAAATACCCCATCGAGATTGGTACCTCTAGAAAATTATTATGACATCTCAATAAATGGTCCATCCTCCTTTGAATTATCATCTTACCCATCAGTGGCATTGATCGATAACCGAACAATTGACCACATTCAGTTTGATAGATCTAGAACATAAAATAAGTTCGTTCCTAGTGATTCCATTATAAACGGTTCATCTTTGTACCCATCTTTAGTAAAAATAAATTTCACTAATCCCAATTCATTTATTTTATCAACACTCCTATTATCAACCCACATTCATTGAAAAATCAGAACTTTGAATCTTATATAATCCAACTCTTATATTTTTTATGATTCCAATGTAAGAAATATTCACATAAATTTGATTTTTGTCCTTGGTACCAGATAGATGAATCACAATATCCATAAGTGAAACTCCATAATTTTTCAAGGTACTAACTTCATCATTCTCATTTGTATAGATTATATGACAATTAATTACATAACCATTGTAATATAATACATTTACACTTGGTCATCTGTATAGCTGTCGAAGTCATTCTGAAATTGAATTCAAATTTTCATCTGAATCCTTAAAAATATGGTCTCAAAACAATCCTATAAAATATTGATTATGTGAATTTGATTTCAATATATCAACACATAATGGATCAAATACCTGCTAATTTTTTTGTGGGTTTCAAACTATGGATAAAGAACAAATGTTTTATTAAAAATATAAAGGTGGTACTACTCTCAATATTTAATATTTATTGTGACAACAGATATTCAAGAAATTATTTCACCTACAATCAACCCAGCGTGATATGAATTTGGTAGACCAGTACATTCCACATCCGATTGGTAGTCGGTATAGAATTCAAGGGATTCCTCACTAATATATCGCATTGAAATACAACCCACTAGATTACTTTTATTTTTAACATACCCTTTCAAAATATTTATATGTCGTTCAATGGGTTAAATCCATCTATATTGTATAGAACCACATAGTCAAATCACTCTCACCAAGTGAACTATCAAGTGAACCATTATATTAAAGAATTATATTAGGAAAAACATTTTAAATTCACATAATATGACAAAACATTCCTTTTCCATAGTTAGAAATTTCACTGGGTCTATAACTTTACAACATATAACATTGAAAAATAAACATAGCTTGGTTAATGTATAGTGGAAATTCTTGTAAATATCTACTGTAATGATACAAGCATTAGATATTATTTAAAAACATAACAGTCATGTTATTTCAGACTCTCTAACCTTAAATCATTAACTGAATTGATATTATTTCTATTTGATGAATACCCCTCTAAAATCATTACATCATTAAAGAAGTCAAGAAATTGATATCTCCCTTACCTGGAAAGAGTTTATGTTTTTGGATGAATAAAATTCTATTTTTACCATTCACTTTCACTAAATCTTATCCTATTATCATGTAAATCATGTCCAACATAGCCTTAAATCAATAATATTTTTTGTTAGATGCATTTAATAACGTGATATGACATTACCAAACACTTTTTTTCAATAAGAACAACATCAAAAAAATTCTGACATATATAAAATTCGAATATGGTAAATAAAAAACAATCTCCTTTTCCAACCAGTTTTCATAAGATTTTTTGAAAAATGTTTACCAAAAGCAATGTCCAAGTAAAGACCCTGACCTAAATAATTAAACCAAGGCCATAATTTATTACAATGTTTCCATGAACAAGTGTTCACATCTAAAAGGACTAAATATTTTAGTATATTTGGGAAAAAAGATACAGACATGTGTTTTAAATTAAAAATTCAATGAAAAAAACATAGAAACTTTTTTGTTAACATCCATGACACCAAGATTATCCCTAAAATTCATTCATAATATACATATTTACATCCTAAGGAAAAATAAAACATAAGAAGGGGGTGATCTTAGATGAATTTTAAGGGTAAAAAATACTATGGAAGCTATCATAAATATAAATAATAAAGAATGTTGAATAACTGACAAAATTGACAATAAAATATAATCTTGAGCATAATATGGCAGGAATAATAGAAGAATAAATAACGCCATGTAAATAATCACATGAAAAATAACCATGGATATTATAATAGTATAATAATCACATTTTTTATCAATTACTTATATCATAATGATGTAATTCAAAATTTTGGACATTTGAAACACACCGTTGATGCCTCTCCCATGACATCTATGAATAAATAGTTAAGGCCTTGGCCAAACCTGTACATGTTTTCTCTCATCAGACCTACTAATGAATAAATGGTCTATAGTGGGATCATTGCATCACTTACTCAGTCCAATAAATTCCTAATATGAATGAAGTGAAACAAACAACATATACAATTCATATGTAAATAACTTTCCCCAATCAATAAAAATAATCATTAATAATTCTGAGTAATATGTTTAATGGTATCAAGATAGTAACAACCATAGTAAAAGTGATCATTAAACATTTAATAAAATATTATAGATGATATTATAGATGATTAATATAAATTAATTATACTAATAAACAAATTATGTTTAAATTAATGACAAATACTCTAATAAAATCATCGAGGAATTCTTGGGAGAAAAACTCATTTTACCCTACAAAGAAGAGTTCTTTTAGGAAAATCATTTGTATTTGTCATAAAATCATGTTATAAATATATATGTACTAGAAAGGAAAAGGAAATTAAAATGACATTATTCTTGAAGAAAAAATTATTTCCATCTTAAGGGAAAATAAGTAAAAAAATATTGATTAAGAAACTTTAGAAATGGGGAACTTTTGTGTGGTTTAAGAGAAAATATAAGAATATTTGTTCCAAAAAAGGATTAATTGTTTAAAAAAATCATAAATGGAATAATATAGTTTTTATTATAAAATAATTGATTTTATACGAATACCTGTTGCTTAATACAATTATGGATTGCACTTGAAAATGTGTAAGAAACTGGGAAGTTCCCTTAAATCGGGCTTGCTTATCGGGAAGAATTGAGAAGGGAACCTAAAAAACATGTGTTATCCTATAAAATAAATATGAAATGATTTTTATATATGAGTTTATAAAATATACCTAGAATTTATATGAATTATATAAAAATAATGAATAATTATAATAGGGTAATGAGATAGATAGTGTGACACGAATGAAAAATGGTCGTTCAAGAAGAAATCATTACCTTATGTCTGAAATCATTTGGAACTTGTACACAATGTAATAGATACTAAAATTAATTAATTAATTAAGAAAATTTCACATGTATTTTTTTCGTATAATTTTACTAATTTCATTTATGACCTTTTTAATGAGTTATAAGATTAATTTTTTCATTCAGAAGTGTTCGTTTTCATGGTTTTCATGATTGGTTAACTTGTATACATGTGTAAAAGTTCATCTCAAATGGGAATATATTTACATAATAAAAGTTATATGTTAATAATTAACATCAATAATACTAAATGATTATATAATTCATTTAGTTATTTGGGGTTATTATGAATCATTACACAAGATGTTAGTGATAATCGTTTATATTATTTTCGTAGTTTTTGGTCATCATAAAATAGTTTTATATCAATAATTAATAACATGAATACATAATGGTTATAGAAAAATTTATAGGACCTAAAATTTATATTATATTCTTGTTTGACCATAAAAATCGATTTATGACCAAACATGAAGTCATAATTGATAAATAGAAACTGATCATCCACGAAGGTGGTAAATCGGCACCTCAAGGATGATGTTTTCATTTTTAGAATATAAAGGGGTGGCGAAGATAATTGACAGTGGATATCCCATTATCATAATAAAATAATAGTATATATATAATACCGGGTTATCATACTTGTTTCGATATAGGAGGTAAATAAATTATTAGAAAAGAAAACAAGTTAAAAGGTAATTAAAAGAACAAAAGTTGATTTTTACCTCTCAAATTCTTCTCCTTGAGAACCTTCTTAAAAAACATTAAAATGGTCTTTTTGTGAGACCATAAATACCAAGACGTGGGAGAGAGGATTGTGAGAAGAATTTTGCATAATCTAAACAATCTTCAAGGATGTGGAGTTTTTTTGGTTAAGGGGTGGTGAGGGGTGGTATTTATAGTAGAGGAGAGGTTTGTTTTTTTGAATATTTTATTTACTACTTTTTGGCTCAAGACTATGAATCGTTTGAAAAATATTACCAAATATATTAAAATAATTAAGGTTAGTTTATTAATATGGTGATTACACCATAAATGACTCAAGGAATATTTTATTTATCATATTATTTATTTATATAATAAATTACTGTATTTTACTATTTACAAAAAATTCAAGTATTTTTGAAAAATCCCAAAAATTCATCCTAATAATTTTTCTACATGTATAATTCTAAATTTAACGACATTTTATGAATATAATTTTCTAAATATGAGAAATTTAATTTTTTTTGAAAACAATTTACTCGAAAAATAGAAATATTAATATTATAACTACTTTTAGGATACATTTAAAAATTAATTAATGTATAATAAAATAAATTTAAAATCATATGAAAACAAAATATTAATTATGATTCTATTTTATAAAAATAAATATTATTTTAAAGCATTAGTTTATTGATAAAATTATAAATAATCATTTATGTTCCATAAGAATATGTACACTTAATTTGTAATTTTATTCCAAAAAATATAATTCCATGATATAAATATTAAATATTTATATTTATAATATATATAGATTTCAATTAAAATTTTATAAGTAAAATTATTATTCTATTGGTCAAATTACTATTCCTAATGGTCACATTACTATTCTATCTATCATATTTAACAGTATATTAGGATTTGAAAATAAATATTTTGTGAAGCATAAACTATTGAAGATGCCAAATTTTAAAAGACATAACATAATATCTTGGGGTGTTATATTCCCTATCTTTTAGTTTCTCAAATATTTGATCACCTGTTAGTGGAGATGGTGTTGTAAATTTTTCCGAACTCCCCCTAAATGATGTCGTCCAATATCGGTATTGTAAAAAACTATTATTTTATGAGATATATTATTTTAATTTCTTTGATGTCTTGATTTTTACAATACACCAAATTATCTTGCGCTATATGCAACACCATATTAGCTTTTAGTATACACAACACTATTATTGGCTTGTGTTGCACACAATTTCATGTTATTTTCATAGAATTTATTTCAAAAAACACTGAGTATATTTTTTTTTCAATGTATAAATGAACTATGTTTAGATTAAGTTATACGCAACACCAATGGATGCTTTCACTACACACAACAATGAGTTGGCTTGCGTTAAATGCAAGAGCGACATTCCTCAATAGTTTGTGTTGTACGGGATATAGAGTTTCACTAAACAACAATAAATTATCATTTAAATGGGATATAAACTAGCCTTTATGAATTTTACTAAACACATTTGAATTTTCTATAACATTAGAATTCATCTTACACATAATATGAGGGAAAATCAATTTTTTGGATAATAGAAGTATTTTTCATGAAAATGAATTATTACCGCCTTTTGATTGAAAAATTATTTTAAATATAGTTTTTGAAACTTTTATAAGCTATATTTTACAATATAAACTTATTATTTGTAATTATGTCATAAAAATTTCTATTGGATATATTTTTTATGTTTTTTTATAACATTCATATTTTGATAAATAGTAAAAATATGATAAATTTTAATTAAAAACTACTTTTTTTCATCGAGAAACATTAAATTGTCAAATAACAATATTTAATGGTTTTAAAGTATACATATAATATATTTTTATATTTTAAGACAATTTAATTCATTATAATTAACTTTACATTGAATTTATATGTAAAAACATCTCAATCTTTTGTAATGTTTAAAAAAACCCACATTTTTTCGAGAATGGTATTAATTATAAATTAATTACTAGAAATTTTGTGTCTTGAATTTGGAAAAAGGGATTCCATATTTGGATTGATAAGGTTAAAATTGTGTACGTAGGTACTTTTTATTTTAGGACATTGTGAATAGTAACTTCAAAAATTATTTTATTTACCACGGTTAATGGGTAAACCTGGTAAATAAGGGTACAAAATAAAAATATAATAATATTAAACTACCTTAACAGGTGCCATAATCCTATTTTATGAGATATTTCCAACCATGGGAATCCTTGGGCCGATTTTGGGACCCCATTTATTCACCTGGATGTGAAAATTACAATTTATAAAAATTAATTTAAAGTAAGGATAATTATAACCTAAACCTATATCTATTACTAAATAGATTTTAATATGGGTTTATATAATAGATCGCAATAACTATAAATATTAATTGGAAATATTGACGGATTTTTAAATCATGGTATTTTATTTATAAATTTTAGACATTAGAAAAATATATTTATTTATGACACAATAATGATGTAGTGATTACCTCATTAATTAAAGATTCAAATAAATGAATTTATAAATATTAAAATAGATTTAATTTGAATAGTTTTATATCATCCACGAACTTTATAGATGACGTTGAAATATTAGATATAATTTAATTCTTTTTTTCTAAGTAATAAGGTTGTTATTAATATTTAAAAATTCAAGTATGAATAGAGTCCAAAATTGACACAATTCATAACTTAAAACAAAAAATAGTTTATTAAATGATATTAATTAAGTAAAAATCTATTCTTCATCAAAATGGTTAATATAGGTCTAAATTTGTCATAAATAATTTTTTCTGGGTTTTTTGATTTGATATTTTAATTACATTAACCCACAATGTTTAAATAACATGATATCACAGTATAATTAAAAAGTGTAAAATAAGAGTAAAACCAAAATGATAAGGATAAAAAAATATTTAAAACATGTAAAAAAATAACCAGATGATAGGTATTCTAACCAAAATTATCTTATCTTTTAATTAAATATGTTTTGGATCCTTTTAAATTGATATTTAATTTATAATAAATTAATATTTTGGAACCTTCCTAAAGGTTCCATCTCCTCTCCTGTAAAAGGGAACCCCCTCCCTCTCCTCTTAAATACATTTTGATCATTAAATATTATCCAAAACCAAACCATATATATTCTAAACCTCCCTAGTTACATTCTATATGTTCTTTTCTTCTCAAAAGACTAACTCTTATGCCCTAAGAGGAATTTTAATGAAGCAGATCAAGGAAGAGGTAATATCTTCTACCGATTATTTCAAATTTCTTTCTTCTTATACATACTCTTATTTAGTTGTTTAATTATAAAGTAATGAAATAAGTATAATTCATATAATGATATGTTAGTATAAATATTAAATAACCGATTTTCACTTTCTATCCATCCTATGAAAATCAAAATCACCGCGCGTGCGTACGTACGGATTACCATCTCTACGCCGTGGTTTAATCTGTTTTCACCACCACCATATTTGGATGGTTATATTGGTAAAAATAATAGCTATATATTATTATTAAAACATTATAGTAATTATGAGATATTATAAACCATCCACATCAATACCATTCATCAATTATGGGAATGATATCATCGCTCGTGCATACGTATGGCTTACAGTCTCAACGACGTGATGTGATTAATTCTCCATGCTAACAATTCAAGAATTATTATAAAGTATATATAATAAATTATGTTGAAATATATGACATAATAGTTCTACTAGATTTATATATATATATATTTCATTTACTTACTTCCATCCAATTCAACAAGGAAATGAAGACATCGTTCATGCGTACGTACGACCTACCGTATCCATGGATGTTGTATTCCATTTAATTTATCTATATTATATATATATACTTAATATATAATATATATATAAATAATGTTTTAAATTCTATAATTATGTTAATCATGATCGATGTAATCATATGATGAATAATAATACCACGCACGTACAATTATTTACCCCAAACGTCGCTTTAACAAGGAATTGACAAATGAACGGGTAATATAAAGTCATAAGTGAATCCAATATGATATCATATATTTTATTATGGTTATGTTACAAGTTAATAATATGTTTAAACCAACTATACAGATGTTTTAGACACATATAGAAGAAATTGGACCTAAGGTAAGAGATAACATTTCCAATCATGTTTTATCCGAGATTGTTTATTCATAAGTATCTACTGGGTATTTATTTATCATCCATGTACAGGTTTTCTAAAAATGTTCCCATAAAATGTGTACTATTAATCTATGTATTTTTGGATTCATTTTTACCCATTTTGACTTTTACTACATGGTGTGCAAGGAATCATTCTTTTGTTTTCCATACGATGTACTTTTTGACTTTTCCGATAAAAGTATGAAGAGAATGTTTTTTTAACTTATACGGAATGGACACATTTTTACTAAGTCATAACACCTAATTTCGATGAAGATTCTTCTACACTATTTCAAGATTATTTTCAACTAAATTATTTTCTTTTTAAAATGGCATGATATTTTGAGAAAAGAAAATGTTATTAAAAAAGAAAGGATATTTTCCTCAAGAACTAAGTTCAAGTGGTTTATCAAAATTATTTTCCATCTACGTTAACATAGGGTTATATTTCTATACCTATTATTACTTTTATTTTATTAGTTTTATGATGGAATTATTTTTATAAATCCCATTTATCTTATATGGATTATGTTATGATGGCATGATGTTTAAGAATCCCTTTTTATTTCATGTGTTATACTATGATGAATGGTTTATGATTTTGTGGAACATATAAGAATGATTTCATTATAAGATGGGTGGGACCTATATATCCCTTCAATTAATTTGGTAATGATTTATATCTCATGATATAGACATGACTTGAAGGGAAAGTAAATCAATTTCAGTAATACATGGTTAAAACGACAAGTAAACCCAATTTAGTAATGGACATGGACTACTATGATGGTCTTGGAAGCCATTACTTGGCTTATATGGAAATAATATTTTGTGATTATTAGTTTTAAAAAATTAAATGTTTTATTCCAATGTTATTCTATCATGGTAAATGTTTCATTATGATCTATGCCTTACGTACTACAAATATTTATGTCATTGCTGAATATTTTGATGTTTAAAAATTTTGTTCATGCTTATACCTTAAACTTTTTATGGATTTTTTTATGTTCTCCATGTTAACCTTTTCTGAGAATTTGAGCTCACCTTTTTTATGTTCTATTTTCCCCATGATATAAAAGAAGGTTTTAGGTAGAAAAACAAAATGGGAAGATATTTATTTGATATGTTAAAGATCTTTCACCAATAGAAGATTATGTTTCGAGTTTCCAAAGACACTAAACTAATATGATTTTTGGGAGTATATTTTTTTAATGTATTAAGTATTCTGAAAATGTAATTAAATTTACATATTTTCCATGATAGGGTCTCTACAGTTGGTATCAGAGTGAAGGTTTAGTCAACCTTTGGAAACTAGGATGTGAGAACATTAGTGAGATCCCTACAAATAGTACAATGGTTTTTTTGGGATATAAAAAAGGTTAAGTATAACAATAGGTTACAGTCTAAGAATTATGGTTATGATCATAAATAAACGATAATTAAACTTATGATGATATATATTGAAGCTACTCACGCTTGACTATGTGGTTTTCCTAGTATGAATTTTCCTCTCACACTATTATTTTCGGGTTTTAGCCGATGGCTAGAACTCGAAGAAACCATCTTAATGATCAATGCACTAGGAAATGTATTGATTGTGATCTTGAATAAAAAATTCATATGGAATATGGAATGAAAAATCGTATTTCTATACTTACGAAATCTATGAATCATTCTGGGCTCCCAAATGAGTAGAGAAGGGAATAACATTTTGTTGAGTCCTTTATGAGGCAACGTCCACCTTCATTCGGTGGGTCTTCTAATCCACTTGTTACTGAACAATGGATCAGTACCATTGAAAATATATTTTCCATCCTTCGGTGTTCAGAACATGAAAACATCATTTTGGATGTCTATCATTTAGAAGGTGAATCAGACCAGTGGTGGACTCTAATTAACAATACAAGGCACCAAGATGAAATTTAATCCATAGAATTGGATGAGTTCAAAAAAATATTTTTCTATAATTACATACCTCATATTCTTCAAACAATGTTTGAAAAGGTTTTACTTGAGCTTAAGAAAAAATATGAGGAATATGTTGGTACATATTAGGAAAATTTTACAAGTATTGGAAGGTATGCTTCTGGATTTATCATCTAACCTAAAAGTAAAGTTGATAGATTCTTTGGTGGATTAAAACCAAATCTTCAAAGGGTATTATCTATAAGAGAATTCAGTATCTATGAAGATATTTTTCTTAGTTTTCTCAAGGTAGAACTAGATGTTCATGTCACATATCCATCTCATGGTTTTGACAAGAAACGAAAGATGGTGTTCAAGGGAAAATATTGAAACAACGGTGAAAAAATATAAATTTTTATTATGCTCAAAGTGTGGAAAGAATCATGGTGTAAATTTTCTTAATGGGACTAGAAAATGTTTGAAGTGTGTAAAATAAGTTCATTGAGCACCTGGGTGCCTATGTAATGGGAAAACGATTTCTAATGATGTGAATGGAGAAAATACTATACGGAAAGCACCACCAACACTTCTATAATATATATTAAAGGAAATGGGACATTATGCTAACCAATTCCCTAATCCAAGGGTTAATAATTATCTACATCAACAACCACTTAATGAAAAATACAAAGGTAATTCACATATGATCACTGTTGGTGATGTCAAGTATTACAATGAAGTAGTGGAATTATTAAGTGTTCATGTAATGGGATTTCAAAATAGTGTTGTGGAATCTCATTTATAGTATTGTGGAATATTTTTATATCGATGTATGGGTATATTATGGTTTTGAATTATTAAATGGTACCAGTAACCATGAAATGTTATTGAAATATTTTTAGAAAGTAGATGATATGCGCATAATGAAGGGATAAGGAGAAAATAATTTGATTGATAGTAGTAATGCACTCGGGACTGATAAAAGGAAAAAGTGAAATCATGGTTTGAGTATATAGAATTTTTTGTATATTTCCTGTGTGGAAAGAGTTAATTTTGATAGAATTCATGTTGTCACTATGGTTCTATGTTAATTTATGTTATTATAATATTTCAAGAGAATATACAAATAAGGTATTTAGATGTTTGGAATGTGATAACTAAGAACTACCAAATGAGAAATGAGAGAAATATGTTTTGTCAATTTAGTTCACCTCTTTAAAATGTATTATATTTTTAGTTATTGGATGGATTGTAATGTTATAAATTTATGTATAGTATAATTTATATTCTGGTTGATGTTTGTTAGATTAATGTATTATCTCACTATAGGTAGACTTATGCATATTTGATGACCCATTTTAAACTTTTCGTTGAGATGGATGGAATGATATATAATCCTGTCGCATGATCTTCTAACACTATAAGAATGAAAAATTATACTTCAATTCTTTAAATAAGAGATGAATTAGAAATTTTTCAGGGAATGACCAATAGTGATATTACACTAAAATCAAGTATGTATTTCACCTTATGAAAAAATTATTCAACATTAGGGAAATTTTATTGAAAACCAAAATTGTTTTTCAAGTACCCTCTTATCTGATGAATCATATAATCCCTTAAATAATCATAGATTTATGGATTTCTGTTAGTTGATATTCTCCTAACCTTATTCTCTAACACTATCCATCAGATCATGGTGGTTAGATTTCTCTTCAATGTCCATTTTTATCACTTCCCACCTATGTTATCAAATGTGGAAACCCAGTGATGAGTTACTTTGGATAACCATTATATTTTTAACATTACTTTTTAAAATAATGTCTTTGTATCCCTTTCCATGATGTGGGTTTCCATAAAAGAATCATTCAAGTAGAAAACCATTTATAACCCTCATAAATTTCAAGGGTGAAATAAATTTTAAGGGGGGTTTAATGTAAAATTCTAGGATTTTATGAGATATATTCATTTAATTTATTTTATGTTCAGTGTTTTACACTACCCCAAGATCAGCATGAGCGATATTCAACACTGTATTAGCTTGCAGTATACACAACAATATTCTTGGCTTCTGTTGCACAAAATTTCAAGTTCTTTTGATAGAGTTGATTTCACGCAACACTGAGTAAATATTTTGTTCAATTTATAAATGAAATATTTATAGATTATGTTACACACCACAGCAAAGGAATCTTTCACTACACTCAACACTTACATTGCGTCCGTTACACAAAAGAGAGACCTTCCGCAATAGGCTGCATAGTACGCGATACTGAGTTTTACTAAGCAACAATATATTATTATTTAAATGGGATATAAACTAGAATTTATGAACAGTATTAACCACATTATTAATTTTATATAACATTATAATTCATTCTATACATGATATGATAACAAAATCATTTTTTCGGATAAAAGAAGTATTTTTCAAAAAAATGTTGTTTTACCACCTTATGACGGGGTACCCAATTTAAATATAGTTTTTGACAAGTTTATAAGTTATATTTGATAATATAAATTTTTTATTTATAATCAGGAAATATAATTTACTTTGGATAAATTTTTTATATTTTTCTGATAGCATTCACATTTTGATGATGAGTAAAAATACGCTAAATTTTAATTAAAAACAACTTTTTTCACTGAGAAAATTTACATAGTAAAATTATAATATTTAATTGTTATAAATTATTAATATAGTATATAAATATATTTGAAGACAATTTAATTCATTGTAATTAATTTTACATTTAATTCACATGTAAAAACATTGCATTCATTTGTAATGTTTTAAATAAAAAACTATTTTTTACAACGAGATTAATTTTAAATTAATTACTGAAAATTCTATGTTTTTAATTTGGAAAAATGGAATCCATATTTGGAATCAAAAACTTTAAAATTGTGTAAATATTTACTTTTAGTTACTGGAAATTATGAATCGTAACTGTAGTAATTATTTTATTTATCATGGTTAAAGGTTAAATCTGGTAAATAAGTGTAAAAAAATATTATTATAATAATATCAAACTTCCCTAATACATGAAATAATCATATTGGATGTGATATGTACGACCATGGGTATCCTCGGATCAATTTTGGGACCCAATGGATTCACAAGGAGGTTAAAATGACAATTTAAAAGAATAAATTTAAAGTAAGGATAATTATAACCTAAACCTATATTTTTTTCAAAATAAATTTTAATAAGGTTATATATAATAGATATTTAGGCCTATAAATATTTATTGGAAAGGAAAAAATATTTCATTTGTCATGGTATTTTCTTTATAATTTTTAGACATTATATAATTATATTTATTTGTCACACAATAATTATGTAGTGATTAACTCATTAATTAAAGATTCAAATAAATGTATTTATAAATATAAAAATATATTTAATTTTAATATTTTGATGTCATAAACGAATTATCTTGATTCCAATGACAAATTAGATATAATATAGTGACTTTTTTATAAGTTATAAGTTTTTTATGAATTTTTAAAAAGTTATGTATGAATAGTGTCCAAAATTGACACAATTCATAACTTGAAACATAAAATAGTTTATTAAATGATATTAAATTTTTAAAAACCTAAAATCTAGAAAAATGTTTAATATAAGTACATATATTTGATAAATAACATTTTTTGGGTCATTTGACATGATATGGTAAATAAATTAACCCCAAATGTGTAAATAACATGAGATCATGATAAGATTATGTGGGGTAAAATAAGAGTAAAACCAAAAAGAAAAGGATAAAAATATTTTCAAAACCTATCCAAAAATTATTGTATGATGTTTATTACAACAAAAATAATCCTATATTAGAATTAAATATGTTTTTGACCATTTTAAATCAAAATTAAATTTTTAATAAATTAATATTTTGGAACATTCCAAAAGTACCCCTCGCATTTCCTTTAAAAGGGCATCTCCTCCCTCTCCTAATAAAATAATTTGGAGCCTTCATTCTTGGAAAAAACCTTCCAATTTCTCTTATCCACTTTCTTATTTACATTATATATGTTCTAGTCTTATAAAAATACTAACTATAGTTCGCGATGAGGAATTTAAAATATTCGCATCAAGGAAGATTTAATCTCTTCTACTGATTCTTTCAAATTTCTTTCTTATTATACATAATCTTATTTAGTGGTTTCATTATAATGTAATTAAATAATTACAACCCATATAATGATATTTTATTATAAATATGAAACAACCATATTTCACATTTTATCCATCCAACGAAAAATGAAATCAACGCGTGTGCGTACGTACGGATTACCGTCTCTATGTCGTGGTGTAATCTGTTTTTTCACCACCACCTTAAATGGATGGGTGTAATGGTGGTAATAAAAACTATATATGATTATTATAACATGATACTAATTCTGGGATATTATAAACCATACACACTAATTTCATTAAATAATTATGGAAACGATATCATCGCTCATGCATACATACAGCTTACAGTCACCACGACGCGATGAGATTCATTCTCCATGTAAACCATTAAAGAATGATTATTAAGTAATTATAACAAATAATAATAAAATATATAACATAATAGTTCTATTGGGTTTATATATATATACATATGTGTGTGTGTGTGTGTGTCATTTACTCACTTCTATCCAATTTAATAAGGAAACGAAAACGGTGTTCATGCGTACGTACGGCCTACCCTCACCATGAACAGTGTATTCCATTTCATTTGCCTATATATAATATATAGTTATATAATTAACATATAAGATATATATAAATAATTTTTTTACATTCTGGATGTATGTAAATTAGGATCTAATAAATCATATGAAGAATAACAGGTCAAAACACGTACGATTATTACCCAAAAAATCGATTTAACATGGAATTGAAAAATGAACAGGTAATATAAAGGAGTATGTGAATATAATATGATATCATAAATATTATAATGTTTATTTTACATGTTAATAATATTTTAAACCGATTATATAGGAGTTTCAGACACATGTAGAAGAAATTAGACCCAAGGTAAGGTATCACTTTTCCAATCTTATTTTATCTGAGATTGTTTATTTGTAAGTATCTATTGGGTATATATTTATCATCCATGACCATTTTTTTAAAAAATATCCCCATAAAATGTTTTATTTTCTTATTTGTATGTTTATATTAATTTTTACGCATTTAGACTCTTACTACATGGTTTGGAAGAAATATTTCTTTTGTTTACCATATGAGGTACATTTTGACTTTAATGGTAAAAGTATGATGAGAATGTTTTTTTAAATTATACAGCATGGAACTATTTTTACATATTATTAACTTCTTATTTACATGAAGATTCCTCTACACTATTTCATGTTTATTTTCAACAAAAAATTTTTCTTTTAAAATTGTGTGGCATTTTGAGAAAAGAAAATGTCTTTGAAGAATAAAGGATATTTTCCTCATGAATTATGTTCAAGTGGTTTAACCAAATAATTTTCTATATAGAATGACATAGGGTTATGTTTATATCCATATTATTACATTTATTTGATTATGATTATGATGGAATAATTTTTATGAAGTCTATTTATCTAATATGCATTGTGTTATGATGGCATGATGTTTAAGAATCCAAATTTTTCAAGGGTTATGCTATACTGAATGATTTATGTTTTAGTGTAACATGTAAGAATGATTTCATTATGATATTGGGGGGACCGATATCTCCCTCCAATTAAATGGTTATAGATTTATATCTCATGATATAGATATGTCTAGAATGGAAAGTAATCCTGGTTGAGTAATACAGGCCTGGAATAACATGTTAACCCGGTTCAGTAATGGACTTCGTCCACTATGATAGTATAGGATGTAATTCCTTGGATAATATATAAATAATATTATTTTCTTATAATTTTTCCATAATTACTTGTTTTATTCCAATGATATTTTATAAGGGTTAATATTCCGTTATGTTCTATGCCTTATGTACTACCAAGATTTATGTCATTGCACAATATTTTGATTTTAAAAATTAATGTTCATGCTTTTACATTATAATTTTTTGGGACTGTTTTATGTTATCCAAGTTTACCCTTACATAGCATTTGATCTCACCCTTTTCATGTTTTTCCCAATATATAAAGAAATATTTTATGTAGGAAATCAAAATGGGAAGATCATTATGGGAGATATCGAAGATATTTCACAACTAGAATATTATATTCCATGTTTCCAAAGGCACTAAACTAATATGGTCTTTGGGAGTCAGTTTATGTAATGTATTAAGTATTCCACAAATGTAATGAAATTTCCATGTATTACAAGTTAGGGTATCTATAGGTACTTATGTCATTATAGTAGAAATTTGTGATGTCTTAGAAACAGTCTTTGATAAATATTTCAACCTAATTGACTATGTACCCTGTTCAGAAATGAGACAAACCTGAGTTTCATTTATTATATATCATGAAAATTTAGAATAATTATAAAATTCAATTATTATCCCATAAAAAATGAAACTCAATTTGAAATACTTATTTCTATAAAAATTATAAAAAATAACAACTAAATCCCACAATAATATAAAATCTTTGATCAATGGAAACAAATAGACATTAATATCATCACCAAGAAATTCTGGTCATAATATAATCATAGATAACATAAAATATTTTTGTTTCAAGCATAACCATGGTGTAAAATTATAATTTACCAACATAACCATTCCTGAATTATGACTGTAGTTTAGAAAACCAAAAAATGATTCCCTAGATCTATTGATAGCACATGATAAAATTTTCTTAGCTTGTTTAAAAATTATATATATTCATGATCAATTATTTTTCACTGAGGAGATACTAATGTGTGATGAGGTTTCCCATATTTAATTCTTACATTTTTCATGTCATATTAATTTTCATGTAGTCGCCACAATTGCATAAAGGTTAATAAACCATGGAACGATTGGAAAGTACCATACAACTTTCATAGGACCTAATTAATTATTCATATATCAATAAGCACCAAACTATGTAAATTCATTAATTATTTTCAACGATTATGAAATTTTTTAAAATAATTTGGACAAGCATGTATTCTTTCATAGATATTACCCCTAAAATGTAGATTTCATTTAGCATCATATGTTCAGTTATGAAGCTCATTCTCTTCTGGGAGTATATCATTAAAGAGAGAAAGTTGTTTAGTAACACTAGTGTCACTCTATCTGTGTATAGATTTTAAATAATTCGTCTTCATAATGGCATACAATACATTATATTTAGTGTGACCAATATACAAGGCATCTTTACCCAACTTTTTAACATCAAAAAAATATTTTGGACAATCATGAAGTTCTTCTTCAAATATCAATTTTTTTCCTTAATATGATCATCATCATCATTCACACGTATAATAACATCTTTAATATAGTCTTCTTCATTGTACACAATTTTAATCATATCATATGATCCATAAAATGTAGTGATATCCTAGTCTCTAGATACATCACTTTCTCCCCATTTTTATTCCATCATTCATAACTTCAATCTATTCTGGGGTATATCAAGTGTTCTTCCAACTTCTTTGGACTAATTAGTGTTGAATAATAACAGTGTAAACATAGAAAAAATATTTAAGAAGGTTCATATGCATGATATTTTTAAAACATGATGAAGTCTTTCACCCCATACTCATAATATTTTGTCATATGATTGGAATCCATCCATTTTCTATTCATATATATCCTTTTTGGTTCAATAATATTTATATTTAATATAATTAATAAAAACAATAGGGGACTTTCAAATAATGGGAACCCAACATTTGAATGTTTCAAATAATTTCATAATGCTTTGAAGAAAAATGGTAATTAGAATTGAGAAATGAATTACCCCACTGGTGGTTGGTGTTATCCTTTAAATTCATCCACAATGTTCATAGGTACCTTGTATGATATAACGACAACACAGAGTAGTTCAAGAAACATTGGTTCATGTCTGGAATATATGGGAGATGAGTCTTACGAAACAAAATGCATTAATAATTGTTAAGGAGATAAATATAATGAGGATGATAGTTATTGTTGACTTTTGTTTCATCACAGTCATCACCTTAGAAGCTAACACCAAATTAGAGAGTAGATATATTTGTGGAGGACTCACCCATTTTAAACCATGCAGGTGATGATGGATGTAAAGTAGGTTTAGAAACTGCAATGGGGTTAAACCTTAATTCACCTTTTATGGGAGTGAGATCATGATTCATATCATTTGGGTTGGATAGAGTTAGTGAAATTCACATTACAAGGTGTTATTATTAGCTTATATTATTTAGGAAGTGAGTTTTTATATATTTAGGAGGCCACTAAATGTCAATATGATCATATAAATATTGAAAACACCCTTTTTCCTTATATATGTATTTATCAATAAATATATATACCACTCATCCCATTGATAGAGAATACTATATTATAAAAAAATCCAATGAATCTAATCACTTTAATTTTAAACTACAAAAACCAATTTTAAATTCAATTTGAAATTTAAAGTATCATTTATTTAGATCATCATTGAAATCCCAAATATCATCCTCATTCTGAAACATCATAGAAATCCATTTTATTAACTTTAAAACCTATCATTTACCCTTTAAATCACATTTATATTATAAAAAACCATTGAAAATATGACTATTGAATGTAATAATGAAATTTTTTAAAAAATAAAATCTATATTATTTGAATGTTATTTCCATAACAAAAAATACATCTATTAAATACAATAATAGTTTCAAAAACTAAAAAATAAATTAATATGTTTTTAAAATCTTTTCAACACTGAAATTATATTTCCAATCATTAAGTTCATACTCAGATTTTGAAATAAAAAAACTAAAAAAATATCATATATTTCACATCACACCTCTTTGGTCTATCAAGATTGTGTAGTACATGAACTATTTTTATATTATGGCGCTATAAATCATAGTTTGTTTGAAATCCAACTCTACTGATATGATAACGTTCTTCTTCATGAGTAAAACATGGTCAAACGATGTAATGGTAAAAAGAAATTGAATAAGATCCCCCTTAGATACATTCTTGAACGTGAAATCCATAAAAAATTCAATCTAATTTGGAAACACATTCAACACACAATTAAAAGAATACATCCCACTTCAATTCATTCTAATATTAAAAAAAATTGATATAATAAAATATGACTTAATTAGTGAATTGATTTTTTTTTCTAAATAGAAATATTCATATTATAAAATTATAAAATTATAAAATTATAATTTAGATAAATAAAATTTATGAAAGTATAAAAGAATTAAAAAATTGATAAATTTACAAAATTATACAAGTATAAAAGTATAAATTACATATGTATATATAGTTATATCTGTATATAAAATTATAGACATATATAAAAGAAAAAATTTTTATATAAATTTTAAATGAATATAGATTTTAAATAAATATATTTTATTTATAAATGTATATAAAATTAAAAAACTATATAAATGTACACATATGTTATAAAAGTACACATAATTTATAGAATTATATAGTTTTACAAATTTATAAAAGTATAAAATAATAATATATATAAGTAAAATTTATGAATGTGTAAATGTATATTAATTTATAATTAATAAAAAATATAATTGTATATTAATTTATTAATCAAGAAAATTATAAAAGTATAATTAATTAATAAAACCTTAAATTGAAACTAAATATGTGCTCTCCATGATCATCTATAAAGAGAACTCTCCATGCTCGTCTTCTCCATTCTTTTGTGGTTTCGTCCCCTTCACTCTCGACTCTACCCCTCGATTATCGACTCCTCTCCTCTGCTCTTGGATTAATCTCACCTTTGGTTATTTCCATTGTGGTTCTTCACAATTATCCAGTTTTTTCTATCGAATGTATGTGTTTTGGATGGACTTTGTTGCCTTGACCTGCACTGGTCTCAAGTTCCATTGTGTCTCTCTGTGTTTGAGATGTTATGGAGGTAACCTAGAGGATTTGGGATTCTGGTTCAGTGGATGTTGGATTTCCAGCTGCTACTGGAGTCGGTCTTTCATCCTTAGTCACCCAAATCCACATTAACCTAGGGTTCCACCACTCCTCTCTAGGTTCATGTTGGGGATATGGGTATATAAAGTTTTGATCTTATGGTTTGCGGTTTTCATGGTTTCTTTAAGGTTTCACCCCAACTCTCTTTTCAGTTTCTTTCTCAGCCATCATCAGAATTTTTTCCCCAATTTCATGTTTCCCTTTTTAGTCCTCTTTCTCAATATTGGATTTATTTTTATCAATGGTGTCTTTTTTGCGTACAGGATGTTTGTGTCTTTTGTATATGGGTTTCTTTATTCTGGTGAGTTGTCTGTACATTGACAGTGCTGGTGATGGTGGATTCGATTCGGTGATGTAGTTATGAAATTGATGATCAACAGTGTGTGGCTGATGATGTTGACTCTAAACAATGACTCGAGATACATTGATGTCAACATAAGTGGAGTTGCCGGGATGTGTCATTGTATCGATGACAATGAAATCTTATTTCAGTGATGATGTTGTTCGTTTCTGGTGGCGTTGAATTTTTTGGAGGTAGAGGACATTAGATATGAGGCTGATGAACTTCGAGATGTGTTAATGTTGAAGGTGATGGTTATTGGCTGATGTCGTGATGATGGAAGGTTATGTGATTGATAGATGGTGTCTCATACATAGTGTGACATGTGGATCGAGAAGGATATTAGGGTAGCTTTTCTGTTTTAAAATATGAATCATTATGGGTGGTTCTGAATTTTGAAATGGGTTGGATTTGAAGTAGTAAAAAATTGTGTGGTTACTCAATTAGGGTTTATCTAAAGTGGAATTTGAAATTTGAATTTAGTATGTTGTATTTTGATACTCTAATTGGGGTTTTTATGGGTGGTTTGTGGTGGTTTTTGGATGGTTCCCACTTTCCCAAAAATTTGTTTCTTAAAAATAAAATAAAAAATGGACTATGGAACTTTATATGTAAATTTATATTATATAAAATTTATATATTCATATAAATTTATAAATAAATTAAACTATAAAATTATAAAAATTTAATCAAAACCAATTATTATATTATTTAAGTATAATATTACATTCAAAAAAATTTATAAAATATATTAATTTAAAATCATATAGTACTTTAAAATCCTAAACATTAAATGTTTTGTATATATTAAAATAAATTTTCATTCCATGAAATTTTTAATCATAATTAAACTTGAAACACATTATCAACACTTTTAATATAAAGTATTTCTTGAAATTACATGTAAAAATTAAAATCAAATTAAAATTATTTTTGAAGACAAAAAGACATTTTTGAATTACACACTTCCGTCATAAGGGTTTATAAGAAAATTTAGAAAACACATGGTTCTCATGGAAATTGTGAAATAATTTAAAACTTATATTTTTTTAATATTTAAATATTTAACATTCATTATAAACATAGAGAAAACCACTTTTGTATCTTTTGGTATCCACTAACATAATTAATATTGTTATTAGAAGTTGAAAACATGAAATAAAAGTCCAAAACAATCCATAGATAAAGAGTTAATTGTGGGGAATACCAACTTACAACTCAATGATTTTAATAATGGAGACCCAACTCTACCCCAAAGATGTCCAAGAAACCCAAAAGAGGGATCACACATGATAATACCATGAAAAGAAATGAAAAATTGATTATCTGCACTCTAGATTTTGGCACCATAAAGAATTAATATAAGAATAGTGTATGTATCATACGATAAGTGAGAATGAGTCATTGGAAGTTTGTAAGTGTCATTACCTTTTCAAAACTTATAGAACACATTTTCACTGTGATGGAATAGGTTGTGCCCGTAGCAAGGGGAAGACCAGAGAAAGAGAGAATATGTAAAGATGGGGATAGAGACTCTTACTAAGACCAGATATAGGAATTTTGGGGGCTATTTTTTCAGTTTATCAAGAAGAAGTTAATATGCACACAAATGAGGTGCAACTAAAAAATATACTACGGTTCTAGGTACTAACATTATAAATTGAAAAATACATTAGATTGTAGAGATTGATTCGTTGAAGATGTATATCTGTGACAACTACAGGATTTAACAAAAAAGATGATAGGGCTATGGTTCCATGAAATCTTGACATACGACCGGCTATAAGGCTCTATTAGTGTTCTTTTATAAGAACTCATAAGGCTTTAATCGGTGCTTTAAAAAAACACTTATAAAGATAAGTTTTATCAGCATTAAAATAGAAAGTGCTATTAAAACTACAACTTATCAATGCTAAAAAAACCCTGATAAATATCAAATCATAATAATATTTTTTATTTTATATATTTATAAAATTAAATAATATATATATATAATTATTATTATAAATAAATATACCTAAAAATATTTGTATATATTTATAAATACTTATATATATTTATAAATATTTGAATATATTTATAAATATATTTATATAATTATATCGATTATAAACTTATAAATATAATTAATATATTTATTATAATTGTACAGTTATATATATATTTATTTAAATTATATTTATAAATAAATATTTTTATAAGTATATTTAAATAATTATAAATTAATATATATAATTATAATAAATTTATTTATTAGTAATTTTATAATTAATTAAAAATATATATATATAAAAATAAATAAAAATAATTTTACTCAAAAGGTTCTGGAGATATGAAATCCTGATCCTAAAAAAATTATTAGAAAAATAAATTCATAAAAGAGATGAAAAGAGGACGGACGGGGTCGAAAAAATTCCCTCATCCATAAGGGAAAACTAGAAATCATGAACGTGATTATTCCCTTAATCATGATCAATTTCATCATCGCCATAATCATTCACCCACTCTAAGTATGATTTCCTTTGATTGAATATCACATAGTACCTCTGGTTTATATTTTCTTGCTCTAGAGTGAGCTGGATCTTAGATTCATTAGAACAAGTCCTGGTAGGCACATTTTTTCCATGCCCTCATGCAGAAACCCAATCATCTAAACCACTCTCTCAGCCACAACCGTTGGGATTCCTACACCATCACCAAGATTTTTGATTCCATGTTCCATCAGGTTCTTCTTTCTCAACATCCAAATTGTCTATCACTATGAAAAAATGATCCTTACCAATAAGTTCATTATTGTATTTACCACCAGTGTCCAGATCTTTGACATGCCTTCACTCCTCATTGATCGATTCAGGAACACAATATCTATATGAAGCAACAAAATTCAATTTTGAACAATCTAGGTTCTATTCAGAACCAGTTTTCCTAAGTGGAACCACCTAAAAGCCTTCGATGTCTATAAGAAGTAGCTAAAAGAAGCTTCATTTATCTAGGCTCCATGTGGAATTTTTGTTCTTAATATGCACATTTATACTTTTTGATAGAACAAATGTTAAGTTTTTTTTCTTTCCATTTTGATCCCTAGATGTAATCTCAAGCTCCTCCATTAGTTTTTAATCAACAAATACTTGAATGTCTATTTCATGCGCTAATATATCTTCCACTACATCCTCCACTATTCCGTCTTGATGGACAACAGAGGCTTCATTATCCTTTTTTTATAACAATCCATAGAGGCTCGGGCTATGAATCATTACAATTATTACTAATTACAAAAACATCAAAATAATTCTATCCACAAGATGGGACAAAATTAGGAAAAGACCCAACTTTTATTAACCCAGCTGAGTATTGAGCATTATCAACTATAAAATTAGGAGATGATGTAATACCCTGATTTGCCTACTTTGCATACTCTACCCATGAAATCTTCCTAGTTTTTTGTTTCTTCATATCATAGGAAACAAGAGGGGGATACCTTCCATTTTTTGATGGACACTTTGGCCCATACAAGTGGGATGTCTTCATGAGAGGGAGCCCAAAATCTGAAGCAGCGGGCTCTTTAAAAGAGATAGCATTTTTCGAATCCTCCTTCGATCCTTCTTCAGATCATGGGAGACTAACTATGGTTTATCATTTGAATTAATAGAAAAATTTTGTAGTCTTATAAAATTTCCTTCAGAGTGGCCAACATAATTACAATAATGGTTGAAATATGAGAAATTTTCATACTCCAAGGAGATATTGATATTTTCTAAAGTCATTGAATGGATCTTTATTTCAATAATAGTGGAAGAGAGACCGTACTCCACCGATATTATTGTATAGTTTTTGTACCTGACATTCTCAGTGTCTTTGTCCAATCAAATCACTACACGAATTGCAAAAGTGATATCATGAATATTTTTTAGATGCTAAAGGATCCAATTAAGACCATGTAATTTCACCAATAACTAAGAAAATGTGTTCTTAACCTGCATCACACTGAAGACTATTATCCTATTAGGTATATTTATATAATTATATATATTTAGGTCAATATTGAAATATATGTAATTATAAATCTAATAAATATATTTATTATAATTTGATAATTATTTAAATATATATATTTTTATTTATAATTACTATTAATAGATATATTTAAAAAGTATTTTTATATAATTATAAATATATAATAATGAATATAATAAATATATTTATTTTAACTTTATAATTATTTATATATGTATTTATTTATTTATAATTATAATAATAAATAAAAAGATTTTAAAAGTGTTTATATATAATAATAAATTTATATATTAATATATAATTATAAATAAAAAAATTATTATTTAAATATATTTATTATAATTTTATAATTAATTAAATATATATATATATTTAATATTACATAAATAATTTTTAAAAATTATATACATTTATAATTGTACAATTAAATATTTAAATTTGAAAATTACTAAAAAATCATTCAAATATTTTAATTATGTAAATTTCAAACATATTTTAATTGTAAAAACTTAATAAATAAACATGAATAAATATTATTAATATAAATTATAAACATATTGAAAATATTACTTTTATATATATAAAATAAATATATGTATAAATAAATATTACAAAATGATAAAACATTTGTTTAAAATTATTAATGAATGTATAATATTAAATGGATAGATTAAATTATATAAATTACAAAAATATTAAAAACAGAATTTGTAATAATTATGTGAATTAAAATATGTACACATATACATCTAAAAAACATGTATATACACACATACACATGCATACAAGAAGTTATACAAGTAAATATATTTTAAATTGTACAACAACAATGACTTTTCCCACTGCTGTAACCATTATTTGATGTTTGGCTTCCATTACAAGATTTCAATTTTTTTCAACTAAAATCCTTATTTCCCTTTATCTAAGTATTTTGGTATCAAAAATGGGTTTTTAAATGATAAGGGTATTTTGGTATTGAAAATGGGTTTTAAAATAAATGAGTATTTTGATATCTGAAATAGTTTTACATACGATATTGAATGATTTTTTAAAAGGATTTATGATCAAAATGAAATATTTTTATTGTTATGATTATTTTATGGTTCTTGATAATTGTTTATGATGATGGGTGGTTCTATTAAATACCAATAAAGGGTGGTTATATTGTTATGCAAAGATGAGTGGTTTTGTAATAATCCAATGACGGGTGGTTCCGTGATAAATCAAGGATTGGTGATTCCATGATAATCTAAGGGAGTGTGGGTTTATGATATCCCTCTAATGAATTGGGTACTATAGAGATGGATGTTTACCATATCAGTAATTCAATTAGTAACAGTGATATGAATGATGATGTCCCAAGTTACCAACATGATTTTTATGTTCTCTACATGAGTTTTAAATGATTTCATTGAGAAAAAAGTGTGTGTGATTTCATTTAAAAATTATTTATTATAATTCAGTCAATGAAATATGAGATAAAGACAAACATTTCATGGGTTTTCATGTTTTTCATTGGACTAATTAACTTCTTCTTTTTTATTCCCCTAACTATAATTTTTGTTCCCATCCCAATTTTTAATAATAAAATCACAGGGTTTAAGGATGGGTAATGGAAAGGAGGATATCAAATTGAAATTCATAATGATTTATCACTAAAATAAATCATGTTTTATTTAAAAAGATTTATATTATTGGAAAAAAGATACTGATTGGAAGTTTCCACTTTGTATATATATGTTTTTTAATGTAAGAGTTATGACGTAATTCTCCATAACAATAAAAATAAAAATATCCTCTAATATAAGAGAATTAAATATTAACTTAAAAATCATGAATATATAATTTTTAATGTCAGTTCCATATAACATCATCCACTATAGAACGTAATCCATTGAAGAAAACCACAGAAAACATGCAGGTCTGGGGAATTTACCTCACGACCTACCCCTCAAACCCACCAAACCCTAACCACCATTCCACCAATGATAATGAAGGTAATAAAATATAATAAAATAGGTTGGGTGGAGAAATCCAAGAGGGGTAAAAGAGGGTAAGAAGGGGTTAAAATCAAATAAGTGTTAAGTAGTGAATTCTACATTTTAAGAAACTTGGATAGATAGGTTACGATGCGACCTTCATATAGTACCACAACACACATCCCCTTAGAATCCACCACTTATATCAAGAAGATTCATATAATGGATTTACCCATCTCCATGTCTTGAAAAACTCCATAAAAATCTTCCACACTAGGATGATCCCCATCGTGGTGTGGCCCCCTCGGCCATTGCATGCAACCCCCTAGAAAAACCACACCTCTAATTCCTCTAGGATATAACACAAACTCCACCCATAAATGAGTTACTAACCTCTTTTATATATTTCTGATAGTCCAAAAGGGACCAGTCATGGGATGGACATCCTTCTCTGCACTGTGTTTGACTATGGTTCAGAATTGAAGACTACCAAAAATTCCAAAACACCCTCAAAACTCCAAAAATCAAATTAATTAATGAATTTAAAAAATTAAACACAAACTAGTGACTTATATGATGTCAAAATTCTCCCAAACATTCCACTTTATACCCCATTAACCCCATAAAGTTATATAATAGAAAATTAATGAGTCTACTACACTTTAATCAAAACCTCACACTCCAAAGTATCATGAATATCCTGACCACACTTCCATGCAAGTTGGATAAAAATATTTGGACTCTCATGTGGGTAAAACTAAAATTCATACTATTTTAGATAGTGTAGAAAAACATTATGAATAAATTTGAAGGCTTAAAGGTATTGTAAAAATGAATAATCTGTTCTAAATTTTTTTCCATCAAGAAATTGTGTGGGGAATAAAAATAATTAGGTCAAGTAGATGTGGGGGAAATCCTTCAAGAACTACAACTTCTAGGTAGAGGTGAGTGTTTTGGGTAATGGGAATGTTCTCAATATTTAGTGTTCTCATATTATCAAGGATTGTAATAGGAGCTGGGGTGATTTGACAAAAAGTAGAAAAGCAGGGTTGATGGATTGGGGTAAATTATTAATATTGGTTTTTAAAATGAAATATTTACCTAAATGGGATGTGGTAAAAATATTTCCCTAAATGGGTCTTCTTCACAGCAACACAATTCATCACAGTTATTATTCAATATGGGTAGCCATGGTTATTGATTTTTTATTAATTTGTTTAATTTTATTAATGGTTTGATTAATTTTTTATATTTTTCTATTATGATAAATTATATAATTATAATAATATTATACCTACATTTTTATAATATTTATGAAAAATATAATTATATTATATTTATAAAATGTATGTAAAAATATATAATATATTTATTATATAATTTTATTTATCATAAATATAATTAGAATTATATATCATAGATAATTATATTTATTATTATAAAACATATAAAAATATATTGATTATATATATATATATATCTATTTTATATCAGAAATCTAAATATATTATAAAAAATGTTAATAAATTCTAATTTATGTATTTTATTTTATAATAGGGGACAATAAAAACTGACAGTCATTGATTTTTTTATAAAAATGTAAATCAATAATAAATTTTAGTATTATAAAAAAACCATCTTTCATTAGAACTTTTTCTAATAGTAAATTTTACATTATTGTAATAGCATTTCAAAAAAGTCTAACACCTTTTATTAACATATTATTTGTTAATGCTTTAAAAAATATAATAATTTTAATTTTTATTCTAAGGTGTTTATTAAATATTTAAAATGTATATATATACATATATATATACACACACCCACACACACTAATATAGTGATGATCAAAAATATCTAATCTAAATTAATATGGTAATGTGTCATGTTAAAAAGATATTTACAAAGTTAGATTATTAAATTTAAAATCTGATTAATAAATGTGTTGTGTTATAGAATAAATATTATTAGTATATCACAAACTAGACTAGATTATGTAAATAATTATTATTAATTAAGAATATATTTCAATAAAACAATATAATTATAAATCTTGTTAATTTATTTTGAGTACAATTCATGTTATATTTATAAATATATTTTAAATTTAGATTCATCTAAATTAGTTATCATTAGTTAATTAACTATATGCCATTAATTGAAGAAGAAATTTCAAAATATATTTACCTATTTTTTAATATGTTTTTTTGGATTTATAAATAAAATATAAATATTTCAAATTCTAATAGAGTGAATAAAAAGATTATATTTGTCAAACGCATAGTTCAAAAATGATATGGCATGGTCAGAGTGTTGAATCATAAAAATATGTGAGTTTGAATTTGGGTTTGTTTTTTTAAACAAAAAGGTTATTGATTGAATATCTCCAATTTCATGAGAACATATCCATCAACATCTACATATTTATATAATAATAAATTCATGATTTTCAAGTAACATTAATTTCACAACACAATATTTTTTAAAATCAATAATTCCTAAATTAATATGTTTTTTCAATACCCGTATTGTTTTATATTTTTATATTTTATATTATTAAACAAAATTAGTTTATATATATAATTGAAATAAATTTCATTGTATCCCAACCAGTTATTTTGTAGATGAAATATAAAATTAACAAAACATATATAAGGGTTGTTAGGTTTTGAAGTAGAAACAATCTTTTTTGAGAGATCATGTGAGGTTTAACATCTCAGAAAGATAAGAATAACATGGTAGAGATGTGATATCAGGTGAGAAAAAAAGAGAGTTGAACATGAATGGGTTGAGGGAGTGGATGTTTTCTTAGGTAAAAATAATAATATGACATTCTTGGAGGGTTTGAGGCTTATAGAGTGGTGACATAATCTTTATTTGGGTAAACATAAGTTCTTCACATTCAGATTTGTTGATTTTTAGCATTTTTTGCATGTTTGTTTTCCAATACATTTCATGCATGGTCGCACTACCAAAAATCATCACAATGGAATTTCTAAACAAAAAACCATTGATAAAAGTGTCACGTTTATTAGTGCTAGGTAAAATCATTGATAAACGTCACTTTTATTAGCATAAAAAAATTGTCGATAAAAGTGTACCCTTTATCGGTGCTTGTTTTAGCACTGATAAAGGTTGAGCATTATCAGTGTTATTCTAAGCATGCATAAATTTTTTCAATTAAAATATAAATTATATATATATAATTATTATTGTTATATTAAAAAATAATGTTAATTTATATACATTAAATAAAAATTGCGTGTTTATAATTAATATAAATATGATATATTAATATATATTTTTTAAAACATTCAAATATATATAATGTTCAAAAAAGAATGTATACGATTATAAATAAATAAGTATATGTTTAGATAACTATAAAATTATAATAATTTTTTAAAATAATAAATATATATATTATATTTATAATTATATATTTATAATTACACATTCATAATTATATATTTATAATCATATATAGATACTTTTTAAATATATTTATTAATAATTATAATTATAAATATATATATATATACATATTTAAATAAATATATGTCACCAATGAATTGGATGTATATGTATATATCATAAGATAATGGTGATTGTCATTTTTTATGTTCATATATTGATGCGTGAGTATAATTGATGTTATATGATCATAAGTTTATTTATGGATATGATTGTGGGTTCATATGTTCCAAATGTTAAGATTACCTATATTATGGAGACACATGAATATGTTATGTTTTCATGACGCATGAATGCTCATTTATACGTTAACAACCTTATTATTAATGTTTTCTATATAGGTGACGACTCGTTTTTTATGATCTATACGTGTCTAGGTAGTATTCATTCAGGTTATACTCATGAAAATATTATGATCTCATAAATACTTATAAAATTACAATAAATATATTTAAATAATAAATATATTTTTTACATTTATAATTATAGAATTTTAATTATATATGTAATTAATTTTAAAATATAATTATTTATAATTAAAATTATATATATATATATATATTTAAATAATAAATATAGATATTAAATTTATAATTATATATATATATATATTGACAAAAATATATATAATTATATAAATATGCCAAAAGCGATGAAGACCATGATGTATAAATATATAAATAAATTTTTAATAATATAGAATATTTGTAAAATATATTTATTTATAATTGTATATATTTAATTATAATGATAATTATAAGTATATAAATATATTAAAAAAATTATAAAATTGAAATAAATACATTTATTATAATTTTATAAATATAAATATATATATAATGTAGTTGGGGTTTGACTTATTTCTAAGCACCCCATAATCCTAAATGAAAAATGGGGGCTCAAAACCCCTTGGGTGAAGGTAAAATAGTAGCACTGTAGGAGGGGAGACACTGTAGAAATGGTGACACAACATAGGTGGTGGGAACTATGTTATAGCAGTGGTGGGTACTGTAGCAGTTGTGAAATTGTAGTGGTACTATTCATAGAATGGGCCATGGGCCAAAAACATCGAGCCTACAGACCATGTAATGTGCTACATGCCCAATGGTCCTTTGGTCCAAATATATATAGTGTAATAAATCTGGCGGTTGGGTTATCCCTTAGAGGGCTATGACATCCCTTTCAGGCATGTGTGTGTGCGGTGTGTGTGTGTTCGATGTTATTTTACCCCTAAACACCTAATATATATATATATATTTATAATTATATAAAAATAATTATAAAAAAATAATTATAAATTTATTTATATATAATTATATATATATATACTCAAGGAAACCCAACCATGGATTTGGAAGGTCCAAATTCGTGTCTTCCAAATGTATTAATAAAAAATAAAACATACATAGTAGGATAAAGGGATGTCTAAACAAAATAAAATTTCAAAAGCGTGGAACTTCAAGAAAATAATCTAGATCCTAAATTCCTTAGATATCATCCTCTTCCATTTGGATGTCGACCATGCTGCCATATCTTGGCCGTTAGACGGGCCACACATTCATCTTCTTATGACGATGTGGATGAAACCTCCAGAGTAGAGAAAACCCTAAATTTCATAGACAAATCTCAAAAATACATTTCTGAATTGGAGAAAAATACATATTCAAAACTAAAGTATAAATTCATCTACACTTCCATATTGTCATCGTAATCAAAAACCTCCACTTCCATTGATGAGAATGTCACATCATGTTGTGAGATATACCATTGTTCGACATCATTTTTGATACCTTTCATCAGCCTTTCACCTTCTTAGCCTTAAAGTGTGGGGATGTTCAGATTCCTTACTTGTGCATTCTCACATTCTTCATTAGTGGCACTGCCAAAATATATATAAATTTTGTTTCATTAAATCAGTAAAATGGGGATGATAGGCTTACTCGACATTATCAATGATCCTACAAGAGAGACCAAAAAAGTGGTCAATATGAAAGGGTACAGGTTGCTTTCCAACACTTATCTTGTTTTCCAACATAAGTGGGGTCTCCTCCAAAGAGGAACTCTTGTGATCCTTTAATGTCAGAGCTGTATTTTTCACATTCTATTTTATATGGCCCTCACTCTGAGTTAAAGGAGTTTAGGATATCTTCGACATCACCAACTGAAATCTCACATCATCCACCAGTTTTTCCTTTCCTTTCATATTTTTAGATATAAGTGACTCATATATCATGTCAAAGTTGATCTCATCTTGGATAATATCCTCCTATCAAATTGATTTTCTTCCTCAGCTTCCACATCGGCCCAGGATGGTGAACCAACAACATCTCTATTGAGGTCAATACACACAATACGAATTCCATGGAAGACATATCCCTTTTTCTCCTTAAATCATCAACGAAGAATTGACCATTAACATGGATAGAAATAAGGATTTAGACCAAAGTAAGAGTCATTGCATGGTTAATCATATCGGCCTCATAACAATGTGTTGTCCACAATCCATTTGAGGATAAAACTACACCCTACTTGAAAATATCAGTAAAAAATTTTACTACGATGTTTCCAGGTTCAATCTCCTTCCTTAAGACCGTGTTACTCCTCCTCAAACCAATATCTGAATGATTATTTCATTTTTCAGATACATGTTATGCACACTTACTCTTGTTGAACTCCTCAAAAGAGTGTATGATATATAGACAATTTCCACAAAATCAAGGTAGTCACTCAAAATAAATTGATAGTTCATGTTTGATGTCACACACAACCATGATAACTTTTTCAATTAGATTATACGCAAGATCAATTTGAATTATAATGTGAGAAAAATGTCTATACCTAGATCACTCGGTCTCTTTTTAATTTTTATTGGGATACCCATCGATGCTCCAACTTCCCAGAGGACTAAAGGGTTCCAAAAAACCCTCTCAGAACCTCAATTCTAATCCAGGTTTTCACCAAGATCGTGGTCATGAATGGATTCAATAGGGGATCCCATTGTTGTAGGGTGAAGTACCCTGTTTTATGAAGGATCATCCCATTTCTCCATTCTAACTGTTGGAGTTCATTCAATGGGAAAATGAGATTGAAAACCCCTATTCCGTTTGAGATCATTTTCTAGTTGACGATGCCCCATCATTTTTTGTTTTCTCTTCATAAATTGTTCAAATTTCACAGGAACTAAGGATCCATGACTCGAGCAAGAAGGGTGTATCTTCACTCTTCAAGTCGTTCTGTGAGAAAACCAAGAATTTTCTTCCCCAAACACAATAGATCCATTTCTTGTGATATTCTTCTACAGTGAAATTGATTCATCCTATGAGACATAGAAATACCTCTTCCACGAAGTAGTGTTCATCAAGCTAGTAGAAAAATTGGGCTTCTACATTTCCTGGCCCGTATCACCCCCATTTTCCTCCATCGGCATCGAACAGGCACCCACATATTTGTGTATCTCAAATTTTCCACAAGTAAGGATGATTTCCACTTGGTATAGAGATGAGGAAAATGCCATATTGAAACCATAACTTCCATTTCAAATCCAGAGGAAATGGACTTGTAGAACCGACACCATCTCTCCTATATATATATATATATATATATATCCATGGTTTTCACCGTTCCGTATATATATATATATATATATATTTATAATTATAATTATAACTATATATATGTATATATTTTTAAATAATAAAATATTATAGTAAGTACATTTTTTATATTTATAATATTATATATAAATATATATATATTTATATATATATAAAAATTTTATCAAAATATATGAATATTTATAAATATGTACAAATATTTGTAATTATAGATATAAATATAAATATTTATTTAAATAATTATAAAATCATGATAAATATATTTATTATATATAATTATAAAATTGTAAATATAATAATTTTATTTATTATAATTTGATATTTATATAAAAATAATAAATATATTGGTTTATATAATTACAAAATTATAATAAATATATTAATTATATTTATAATTTTGTAATTATTTATAATTATATAAATATATAACAATATTTATAAATATATACAAATATTTTTAAATATATTTAATATATATATAATTATAAATATATATATATATATTTGGGGTTATAATTATTAAAAAATATATATATTTATTATGTATGTAATTTTATAGATATTTATATTAATATAAATAAATTTTTAAGATTAGATCTTTATCAACATTTTTTGCACGGATTATAAAAGCCCATTATGAGTGATTTTTTAGCATTGATAATGGTGTACCTTTATCAGCGTTAAAAAAAACATAAATAAAGAGGTGTTTTATTAGCGCTTTCTATTTTTTCACTTGTAAAACTACACTTTATCATTGATTTTTTTAAAGCACTAATCAAAATATTATATGAAGTTAAAAAAATAACCCTAATAGAGTCTCCTTCTCTCACACCTTCAAACTTTTTCATAACCTGACTACTGCCATCATTGAACCTTACCTCTTCCACTACTGAAACCTACTATTTTCTCTGTCTAACCCTTCCACCACCACTACCACCACCACTGCATCACCACTAACGTCAGCACTACTACCGCTGCCAACTTCTACCTCTACTACCGCCGAACCATACAGCTCTGTTGAACCCTCTCCAAATCTATGGTATGGTGTACCTTGTCTTCGGGTCTTTTTCATGGAGAGAGTGTCGAGCATTCCATGAATAAATTTCCACCTCCTCACCCTTCACTATCATTATTTTCTATATTTTTATGGTTTTTCAATATTATCCTTTTTTTCTTCTTTACTGTGAATTAATATATGAGGAAGTAGTAGGGAAACAATTAATTTCTAAGGAAATGAACATAATTCTCAAACTGACAAGGGTTGTGCCCCAGATCTACTATAAATTTTTTTTTGAAACATCTAGAAGATCCAGTGAATTATATTTGGTTTGTTTGGGATAGATCATAGACAAATAACACTTTTTTTTAAAATACTTTTAGGTTCATAGGTGACTCATATAAGAGAGTTTTATGTAATCTAATTTTATGGGTTAAGATGAATTGGGGATTTTTTCCTATCTATCAAAGGAGTATTATTAGGGTTAATATATTGTTTGTAGATGTGAGATTTTTCCATTGTATAACAATTAAGGTGGGTGACTTCATATATATATTAATTTGTGAGAAATTATAAAGGATTGGATGGTAAATTTTAGAAAAAAAAGTTTAAAAAGTTTAAAATGATTTATAAATGGATACAGAGTGCTTATGAATATTTCTTTTTTTTAAGTAACCGATTTTTGAATTTTTTATAACTTTCCTAGAAAGTGTCTAAATATTTAAAAAAATTGGAATTTTTTAGGTTGTGTATTTCATAGTGGTGGATTAATATTTAATTCTATTTTTTTGAAGAATCATTTTCATTAAATTTATATAATTTATATATAACATTTTTGTGAAAATTTATATTTTTATAGTTTTATATGTTTTTAAATTTATATTCTTATATAAATTTTATAACATATTATATTATACTAATATAGTTTAAAAAAATTATGAAATATTTATACTTTTACAGTTTTATTCATTTGTAAATTTATATACTTTTATAAATTTTATATCATATCATATTTACATATATAATTTAAATATAAAAGTATATTAATTATTTATACTTTTATAATTTTCTTGATTAGAAATTAATATACATTTATAGTTTTTTCATTATCAACAACTATTCTTTTATACATTCATAAATTTTACTATTATATATTATAATTTTATACTTTTATAATTGTGTAGAACTATATAATTTTTTAAATCATCCATACTTTTATAACATATATGTACTTTTATATAATTTTCTAATTTTATCTACTTTAATAAATTATGTATATTTCTTTAAAATATATATTGTTTTTTAAATTATATATAATTTTATACTCCTATATACATATATAATTTCATTTATTGATATAAATATATATTTATCAGTTATAAATTTATTCCAATATAAAATTTTCAATTTATCAATATTTTAATTCTATTACACTTTTATAAATTTCATTTCTATAAATTGTACATTTAATTTATATAAATTTTTAATATGATTATTATTTTTCAAAAAATTAATTTGAATAATTAATATTGAATGAAATATTTTATGATTTAAATCATAATTGATAGAAGCTGGATGTGTGATTTTAATTGATTGTTGAATGAGTTTCCCAATTATCTTTTTTTTGGATTTCATTTTCAACAATGTATCGAAGGGGGAACTTATTCGATTCCTTTTTATAATTGAATCGGTAGACAATGGTTTACTCATAAAGGGTGATATCAATATTTATATGATCGTATTAACTTTCAGAGATCTTCAGATATATAGAATCTAACTTCCTATATAATATAGAGTTATAGTAACACCATGGAAAGGGAATGTCATTGGCTCTATCCACCCCATAGAATATCCACCATGACCTCACTTCCACAAAAGGTGAATTAATTTTTAACCCTATTGAAACTCATAATCCTACTTTGCATCTAGTATAACCTTCATGGTTTAAATTAGGGGAGTCCATCACAGCAACATATTCTATTTGATTAGGTTTTTTTTCTATGGGGATGAGTCTCAAGTAACAAAATGCAATAATAACAATCATCCTCATCAAATTCATCTTTCGAATAGTTATCAATAAATTTTTTTTCCTAAGACTCGTCCTCCATAACTTCTAGACATTAACTTATGTTTTTTAAAAAACTCTTAGATTTAACCATCCCATACCAGATACTGGTAAACATTGTGGATGAATTAAAAGGATAACACCCACCACCAGTGAAGTATTTTTTTTCTTATATTCAATAAAATATTTCCTCCAAATCATGATGTTTTTTTGAAACATTAATATGTAAGGTTCCCCTTATTTTAACGGAATTGTTTTTATTTTTTAAAATATTAATATTACCAAAATAAATTGGATGGATATGAATAGAGTATGGATGGATGCAAATATTATAAAAAATGAGTATGAAGATAGGGTGAAAGAGTTCATTAATTTTGGAAAATATCATGCATATGACCCTTCTCAAATCATTTTTCTATGTTTAAGAATTTTTATTCACGACTAATTAGTCCAGAAGAGTTGTAAGAACACAATGAAGATATAAATATTTAAATAAAAATGGGGGAAAAGGAAATTTATCTAGTGATTGAGATAACATTACATTTTATAAATATTCTTATATTATTATAACTATGGATAATAATGAACATATTATTGAGGATGTGATTACGTGTGTTAATGATGATGATGGATTTATTTTGGAAATGATACTATTAGTTGATGAATAACATCGTGATTTTCAAAAAATGATTGAGATGATAAAGAGTTTTGAAAAGATGATATTGTATGATGGTTTTACTAAATATACAACATTCTCATCCAGACTCTATATAATTTAAATGTTGGAAATGGATGAAGTGATGGTAGTTTTATTGACCTAATTTATCTATTGAATTATATTATACCAGAAGATAATGAGCTCTCTAGCAGAACGTATTATGTAAAAGAATTCTATATTCAATGGGTATGTTCTATTAAAGAATACATGTCTTCCCAAATGACTGTATACTATTTCTCAAGAAACACAAATCACTTAATAAATTCCCAAAGTGGGTCTCTTCTCAATATAAGAAAGTGTAATCGAGTTCTATGAATGTTTTATGGTACTTTCTAATCATTCATATTTTTAGGCGCCTATACGGAAGTGAGGATACTGTAAGGAAATTTATCTAGCATGTAGATACAACAAATAAATATGGGAAACAACATCACCTAGTACACTCTACTCAGTGGAAGTGAATTGATCACGAGTATCCTAAATTCGGAAATGAGATGAGAAGCCTTCAACTTATGTCATCTAAATATTGAGTTAATCCTTTTGGTTTTCAATGAAGCACTCACACTACATGGACAATTATGTTATTAAATTATAACCTACCACTGTGGTTCTTCATGAAATAAAAATAAATTATGTAATCTGTGCTTATATGAGGACCAAAACAAATGTGTAATGATATTGATGTTAATTTTCCTCCATTGATCGAATACTTGAAATTATTGTGGAGTTCATTTGTTATGTTGTATGATGCTTATAGAAATTAATATTTCAAATTGAGGTACTTGTTTTAAGGGATGACAAATGGATTTACTACTTATGTATACTTTTAAAGACATAGAATTAATGGAACTCAATGGTGTCACATTTTCAAACATGGTACACACTCAATTAGGGTGAAACATTCATCAAAGACTATGTTTTCTAGACATTATAGATTTATTCCCTAATGCCATAAGTACCAAGATTGGATGAAATTATTCAATGAATGTATAGTATAACTTACAACATTATCTCCACTTAGATGTGATCAACTATTTGAGAAATAAAAAAGTGTGGACACTAATTTTGTTATACCGTTTTTAAAATAATCTTACAAAAACTGGATGGAAAAAGAGATTAGTTTTTGTTTGAATTACCATACTGGAATTGTCTATATGACAGAAATATTCATGATGTTATGAATGTTGAAAAATATATGTTATAGTGTAATTGGAATGTTACTAAATGAACCTAGAAAATAAGGTTGTAATTTAGGATAGGTTAGACATGGTTGAAATTGGAATATAGGAAGAGTTGGAACCAATGAAGGGTGAAAAACAAACCATTCTTCTTCTAGCTGTTTACACTCTTTCTAGAAAGAAGAGATATCTATTTTCACTCTCTCAGATGGTGTAACGTTTATAGAGGGGTATTTATCAAATATAGAGAATATCATTTCAATGAATGATTTAAAGTTATAGGTTTTGAAATCACATGACTATCATGTTTTGATGTAAGATCTAATTACTATAGATTTACGTTCCATTTCCATCCATAATGTCCATCGTACATTTACAAAGCTCAATTTCTTTTTTGAAGATATATGCATAAATATTGTAGCCACCAAAATATTTAAAACTATGGAAAAGAAAATTTTCTTCATATTATTTGAATTTGAAATGTTAATCCCACCAACATTATTTGATGTGATGGTTCACTTGGTGATAAATATTTGAATATTTGGCCCTTTATATTATATATGCATGTACCCCATTGAATGATATATGAATAGTTTTAAAGGGTATGTTAAAAATAAATATTGAACAGAGGGTTTTATTGAATAGTAATATATAGTTTAGAAAGCCGTTGAATTTTATACTAACTACCTATCTAGTGTGGAATGAATTGGTTTACCGAAATCACATAACACTCGGTAGCTTGTGGGTGAAGTAATTTCTAGATGAGACGATGTCACAATCAATATTTCAGATCGAGAGTCGGACCACCTTTACATTTTTATAATATTTTAGAGTTTTACTCTTGTGTTGAAACCCACAAAAAAATTATTAGGCATCTGAACCCACCAGGGGTTTAAATTTGGATATCAAGTACTTGTAATCAATAGATTATCAGATCGTATGGTGACTATATTTTTAATGATTCAGATGAAAATATTGATTAAATTCAGAAGAAATTTCAGGGATAGATAGAGGACTAAGTGTGTATTTATTATGTTACAATGGATATGTAAATAATGGTTATTGGTTCTATATAAATGAACATGATGGAGGATGTACTATGAAAAACTATTGATTTACACTTGTGGTTGAAGCGATGCATATTTCTTGTACTAAGGAAAAAAATACAATTTATTTGAATATGTCAGACTTTGGAATCATCAAACACATATGGTAGTTGGATTATACATCATTCCAAGTTCTCATTTTTCAATGTAATTGGGTTTATAACAGTAGTTATGTTAAAATAGAAGAATTGGGATTCGTGAAAGTGGATTTTAGTAAGGAATAATACAAATTGGAACCGTTTATAGTAGAATCATATGAATTGCAAGTATTTTTTGTTCTATATCCCACAAACTGAAATTGGTCAATTATTCTATTATCAACCAAGTCCAGTAAAGTTTTAGATGAAAATTAAATTGGAGATAACCCTTTCGTTTGGAAGCTGCAATCATTTTGAAGGGCTCCCAATATATAAGTGGGTTTCTATATTATAGGAGACCACAATGAATGGATTTGGATACTCAATAGTGAGGTCAAATCCCTTCAACATTTTAAAAAATAGATTTAACAATTATGATATATTTATTTTTGTAATATGCATCACGTTACATCACGTTATTATCTTTTTTCGGCTACATTCATGTAATCTAAATTAAATATTAAACCATGTCTATAGATAATGTCTTCTTCATGTTCTGATACACCCAATCTTGAGGAACAATAGTTTCCTCATCCTGTTCCTCCTCCCAATGATAAGGAACAATGGACTTATGCACATGATTAAGCAACCAATGTAGTAGAACAACATTTTGATAATTTGAATCTAAGGAAATTGTAGATAGTACAGAACTGATGTTTCAAAAAATTGGGTGTGTCGTAGCACGATATTGAAAAAAAAATTATCAAGGAGAAAAGAAAAGGCACCAAATTCGATTACGGATGGAATGTGCATGGCTATCCTATTAACTCCAATAAGGCCATGTTATGTATTTATATTTTTTTATCACTTGGTAACATGTATCGATAAATTTATATTTGTGGCACCATGTTGTGACTATGATTAAGGCACTGATTTGGGAAGAGATTATGGTAAAATTATGATGTCCTTTCATTATTTTACTGAAAAAATGAATGAAAAAACATTGACTTACTCTTAATTATCCCTAGTAGAGTGAATCTATAGTAGATGAATCCCATAGTAAATATGTATCAATTATTTATATTTGGATTCAAAGATTCTTTCACACAATTCTAATGATATTTCATCTTAAAGACACTGAAGGGAAAATAAATCTCCACCTACCACTTATTTATGCACACCTAATAATCCATGAATCATGGGATGAGTTTTATAATGTCTTAGACCTGGATTCAGCTCAACTGTGCCTTGAGACCGATTGTTCACATAGCCTCAAACACATATCTCCAAATTCCATAGGCTATCAATTATAATCAAGGTCCCAATTGTGTAAGTGGGGATACTATTCCATCATCACCATAGGTTAGCATAGAGGAATATCAATACCATAAAAGTAGCAGGAAGAGTATAATATCCATACAAAAAGTAAATAGTTGAAGATAGATAAATAATGAACACGAGATGTAATCTCATATAAAAAATTATAATACATGTCACATGTCTCTAACAATGAATAAAAAACATGTATACAAGGAAGATATTAAATCCATGTGACAAAAGTACCAAATGCTAAATGTATCCATATTTCATCGTGAGCCTCAGATTGGTCCTGTGATCACTCGTTCCTAAGTAATAATTAATAAATTGTGGTAGGATTCTCTCCCTTATTAACACCTAAAACTATATAGTCTATTTGGGTACCCAAAGGTTTCCAAAATAGGGTGTGAGATAAAATCCTAGTAGGAAACCACCCATGTTCAATTCCATCCAGTCAGTGAATATATATAATAGAGTGTGCAAGCCGTAATAATAATGATATATGGAAGTACTCAAAAGTAAATATTCCTTAATTCTCATGTTCTAATATATAATTCATGAATTTAATCAATTTCATTTATCAATTAAATATATTTTAATTTATAATCTTGAAACCCAGCATAATCCTGACATCTCCAGTATAAATATTGGCATAGTAGATGCCTAAGAAAGATTTCTAAAAGGTATAAGTCAAAGAATAAATCCAAGATTGTTATTTGGATTGGGAGATGCGTCATATATAGTTTATTTCATTCACTAATCAATTTATAACCAAATACCATCCCTATTATTCTAAAGTCAGAATCCAAGTCTCACTCTAGTTGTAATATGAACCAACTCCCTACAATCCCATCGATGCATATCCCCATGCACACAGGTATCACGCTATGTGTGGTTTAAAGTATCATCCACTAGATTTTGTCCTAAAAGGTCCACTAAGGGAGCCCATGTATCAACCCTGGAATATATGTTCAAATGTCCTTTGATTCCACCCATGGAATTCTCATTTGAATCTATGTATCACAGAGCATATTAAAGTAAATCCTCAAATTCCATCCTTGGTAGTCCACTAGGGAGTCCATTTATCACTTAGGCATAATAAATCATCAAAAAAATTGATAAATTCTACTTAACAATATCATTTAACATTTATAGGTCAAAACCAAGATCACTTCATTTTCAACTATCCTCAAAAGGTGACATAAGTCATTGGGGGTAAGCATAGAACGTTTGCCCTTAATTTACTAACATGGGAAAAATATTTATAACCTGAACCTCATTCTTAACTAACTATTACATTTAATATACTCTATTCATCTCACATCAGAATATCAATATAACACTAAATTCAGGATTAAACAAGAAACTCAAGACAAGAGCGTGTGGTATTTGTCACTTATCCCTTCCTTCAATCATTTCTATATAAAATTCATCATTCAAATTGAAATTAAATTCATAAAACCATTCATTAATTTTATTTTCAATTCATTTTAAAATTCTCATCCCATATAAATGGGTAAAAGGGTCACACCCAAAGGTGTCCCTTCCAAGAACAACCTATGGTTTTTTAGTTCAATTAATCAACCCAACCAAAAAGGGGTGGTTCCATTTCAAGGTATTCAACCTATAAACAACCATTAGAAGGTCTCTTTAATTTCATATACATGACTAAAAATTAAAGGGTTTAATTTCATTCATGGTGATTCATATAAATTGGTCGCATGGAAAACAATTATATATAAATAGCTCGACATTTAATGAAAGGCCGAATACCACCTACGATAGGTCCATAGTTGATGGCTTGTCTAGTATCAACTCCTGATTTAGCGTAAATCTAGATAAAATTGAAGAAATGATGAAGAAAACAATAATAGGGCTTATTTTATTACACCTAAATAGCACAACCGATATCTAGATGAATAAATGATGTATAAAAAGGAATATGGATCTTATCATTGCTGATCCAATGAGATGAACAACCCTTGATTCTAATCACGGATGAAAGAGATCTCTCAAATCCAATATTAGGGTTCAAATGGAGCTCTCCAGTGCTGTTATTTCTATGAAGGAGGTAGAAGAGTAAAAATAGAATATAGTTTTTGAATTAATTAAGTAAAAATGGTCTTTTTACCCAAAATATCTTGTTTTCATAGTTCAGTCACACAATTTTTCAAATTCTGCATTGTTTTCTATAAGGAAGGGGGGTCTATGGGGTTTTCTCACCCAGTTTGACAAACCATGTGCAACCTGGGATAATATCCTTTTTTAAAATTACAGATCTAGATGTACAACCATGCATCCCAAATTACACATTTTTTCTAATATAGTGTGGAATATTTTTTTCTCTCTTTCTTTGACTTTTAAGATTTTTTGAAATGTGTGGCCTACCCCTCTTAGTTTAAAATAACTGTGTTTCATGCCATTTTCTCCCCAAATCATGGTTTTAGGGCTTTGAATGATCCTCGAAAAACACTATTGTCTGTATGAACTCCAATGGAATTTATAATAAGCCATATTTAAATAATTAAACTGATAATTTATGGAAATATAAATATTTTTACCTCAAATAAGAACCAAGTTCTTAAAAACATACCCCTTAAAGAAATTCATCCATAAATTTTACTTCCATGGGTGATGAAGCATGATATAAGAATAAATCTGGACACTATGTTTATACATCGGCTTCCTGCTCCCAGGTCTCGTCCAGCACATGATTGTGTAGCCATATCGCCTATACTAAAGGAACTAACTGTCCTTGCTGAACATTCATGTTATGATCCATAATACTTATAAGATTATCCTCAAAGGATGAATATACCTATAACTCAACCTTCTTAGGATGAAATTAATGAGACGGTTCCAAATATTAATGTCACAACTAGGAGACATGGATGATGTCATGCATATCCTGATACCTCTCAGGTAACTTCAACCGATAGGCCATCATCATGACTCTCTCCATAATCTTAAATTTCTTGACATATCTCAACGAAATATTACCCAATATCCTAATCCTCATATGTCCCAACTTTGGTGAATGACGTAAAAAAACTAATCACTAACCAAAAACTCCTTAGGTCGTCTGAAGTGATTGGTGTATAATTTCTGAATTGACACTGTAGTATTCATCCACTTCTGAATCTACTATAATAACTTGTTGGTCTCTAAAACAAGATGATGTACAAAAAAAGATACCTCTTCTATCTCTAACCAACACATGGGTGATTTGCATGGCCTACCATAAAAATACTCATATGGAACCATATGTATAGTATCATGAAAGCTATTTGTGTGGGTGAATTCAAAAAGGGGTATATGCCTCTCACAAGATCCCATGAAATCAAGGATACATGTGAGTAGCATGCCCTTAATCCCAGGAATTATATGATCTAACTTCCCAACTGTCTAGGGGTAGTTTTTCATGATCCAAAGAATCTACGTACCTAATGCCCTCTATATCCCTTTCTAGAAGCATGATGTAAACTAGAAATACCTATCTAATCTAATATTATGTGGGAATCCATGACGTCATAATAAATCATGGATATAAAACATTTCAACTTCATCCACACTGAAGGCTTCCTTGATTGAAAGGAAATGTGAAACCTTCATGAGTCTATCAACAAAAAACTATATGACATCATTACCGTGAGGCACCCATAGTAAACCTATTACTAAGTCCATCACAATGTCATTCCATTTACACTTATGAATTGAAAACTGATGTAGAAGTATAGCTGGTCATTGGGGTTCTACCATCACCTACTGATAGGTGGAACATCTCATGAAAAAACCAGCTATATCTTTTTTTATACCTGACCACTAGTACTGGCGATGTAAATCCTGATAAATCATGGTGACCCATGGGTGAACTACCTATGATGAGGCATGAAAATCCTTCATTATCTCTTGGTTTTTGTCTACTAAAACCCACTTGCGACCATGTATATGTAGAATTTCTTCATTACCTATGGTCCAACTGGGAGGTGGGTCCCCACCTCCCACACTCTCCTATAGAAATAGGCTCTCAGAATCTAATAGATTCCTCATCCTCACTCTTTCCACAAGAATAGAGGTAATAAATAAGGATGATAGAAATTTATCCCCATGACTGTCTTAATCCTCCATGTGAAACTCATAGAAAATATCTTTGAGCTGCCACTCGCTACCATCCTTCTAAAGTACCTGTATCTGACTCCTCATGCTCAGTTCATCTACCATTGCATTTGTCTTAATAGACTTGTTGGAAAAATAAAATTGAATGATTGAAGGTATTTGATCCACCATCACTACAACAAATTATGATCATGCCATGTAAATATTTACATGTGGATTTTGTGGTTTGTGTACACCACACAACACTCTCCATGTAAGTAATGCCTCCAATAGCACAATGCATGACCAACTATAACTAATTCTAGATTGGGAATTGGATAGTTACTATCATGTGGCCTCAACAACTGAGACATGTATGCCAAAAATCTTTCACCCTGCACAAAAACTGTTCCCAGATATATACATGATACATTTTAATAAACAGTGTAACACATTCCTGGATCTGGAAAAATTTGTATTGGTGCTAAATTTAATCTTCCCTTAAACTCATGAAAGGACATATCACATGAGTCTTTCCATACATACTTTACAACCTTCTTAGTCAAGCCCATCATTAGCACTTTTAATCATGAGAAGCCCTGTCTTAAATTACTACAGTAACCATCCATCCCTATGAAACTTAAATCTTCAAAGACATTATTAGGATGATCCTAGGAAACAACAACTATTAGTTTCTCCAAATCTATTGATACTCCCCTATCTGAGATAATATGACATAGGAAGTGAATCTGATCCATCTAGAACATGCACTTTGTGATCATAGCTTATTATTGATGATGTCTCAGAATATTCAAAATGGTCAAAAGATGTTTGTCATGGTTTTATATATTGCGATAATTAACTAAGATATAATCCATGAAAACCACCAAAAACAAATAAATATAAGTATGGGACACTTCATTCATCAGTTTCATGAAAACCACTAGAGTGTTCATGAGATCAAATGACATAACCGAATGCTCGTATAGACCATACAGAATACAAATAGATGTGTGAAGTATGTATGATGGTCTAACACACACATGATTATAACCAAATTTTAAATCATTATTTGAGAGGATCCAATCTCTTGATATATGGTAAAATATATCATATATCCATGACATAAGATACCAATTCTTAACCATCTGCTGGTTCAATTTCTTGTAATCTACACATATCCGGAATGATTTATCTACCTTTTCCACAAAAAAGTATGGATGAACCCCACAAATATGTATTGTGTCGAATAAAACCCTTTTCGTATAATTCCTCTATCCACCTCTTGATCTCTTTCATCTCTATAGTAGCCATCCAATAAGGAGGAATGGATGTCACAGAATCTCCTGTTACTAGCTCGATAGATAACTCCACCTCTCTCACTAGAGGTAATTTTGAAAAGTTATCTGCAAAAACATTCCAAAAACCATCAAGCACTAGATGGAAATTATCATGACATGTTCCATAATCAACCATATATAAAATCATAATCTGGTCGATCATCCCACCCATCCCATGATCCTTGGGTCCATCCCAGATCACCTAGATATCACATTCACCATTGTGAATAAAATGTTTACCTTATTGTGAAGTAAATGTCTCCCTTAAATGATAACAGTCAATGAAATCATGAAACAGAACCAACTAGTCCATCCTGAGGGTGATGTCAAAACCTTCCAACTCAATGATAAAGTGGTCTCATATAAAGTGACACTCGCCAATCTCAAGGGGAACTATCTACACTTATTCACATCTTATGTTATGATCCCAAACAGTTTTTCTAGAATCATAACACTATAATAAGTATGCTTAAAGATCCCAGGACTCTCCACAATGCGCACAATTATAAATATATGAGAATCCCTTATATATAAAATGTGAAAAAACTAATGTAGAGGCTACTGTAATAGTACCTCTTCTAGTAGAAGGTCTGGGATCCAGATTCTCAAGGGTCTATTTCACTGCATATTCCTATCCTAAATTTCATCCCTGTGATACTACCTAGCTACCCTATGATGATCCACCCTATTATCATTGTAAAATTGGGGTTTGAGTACCATGACCATGACCACCACCTCATTCTGTCCAGCTAGATAATGTCTAGGTAACTGCCTAATGAGAAGATGGTAACCATTATTCTAAAAAAGAAGGTAGTGAAGACCCTATATCAATGTATTTTAGTGTAAATTTGAAGATAAGTGCTATATATGGCCAATCTTACACCAAGATCCACACTCAACTGGGTCCCACGTACATTGTGGCCTCATATATCCCACCCTATCTCACTAGTATCACCTCATTTGGCTACCTGAGTGTGTCCTCTGACTGATAATATCACTACAAAAAACTTTCAAATGACGCTTCCTACTACTGGATGATGTTGTACTAGATCTCAATGCCAAAAAATCCTAGATCTCACCTCTAGACTCCCTCAGGTTATGATCCATGATAAGAACCTCATTAACTTTTATAAAAATGGTACATAGCTGAAATAAATTCACTTGCGATCGAATTTCATAGTATATCCCATCCTTGAACCACATAGCTTTATATAACTCATCACCCATTAAAATCGGTGGGAAGCACTTAAGATCTGTAAATTAGGTTAAGTAATCCACAAAAGATAGTGTGCCCTCCTCTAGATGCAAGAACACTCGAGTTCTATCATCCCGACACATCTTGATATAGAAGTTGTTATAGAGGGCCACATGTGTAACACTCTGACCTTAGTTATCCAGAGTCGTTGCATTATTACATAAAATTGGCATGATCAGAAGGAAATCATGCCTCAAAAGACCTATCAGTTTAGTATTATTGGAAAAAAATATTCATAGATAAGATCAACTTTACAACTTGAAAGAAGTACAACACATATTTATTCCATTAGAAACATCCAAGCCTCCTAGATTATTCCAACAAGTCACTCATAAGTAACTTCTTCATATCCTGGGAAAATGAAACATAAGAAAGGAGTGAGCTCAAATGATTAGTAAGGGTAAGCAATATAGTGGAAGATAACATAAATATTAAGCATGGTTAATAATTGAAACCACATTTCTTTAACAATAATAAACATGAATACTTTTATGGAAGGAATGTGAGATGAATAAATAATTCCATAATAATACATAATAATGGCTATTCTACTAGTTGAATGACCACATGAACCTTAAATATTATTTTTATAATGATTTAATTTATAATGTTGGACATTCAAAAACATTTTGCTAAGGCCTTGACCAAGACATATAAAAATTATTTTCAATCAGCCAAAACCATATATCAAATTGGGAAAGGCCTCAGCCAATTTGACATCTAGTAGTCTCATGAGACCTACCGATGCATCAAGGAGCTATATAGGGCTCCACCCATCACTTACTATGTCCAATACATTCCTCGAATGAAAAGGCTAAAATATAATATAATCATTCGCAATAAAACTACCATACGAAATGTAAATACTTTAACCATAAACCATGAATTGTTTAAAAATAGCACATCGACAGTCAAACATATCAAAAAAAATTCAATACAATATGGAAGTTTTTTATCATAATAAATCACTTTAAATAAACATAAAATCCATCAAAGGATTTTGACATAGATGAAATCAAAACATTTTTTAGAGAAATATATCTTTTTATTGTGAAATAATTTAATATTCACATAATTATAAACAAAACATTTATTTTGAATATATTTTTATAATCTTGTAATGGAATCTTAGACAATGCTATAACGGCGTAAAATAGCTACACCTGCCGTATAAGTTAAAAAAACATTCTTACATTAATTTTGTCGAAAATGTCATAAAGTACCTTATTTGGAAACGACAGAAAGATTCCTTTAAAAACATATAAGGTCAAATAAGGGTATAAATGAATTTAACTCATTGTCTAGTAAATAGTAAAAATGTTTTGAAATACATTTTTAAGAAGCATGGATGAGTATGATAAAGAGGTCCTAGTAGATACTTACGTAAAAACAACCTCAGATAATAAAGAGATTATAGAATTAACCATTACCTTGTAATTTTCCTTGGACAAAGGTAGGTTAACCTCCTATATAATGGTTAAATAATTGTTAATAAATTATTCATGAACTATATACATTAATATGATATTATATATGATCATCTAATATATATTTGTTAATAATATCTTAGTATTATCGTCGTTTTGGGTGTTAACTGATTTGTTTTCGATTATATGCTTTGTTATGTAAGTAATTTTGGTTATTGATAGGATGTATCTTATTAATATTCATAATTTTATAAAGTCTTTAAACATTTTTTTGAATCATCTAATTAAAACAAGTCTTGAATGGATATGATGGCAAATGAATCTCATCGTGTTTGCGGAGACGGTAATCCATACGTACGCACGAGTGACAATATCATTCTTTTGATATTAAAATAATATATAATTGGAAGGTATATCATATATAAGGAATAATTATCATGTTATTTTTATTATTTAAATCAATTAAAAATAATTATTATATCCATACGAATAATAAAGTACTGAATAACAATTACACCACGACGTGGAGACGGTAAGTCGTACGTACGCAAATATGATGACATGTCATTCAAAGATTGATAAAATAATGAATATGGTTGTACCATATTTATAATAACATCATTTTATATATAAAATATGGGAGTAGTTATTTTATAATGGAAACAAAAAATAAAGAGGAAGTGGAAGAAGAAAGGAACTTGAAAGAGGTGATTAAATATTTATCTCTTCTCCGGGTTATTCACTTTTATTTGATCAAAAGTGTTCAATAGGTTGGCTTTCAGACTGAAGTAAGGCCTCTAGTATTAAAGGATGAAAGTTTATAGGGTTTTTGGGTAGTATTTGGCTGACCCAAAAGGCATTGAAGGTTTCAATTAGATATAATGGGAAGTTCTCTTTTATAAGAGGGGTGAGGGGCATCTTAGGAAAAGCTAAAAATATTATTTTATAATAAAATTATTTTCAGTTTATAATGTCACAAAAAAAAATTATTTAAATGCTAAGGTGGGTATTGGTTGAAAACCACTCACCAATAGGTTTTAGACAGGTTTTCGTCACTATATTAACTTTATCTTTTAGATACAACTCTTAGTTAATTAGTTTGACATTTACCATGTCTCTTTGTATTTTTATATTATATGGTTAATTAACATACAATAAACTTCCAAGAAAATCTCAAGTGGTTCATTAATGACATATATATTATTATTTAGGAATAGAATATCAAATAATAATATAATATTTGTTTTAAAAACACTTCTATGTCAATTTTGATACTATTTTCTATTTTAATTTTGTTAAATTCATAAAATCATTATTACATCAAAAAAAATTAATTTAATCAAATATAAAATTTCAAATTAACATATATATTTCGTTTATAGCATCAAAACTTTCAATTAATTTTTATTTTAACATCTATAATACCATTTATTTGATTATTTCATTAATAAGGAAAATATTGCATCATCATTGTGTCATAAATAAATATATTTATTTTATGTTTAAAAATTATAAATAAAATATCTTGAGGTATTAAATCTTTTTATATTTATAATGACTATTTTTAGTCAAATATATCAATTATATTTCCTCATATAGAAATTGTTTTACTAAAAGATATTTGCTTTTGTTATTTTTGTCTCTCCTTTAAATTATTTTTTATATAATGTAATTATCACTTCCATGTGGCTCCATGGGGTCCCAAAATCACCCAAAAGATGACTAGGGTCATATATGTATCATCAAATGGGGTTAGAAAACGTGTTAGGGTATTTTAATGTTCTTATAATTCTATTTTTTAACCTTATTTACTGGATTTACCCCTTTAACCACGATAAATAAAATATTTACTAAAGTAAATATTCCTAATGTCTAAAAATAAAATTTACCTATTTACACAATATAGACCTTATTATTTCAAATATGGAATCCATTTTTCTAAATTCCATACATATAATTGGCATAAATTTATTTAAAATTAATTCCTGTTGTCAAATCAAAAAGCGTGTTTTTAAGAAATAATTACTATCAAAAGATTAACACTTACTTATGTCCAGTTTAAATGTAAAATTACGTCCAATGATCAAAATTGTATTAAATGGTAAAAATATAATCTAATTATACTTAAAAAACACTCTATAGTATAATTTAGCCCAGTAAATTATTTTTATTAAAAAGGTTTTTTTAATTAAATTTAGTATTTGTCACTATTCATCAAAAACTGAATTTTTTCAGAAAAAAACCAAATATTCACCCTAACCTAATTTCGATATTCTGAACCAAAAAATGAAATACATTTTGAAATATAAAATTTATAAAATTTCAAAAAGTGGGTATTACTATTCATAACGGCTAGTTTGATCAGTCACGATGTGTGAGAATCTCGAAGTTGCGTACAATGCATGCTATTTTATTATTCAAAGGGAAACATACCGTAGAATCTTGGGGTGTTACATTATCCTATCCTTTAAATAATTTTTTCCTCAAAAATTTCTAGAATATTATTGCATAAAAAGACGTGGGTGGTTCTTCATCATAAGTTCCTCGGGTTCCCAAGTTGCCTCTTCCATCTTATGGTTTCTCCATCGTACTTTTACCAGACGAGTCTTCCGGTTTCTTAGCACTTGTTCTCTTGTATTAAGAACCTTTGCAAACTCTTCGTAATAAGAATGATTGGGTTCCAGCTCTAATTCCTCATAGGTGAGTACATGCATTGGTTCAGGCATGTGTTTCTCAACAGTGATATGTGGAACACATCGTGAACTTTGGAGCGAGTTGGCGGCATTGCCTACCGGTAAGCTACAGCCCCAATTCGTTCTAGATATTAGAAACATCCGACGTACCTGGGACTTAATTTTCCCTTCTTACCAAAATGTATAACATCCTTCCAGGGAGATACCTTCAAGAAAACATGGTCTCCTACCTGAAAGTACAAATCCTTCCTACAGTTATCGGCATAGCTCTCTTTCTTACTTTGAGCTACTTTGAATTGGGTTTGGATTAACTTTACCTTTTCCATCATTTACTCCACAAGTTCTGGGCCTATGAGTTTTCTTTCATGAACATCATCCCAACAGGTTGGTGTGCGACATAACTTTCCATATAACACTTCATATGGTGCTATCTAAATACTTGAATGGAAGCTATTGTTATAGGAAAGTTATACCCGAGGTAAATATTGATCCCAAATACATTCAAAGTCATGTGAGTATGATCTCAACATGCCTTCTAATGTTTGAATAGTCTATTCTGATTCTCCATCTGTTTGGCGGTGGGAGGAAGTGCTCAAATGAAGTTAAGTATCCAGGGATTTCTGATGAGTTTTCCAAACTCTTTATGTAAAACATGGATCACGATCAGAAAAAATCAATATTGGTGATCCATGAAGTCTCACAACATCATTAATATATAGTCATTATAGACTTTCAAGTGTTAAATATTCTCTTATAGTAAGAAAATGTGCTGACTTGGTAAGATGATCAACAATTAACCATATTGCATTATTCCTTCTAGTATTCTTTGGTAGTCTAATAACAAAGTCCATCATAATGTTATCCCATTTCCACTCAGGTATGGGTAGAGGTTTCATAATTCCTCCAGGATATTGCCTTCCTTCATTCACTTGTTGAAAAACCATACATCTTAACACAAAATAAGCATTCTCCCTCTTCATGTTATCCCACAAAAATGTTCCATCAATTCCCTATAGATGTTGGTGCTACCAAGGTTTATAGAGAAATTGTAACTATGAGCATCATCCCAAAATTCCCATTTTTAGATCAGGTATTTTGGGAACACAAAGTCTCTTCCCAAATTTCAAAATTCCATCTTCATAAACAAAGTCACTCAATCTCCAATCATTTACAGCTTTAATCTTCTTTTCAAACTCCTCATCATCAAGTTGATAACATTTAATACTTTCTAATAAAGATTGTTTGGAAACCATTTGAAAAAGTATTTATGATCCACCTTACATGGTTATTCCCATATCCATCTTTACTAGATCTATGAGAATAAGATCCCGTTCAACTCTCATCTTGTTCAAAATTCCATGATGTTTTCTACTCAAAGCATCTGCCACCTTATTTTCCTTCCTCGTGTGGTAGTGTATCATGAAATCGTAATCCTTGAGTAGTTCAACCCATCATCTTCGCCTCATGTTGAGTTCTTTCTATGTGAAAATCTACTTAAAACTCTTGTGATCAGTATATATCTCACTATTTTCACCATAGAGATAATGTCTCTATATCTTCAAAGAAAAGATTATAGCGACTAACTAAAGATCATGAGAAGGATATTTTTTCACATGAATGTTTAGTTATAGTGATCCATATGAAATAACCCTATCATTATGGATAAAGACACAACCAAGTCCTTTCTTTGATACATCACTATAAATAACAAACTCATCATTCCTCGATGGCAGAGTCAATATATGAGCATTGAATAATATTATATTCAGTTCTTCAAAACATTCTTCACACTCTTTTTACAAATAAATTTAACCTCTTTACGTGTGAGCTTGGTTAATGGGTTATCCAATCAGGAACAATCTGGACGAAACACCGACAATAACCTGCTAAACTAATAAAACTGTGTTCCTCAGTTATACTCGTCAGTGTTGGTCATTCATGGATTGCTCTTATCTTAGATGGATCAATGGAGATTCCATCCTTAGAGACAATATGGCCAAGAAAATAAATCTGTTGAAGCCATAATTTACACTTGCTAAACTTATTGTAAGAGTCTTTAGAATAATGCACATGTTATTTTCATGATCTTCATAGATTTTGGAGTATACCAAGACATCAACAATAAATACCACTACAAAGTCATCAATATATTCCTTTAAATAGATATTAATTTGATCCATGAATATAGAGGGTGGATTAGTCCATCCAAAAGGAATTACTGTAAACTCGTAATGCCCATACATAGTTCAAAATGTTGTTTTCAGAATTTCTTCATTCATCACACACAACTGATGATATCCACATCGAAGGTCAATCTTTGAAAAGTATTGAGCTACATGAAGCTGGTTGAATAAATCCTCAATGTGAGGTAGGGGATACTTGTTCTTTATTGATATAGCATTGATCTCCCTGTAGCCAATGGAAAACTTCATATGTCCATCTTTCTTCTCAACAAAAAGGATAGGGGCTCCCCATGGAGAAATATTAGGGAGAATAAGTACCTTATTACTCAATTACTCTAGTTTTTTCATTAGTTCCACTAATTCCACAGTGGACATTCTCTAAGGAGACATTGACTTGGGCATTGGACCAGGAATTAAATCAATGGAAAACTCAATTTCTCATACTAGATGATGTCTAGGTAAATCCTCTGGAAATACATCAACATACTCTTGCACAATAGGTATATCATCTACTTAAACATTATTTTCCTCACCCAAAGTTATTTCATTCTCTTCATCCCCAATAATTGAATTTAGTTGAGCTACTAGGGGTGGATCTAGATAAAGAATTAGGTTGTGATGATTCTGCTATAAAGATTAGGTGTTCTTTATCATCATCTGCAAAAATAGTAACCTCTTTATTATTACAATAAATTTTTAAATCATGGTCCAAAATCCAATCCATACTAAGGATTATATCAAATTCAATCATGGGTATGACGATAATATCAGCAGATAAAGAACATTTATATGCCATAATGTGAACTGATTTAAAAAAACATTATAGCAATGATACTTCCTTTAGTTGTTTTTACTGAAAAATCCCTTGTTAAATTAAATTAGAAATATCTAATTCTCCTAGAAAACTGGGAAGATATGAACCAATTTCATGATAAAGAATCAAATAAAGCATTGGCTAAACTTTAGGAAACCATTAAATTACCTACCACCATGTTTTTCAGGGCTTCAACCATAGTAGTAGTGATCGCATAAGCTTTGGCTTGATACCTTGGCCTTTTCGAAGGTATGTTTCCATGACACTTAAGACATTAATTTGTACAATTTCCAATCTCCATACAATTATATCATTGAACATTGGTAGTGTCTTTCTTTCCCTTCCAATCACAAGCAAGATGGACTTTTTATCCACATTTGTAGTATATTATTTTTCCTTTTAGATAGAGAGCAGGGTGATTCCTTCCACAATTATCACAGGATGGAAATTCAATTCTTCCCTTCTTCCCTATTTACTTATTTTCATTCTCAAATTGTTCATTAGATCTCTTCTTCTTTTGATTTTCTTTAAATTCATAAAACTTAGATAATTCCTTCTCTCTCTTAATAGCTCATGAGACAGTATCTTCGTATGATGAGAAGGATTGTGATACTGATGCTCGACAGAGAAATGGGTTTAACCCATCAAAGAAACTATCAATATTACTTCTTGGGTTATGTATATAATTTGCAACATGCCTCTCTATCCTTGTAATGTTAGCTTCATACTTTGCGACATTCTCATCCTCCTTTTGACTCAGACTCAGAAATTGTCTGTCCATATCCACTTGATGGTCATAAGGAAAGTATTTTTCTTATAAAATATCTTTAAACTCCCTTCATTCCATATTTTCTACATCATCATATTCCTTTGTGTTTTGAATCAATGAACACTATTGATCATCATCACTAGTGAGGCGGTAAACTGTCATGAAAACTTTTTCCCTTTCTCTACTCCCCAAGGTGTGCAATATTTTCTCTAAAGAATTTATCCATTTCTCAGATACTAATGGATATGTTCCCCCATTAAATGTTGGTAGTTGTTTCCTCATGAAGCGATCTATCATTGATGCTCTATGTTGTGGATTTGGGTTCTCCATACGGGTAAGGTTATTATTCATAACCTGTGTGAGTTGTCCCAGTATGGTGATAAGATGATCAGCACCAATTGTATCACCAGATCCACTATAATTATCTTGTGTAGGAGGGAAATCCCTACATGGAGTGAATGCATTTATATAGTTTCCATTCTATCCACTAGGAGCCATTTCTAAACAATGGCATACACTAGATTAGTTTATGAATCGCAATACATAATTCCAAACTTGTAAAACACTTAACATAAATTAAACAGTTTATGGATATAATACATAATCATAAAAAAAATTCTTTGAGGAAGTATATACTCATAAACCCTTCATAATGGTTTGTAAAGAAAATGAGAATTATCTTAATCATATCCCCTGGGAGTGTCGTAACCAAGAGTGCAGCAAGCCCCATTGTCGTTCACCAGTTCGTGTTCAAGTCAAGCTCAAAGCAGTGTTTTTGGGTTTTACCCCTTCGTACATCTGTGCCAGAGCCGCCTCTACTTACTTGTATACAGACATTGATTTATTGTATGGAAAACTCACAAAATCTCTACAATACCAAAATTCCAGTATGTTCTTATATAATAATCCTCAAATTCTATCTTGGGACTATGTGCTCTAATCAGAGTTTATCTAAATCTAGTTTCAAAGGTTTGTACTAAACATCCTCTGATACCAACTACAACACAGTAGCCCTAGTTACACAGAGTTGGTGAATTATTAAATAACATTATCATGATCACAAGGAAATAATGTCTCAAAAGACCGATCAGTATAGTATTATTGGAAACAAGATTCATACATAATTACAACATTACAACATGAAAACAAGTACAACACAAGTTTATTACATTAGAAACATCCATGACTCCTAGAATATGCCTATAAGTCACTCATAAGAAATTGGTGAGCTCAAACGATCAGTAAGGGAAAGAAATACAGTGGAAGATAACATAAATATTAATCATGGTGAATAATGGAAACCACATGTCTTTACTAGTAGGAAACATGAATAATTTTAAGGAAGGAATATGAGCTCAGTAAATAATGCAATAATAAACCATAATCATGGGTATTCTACTAGTATAATGACCACATGAACCATCAATATTATTTTCATAATGAGGGGATGTATAATGTCAGACATTCTGAAACATTTGGTCAAGGCCTCGGCCAAGACGTCTAAAAATTATTAAGGCCTCAGAAAAAACCATATATCAAATTGGGAAATTCCTCAGCCAATTCCATGTCTAGTTGTCTCATGATACCTATTGATGCTTTGAGGAGCTGTTGCAGGATCCACCTGTCACTTACTAAGTACAGTACATTCCTCATATGAAAAGGTTGAAATATAACATAAACATTCGTATTAAAACTAGAATAAGAAATGTCAATACTTTAACCATAAACCATGAATGCTATAAAAATATCACATCCATGGTCAAACATATCACAAAACATTCAATACAATATAAATGTTTTGTATCATAATAAATCAACTTCAAATGAACTTAAAATCCATCAAAGGATGTTGACACAGATGAAATCGAAACCTTTTTTTAGAGAAATATCACTTTCTATTTTGAAATCATTTAAGGGTCACATAATTATAAAGAAAAATTTTATTTTTAAAATATTATTATAAGATTGTACAGGATGCTTCAATGATGTTATAATGGCAGAAAATAGCCGCACCCGCCGTATAAGTTAAAAAAACAGTTTTACCTTAATTTTGTCGAAAATGTCATAAAGTACCTTGTTTGGAAAATGACAAAAATATTCCATTGAAAACATATAAGGTAAAATAAGGGTATAATTTACTTTAACGCATTGTATATTAAATAAAAAAACATTTGAAATACAATTTTAAGAAGCAAAGACGTGGATGATAAAGAGGTCCTAGTAGATACTTATGTTAAAAAACCACGGAAAATAAAAAGATTCTAGAATTAACCCTTACCTTGAACTTTTCCTTGGTCGAGGGTAGGTTAACATCTTCTATAATTGTGACATAATTTTTATTAAATTATTAAAGAACTATATACATTAATATGATATCATATATGATGTTCTAATATATATTTGTTAATAATATCTTAGTATTATAGTCGTTTCGGGTGTTAACTGATTCGTTTTCCATTATATGCTTTGTTACGTAAGTAATGTTTGTTATGGATAGGATGTATCTTATTCATATTCAGAATTATATAAATTCTTTAAACATTATTTTTAATAATCTAATGAAAATTAGTTTGGAATGGATATGATGGGGAATGAATCTCATCGTGTTCCTAGAGATCGTAGTCTGTACGTATGCACGAGCGACAATATCATTATTTTGATATTAAAATAATATATAATTGGATGTTATATCATATATAAATAATCATTATCATGTTATATTTATTATTTACATCAATTAAACATCATTATTATACCCATACAAATAATAATGTATTGGATAACAATTACATCACGATGTGGAGATGGTAAGCCGTACATACGCATGTATGGTGACTGGTCATTTAAAGGATGGGTAGAATAATGAATATGGTTGTACCATATTTATAATAACATCACATTATATAGAATATAATAGAGTTATTATTTATAATTGATACAACAATGGAAGATGAAGTGGAAGAAGAAAGAATCTTCAAAGTAGTGATGAAATATTTACCTTTTCTTCGTCTTATTCCTTTTGATTTGATTAAAAGGGATCCGTAGGATGAATTTATAACTAAAGGAAGTCCTCTAGGATTAAGGTATAATAGTTTATATGGCATTAGATTAGGGTTTTGTGGATCCAAATGTATTTAAAGGTGTGAATTAGAGAGAATGGGAAGTTCCCTTTTATAAGAGGGGAGAGGGGAACCTTAGGAAAAGATAGATATATTATTTTATAATATAATTATTCTCAATTTATAATTTCTAAAAAATTATTATTTGAAGGATAAGGTCGGTATGGGTCAAAAAATACTCAATTAATAGGTTTTAGATAGGGTTGGGTCACTATATTAACATTATCTTTAGATTTAACTTTTAGTTAATTAATTTGACATTTACCATGTCTCTTTGTATTTAAATATTATATGGTTAATTAACAAACTATAAACATCTAAGAGAACATAAAGTGGTCAATGAAAGACATATATAATATTATTTAGAACCATTTTCTGAAATATAGATTTTTAGGAATATAATATCAATTAATAATATAATATTTGTTTTAAAAACTCTTTTATGTCCATTTCGGCACTATTTGCTATTTTGTTTTTGTTAAATTCGTAACAGAATTATTTCTCCAAAAAATTATTTAATCAATCCTAACATGTCATAATAACCTATAAAATTCGTGGATGTCATCAAAACATTCAAATTATGTTTATTTTATCATATATAATACCATTTATTTGATTCTTTCATTAATAAAGAAAATATTGTATCACCATTGTGTCATAAATAAATATATTTATATTATGTCTAAAATTATAAATAAGATATCCTTAGGTACGAAATTGTTTTATATTTTTAATGAAAATTTATAGTCAAATAGACCAATTATATAACCCCATATAAAAACTATTTTACTGAAAGATATTTCTTTTTGTAATTTTTGTCTCTACTTTAAATTATTTAATATATAATTTAATTATCACTTCCATGTGGCTCCATGGGGTTTCTAAATTGACCCAAGGATTCCCATGGTCGTACATGTATCATACAATAGGGTTAGAACACATGTTAGGGTAATTTAAAATTATTATAATATTGTTTTTTAACCTTATTTACTGGATTTACCCCTTTAACCATTTCAAATAATATATTTACTGAAGTAAATATTCCTAATGTCTATAAATAGAAGATACATATTTACCCAATTTGGACATCATGATTTCAAATATGGAATCCATTTTTCTAAATTCAAAACAGAGAAGTGGAAGAAATTAATTTAAAATTAATTCCCATTATCAAAGAAAAAGTGTGTTTTAAGAAATAATAACAATCAAAAGATTGACACTTGCTGACGTCCAGTTTAAATGTGAAATTACATCCAATGATAAAAACTGTATTAAATGGTAAAAATATAATCTAATTATACTTAAAAACCACTCAATCTTATAATTTAGAACTATAAATTATTTGGATTAAAAAAGTTGTTCTTAATTAAAATTTAGTATTTTTCGCTATTCATCAAAACTGAATGTTTTCTGGAAAATACCATAAATTCACCCTAAGATAATTTTGATATATCAAACCCAAAAATGAATTCCATTTTGAAATATAAAATTGATAAATTTTTAAAAAGTGGGTATTACTATTCATAACAGCTAGTTTGATTTGTCGCGATGTGTTAGAATCTTGAAGTTGCGTACAACGCAAGATATTGCATTATTCAAAGGTAAACATACCGTGGAAGCTTGGGGTGTTACATTCTCCCCTCCTTCAAATAATTTTATCCTAGAAATTTCTAGAATATTACTGCATAAAAAGACTCAGGTTGTTCTTCATCATAAGTTCCTTGGGTTCAATGTTGCCTCTTCATCTTATGATTTCTCTATAGAACATTTACCAGACGAGTCATCCAATTTCTCAGCACTTGTTTTGTTGTATCTGGAACTACGATAGGCTCTTCACAATAAGGCATATTGGGTTCCAAATCTAATTCCCCATAAGTGAGTACATGTGTTGGGTCAGGAATTTATTTTCTATATAGTGTTATGTGGAACACATCGTGAAATTTGGAGATACTTGGTGGAATTTCCAACCGATAAGCTACAACCCCAATTCCTTCTAGAATTTCAAAAGGTCTGATGTATCTATGACTTAATTTTCCCTTCTTACTGAAACATATAACACCCTTCCATAGAGATACCTTCATGAAACCATGGTCTCCAACATAAAATATCAAATCCTTCCATCGATTATCGGCATAGCTCTTCTGCCTACTTTGAGCTGCTTTGATGTGGGTTTGGATTACCTTTACCTTTTCCATTGTTTCCTCCACAGGTTTTGGGCCTATGAGTTTTCATTCACCAACATCATCACAACCGGTTTTTGTGCGACATCTCTTTCGGTATAACGCTTCATATGGATCCATATGAATACTTGAATGGAAGCTATTCTTATAGGAAAATTATACCAGAGGTAAATATTGATCCCACATACCTTGAAAGTCATGTGAGCATGATCTCAACATGTATTCTAACGTTTTAGTAGTCTGTTCTGATTATCCATCAGTTTGGGGGTGATAGGCAGTGCTCAAATGATGTTTAGTATCAAGGGCCTTCTAAAGACTTTTCTAGAATCTTGATGTAAAATGTGGATCACAATAAAAGACAATCAATATGGGTAATCCATGAATTCTCACAACTTTATTAATATATATTCTTTCTAGATGTTAAAGTGGTAAATCTTCTCTTATAGCATGAAAATGTGCTGACATGGTATGATGATCAATAATGACCCATATTGCATCGTTCCTTCTAGGATTCTTTGGTAGTCCCATGAAAAATTTCATCGTAACGTTATCCCAATTCCACTCAGGTATGGGAAGAGGATTCATAACTCTACTAGGTTGTTGCCTTCCAGCTTTCACTTGTTTAAAAACCATATATCTTGACCCAAAATATGAAGTCTCCCTCTTCATGTTGTCCTGCCAAAAATGTTCCTTCAAATACCTACACATCTTGGTGCTACCTGGTTGTATAGTGAAATTGGAACTATGTGCATCATCCAACAATTCTCTTTTTAGATCATGTATATCGGGAAAACAAAGTCTCTTTCCAAATTTCAAAATTCCATCTTCATACACAAAGTCACTCAATCTCCCATCATTCACAACTTTAATCTTCTTTTGAAACTCCTCATCATCAGCAAGAGAAAATTTTATCCTTTCTAATAAAGATGGTTTGGAAACCATTTGAAAATTTATTGATGATCCTCCTTCCATGGTTATTCCCATATCCATATTTACTAGATCCATGAGAATAGGATCCCTTTAAACTCTCATATTCTTCAGAACTCCATGATCTTTTCTGCTCAAAGCATCTTCCAACTTATTTTCCTTCCCCGTGCGGTAGTTTATCATGAAATAATAATCCTTGAGTATTTAAATCCATCATATTTTCCTCATTTTGAGTTCTTTTTGTGTGAAAATATACTTCAAACTCTTTTGATCGGTATATATCTCACATTTTTTACCATAGAGATAATGTCTCCATATCTTCAAAGAAAAGATTACACCTGCTAACTCAAGATCATGAGTAGGATTTTTTTTCTCATTAATATTTAGATGTCGTGATGCATAGGCAATAACTCTATCATTATGCATAAGGACACAACCAAGTCTTTTCTTTGATGCATCACTATAAATAACAAAACCATCATGCCCTGATGGTAGAGTCAATATAGGAGAATTTAATAATCATCTCTTCAGTTCTTCAAAACATTTTTCACACTCTTTTGTCCAATCAAATTTAACCACTTTACGTGTGATCTTGGTTATTGGGTTAGCCATTCAGACAAAATTCTGGACGAAACACCGATAATAACCTGCTAAACCAATAAAACTGTGTACCACAGTTATACTCGTCGGTGCTGGATATTCTTGGATTTCTCTTGTCTTATAAGGATCAACAGAGATTCCATCCTTAGAGAAAATATGGCAAAGAAAATAAATCTCCTGAATCTAGAATTCACACTTGCTAAACTTCCCATATAATTCATGTCTTCTAAGAGTCTTTAGAATAATGCGCATGTGATTTTAATGATATTCATAGCTTTTGGAGTATTCCAAGATATCATCAATAAATACCACTACAAAGTAATCAAGATATTCTTTGAAAAGTCTATTCATTAGATCCATGAAGATAGAGGATGCATTAGTCAATCCAAAAGGCATTACTGTAAACTCATAGTGCCCATATCTGGTTCGAAATATTGTTTTCGGAATGTCTTCCTTCTTTACACACAACTAATAACATCCATATCGAAGGTCAATCATTGAAAAGTATTGATATCCATGAATATGGTCAAATAAATCATCAATGTGAGGTAAGGGATACTTATTCTTTATTGTTATAGCATTGATCCTATAGTCATTGCACAACCTCGTAGATCCATCTTTCTTCTTAACAAAAAGGACAGGGGCTCCCCATGGAGAAATACTAGGGAAAAAAATCCCTTATTACTCAATTCCTCTAGTTGTTTCTTTAGTTCCACTAATTCCATAGTGGTCATTCTATAAGGGGTCTTAGATATGGGCTTTAAACAAGGAATTAAATCATTGGAAAACTCAATTTCTTGTTTTGGAGTATGTCTAGGTAAATCCTCTGGAAATACATCAATATACTCTTACACAATAAGTACATACTCTATTTGAACATTCTTTTCCTCACCCACAGTTATTTAATTCCCTTCATACCCAATAATTGAATTTAGTTGAGATACTGGGGGTGGATCTAGTTAAGAATTTGGTGGTGATGATTCTGCTATAAAGATATGGCGTTCTTTATCCTCGTCATCAAAAATTGTAACCTCTTTCCTCTGACAATAAATTGTTGCATCATGGTTGAAAGACAACACATATAGAGGATTATATAAAATTAAATCATGGGTATGATGATGAGATTTGCAGATAAAGAACATTTATATGCCCTAATGGGAACTGATTTACAAAACATTGTAGCAATGATACTTCCCTTGCGAGTTTTGACCGACAACTCCCTTTTTAAATTAAATTGGAAATATCTAATTTTCATTAAAAACTTGGAAGATATGAAACAATGTGATGATCCAGAATGAAATAAAGAATTTCCTAAACATAAGGAAACCATTAAATTACCTACCACCACATCTTTTGGGGCTTCAACCACAGCAGTAGTGATCACAAAAGCTTGGACATAATCCCTTGGCATTTTCTGAGGTATGTTTCTCTGACTCTTAGGAAATTCATTTGAATAATTTCCCATCTCCCTAAAATGTTATCACTAAACATTGGTAGAGACTTTCTTTCCCTTAGAATCACCAGCAAGATGTCCTTTCTGTCCACATTTGTAGCATACTCATTTTCCATTTAGATAGGCACCAGGGTGCTTCCTTCCACACTTATCACAAGGTGGAAATTCAATTCTTACCTTCATCCATGTTTCCTTATTTCCTTTCACATAGTGTTCAGCTGATCTCTCATTCCCTTGCTTGGCTTTAATGTCATAAGACTTAGTGAATTCCTTTTCTGTCTTGATAGCACATGAGAAAATATCTTTTTATGATGAGAAGGATTGTGATACTAATTCTGAATGTAGAAATGGTTTTAACCCATCAAAGAAATGGTAAATCATACTTCGTGGGTTAAGTATATAATATGAATCATGCCTCGCTAACATTGTAATGTTAGCTTCATACTTTGCGCCATTCTCTTCCTCTTTTTTCCTTAAACTCGGAAATTTCCTTTCTATATACACTTGATGGTCATGAGGAAAGTATTTTTCTAAGAAAATTTCTTTAAAATCACTCCATTACATATTTGAAACTTCATTAACTTCCTTTGGGTTTTGAATCCATGACCACCATTGATCAACATATCCAGTGAGGCGGTAAACATCCATGAAAACTTTTTCTGTTTCGCTACTCCCCATGGTGTGTAATATTTTCTCTAAGGGATTTATCCATTCCTCAGCTACTAATGGATTTTTACCCTCATTGAATGTTGGTGGTTGTTTTCTCATGAATCGGTCTAACATTGATCCTCCATGTCGTGGATTAGGGTGCTTCATATGGGTAAGCTTATTATTCATAACCTCTGTGAGTTGTCCCAGTATGGTGATAAGCTGATCAGCACCAATTGTATCACCCAATCCACTATAATTATCTTGAGTAGGGGGGAAATCCCTACATGAAGTGCGTGAATGGATACAGTTTCCATTCCTTCCACTAGGCATCATTTATAAACAATAGCATACACTAGATTAGTTTTTGAATCAAAATAAATAAATCCAAACTTGTAAAACACTTAACATAAATTGATCTGTTTATGGATATAATCCATAATCCTAAAAAAAATTTCTTTGAGGTTGTATATACTAATAAACCCTTCATAATTGTTTGTAAAGAAAATGAGAATTATCCTAAGCATATCCCCCGGGATTTTCGTAACCAAGAGTGCAACAAGGCCCGTTGTCGTGCACCAGTTCCCGTTCGAGTCGAGCTCAAAGCGGTGTTTTCAGGTTTTACCCCTAGGTACATCTGTGCTAGATCAACCTCTACCTACTCGTATCCATACATGGATGTATTGGATAAAACACCCACAAAATCTCTAAAATACCCAAATTCTAGGACTTTATTCTATACTAATCATCAAATTCTATCTTAGGGCTATGTGATCTAATCTGTGTTTATATAAATTCAGTTTTCAAGGTTTGTACTAAACATCCTCTGGTACTAACTCTAATGCCTCTACCCTAGTTACCCAGAGTCGGTTCATTATAACATAACATTGGCATTATCACAATGGAATCATGTCTCAAAAGACCGATCAGTTTAGAATTATTGGAAACAAGATTCATATATAAGTTCATCTTTACAACTTGAAAAAAAGTACAACACAAATTTATTCTATTAGAAACATCCAAGCCTCCTAGATTATTCCAGTAAGATACTCATAACTAAAATATTCATATCCTGGGAAAATGAAACATAATAAAGGGGTAAGCTTAAACACCTAGTAAGGGAAAGTAATACAGCAGAAGATAACATAAATATTAAGCATGGTGAATAACTAAAACCACATGCCCTTACCAACAATAAACATTAATAATTTTATGGTAGGAATATGAGCTGAGTAAATAATGCCATATTAAAGCATAATCATGGGTATTCAACTAGTCGAATAACAACATGAGCCATCAATATTATTTTCATAATAATGGAATGTATAATGCCGGACATTATGGAACATTTTTTCAAGGTCTCAGCCAAAAAGTCTAAAAATGATTAAGGCCTTGGCCAAAACCATATATCAAATTGGGAAAGGCCTCAGCCAATTCAATGTCTAGTTGTCTCATGAGACCTACCGATGCATCGAGTAGGTATACCAGGTTCCACCCATCACTTACTAAGTTCAATACATTCCTCATATGAAAAATCTGAAATATAACATAAACATTCGTATTAAAACTAGCATAAAAAATGTCAATACTTTATCCATAAACCATGAATTGTATAAAAATAGCACATCCATAGTCAAACATTCCACAAAACCTTCAATACAATATGGAATTTTTGTTTAATAAAAAATAAACATCAAATAAACATAAAATTCATCAAAGGATGTTGACATAGATGAAATCAAAAACTTTTTTAGAGAAATAACTCCTTCTATTTTGAAATCATTTAAGTGTCACATTATTATAATGAAAACATTTATTTTCAAAATATTCTTATAATCTTTTAAGGGACGCTTTGATAATGTTATAATTGTGTAAAATAGCCATAGCCACTGTATAAGTTAAAAAACATTCCTACCTTAATTTTGTCGAAATGGTACTAAAGTACCTTTTTTGGAAATTGACCAAAAGATTCCTTTCAAAAAATATAAGTTCAAATAAGGGTATATATGACTTTAACCCATTTTCTAGTAAATAGTAAAAATATTTTGAAGTGAATATTTAAGAATCATGGTTGTGGATGATAAAGAGGTCCCAGTAGATACTTACGTAAAAACAAGCTTAGATAATAAACAAATTGTAGAATTAACTCTTACCTTGTACTTTTCCTTGGTCGAGGGTAGTTTAACCTCCTTTATAATGGTGAAATAATTGTTATTAAATTATTAAAGAATGATATAAATTAATATGATATGAAATATGGTCTTCTAATATTTCTTTGTTAATAATATCTTATTATAATCGTCATTTTAGGTGTTAACTGATTTGTTTTCCATCATATGATTTGTTACATAAGTAATGTTTGTAATGGATAAGATGTATCTTATTCATATTCAATATTATATAATGTCTTTAAACATAATTCTTTATAATCTAATGATAATTTGTCTTGAATGGATACGATGTGGAATGAATCTCATTGTGTTCGTGGAGACGGTAATCTGTACATATGCATGAGTGACAATATCATTCTTTTGATATTAAAATAATATATAATTGGTGTTATATCATATATACATAATAATTATAATTTTATTATTATTATTTACATCAATTACACATCATTATTATACCCATCCAAATAATAGTGTATTGAATAACAATTACATCACGACGTGGAGACGGTAAGCCGTACGTACGCATGTATGGTGACATGGCATTCAAATGATGGATAGGATAATTAATATGGTTGTGCCATATTTATAAGAACATAATAGTATATATAAGATACTGGATTTATTATTTTAGAATGGAAACAACAATGAAATAGGAATTGGAAGAAGAAAATAACTTGAAAGAGGTGATGAAATATTTACCTATTCTTTGGGTTCTTCCTTTAGATTTGATCAAACTGGATCCATAAGTTGGCTTTATTACTAAATTAAGGCCTCTAAGATGAAGGTTGGATAGTTTATATGGTATTTGGGTAGTTGTTGTCAAATCCAAAAGGATTTTAAGGTGTGAATAAGAGAGAATGGGAAGTTCCCTTTTATAAGAGGGGTGAGGGGAACCTTAGGAAAAGCTAGAAATATTATTTTATAATAAAATAATTTTCTTTTTCTAATGTCATAAAAAGGAATTATTTCAAGGATAAGGTTGGGATGGGTCGAAAACCACTCAACCAATATGTTTTATATAGGTTAGGGTCACTATATTAACTTTATCTTTTAGATTTAACTCTTAGTTAATTAGTTTGACATTTACCATGTCTCTTTGTATTTTAATTTTATATGGTTAATAAACATACTATAAACATCCAAAAGAACCTCAAGTGGTTCATTAATGAAATTTATAATATTATTTAAGACCTTTGGACGAAACGTAGATTTTTATGAATTGAATATCAATTAATAATATAATATTTGTTTTAAAAACTCTTTTATGTCAATTTTGACACTATTTGCTATTTTGTTTTTGTTAAATGTCTTTATAGCATTATTACTTTAAACAAAATTCATTTATTAAATCCTAAAATGTCACATTAACCTAGAAAATTCATGGATGGATTCAAAATGTTCAAATTATTTTTATTTTAACATCCATAATACCATTTATTCTATTCTTTCATTAATATTGAAAATACAGCATCATCATTGTGTCATAAATAAATATATTTATTTTATGTATAATAATTATAAATAAAATATCCTGAGATTGGAAATCTAATTAACTTTATAATTACTATTTATAGTCAAGTATATCAATTATATAACTTACTAAATAATTGTTTTACTAAAAGATATTTTCTTTTGTTATTTTTGCCTCTAAATTTAATTATTTGATATATAATGTCATTATCACATCTGTGTGGATCCATGTGTAACGTTCCTGACCCTGATGCCACTAAACCGGTGCTCCGAGACGGGTATTTAAATATCATAAAGCATGTCTCCCCCTATGCCAAAGTCTGCCGACTAGAAGCGGGGGTCTATGTGGTCCATTGGGGAGACTATACCCCCTTTCTATCAGAGTAAGCCACAACAGAAATAATCCAACTGCAGAAACAATAATCAATAAACAAGGAACATGTATAACTAGAATTTCCAACAATAAAAATTCCATGTCCTACTACAATTTCAAATGTGAAAAAATGCCCAAAATAAATACAACGGCCAGAATCCCCAAAATGGTCTCGACTCCAAGTCTGGATCCTACACCAAGTGCTACCCATGTCCACTCAACTATATAGCAAGGAACCTTTCCCTTATCCTAACTAGTAAAAATGAAGTCTACTTGGGTACCCAATGGTGGCCAGAGCAGGGTGTGAGTACAACTTAATAGGCCACCACCAATGGTGCTTACAAAATATTCAATATGAATAGGTTGTGCATACAAAATGAATATGAATGATAATTTCCATGTAATTATTTAAGGTTCCATTAACCAGTTCAGAGCCAAAGTTATTTCCACTTCCATTAACATTCATTTAACACCAATTATTATCACTTACCATTTCATCACATTTACATTGGTTAATCACATACATTACGTTACATGGGTCTAAGGCCAACAATCACATGCAGGAGGGTAAACACATCGATATCCTATCTCACTAGGACTAACCCCCTCATAGAAACCATATCCTCATCTCTAAGCCTCAGTCCAGGTGGATGCAACCGTTAGGAGGATAGATCCTCAGTCTCCATTCCTAACCCATGAATTCAGGGTAGAGTTCAGAGCATCATTCTTCACTCGATCCGTGGGTGTAGATCCTCAAGTCATACCCCACTCTACCAAGCCATGTGAACATGCTTATATATATACATAAGTAGCCATCAACACACCATACCACTTGCCTTTGACAAACACCATTAACAACAAACCACACGTGAATTCACATTATGCCTTAACCCATTAACACATTACCATTTCACATCACTTTACCATTCACCCAATTCCCATTTGTTATGCCTATATCACTAAGAATTCAACACTAAACCCATAACCTATACCATTATGGTCTTTAATCAGTTTACACATTAACCCATTTTACCCATTCATCTTTTCCATGAATCAACCATTCAACCCATTCCAAATAACCCTTAGGTTATTTCCAAGTCTAGGTGCATCACCTAACTTCTATTCCATGTTCCACCAATCATGCCAAAATATTCGTCAAGGGCTCTACCATTTATTACAACAAGGTCACTTGTTTAAAAACATGCCCTATGCCCAGGAAAAGTCAGCACACCCCATGGATGGCCCCAATTAGGTCATGTCATTCTCAATGCATCCCATGGGGATAGTGAGGGTTACCATTTACCATTTTTAAGCATCCTTTATAGAAACGCATCCAGGTTGATGAAAGCTCATCAAAAGGAAACCATGTGCAAATCCACACATGCATAAATCTACCATAAACCTATGGGATAATGTTTGTAGACCACCAAACTCAAAACCGTAGTTGAACGCACACTAAATCGAGTCCTTAGACCTCAATCCGACCAGCCTTTGGAGCTTCAACCTAGAACTCCCCCAAAAGATAGGGTTTCAGAGATTCGGAACAAGAGGGAGAGAAGATACAAACCCCAAACCAAAAAGAGAAGCAAGGATGGGATTAGCCTTACCCAGAGCTTCAATCCGCATCCAATAGTACCAAAAACGCCTTAGAAACGAGGAAGATCTACCTCTTGGAGATCTTGGTCAATTTTTTTCGTTCCTAGGGTGAAGAGGGAGGAATGGAGAGGAAATACCACGTGGGTTCTTAAAATATCAGGGTAGCAATTTTCTAATTTTTCCCAACTTTAAGAGGCCGCACGGTTTGGTCGCACGGTTTTCTCTGGCCGTGCGTGGCCGTGCGCCCAGGATTATCTTCCCCAGAATTCCTTTATTTCGTGCCCCGAGCCACCAAAACACCCTCAAGACCACTCATACTTTCAAAAGAAATCCCATGAAGTCTGAAACAAGGGATTCAACCAAAACATAACGAAAACATATCCTTCCAAAAACCGAGATCTTTCAACGTCCCCACCTTATAACGGCTCGTCCTTGAGCCGAGTTTCCAAGCCTCACTGATCCACCGAAGAGAAGAGTCTGGGCCACTATGCACACATATCTGATTCCCGAACCCTAGTTTCTTCTTGAACTTTCCCATGCTGCCATAGTACTCGCACTAATGGCACAACCTTTCCCCGCAAGACCTTTTCACTACAATATACCACACGAACCGGATGCTCCTAAAATGACGCATCGGCCTCAAGCTCCACATCCTTGACATCAACCACGTGAGATGGGGCAGGGCGATACTGTCAACAATGCAACACATGAAACACATCATGCATCCCACTATACCATTGTGCAAGATCAAATCGGTAATACACTAGTATGATCCACTCCACAATCTCAAAAGGTCCCACATACATGGGCGCCAACATACCCTGCTTTCTAATTGAACAGTGACCCAACCTTGGTGACACCCGAAGGAACACTTTATCACTCATCACAGACTCAAGAGGTCTATGCCTCCGATCTTCATATGGATTCTGCCTACTCTGAGCCGTATCCATCCGCTTCCTAATCAACATATTTCTCTCTATAGTATCCTGCACGAGACTTGGCCCCAACAACTCAGATTCACCACCCTCTAGCCAACACAACAGAGATCTACATGGCCTCCCATAGAGGGCCTCAAATGGTGACATCTGAATCGTAGCCTGAAAACTGTTGTTGTATGAAAACTCAACTAACGATACAGGCCTCTCCTAAGAACCAACAAAGTCCAAGACACATGTTCTTAACATGTCTTCAAACACTTGGATCGTATGCTCCGACTACATGTCCATCTGCGGGTGGAAACCCGTAATCAAAAACACCTGCGTACCAAGAGCCTTCTGTAACCCCTACTAGAAATGCAATGTGAAATGTGAATATCAGTCTGAAACTATGGTATGTGGAACACCATGCAACCGCACTATTTCCCAAACATACAGCTCACCCAATTGGTTGAATTTAAAGCTCTCCTGAATCGGTAAAAAATGATCCACTTTCATTAATCAATCCACAACCACCCAGATTGCATCACTCCTCCGCGGTGTCCTCAGAAGAGCCATGAAATAATCCATTGTTATATCATCCCACTTACATTCCGGAATGGGAAAGGGATGAAACAAACCACCTGGGTGTTGATGCTTTTCCTTCACCTTCTGACAGGTAAGGCACTGTGCCACAAATCCCACAACATCCTTCATCATTCCATGCCACAAAAACAACCTTCAGCGATCATGGTACATATTGGTCAAACCAGGATGAATTTCCCACTTTCATGCATTGGAATCACACATCAACTCCTCCCGCACACACTTTTCCAAAACCACATGATCACGAGCATGAATAACACATTCCACGCCGACGACCCAACAATAAGGTAGCTCCCCTACATTAATATTTTTCTTCATGATCAAACACTCAGGATCATAAATCTAACCTTCCTTAACTAGACATAAAAGCATTGAATCCATCATTAAGGAAGAAAGAGTGACCTGACCACTCTCCTCCTACACCTCCAGGTGCATCAATGCAAACAAATCCATTGCCTTCCACTCAGTGATGGACTCCAGAACCACATGATTCTGGACCTTCATGCTCAAATCATAAGAAACACTATTTCCCTTTCTCGGCGTGTACACAAACTTAAAGTCAAAAGACTAGAGATATTCAACCCATCTTCATTTCCAAAGGTTCATATCCAATTGTGAGAAGATTTACTTTAAACTCTTATGGTCGGTAAACACAGTAAACCCTTATCCCAACTAATAGTTCCTCCATCACTTCAAGGAGTACACCACTGCATCCAACTCAAGGTCATGAGTGGGATAGTTACGGTCATGGGGTCTCAACTGCCTTGACCCATAAGCCATAACCTGCTCATCCTACATCAACACAGCCCCATGTGCGACTTCAAACGTATCACAAAACATGATGTACTTCATACCTGGCTTAGGTAAGATCAAGATAGGTGCAATTGTCAACCTCTTCTTTAACTCTTGGAAGGCATTCTCACAAGCCTCAGACCACTCGAACTTGATTCCTTTCTTCGTCAAGACAGAGTGTGGGGATGCCAAGTGAGAGAAATCTGGAATGAACCTTCAGTAAAACCAGACCAAACCCAAAAAACACCAAACATTAGAAACACTATTGGGATTCTCCCAAGATACAACTTCTTGCACTTTCTATGGATCCACTAACACACCTACCTCTGAGTTGATTTGACCCAAAATAATTCACCTCAACTATCCAAAATTGACACTTTGATAACTTGGCATATAGTCGATGCTCTCTTACCGTACCCAAGACGATTTCAAGGTGTTGGGAATGATCTTTAGGTGTTTTCGAGTACACTAAGATATTGTCAAGAAAGAAAATCACAAACTGATATAGATAGGGATGAAACATTCAGTTCATCAATGCCATAAACACATCTAGTGTATTGGAAAAGGAGAACGGAAATACCACAAACTAAAACAACCTGTACTGACTCTAGAAAGCTATCCGCGGTAAGTCAGAAGACCTCACCCTCATCTGGTGTTAACCCGACCTATGATAAATATTAGAAAACAACGATGCACCCCTCAACTGATCAAACAGGTCACCAATTCTAGGAAGAGGGTATTGATTTTTCACCGTCTTCTAATTTATCTTTTGATAGTCAACACACAGCCTCAAAGACCCATCATACTTCTTTCAAAAAGCATGAGTGATACCCAAGGATATGTACTAGGACTGATAAACCCTTTACATTCCAACTCCTCAAGATGAAGCTTCAGTTCCTGAGTTCTGCTGCTGACATTCGATATGGAAGAATAGAAACTGGCTCCGCTCCTGGTAGCAAATCAATCGTGAGCCCAACATCCCTCTCAGGTGGTAACCCTAAGAAATCCTCAGGAAACGCATCTTGAAACCAATCCACCATGGGAGGAAAATTATATTGTTCTCCTCCCTCATCATCATCAAACATGATACATGCCACTTGAGCCATGAGTCCACTCATATGTTGAAAAAACTGCATCGCACGCCCTGATCAAACATCCCATTCACCATGGTGGACATAAGAATCACCTTCAAGCAACCTGAACGATACTCTGTGACGATAACACTCTATGTGTGCCCGATACAACACCAAAAAATCCATTACAATGATTAGGCCAAACCCTGACATCTTGAGAATGAACAAGTCGCATAGAAAATGATACCCACCAACTTCCAAGGCACATCCCTTGAACTGGTTGATATCCTCAACCTGCACCCCAAATAGGGTGTCAATTGACACAACTCCACACACCCCCTCCGTAGGTAAACCTAGCACTACCACAAGTTGAGCAGAAAAAAAAAGAGTGTGTGGAACCTGTGTCAAACAATGCACTAGAAAACTTATAAGCTACATGGATCATACCTCAAACTGTTGACATTATGGCATCACCATCACCAGGTGAAAAATGAACTGCCTGAAGCTAACCTGCCCCTCTACCATGGCCTCCAGCCTGAGCACCCTACGTTGCACTACCCTACTAATGTGAGCGATCTTGCCTGGAGTTCCACGTCCACCGCCCCTACCAGTACGGCCCATGGAGCTCCAACTGCATACCTGATACGTAGCAACTGACCCCCTTACCATAGCTGGTACCTGCTTTTCATCATCATGCTCACCTGCCTGTCGAGGGTTCTTGCAGAACCTCTGCACATTCCCAATCCTGCCGCATGAATGACACTCAACTGGAGGTCTAGTTCACTGACCATGCATATTCCCTGACCTACTGCACTGATAACAGAACACCTAGTTCCCACTCTGAGATGCTGACCCCCTCTTCTGACCACCTTGCTGGAAACATTCCAAATGGTGTTTCCGACCTTCGGAAGATGCACCACTTGTCCGCCCAGCTGGAACAACAAGCCCACCACCCGAAGCTCCCTTCAGGTTGACTTCAGAGATGAGTGTCTGATCCATCACCTCTACAAACCTCTTCAAGAATAAGATATTTACTTGAGACCTGATCTCATGTCTCAACCCATCCTAGAAATGCTATGCTACCGCTCCCTCATCCCCTGACAACATTGGGACAAAGCATTACAAATCAGTGAAGCGACTAACACAGTCCATCACAAATAGCGATCCCTGAGTTAGGATCATAAAATATGCAGCCCGCTCCTACCTCAATGTCTCTGTGTAAAAATTCTTGAGAAACATTTCATGGAAAACCTTCCATGACATTCCCTCAGACTGATCGTTCTGAGACTGAATGTCCCACCAACACCTTTCCTGGAATGCATCATATAAACGGCTAGATTTACTCGCTTTTCAATAGGGTTCTCCATATGATCCAGTATCATATGGACAGACTCTAACCATAACTCCACTACCTATGGACCACCCTCTCCGGTGAAGGTCGGATGGTGCTGTAGTTGGAACTCCCTGGTCAGCTCAAACATACTCGGTGCAACCCGCCATGGATCCTGATCCATAATCTGCATAAGGCGAGACAAGATCTCCCAAAACTGGTCTTCTATACCTTCATTTATCACCACATTTCTGTGATCTTCTATTGGAGGAGTGTTCTCGGCAACATCCTCTTGTTGACCAACTGGTAACCATCGTTATGGTGGCATCTCTCAATATTTTCAGGCACATGATTTATCACGCATACCATAAAAATTTCATGAAATCATCCAAAAATCCCTTTACTAGCTACAACAACCCATTTTCATATACTACTTCAATAACATTAACACCTCAAATTCACTGCCACAACTATCCCTACCACAGGCCAAGGTCCACATGGTGTAAACAACCATGCACTACCACCAATCTCACATAACATTTTACAAAAATATGTTCCACTTCATTTCAAACCCTTATATTTCATTAAACGTCATTTACCCACTTGTTTTATTTCATTCTTCTCATTATTTCTTTATTTCATGAAATGCATGATACACCCTACTTTCCTGCCTCACACACCCACCCCGTGTGTGTGCATAACACAATGCATGTCACCTATCTCCCTAGGTTCCCACAATGATGCATGACTGAAAATCCTCATGTTGTTAAGGACACGAGCCAAATATCATAAAATAGTCAGATCAAACCACATGTTCATCACCCAACGGTGAAATATCATCAACTGTAACAGCACACAACCAAGAACAACATTTCCCACCTAGGGTGACTTGGGTTTCCCTCATACATGGATTAGATACTCCCAAGCACGAGCACATTTACCAAGGCTTAACACATATTAACCCTTGGAAACCTATCCCAAATAACAAGACCTCAGAGAAGGAGAAGAAAGACCTCCTCTGATACCAATATGTAATGTTTCTGCCTTGGAAGCCACTAAACCAGTGCTTCGAGCCAGGTAGTAACATAACCTTAAGCATGCCTCCCTGTATGCCAATGGCTGCTGACTAGCAGTGGGGGTCTATGTGGTCAATAGGGGAGACTATACCCCCTTTCTATCAGAGTAAGCCACAACAGAAATAAAACAATAGCGGGAACAATAATCAATAAACAAGGAACATGTATAACAACCATTTTCATAAATAAATATGCCATGGCCTACTACAAGTGAAAAAGTGAACAAAATCCCAAAATAAAGACAAAGACAAAAATCCCCAAAATGGTCCCGACTCCAAGTCCGAATCTTCCACTAAGTGCTACCCATGTCCACTCAACTATCTAGCAAGGACACTTTCCCTTCTCCCGACCTACAAACATGATGTCTGATCATGTACCCAATGGCGACCTTAGTAGGGTGTGAGTACAACTCAGTAGGCCACCATCAACGGTGTCTACAAAATATTCAGTATGAACATGTAGTGCATGCAAAAGGAAAATGAATGATAATTGACAAGTAATTATATATGGTTCCATTAACTAGTTCAAGGCCAAAGCAATTTCCACTTCCATTACCATTAATTTCACACCAATTATCATCACTTACCATTTCATAACATTTTGATGGGTTAATCACATACATTATGTTACATGGGTCTAAGGAAAACAATCACATGAAAGAGGGTAAACACATCGTTATCCTATCTCACTAGGACTAACCCCCTCATAGCAACCATATCCTCACCTCAACGCCTCAGTCCGGGTGGATGCAACCATTAGAAGGATAGATCCTCAGTCCCCATTCCAAACCCGTGCATTTAGGGTGGAGTTCAGAGCATTAGTATTCACTCGACCCATGGGCGTTGGTCCTCACGTCATACCCCACTCTCCCAATCCATGTGCACATGATTATATATATAAGTAACCATCAACCCACCATATCATTTCCCTTTGGAAAACACCATTCACAACAAACCACATGGGAATTCACATTATGCCTTAACCCATTAACACATTACCATTTCACATCATTTAATCATTCACCCAATTCCCATGTGTTATGCCTATCTCACTATGCATTCAAAACTAAACCCATTACCTATTCCATCATTGTCATTAATCAGTTTACACATTAACCAATTTAACCCATTCGTCTTTTCCATGAATCAACCATTCAACCCATTCCAAATAACCCTTAGTTTAATTCCTAGTCTAGGAGTATCACCTAACTTCTATTCCAAGTTCATCCAATCATTCCAACATATTCGTCAAGGTTTATACCGTTTATTACAACAAGGTCACTTGTTTAATAACAATCCCTAAGCCTGGGAAAAGCCGACACACCCCATGGATGGCACTAATTAGGTCAATTCATTCTCAATGCATCCCATGGGGTTCTTGAGGGTTCCCATTTACCATAAACTAAGCATCCTTTATACCAATGCATCCAGGTTGATCAAAGCTCATCAAAAGGACACTATGTGCAAATCCACACATGCATAAATCAACCATAAAACTATGGGATAACATTTGTAGATCACCTACCTCGAAACCACGGTTGAACGCACACTCAATCAAGTCCATAGATCTCAATCCTACCAGCAATTGGATCTTCAACCTATAACTCACCCAAAAGATAGGGTTTTAGTGCTTCAGAACAAGAGGGAGAGAAGATACAAACCCCAAACCAAAAAGAGAAGGAAGGATGGGATTAGTATTACATGGAGCTTCGATCCTCATCAAACGGCACCAAAAACACCTTATAAACAAGTGGGATCGACCACTTATAGCTCTTGGGTGATTTGTTTTGTTCCTAGGGTGAAGAGCGATGAATGGATAGGAAATCCCGAGTGGGTTCTTAAAATCTTAGGGTGGAAATTTTGTAATTTTTTCCAACTGTATGAGGTCGCATGGTTTGGCTGCATGGTTTGAAAAATCGTGTGCAAACCGTGCACATGCTACTATCTGGAAGAGGAGGGTTGCACGATTTACCTGAGCAGGCTGCATGGTTTGCCCTGGTCATGCGCAGGCCGTTCACCCAGGCTTGTCTTTCCCAGCTTTCCTTCTTTCCCAGCTTTCCTTTCGTTCATGGATCGAGCCCTAGAAACACCCCCAAGACCTCTCATACATTCGGAAGGCATCCCTTGAAGCCCGAAACAAGGGATTCAACCAATACATAACAAAAACATACCCTTGCAAAATCCGGGATCATACACCATTAGTCCCAAAATCGACCCAAGGATGACCATGGTCGAACATGTAACATCCAATAGGGTTAGGACACATGTTATTGTAATTTAATATTATTTTTTAACCTTATTGACTGGATTTACCCTTTTAACCACGGTAAATAAATTATTTACTGAACTAAATATTCCTAATGTCTAAAAATAAAAGTTACCTATTTACATAATTTCAACCTCCTGGTTCAAAATATTGGATCCATTTTTCTAAATTCGAAACACATAAGTGGACGAAATTAATTTAAAATTAATTCCCGTTGCCAAAACAAATTATGTGTTTTTAAGAAATAATAACTATCAAAAGATTGACACTTTCTTATGTCCAGTTTAAATGTGAAATTACATAAAATGATAAAAATTGGATTAAATGGTAAAACTATAATCTAATTATACTTAAAAACCACTCAATAGTATAATTTAGCACTATAAATTATTTTTATTAAAGAATTTTTTTTAATTAAAATTTAGTATTTTTCATTATTCATCAGAAACTAAATGTTTTCAGAAAAATACCAAAAATTCACCCTAAGATAATTTAGATATTCCAAATCCTAAAATGAAGTCCATTTTGAATGATAAAATTGATAAAATTTCAAAAAGGGATATTACTATTCAAAATGGCTAGTTTGATTGGTCACGATGTGTTAGAATCTCAAAGTTGTGTACAATGCAGGCTATTTCATTATTCAATGGGAAATGTACCATGGAAGCGTGGGGTGCTTCAACATGAAAATATTTCTACGAAATCTCATAATAATTATTTTTTAGAGTGAAAACATTCTACAATATCTTGTTGGAATCAAGCAGAATATACATAGAGAGCTTCACCCTCCTATCATGAGGCATCTCTAGATGCTTGAACATAGAAAGCATGGCCTACAGCCATCACTACATAGCTTGTGGTGCTCTATCCCACAAAACTATCGGTGGATTCTACTATTAGAACTCATGTATCAACTCTTCCATAGTTGGAGAAGATTTTGGTGCTCCCTAATGTGTTTTCATAATGTAAAAAACCCATCATAGAACTGATCCCCACAACCTTTTTTGGTGCTACAAATGGTACCACAGATGACGTGACTAGAGGATCCACTAGTAGGTTATGGTCTACCACCTCCAAAGTATGTTTATTTCCTCCCTCATATCATATCACTAGAGGTCTTCATGGTGGAATACCTCTACAATTCCAAACACATGCCTCACTTGAAGATAATTATCAAAGATCATAGCTCAAAAGCATATATTTTTATGAAGGATAGGTAAAATATTGTTTGTAAGAACACAGCCCTATGCCTACTCTATGATTCAGGTCTGTGTGACATATATATTTGATGTAAACAAGATACACTACCAAAAAAGTAGTACACATTTTGGGTCTGGTCAAGTTATCTACCATGGGAAACTCAAGATTTTATATCATTTCCATATCCATTTCCCATTTCACGTGAAGTGACAAATTCATTTTCATTTCAAAATTTCCACAATTCAACTTAAATAAGTTCAACCAAATGGTTCATCAAATTCTGATCCATGAGAAACATACTCCCCAAGGACCAAATCATGGAATCCATCTATTACATACGATAATATTTTCCAGTATACGTGCCACAATAGTTGGTATATCTATCCTAACAACTATCACAATAGCATGAAACAATAAATTCATCCAAAATGGCATGAAAATATGCATGGATTTTAATTTAAAGAAGGTGTCTAATATTATAAATGAGATGGAATACCATCATCTCATTGGTTTGAAACATGATAGAACCCATAATCTCATCAATAATAATAGCATAAATCATGTTTATCAATAAACGATGGAATCAAATCAGCTATAATAGTAAAAATCCATAAGATAGAAATTTTGTTCCAGGAAATTTGGATTTTTCCTATACGCAAGTTAGCTATTCTTGGGCACATCTCATTACCAAACTCCTATTCATTTATATCCCTTTCCATTATCCCCAAATAGTAAAGAAAGCCATAATAGAGTTCTCAAATAACACTTTGGAAAATTGTGAACCTAGTTTCCAGTCAACAATGCCCCAAGCCTAGTTAACCACATGGACTCAAGTACATCATCCCAAATTCCAGAGGCATCCAACATTCTATGGGGGCCTAGGTGTGTCGGTGGGTAGACTATTCAATCATCACCATAGTGTTGTATTGCAAAATATCAATAACATACATGTAGCATAAGCAATATAATATCATGAAAAAAAGTATACAATTTAATACTGATAAATAAACAATACCAGAAGTCATCTCATATAGAAAATGATGATACATTTCATATGTCTCTAAAAAAGCATCCAAAACATGTATACCATGTAGATATACAATACATGTGAAAAAACAACAAAATGGCCAAAAGTACCCAGCTAGCATCATGAGACTCTAATCGGTCTCATGCTCCCCAACTCTTGAGAAACAATCAAGATCCTACAGAAGTGTGATTTCCATTATAAACACCTTCAATAATATAGTTTCTTTGGGTACACAAAGGTTTACAAAATATGGTGTGAGATATAATCCCAGTAGGTGACCTCTAAAGATCGGCACCATCCGGTCAGTCAATATATATAACAGATTGTGATGGTAGTAATAATAGTGATTCAAGGAAGTAATCAATATAAAACATTACATAAATCCCTTAATATCATTTTTAATTAATGTATTTAATAATTTTGATTTATCATTTCAATCTCATTTAATTTACATGTCATGAGATCCAGTGTATGCTTGATGTCCCCCGTGTAAAAATAAGTACATCAGATGCCTAAGCAGTCCATCTAAAAGTTATAAGTAAAAGAACAAATCCAAGATCGTGCTTTGTCTTGGAAGATGCATCATATATTATTAATTTTATTCATTAATCAATTTAGAACATGAGATCGTCTTTGGTATACCTATGTTGGATTCCAAGTCTCACTCTAATTGTAATATGAACCCACAACCTATGAGCCCATCCATAGAGATCCCAATGAACCCAGGTATCACTCTTGGTGTTTTATAAAGTCCCAGACACTTGATCGTTTTCTTGGAGGTACACTATGGGAGACCAAGTGTCTGTCATGGAATATATATTCAAATTACATTTGAGTCCATCCATGTCATTATCATTTGATCCATCTATCACTTGACATATAATTTTCAAGCCTTAGAATCCATCCATTGCAGTCCACAGGGGAGTCCTTGTATCACTCAGGCATAAAAAAGGTTTAATCACATTGATCAATACCATCTAACAATACCATTTAAAATTTAAAGTTCAAAACCAATAACACTTCATTTTGAACTCAGCTCAAAAAGTGACATAGTAATTTGGCTAAGCATAGAAGGCTTACCATTAATTTACAAACATTAGAAAAATAATTATAACTAGAATATAATAGTGATAACACTATTACATGACCTAGAATATATTCATATCACACAGGAATATCAATATAATGAAAAATTGAAACTTAAAAAAGAATCTCAAGGCAAGATCACAAGGTCTCGATCACCAGTTCCTTCCATTAATCATTTCAATATATAATTCACAATTAAAATTTGAATTCAATTCATAAACCAATTCATAAATTCCATTTACAATTAACTTTATATTTCACATCCCAAACCAAGAGGTTAAAATGGACTCACCCAAAGGTGTCCATTCCAAGAACAACCCATGGTGGTTTAGTGGAATTAATCAACACACCCAAAAGGGGATGGTTCCGTTTCAAGGTATTATACCTATAAACAACCATTAACCAGAATCTTTAATATCTTAAGACATTTCTAAAAATTCAAGGGTTTAATTTTATTTAAGGAGATACCTAGAAATTGGGCACATGGAACAAAAAAATATATAAACTACTTAAATTTTAGCAAAGGGAACGAGACCACTAATCGTAGTTCCGTAGTTGATTGTTCATCAAGTATCAGCTCTGGATTTGGCTCAAATTAGGAGTAAATCAAAGAACAGATGATGAACCTAATAGTAGGTCATATCATCTTTCTTATAAATAGCACATCCGATATCCAAAATAATGAATAATGGATAAAAATGAATGGTGATCTTAATGATATAGATCCAATGAGATGAATGACCCTTGATTCCAATCTCGGATAGAATAGATCTCTAAAATACTGTCTTAGTATTTAAAGGGAGATCTCAACTGTGCTCTTAATGTGTGGGAGGTAGAAGAGTGAAAATAGAATATGTTTAAAGAATTAATTATGTTTTTAACTAAAATATCATGTTCATATGGTTTAGGAACATATTTTTTTATACCATTTGTAGACCGTGCATAGTCTTCTATGTGGAAGGGACACCCACATGGTTTTAATAACCATGTGAAAACAATGTAAATATAATATTTAAGAAAATTAGAGATAGTCTTATGTTTTTGTGGCCCATATTACATTGTTTTTTTAAAAACCATGTGGCATATTTGTTCTCTCATCCCAAGGCTCGTACGGTTTGTTAAACTGTATGGCATACCCCACACAGTTTAAAATAACAATGTGTAAGTCCATTTTTACCCCAAATATCTAGTTCTGAGCTTTGAACAAGCCCCATACACAACCATTATCTATATTACCTCTATGGGAATTCATAATAGTCCTTATTTAAACAATAAAACTATGAATTGATGAAAATATAAGGATCTGTACCACAATGAAGAATCGGGTTATTACACATTTATTAGACATTGTGAGGGTATGTCTTTTCAGGTATATTGTGGATTGAAATATTTTTTTTTTGAAAATAGGTTCATTCATCATTTTTATTGAGTATTTTTTATTTATGAAACTAAAAATGAGTGTTGAAAATAAATGACATGATAAAAAACCAACTTACTCATCCTGTAAATCAATGATGGAGTATGATTCCCTTTGGAGATAAGTGGTACATATTTTAAATCTACCACAATACTTTTATATTACATAAACGAAAAACATAATTATGTTCCTCTATTTATATGAATATTGTTGAATCCAAATATAAATCCACTTCCATCCCACATCATGTTCTATGAAAGGAGTCATGTGTAAATAAATATAGAATATTGATAGAATAAAACACACAAAAAGCATGGGATACAATTATATGTATGAAATAATAAAATTCTGTTTATCATTAAGTATATAATACATAACAACAATTACTTAATTTACTTTATTTTTTATCTGACATAAACATAGGAATCATCAACACATGTACCAGATAAAAACATAATATTGGTGGACTTTAAGCATCCAGAATAGTATGGATGTATTATAGATGTGGGTTTTGGGGTGAAACCATGAACATATTTTTGAGATAAAAACCAAAATGAGGATAAATATAAATGAATGGAAGAGATGAAAGAAATATTATATTCCCTTGAAGAACAATTTCATTGGTAGACTGAGTTTCTAGAAAAGGTTATGCAGGGAGGTGGGGGGAAGAGAAGTAACAAATCAAGAACATCAATTGCATGAATATCCCGCCTCACCCCCAACTAGCTTTGAGGTGAGACAATTCTCTCAATGATATTTTTATATGAGGTAATCAATATTTTAATGCTTGTTTTTTCTGAAATGTGAATTAGATAGACACTGATAAATTTATTGTACTAATATTCTACAGGGTGAAAATGATAGTGATTTATATTTATAAAAACCCACCCTTTACATTGTTTGAGGGTTTCCATGTTCAATATCCTAGAATATAGTCCAAAAAAAGACCACATCCAATAGGTCATGTGAGAGTGGGGACTACCATAGCTCATGAGTCGAGTGCCAAGATACATGTTTACTTGATGGTGTAAATGTTGATATTGTTGACCAAGATATTGGAAGATTCATATCATAGCCATCACATCTTGTAAAATAACATGTCGAAAAGGAAGTATTAATTCCCAATTTATTTTTCATGCTAAACATTTAAAAATTAATGAAAAAGTTTGGAACCGATGAATGTTATTGCAGATAGAAAAGGTTAAGGAGGTGGAATGAAAGGTCAATTGAAAACCATCTAAAAGATCAACCAACCGACCAAAAATATCTTTCAATGGAACCTTTACCCAGCCTGTTCAATACTAGGAATTCCCATTTTTGAAGGGTCATGTAGATACACAGTTATAAATAATAGTAATAGAATAGTTGATTTTTATAGAAATATTTATGGAAGCATCATTACAGTCTATATTTCTCTTGAGAATGTAAATTAATTCTTCAAGTATGAATGGCTACGAGTCTTAGTTGTAAATTTATACATGATGTGATTTTTTATGATTATTTTCCAATATAAGATATACTATGTCAATAATGACAAAATACATTTTATACTTTTGAAGGAATATATATGAATACCAATTTGATGGATTACCCCATTAACATAAATTTGGACTCACTAGTCCTCATGTCACTTCTACTGAACAGAAAAAATATAATAATAAAATGGATGAAATGGTGGTAGAACTAGACAAATAGTTTGAAAGAAAACATACTGATGGAAGACTCTTCTTAAGACCAAAAATGTAGATATAAAACTCTACAAAATAATCATATAAAATATATTTTCATTGTTTTTTACTTATTCTTTTTTGTGTTTTTAGGCTACATTGGATGCTCATTATAATCAATTTTGATATTCCAAGGATTTATTTTTTGGATTCAATACTTAGATACCCAACAAACCTAGCACATATGACTGAATTTGTTAATTTTTAATATAATAAATTCAACATTTTAGAACTAAAATTCAAGTTATATATATTTTAATGAAAATATTTTATGATAGGGAGGTGTTTAAATATTTTGAAATTCAGGGCATGAGGAAAACCCATGCACACAAGGAGTTTGAAAAGTTCTACGAAGGAAAAAAGTATAAGGGTATATATAAGAATATTTAACTATCCAAACAAAACTAAAAAAAGTATGTATTTTTATCATTGTTTCTACATTGTCTGAAACAAAAAAAAGGAAAATATTTTTGTTATTACGTTTGTAAATATATGATGGAGAACATATCCATCTAAAAACTAGCATCACCGAAGATATATATTTAATGATAATAAATATTTCATTTAAAATATTTATTAATCCTTTCTGATTTGATATTTTTTCATTACTAAAATGACTGTTGAAAATAATAATTTCAGAAGATGATAAAGATTTTCGTAGAAACAATTGGTCAACATACATGATGGATGAATGTACACAAATAAAATGAAGATATGACTTCCATATAAGTAATGAAAATTTTCATATTAATATTTTATTTATTTATTAATATTATTACCAACATAATAATTTTTTTCCTAAATAGGTGGATTCATTTTTAGAGTTGGGGTGGTTTTTTCAAAGCTACTCATGCTCGTGAGAGAGTGGACTTCATGGCTACAACTGAGAGTTCAATGATAAGGTAAAAGTGTTTTTAATATACCATGCTTTCCTCATAATATAATTTGTTCCCTATTGCATTAACATAATCTAAATTAAATTTTTAACTACACATGTAGAAAATTTCTTCGACACATTATGAAATAAAAATCTCATGGAAGAACATACAATAACGAAGTAAACCCTTTGGGAAGATGTAAAGTTAATGTTATGATATACTTTTTCTATTTTAACAAAAAAACTATATAATGAAATGTGGATTAAATTTTAATTACTCCTAATATATTTTGTTTATTTTAGAAGATTTCAATCAATCTTTCATGCCTTTATGCACCAAAACATTAATAGACTTTTTTATCCCTCATAACCTTTTCACCCCTATAGTGTTGGCATTTATCACATTCAATTATGTTACATCAATTTCCTTTTTCAAAACATAAATGAATCTATATATACTAATTCTCATAGGCAATATTAATGTTTTAATATTAAAATCATTGTCATTAGAATTAAGTTATTTTTTTCATATTTATGTTTAATTTATTTCAATTTATTATTACTCAAATAAGAATTGTTTTATAATACAGTTGGATTATTTTGTTCCAGTTGGGGTGGTTCGTTTGAAGGTACTCATTCTCATTTCTGACTAAAAATGATTTATTGAAAACTATAAAATGTGTCAAGAATGTATAAAACCATCATAAAATTGTGAGTTCCGACTACTTATTTAATTAATTTTTTATCATTTTTCAAATATTTGTAAGGTAATTTCCTTTTCGTTTTTATATAATACATATATAGTTTCTTTAAAGATCTTTTGGGATGTCATTTTTTTTCTTTCCAGTATCTTAAAAAAATCCAATAAAGAGATACCATGTTCCTTTTATCCAATTTTACTATGAATTCTGTTTGATTTCATTATCAAATTGAAACACTGTATATTGAGTCGATGTTCTTATTAGGGAAAAAAATTCAGCTTAAAACATGGAGTCAATATGCAGTATTGAAATGTAAACAAATAAGGACAATGGAAATCTTGTTAAAATTGTAATTGTATGTTTATTTGAGACGTTACGATGTGTTGGGATCATCCATACCTCAATAGGACACATGGTGAGACCGATGTAAATCAAAGTGATTATCTTACATTAAAATATACATTAATTTTAGTAAAAAAGACCACTGAAATACACAAAACCCAAAAAAATATTAGGATTTTTTTATAATTTTGGAAAATGATATATATTTCATTTTTATATGTAGGAATCAGCCTTAATAAATATGATACATGATGTTCCAAATATGATTCAAAGTGTCATTCATTAGATTAAAATTGGAATTTTAATTAAAAATGTTTCACTCACATAAAACTGAACAATCATGCTCATATTGTCTTGATAATTTAGGGGAAAATCTAATAATTCATTTGTGATGTGTAGGAATTAGTCTCTTGTAAAACGGATAAACGATGTGACCGGTATGAATCAAAGTGTGTGTTTTATTTTTAAAATGAAATTTTAGTAAAAAAGACAAGTGACATACTAAAAACCATGTAAAAACATTCATATTGATTTGATACTTTAGGAAAAAAATACATAAGTCACTTGATACATGTAAGATTCAACCTCATATCAATATGATGCATGGTGTGACAATTTTGACTACAAGTGCATCTTTATATTTAACGTTGACATTAATTTGAGTAAAAATGAAAACTAACATACTCAAAACCAATAAAATTCATTTTCACAGTATTAATAATTTATGAAAAAATCCATAAGTCATTTTTTACATATATGAATTATTCTCATATCAATTTGATACAGGATGTGCCGAGTATGACTCAAAGTGTCTTATAATAATTTAAAATTTATATTTTAGTTTAAAAAGAACCATTCACTAAAAACTGAGAAAACATGCTAGGATTGTTTTGAGAATTAAGGAAAACAATTCATAAGTAATTTTTGATGTTTAGGAATCAGTTTTATGTCAAAATGGCACATTATATGACTGCTATGACTCAAGGTGTGTGTTTTCAGTTTAAAATGTCATTTTAGTAAGAAATATAATTTAGGTACTCAAAACTAAGAAAATAAATTCATATTATTTTGATACATTATAAATATAACCCATAAGTCATCTAAGAAATTTTGGAATCAACAGCCCCTCAATCTAATGCTTGTTGTGACGAGTATGACTCCAAGTGCAGATTTATTTTTAAAGTTGACATTAGTTTTAGTAAAAAGAAAACTGACATAATCAAAACCAGGAAACCACATTTGGATTATTTTTATATGTTGTTAAAATTATCCATAAGTCAATTTTGATGTGTAGGTATTAAATTCATCTCAATCCAACACATGATGTTACTAGTATGAATCAATGGGTCAGTTATCAGTTTAAAATTAATATTTTGTATTAAAAAGAGTCAGTCAATGAAAATAAAGAAAACAAACTTGGATTATCTTTATAATTTATGAAATAGATTTATAATTAATTTAGGATGTGAATAAATCATACTCATGTAAAACTAACCCAACATGTGACAGGTATCACTCAAAGATTGTGTTTTCTTTTTAAAGTAACATTTTAGTAATAAATAAAAGTAAGATAATCAACAACCAGAAATAACATTCATATTGTGTTTATATATAAAGGAAATTATACATAAGTCATTGTAAAAGTGTAGGAATCATCTTCAACTCTATCTGATTCACAGTGTGATCAATATTTCTCAAAGTGTGTGTTTTTATTGAAAATTGGCACTAATTTTAGTAATACAAAAACAAAAATTCTCAAAAATAAGAAAACACATTCAGATTGTTATGATACATTAAAATAACAATAAATAAGTAATTTTTGACATGTAGTAATCATCCTAAAATCAATCTAAAACACATTGTGCCCGTAATGAATCAAAGTTTCCATTATTAGTTTAAAATTGATAATTTAGTTCAAAAAATGACACTCAATGGAAACAAAGAAAACAAACTCGGATTGTCTTGATATTTTAGGAAAATAATTCATAATTCATTCAGGATGTGTCAAGATAATTCTCATGTTAAACTAAGACACGATGGGACCAATATGACTCAAAGTACATGTTTTAAGTTTCCAATGAAATTTTAATAAAAAAATACGAGTGACATACTCAAAAATGAGAAAATACATTCGGATTGTTTTGATATTTTACTAAAATGATCCATTTGTCATTTTTAACATGTAGGAACCAGTCACACCTCAATATGCCAAACGGTGTGACCAATATAATTCCAATTGTGTCTATTTATTTATAATTGAAATTATTTTTATTAAAAGAACAATTGGAACACTAAAAACCCCATAAAACAAATTCGTATTGTTTTAATACATTATAATAAAGATTCATAATTTATTCATAATGTTTAGGAATCAACCCCACCTCAATCTGATTCATAGTGTGACCAGTTTAACTCTAAGTGTGACTTTTTATTTAAAACTAAAAATAATATTTATAGAAAGAACAAGTGGAATAATTAAATCCAAGAAAATGCATTCATATTTTTTTGATACTATAGTAAAATAATCCATACCTCATTTTCGATGTGTAGGAATATATCTAACCTCAATATTATGCATGGTGTGAGCGATACAAATAAAAATGTGACTCATTATTTAAAATTGAAATTAATTTTATTTAAAATATCAAGTGTAATACTAAAAACCAATCATACATATCTGGATTATTTTTATAATTTAAAAACAGATTCATATACCCTTTTTGATTTTTATGAATCAACCACACCACAATATGATGAATGATGTGCCCGATATGACTCAAAATGTGTCTTTATTTAAAATTGACATTAATTATAGTAAAAAGAACAAGTGAGACACTAAAAATTGATAAAACCCATTCATATTGTTTTGATACATTAGGAAAATGATCCATCAGTCATTTGAGACATTTAGGAATCAACCAAAACTCAATTAGAAACATTGTGGGACCCGTAAGACTCAAAGTGTCCATTATCAGTTTAAAAATGACATTTTAGTTCAAAACGTTTTTCACCCACTTAAAACCAATAAAAAATTATATGATTATCATGATAATTTTGAAATGAATTTTATAATTGATTTTTGAAATGTTGGAAGATGTATCACAATAAACTCACACGTGATGAAACCTGTATGACTCAATGTGTGTGTTTCCAGTTTGAAATGAATTTTTAGTAAAATAAAAAAGTGACATACTGAAAACCAAGAAAACACAGTCAGACTGTCTTGATACCTTAGGAAAATGACCCACATGTAATTTATAATGGGTATAAATCATCCTCACCTCAATCAGATGAATAGTGTGATAGGTATAAATCCGCATGTTTCATTATATAAAATCTACATTAATTTTATTAAAAATAATAAGTGACATAATCAAAACAAATAAAACATGTATGGATTGTTTTCATACATTAAAAAATGATACAAAAATTATTTTTCATGTTTAAGAAAGAAAAACCTCAATACGATGTAAAGTGTGACATGTATAACTTAAAGTGTGTCTTTTTATTAAAACATGACATTTTTTTAATGTGTTCCTTCATATTAATGTTTAATTTATTTATTTATAGTATTACTAAAAAAATATTTGTTTCTTAAAAATATGGATTATTTTTCTTAGGATGAGTTGATTTTTTTAGAAACTGATACCATGGGTGGAATGTATTGAGAGGGGTTTACATGTGCCAAATAAGATGAAACATTTGTGATTTTAAATGTTTATGGATATTAATTGTAAATGTAATAACATAAAACATTTTTTGAAATGTATATAATAGTGTTCTTCTATATTCAAGATGTAAAATTAATTTCCTTTAACTTATATATTTTTCATATAGGTTGTAGGTATGTTCTACTATAGTTTGTTTTTATACAAAAAACACAATGTAGTAGGTTGGGCCTTTATCATCCCTAAACAAGAACTAATAAAGGCCCCCCTTTAACAACACTAAGGATAAAAACAGATTTTTAGAGTTGTTAATATCATTTTTCACGTTATTAAAGGGAATATCTATAGTAGTGTTGACCAAACACTAGTTCATATATAAACCTTCAAAGAAGTCTTTTTTTCTACTTTGGTTGTAGGATTCTCAAGGCTCATGTCTAGGGAAATATTTATGTTCTTGTTTTCCCTGGTCACATGCATAGAAATTCTGATTTAGTAAAATGATGTAATCTTTTAGGAATATTTAGATCTATTATTTTTTTAATAACCCTAAACATTTAATTTTATCTTGGCAAAACTTTCATATATATTTATTTTGAAAAATGTATTAGAAAGTATATTTAATTATGTAAATGAATATTATTAATTTTAGAAATGATAATATAAATGATAATCAAAATTTCACTTTAAAAATAAAACTTTATAATAACCTATGATCAAGTAACTTCTTTTCATATTTTCTTTTCCATCTCTCCAATTTCCCAAACACTGGGTAGATATTTTCATATTTACATATTCCAAAATGAAAGTAGGAAATTTTTTCTAAAAATAGTAGAATTATTGATAATATAATATTATTGGTTTCACAACATACAAATATTCAAAACACCTTGTTAAAAAATTTAGAATATTTCATTTTTAAATAAAACATTAAAACATTTCTAAAATCAATGGAATTATCGATAAACAATACCTTGTTTATGAATATTCTATGGTGGAATACTAAATGTCAAATTAATTCAAAAATATTTGTTGCATAATGAAAACAAGAAATAATTTTAAAAATAAAAGGTACCCTTAATAAAAAATGTACGGTTTTATAGAATTTTAATTTGGAAAATTGTGTGTATCTTATTTTATAATTTTTTTTTGGAAAAAAGTAAAACTAAAATGTTTTCTAAAATTTAAGGAACTATTGATTAAAACATGCATGTTTTTACCACATTTAATGTGGTGAAATTATATATGTTATATGAAATAGATCATGTCCATACTTCTACTTATAAATTTTGTTATATCATTTAGAAAATAGATAAAATATTTTTATCCCGCTTCATTGATTATATATATATATTTCATTGTATTTATATTTACAAATAATTTACTAAAAAACTGATTAATAAACTTTTTTCAAAGTATAAATTTTTTAATAAATATTAGTATCAAGTAAAAAATAGAAGTGTAAAATCAATGTAAATTAAAAAAAAATTATGCCAGATCGATTTCATGACATTGACACCGACATAACAACACCTGATATACAACCCAAGAATATCATGTGATTTAATTAAACATATATAAATAAATAATTAAATGATAAATCATTCTATTTCAATCAAATGATAGTCATACTCATAATTGAATATTTATTATTGAAGGAATTAAGGATACAATCCTCTAGACTATCCATGTATGCTTGAAAAAGTCTAATAGAATTACTATTTCTAGGTGATAGTGTGGATAATTGACTAACCTTTTGACATGTCAACAATTTTCAAGGCATTGTTTCCTTTTTCTAGAATATATAGACTCTAAAATTTTAGGTAATGAATAGTCCCATGATTTTTGGCATCCCTATGCATAAATAAGAAGGCTATACTTATTATAATTTCACTTTTGACCCTAGATAATTTTAGTCTTACAATAAATGACTTTAGTGACACATCTGACCTATTAACTATGAAACAAACATGAAAAATATTTTACTAATTTTTCATAACATCAAAATAATGTGACATGATAAAACACGATCTATTAACTCTACTAACATATCCCAAACAATATTTAACAAAACTTGAATAATTTTTTTATCTTTATTAAAAAAATCCCAAAAAAATATTCTAAATTGAAATAATATTAAATTTATTTATTTCTTAAGATTGATCATAATTGGAAAATTTCTAAATACCATGGGGGTGTCCGCCATGTCCTAAAATATAATTCATTAGAATTTCCTAGAATTTTTAATACTCTTTATGGGTGACACTTTAACCCCTTTTCTTAATTGTAGTGAGTCCTAATCACTAACCAAGAGTTGTTTCTAGAAACAAATCAAGTAACCTAAGGTTACAAGGTTTAGTCATACCAAAGGCAACCTCTCATAAAAACACATGCTTTGTAATATAATACGTTTTGATGATATCTTATAATGTTGGATGAAAATATTATGTCACCATCCTCACGTGATTTATTTATTCTTTAAATAAAATTACTATAGGGACTTAGAATTATTTTATCATGGGCTTGGATTTAATAGTTGTAATTCCATGTTGATCAAATAGTCCAAATATACCTCTTTTTAAATTTAGAAGAGAAAAATCCAATATCAATCATTCTACCAATTCCATACCACAAATTCCATACCTGACACAACCTACCTCTCCACAAACATAAATTTCATGGATTTATTATTTAATCAAATTATGAGATCAAATGGTATACATTAATAATGATCTCAAGTATAGAGACCAATAAACATGTTTGTAGATAGAAATAAATGACACATGTAACATGTGGTGTTTTATTGAGAGGTTCTCCCTCATGATCTCACTTACCCGAGTTCACCAAGTGGAATAATAATGATAAAAATACATCATATGTCTCATATCATCATGATGTATCTTGACCATAAGACATATTTTTAAGATTACAGTCATAGTATATTGAAGTTATCATCATTGCAGAGAATTGCTATATTATTTTGATGCGACATATATTCTTAGTTCATAAGTATTGATATAGTATATAAAGAAGTAATGTTACTATAATTGTAATATAAAAAAAATATATATATATATATACATGTAATGGTAATCAATGTACAAAAAGGAGTTGGGTCTAGGGAACCCACTCTCACAATACTCCCACTTGCACTAGATCCAACGATTAACAAATCTCAACTAGATAGCACTCACATGAGAATTACATCTCTGTTAAGATATGATATTAGTCAGGTGGTCTTCAACATTATCCTATATGTCCACAATACAAATAGTGACCTCACCTATCTATGTATATTACCTATGGAGTTAATATTTGAAGTATATTATTTGTCCTCTTTTGTGACCTAAGATCCATAGAAAGTACCAATACTATTGTATTATCACAATATACCATAATAGGGTCTTCACTAAAAGAAAAATCACTAATATTATAGTCAATGTTGTGTTTGCATTCTGATTCTTTAGATACATTGAAATCCACTAATTGGATTCCACTATAGAATTGATGATCACTTGTTTCTTTTAGATTTTCAAAGTCACCACACCTATATGTAAGTAAAAGTCATATCCTATCTATGGTTTTATATCATAATGATCTATCTAAAATATATCCTCAATGTTTACTACCAAAAATAGTTCATCATTTACTCCATTTTTCATGACCCCTCCCCACAAAGTGTACCCCTCCTAGGCCGGCAATGTGAGAAGGGATATAATGACCCCCGAGTCTTGCCTCCAGTAGCCCTCAGGGTGGCGACTAGCACCGAGGGTATAATAAACACACAAATGGAAGCGATTATTATCTAAGAGAACACATGCGGAAGAGAGAGATAAGATAGAAACCAACTAACTCCAACTCAGAAATGAACTATAAAAAAAACCCTAGTGCATATATGTAATGTCATGAAAAAGTACTACAACTGAAAGAGAAAACTGCAACTACCCAAAAGAATGTAAAAATAGCAGCGAGCACAAGCCCGAACAGCTCTAACAACCACAAGCTAGTAGTAACCAGCCTGATCTCTAACCTGCTCCATGTGACCTAAAAAATAGTTTATATATACTTAGGGTGAGTATAACAGTGTACTCAGTAGGATACTCCCTGAATCCTCTCGTGTAAAAGTAAAGAAAGCATGCTAAAGCAGAGTGAACAACAAGTGAAACTAACTCATCACCTAAATATGTATACTAAGTTCCCAACCTCACCATGGATACTCTCACCAAGTAATGCATACAAGAATATAGTATATAGTATGAATATAAAGGGTACCCTGCTACTACTTCCCAACTAGTTTTCCACTTTTCCCCGACAACATACATCATGTGCATCTCTCTCCAAAGGCGTGCCCATAGAGACCTGGGCTAAGCTCCACAATCTGCACCTCATGCACCACAAAGGCATGCCCGCAGTCACCTGGGCGAAGAACCACTCCATCCTCAAAACTAAAAGTAACCAGGTATGTTTACGGGAGCCACCACCGCCCGCATAACGGGTATCATACATCGGGTATTATACCTCAAGCCATTACAGCCCATACACCGAGTAACTATCCTCAAGCCATCACAACGTATACACATTACACCTATAGTAGTCCACAAGATACTATATCCAGAATATATGTGTGTGAAATAACCACAATCCATTACAGCCCTCTACACACATATAGGGGAAACTAATCGTTGTGCCTATTAGCACAAGTATCTACTAAGACAAGAGAGAGGGTCGAAAGGGGGAAGTCAGCCATTCAACCTCCCATAAGAATGTTGTGGAAAACATCCCAGGGATTAGCATCCCTGGGGTGTCAGTTTCCCTTACTGACAGAGTGGAGTAGCATATAGAAACACAAAATGTATAGAATATATATAACTCACAACCACACTATGGGCATAACCTAGTCTTAGTCTCAACTGCAGCTAACATCTCTTAGAATCCGGGCTGCTTTTTCTAAGACTATATATCCTATGAGCACACAACCAATTAAAGAACAAAATTAGGTCACTTTATTCCCTTTTTCATCAATTCCACTTTACATTGATTAGCGCTTTGAACATTAATTAACCATGAACAAAACCACATTAAACATCATTGGCATCACATTCAATATCAACTGTTCATTTAAAATTTACAACATCACCATTAGATTCGAGCATCTACATCCCCGTGGATTATCACCATTTAATAAATCTTTTGTTACAGATTTACTTTCACATATTCCCATGCATTCTAGAAAAGCATCTTATGCTACTACAAACAAGGGGGCTCAACACAGTGATTAGATAAACTACCTGTCGAGTATTTTCCTCATTTAGCAAGAGCGTAGAACCATTCTCCCTCGAGAGGCTAAACACGGAAAGCACGTGGCATACCTCACGTGTCTTCACCTATTTCTGAAGGAGGATAAGCAAGACCAGCTTCCTTGAGTAGTGGGGAAAGATAAATAAGATAAACAACCAATCAAAACCACCAACATCCAGCCATCACATCCATCCCATACCATCATACCTGGTGTCCTCCCCGACACCCACATGCATAAACTGATGCATCTTTCCACACTGGGCATCATCCTCTTCCACAATCATAAGGCCTCCCTGCCTCCAGATATCACAACACCCCTCCAGGGTCACATCACAGCACAAGCAGCAGGAAAAAATCATCACATCAATGGGCTCTTGTCCCTTTCACAATAAATTGGGTAACTCAGAACCCATTAAGAAATTATCAAACAATCGGTTCTTTAATCCATATTGAATTAAAATGTTTATTATTCGTATGTTCCAAATTCGGGAAACCTAATCAGCAAGCTATCACAAATAAATTAACATGCTTACTACACTAATTTGATAAACATCAAATTACAACAAGAACCGGATTCAGTTTCATGCCTCTTTCTCTTTAGCCAACACATATCAACTAATCCTGATTTACGTTCTTTACTGATTTCCATCAAGAAAAAATAGCTAAAAAAAGCATGCATAGATATAACACTATCTAAAAAAACAAGAGGCAATAACATACGATAGAAATAAATTTATTTATCCAGTTCAATATTTATTATGTCAATTTCATTGTGATCCACTAGGATAAAACATGTTAACGATACAGTTGCATGTTAAAGAAAAGAGAAGAAACAAATTACCTACCTCAAACAGTTCCTCACGTTCTTTATCCTCATAATGGGTTACAATCCTCCTCTCACGACAAGTGCATCCACCCGAGGATGCCACGGTATGACATCACCAACCAAAACCCAAGAAAAACCCATTAGAAGAATGGAGATTACATGCTATAATATGAAAAGGAGAAATAAGAGAAGATGAACCCCAAAATAAGGACGATACAACATACCTTATGTCGAAGATTGATTGATACAACTTGGTTGCATCAAAATAGAGTGGAACCAATCCGAGGAGTAGAGTTTCATTGTGAACTCTTGTGGTAAGTATTTAATGGTTCTAGCGTCTCATAGCAGAGAACAACGAGAAAGAACAAGGGAGGATGATATCTTGTCCCTTTTGATGATTTAATGAGGCAACAGTTTAAGATCCGGTTAAATCTCCATTAAAAACGGATCACATTAACCGACGCGGTTTGACCATGTAAAAACATACCGGCCTTAAGAATAATTAATATAGGATTTATGGCATTTGAATCGGCCTTAAGAGTCCTTAAAATAAGGCTTTAAATGTATTTTACGTCAAAGGAAATATCAAAAGGGGAAAAAATATTGGAAGCTGGGAACACTGTTCACCTACCATTACTGTACACCTACCGATCTGTGAAACAGATCTGTGAAACCGATCTATGAAACCGATCTCTAAAACCGATCTGTGTAACAGATCTGTGAAACCGATCTGTGAAATTGATCTGTGAGACCGATCTATGAGACCGATATGTGATACCGATATGTGAGACAGATCTGTGAGACCGATCTGTGAGACCGATATGTGAGACCGATCTGTGAGACCGATATGTGAGACCGATCTCTGACACCGATCCGTGACATCGATCTGTGACACCGATCTGTGAAACCGATCTGTGAAACAGATCTCTGAAACTGATCTGTGAAACAGATCTGTGAAACCGATCTGTGAGACCGATCTGTGAGACTGATCTGTGAGACCGATCTGTGAGACTGAATTGTGAGATAGAACTGTGAGACTGATATGTGAAACACTTTACACCTACCATTACTGTTCATAAAATTGGAAGCGCTGTTCACAGAACTGGAAATTTGACAAAGTGTTGGGGATATGTTACCTTGACCTCCAAGAACACCTAAAACATCATATTTTCACAAAGTAATGGACCAGAGAGGTCCGGGAAATTACATGAGATACCTCTCAAAACATTCTCGTCCTCGAGAATTAAAAACCAACCCAGAGGAAATGAGGGGTCCGAACAACCACCCCGTAAGATACATCTCAGGGGTAAAACCACCCTGAGTTGTTCGAAAGCTAAAACAAAACCATGACATCCAAGAGAAAGTGTACAAACATTCCATATCTCAACAATTTAAGCATAACATCACATTAAAGTTACATAAAAGGAAGGATCAAATAAAACTCAACACAACAACTTAATATATCTCTTGGTACTGGACACGCATTTGTGAATCACGTTCCTAGGTACTATCCTCCATGCCACCACATCGCCACCAAACACGAACCAAGGGAATAGAACGCTCATGCAGTACCTTTTCCATGTGGTCTTGGATCTACATAGGTCGCTCCTCAAAGGTTGCATCATCATCAACATCGATCTGTCCCCAATCGATGATGTGAGTGTTATCATGAAGATAACAACAGAGGCGTGACATGTGGAAATCATCATGTATCCAACTCATCGGTGGGGGAAGTGATACTCAATACGCCACAGATCCAACATGAGCTAAAACCTCAAAAGGCCTAACAAACCAGGCCTAAATCATACTTCCACGACCAAACCATCACTGCCCATGATGGGGAGTCACCTTTAGAAACACATGATCCCAAAAATTAAAATCTAAGGGTCTCCTCCTTTGATCAGCATATGATTTCTGACGATCTTGCGCTATCTTCACCCTCTTTGGAATCACTTGAACCATCTCGGTTTTATTCTAAAGTAGTTCTAGTCTGAGAATTGCTGACTCTCCGACCCCAGTCCAGCACAACAGAGAACGGAAAGGCCGGCAATACAAGGCTTAAAATGGTGCCATAACGATGGTGGAGTGTAAACTATAATAGTAAATGAACTCCATCAGGGGTAATTGGATCATCATTGAGCCTCCAAAATCAAGAACACAAGAGCGTAACATGTTCTCCAGTGTCGGGATGGTTCGCTCTGTCTGACTATCCATTTGAGGATGAAAAGAAGTTCTATGGCATAGTTGAGAACCAAAAGCATGTTGGAGACCTCCCCACACCCTAGAGGAAAAATGAGGATCTCGATCAGAAATTATCATCCTAGGGAGTCCATGAAGTCCCACCACATCCTCTAGATACTGCCTCGACAAAACATCCACGGAGCCCGACTCCTTGATCGCTATGAAGTGGGTCGATTTTGTTAAATGATCTTCTACCATCCAAATAGCATCATGTCCTCCCAGAGCTCAAGGTAAATCTATAACAAATTCCATCTATATGTCCTCCCACTTCCACTGAGGAATCTCTAATGGCTGGTGTAGACCACCAGGGATATGGTGTTCGACCTTCACCTTCTGGAAGACTAATCATTGAGACACAAACTCTACAACTGCACGCTTCAGTCCAAGCCACCAAAACTGACTCCTCAAGGATCATTACATCATTTTCACGTCCGGATGTACTGTTAAAGGCGAACTATGAAACTCTCTGAGAACCATCTCGCACATCTCTAAGGGAACAAAAATACTTCCATGATACAACACTCGGTGTTGTTTGTCCTCCATCCAACCATTAGGGGCCTCACCACAAACAACTCAGTCTCTCCAAACTTCCATCTCTAGATCTCCCAACTGGGACTCTTCCACCTTCTACACCAGGGATGACTATACCATCATCTGAAAAAGACAACTTCTACACCCATCTTCTCCCATGTCAAGATGCAATGTTGACAGCTCTTCCATTACTGTCCAGGAATCACCAGATTCACGTAAAACTTCACTACATGACTTTCGGATCAGCGCATCAGCAACAACATTCCCTTTTCTAGCAGTATACGATATTTCAAATTTTTTTTCCTATAAGAACTCCATTCACCGATGTTGTTGTAAGTTCAAGTCACGTTGGGAGAAAACATACCTCAAACTCTTATGATCAGGGAAAACCAATAAGTGCCTCCCAATGAGGTAATGTATCTGCAACGTCAGAGAAAACCCCACGGATGCCAACTCAAGATCCTGGGTGTCATAGTTGCGTTCATGGGGACGCAACTGCTGAGACCCATATGAAACAACTGACCTTTGCTGCATGAGAACACATCCTAGCCCTAGATGTTAAGCATCACATAAAATATCAAAATGGACCCCTCAGCTGGAAGACAAAGGACTGGAGAAATTACTAACTTCTCCATTAGATACTCAAAAGCTACCTGAAACTAATCAGTCCATATGAATGCTTGATCCTTCCTGGTCAAAGCTGTCAAAGGAGTCGAAAATCAGGAGAAATTGGCTATGAACCTCCTGTAGTAGCCTATGAGACCAAGGAAACTTTGCACCTCTGACACTATATTGGGGGCTTCCCAAGACACAACTGCTTCTATCTTCAATGGACCCACAACTACTCTCTTTTGGGACATAACGTGCCCCATTAAACGGACTTGTCGAGCCCAAAACACACACTTCGACAACTTCCCAAACAGTTGATGTTTATGAATAACTCCCAAAATGGCATGTAGATGCTCAGCATGATCCTCTTCAGATGTGGAGTACACAAGGATGTCATCGATGAAAACCACCAAAAACTTTTCAAGGAACTCACAGAACACATCATTCATCAATCCCATGAATATAGCTGGAGCATTAGTCCTGCAAAATGGAATTACAACGAACTAATAATTCCCATGATGAAAATGGAAAGTAGTCTTCGGAATATCATCATCCTACACATACATTTTATGATATCCTGACCGCAATTTGATCTTTGATAACCAACTTTAACCCTTCAGTTGATCGAATAAGTCATCAATTCATGGAAGAGAGTAGGGATTCTTTATTTTCACTTTGTTTAAGCGACGATAATCGACACACAACCGCAAACTACCATCGGCCTTCTTCACAAACAAAACTGGTGCACCCCATGGTGACACACTTGGCCGAACAAACCACACTACACCAGACCATAAATCTGTATACATAGCTATCGTAACCCAGAAGGAGTCATTCTATATGGAGACATAGAGATATGATACACTCCTTGCTGTAACTCGATCCCAAAATCGATCTCTCATTAAGGGGGTAATGCTACAACCTCTTCTAGAAAGACATCAGGTTACGCCTCTAAAACCCTAGGAAAATCCAGTTGATGAACCTCTGAAGAACTCAGCATCAACTTAGCCATCATGGATGAGAAATATGGAAGACTCCTATGAACCATCCGAGGGTCTCTCTCACCAACAAACACCACTTTCTCTCTATCTACACCAATAAAGACTACCTTCTTCCTGAAGAAATCCACAATATCATGCAACAAATACAACCAATACATGCCGAGGATGACATCATATAGTTGTATTTGTAAACATAGGAAATCTCCCCAAGAGAGGTGTTTCCCAAACAAGCTCACAGTCTCTACATACTTCAAACAAGTCATCTCGACCTCCAACTGGTGTAGTCAACACCAAGGGCACTGGAAGCCTCTCTACATGAAGTCCCAAATCATGGACAAGGGTAGTTGATATGAAGGAGTGTGTCACTCCTCAATCATACAAGGCATACACCAAGGTAGAAAACAAGAAAACGGTACCTCAAACGGTGTCTGGATCATCTGGTGTGGGAAAATTAAGAGCATGAAGCTGACCACGTATTCCCCCACGGCCTCTCTGCCCTTGATGACGACCACCACCATGGCCGCACTCTACTCTCTAAGGAATGAGAGAATCATGGATATTTTCTCTACCTAACCCATCTACCCTCTTCTGATCAAAAGCTGGCGCAACTAGCTACTGCTGCCTCAGCTAGAACATCCTCAACAGAGGAACCTGGAGCGTAGCACCTGGGGAACGATGACCGCTCTGAATGGTCGGGCACTCATGCTAGTGATGGCCATGACCACACCAAGAAAAACAAGCGCCTAATACCTCTCCATAAGTCTAAAATTTTATGCCTTTGATGAAATGAGATGTGAAGGGCTAGGACCTACACCCGGCTGGATGACAACTCTTATGCCCTGAAAACCGAGAACCCCGAACCACATCTCTGCTTCATGAGGAATCATGCTGATTCCCGTCACATGATGATCCGGTCTAGGCCAAAGTACTCTCAATAAAATTTTCCCTCTCCAGCACCTCAAAATATGTCTTCAGCATAAATGGGGTGACCTGGCACTGGATCTCTGGATGCAAATTCTCCTCAAAGTACCTCTCTCTGGCCTCCTCATCTGGTTATAGGTCTGAATCATATCGTAAAAGGATCTTGAAATGGATTCCAAACTCTTGAACACTGGAGGTCCCCTTTCGAAGGATAAGAAGCTCCTGGTGACTGGATGACATCCCATTCGATGAAAGAAACTCGACTCTAAACCTGTCTCGGAACTCCTCCCATGAGATCTCAAACTCCTCCCAATTCCCAAGGAACAAGAACCATCACTACCTAGCTGCTCCATGCAGCATCGTCACAACCAAGGACACCCAGTGCTCCTTCTGAGAATGAATCTAACTGAAGCCTATCTCGACCTCCTCCGACCAGTCATTCATGACTAAATCTAAAATGGAGCCTTTATACTACTTCAGACGCTAGTGCTGAAACTCTCAGAGGGTCTTCCCCCATGTTTCGTCATTGTCAACATCTACCCTGTGGTGATATGCTGGAACAACTTGCTACACATTTTCTTCGCAAACCTGACGAGGATGTCGAACTGAAGCAATACCTGTAAAATAACAACCCGTTAGAGCTCTTAAGCTAGGAATATGGATGACTAGACATTAATTAATTTATTGTTTTCTTTTATTCATTTTAGGTTAACCTATCCCAAGGTCTACCCATTCAAACATAAGCACAATGAAGAATGATGCATGATCCTTTCCTAGGTCTCTACCCTGCAACTAGTATCACCATGTTTAGTAGTGATTGTAAATTTTAGGGTCCGTACATCGGATCATAGGGGTCCCTAAATGCCTATGTCTTAGCCGGTTTCTAGTGTTTACCTCACCTGCTAAACACGACTGACACTGTTGCCCTACAAACCCATGAAACCTCACCTGTCCCTAACTGCAAAATCCATCCTATCCCTCAACCTCCATATGATACCACTCTGTCAGGACCCCTCCCCACAAAGTGTACCCCTCCTAGGCCGGAAATGTCAGAAGGGAGAAAATGACCCCCGAGTCCCACATCCAATAGGCCCCGGGTTGGCGACTAGCACCGAGGGTATAATAAACATAGGAATGGGAGGCATTACCCTCTAAGAGAACACGTGCAGAAGAGAGGGATATGATAGACACCAACCAACTCCAACATAGAAATGAAGTATAAAATAAAACCCAAGTGCACATATGTAATGTCATGCAAAATTACTACAACTGAAAGGGAAAACTGCAATACACAAAAGAATGTAAAAACATCAGAGACCACAAGCCCGAACAGCACCTGCAACCACAAGCTAGTAGTAACACTACCACAAAACTGGGAAAGGGAACCGCTTCCCTTAATTAGTGCAAAACAGAAAGTGATGATAAAGGGGTATGCCTTTATCAGCACTATCTAAAAGAACTGATAAAGTTATCTCTTTATTAGTGCTAAAAAAGTGCTAATAAATGAATTTTTTATCACCGCTTTTATTTTACCACTAATAAAAAATACCTGTATCAGTGCTTTTAACGAACACTGATAAAGGTTCCATTGGTTTTTATTTAATAACCCTAATAGGCCATCCTCGCTCGCACGCATTCAAGATTTCACGGAAGCTGAACCTGTCCCCTCGTCGCCACGACCTCATCCTCCTCCTTATCATCCTTCCTCATCCTCATTCTCCTCCTCCACTGATGCCACCTCTTCCTCCGCCCCTCCCCTGCTTCCACGACCACTATTGCCTTTTCCGCCTCCAACCCCACTTCCGTGACCACCGCCACCTCTGCCGCCGCCGCCGCCCCCACCTATGTCACCGCTGCCGCCTTTGTCACTACCGCCGCCACTACTACCATTATTGATATTCATTTTCAAGTAAATTTTTTTTCTACCCCTTGAATTGAACATGTGAAATCCTGTTTTAAGGTGTTATTTCAAGAGTCAATGGATTATATAGTTGATAATGGTTTTGGATTCATGGTTCCTTAAATATTATAGAATTATGGAGGAGCCCAAGAGACCTGTTTGGTTGTTTCATCCATTAAAAATTCATGTATAGAAAGAGATTATGCAGTTGATCTGGAAGAATTTAATCATTACATAGAGTCATAATAAATTCAATATGAATCATTGAAATTAACTTCTGGTGTTTTAGGTTAGTGATTAGGTCTTTATCGTAGTTTCACATCACTTGGGACTTCAGCGGATAGGTTATCAATGTCTGTTTACACCGAGTAATGGGAGGAACATAATGATTTTTTCTCACTAGGGAGTATTTCTTATTGGTTTTAGTTACCATCTAGTTTGATAGTTATCCATGATGGGTTTAATATTTTCCATTTGAGCAGGTATATACCAGATCATTTACATGTAATTAGAAGGGGGATGTTGATCTTGATCCCGATAATACTTTGGTACCCCATCCAATTCAAATTATGAATCTAGAGTATAAGGTACTACATGATTAAACGACCCCGAGTCTAGTTAATGGGGTAGTTCAGAAAATATATCCATGATACATGTGGGAATGACTCATTGATGAGGTAGTAGTTTCCTTCTTCATTAGAGGATACATGATCTTGAGGGATTTCTGGGGGGAAGATCATTTATGGTCCGGAGATTATAAAGTCTCATTATATTTTATGTGAGGTATGTTTTAACATTGTTTTGGATTTGTTTGGTTGAGGAATGCAGAGATAAGATTTGGAGGACACATTTATTGGTAAATTTAGTGATCTTTAGTGAATTTTTAGAATCAAAATATCATTTTTTACTATATTATGAGAAATTACATGACGTGTAAATGGATTACATGACATGTAATGACTGCAAAAAATGACACATTAATTGGATGCACAATGTGACAATTTTATAAACTTTGTATTGGTTACATATCATTTAAATAAAAAAATATAATGTTTTAAATAAAAAGTGGCTTGTTTTTTAGTCAAGAGGATTTCACGACGTGTTAATGTATTACATGTAGTGTCAATGTCACTGAAAAGGTTTTTTCGGATCTATAGAGTTCTTGAGGCTTCATATTTTTTAAAAAAATTATCCTCTTGGATAGAACTTTATCCCGATGATATTTTGGGTCAATCCCTCCCATCTAATTCACATTGTTCTATGCTTGATCACTATTATAGTTGTATTTCATTTCTCAAGGTATATATGTGATCCTTCTGGTTCCTATTTGGATTTATTTTCACCTATGGTTTGGATAAAAATTATTGATCAGATGGTGATTTTGATCATTAAATTTTAATTTATTTGAATGCATTGTCTTTTGGGGATTGTGGGATGTGGTAAATGGTGTACTTGGTTTTAGATTATTTTATTCTCATGAGTTTCCCCTATTTTATGTTTTCTTTTCAGTTGGAAATCTCCTCTGATCTGCGCCTCTTTTCTACCACGAACACACCTCTGTCGTGTGCTTAACAACACCTTCACGGTGAGTTTTATCCTGTTTCTCATTGGTTTCCTCTTGTTCGCATGTTATTACTATTTTATATTGATGGTTATAATGTGAAATGTATGGGCTAAATGCTCCGCTGAAAATCTTGGCCGTTGGTGGTCCTTGTTTGCGCACTAAATAAATTGAATGTTGGTTGGTTCTTGTTAAACATTGGAATATAAAAATTGGTAATTTACATAAACTTGACTTATGAATGAACAACCCAGGATGATAAAACTTCTGTGAAAACCCATGAATTAACAATAAAAATTGAATAAGGGATGCTTTGTAAAATCTAATATTTTGATTGTTGGGTTTGTATGGTGTTTCGATTGTGATCCCGATTGTGTTTTTGTATGGTGTTGCGGTTGTTGGAATGATTGATATGCCATTTGTTTTCCAAGTTGTATTTCTTCCACCATTAAATATCAATCCAAATTTTACCAATTTCAATGGCACCACCACTTTTTTACTAATGCAATTCCACTGAATCCTAGAAAACAACTTCTAGAGGACTCTATGAGACACTTTAAAATACATGGAACATGCTTCACCATACATGTAATTCATATAGATTTTAATGCCACACAACATTTATCTCCAAAATTTACACCACATGACTAATCTTCTGACTCAAACATGGAATAAGTTTCATTTTCAATGTTACATGTCATGTGAACCTTGGTCACACGCAATGTATCTCCAAGACATATACATCAGCATGAAACCATGTACATGCCATTAAATAATGGTAGAACCATATGACATGTGTTTTACTTCACTCACACCACGCATAGATACCATAGAGACTTGGTGTGTATAGACTATACACCCCTAGTGGTCATGTAAGGACAACACACCGTGTATTCCACAAAAATGTGATGCATAGCTAGTGAGGTGACTCAACATGTATCTAAAGTACACGCCATTAGCTCACGTTGTGCTAAATTTCATGTATTTTCAAAGGCATCATTTAGTCTTTTTAAGACTAACTTGGAATAAATTTGATATATGTCAGATTAAATCAGGTATCTTATAAATACACAATGTTCACCCTACTGGACACACCATGTATATGGATTTCACATGAGTTTAAAGGAATTTGAACAATGATTTTTTTATAAAACCCAAACAATGCTACCTGATTAATTGAAACATAATATTAGGCATATTCGAGATCAAACCCACAAAGAAGTTGAATATGAATAAAGAATAGATGAATGCCAATCGTTTGCCAAATGTGTATGGAGATGGTGTGAAAGAGTTTATCAAGTTTGCAGAAGTTCATGCATGTGACCATTCTCAAATACTTTGTCCATTTTTAGGATGTTGTTATTCAATACAAATTAGTCCAGATGAGTTGGAAGAACACTTGATCTATCACGGAATATATCGAAGTTATACATGTTGGAATAAACACAGGGAAAAATGATTGTAGGTAGTGGCTCAGAGAACACAACATTTTATAGATCATCTGATATGATTAGATGCGTGAATAATGAAGATGATCGTATGGAGGGTGTGATTACAGATGTGAATGATGATGAAGATCGTATTGAAGAAATGACAATGACAGTTGAAGATAAACTTAGTGATTTCCCAAAATTGATTGAGAAGTTGAAGAGTTGTAAAAAAACTCCACTGTATGCTTGTTGCACTAAATATATAGCATTGTCAGCCACATTGATGTTTTATAGTTTGAAAGCAGGAAATGGTTGGAATGACACCAGTTTTACGGAACTACTTTCTCTCCTAAATGACATGCTCCCAGAAGATAATGAACTCCCAAGACGAACATACGATGCCAAAAGAATGCTACAATCGATGGGTTGATATCTGAAAGAATACATGCTTTCTTGAATGAATTTATATTGTTTCAGAAGGACCAAAAATTTCTTAAAAATGCCCAATGTGTGGTGCTTCCTGATACAAGAAAGATGATTTTAGTCCTATTAATGTTGTATGGTACTTTCCAATCATTCCTAGCTTTAGACGCCTATATGGAAGTGAGGAGACTGTAGGACAATTGACATGGAATGCGGATACAAGAATTAAAGATGGGAAACTAAGTCACCCAACAAACTCTCCTCAGTGGAAGAGAATTGATCACGAGTATCCTGAATTGGGGAACGAGCTGAGAAACCTTTGTCTGGCATTATCTATAGATGGGGTGAATCCTTTTGGTTTTCAAAGCAGCAGTCAAAGTACATGGCCGATTATGTTGGTAAAATATATCCTACCACCATGGTTATTCATGAAACAAAAATACATCATGTTATATATGCTTATATCCGAACCAAAACAGCCAGGTAATGATATTGATGTTTATTTGGCCCCATTGATCGAGGATTTGAAAATATTGTGGGATTCAGGTGTTACGTTGTATAATGCTTACAAAAATGAACATTTCACTTTGAAATCCATGTTTTACGGGATGATAAATGACTTTCCTTCTTATGGAATTTTTTCAAGATATAGAATTAAAGGAAATCAAGTGTGTACCATTTGAGAACAAGGTATACAGTCAATTAGGATGAAACATTCATCAAAATCAATGTTTCTAGGACATCGCAAATTTCTACCCTAATGACATAAGTACAGATCTTGGACAACATCATTCGACAGAAGTTCAGAAGAACGTACAGCACCTTCTTCACTGACAGGTGATCAACTTTTTGAGAAAGTTGAAGATTTGGACACTACTTTTTGAAAACCATTTTCAAAAAACCTTACGAAAACTGGTTCGAAAAAGAGATCTTTTTTTTATGAATTACCATATTGGAATTGTGTGTATGTAAGACATTTTATCGATGTTATGCATGTTGAAAAAAATGTATTTGATAGTGTCATCGGAACGTTGCTAAATGCACCCAGCAAAACAAGGGATGGAATTAAGGCTAGATTGGACATGGTTGATATGGGAATAAGAGAAGAGTTAGCACCAATGAAAGGTGAAAAACGGACATTTCTTCCTCCTGCATCTTACACTCTTTCTTGGCAGGAGAGATATCATTTTTGAAACTTTTGAATGATGTAAAGGTTCGAGAGGGGTATTCATCAAATAAAAATAACATCGTGTCAATTAGAAATTTAAAATTAAATGGTCTGAAATCTCAAGACTGCCATGTTTTTATAAAATATCTAATTCCTATAGCTTTACGTTAAATTTTTCCCAAGACTGTCTTCCATACATTAACGAAGCATTGTTTCTTCTTTAATGCTATATTCAGCAAAGTTATAGACCCAAAAAAATTGCCAACTATAGAAAGAGAAATTGCCGTCATATTATGTGAATTGGAACTGTTCTTCCCGCCAACATTTTTCGATATGATGGTTCATTTGATGGTTCATTTGGTGTGAGAGATTCGACTATGTGGTCCTGTACATTATAGATGGATGTACCCCAACGAATGGTATATGAAGATTTTGAATGGGTATGTCAAAAACAGAAGTTGGACAGAGGGTTGTATTGTGGAGAAATATATTGTTGAGGAAGCTGTTGAATTTTGTACCGAATACCTATCTGGTGTGGAAGTCATTGGCCTACCGAAATCTCATTACACTGAGCAGCTTGAGGGTGAATGAATTTTTGGAAGAGAGGTTGTCACAATCAATATTACAGATCTGGAGCAGGCCCACCTTTATGTTTTTCATAACAGTTTTGACGTTGACCCATATGTTCAAACCCACAAAGAAATTCATAGGCATTTGAATCCTTCTAGGGCGGAAAAATGGACATCAGATACACATAATAGACAGTTTATAGGATGGTTTTGAGACCATATTTTTATTCCGTTAGATGAAAATATAGACTCAATTTCAGAAAAACTTCGATGGCTAGCCACAAGAGCAAGTGTGTACGTAATATCTTACAATGCTTATGCAGTTAATGGTTATAAATTCTATACTAATGAACATGATGAATACAGTACCATGCAGAATTGTGGGCTTACAATTGTGGCTGATGCGATGCATGTTTCTGGTGCTAAGGACAAAAATACAATTTATGCGAATATGTCATAATTTTGCATCATTAAACGAATATGGGAGTTGGATTATACGAAATTCAATGTGCCAATTTTTCAATGCAACTGGGTTGATAACAGGAGTGCTGTTAAAATAGATGAATTAGGATTCATGAAAGCTTATTTCAGTAAGGAAGGGGAGAATGATGAACCATTTATAATGGAATCATAGGCAATACACATATTTCATGGTCTAGACCCCACAAACCGAAATTGGTCAATTGTTCTGTTATCGACCAAAACAATTGAAGGGTTAGATGAATGTTCAATGGAGGTTGACCCTTTTATAGGGACTTCACAATCATTTCTCAGTGGTCCCAATGTAGATGAAATTTTGTATGTCAGACGAGACCACAATGAAGGGATTTACATATACAATAGAGGAGTCAAATGACTTAAGCCTTTGATGAAAAAAAGAGAGTAAAATAATCAGGTTATTTGTTTATTGTAACATATATTGTGTTATGTTATGTTATTATCTCTTCGCTGCTGGTTTTATGTAATCTAAATTAAATAGTAAACCACTTCTGCATATAATGAATTCTGCACCTGCGGATGCGCCCAATCTCGAGGCACAAAAGGTCTCTCAACCAGTAGCTGGTGGTCCCACTTCTGAGCAACAACATGTTTCTCAACCAAATGTTGGTGGTCCCAGTACAGAGCAACAACAGTTTTCTCATCCTATTGTTATTGGTCCCAGTGCTAAGGTACAACATGTTTCTCAACCTATTGCTGCTGGTCCCATTACCGATTCTAGTGCTCCAAGGGAAGATATTGATGCTACTTCTGAGGAAATGGTAGGAAATGAAACCCTTAAAGTGTAAAAAAACAAGAGCGTCATAGTTTGATAGTGTTAGCCAAAATCCATAAGGCAAAAGGAAAAGGCATAAAATTTTAGCTGGGATGGAATAAGGGAGGCCATCATGTTAACCCCAAAAGAGCCATATTTAGTAGCTATATTGGAATCGTCACTCGGCAATGCGTGCGAATTTATGTACAGTCTGGGCACCGTGTTTTCACCGAGCTGAAGACACTAATGTGGGAAGAGATTATGGTAACATTATGATATAATTTTTTAAATTTATTAAAATAAAATAAAATACTAAAACATTGACTTACTCTTCATCATCCATTGCAGAGTTCGTTTATAGTAGATGCCTCACACAAGGAATATGTATTAAGAGTTGCAGGATGGATTCATAGAGGTTTTCGCACAATTTTAATGAAATATCATCTTAAAGATGCAGAAGCGAAAATCAAGTCGTACCCACTGCCTCTTTACGCACACTTGATATACCAAGGAGTATGGGATGCATTTAGAAACCATCGTGGGGAGCAGACTTATCAGTTACATTGTGTGGGGTAATATGTTGTTTAACGTTTTCTTGTATTCATCACTCTGATTGACAGTTTTTTATTTATGAAATAGCTACTGAGTGCTGAAAATAAAAAACGCACAACAGAACCAGTATTCACTTATTGTAAATCAAGGATGGGGTACACTGAACTTGAGAAAAAATTGGTATGTCTTTTAAATCTACCCTACTACTAGTAAGTGACATAAAAAAACACCATAACCATGTTTCTATGTTTATATGCAGATTGATGAATCGAAATCAAAATCCATATCCATCCCATGCCATGTGCTACAGAAGGAGGCTCGTGTAAATATAGAGGGGATACTGATAGATGAAAACACACAAAAAGTGTGGGAAACATGTGTAAGTATGACATAATATAAATTATATTTTCTTTAAATCACAATTACATTAAAATAACTACTTATTTTACTATATTATCTATCTGACATAGTCACAAGAATCAACAACAATCGCACCAGATACAGAAATACTTTTAGTAGCCTTGAAGCATCCAGAACAGTATGGCTCCGTCAGAGGTGCGGCTTTTGGGGTGACACCCCGAACATATTTTCGAAAACAACAACAAGCGGAGGATCAAAATGAAAAAATGGAAAAGCTGTAAGAACAATTATCTATTTTTCAAGAAGAATTACAATACTATAGAGAGATGATAGATAAATTAATGGGGGAGATGCAAAGAGAAGAAAAAACACAACAACAACTCGTGCGTGACGATCCCGCCCCACCCCCACCAGCTTTGAGGTGAGCCATTCCCCTAAAAAACCTGACTTAGATGAGGTGATAAATGTTTTAATAATTGTTTCTGTGAAATATGATTTACATTGACATTGATACCTTTCCTGTACCAATATTCCACAGGGTAAAAATGACTGTGATTTATATTTATCAACTCCCACCTATCGCCTTATAGCGAGGGCTACGGTGTTCAATACGCAAAACGACATGCTACACAACAGATAGCTTCCAAAAGATCATCTTAGAGTGTCAATTAATGTAGATAATGAGCCGAGTGTTGAGATACCTCTTCCAAATGACGATGACAACATTCATACGGTTGAACAAGCTGTTGGATCATTCATCGCATGGCCGAATGTTCTTCTAAAAAAACATGTCGACAAAAAGGTATCCATTTCCAATTTATTATTCAAGCACGACCTTTAGAATTTAATGAAAAAAGGTCTGAATTGAAGAATTTTATTACAGAATCACAAAGAATATGGGGTGAAACGAAATATCAGCTCAAAACTATCTCAGGGATCAACCAACTGATTGAAACGGTCTACTAAGAGCACCTTCACCCCGCCCGTTCTATATCCACATTTAATATCATTGCAGGCTCATGTGGATACAAAGTTGAAAGACGAAAATACTCACACAGTTGATTTCAACCAAGATATGTATGGAGAGGAAACATCAAATTTCATTAGTGCTGAAAATGTAAATGAACTCCTCATGTATGAATGGCTAGGTGCCTCAGTGGTAAATGTATACATGAGGCATGTTTTCATGATTTGATTTTAAAAAAGCTGATATACTCTGATAATTATGACAAAATATATTTTATATTTTATTCAGTCGTATATATGAAAAACATTTGAAGGGATTTTTCCATGAACAAAAATTTGGACTCGTTAGTCCGCACATCACCTCTTCAAAAGATGAAATAGATTCTAGTAAAGAGGTTGCAATAAAGTCATCCCTGCTCAAATCGTTTGAAAACAAAATTATGGATGGTATGATCTTTTTAATACCAATGATGCAGGGGTAAACCTATACAATTTAATCATATCAACTATATTTTCATTTCATTCTTTACTTATTCCTTTTTTTATTTTTAGGAACCATTGGATGCTGATTGCAATCAATTTGGATACTCTAAAGATTTAATTTATAGATTCAATGCATGGATATCCAACAAATTGACCACGCATGATGGCGTTTGATAATTTGTAATACTCTAGATGAATCATTTTAAAACTAAACAACTATTTATATAATTTATGTTATATTTTAATGAGGATTCTATTATGATAGGGTTGTGCATCAATATCATCTAATTCGTGGAATGAATCCAGGACCTAAGGATAAGAAAGCCTACAAGATCTAGAACTGGAAAAGTATCCTGGTATATATAATAACTTTCACTATCCAAAAACATATCAAAAAAAATGAATTATTGTTTTCGATGTTTCTGCAGTGTCCAAAAAAAACAAAACAAAAGGACTATGGGTATTATGTTTGTAAATTTATGAAAGAGATAGTATTTCATCAACAAACTAGCATCCCTGTCGTGGTATTTTCAAAAATAATTACTAGTTAATTTAAAATATTTATCAATCCTTTATTTATTTATATATTTTCAGTACTACCATGACTGTCGCAAAAACTCATATTCATAAGATGATATAGATGTGTTTAGAAACGAATGGAAACCATACATGATGGAAGATTTTACCCAAATAGGATAAAGGTGAATTCCTACAACTTATTTTGTCTATATATGGTCATTGATTATCCTCTAACCTTATTTGGTGAATAAGATTGGATGATGAATAAATGACATATTAAAGCAGATCGAGATAAAATGAACACAATTAATTCTTTCAATCATTAGAACACATGATTTTTGGTGAAAATTGATCCAATATCCGAGTAGGAATCTTAAATTTTATTTTTACACCCTTGTTGATTAAATAGTTTGAGCAGATCGATCCCTTAGACGGATATGTAACAATTGTGGATTGAAAATGGTCTGATGTATTGAAATCTTAATTTATTACTCAATGTTTTCTATCCCTGGATTCATATTATTGATCTTTGAACAACTGAATATTGAAGTAAGGAATGATGTTTTGCATTGCGTATGGGGTGAACGACGAAACCACTAAGGATCAAAAAAATCCATTTTCCGACAAATGATGGATGGAAACAACAAATATGGTCTATATCAACCATTTTCAGTTAGATATAGGGCCTAAATATAAATATTGCTGAAATTAAAGTAAAGGGATCAGATTCAACATGCAGAGATAGTATTTGAGCACACGTGTACCCCTGGGTTCATTTTCTTCATGTCTAACCTCTGGGCATTAAAAATCCCCATTTTGCTATAAATAGTTATCCCCCCTCATAATCATCATTACCCTAACATTTATCCTTCCAATATCCATTTTTTGGAGCCCTTAGTCACTATGAATTCAATATAAAAATGAATCCCCCAATCCTCAGTGAAGAAACTAAACATCACAAAGATCTTCCCTGCGATCCCACTATATTTGTGAGCCGCTAGTCCTTGCGACCTTCTATGATTGTACGTAGTGATTTTCTAGTCCCTTGTATGGTGTTCTTTGTTTCGTTTCTATACCTAGTGCCTCATCGCATAGGTACACATTTGATGGAGGCTATTAGTAAAGTAAGTAAAATGGGTGAGAATTGAGTCCCCCATGTCCATGCTTCCAGTTGAAAAAATTCAAAGAACCATCATCCTTAGAAAATATTGTTAAACTTTATCCTAACCCCATGGAATGCACATGGGGTGTCTCACATCAAGTATTTTCCATTCCCACTAATCTCCATGGTAGTGAGATCTTCATTACCCTCTTAGTAGATAATGACACCCTCCTCACATAGAATAAGATCCTATTTGCAAATCACCCCTATAGTAAGCCCCAATATCCATCTTCGTGGGTTACTTTTACATGTAATCCCCACACCATCCCTCACTGACACAACATTCATGACACATTAATTTTTTCTAATACATCCTCTTTTTTATCACACTAAGCATTAATCATGTGGTATTTGAGGTTAATAGTTTCTGTGACACCCTTATTCTTGGTATCCATCATTGATTAAGCCCCATAATCCAACACCCAGGCTGCTAAACACGTGTAATCCTAAAACCACCTAACTACATCGGTTGTGATCCCTATATTCTAAATAGGTTCTTATGAAGACACCCAGAGGTTCAAAGAAACCCATTGGTAAACCGTGTTTCCTCCTACTAGGGGGGCACGTCCTGGATATCTGTATCCATCATCATCCATTCCCATTATCTCTTTTCCCTTGATCCACCATATCTCAGGAGGATCATGACCCACTCGAATGTCACATAACCTTCGGGTCCAAATGTGTGGCTAACCAAGCATAATCCCCAACCACATGTCCCATTTTTATTGGGTGGATACCCATTCATTTGCCCCAAATTCCTCTATAAAAACTATGTGTGAATTGATTCCTAGCCAACTAGGGTGCATCAGATACCCCTCAATGTTCAAGCCCAAAAATTTCATCTTCACTTCAATTCTATCTCAACCATTCCATTCCACTTTAATACTTCCCCCTTTTCCATCATTATTTGACACAGGCCTCCACATCTTGGTAGGATCACGCCATTCACATGGTCCATCTTAGCACATATGTCCCATTCATTCCATTTCTACTCTTGGAAGAACCTGGGAATCTGACAATGCATAAGCCCCCAAAAACCCATACTCATCCAACCAAGAGTATTCCTACTGTGATGGGATGCTAACCATGGGTAATAACCACAGCATACCTCTTTTAAATATATGGGTTTCTATCCTTGTATTCTAAATAGGGTATTTAGGAAGCCTCCAAGAGGTTAAATCCCAACCAATGGTAAACCATGGTGACCCCCTCACTGGGGTACACCATTGCTTATTTTCCCACCTGTTTTTCCCTTAGTGGGGTCTAGATAAGTCTTCAAAATGAGAAACCTTACCTTTATGGGATGCACCACACTTTGGTCATACCTCATTGGGCATTTTGATCCATCTATCAGGTAATCATTCCAGGTGCTCCCTCCTAGAAATGTACCTACCTGATCCACATTTATAAGTTTTTTCATCCACCCATTATATCTCTGTATGACATTAAATCATGACCCACTATCCTTGTGTGATGTTAAACTAATGTAATACCACAAGTAAATCATGGGTTTCCATTTCATTGAGAATCCCTTTGACGACGATTAATACATGTGACCAATGTTCTAGTCTACATACATTACCCTGATTCCCAATGTGAATACTTTCCTAACCAAAGTATTATGCCCTAGAATGACCCTTTGGAATGTCCTGATATAATCATTGTAATTAACCATCATCCATAGAGAGATGGAACCAGGAACAAGTTTCACGAACAATGTATTATTCTATAAGGGATACTCTTACTAGGTAATGAATTCTTGAGGAGGAATCCATGGATGGAATGAATTAAATCCCATCACCCTATTTCAATCAAGTAGAAGACATCTCTTTATAAGTGATGAATGTCACTCACCTTTGTAATGAATGAATTTTTGGTATAATGCACTGCCATCGAACGTCAACATGCTCAAGGTAACATGCCCCTGCATAAAGTGTCAGAAACATATGTCATGCTCAATCATACATTGCATCCCATTTTATCATAGGTACCTCTCCAAAAAAAATATGTAAAATTAGGTTCCCTATAAAACACTATAGTATAATTAAATCCATGTAAAAAGATAATCTCAATAAAAAATTGAATTTTGATTTTCATATAATTTTTTTCATATAAAATATATATAAATTGAGATTATTTGGTCAACCAATTGATCAAAACCCATATTTAATTCTTCCATCGAGGGGTACATGAAAACCTAACATAATATCCCACAAAAATCTTGTCCCACTTCCATGTTAGAACTTGAAGTAGTTGAAGAAAACCTTAAGGACTCTAATGCTCAGATTTGATGTGTTGGTATGTATAATAATGAGATAAATTTTCATTGATATCTCATCTAATACATGGACACAATAATCTTCAAGGTATATTATATAACATCTAATTAGTACATTGGTACACATACAATGCGGAATTATGGATTTCCATAATAACAAAAAAATCATCGAAAAAGGTACAATATACCAGTTCTAATAGGTGTTTCAGACATGTATTGGGGCTAGAGGGATGTCATTGGGTTCTAGGAGGATATCAAGGATGATTTGGGTAGTAATTATAATGAAATGTAGTAGCATTAGTCTACTCATGGTGTTAAAGGGTAATTCACAACATGAATGCATTTAACAGGGTGATAATGGTCGTGAATGGGGAAAAGGGGTCAAGGGTTTGGACCCAAAATATAGTGATGTCACCACTTGGTTCATTTCATGTAAGATGATTTAAAACTTATTTTTATGTGGGTGATGGGTTTATAAATTATAAAACTCCTCAGGTTTCTTCGTTTGGGCACCAAGTTCTTAGGGGGTGGCCAAACCCAATTCCCCTCCTTCCTTCCCCTTAGACCTGAGTGGATTATCAGTTGTTTGTCATTTAGAATCAATGTGGTATCTTATCCTACATCTTCCTTGATTCTCTAAATTCTTTATAAAATATTTTCATTCATTTTTAGGGTTCTAGGTGTAATTATTATACCATAGTATGGACAAATCATTTTTCTTCATGGGAGTTTTATATATGACTCTTAGAGCATGTATCAAAATTTCATAAACTAGTAATCAATAATTATTTGATGTAGATGATATTTTGTGGAATATTTATTTATGTGTTTTCAAAAAATTAGACTTAATTTGTCATAATTTAATAATATAGATTGGGGATTTAGTGTTTTCTAGGATTGGGTGTGTGTCATGAGTGGATCACACCTAGTTTCTCAGCATTCTGGCTTTGATGGATTACACGATGAGTTTGGCACCTATTATACCATGCTGGATTTTTGGTTAAAATTAACTAATTATGTAATTTAATGTTTTTGGACATTAATACATGTGATCATGGACTCATTTGTGGTTGGTATGAACTGATGATAGTTTATTGGACTTCTGGTTGAGGTAAGGGCATTAACCTAATTGTGTCTCTTGGTTAATTGGTTATTTTATATTTTATTCCAGACTAGTATAATTCCAGTTAGCAACCCCATTGTTTATCACATATTGTTAGATTATTTTTAACATAAAAATACATTAGTTACAACCTAAATATATTGTGGCCTAGTGTCTTTGTCTATTTTTCTACCTAGAAGAGATCAACAACAGCAACCTATCATCCTCCCTCTAGTCACCTTCTCTTTTATAGTTCCTGACGGTCTATCTTATACATTGAAAATATAATTTTTTACATCCTCCTTAGGTTAGGTAGTTTTTAATTCCTGTAAGAATATTAGAAATTTTTCTCTCCTTCAGACCCTCCTATGGTTGGTCTACAATCAGGTGCTGAAAGACCTCTTCGTTCTATAAGGGGTAGGCCTTACAAAAGGCATAAATAGAGTCATTTTCTAACTGGGTATCCTGATCAATTATATTTATAAGAAAGAGTCTATTTCAGAGGGAAATATCAATATAATTATGAGCATTATATCTGATTCCGTAACTATTTGTTTACCAGAAGAGGTATTTCCCCTCTGATCCTAACTGAGCTCCCCAAGTCCTCCCTCTCATGCCGCTAGTCAGGAATAGAGTGAGGTTAATCCTATATGTGTGCTAAGTCATTCCCTTTCTGTTTTCTAGGTATCTAGCTAAGGATTTTTTCCCTACCCACCGATATTAGTACTAGAACGATTATGTAAGAGTCCCCGTGCTTCTTTCTCTATGCTATCTTATATTGTCATTCATTAGTGCATTTCCTTTGTAGGACTTCTTCCCTAGTATCCACCAATCTTTTCATACAATATCTTTTGTAAAAGAATCTGTTTTTGAATCTAATAGGATGTACATATCCCAAGATTAGATAAGAGAAGGATGAAACCATCATCTAGGTATAACTAGAGTGATTCCTCTTCTACTATCTAGGCATCCTATTAGTTTTCTAGCAATCTGAGTAAATAAGGGTCCCGTTTCATGAGTGTTTTTCATTTCTTATATAGACTAGCATGAGCGCATATATATTGGGAATGTTCATGGGTCTCCTATGTGTCATCATAGCCTGAAATCCTCATGAAAGTCCCCACAATCCACAAACCATCCCACAAATATTTACCTATCTAGGACATCACATCACAATGGGGAAGGAACTCTCGCTCTATAGTCATCTCTCCTAGACCTATGAACTAATGAAAAAAATGTTGTAACAGGTAAAAATTGACATTTTATTAATGTATTCTTTCAAAATAATGTTTAATTTATTTCATTATTGTATTACTAACATAATATTTGTTTTCTTATGTAGGTGAAATTTTTTCCTGAGTTTGAATGCTTTGTTTGGAAACCACCGCCATGGACATCAATTTTTTAGAGTGGATGGATGAAAAAAGGATGGAACATCATTGCTTTTTTAACAGTGTTAGATAATTGTAATTTTAACCAAAGTAAACATTTATTGAAATGTATATAGCAGTGTGTAGTTTTGTATTCATGATTTCAAGTAAATGTATGTAGCATTTTTGTTCTTCTGTGATTTTTGTGTGGGTGTGGATTATGCTATGTGCAGGTACTGTTTGTGCTATGTGCAGGTACTGTAATGTGTGCAGGTTCTGTGTAGGTATTGGTTTTGCACAGGATCATTGGCCTTTATCAGCACTAGTTAAGCACTGATAAATGGATGATATATCAGCAGTATTTTGAACGCTGATAAAGGACGTTTTTATCAGCACTATTTTTAGCACTGATATATTATACATTTATCAGCGCTAAAAATAGCATTGATAAAGACCACCATTATCATCGCATTCTTAGCGCTGATAAAGGAGAACTTTTATCAGTGCTTTTTTTAGCCCAGATAAAGGTGACACTTTATCAGCGCTAGTTTTAGCACTGATAAAGGGGACCCCCCTTTAACTTCACTGAGATTAACAGTGCTTTTTTAGCACTGTTAAAGGGGTTTTTTAGCACTATTATAAGCCATATTTGTAGTAGTGTAACCAGCCTGATCTCCAACCAGATCCAAGTGACCTGAAAAATAGTTTATATATACGTAGGGTGAGTATAACAGTATACTCAGTAGGATACTCCCCAAATCCCCTCATGCAAAAGTAAAGAAAGCATGCTAAAGAATAGTGAACAACAAGTGAAACTAACTCTTCACCTAAACAGGTATACTAAGTTCCCATCCTCACCATGGCTACTCTCACCAAGTAATGCATACAAGAATATAGCATATAGTAAGAATATAAAGGGTACCTCGCTACTACTTCCCAACTAGTTTTCCGCTTTTCCCCAATTTCATACGTCATGTGCATCTCTCTCCAAAGGCTTGCCCGCAGACACCTGGGTTAAGCTCTACAATCTACACCTCGTGCACCAAAAAGGCTTTCCCACAGACAACTGGGCCAAGCACCACACCATCCTCACTACCAAATGTAACCAGTTTAGTTTTGAGGTTCCACCATAGCCCGCATAATGTGTATCATACGTCAGGTATTATACCTCAAGCCATTACATCCCATACACCGAGTAAGAATCCTCAAGACATCATAGCCTATACACGTTACACCTATAGTAGTCCATTGGATACTATATCCAGATTATATGTGTGTGAAATAACGACAAGCCATTACAGCCCTCTACACACATATATAGAGAAACTAACCGTTGTGCCTATTGACACAAGTATCTACCATGATAATAGAGCAGGGCTAAAGGGGGTAGTCTTCCATTCAACCTCCCATCAGAATGTTGGGGAAAACACCCCACAGGGCTCAGAATCCCCGAGGTGTCAGTTGCCCTTACTGACAGGGTGGAGTAGCATATAGAAACACAAAAAGTACAGAATATATATAACTCACAACCACCATAACCTAGTCTTAGTCTTAACTACAGCTAACGTCTCTCAGACTTCGGGATGATATTTCTAAGACTATGTATCCTATAAGCACACAACCAATTAAAGAACTTCATTAGGTAACTTTATTACCTTTTTCATCAATTCCACTTTATTTTGATTATAGTTTTCCACATTATTTAACCATGAACAAAACCACATTAGACTACATTGGAATCAAATTCAATGTCAACTGTTCCTTTAAATGTTAAAACATCACCATTAGATTCCAGTATATCCATCACCGTGGATTATCACCATTTAATCAATCTTTTATTACAGAATTACTTTCCCATATTCCTAGGCATTCTAGAAAAGCATCCTATGCTACTAAACATAAGGGGGCTCAACTCGGTGAGTAGATATACTACCCGTCGAGTCTTTTCCGCCTATAGCAAGAGCGTAGACCCATTCTCCCTCAAGAGGCTAAACACGGAAAGCATGTGGCATACCCCGCGTGTCTTCGCCTCTTTAAGGAGCGTAAGAAAGACCATTTTCCTTGAGTAGTGGGGAAAGGTAAAGTATATAAACAACTAATCCAAACCACCAACATCGAACCATCACATCCATCCCATACAATCATCTCTGGTGTCCTCCCCGACACCGACATGCATAAACCGATGCATCTTGACACTCTAGGCATCATCCGCTGCCACAATCACAAGGCCTCCCTACCACCGCATATCACAACACCCCTCTCGTGTCACATCATAGCATAAGAAGAAGGAAAACAAACATCACATCAATGGCATCATGGACCTTTAACAATCATGAGGGTATCTTATAACGAATTAACAAATTATCAAACAATCCATTATTTAATCCATCTCGAATTACCAGGATTATTATTCGTAGGTTCTAAATTCGGAAAACCAATTCACTAATCTATCACAAATAAAAAAACATGCTAACTGAACTAATTTGATTAACATGAAATTACAACAAGAACCAGATTCATTTCCATGCCTCTTTATCTTTAGCCAACAATAATCAATTAATCCCAGTTTATGTTCCTTACCGATATCCATCAAGAACAAATAGCTAAACAAAGCATGCATAGATATTACACTATCTAACAAAACAAGAGGCAATAACATACGATAGATATCAATTTATTTATCCAGTTAAATATTTATTATGTCAATTACATTGTGATCCACTGGGATAAAACATGCTATCGATACAGTTGCACGGAAAAGAAAAGAGAAGCACTGAATCCACTACCTCAAATAGTTCCTCAAATTATTTATCCTCACAACATGTCACAATCGTCCTCTCGCGACAACTGCATCTACCCTAGGATTCCACGGTATGAAAACACCAACCAAAACCCAAGAAAACCCAATTAGAATCATGTAGATTACATGATATAATATGGAAAGGAGAAACAAGGGAAGATGAACTCCAAAAGAATGACGAAACGACTTACCTTATATCGAAGAATGATCAATATAGAATGGTTGCATTAAAACAGAGTGGAACCAATCCGAGGAGTAGAGTTTGATTGTTAAACTCTTTTGGGAAGGATTGAAAGGTTCTAGCATATCATAGTAGAGAACAAAGAGGAAGAACAAGTGGGGATGATATCTTGTCCCTTTTGAAGATTTAATGAGGCAAAAATTTAAGATCCGGTTAATTCTCCATTAAAAATGAATCACATTAAGCCACGTGGTGTGACCATGTAAAAACATCCCGGCATTAGGAATAATAAATATAGGATTTATGGAATTTTAATCAGACTTAAGAGTCCTTAAAATAAGGCATTAAATGTATTTTACATCAACGGAAACCTCAAAAGGGGAAAACTGTAGGAAGATGGAAACATTGTTCACCTACCGTTACTATACACCTACCGATCTGTGAGGCCGATCTATGAAACTGGTCTATGAAACCAATCTGTGAAACTGATCTGTGAAACCGATCAGTGAAACCGACCTGTGAAACAGATCTGTGAAACGGATCTATGAGATCGATCTGTGAGCCCGATCTGTGAGACCGATCTGTGAGACCGATCTGTGAGACCGATCTGTGAAACCGATTGTGACACAGATCTGTGACACCAATCTGTGACACCGATCTGTGAGACCAATCTTTGAGACCGATCAGTGAAACTGATCTATGAAACAGATCTCTAAAACCGATCTGTGAAACTGATCTGTGAAACTGATCTGTGAGACCGACCTGTGAGACCGATCTGTGAGACCAATCTATGAGACCAATCTGTGAGACCGATCTGTGAGACCGATTTGTGAAACACTGTACACCTACAGTTAATGTTCATAAAACTGGAAACACTATTCACAGAACTGGAAATTTGGAAAATTGTTGGGGATATGTTACCTTGACCTCCGGGGACACCTCAAACACCATATTTTCACAAAGTAAAGTTCCAGAGAGGTCCGAGACATTACACCATGCACCTAGAATATATTTTGTATACATCTGAAGTGCCTTAGGATATTTTTAACTACCACATAGAGTAACTCTACTATATTAGTTGATATCTTCCCAAAAATATTTGAGAATAGAAAACTTCAAACCTAGTTCATAGGATAACATAAATTATGGATCCCACATTTGAATCAAAAAGGAATTTATCCAGTCCTTCGATCTCTTCAAGTGTTTTGTGGACCCATTTTCTTATAGAGATTAATTCCATGTGGAACTGAAAATAACCCTCTATTGTATTTTTTTATATATATCTTTTGAGTTCCATATAAATGTACATACGTTGAATTAGAAGAAAAATGTTTTTATATATATCTTAATAGATCTTGATCTTGAGAATTTATGCTACATCACCCAATTCTTTCATAGATAAGCATTTATCAAATCATGTTTTCACTAATATTAGGACATCTACTTTTGTTTCCCATTAATAATATATCAACGACATATAATACATGGAAATTATAGCACTCCCACTAACCTAATTGTAACATCCTTCCCCTCATGGGTTTGAGAAGTGATGGGTGTGCTACTTGGATTACTGGGACATCCCCAAGACACTAAATAATAATAATAAATTCCAAGGGCCTCAAGAACATTAAGGGATTATTTTTTATTTTAGATAAAACAACCAAACCAACATAACAATAAACATACAATCCTATATATATTGAATGAGTACAAATACAACTAAAACTATAATCAAAAAAATAACCAAAATCAGAGCACAATAGAAAAACAAAAGAATATATCCAAAAAAGTTAAGAGAGACTCCAAGAACCAAGGCACCTAGAAGACATAAACCAAAGAAACACTTGAACAAGATCCATGATCCAACTCCAAAATTTATAACAACAGTATCACGAAGAATCACCAAAGAATAGATATACCTTGCCTTTACTTTTTACCCGATAGATGATAACTAAAAATTCACTAATGTTCCCAATAAGTGGGTGAGTATAAACTCTATATAATTTTCCCAAATACATCCAAACTCTTGCCACTAGGACTTTACTTGTCAGAACAATTTTTGTAAAATAGATTAACCATTAAAATAGTTCATATCAAATCTATAAAAAAATTTCCTTGGAATGTGATAAACATATCATAAAACATTTTGACAATAATTTTGATTACCCATAACCATGTCTCAAAACACACCCATGAATGCCCAGGTGATAATTCCATACTCATAAGCAGTCTCTCTTCGATCAACCAACACATCAACAAGCAATCAATACAAGGTTCTCAAAAAGCTCAAACCTCTTCCATAGGGTCACATCTATTAAAGTACTAACACAAACAATATATTCCCAAATCCATGTAAAAATATTCCCCAAAACATCAATTCTTTAAATAATTTCAATAAAAAATTTCCATACATAAATAATCATAATTCCAAAATTAAAATTTTATAATTATAAACCAAAGGGGTTTTCCAAAATGCAACACATTTTCACGCAATTTTTCATATCCAATACCAAATGGGATTTCCACCAAAAATCACACAAGGATATCACCATAGTTTCAAGAAAAAAATATATTTAAAAATAATCCTCTAAGTTCTATGTTAATATGAGATAATAGAGAATCCACCTACCTCTCAATGGTTGAAAAAATCTAAGAACGACACAAAAAACTATAGATATGGGCTCAAATATTCTTCCCTTAAATCAATACTATGATAAACCATCACGATTCCCATCATGGAATATGAATCTGTCCACCTAAGATTAGATCTAATATTATAGGTGAGAGAAAGAAGTCTAGTTTTATGAAAAATGATGAAGAATATTGACATAAAATTGAATCCAAACCTATAATTCCCTTTGATTTGGTGAAGAATTTCTTCTGGATAGAAGGGGACTGTCTCACAAGCCCATGGATGAATTGAATTTGGGTTATGGAGGGATATGATGACTAAAGGATCTTTTGGGACTTAATTATGGTTATATCCACATTTTAAGGGTTCCAAATATACACTGCATTGTTAATCCATATGGTTTGTAAAATCATTCGCCAACTATGTGGTGCTACTATCTCAAGCCAACCCCTCATTAGGTTGGTTCACACTATTAGACAATTTTCATTCCAACCATGTTATTCCCTCTATTTCTAGAATCATATATTTTCATTGGTACTCACATGGGTAGGAAAAATGTTTTGCCAACCATGCACCTACCCACTGCCAATTGTCTTCCCCTGCATGGTTTCATTGAGGTAGTGAACAATTTCTACTAACTGTGTATAAATAGGGTGTTTTCAGCCTTGTTTTAATGATAAAAAATATTTTTTATTATGTAATTAATGAGTTTTATGTTCTATAATAGCATTTTATAATATAAGGCTATTTGAAAAAAAAATGACTTGGTTTTGAAAATATAAACCATGAGAGAGAAGTCACCATCAGGATGAAATTTTGATAAATCTATAAAATAACTACCTCTAGAGAGAAGTCACCATTATGATGGAAATTTGGCTAAGTATGGAAAATACCTTCCTCAAGAAAGGAGTCACCATTGAGGATAACTCATCACTGGAATTAAGTCACCACCAAATGTACTACAGTTAAATTTTACTTACCACTAAAAATTTAGGAAAGGGTTGGAAATGACCCACCCCCAGAAAATACTCACTATTGAGTTGAGTAACCATTTATGTGAGTCATCATTGAGGATGACATACTACCAAAGTTGTCTCACTTCTATATGATTCACCATCACTATTTATGTGACTTTTAAATTTAATGTTTCTAATGGATATTTTATCAAACATAATACTAAGGATTGTTTTAATGATTTATATTAAACTATTGTAGGGATGCATTAAAGGTTGTGATATAATTATGTACAAGGTGAAAAAGATACAGATGATTATTCTTAAAAATCATACTCTTATATATTGTTTAAAAATTAATAAGTAGATTCCATCATGCATACAAGAACATATAGAACAAGAGAGATGTGACATTATTTAGAATAAATTGAAGAGTGGTGTAAAGTGTGAAAATTTCTGGAGTCCTTACATGATGCATTTTTACCTTAAACCAACAATATAAGATTAATGAACATTTAACATCCAATTATTTTCCTATATCCAAAGAAAATATAGAGCTTACTATGATATTTTTTACTACAATTGCTATACATACAACTCAAGCTCCAATCCATGATACATTCACGGAGTCTCAAGAATTACAAAACATCATACTGAGAAACTCTATATTTTCTAATTATTTATACTTGCTCATTATATTTTGTTCATTTACATTTCAAGCAGTGTGTTTTTTACCCTATTAATTAAACAAATAGTAACTCATTTTTTTAACTATATTATACATGATATTTTCTTAACTCTACTTACTTTTTTATCGACGATGTTGTGGAAGAGGTCCTTTTTTGATATATAATTGCTTTATTCCCATGGTTCGTGTGGAAGTGGTCCATATGTGGCCTATATAGATGGTTAGTTGTTGTGTATACAAGATCCAGGTTGTGGATCAATATGATATTTATATAATATTCCAAGTAGTAGGTGATTTCCATGTGGAGAGTATTAGGTCATGATTTGAGACTAAAAAACTTGTATTTATTCCATTGCATTTTTTGTTTTGTTTCATTTCAAATCCCTAAATTGAATTTGTCTTAAACTATAAACAAAACCACTTCTTGGATTGTGAAACTTAATAAGTGTTTATATAAGATTTTGATTAAGTGTTTTATTTCAAAATATAAAATAATTTTAATAATTATTTTTATTGATGCTTAATCACTCCTTGATAAATCTTCTAAAATATTAGAACTTATATCGATCTACAGTTTGCTTAACTATGTTGTTTCAATTAAACTGGGGAATTTTTTTAATTTTTTTTGAAAGAAAATTTTATTGGGTACTCATATAATGTCCCATGTTTTTCATTGTATTATTTATAAATATTATATGGAATTTATTCGAGACCAGACGTTGAGACGAGGTGCGATTTTCTGTCCCAATATGCCTATAATAGATGTTTGAAATATAATAAATATATTAAGTATCATGTGCACATGGTTTTCATGAAAAATTGGCAGAACATATAAATGGGCCCTTGGATCATTAATTTAAGGGCACAATTGTGATTAGAGCAGCAAGTTCACCCTAGGAACAACCTAATATTGGATGGTGTGGGTCATCTGTGAAATATAGTTTTTAAGGTTTTAATAAATAAAATAAATGGAAGAATTTATTTTATTTTAAATTTTCTCTGATGAAGTGATGTTTTTTTCTAAAAAACTGTATATGTAGGGATACATGGTTAGGATCATAAAGCTAGAATTCCCTAGAGGCTCTAGAGAGAACCTTGGAGAATTCTCTAGATGGTGAACCAAGATAGGATAACATATCAGAGATCAAGAGATGCTGTTTTTTATGGATCTTTCTAATGGAGGTGATGTGATGATCAATCATATTTAGATAATGATCCAACCCTATGTTAGGGACTGTTATTTGGATTTACATTCATCATTTATAAATTTTATGATGAATGTGGACCAATGATGGAATATGTTAATCTGTGGTTTGATCATTCTTGCAGGATGAAATTATATTGTGAGATTATTATCGAGGATTTTTTATTGAGAATTTATTTTCTTTTATTGATCATTTTGAAAGAATAGATCATTGGTATTGAACACTTGATCATTGTGCCTTTGTTTCTAGGATAAAAGAACCCAAATCGAAGATATAAACTTTTGATAACCTATAGGGGGTCTAACAAAGATGGAAACAAATGAATAAAATCATTTTGTGAGATATTTACCTTTAAATGATTTACATTTGTGTGATCAGAAATGGATTTCGGAGCAGATTAAAGGCCTAAAACTCACTGATTTGATGTTATTATGAGGAGGAGACCACTGATCTATAGTTTAAATGTAAATATACATTTGTATTGAGGATTGAAGGATTGGAAAAAGTTTGAAAAACAAGTACAGTGATTCAGGATATTTTCAAAGAACGAGATATGTAGTCCTGGCTACACAGTGTATGGCCCGCATAGTGTGGCGACTAGGGTTTTGGGAGGCGATCAAGTGTCACATGGTGTGTGACCCCTATCACACAGTTTGTGGGGAATTCCCCAAGACTCATCATGTATCTCTGGAGAAACATGAAAATGGGGCGGAGTCCAAAGGGTTCCGGCTTAGTGTGTACTCCCCCAAATGGCTTGGCTGAATTGGTTACAGGGATTTCCCCATGTATTGGTACATGGATAGGCATAAATATGTTGAATAATTGTACTAGCACATTACTATAAAACACTGGAATACCCCAAACAGATTTACATGAAGTCTAACCCTTTCTACACGTTTTGCACTCATTTTCTACATGACATGTTCTATTGACATAGATTATTGTACACGAGATGTACGCTGGGTCCTGGGACACAAAGTGTGATCCTACTACACACTGTGTACCCATTTCTACATGGATTTATTCCCTTGTCCACCAAACCATGGACTATTTTCATTAGGGTTCATTCCCTTCATCATTTCCCTAGAGGTTGGTGTGTATCATTTCCTACTCACACGAGTGTGATCCCTTCATCATGAATTCTAGGATAGATTTGTTAAAATCACCTGAGAGACCTAGAGAGGATATTCTATAACTTATTTGTTCCCTAGGTATAGTCTTCAGTATAGATGTGACCAACTTAATCGAGCATCGATCCTCTACTTAGCAGGTTAATCTAGAAATATTTTTTGGTATCACCCCATGTCCTTGGCTATGATCCTCATCTGATGTATCATATCACTCTTAATGTCTATCAGTTTATCACTATCATGATGGTTCCTAATGAGTAGAACTTCTCATATGGACATCATCAGTAATATTAGACTCTGGAGTTCATACTCCCAGATGAGTGCATTATAGAATCTTCGAGGTGAGTCCCTAGTTGTGGATTGTGGTAGTTGTGACGTACCTCTAGACTGTGGTTTTTGATTTGAGTATCTGTGGATATTATTTTTATATGTTTTATATATATTATTGTGTAGAGATGACTATATATTTCCTTTTTCTATTTCTTTTTGGATTCAGGGTTCCCTAATAAGTATTTTTATACTCACCCCTTCATGGGATTTGAATTCACATGTCGTGTCTTGTGTAGACAAGATACCTTTGGATAGAGTCCTAGGTGTACCAAGGCGAAGGGAAGAACTAGACGGTACTTTGTGAGTTCAAATGGGATGAGGTGTTCTAGTAGATTCATATAGTAGTCCTATTACCGATTTATTGTAGGTTTGAATTTGTGGTTTGAAAACATTATTTTTGTGACGTTTTATTCTGGCTCAGTTTACATTACTGAACTTTACTATCATAATCTATTGGTTGAGATATAGTAGTATGCAAGAATTTGTTCCTAGTGTTTTTTACATTTCAACATTTAGGGATTAGAGATGTGTGCATCCGTACAGGTACTTATGAAATTACTCTCCTGTTATTGATATTCCTACTCTGGGCTAGTCATCACCCCCTATCCAATTGGAGGTGGGCTTGGGGATTCATGGAACAGGCCCCAATGGGACAGGTTGTGATAGATTGGTGTCAATGTGGGTCAATTCTACATTATAAACACGATTTCTTTAGATTGGTTTGGGGGAACTGTGTTAGGTTTTTTGAGTTTGGATTTCAGGACAGGGACTCCAATGTTGGTGCGGCGGCCAATGTATCCATACACTAGGACTTCAATAACATTCTTTTTGACTTGGTACATGAGAAATGTAGTTGTGAGGAAAACAATGGCACATGTATCATATAGTAAAGGTTTTCGTTTTCCATGTCCTTCATGAGTCATTAATCAAGATATACACATTGATCATGGAATATCTTATTTTCTTATAGGATACCTTTCTAAGGCATACCATGTATTATTTAGAAGCTCGATCATGAGGATGACCCCCTTAGTGAAGAGACTTCATTACAGTGACTAGTTTCCCAGATGTGACCACTAGGTGGTGCCCCAACTATACTAGCACCTGTGGAGCTGCATGTGGTGCCCGCAGTACCAAAAAATGAGGTGCATAGGCTGAGCGCTCTTCATGAGATCCCTAGATAGTGACCCCTCAGGTTCTTAGGTGAGCCTAACCCTTAGGCTCTTGATGACTGGATTGAGGTGGTGACTCGAGTTTTTTGTCTAGTTAGGACACCATCCGAGTAGATGGTTATCCTAGATGTCATACTTCTACAGATCACAATAGGGTGATGGTGGAGTATGGATAATGAGAATCACTATGAGGTGAATCTCTTGCGGAAAGAGTTTATAAACCTCTTTAGAGATGGTTTTTTTCTTGTTACGATGAGAGTTGTGAATATATAAGAGTTTCTTCAGCTCTAGCTGGTAAATATGACAGTAGCGGATTATTCACTGAGGTTCACCAAAAAATAAAAGTACTTGATTAATATGTTCATAGATCAGTACATTAGGTATGAGAATGTCGAGCAAGGAATTAATAGAGAAATTATATTCCAAATTATCCCTCAAAGCATTCCTACTTGTGTTGGGGTGATTGAGTGGGCTTTGGGGGTGGAGAGCTTCCTGGATGAGCATAGATAGATGTTGATGGTCAATAGTGGACACGTATGTGGAGAGACCTCAGTTGTAAGGATTTAACATTAGTATCAAGGATATGGACGTGGGAGAAATTACAGGAAGAGGCCCTAAGAAAAAATATCTATGGTTCATGGTTCGTAGGGTAGATCCAGTCATCCTAGAGAGAGGTGGTGCTACAGATGTGATGGTAGGGGAAATCTCACTTGAGATTGTGCAAACTGTCAGGCAACTAATAGAGAGATAGTGGATGAACCATTGAGGAAGATGTTAATATATGAATAGGAATATCCATAGGGAGGAATATGTGGAAGAGGAGATGGTAGAGAAGCATGAGGTGGTCGATGATTCAACTTGCTACCACCACCACCCCAGGGTAGTCTACGCCAGAGTCAATGAGCTAGAGGATAAGGCCGCAGAGGACTTCATGCAGTCAGGTCATATATCCCAGGGGATCCAAGAATTATTTAAGGTATGATTTGTGACTTTTTTACCATTGTTTTCATACTAATAGACATAGGTGACAATCATTCCATCCTAACCTCATATCTTATAAAATACCTTGAGATTCTGGTTGAATAATTGACTCAACCCTTAAACATGGTGACAACTACTGGAAGAGACTCAATGATCACACATCTATGCTGATAGTGTAAGATTACCCTTGGAGGTGAGAGTTTCAGTTGGAACAATGTGGTGGATGTTTCAATACATTATTACATCATTCTATGTATGGATTAGTTATCTTTGGTCCATGCCCAAATTGACTATTTTAGGTAAAGGGTGTGGTGTGTCTGCAATGATGGAATAAGGTTCCCTTTGTTGTTAAAAATGAAACCCATGTAGTATTGGATGGATTCATGCATCGGAGGGTGCATGTGATTACAAATCACTTAGCTAGATTGACCCTCGATGCATCAAATATTATGAGTTTCCAGTTCCCAATAGTAGTGGAGGAGTATGAGGACATATCTCCTGATGATTTTCCAGGATTACCTCCTCACTGGGAAATATACTTATACATCGAACCACACCCTAGGATGGAACCAATATCCACACCAACATATAAGGTGGATCTCACAGAGCATTGTAAGGTGGGGGTGTAGTTGGAGGATTTTTAGAGGAATTGCTTTGTGAGAACCAGTGTTTCACCCTAGGAAACCCCATTTTTTTCAAAAAAGGTAGAAGAGAGATTGAGGTTGTGTATGTATTACCAATTCTTGTACCTAGTAATAGTAAATAACATGTATACACTATCGATGATTGATGAACTCTTTGATCAATTGACATTGGTATGATGGTTATTAAAGGTTAACCTTCGATCAGTTTAAGTATGGGATGGGGATATACTGAAGACAACTTTCATATGCTGATATGTTCATTATGAGTACATGGTGATTTCCTTTATCATGGATAAAACCCCAAAAATTTTCATGGGTCCCATGAACCAAATCATCCATCCATAATTAGACTGGTTCCTGGTTTTCTTCATCGATGATATCCTAGTGTACTTCATGTCCAGGGAGGAGTACACGAGACACTTAGGGATGGTTATGGTTGTACTCTGAGAGCACCATATTTATGGGAATCCCTCAAAGTTCCTATTCTAGTTTTAGGTGTTCCACTTTCTAGAACATGTTATCTTAGAAGATGGAGTGGTAGTTGACATGGCCATGGTTGAGGTTGTGTTCGCATGGGAGTTACCTAAGAGTGTGACAGAGGTGCAGATATTTAGTAGTATGGAAGGATATTACTAGAGATTCATACACGATTTCACTAGTATATCAGCTCCTATGACAACATTTACCTGAAAGGAAAAGCCTTTTGTGTGGACAGAGAAGTGCTAACAAAATTTATAGCAGTTGAGTCATAGTTTGATGAGGGACTTCATCTTGATATTGTTGGAGGAGGGTTTTGGGTACGTAGTGTTCTTCCATGCATCAGGAACCAGGCATGGTTGTGTTCTGATATAGAGGCAATCAATGACTGGATATGGTTTGTGATATTTGAGGCCACATGAGGGGAACAATGAAACCCATAATCTTGTGTTTGTAGTGGTACAATTTGGGATGAAGATGTAGTGACACTACCTAATGGGAAAGCTGTCTGTCGTTTACTCCTATCACAGGAGTCTCAAGTAAATGTTCTCACGGAAGGATAAGGACATGAGTTAGAGGAAGTGGCTAGAGTTTCTCCAGGATTATGAATTTTAGATCGTCTATACTCTTGGTAAGGGGACTGTGGAGGAATATTTTGTTAGTAGAAGATCGAGTTTGAAGTTGCAAGACATGGAATTAGAGTATTTGGCCGCCTTAATGATATCCTTTGTGGATGGAGATGGAGGAGTTTACCTATATTCTATGGTTATTACCCATACACTTTTATAGAGATTTAGGGAGGCACAAATGAAGTATACTGACTACAAGATTCTACATGAATAAATATCCAAAAGAAATTTTACTTATGGATATTCAAAAGGTGGGGAGCATGTCGTTATTTTTAGAGGATGCATGGCAGTACCAATGAAGTTTTGGGAGGAAGTTATGAGGGAGTTTCATACATCTCCTTTGGAAGAACATCCATGTGTAAAAAATGTTTTATTAGGACCTCAAAAATCAATTCCAGTGTCCAATATTGAATAATGTAGTGGTAGAGTTCGTCTGTTGATGCCTTACATAACAGTAAGTGAAGGTTAAGCACTAGGTTCTAGCGGGTTTGGCTCAACCCCTGGAGGTGACAATGTGGAAGTGGATGGGATATCCATGAACATAATGATAGTTTTTACATGTATTTCTAGGTAACATGATGCGATCTGGGTGATCATTGAACAAATCACCAAGTCAGCCATCTTCCTAGCCATCCAGGAGAAGAGTTCAGTATAGAGCATAGGACACCTCTACATACAGTAGATAGATCATATTCATAGAGTTCCATTAATGATTATTTCAGATTGTGATACTTGTATCACATCCCAGTTGGGGAAGTAATTTTAGAAGGCATTTGGGACTTAGTTCCTCTTGATAATAGTGTTTCCACTAAAGACAAATGGTTAGATAGAGAAGATCATTCAGGTTCTGGAGGACATGTTGCGAGCGTTCATGTTATACTTAAGTCAAAATTGATTGGATCACCTATCACTGGTGAAGTTTGCCTACAACAATAGCTACCACTCCACCATTAGTATGGAACCATCCATATGTATGGGAGACCTTACAGGTCACCAAATTGCTAGACTGACCCCATAGAGTCAGAAATCATAGGCCTAGAGTTGGTGCAAGATACTACTGAGAATATGCAGATCATCATAGAGGTGATAAATACTGCACAATGCTAGCATATGTAATATGACAATAGTAGTTAGAGGCTTTTGGAGTTAGAGAAGAGAGACCATTCATTCCTTCGAGACTCACCCTCTTGTTGGTTACAAAGATTTGGCATGGGCATCACGTTATCTCTGAGATTCATTGGCTTTTTTCTGATACTATGTAGAGTTGGCGAGGTGGCGTACCACATAACTCTACCACCATAGTTTCACTTCGTACACGATGTCTTCCACGTGTCACAACTAAGGAGATACGTACATTATTAACCGTATGCCCTCAACTTGGGTGAGCTGGACATTGAGGATAGTGCACCATTGGATGAGTACCCCATAGATATTGAGGATCAGTAGGAAACAATCCATTGTGGATGAGTGATTCTCTTGGTTCATGTATGGTGGTAGTATGAGATTATCCAGGAGATCATGTGGGAGTGGGAGACTAAGATTCCATTGGAGTAACCATATCTTTTTGAGTTGCCCTATTTTTGGCTTTTTAAGGATGAAAATCCCTAAGGTGGGGAGAATGTATTGTCCCAAGATTTTAATGTGTATTATTTTTAAATATTATATAGATTTAATTCTAGACCAGGAACTGAGACAGAGTGTGATTCTTTGGCACAATGTTCCCAGGATAAATGATTGAAATAAATTAAATATATTTAATCGAACAAGCATGTTGTTTTCCAGAGAAATGTATAGTAACTTCTATATGAGTACCCACTTCATAAATTCAAGGGCACCATTGTGTTTCGAGTAGTGAATTTACCTTAGGCACAACCTAACATCGTCCGACACAGGTCAGATGTGAAAATTAGTTTTTGGTGTTTTTATAAATAAAATAAATTGATGAATTTATATTATTATAACAATTTTCCAATGCAGTGACATTTTTTTTATAATCCTTATAATTAGAGATCCATGGTTATACTCATAACATTCTAGTTACCATGAGGCTCTGGAGAGAACCCTGGATAATTCTCCTGATGATGAACCATGATGGGATTACAGATAAGAGAACAAAGGATGATATTTTTGAAATATCCCTCTAACAAAAAGAAAATTGATGATCAAACCTCTTTATTGAATGATAAAACCTAGATGTAGGGTTTGTTATTTGGATTTATTTTCCCCATTTTTGAATTCAATGTAGAACTCGGACCAACCAATGAACATATTGATCCATGATTATATCATTATTATTGGATGGGTTTATATTGTGGGATTATTGTTGGGGATCATTTATTAAGAATTTATTATGTTTTCTTGATCATTATGATGGAATGGATCGAGGTCAAAATGAGGTAAATATGAGGTTCATTCCTTGGGATATTAATTATTTTTTTTGCCTCTGATGTTATTCACGTTCTTCCTTCTTCAATGATTTTTAATGCTTATTGGTGTGCTTTGTTTTCTTGGAGAAATGATCCTAAATTGAATATATAACCTCATTATTACATAGATGAGTTATTACAAAGATGGATATGGATGAATCTATGTGATTCGTGAGATAAAATTCTTCATTTGATTTATTTGCGGGTGATTGGAAACGGATTTCGGAGCTGATTGAAGTCTTGAAACTCACCGATTCAGTGATATGAAATGGAAGTGACCATGGATCTATAGTTTTGAGGAAAAATGACCTTTTTATCAAGCACCGAAGGATTGGACAAGGAACTTGGTGAAAGAAAATTTGTTCTATAAATTTCTGAATAATACAACATATAGTCTGGGATACAAGGCATGTGGCCACCAGAGAGCAGAAACTAGGGTTTTGGGAGGATTTCAAGTGTCACAAAGTGTGTGACCCATATAACAAGGAATGTGGGACCTTACTCGAGACACGACATGTATCTTCAAAGAAACATGAACAAGAGGAGGAGTTCACAGGGTTTCGAAATAGTGTATACTCTGTCACACGGCTTGGCTGAACTGGATACACAGATTTCCACATGTATTGGAACATGAAAATGCATTCACGGGTTGAATCCATGTAAAATAACATGTCCAATGTACATGAGTGGACCCTATATTTAAGGATTCAACTTTTTACCCTTTATACACCTTGTGTACTTCTTTTCTACACAACATGTTTTATTGACATGGTCTATTGTAAATGGGAAGTGCCTAAGGTCAGGGACATGATGTGTGACCCTACTAAACTCCATGTACCCCTTTCTACATTGAAAGAATCCATTGTCAACCAAATCTTGTATAAGTTTCACTAGTTTTTGTGCCCTTGATTATTTCCCTGAAGGTTGGTTCATATCATTTCCTACTAGAAAGAGTATGATCCCATCAACAATACTTTCAGGATAGAACTGACTGAATCCCTTAAGAGGGTCAGATTAGATCCTATATTCCTCATTTGTTCTATAAAATACTCTTCGGTATTAACATGAATAACTTCACCGGGTGTCGATCCTCTACTTATTGGGTTTATCCACATGATGTTGTTGGTATCACCCCACAACCCTGGCTATGATCAACATCTGATGTATCATGTATATCTTTAGATCTATTATCATATCTCTATATTTATGGTTCTAGAAGAATAGTACGTCTTGAACGTACATCATCATTTCTATCAGACTCAGGAGTGAATACTCCTAGATGAGTGATTTGTGAAATCATCAAGCTGAATACTAAGTGGTGGAAGGCAGTAGTTGTGACTTACCTATAGACGGTGTGTCTTGATTTGTGTATATGTGGATATCGTTGTTATATTTTGTAGACATATACTTGTGTATAACTGACTATATCTTTCTTTTTTGTATATATTTGTGGTGTTGGGGTTCCCTACTATGTATTTTTATACACAACCCTACATGGGCGTTTCCCACACTTGTCATGTATTTTGCAGACAAGAGACATTTTGACAGAGTCTTAAGTGGACCGGAACTTGGAACTGGACCATATGATACATTGTGAATTCATACAGGCCGAGGTGTTATTATGGATTTAGAAAGTAGCCCCACTACCTTTTGATTATAGGTTACACTTTGTTGTTTATAGACTGTGTTTTGGTACACTGGTATTCTGGACCGATTAACTTTACTACACTTTATTGTCGTACTATGTTGGTTGAGATATAGTAGTACGCATGCATTTGTATCTAGTTGTTTTAACATTTCAGAACATCGGGCGTCCATATGTGTGCATGAATACAAATACATAAGAAATTCTTCCCTTGTTAGTGATATGATTACTCGGTCCTAGTCACCGCCCCTTGCCTATTGGAGTCGGTCTTGGGGAGTCACAGCATGGCCCCACCTAGGATGGGTTTGGAAAACTCAATTCACTACCATCTTAAGATACTCACTCTGAACAACATTTGGTATCAAAGATTTCTAAAAATATTTTGAATTATGATTTTTAGTTGTTTTTAAAACATATTAATTTATTTATATTCTAAATTTTGTTATTTAAATGGATAAAAACATCAAATCCATTTTTTGTTATTTTAAAAATCCCTTTCATGGTTATTTGGTAACCTCCCATCCAACCGATACAAACCAAGCCACATATATTTCAAAATTCAAATGAAATAGAACAAATTATAAAAACTTCTTCCAAATTTAAAATTTATAAATATCCATCCATCAACATTGATCCACCTTTGTTGAAGAGACCTCGAGCAGTGATCCAGATCAAGACACACCCTCAGATAGATTTGATCACCTTCATTGACACCAAATTCAGGTGAGACCCACCTACCATCAGCCACTACAACTTCAAACGACCATCACAGACCAAGCTCCCCATATCAAAATAGAACCATCATAGAAACAACACCATCACGACCAACACCCATAGCATCCACCATAACAAGAGATGAGAAATACCAAAACTAGAGACACAAATTGAATCCTTCATCCAAAAAGAATTAAATAGATTGATAAAAAAGGGAAATATTGGAATGTATGAAAATATTTGGAATTGGAATAAGGGCTAAAAAATAGATGATAATTCAAATGATATTACCAGTTTTTAGTGTAAATGAAAATGACATGTTAAAACTGAATAGGACCAGATGAAGTACAAGAAGATTTATGATGATACAGAAAGGAAGTAAAAGAAAAAAATGAATTCCACTTCAAGTGCTTATGAGGATATCTCTAGTGACTCATACTCGACTGATGAAGAAAATTCTAATATGGAAAATATGCGATTCAAGATAAACATATAATTGGTAACTACTATATCTCTGGTACATAATTATAATGACTCTAGAGATGAAAATTATGATGATATGTTAAAATTGGAAATGTTTTAATATTTCAATATTCATAAATATACCTTTAATGATATCAATGGAAAATAAAAATTATGAAGAAACACCATTATCATTATGCTACTGTTAAAACTGATTTTACTGTAGAAAAAGAAAAGAATGCTAAATTTTTGAAAGAAAATAATGAACTGAAATTTTTAAATGAACAACTAAAAATAGGCTTAGATATATTTACAAATGGGAGATAAACTCTCACTATAATATTGTTGAAGAAATTGCTCTAAAATTTATTACAAGTATAGGTTACCAACCTAGGTAGTCAAGAATTTTTAAGAATAATTAAATTACTAAATCGAATTCTAGAAATTATACTGCTAGTTTTTATTCAAGTGGATTGAATAATTTTTTTTTAAAAGAGTTGACAATATACTTATACGAAACCCATTCATAAAATATTTGATCCTATGGATCTCCTTAATAACATATTTGGACCCATGAAAATATGGGTACCAAAATCATTCTTTGTATAAACATTGTTTTATAGGAAACCTATTGAATATATCATATAAAAATATATAGTACCTTGATATCGGTTGTTGGATATAAATGATAGGAGATTAATAGAGCCTTTGTAACTTGATAAAAGTTGATGGTGGACATGTCACCTTTAGTGAAAACTCTGACAAAAATAAATTTTCTTTGGCCAAATCTTTAACTCTATCTCATTATGAACTTCTAATTTACTTTTTATTAATGGTTTAAAAAATAATATGATTACAATCTCATAACTATATGATTATGGTTTTCATGTAAATTAGGAAAACAATGATTATACTGTTTTTAATTCTAAAAATCATTTAGTATTAACAAATTTGAGAAAAAAGAATTTCCATGTTGTTAATATTGATTCTATAACTTCACATAATATTTATTTCTTAAGTTTGTTTCATAGAGAATCATAGATTTGGCATATAAGACTAGGTAACTATAATATCCACTCACATGGAATGATTACTAAAAAAGGGTTATTTAAGGATATTCCCAAACATGAATTCCCAAATGAATTTTTCTAACACATATCAAAAAGGGAATTGACACAAAATATCTTTTAAATTAATGAAATAAGTTTCAACTTATCAACCTCTTGAGTTAGTTCACATGGACTTTGTTGGACCATATAGAGTTTCGTGATTAAATGGGAAGAACTATATCTATGTACAAGTAGATGATGTTTCAATTTATATTTTTGTATTTTTTAGCTCATAAGAGTGAAGATTTATCTTATTTTTTCACATATGCTAAATCGTTAAAAATCCTAAGAAAAATTAGAATTATGACCTAAAGAAGTGACCATGGTTTTGAGTATGAAAATCAATACATTGAATCATTTTTCATAAAAAATGGATATAATTATAACTTATATGCTTCAATAACCCCCTAACAAAATGGGGTGGTAGAAATAATAAATAGACCACTTTTTGATATAGATTGGAAAATGATAAATGAATATGATTTACATGTCTACTATTGGGAAAAGGCTGTAAAAATATCCTTATATAAAATTAATAGAGTTTTAATTAGACCTATCTTGAAGAAAAAGACCTCATAAAATTTTGATGAATAGAAATCATAAGGTTAATTAAATAATAGTTTTTGGTTCAAAAGACTTCATTCTTAACACTTCGGATAAAATTTAAAAGTTCTCCTCCAAAAGAAATGAATGAATTTTACTTTTTTATTCCACTTCAAGTAAATACTATAGAGTTTTTAACAAAATAATTATGACTATAGAAGCATTTATCCATGTCAGGTTTGATGAGAGATATATATATATGAACCCAAGAGTCCATTATAAAACCATGAAGGTGATCTATCTACATTAAATAGAAATTCCAAACCATATAATTTAACTATAAAACATGGAGAAAAATCATATTGTTATGAAGAACTTCTAAAACCTGAAACAGAACCTATTGAAAACCACGAGGTGACCAACCAATCTTTTTCAATGGTAGTTAGGATTCTAAAATAAAATAATTTATACGATTTAGTCTGAGACTTAGATAGAGGTACAAAAACTAGAGCTTCTATAAAAAAATCAGGCCTAATACCAAATATTATTATCACATCTTGAACCTAATAACATCACTGATGTAATAAATGATGAATTCTGGGTAATGTATATGCATGAATAACTTAACCCATTTGAAATAAATGATGTTTGGGAACTCGTTGATGGACCCAATGACACCTTGAATATAAGAACAATATGTATATTTAAAAACAATGTTGATGAATGAAGAAAAATAATAAAAAACAATGCTAAACTTGTTGCACAAGTGTATAGTCAAGAAGAGGGTATAGACTATGAAAAAACCTTTTCACCTGTAGCGAGACATGAATCCATTAGAATACTGCTAGCCTATGAAAAATATCCTAATATAAAACTGTTGGGTCGGAACAAACGGGGAATGATGGCAAGAGGGGGGTGAATTGCCTTTTTAAAAAATGATTAACAAATTAAAATCAAAGTAAAGAATGCAGCGGAAATAAAAGAGGCAAGACACACAAAATTGATAACGGAGTTCGGCCAAAACCCGGCCTACGTCTCCGCTCCCAACTAAACCGTTGAGAGATTCCTACCGCTTGCTTTTCAATGGTTTTAGCAAGAAACCCACTAGGCTTTGAGGTAGCACTAGAACCTATTACAGCTTGCTTTTGGTGGTTAAGCAAGAACCCACTTGCTTTTAATGGTTTAGCAAGAACCCACTATCCTTCTTACAGGTGAAGGATAGCTCACCTATGTCTCAAGCTATTTAAAGGAAAGCTTGACAACCTTTTCACACCTTAATGGTGATGTGAAACCCAAAAGAAAGAGGGGATGAGAAAAGTTTGGGGTTTGTAGGCACAAACCCAATTTTAAGCTCAAAATATATAAAGCAAGATAAACCGTAATTGAGGAAGACTTGGGCGCCAAAGTATGATGGAGTTGATGTAGCGTTCTCTCCCAAGCTTCTTGAGGTGCTCCTTGGATTGGAAATTGGTTGGAGCACTTGAGGATCCTTGAAGGTGGAGCGCCGGAGGTTCGCCAAATGTTCAACAATATGTCCGAGCGCTTGGTATATGATCCGGTTAGGTTCCGGGGCTTCCTTGGCCTTTATTTATAGGCATGGAACCCATTGGGGGCCTTCGGAGCCGTTGGAGAAGTCCTCGGAGCCGTTGGAGGCCAAAAGAGGGTTGACTGGTCAAACCCAACGGCTAGTTTGACTAGGCTACCGGCTGGCCGGTGCCTTGGCAGTAGCTGACTCTTCTTTTCCAGGCACCACCGACTGACCGGTGGAGGAGCCACCGGCTGGCCGGTGGTGAGGCAGTAGCCATCACTGTTGGGGCTGGATGCCACCGGCTGGCCGGTGGTCAAGCCACCGGCTGACCGGTGGAGCCTGGCAGTGGGCAATGCCTCTGCCAGGTCCACCGGCTGGCCGGTGCTATCACACCGGTTGGCCGGTGGACTGAATTTCAGTCCACTTTGCCAGCTTTCTTGAGACAATCCTTTGGCAATCTTTTTCCTATCATCCACAACACTTAAAAACAATGTTTAGACAAATAAGAAAGTTGATTGTGATCATGAAAATCAAACAACGAGGGGAACGAGATGTACAACAATCTCCCCCTATTTTGATGATCACAATCACCAAAACAATTAATGTAAAATACTGAAATTGAAAGGAAATGCTAAGAATGATGAAAAGGATTCTCCCCCAATCAATCAAGAAATTCCCCCCCTTTGTGATTATCAAAATAGCTCGGGGCATAAAACTTGATTGAGGGAAAATTGAAAATCAAGATCAATTGGAATTTTTGAAAATTGAATTGAAAATTTGAATAACAGTTTGAATTGAAAGTTTTGAATCAAGAACCAATTGAAATTTGAAATTTGAATTGAAAGTTTTGAATCAAAAGTTTGAACTGAAAGTTTTGAATGAAAAATTCGAATTGAATATTTTGAAATGAAAATTTTGATACCAAGTGTTGAAATTGAAAGTTGGAATCGAAAATTTTGAATAAAAAATTTGAAATGAGAATTTTGAATGAAAAATTTTTAATTCACAAAAAGGCTTAAAAGATCCTAACTCCCCCTAAATAAAACAACAAATCACCGGGGAGAGGAAATAAATTTTGGCCCGGAGAGACTCGCAAGAAGGGATTTTTCAATCCAAACTTGTCTCATAGCGGGTCTTCTCCTATAAAATTCGTCCAAAAAGTAAAAAGATTTGGGTTGACCGTACCGGGAGTTTTTACAATTACATTCATAAATAAGGTGCCCTGGTTTTTTACAATAATTGCAAAATTTATAACTAGAGCTCCCCCTTACAAAAACAGTTGGAGCATGGGAGGAGGAGGCTTGGTTGGTATAGCCAAGTCCTTGAGTGGTTCTTGAAATTCGTTTGGAACCTAGGAGATTGTTCAGATTTTGTTCCCCTTGGGTGAACTTAGCTAGGGTATCCCTTAGGTCTTTGATGGTTGATTCCAAAGAATCAACATTTGGAAAATTTTGGATTTTTAGGGACATCTCCTCCTTCTCTTTGAGAAGTTGTTCTTTTTCGGAGGAGAGTTTTTTGAAAGACTTTTTTAATGCAACAAATTTTGACGATAAAGCATGAAAACCTTTTTCTAGTTGGTCTCTAGCGTGTGAGAGTTCTTCATAAGAAAGATGATTTAAAGAATTTGAATTTGAAGAACAAGAGGAGGAGGAGTCGAAAGATGTTACCTCATGAAATGCCATTAGGCATTTTGTACCTTGTTCGCTCGAGGAGGAGGAGGAGGAGGATGATGTGGTGTCACTCCATGTCGCCTTGAGGACCTTCTTCTTTCCTTTTTCCTTGGCCTGTTTCTTGTTGAGTGGGAAATCGGGCTTGTAATGGCCCTTTTCGCCGCACCCGTAGCATTTTACCTTGGGCTCGGATTTTTCGGTGGGTTCTTGCTTTCGCGCCTTGCGAGATTTCTTCTTCTTCTTATGCTTCTTCATAAATTTATGCATTTGGCGGGCGAGATTCTCCATTTCCGAGTCGCCGCTTGATGATGAGGAAGATGAGGAAGGAGATGAGGAGGAGCTTACTTCCTTTTGTACCTTGAGGGCAATGTTCTTTGGTGTCTTGATTGGTGTGCCATCCTTTTGAGCTTTCCTCCTCATCGTGATCTCATAAGTCATGAGAGATCCGATGAGCTCCTCTACTGGCATATTTTTGACGTCCTTAGCTTCTTGGATCGCCGTCACCTTTGGTGCCCATGAGCTCGGAAGGACCCATAGAATCTTCTTGACCATTGCTTCAGCTGAAACATCATCACCAAGGGACTTTCTCCCATTGCACATGTCAGTAAATCGTGTAAAAATTTCAGAAATAGATTCATTTGGGTGCATGGAAAAAGACTCAAAATCCTGACGGTACATGCCCAATCGAGTATCCTTTACTTTGTTGGTACCTTCATGGGTAACCTCCAAAAGTTTCCAGATTTCATGTGCGGAGGTGCATGTGGAAACTCGATTGAACTCGTTTCGGTCAAGGCCGCAATGAAGAGCATTTATGGCTTTGTCATCAAGCTCAAAATTTCTAATGTCGGCTTGGGTCCATTCGGATTCGTTGGGGGTAGACAAAGTGTAACCTTGCATTACAATTTTGTAAATTGGATAACCTATGCTTCGTAAAAAGGTGGTCATGCGGGTTTTCCAATAATTATAGTCGGTCCCATCAAAAAATGGAGCCCGACCCAAAGAGTAGACTTCGGGGGCGAAAGAGGTAGATGCCATCAAAAAGGATCTTTAAATTTGAAACCGTTTAAGGTATTACTCAAATTACCGCTCTTATACCAATTGTTGGGTCGGAACAAACGGGGAATGATGTCAAGAGGGGGGTGAATTGCCTTTTTAAAAAATGATTAACAAATTAAAATCAAATTAAAGAATGTAGCGGAAATAAAAGAGGCAAGACACACAAAATTGATAACGGAGTTCGGCCAAAACCCGGCCTACGTCTCCGCTCCCAACTAAACCGTTGAGAGATTCCTACCGCTTGATTTTCAATGGTTTTAGCAAGAAACCCACTAGGCTTTGAGGTATCACTAGAACCTATTACAGCTTGCTTTTGGTGGTTAAGCAAGAACCCACTTTCTTTTAATGGTTTAGCAAGAACCCACTATCCTTCTTACAGGTGAAGGATAGCTCACCTATGTCTCAAGCTATTTAAAGGAAAGCTTGACAACCTTTTCACACCTTAATGGTGATGTGAAACCCAAAAGAAAGAGGGGATGAGAAAAGTTTTGGGTTTGTAGGCACAAACCCAATTTTAAGCTCAAAATATATAAAGCAAGAAAAACCGTAATTGAGGAAGACTTGGGCGCCAAAGTATGATGGAGTTGATGTAGCGTGCTCTCCCAAGCTTCTTGAGGTGCTCCTTGGATTGGAAATTGGTTGGAGCACTTGAGGATCCTTGAAGGTGGAGCGCCGGAGGTTCGCCAAATGTTCAACAATATGTCCGAGCGCTTGGTATATGATCCGGTTAGGTTCCGGGGCTTCCTTGGCCTTTATTTATAGGCATGGAACCCATTGGGGGCCTTCGGAGCCGTTGGAGGCCAAAAGAGGGTTGACTGGTCAAACCCAACGGCTAGTTTGACTGGGCTACCGGCTGGCCGGTGCAGGGCCACCGGCTGGCCGGTGCCTTGGCAGTAGCTGACTCTTCTTTTCCAGGCACCACCGACTGACCGGTGGAGGAGCCACCGGCTGGCCGGTGGTGAGGCAGTAGCCATCACTGTTGGGGCTGGATGCCACCGGCTGGCCGGTGGTCAAGCCACCGGCTGACCGGTGGCGCCTGGCAGTGGGCAATGCCTCTGCCAGGTCCACCGGCTGGCCGGTGCTATCACACCGGTTGGCTGGTGGACTGAATTTCAGTCCACTTTGCCAGCTTTCTTGAGCCAATCCTTTGGCAATCTTTTGCCTATCATCCACAACACTTAAAAACAATGTTTAGACAAATAAGATAGGTGATTGTGATCATGAAAATAAAACAACGAGGGGAACGAGATGTACAACAAAAACTATATCAAATGGATGTAAAAAGTAAATTCGTTGATGGATTTATAGTTGAAGATGATTTTGTTGAACAACCCCTAATATTTCAAAACCCACAATGTCCAAATCATGTATTTAAATTACCAAAATATTTATATGGTTTCAAACAAGATCCTAGATCTTGGTATGATAATATCATCTATTTTCTTATTTCAAAAGGATTTTCAAAAGGTATAGCTGATTCTAACCTATATATAAAATGTATTTCAAAAGATTGTTTAGTTGTTCAAATAAATGTATATGATATCCTCTTCGGATCATCTAAAAAATCTTTATGATCTTAATTTTAAAAAATGATGAAAAATTAATTTGAAATGATTTTAATGGGTTAACTGAAATTATTTCTTGGTTTTCAAAATTATCATAACAAATAAGTAATTATTTAAAATCAAATTAAATATAATTAGGATTTTTTAAACGGGTTTGTTTATATAGAGATAATATTAGTGACACTCATATGAGTACCACATGTAATTTGGATCTTGATGAAGATGAGAAATTAGTTTATAAAACCAATTATAGAGGTATGTTTGGAAGTCTTCTATACATAACTTCTAGTCGATCATTCTATTTTTTTAATGTGTGTATGCGTTCTCATTTTCAACAAAATCCAAAAGAGTCACACATAGGTTCTGTAAAAATTATTTTTAAATACCTCAAGTATACAACCATTTTAGGATTGTTCTACCCTAAAGGACAAGAATAAGAATTAGTTAGTTATTCATATGCTGATTTTTGTAGTTTAAAGTTATATAGAAACAAATTGTTAACATGTAACCTTTTGGGAAAGTATATTGTATCTTGGTGTTGTAATAAACAAAATATTGTTGCAATATTTACGACTAAAGTTGAATAAATAGCTGTAGGTAGCTCCTGTGACCATTTTTTCCGGATGAAACACACTTCTTTAGCATATGGATATCAATTCTGACATGTACCTATAAATTATGACAACATAAGAGCTACAAATATTTCTAAAAAACATAAATCACATTATAGAACAAAAAACATTGATGTAAGAGATCACTTTTTGAGATATATCCTTCAAAAATGTGATATAACTTTTGAATACATTGGTACTAAACAATAGCTTCCTCATATTTTTTCTAAGCCATTAAATATTGATAGAATTAACTGCATCAAAAATTAATTAGTCCTGATTAATTTTTAGTAATGTTTAATTTTTTTTAACCACCGTTAGTGTTTACCCACCATTGTAATTTGAACATTGTTTGAATTTACCCACCATTGGAATAACACAACATTGGTTTTTGAGCCACAGTTGCTAATTCTTATTTACAGGATATTTATTTATTTTTTATAAAATTAATATTTTATATCTTTTTTTATTTATTAATCCATAAAAACCAAATTGATATAAATTATACAGTTTTCTAAATTGGATTCTAAATCCCTCATGACATTCATTTAAACCTTCCAACACTCCTTTATCTCCCATCCTTTCAACATCCATCAACATCATCAAAACCATATAATACAATAAAAATGGTCAACATGACATGATCAGTAGTATATTCTCTAGAAAAATTACACCCATCAAAGGAGAATAACTGATAATCAAGTAGATCTCCTATTAACACAGGAAACCCACATATTCAGAAAAGTACATTGTTACCCAAGAAAGATGTTAATGTTGATAGGTTGTTATTAAGAATGTCATTGGCACATATTTTTTTTACAAGATTCTGGATTGGCATGGTGGATATATTTAATAAGAGTCCCTTATATCTGAGGTTATTCCACCGGTTCAATCAGTATGATGATTTTATCTTTGAGGAAGATGAATACCGGGTTAGAAGTTGAAGAAACAGATACAAAGATGTTTTATCTTGATGAAAATGGGATATATGTCTAAAATTATCTCAGGAAGGTGTTTCAAATTAGAATTCTTTGGAGGAGCTAACTATAGATGGAATTGTAAATAGGCCAGCTACAATTGATCTTGATGTTGAATGTCAATTACTTTTCATGTTTATTGATCATATTTTGTTACCAATGAATGTTGATTTTAGTACAATGATGTATCAAGATATAAATCTCTCATGTATTATGAATCAAGGATAAAAGAATAATTTGTGTTGATACATAATGTTTTATATGATAGAGATGTTCAATATATCTTCAAGATCAAATACCTTATCCATCCTAAGTTTGTTTCAACCATACTATAAGCCAAGGAATTGGTTGATAGAATAGAAGGAACCGAACTAAATTACAACGGATTTTTCCTTACAATATCTAATTGTAAAATAATGAAAATATGTTTGAACCCCTCGAAGAGGCAATGGGTTGATGATTATGATGGGATTTATGAGGATCTATATCCTGTTAATCACACAACTGGGCTGAAAATCTTTTGGATCTTAGATTTGATCTAGACGTGGTGGTTGTGAACTTTGATGAGGAAGAAGAGGATTTTGTTTCTTTTTGTTTTGTTGATCAAGAGATTTCAACTGTTGATGGTAGTAAACAAAAGTCTCTCAAGTGTTCTCTTAATCTCTCTTATTTTGATCTTAGCCCTCTTAGATCTCTCTATGTTTAAGAGAATCTTTTAAAAGAAGGAAGTGAAGAAAAAGAAACTAAGGTTTCTATTGAGGAACGATATAAGAGAACATCTAAAGCTTTTGAAGAAAATGGTAATAAAAATGGATGTGATGATGAAATTCAAGAATATAAAGATGATGAAGGAGAAGATGAAGATGAAAATGAAGATGTAAAATATGAGAAATATTATGATGGAGATAATTGTTATAGTGGTTCTGACCATGATGGTTGAATTGGTGAGGAAGATGTTGAGATGACTCATGCTGTACTTTCTTCTCCAGGTTTGTCAGTTTTTCTAGGTACAAGGAGAGACCAATCATAGATAAAGATGTTTATAGAAATGTTGGAGATGAGATCGAAGCATCCGTTGAGGGGGAGGGATCCTCAAGCCTAGTTAGTCACCCTATTGAACCTATTATTTGAGACTATCCAAATCCTATAGTTGATGATGACACAGTTGTTAATTAGATGGTTGTGGAACCTATGGTTGTTGAGACTAATGTTGTTGAGCCTATAGTTTTAGAGACATCAATTTTTTTTCCACCAGGTTCAATGATACATACTTCAAGGAATGGAAAAATTATTCTGTTTATGTTAGACAGGATTTGGATTATACGAAATTGGATGATTAGATGAGTCCAACAAATAATGATGGACCTGATATTTCAGTTTTAATGGAGATTAATCCTACGGGGTCAATGGTAGAACATATATATGTTTTTGGAGTACAATATAGTTTATCTTCAGATGTGCCTTCTTGTTCTGATCTATCATAGGTTGATGTTCCACCTACTTCTACTTGTACCCCGTTGAATGCACCTTCCAATTCTCCTATACCTATAGGTGTGTTTACCAAAGATGATTTAGATTCATTCATAGGTAGGCTTCTCACTAATTTTGGTTTGTTATTTAGAAATCATGAACCTTGAGTCACTAAGATTAGTGTGAAAGATTTATGATATCTGTTTGATCATGTGATAAATAACATCTAGAAAAGGTTGATGCATCATATTCAAGAAGTTGATATAGAGAACAAGAGGGTATAAAATGATATGGATTCCTTGAGGTCTATATTAGATGAGATGAGATCTTCGTTTGTAGATTTTATGGCTTCTTTGTTAGAGAGGGTGGTGAACATATCTTCCAAGGATTATACTTAATGTACTCCACCCCCTAACATTGATTTTGGTTTGATCAAGACTATGTCTAGAGAAGAGATTTTTTATGTTTTAGGTGATTTTCTCAATGTCCTTCGAGAATGTTTGAGACAGATCTCGCACAACACAGATCATGTGTACAAGATGATCAGGTAATTCCTTAATGAGGTAAGAGAAGATGGTGAGATAATTTCCAAAGTTATGAGTAATTATTTATTGAGGATTTATAATAATAATGAGCCCAATTCACACTTCAAATTCCATGATGATATCCTTATGATTCCTCAAGTTACTCATGCCTTTAACGAATAAGTCAATCAGTTGAAAATGAATACCCCTGTGCTCAAGTTGTTTATAGAGGAGAAAATTGACTTGTTCAATTCCATGGAAAGGGGAGGAAATAGTATCATGGACTTAATCAATATAATTAAGACATTTATTCATGATTCTTGAATGATATTAGTGGATCATGATATTATTTTAGTCACTTATCATCTAACTCCACAACCCTTTTATCCATTTTTTTAGACTAGGTGTTACTTGATATCCCAATACCCTTTTACATTCTTGTTTCCATCATTTTAGTTTGACTCCCAAAGAATTTTTCCAGCATCTCAGGGCTATTATCATCTATGAGAATCCTTCTCTACCTACCTTCCCTACTCCCTCAACCATAGTTTATCTAGATACTACATCTATTCCCTCTTCCTCTAATAAGGGAAAGGGAAAGGAACCTCTCATTGCTTCAACCCAGGTTGAAAAGTGTTGAGATTTGACTTCTAGTCTTTGATATGGTTTCATTTATGACTATTTGTTAAATCTCTTCATGTATTAACTTTTATTACTTTTTACATGGAAATTATCTTATTATTAATATTATATATCCTTGTATATTCTTGTTTTATTTTTACTTTTTGATAATCCTTAACATGGATTTTTTACATTAATATAATCCTTTTATAATAAATTAACTTTTGATTCCATCATTATAAATGTTCTTACTGATACTAAACATATTAAGTCGTTTTTATTTTGTTTATATCTCTGATACCATGTTTATAAACTACTTCTGTTACAGTTTGACTTAACACAATAGACACTATATGTACTTAAATTTAATCCGTTGATACAATATTCATTAATTATGGTTATTTTATATTATGTTTATGTTATTTTCTCAGAACATCCTTTTTGATTTAATATATTTGATACCATTTTAATTATATTATCTTCTAATTTAAATGTCTATAGGTTTTTAAAGTTTTTAGATGACATATTTAAAAAAAAATTATTCTATAAATGGTTTGTAAAATTCCGTGATTTGGGATCATCAAAAAGGTTGAGATTGTAGAAACCCTTATTTTAATGATAAAAAAATAATTTTCATTATTTTATTAATTAGTTTATTGTTTATGGTTTCATTTTATAATATAGGGAAGTTAGGAAAAAATTTGGCTAACACATAAAAATACCTACGCCGAAGAGAAGTCGTCGTTATGAGAAAAATTTGGCTATGTCTTTAAAAGGCCTACAACAAGAGAGAAGTAGTTGTCATGATGATTTTTTTTTTGAATATTTGGATAAGTAAAGAAATGACCTGCTTCCATAAAGGAGTCACTATTGAGGACGAATCACACCCATAATTAAGCCACCACCAGATGTCTTATCATTAGAATTTTTCTATAGCCAAAAAATATGGATGTGTTAAAAAGACCCACCATTAGAAAGGACTCACTTTTGAGATGATTCACTTTTGATATGAGTCATTGTTGAGGATTACTCACTGATATAGTTGTCCCACTACCATAAGATTCACTGTCACTACTTCATTGAATTTTAAATTAAATGTTTCAAATGTCTATATTATGAAATTTAATTATAAGGATTATTATAATGATTGTTTATAAACTATTTTAGGGATGCATTAATATTTGTTTCAACGTTTATTATGAGGAGGAGAATATTCAAATGTTTTTATTCATACAATGCATTCACCATTATTCTGATGTGAAATTAAGAAGTATACTCCCTTGTTCATGTAAGAAAATGTTGAACAAGAGAGATGGGACATTATTTTCCAGATCTAGAATAGTATAGTAAAGTGTGTAACTTTCTAGAGATATTATACACTGTGTCCTTACCTTGAACTGACCATGTAATATTGAAAAACATTAAACATCATATTCTTTTCCTACATTTAAAAAAAATAGATAGCTTAGTATGCACTATTTTACTACAATTTTTAGAAATATGACTCGATTTAATTTACAAGGTAGATACATGCTGTCTCAAGATTTAAAGAACATATGTATAAGAAACTATATAGTTTCTACATATTTATACTTGTTCTGTATATTTGTTTCCTTTACATTTATAGAAATGTTTGGTTGTCACATTTTTTAAAACACACACTCACTCTTACGCTTTAACTAGAAGATACACGATATCTTCTTAAGTCTCTTAATTTTTTTTACCCATGGTGTTTTCAAATAGGTCCTCATATAGCCTATTATTGTTTAATTCCCATGGTTATTAAGGAAGAGGTACTTATGTGGCTTGGATAGATGGTTAACTATTGTTTAGACCAGATTCATGATGTTGATAAAGATTATATTTATATAATCTTCTTGGCAATAGTTTATTTCCAAGTGGAGAAGTTTTGTTCTTATCTTGAGAATGATCCTCCTCTGTTTATTCTATTGTGTGATTTGTTTTGTTTCATTTCAATGAATTAAACTAAATTTGTTTTAAAATAAAAACAGAACAACTACTTTAATAGTTAATCTTAATAAGTGTCTATATAAGATTTTGAATATGTAAATTGATTTCAAATGAGAAAATATATTTCATATATATTTTAACTAAGACTTAATCACTCATTGAGAATTTTTTAAAAATATCAGAACATATAACGATCTATTTTTTAGTTAATTGTGATATTTTAATTAAAATGGACGATTTTATTTAAGATTTTTATGAATAGAAGTTTTATTAGGTACTCAATTCCTACCTCGCATCTTATGATACTCACTCCAACCAATATTTGGTATCAATGGTTTCTTAAAATATTGTTAACTACGATTTATTATTTTGTTTTAAAGATATTAAATTTCTATCATTTCTAAAATTATTTCTTTAAATGGAAAATATACACTAAAGGTTTTTCTAGCAATAGGTCTTATTTATTTAATGCAAATAACTATTCTTAATGGAATTCAATGATGAAAATACACAATGAGATAATGTGTTTTGAAATACAGTCTACAATAGATGATAAATATGAATTTAATAATAATTGTCGAAAGTGCATGGATTATACTAATAAACCAACTTGTAACAAAAATATTAAAGATATAAATTCTCCTTAATGTGATTTATGAAATGAATAGTTTAATAGGATATCATCTACTAAAACTACATATGAATTTTGGGATAGATTAGATATTTCTCATGAAGGAAAAAATATTCTTAAATAAATGAGATTGAATAATTATAACATTAAATATGATACATTTATGAACAAAACATGATGATATGATTTCTAATATGTATCTCAAGTTCAATGGGATTGTGAACTCAGTGATCTTCTTTGGAAATCTAGTGTCAGATAAATATCAAATCATGAAACTACTAAGATGTCTTCCAAAGTGATAGAGAAAGACATCAGCTTCAATAATATAATTATGTGACAACCGTAAAATACTTGTGAAGTAATTTATTGTGATGTTGATTATGTATGAGGAAGATATTGAGGTTAATCCGGAATAGGATTTTGAACCAAAGTGGAAATCTATAGATTTCAATTCTACTACAAAAAATGAAGAAAAAATAAAAATTTCATGATAAAAGATCTGATGATGAGGAATCACCAACCGTTAGTGATGGGGAATGGATCATCAAGGCAGAAGGATTAAAAAATTCTAAAATGAGATTTAATTCTTTAGAAAACTGAGCTATTTGAGAATGTATGATAATAGAGGGAATTTGAAGGACTTTAAAGGAGACGATAATTCCAGGGATATTACCTGTTATGGGTGTAAAATAAAAGGACATGTTTAGGTATATTTCCCAATGTTTAAGTATAATAACCATTATAATTATAAGGATAGAAGGTATTGGAATGTAATGAAAGCAACATGGAGTGCCATCGATGATAACTCCATTGACTCAGATCGACTCATGAAGAAAATTATAACCAATAAAATATGTGCTTCATGGGAAAAAATATATTAGGAACCTATTTTATATCCTATACATAATTATGAAAAATAGAGAGATGAAAATGATGATGATATATCAAAATAAAAAATTTTCTAATATTTTAATATTCTTGAAGATACCTTTAATGATCTCAAAGAAAAATAAAAAATTCGGAATAAACACCATGCTCTATTTTTTAGTTTTAAAACTGGACTTATATTAGAAAAATGAAATAATGATCAATTGTTGAATGAAAATACAAAAAATAAACTTTCAAATGAGAAACTGAAGAAATAATTATATAAAATAAAATTTGAAGAGAAAATCCCAATAAATATTAGGAAAAAAATTTCTCTTAAATATTTTATTGGTCATGATTACATAATTGGGTAGAGAATATATTTTACGAATTTTTTTTCCATATCTAATTCTAGAAATTCTACTACCATTTTTTATTCATGTGGACCGAATAAAATCTTTATTTAAAAGATTTTACAATATGCTTATAGGAAACACATTAATAAAGCATGGGTTATTAAGGAGCTCATTACTAAAAAATATTTACCAAAGAAAATATCAATACCAAAATCATTCCTGGTATAAACACTGTTTTATAGGGAACCAGCACGAAGAGCTCCTCTAAAAAAAATTCTGCCTTGACAGTGGTTATTCAAGAAATATGACATGAGATCATTTGAGATTCATGTCCTTGATAAAATTTTGTGGTTGACATTTCAGCTTTGGTGACAATGCTGATGGAAAAATCTTATCCTTGGCTAAATCAGAAACTCTAACTCAATTTTAATTTCTAAGGTAATTTGTTTTGTGTTTTAAAATATATATTTATTATCAGATAATAGTTATTTGTTGATGGTTTTCTTGTAAATTTTGAGAACAATGCTTGAAATGTTTTTAATTCTAAAAATTATTTAGTCTTTACTGATTTTAGAAATGATAAGGTGTATACTGTTTATCTTGATTACATAATTTCAAAAAATGTATCTTACTTAAGATCCATTCATAGAGAATCCTAGATTTGGAATAGAATACATTGTCACTGTAATATCCACTCACATGTAAATCATACATAGAAAGGGTTAGTGAGTGATCCACCCAAACATGAATTCCCAAATGATAAATTATGTAACCCCTATCAAAAACGGAAACAACATAAAATATCTTTTAAATTAATGAAAGAAGTTTCAACTTCTCAAACTCTTGATTTGGTTCACGTGGTCTTGTTTGGACCATCTAGAGTCTACTATTTAAATGAGAATCAATATGTCTATGTACTAGTAGATGACTTTACATGGTATGAATGGGTATTATTTTAAGCTCACTAGAGTGAATTTTAATCATGTTCTATAAAGTTTGCTAAATTTATAGAAAAATTATTTGAAATTACAATAAAGACCTTATAACGTGACCATGGACATGAGTTTGAAAATCAAGATATTGAATCCTTTTTCACATAGAATTCCTATAAACATAAATTTTTGCTTCTAAAACCCCTCGGAAGAACAAATATTTTGAAATAAGAAATATAAAACTTCAAGAGATAGCTTGAACAATGAAAAATAAATATGACTTACCTCTATACTTTTGGGAAGAGGCTATAAACACAATCTGAAATCTAATTAATAGAGTTTTAATTAGGCCTATCTTGAAGAAAACCCATTATGAAATTTGGAATTATAGGAAGCCTAGGGTAAATTAATTTAGAGTTTTTGTTTACAAAGATTTTATACTTAACAATAACGATAATATTGAAAAGTTTTCCTCCAAAAGTGATGAAGGATTTTTCATGGGTTATTCAAATTCATATAAATCCTATAGATTTTTTTATCAAAAGAACCAAAATTGCTGAAGAGTCCTTCCATGTCATGTTTTATGAGACAGATCCACAAAAACCTATGACTCCTTTAGAAAACATCAAGTATGATTTATCTACTTTGAAAATAAATTCCAAATCTTTGTATTATGCTATAAAACAACCAAAAAAATCATCCTGTTCTGAGGAAATTCTAGATCCTGAACCAAAACCTATTGAAAAACATGAGGTGACCCGTCCTTATTTTTATAGAGCTATTAAGACTCTTTCATATCGTCTTCTAGATGTTGTAGTTGAATACTTATATAGACATACACAAACTAGATCATCTCTAAGAAACCATGTTTAACATTAAGCATTCTTATAACATATTGAACCAAAGAATAACACTGATGTAATAAATGATGAATTCTGGATAATGGATTTTCAAGAAGAACATAACCAATTTGAATGAAATAATGTTTGGGAACTTGTTGATAGACCAAAAGACACCTCGACTATAGGCACTAAATTGGTATTTAGAAACAAGGTGGATGGATCAGTCACTATAATAAGAAACAAGGCTAGACTAGTTGCAAAAGGGTGTATTCAAGAAGTGGGTATAAACTATAAAGAAAACATTTTACTTATATCCATACTTGAAGCCATTATAATACTTCTAGGCAATGCAACACATATAGATTTAAAAATATATCAAATGGATTTCAAAAGTGTATTATTAAATGGGTATATAGTTGAGGATGTTTTTGTTGTAAGAACCCTAATATTTAAAAACCCTCATTTTCCAAATCATGTATTTGAATTAAAAAACCATTTTTTTGTTTAAAAAAATCTCCTAGAGATTGGTATGATAGGCTTGTCACTTTTCATATTTCAAAACAATTTTTAGATGGTATAGCTAATCATTCTCTATTTATAAAAACAATTTCAAAAGATGTTTTAGTTGTTCAACTCTTTGTAGATGATATCATATTTGGATCTTCAAAAAAACTTTATGTACAGTATTTTTAAAAATTATTCAAAATTAATTGGAAATGATTTCAATGGGTGAACTAATGTTTTTTCTTACCTTTCATATTTTTCAAACTAAGGAAGTAATAATTTTAAATCAATGTAAATATAGTAAAGATATTTTTAAAATGTTTTGTTTTAGAAAGTACTATGAGAAGTGACACTCCGATGAGTACCACTGGTAAATTTGATCTTGATGAAGTTGAGGAATCAGTTGATCAAACCAGTTAAATATGTACGATTGGATGTATTCTCTACTTAAATACTAGTTAAACTGACATTATGTTTAGTGTGTTTATGTGTACTCATTTTTGAGAAACACCAAAAGAGTAAAACACAGTGGTTGTAAAAAAATTAAATACCTCAAGTAGACAACTAGTTTAGGATCATTATACCGTATAGGAAAAGAATTTGATATAGTTAGTTATTCAGAAGCCAAATTTGGTGGTTGAAATTAAGATAGAAAAAGAACCATTTGAGCATGTCACCTTTTGGGAAGGTATCTAGAATCTTGGTGTAGTAAGAAAAAAATTGGTCACACTTTTTACTACTAAAAATGAATACATAGTTGTAGGTAGGTGCTCTGATCATATTTTGTTGACAAAATACACTTTTCTAGACCGTGGATATCAATTTTGACATGTGCCGATAAATTTGGACAAAACAAGTGAAATAATTATTTTTAAAAATGTTGTACCACAGTCTAAAACCAAACACATTGATGTAAGACATCCCATTTTGAGAGATCATGTTCAAAAGAGTGATATAACTATTGAATACATTGGTATTGAATATCATATTTCTAATTTTTTTTAATATGATATTGAATTCTGAGATAATGAACTACATAAAAAATGAATTTGGAAGGATTAATTTTGGTTAGGGTTAATTTTCTAGGACTCTCCATTGGAGTTTACCCACATTTGGAGTTTACCCACTGTCGGAGATTTACCCACCATTGGAATTACCCAACATTGGTTTTTGAGCCCCCATTTCTAATTATAATTTTTTGGTTATTTATTTAATTTCTATATAATAAAAATAATATTTCATTTTTCAATTTATAAATCCATGAACAGATAAATGATATAAATTAGACACTTGTTTAATTTGGATTCTCACTCCCTCATGCCTTACCATTGATCATCACTTTGACCCTTTATCTCATAAAATTTTTCCTTACCATGATATCATCTAAACCTTATGAGCTATTAGAAATGATTAGTGTAATGAAAGAAGCAATATCTTCTCCAAATGAATCACATCAATCAATGAAGCAGAAAAGAGAGTAGATCAGATCTGATGTTGATCTAGTGAACCCACAACTTGTGAAGCGTAAAGTGGTACCTGAGAAAGGCGTTAATAGTAATTGGTTACTATCACATAAATCATTAATTAATACTGCTTTTCAATACTAAGTATGGGTATATTTTTTCTCTAATAATGGGAAGACCTTCTATCTGAGTTAGTGCAACAATTCTATCACTATGTGGAGTTTAACCTTGAGGAAGATGAATACTAGGATAGAAGAATAATATATATATGCAAAGTTATTTTATCTTCAATAAAACGGTCCAGATTTCGTAAAGTACATCAAAAATGTGTTTTAAATGACTATCAATGATCTAATCCAAGTGGAATTGAAAACATCATGTATGAGGATTCTTTGTAACAGTTCACTAGTAATGGAGTGGTAATAAGATCATCTACACTCTAGCATAAAGGTCAATTTCATTTTCTTTTAAAGCTTATTCAGCATATGTTGTACTTGAGTAAAGGTTATTTTACTACAATAAGGTATCAAGATGTATATCTATTATGACATATGAGGATATGAGAAAAAATTTATTTTTATAGATACATAATGGTGTATATGATGGAGATGTGAAAGACATATTCTAGATCAAACTCTCTAATATACTCTAGGTTCATATTATCCATGATGAGGGCCAAGGGATTGGTTGAAGAGGAAGAACAATCCTATGTAAATTGTGGGGATTTTTCCTTAAAAAATCTATTTATAAAATAATGAAAGTAAGTTGGAACCCCTAGAAGAGGAAATGGGTTGAGGATGATTACATGATCTATAAGGGTTTGAATCTTGTTGATCAACCAACTAGGATGAAAATTTTTGTGGATAATAGATTAGATCTAGATGAGGTGGTTGTGTACTCATATGAGGAAGAAGAAGAGATTGTTTCTTCTATTCGTGAGGAGATAAATTATTTATTTGATGAATGTAGTGACCTAGACTTGCATAAGAGTCCTCCTGCTATATTTTATGTTTCTTCTAGACATCATAGATCTATTCCTGTCTGGAACACTCTTTTAAAAGATGGAAGTGATGAGAAAGAAACTGATATTTCCAAATAAAAATATTATAATACCACTTCTAAACCGTCTGAGGAAAATGGTAATGAAAATGGAGGTTATGATGAAAATGAAGAAGATAAAGTAGAAGATAAAGAACAAAATGGATATGGAAAATATGATAGAGATGAAGATAGAGATGCATGTGAAGGTGATTGTGACCATTAAGATCCTGATGGCCACATTGGTGGTGGATATGTTGAGATGCCTCATGTAGTTTTTTTCTCCATTTTTTCTAGTTTATAAAATGTATAATGAGAGACAAATAATAGTTAAATATGTTAATAGATCTTATTGAGATGATATGGAAGCATTTGTTGAGGGGAGGGATCCCCAAGGCTGGTTAGTCACCCTATTTATCCTATTGTTGGAGACCATGCTAAGCCTGTCATTGATACAAATACATTTGTTGATCTGATGGTTGTTGAACATGTGGTTGTTGGCCATATAGTTATTAAGCATGGAGTCGCTAAGACATTTTTTATTCATTTCACCAGCTTGAATATTACATCTTTTGAGGTATGAAAAATTATCATTGTTATGTAAGTATTGGTTTGGATTATAATGACCTTGATGATGATAAAAGTTCACCAAAGAATGGTTGACCTGCTACAACCATTTGAATGGAGTAGGATCCTATGGGATCAATGGTAGAACTAATAGATGTTCCTAGAGTACTAAAGAGTTTTTCTTCAGATTTTCCTACTCGTTCTAAGCTAGTAGAGGCTATTGTGCCACATACTCTTGCTTTTACACCCTTGAATGCACCCTTCATTACTCTTATACCTATAGATGTGGTTACTAGAGATGACTTACAGTCTTTTAGAGGGAGTCTTATCTATGATTCTGGTATGCTATTGTTAAATCAAGAACCTCAGGTCACTATGCTTAGTGAGGAAGATGCAATATATCCATGGAATCTTATGATATATCACACCCTGCCTAAGATGATACATCAAATTCATGAATTGAAGATATAGAATAAGAGGTTAGAAAATGATATGGAGACTATGTGGTGTATAGTAGATGATATTAGATCATCTTTTAAAGATTTAATGACTTTTTTAATGGTTGGGACAGAAGCCTCATTTTTTTATTAAATCAAAGAAAAGATCTCGTTTAACTAGGTTGAGGGAGACCCATTACATAGCCCGAAGGCCCAATGATAATGTATCCCATTACATAGCCTGAAGGCCCAAATATTTTGCCCAATGCCCATTCTGTGAATTGTAACCCACCTGCTACAATACCCATACAGTACCCCGACAGCTACAATGCCCTGCCAGTACTACAGTACCCGCCGATCTATAGTACTTTCGTTGCTACAGTATCACTACAATAATGCTATAATACATGTGCTCAATGGGTTTTTAACCCCCATTATTCAAGTAGGATTATGGTGTGTTTACCACTAATCCAAACCACATATACATTTACAGATTCAATGGCTAATTTATTAGAGAGTATAGATACCATATCTTCCATGGATTCAGCTTTAAGTGCTCCACCTCCTTCCATTGATGTTGAGATGCTCAAGTAAGTGGTTATAGAAGAGATTAATACTATTTTAGGTGATATTCATCATTTTCGTCAAATCATTTTGAGACAGATATGACACAATAGTGATCATGTGTGCAAGATAGTCAGGGAATACCTAAATGAGTTTAGGGATAACAGGGATACAATTACCAACGATGTAAAATATTATTTATCAAGGATTTATACTATACATGAGCTCAATTCGCACATAAAATTATTTTTTGAGAACCTCGGGATGCCTGCAGTTATTCAATCCCATAAAGAATAGGTTAATCCTCTATAAGTGATGACCCCAGTGCTGATGTTGTTTATGGAGGAGAAAAAAAATAATTTTTTAGGTCTATGGAATGGGGAGTAAATATTACCATAGAATTCATCAATATGATTAGTCCCTTTATTCAAGATTCTAGAACAACATTATTGCCCCAAAATGTTATCCTATTCAATGATCATATATTTTCTATATCCTCGGATCCAATGTTTTTCAGACCAGGTGTTACCTGAGATCCCAATGCACCTTTACATGCTCATTTTCATCCATTCAGTTTGACTCCTAGAGAATATGTCCAAAATATCAAGCCTATTATCATGAGATATCATCCTTCTCTACCTTCCATCCCTACATACTCAACTACAATTTTTCTAGATTCTTCCATTGTTCCCTCTTCCTCTGATACGGGAAAGGGAAAGACACCTCTGGTTCCTTCTACCCAGGATATGAGATTATACTTTCAGTCTTCGATGGGAATTTCTAATTGAATTTTTTGGTACCTCTTCCTGACATTAATTCACTAATTTTTTCAATGGAAATTATATTATTCATCATATTTTATTTCCATTAATTTCTTATTCTAATTACACTTTTTGATAATCCCAAAAGTGGGAGAATGAATATGGCATTTTTTCAGTAATATTATCATTTGAAAATATCATTATATTTTGATAACATCATTACATATTTTATTCTTGACACCATACCTCTAATTCCATTTTTATTTATCTTATCTTTTTAATATAATCTTTATTAACTACCAATAATATAGTTTGACTTAATACCTTTTATACCATATGTATTTAAATTTATTTCTTTGATACCATATTAATTAATTATGGGTATTTAATTTTATAGTTATTTTATTTTCTCATACCATCTTTCTAATATAATATCTGTGATACCATTTTGACTATACTATCTTATGTTTTAAAACACTATATAATTTTAAAGTGTTATTCTTATCTATTTGAAACAAAATCTTATTCTCGACATTGCTTAAAAATTTCATGTTTTGTGATTATCAAAAAGGGGAAGATTGTTGTAACCCTTGTTTTAATGATAAAAAAATTATTTTTATTATGTTATCAATGTGATTTATGTTTTGTGATAGAATTTTATAAAATAAGGTAGTTTGGAAAAAATCTGGCTAAGTCTTAAAAAGACCTACCACTAAAGGGAATTCACTATCATGATGAAAATTTGGCTGTGTCTTGAAAATAACTATCGCAGAGAAGATGTCACCATCAGGATGAAAATTTAGCTAAGTATAGAAAAGACCCACTTCTAGAAAGGAGTCACCTTTGAGGATGACTCTCCGCTAGAATAAAGTCACTTCCAGATGTCCTACCATAAAAATTTACCCACCGCCATGAAATTTCGCAAAGTTTTGAAAAGAATCACTGCAAAAAAAAAGACTCACCATTGAGATGAGTCACCATTGAGATGAGTAACCTTTCAGGATAACTCATCTCCAGAGTTGTCTCACAGGAAAAAGGGTCACTGTCACTATTTCTGGGAGATATAAATTAAATGTTTCTAACAGTTATATTATCATATTTAATGATAACGATTATTTTAATGATTATTCTTAAACTATTGTAGGTATGCATTAAAGTTTGTGTCAATGTTCAGTATGAGGAGTAAAAGATCTGGATGATGGTTCTTAAAATGGATACTCTAGAATGCTACTGTGAAATTAATATGTGGATTACCTCATGCGTGCAAGAACATATATAATGAGTGAGATGGGAAATTATTTGGAAGAACTGGAAGAGTGGTGCAAACTGTGTGACTTACTAGAGAAATTACATATTGCATCCTTACCATCAAATGACTATGGGAGATTAAACTACATTGAACATCCAAATCCTTTAATATAGTTAGAAGAAATAAAGATCTTATTTTCCTACATTTTTTAGTAATATGACTCTTGATCCTTCCAAGATGCATTTGGGGAGTATAAATCATCCTAGCACATCAGACTAAGAAACTCTCTGTTTTCTACTTATTTATACTTACTCTTTCTTTTATTTGCATTTATATTTCGAGCAGTGTGTGGTGTTCCCTATTTATTAAGCTCGCACTGACTCATGAAACATAAATGGAAGATACAAGATATCTTATTAAATATCTTTACTTTTTTTTACCAATGGTGTTGTGGAAGAGGTCCTTGTGTGACCTTTAACTATTTAATTTCCATGGTTCAATTAGTATTTTTTGTTAATTAGGATGTTTTAATTAAACTAGGGGATTTTATTTAAACTTTTTTCAAATAAAATTATATTGGGTACTCAATTCACCCAATCTTGAGATACTCACTCCGACCATCATTGTGAACTAGAATGAAAGCCTCTAAAACATGATCAATCCCATAAAAACCTCCCAAAACAAAAATAGAGAATTATACTAACTCAAAATACACGAATAAAGATACATACACACGAAACCAGAGGTGTTTTACAACTTATTGACACACATATCACTTTCATTCATTATGAAACAAAATTATATTATGGCTTCATAAAAATGAACATTCTATGATTGTGACTCATAGTTTAATCCGTATATTGATCTCTATAGATTCTATAATTTCTTGTAACTTTTTTACATGATAAAACCATCATGTTATGTTATATAGATGTTTTTAACCAATATTCTGTTTAGAAAAGCTGTTTGGAAAACCATTTTCAAAGTCTCATAATCATTGAAATCTGTTATTGCAAGTAATATTCTAATGGATATCAACATTTTTACAGGTGAGAAGGTTGAATTGTCATTTATTCCTTAACGTTGTTTGAAACCCTTTACAACCATTCATTCTTTATTGGTACTTACCTGACCATCCAAGTCCAGCATTTTTTTGAAAACCCATTTACACCCAATAGAATTTATATCAGTTGGTGGGTATACCAAAATATAAACCCAGTTTTGGTACATGGATTCCATTTAAAAAATCATGGTTTCCTTCCATTTAAAAACACCCTTATTATATAGTACCTCCTGGTAGGTTAGATATTCATTATCCTTATAGAATAACGTGTCAGCAGACTCAGTGATATAAAAATCATCTCTTTGGTTCTCGAATATCTCTTGTAGACCTATATATTAGATGTGACTTGAGAACATCTTATCCAATTGGAACTTTTGGAGATTATTCCCATACAAAATCAAGTACTCCTAGAGCATCAACATCATCAAATTCAATTTTTCTCCCACTATTTCATTTTGAAATTTGTTCCCTTTCTAGAAATATAATACATGTATTTCTACAATTAATTTATTGTCTAATGGGATATATAAGTAATATCATTTATTTTATTTTAGGATAAATTATAACAATGAAATTTTTGATTTTATTTGATAGTTTTTCATTAGGTATGGTCTTGAAAAATTCCTCACATCCCCATACACATATATTTGATAGTGTAGGTTTCATTCAATACTATAACTCACATAGAATCCTATTTTTCACTTTAATTGGTACACATTTTATTGTATTTTTTATTGAATGGATATCACAGGTCATGATAGAACATAAATTTATTATCCTGGGATGAAGTCTAGTGGATTGAAGAGGGTCATTCTCAAGGATTTTTGGGGTCATTTATTCACAATTTCAACCATTGATAATATTTTTGTTTTGTTTTTATTTTTTTAATAAAGGAAGAAATGTGATGTTTGGTTTTCTAGTTTTATGAAATTGATAATATAATATAGTAAAACAAACAGAATGTTCTATAATGAAATTTATATGGTCTCTAGGTTAATTTTCAACACATTAAATAATAATTCTATATTGTTATTAATTACTTAAATAAATATGTAAAATTAATATCAATTATCTTCTTTCCTAAAAATGTTTCATTAGTTTGAAATGAAAACCAATCTCAGGATTCCTCATGAACACAAGTGACTCACTTAATTTCTTTGGTTTTTGGGAAAGAACATGCATCGACCAAGTGGCTTAATGAGCTCATTCCTCCTGATAGCGATTGCATACCATTCAACCAATCAAGTCACTAACCTCAACTATGGGAATCATTGAATTTTAAAATAGTGGATGGATAAATCAATGAATCTAAAAATGTGTTTAGATCACTTTACCCATTATCTACCCTTACTTCTGCACTGAATAAAAAATGAAATAAAATGAACAAATTCAGTAATGTCACACTAACACCCATTTGAACCATTCAAAATGGGTTATCACTATAGCATCGTAAAGTCTCAGAGAACGGTCGTGATAAATGGATTGAGAAACACTATATAAGTATAGAATATGAGAAGATAAAAGTATAATTAAAGAATAACTGATAGAATTTCACTTCATAGAACAGAATATTTAAAAAAAATAAAATATTAGAAAAAGAAAGAGCAACAATACCATGGAGGGGAATTATTGTCCTCAGATCCCCCCATCCCCATTTATAAATATTAGTCAATCCCCTCTCAAATGAATATATAGAATGAATCATATTCATGACAAAATCAAAATCTATACACTTTCAAGAAGAATCGAGGCTAATTTTCTCTATTGCATTCGAAAAATAGTGGAAGATGAACTTTCTAGATATGGTCATCATATTTCCTACTAAAAATGAGTAATTATGGTGATTATGTTGGATATGGTCATGGGTCTAAGTTGGTGGGCCTTAAAATCAGTGGTCCCAATCTACTCTATCCTTGAAGAGACATTGTACATGGTGATGAGGCTTCAATCAAGCGACTAGATAGAGTTAGGTTGTCTTAGTCATGTATTAAAAAAAATAGAACCAATCTAACATTTATTCAAGAATCTGAAAGATTGCATCATATGCTACATTTAGATAAAATGTGAGGAGGTAGTGGAAAGTGTATGGGATGATAATTACTATAGGTGGACCTAACTAGTGGAATATATTCAAAGTAATAACTAGATAAATTTGAGATGGATATGACTGGCTACATGTGATATGGTCTTTGGGTCCTATTCAATTTTCAAGAGGATCTTAGCATGGATATCAAGAAAATATTGTTTGGTGATTTTATTGGAGTCGGAATATGGGATGGTCTGGTGTATGAAACTAGTGATTGGGTTTATCTGTAATGAGGACATTGGATTATGGTATGGATGGAGTAGAAAGTTTTTTAGGTGACTAGATTTTGGTTTCTTGATTCCAAAATTTCATCGAGCATCATGTGTGCAGTTCTTTCCCTCCTTGAAACCAAAGAATTAGGAAGTCATCGAGGCCCCATCCATCTTCGAGCTCGAACCTTCATGGAGAACTATCAAAGGTATTCTACTTGATCTCTGGTGAGTCACATATTCGAACATATCGACTACCCTTCCTCAACATTCACATCTCAACATAAATAATTCGACCAATTTAGCATAGTCTTCATCAAAATCATCATTTGAGATTATAATTCTTTCTTCAATCCATTTTCAGACATCAATTTTTATAATTAGTCCATCATTGATTGACTTTAGATGTTTGTGGCTCATAGTCGATCTTGGTTACTTCAACAAAGCTCAGGTCATCATCTAGATTTCCATCTATGAGTCAGTTTTCTTCCTCTAATCCTCCTCTTGATGATTTCGCAGCAGATATGGACTCTCAGGGTTGGCCTTCCTATTGATTGAGTCTTTTAGTCGATCAATAATGTTTCACATCACACCCAATTCTTATTTTAAAAAATGAAATAGACAAATCTGTTTAGTAAAAAGGTGTTTCAAATAGATAATTTCAAATTAACAGCAGAAATATGAACAATCTAGGCAGATTAATGTATTTCAATGGAAAACAAAATCCAAAATCAGATTTAGAATTTGCAGTTCAATTTGATTTATTCATAAAAAATTAGTCAATGGACAAGAAAATATGTTCTCAAACAACTCCAAAACACCAAATTAATAGAAACGGAGAATTTTTAAATCATTTCCATTAAAAATGACATCATTATTCATTAATTTAATTCACTACATTCACATAAATTTAAGAAAATTTCTTGTTTTGGAGTGAAACAAATTAGATATTGATGTAATTAAAATTATAACAAAAATTAATTTCACTAATCACTCTATCCATGTACCTATTACCAAGCTCCTCACAATCAACGTGTAGTTCAAAAATTCATTTTATTTTTCCAATCAACTCAAAAAAAATTTGAAAAACACACCAAAAACTACAAAAAAACATTATACATTTTAAAATGTATTATAATTTCCTGTTCACCTTTTAACATATATTTCAAACAAAAAAAACATTAAAAAAATAGAAACAAAATTAATTAAAATAGGTTATACAACATCCATCATATATCCCCTCCCCCGAACATAGTTTTAGTTATATCCTCAATGAAAACTAGAAATTACTTTTCATATTTCCAGCAGAATTTAAATAGGACAACTTGAGAAACAAGTATGGAAGGACACAACCAAGGTGTAATTTTTTCCATCACATGGACAACATTGGTGGATGTGATTCTCACTTTTATTAGCTTTATCTATCCTTTAAGGAGGTAAAGTTCTATTTTCTACTTATGAAATATATTGAAAAAGCATAAATTAGATGTTTATTCAAAATTAAAACATAGAAATTAAACTGAAAGAAAAGTGTAGGAGGTAAATGAAGAATATTGGATAGCCCCCCGCAAGAGGTGTTGAACATTATACTATTGATAAAATTTAGATCACCCCCAATCATGGTGTGGATTGGGATTGTGTGGTAAGAACCACTAAAGATTTCTCTTCCCATAGCTCTTCATGAACTTCTTCTGGATATCTTCTTATTGACAAGTCATACATCCCAACTTCCCTTCAATGATGATTTTGTAGAGTTTTGGAGGTATCAGCAAGATGTAGTAGTCATATTATTCCATTTTAACATGCTATTGGAAAGTGGTGGTGTTAATATCTTTGTTTTCCTACTTACTAGGGAACTCCATGTTATTTTCTATCTTCTCAACCATGTATTCTTCAAACTTGGTTACCTTTTACTTTTATGTTAGCCTAATCATATCCCTCCATTGATGATTTAAGTAAATCGTTAAAATAGGTTTCTTTTGACTCCTATTACACTTGTTAGGAAGACACAACTTCAATTTCAGCCACTATTCTCTTATCAATGGTCCTCTTTCTCCATATAACCCAAAATTAAAAATACCATAAAACCCTATAATAATGGGTATGAATAAGTATTTTTGAAATTTAATTTCAATTCAGTTTTAATTAGATCAACACAATGTGAATTTATGTTTAGTTTATCTTCATCTTGGATGTTAACTCATAACTTATTTTTTTTGAGTACATAGCCTCTTGGAAGACTCTTTTAATGGGTGTGGGTAGTAGTGGATCATCAAAATTTTCTTTACAATATACTACAGTAAATTTTGTTCCCTATCCTTCATCCTTGTTAAGCATGACGTGGGATCAATCATGAAAATTAAGTCATAAAATCTCTTTAAAGAGTTTAGTTTTCATACTATTAAAATAAAAAATTATAAATCAAAGCTATCACCCTCTAAAATATTGACAAGTTGTTCTTTTTCCAAATGTAATGCTACTGAAATTTCATGTGTGGGGGGAGGAATTTTATCATCTGTACTTTCCTCAAATTAAAATACCTCTAAAATTCTACATACTTTCTCATACATGGACTTCCAGATGTATACTGATTCCCTTATATTTAATTGAGGGGATCACTTTTTATTTTATTCAGATTATATTCTACCCAGTATTCATTCAAGTATATTTTCTTCCCTCAAATAACTCATCTAATATTTATTGGGAATTGGAAGTTCCATTGGAAATATTGTATGGTCTGATGGAAAATTTTCAATGAACTCTAATTCATCCTAAATTTATTCATAAACAAAAATTAGATGAAGAAACATTTTTTTCAATTTCGAAAATTTGATCAACATCTTCATGTTTTTACTGTTCCTTATACTGCTCCCCCTACACAATGAATTATTTAGCCATTTTTTCATCATAAATTAGGGAGTCCCAGTTCATTTAATCCAATTTTCCCAACATCTCTTATATTTAACTCTTCGAAATCCCATAATTATTTCTTGTACTTTATTACTGAGGGTAAGATGGATATTAGTAGTAATTGTTAAATTTCTGGATTACTCCCCATATAGTGTATTCTTTTCACTGGTTACTGTACGCGTTAACCCTCTTAGTATAATGATTCAGTCTCCCTTCTTCATTCACTTGCGAAACAATAATGTAAGTGAAAAAATATTCATTAGTTATTTACCATACTTTGACGAGTTTCTCAAGAATTTAAATATTCTAGAGACATTTTTCCAAGATCCATTTTGACTTTGGTAATTTTTCTCATGATGAAAATAATATAATGAAAATAAAACTAGAAGAAAACTATTTACAAAGTGATAATGAAAAAAAACAATCTCCTACCTAACTCCCCAACCAAAGTGCCGAGTTGGTCATGTGGTTGTCATGTAAGGAAGTCAAATAGAAATTTACTAACATTTTATGTAGTCTAGTAGACTGATCAAGGGTTTTTCTCAATTTGTTTTAGGGTTCTTTCATCACTATCTCAATAAATTATTATATTTTTGTCTTGTGTTTTAAAGTTTCAATTAATGGTGGAAAGTGATGTTTTGTTTTTTGGTTATATTAAATAAAAAATATATAGTAAAATTAACACTCAGGGTTAACAAGAAATGTGTTTCATCCTATTGTGAATTTCAATCCATTCCATCGTCATTGTCTATTGTTCTTAATTATATAACCCAATAAGTGGAATAAATATCATTCATATACTCACATAAATATCATTCCATCTATATAAATTTCAAGATTCTTCAAGAACACAAGTTAGGTACTTATCATTTTTGGAAAGTAGAAAATAACACTCATTACCTAATAGAGTGAACGTAATCATTCAAACTATTAGCGACCACATACCATTCAACCTAACAATTCATTCACCTCCAGCAGTATGTGGAGTGAATAAATATATAATAATAGATAACATTCAAAAAAGTGAAAGAGATAATAAATGTATAGAGAAAAATAGAGTGAAAACCATCACCACCACTCTATACCATTATTTCTTCCCAAAATAATGGAGAAATAATTGAAATAAAATACAAAATTTCAATAATGTTACTATGAATTCCCTTTGGACCACACACAACGGGTAAACACTTTACCATCATGTTGATTGAGATCCTGATCATGAAATCGATATGAACAAACATGAAGGACCCAAATAAAACGTTAATTGAAATTAATAGTTAATAATGAAACTATAGAATTTTACTTCAAAAAACATGACATTTACCAAAATGATATACAGGAAAAAAAAAGAAATAGTAATAGTCTAACATAGGGGAATATTTTCCTCGCATCCCCTACCCATTTCTATAAATTGTATTTGATCCCCTCTCAATACAATAGAAATAAATAATAGTACCCCACTGATTGAATTATCTGATGATCGAAATCCATATTCATTTGAGAAAAATTAAGTATAATTTTCTCCATTTCATCATGAATGTAGTGGAATAATAATTTTCATTAATGTGATAATCATATTTTATATTGATAATGAGTATCTAGGGTATGGGGTTGCTAAACTCGATAATAAAAGAAGTCCTATATAGCATAATAGATTAAAAGTGATTCTTAAATGAGGTTGAGATTATGTATGAATTAATACATGTTATCCAGTAATTTAGTTTACATCAATTGGTAAGAGGATCTTGGTGTGGAGATTGAGCATATATCATGTGTGGTCTAATCATAGTTAGAATTAGAGATACTCCGGTGTGTGAAATTGGTGACTCGCTCCATTTACAAGGAGGCCATGGGTTAGTGGCATGGCTGGAGTGGACTGGAAATGTTGGAAAAGTATTGAAGAAACTAGTTGGTGGTATTTTATTTTGGTTTCATAGTTTAATAAACTCATCAAGAATCATGTTTATTATGTTTTCCATTCTTTCAATCAGATCATTAGGAAGGCAATGAGGTCCCATACATATTAGAGTTCAGAACATCTTAGGGATCAAAGATAGGTATTTTTCATGATCTCAGGTGTGTCTTCATCTTATGAAATATCAACATCTCTTTATCTACATATACATTCCGATGTAATGGACATCACCAATTTATACCAGACTTGGTCAAAAATGAGAGTTGGAGATTATAATTCTTTCTTCAATCAATTTTTTGTCTTTACTACTTCCAATTAATCTAGATTTGATTGTATTTAGATATTAATGACTGGAAGTCAATCTCAATTGATTCAATGTAGCTCAGGTCATCATCAGGATTTCCAACTTGAAGTTTATTTGCTTCCTCTTGTCCTCTTTGAATGAGATTTGAGTGATTCTTTGATGAATTCTTGTGGTTACTTTTATCAATGTAGTGTTTGGTTGATTAGAGATTCACAATTAGTTGAAGCCTATGTAGCTATGTTGGAGTCACATGGTTGATCCTTATATTCCAAACATAAAATTTATTGAGGTATTTAGTCAATTTTACTTTGGGTCACATAGTTGATTGAAGCTCTTGATTAGTTGAATACTTATATTTGGTTGAATCTGATGGTCCGTTTAGTTGAAATTGTGATCAATTAAAGTGCATGAAGATGGTTGATGTTGATGCACCTAGTTCTACTCTCGAGAAGATATACTACTTCAAAGTTCTATTCATGGGGAATAGAAAATGTTTTGGGGTTTGTGGTTGAAGGAATTCAAGTTTGAGATGCTTTGTTGATTGAGGGTATACATGTGGAGGGTCTTGACTCATATAGGCATTGTTAGGAGCTCATCCTGGGATTGAAATTAGCAGCTTTCATCTTTAGAGGAGATTTGGATGGCTTATCATGGTGTGAGGAATCTAGGTGGAGCATATGTATCTACATAGAGAGAGAAATTTAGATATTTGAAGGTGATGTGATAGTGTTATGTTGGAAATATTTTTAATGTGTCTTAATATTTAGTGGGATTCAATTGAATTAAAAAAAATCAAATATTCACCCATGAATAAAATAAAACAAAATCCAAATATTTATTGATTTCTTATTTTAATTCCCAAAATTACAAAAAAAATTAACTATGATGAAACTTCTCTCTAAATAATGATTTTAAGTTGATAAATTCAATGAAAAACATGGAAAAATCACGAAATATATTGTTTCATAGATATGAAAAAATCTACAGTGCATATCTCCAAAATGATAATTGTAGTCATGGATTAATCATCATTGTTATTACCGTGTCAAGAAAGGTACAATTCCTCCTCTCATCAACACCATTCCACCGAGGTGTATAAGGAGGGATGTGTTATTAGACTATCACACTCCCCTTTAAGTGATCGATGAGATCTTGTTTAAGATATTTTCTATCATGGTATTAGTATATTTTTTTTATCTTTATTACAATATGATTATCTACATTATTTTCATATTATGTAAACATAATAAAAACATTACTTATACCACATTAATAATATATATCCATATCTATTATAGTCATCTGTAAAATTAATGAGGTAAGAAGACAAACCCCATTCATATATTGGAAATAGACCAAAGACAACAATATCAATCAAATCCCGTAGTTCTGTGGCCCTTTTTCTATTCCCACAGAAAGGTGATTTGATAAATTTACCATGTAAGCAATTATGAAATACATATATGTTTTTAACTATTTAGAGTCTAAATTCCTTTCCTGATGTATTTTTCTTAAAATCATTTTATTTAACTGACCTAGCATGGAATTCTATAGGTATGTATGATATGAGTTATACTTGCATGATGTTCCATTGAATCACAAAATTAGATTTTGAAGTTCAAGTATATTTAACTCATTGTTAATATTTTCCAAATCATAACATATATTATCCCTATAAAAGAGACAATATGTATCTCCAAACAAGAAATAAAATCCCACCATCACTAAACTAGACACTAAGATATTGTTTATTGTAATAAAATATATATAATAAAACTTAATAACATAATCATGAAACTAAGAGGTGAAAGATGATAATCTCCCACTATCATGTATTTCATCATTTTATTCTTGAAGATCCACCTCACCCTTTGTATTCTTCTTGAATAAATGTTGTTCTATATTTAAATAAAAACGATTAGACACATGATATATCTAATACAATAATTATATAAACATAGACATATTCAATAAAAAAATATACCAGAAGCATAAGAATCACATTGCTTCTTCTTCCTAGTTATTCAATTATTCTTACAATGACCTCTTTTCTATATGAAAAGTAGACTATATTCTTGTATTTTCACCCCCTTATATCATTATCTACTTAGAAGGTTGGCTCATTAGATTCCGTGTACTTTCTATTCCTCTTCTTTTCACTATAAAGACTGAGGAGTTAGTGTTCTTCATATTGTTATTATCCTGGAGAAATAAATAAAATAGTTATTGGTGTGAATTTTTCATTCTATTAATGTTATAATTAATTTTAAATGTTAAAAATATTGGTGTAAAATATACTATAATGATGTTATTTTCTTGTTGTTGGTTGAATTTTAACTGAAGGAATTATAGTTTCTTAATTTAACTAGTCATTTTGAGAATATGGGGTCTTTCCTAATCCCATCCAATTTTATTATACCTACACAATGAACCAAACATCTCAAATATATCGTGATGTTCTCTATCCTAGTATAAATCTTTTTGATGAGATATCATCTTATTGGAATATTTTTCCTCATTCATTTTCTATAGCTCACTAAACATAGATAACAACATGATGCACTAGAAATCCATTGCATCATCTATATGCTTCTTATATTAATCTTTATCCTCTTTGATTTATACTTAAGAGGGCTTAATGAATGTGGAGATTCCATCACATATAGCATCATTTTATGGTGTATTACTATGTGTATGCACCTGTACCTAATGTTTTTGAGCTTCCCATCGAATCTACTGCACTGACCAACCAAACCTCCACCAAATAATCCTATACCTCCCTGCTTTGTTTGGATTTTATCATTCAGCTAACTCGCCTTGTTGAGACCTCCATCAACTGATGTGTTTCACACTGCTGTTAGGACCTTCCCCTCCTATAAAAGTTTCCAACACCGACCAACCAAACTAGTACAGCCAAAGCCTACATATCCCTGCTTTGATGGGACATCATTGGTCACCATCCCCCACATAGTTAGCACAACTATCAACCACCCAAATCTCCCCCTTACCTCTAAAATCTTTTCCTAGAAAATATGCAATATCTGTGGCCAGGCCACATGAGGGGAGATATTGCTGCAGCTGGGAATTGATCGCAGCCCACATGTTATAGTTGTAGTGACTTAGTACCACTCAACCACCATACTGGCTACCTAGACCATGGAATATATTATTACTATTACTATCATATTTTCTATTGGTTCTCATTGTACCTGAGAAGTAATAAATCATTTTTATATAACAAGTAATATAAGGACATTACCATTTATAGAGTACATGTAGTAGTTATGTTACTATCATGGTAATAGAAAAACATGTATATGTAAATATATATACATGTAATGGCAATTAAACTATAAAAATTAGTTGGTTCAAGGTTATATACTCTCACCACAATTAATTTTCATCGAATAGCTCAAAAAATGAACATGAATTTAATCTATTGGTGTTTTAAAATTGTTAATGGTCTTTAATGTTATTTAAAATTTATTTTAATTTTTTGATTTAAAATATAGATCTTTATTATACGTGTTTGATGTTAAAATGATTTGTGAATATAAACATAAAATTATAAATAGTACATCATGATATTAACTTGTAAATATTTACTTTTTTCTGGAATGTAAAGTTTATGAACAACCTTCAATCATCTATTTTTATTTATATAGATTTTATATATTAACTAAAAAACATAAATTAGTATTAATTTTTTGTCAAAATAGATTTTTTTATATTCCATAATTGATTTTATTTTTAAATTTATATAATTTTATTTAATAGTGACCATAGAGTATATTTTTTTCATTTGAATGATTATTTTTTAATGATAGAAATATTTTTTTTAACGGCATGAATATGTTATGGTATTTTATAATTTTCCTCAATTTTTGTGTTATATGTTTTCATGAATTATGGTTTTTATTTTACATCATAAATGTGTTTTTGAAAATTTATCTTCTTTTTTAAACTCATTTCATGTTTTGTTATATAATTTTTTTTTTGTGTTTATGATTTATTGATTTATTATCTCGATGGTTTTATATTATAGTATTAGATTTTATAAAATTTAATGAAGTGAGAATATATATAGTACTTTATAAAAACTTTCATGATTAATGATTAAATGTTATTTTATTGAGATAAAATTTAGTGATTTGAAGTACTATTAATGAAAATATTTACAGGTATGATAGATAAATTATAGTAATAGTATGAACATACCATTGTGAAAATAACCATTACATTTGAATTGAAATTTATATTAGCTATGTTACTTGTTATTTTTTGTTGTATAAGATTTAACTTCTTGTTTTTAGGGGATTTGGATTGAATAAGGGAAACTGCATCATGGCTTAGGAAATATATTGTTGGTTTTTGTAACAACCCGATATTTTATGAGAATTATTCTTTTTAATCTCTTTGATGTATTTTTTTGTACACTACACCAAGATTATCTTACGCTATAGAAAACACCGTATTAGCATGCAGTATACGTAACAATATTCTTGGATCATGTTACACACAATTTCATGTTGGTTTGATAGTAGTTATTCTACGCAACATTGAGTGTATATATATATATTCAATGTATAAATGAAATATGGGTGGATTCTGTTATACACAACAACAACAGATTTTTGCACTACACAAAACCCTGACTTGGCTTAAATTACATGCAATCGCGACCTTCCTTGATAGCATGTGTAGTACGCAATACCGAGTTTCACTAAACGAGATATTATTATAATATTATTAAGAACTAGCCGTTATGAATAGTAATACCCATTTTTTGGAATTTTATAAATTTTACCATTCAAAATGGACTTCATTTTTGGATTGGGAATATCAAAATTAGCCTAGCGTGAATTTTTTGTATTTTTCTGAAAACTTTCAATTTATGATGAATAGTGAAAACACTGGGTTACTATTTAAAAACCAAGTTTTTATTTAAATAATTATTTATTTTATTTAAATTTATTATAGGACAAAATTGATACATAATACCTATATAAGTTTAATGAAATTAATTAGAGCCATTTTATAATAATTTTAGATATATTAAAATTTTATTGAACTTTTCACCATCTTTTACCCACCTCCTAGGAGAATTTGGAAATTCACATAAAACTTAATTTTACTGCTTCTATGATGGGAATTTAGAAAATCCGAGACACACTGTTAATATCAAGTACTAAAATGTGGTTCAATGCGATGAAAATAATTTTTGGTGAATAGTAACTTTTTACTTTTATTTACCATGGTTAAAAGTAAATAGGTTAATTAAGGGTAAAAATGATATTATTATTACCCTAACACATGTCCTAATTCTATTGGATAATTTTAATTTTAGCAAAAAACCTTAGGAATAAAATATGACCATTTAGGTCCACTTGGATTTGATTAGGACACTTTTTATTATTTTATTTCAAGAATAGTTATAATAGTTAAAATCAAAGTTTAATAACTAAAACATTTTTAATATAGGGATATACATAAGATAAATTCGACTATAAATATTCATTAGAAATATAAAAATATTTCTTACATAATGGTATTTTATTTATAATTTTTAGACATTAAATAATTTATTTTATTTATGACACATTGATGATGCAGTAATTACCTTATTGATGAAATATTAACATAATTGATGTTATAAATACCCAAATAAATGGAATTTGAGAATTTTTATGAATTACACTAATTTTATAGGTTAACATGACATGTTAGTATTGATTTAATTAACATTGTTTGAACTATTCATGTTGTTATGATTTTCACAAAAATCAATTACCAAATAATGTCAAATTTGACATAAAATAGTTTTTTAAAAAAATATAATATTATTAATTGATATTATCTTCCTCAAAATATAATGTTCGGAAATATTACATAGATTAGAATATATATATTAATAAAGAACCACTTGTGGTTCTTTTGGCTTGTTATAGTATGTTTATTAACCATAAAGTGTAAGAAAACAAAAAGACACAGTAAAAGTTACATTATTTATCTTAGAGTTAAATCTATTTGATATGGATAAAAAGTAACCTAAACTTGTCTAAAATATATTGGTTGAGATTATTTAGATCCATCCTACCTTAGCTTCCAAATAAATCTATTTGGAGATATTAAAAACCAAATATGATTTTATTATAAAATAATATTTTATGTTTTCCTAAGGTGCCCCTCTCATCCCTTATAAAAAGGGCACCCCTTACCTCTTCATTTCACACCCTTTTGAGCATTGAATCTAGGCCAAACCCTGACCATTTCCCTTCTACACTTCCCTAGAAACATTCTGGAGGTTCTGGTCTCCTCGAAAGACCACATCTACTTATTTAAGAGGAATAATAAAGGAGGTGCAATGAAGAAGAGGTAATCTCTTCTTCCGATTTTCTCAAGTTTCATTCTTCTTATACTTATTCTTATTTAGTTGTCTCATTATAAAGTAATAAAATCATAATTAATTAAATACTGGTATTTTATTATAAATATTAAACAACCCTATTTTACCTTCTATCCATCCTATGGAAAGCGAAATCACCGCGCGTGCGTACGTACGGAATACCGTCTCCACGCCGTGGTGTAATCTATTTTCGACCACCACCTTACTTGGATGGGTATAATGGTGTAAATAAATAACTATATATGATTATTGTAAAGTGATATTGATTCTGAAATATTATACATACACTTAAATACAATTCCACGATCAGGGGAATGATATCATCGCTTGTGCGTACGTACGGACTATTGTCTCCACGACGCAATGAGATTCATTCTCCATGTTAATCATTCATGAATTATTATAAAGTATATAAAATGAATAATAATGAAATATATGACATAATGATGATACTAGATTTATGTATATATATATGTATTTCATCTACTTAATTCCATTCAATTAAATAAGGAAACAAATACAACGTTCATGCATACGTACGGTCTACAGTCTCTATGAACGGTGTATTTCATTACATTTATTGATCTATCATATATATTTATATTCTGAATATATATTATATAAAAAACATGTTTTACATTTTGGAATTTTTTAAATCAGGATATACGTAATAATATCAAGAACAACAAGTCGAAACTCATACGATAAATGAAATAATTTTACTCAAAACGTTGCTTTAACATGGAATTTACAAAAGTACGGGTAATATAAAGTCTTAAGTGAACCATATATGATATCATAATAATGAATATGATTCTGTCATAATTCAATGACATTATTTAAATCATTATACATGAGGTTCAGAAACATACGGAGCATATCAGACATAAGGTAAGGGATAACTTTTCAAATCTCATTTTTAGCCGAGATTGTTTATTCGTAAGTACTTACAGGTGTTATTGTTATCAAACATGTCCATGTTTTTTAAAAGTGTTTATAGGTATGTTTAATGTCCTTTTTACCCATTTTTGACTTTTACCACATTTTATGAATGAAATATTTCTTTTGTTTACCATACACAGATCTTTTTTACTTTTTCGACAAAAGTATGAGAAGAATGTTGTTTCTAACTAATACGGCATGAACAGATTTTTACGGTTTCACAAAGCCTTATTTTCATGAAGCATACTCTACAAGATTTCATGAATATTTTCAAAAAAATCCTTTTCGTTTAAAATTTCATGGCATATTGTTAAATGAAAAACGATTTTGAAGAAGAAAGGATATTTTCCTCAAAAATTTCATTTCATGTGTTTTATCAAAACCATTTTCCATATAAGATGACATTATTTCATATGTGTATGTTTAATTTACAATGTCTCTATGAATTACATGGTTTCACTTTTCTTATTATGAAATATCCATCTATTTTATAGGGATTAGGTGATGATGGGATGATTTTTATGAAACCCATTTTATTCTTTGGGTTATGATAAATGATTTATGATTATTTTGTGGCACAAGTAAGAATGATTTCATTATGAGATGGGTGGGACCTATATCTCCATCCAATCAATTGGGTAAAGGTTTATATCTCCTATGATAGACATGGTTGGAATGGTAAGTTAATCTGGTTCAGTGATACAGGACAGGAACGAGAAGTGAACTCGATTCAGAAAGGGACATTGTCTACTAAGATGGTCTTGGCAGTATGCCTTGGCTACTATGGAAATCATAACATGTTCTTAATGGTTTCCATAATTACATGTTTTATTCTCATGATATTCTCTCATGATTAATGATTCTTTATGATCTATGCCTTACGTACTGCCATGTTTTATTTCATTGCTCAAGCTCTTGATGTTTAAACATTATGTTCATGTATTTAATTTCAAATGTATATGATTTGTTTTATGTTATCCATTCTTACACTTAATAGGCATTTGAGCTCACCCTTTTATATGTTTTCTTTTCCCCAGGATTTAAAGAAAGGTTTTTGGTATGAAAACAAAAAGGGGAAGATCATTATGGAAGATATTGATAATCTTTCACCACGATTAGAAGATTATGTTCTGAGTTTCCAAATACACTAAACTATTACGGTCCTTGTGTGTTTTTTTGTTATGTATTATGTATTCTGAAAAGGTAATATAATGTATATGTACTTGAAGCTTTGGGTCTCTATATTTGGTATCAGAGGAAAGTTTTAGTCAACCTTTGGAAACTAGGATGTGATAACTTTAGTGAGATCCCTAGAGATATTTCTAAGGTATGTCTAGGGATGTCCGTAAGGTTTAGTATAACTATAGGTTACAATCCTAGAATTATGTTGAAGACCCGGAATAACCTAGGGAGAACTTAAGGATTCATGTATTAAAGAATGTGTGATAAGTTAGACATCCCATAAGTAACTTTTTATGATTATGTGGTTCCTCGTTATTTTAACTGTTTCTTACACCATGGTATTTGGTTTTACTCAATGGAGGGAACTAGTAGGAATTGGGTTGACATTGAATCCAATGGACAAATTGGTTACTATGAGAAAAAAATTGTTTAATGCCTAGAAAGAATGATTTTGTGATTTTTCTGAATTAGTCATTGCGATATATGATTAACAAGGTGAACTTTAGTTTTATTCTCAATTCATCAAATAAGAGGAAGATGGAATTTTATGCATGTTCACATGTTGAAGAGAATAGATAAATGAAGATTGAGATTTCTAAATAAGGAAATAAGAACCTTGATGAATATATCAAATGGAGAGGAAGATGTTATCTGTGTGGAGAGAAGGGTCATGGAGTTCAATATCTTATCTATTGAGAACATGGGCATTACCCAACTCAATGCCCTGACCGAAGAGGTTACTTCTAAATCAAGGACGAACTTATTCCATGAAAATCATTGAAGAGGATGGTTTGAAGTGTTTATGTATTGGTATTCAAGAATAATGTTGTTGAGGTACTTTTATGGTATATTGGAATACCTATATATTGGTCCATTGTGGTTTTCCATAACAATATGGCATAGATAACCATGAAAAGTGATTGAAATATTTTTGGAAAACAGATGATATGCGCATAATGAAGGGATAAAGAGAAAATAATATGTTTGGTAGTATTCATGAGCTCATGACAAATATAAGGACAAAGTGATATCATGGTTTGAGTATAAAGAATTTTTGGGATTTTGGAATGTGGAAAGAGAGAACTTTTGACTGCATTCATGTTTTCAACTAAGGTTATATGGTAATTCAGGTTGCAATAGAATACATGATTAATGTATTCACATGTTTGGAGTGTGACCAACAAGATATATCGTATAATATATGGGGGATAAATGATGGTATTCACATGCTCGGTAGATGACATTTCTAGTAACTGATTTCTTTATACTATGAGCTTGTAGAGAAGTATTTTGGATAAGCCTAAAGATTGGAATGGATTATGTTGGATATAAGTTAGTATTGATTAAGGATATAACTTTTTTGATATTATTAATGGAATGTTATAATATTGTATTTTTAGAAAAAGGACAACCTGCAGGACAAGCATCAGCCCATCACGTCGGACAAGGATGCGGGAATCGAACCCACAACCAAAGTGCGACATGCCTTTATCGCCCACCACTAGCCTACAAGAAGTCCCTGGTTAGTAGAAACTAGTTTTATTTTATTAAGCGCTATGATAGATGAAGTATAAGTCCATTTTATCAACCATATATGATTAATCAAAGCATAGATGGGCTTCTGTACATTTAATAAATTGTGCTAAACTTTTTGCGACAGAAATAGATGGAATGACCTATCATTCTATCACATAATCTGCTAACAATTCACAGAAGACAAATTCAACTTCATTTATTTAAGATTTGAAGTGGAAATTGTTCAAGGCACGAGCAACGGTGAGATTGTACCAAAATCAAGTAAGTATTTCTTTTAATTAAACAATTCTTCAACATGAGGGAAATAATCTTGAAAATAAAAAAAAATGTTGTCCTAAGTGTCCTCATATACGATGAATCAGATGGTACCTTAGATCATCACAAATTTATGGCTTTGTGATAGTTGGCCTTTTCATATCCATTTCCTCTACCACTCTCCATCAGAACATGATGGTTATATTTCTCTTCCATATCCACATTTTCACCTATATTCTCCTATGTGGAAACCCAGTAATTTGTTAATTTGGGTAACCGTTACATTTCATACATTAGTTTTTAAAGTTAAGTTTTTTTATTCCATTTTACGATGTGGGTTTCAATTAATGAAACTTTAATGTAGGAAACCATTTATAACTCCGACGAATTTCGAGGGAGAAATTCATTTTAAGGGGGTTATAATGTAACAACCAAAGAGTTTATGAGAAATATTATTTTTAATTTTTTTGATGAATTTTGTTGAACGCTACACCAAGATTATCTTGCGCTATACACAACACTGTATTAGCTTCCAGTATACGCAACACTATTCTTGGATCGTGTTACACATAATTTCAAGTTCGTTTGATAATAGTTATTCTACGCAACATTGAGTGTATATATATATATATTCAATGTATAAATGAAATATGGTTAGATTATGTTATGCGCAACAACAAAGAAGTCTTGCACTAAATGCAACCCAGACATGGCTTATATTACACGCAATCGCGACCATCCTCGAAAGCGTGTGTAGTACGCAATACCGAGATTCACTAAACGAGATATTATTTTAATATCATTATGAACTAGCTGTTATGAATAGTAATACCCACTTTTTCGAATTTTATAAATTTTATCATTCAAAATGGAATTCATTTTTGGATTCAGAATGTCAAAATTAGCCTAGGGTGAATTTTTGGTATTTTTCTAAAAACATTCAATTTTTGATGAATAGTGAAAACACTTGGTTACTATTTAAAAACCGACTTTTATTTAAATAAATATTTATTTTATTGAAATTTATTATAGATAAAAATTGATACATAATACCTATATATGATCAATGAAATTCATTGGAGTCATTTTATAATAATTTTAGATATATTATAATTTTATTGATCTTTTCACCGTCTTTTACCCACCTACTAGGAGGATTTGAAAATTCACATAAAACGTAATTTTACCGCTTCTGTGAGGGGAATTTTAAAAATCCAAGAGAAACTATTTATATCAAGGTCTAAAATGTGGTTCAATGAGATGAAAATAATTTTTGGTGAATAGTAACTTTTTGCTTTTATTTACCACGGTTAAAAGTAAATAGGGTAATTAAGGGTAATAATGATATTATTATTACCCTCACACATGTCCTAATTCTATTGGATTAGTTTAATTCGACCAAAAAAACCTTATAAATAAAATATTACCATTCAGGTCCACTTGGATTAGATTATGACACTTATTATTATTTTATTTAAAGAATAGTTAAAATAGTTAAAATCAAATTTTAATAACTTAAACATTTTTATTATAGGGTTATACATAAGATAAATTCGACTATAAATATTCATTATAAAGTTAAGAATATTTAATACATAATAATATTTTATTTTTAATTTTTAGACATTATATAATTTAATTTATTTATGAAACAATGATGATGTAGTAATTACCTTATTAATGAAATATTAACAAAATTGATGTTATAAATTCCCAAATAAGTTTAATTTGAGATGTTTTATGAATTAAAATAATTTTATAGACTAATATGAAATGTTATTATTAATTTAAATAACATTTATAAAACTAGGAATGCAGTTATGATTTTCAGAAAAATCAATTACTAAATAGTGTCAAAAATGACATAAAATAGTTTTTAAAACAAATATTATATTATTAATTGTTATTATATTCCTAAAAATCTAAGGTTCGGCCAAATGGAATAGATAAGTATATATATATTAATAATGAACTACTTGGGGTTCGTTTGGCTTGTTATAGTAAGTTTATTAACCATATAGTATAAGAAAACAAAAGGACACTGTAAAAGTTAAATTATTTAACTTAGAGTTAAATCTATGTGATAGGGATAAAATAGTAAACTAATCATGTTTAAAATATATTGGGTGAGAGGATTTCGACCCATACCCACCTTAGATTATAGATAAATCAATTTGGATATATTAAAAACCGAATATTACTTTATTATAAAATAATATTTTATGTTTTCCTAAGGTGCCCCTCTCCTCCCTTATAAAAAGGGAACACCTTACCTCTTGTATTCACACCATTTTGAGCCTTGAATCTCAGAAAAACCCAACCATTTTTAATCTCCACTTCTTGAGAAACATTATGGAGGTTCTGATCTTCTCAAAAGACCATCTCTACGTCCTTATGAGGAAGCATAAAGGAGGTGCGTCGAAGAAGAGGTAATCTCTTCTTCAGATTTTCTCAAGTTTATTTCTTCTTATACTTCTTCTTCTTTAGTTGTATCATTATAAGGTAATAAAATCATTATTACTTATATACTTATATGTTATTATTAATATGAAACAATCCTATTTCACCTTCTATCCATCCTATGGAAAACGAAATCACCGCGCATGCGTACGTACGGAATACCGTCTCCACGCCGTGGTGTAAACTGTTTTCGACCACCACCTTACATGGATGGGTATAATGGTGTAAATAAATAACTATATATGATTATTTTAAAGTGATATTGATTCTGAAATATTATAAATACACTTAAATACAATTCCATGATCATGGGAATGATATCATCGCTCGTGCGTACGTACGGACTACCGTCTCCACGACGTGATGAGATTCATTCCCCATGTTAACCATTCATGAATGATTATAAAGTATATATAATGAATAATAATGAAATATATGACATACTATCGATACTTTATTTATGTATATATATATGTATGTCATCTACGTAATTCCATTCAATTCAATAAGGAAACGAAAACAGCGTTCATGCGTATGTACGACCTACCGTCTCCATGAATGGTGTATTTCATTCCATTTATCGATCTATCATATATATTTATATGATGAATATATATTATATATAAATTATCTTTTACGTTATGAAATTATGTAAATCTGGATATACATATTAATATCAAGAATAACAATTCGAAACTCGTACGATAAATGAAACGATTTTACGCAAAACGGTGCTTTAACATGGAATTTACAAAATAACAGGTAATATAAAGTCATAAGTGAACCATATATGATATCATAACAATGAATATGATTATTTCATAAGTCAATGAAATTATTTAAATCATCATACAAGATGTTCAGAAACATACGAAGCATATCAGACATAAGGTAAGGGATAACTTTTCCAATCTCGTTTTTCTCCGAGATTGTTTATTCATAAGTATTTAGTGGGGTTATTGTTATCATGCATGTCCACGTTTTCAAAAAGTGTTTTTATGTATGTTTAAATGTATTTTTACCATTCTTTTAATTATACCACATGTTATGAAAGGAATATTTTTTTTTTACCATACACGGATCTTTTTGACTTTTCCAACAAAAGTACAAGGATAATGTTTTTTTAACTTATACGGCATGAATGTATTTTTACGGTTTCATAATGCCATATTTTCATGAAGCTTACTCTACAAGATTTCATGAATATTTTCAACGAAATCCTTTTCTTTTAAAATTTCATGGCATTTTTTGAAATGAAAATGATTTTGAAGAAGAAAGGATATTTTCCACAAGAATTCAATTTCAAGTGTTTTACCAAAACCATTTTCCATCTAAGATGACATTATTTCATAGGTGTATGTTTCATGTATAATGTATCTATGATTCACATGGTTTACCTTTTCTTATTATGAAATATCCATTTGTTTTATATGGATTAGGTTATGATGGGATGACATTTATGACACCAATTTTATTCATTGGTTTATGATGAATGATTTATGATTATTTTGTGGCACAAGTATAAATGATTTCATTATGAGATTGGTAGGACCTATATCTCCGTACAATGCATTGGGTAAATATTTATATCACATGATATAGACATGGCTAGAATGGTAAGTTAATCAAGTTCAGTGATACAGGACTGGAATGAGGAGTGAACTCGATTTAGAAAGGGACTTTGTTCACTAAGATGGTCTTGGTAGCAATGCCTTGGATACTATGGAAATCATAACATGTGCTTAATGGTTGACACAATTACATGTTTTATTCTCAGGATATTTTATCGGGATTAATGTTTCTTTATGATCAATGCCTTACGTACTGCCATGTTTTATTTCATTGCTCATGCTCTCTATGTTTAAATATTATGTTCATGTATTTATGTTCAAATGTATATGATTTGTTTTATTTTATTCATGCTTACCCTTACTAAGCATTTGAGCTCACCATTTTATATGTTTTCGTTTCCCTAGGATTTCAAGAAAGGTTTTAGGTAAGAAAACAAAACGGGGAAGATCTTTATGGATGATATTGAAGATCTTTCACCATGATTAGAAGATTTTGTTCCGAGTTTCCAAAGACACTAAACTATTACGGTCCTTGTGTGTTTGTTTTTGTTATGTATTAAGTATTCCACAAAATTAATGTAATTTATATGTACACCAATCTTTGGGTCTCTACAGGATTGATATGAAAATGTTAAAAATATTTTTATAAATGTAATGATCATGGAACATATTATTAATATTGTCCTTTAATTTTTCACCCCAAAATGTAATTACCATTTATCACCAATAAAATAACTATAAATCTTGTTAATATGATAACCATTATGGTTATGTCACTTATGATTAAATGACACCCAAAAATATAAATTTAACTTAACCGAACTTTGATACCATCAATAAGGACCCAACTATAAACATTACATAATATTGAATTATGTGAATAATTCACATTGAAGATCTTTTTAGGTTTAGAAATTTAGAGAATTAGGCCATAACTGTTACATCTCAAAAATTAAAAATTATACACTTCTACACAGTTTCCATTTTTAATATAAAATAACAATTCTTAAAAAAAATAAACCTGTCTAGTTCTATGTTTTAGACAACATGACTTTTCCTTGATGTCATCCTTGACCCTATTCATATTTTGGTCTTGTGAAAATCATTTCAAAACATGGGATGGGGATAAAAATTTCAGTAAGTGTTATAGAATAAGGAAATAAAACATTATCCCTTGAAAAAAATAAAAATCAATGAAACCATAATTTTTAATCATAACATTCCTTATAAAATCATAATATTTATGAATAACACAAAGAAATTAAAAATCATAAAGGTTACTTATGGAATACATAACATACTTAGACTGTATCTTTCACAGCTACATAGGGAGTTAAGTTTGGAATACCCATAATAGTATATTCCATAAATCTCTTAGTAGAAACATTAATGTTTACCTCTTCCATGTTACCCAATGATTTGAAGAGCTATCTCGGGCTCACCCACCCTAGGTTTATCATAGAACCACCCGTATGCATAAAAAATTACCAATAACCATAACATATTCATTAGACATAAAACAATAATAAAGAAAAGATAAAATTTTCACATTATAATCACAATATATCATATTAATATATTGACATAATCAATGCTTTATCAAACATTTTTCAAAACCATTTAAAACATTTAATAAATAAATTTTTTAATTAACGTGTCCTATACCACTTTAAATCTTTTAAAGGAAATATTAATTTCAAAACATTCATGTCTATATAAATAAATTTGTAAAACCATTTTTAAAACATGGAAATTAATATGAAATATTTGGATGAATAAATCATTAAAACAATATTTTAGTTAAGGAGTTCTTAACCAAATGAGATATTCTTGAATACAAATATTGAGAAATAAAATTTAATATTAAAAATATAATATCATGATAATAAATGTAATAATGATATAATATTCCAAAGGATAGTATATACAACATATAAAAGTGAATTGGTGAATAACAACAATGAAGTCTCAATGGAATGTAAATTGAGACGGAAACCCTTATAAAGATGGTATCCATAGATTAAGGATAAATAAAATACATAATTATGAATGACAAATAAAAATACAATAAAAATTACTGTATATTCAGTGTAAAACAATCATAGGTCATTCACACGTATTCATAACATGACTTAATCAACAAGTAAATGTTTAACCCAATTAATTGAAATTGGGTTAAGAAGTTCTCTTATAGAAACTTGACAACCTAATAGCGTTAATTAAAAATTCAGAATGTGTTGATTAGAGGGAAACATATCTCTCATCACTTAGACATAAAATTTATAGCTATAATGATACAGAAGAACATATCCCAACATTTGAAAATTGAAATTAAAAGACTTCATTTAAAATAATTCTTTGACTAAAAGAGGAGGGTGAAAGGTTCTCTTAACGATTGGTAACTTACGAAATATAAACCCCAAGAAAGAAGGATCATATAATGAAGATGTAAATACCCATAAATTAAAGTGTATTACATAAAGAATATAATCTTGGGTAGTACATACACAACACTAAATAAAATTGAAGCAATATAACATGAACCTCATGGCAATAAAAATTGAGATGAAAACCCCCTACAACTTAGAAATTTCACAAGTCATATGAAAAAAAATTAATAACCACAAAATGAATCATAGAATACCATGAATAAAAAGATAATAATGTTAATATATAACAAATTTCAGTAAAAAATACACCACTTGCATTAAATAAATGTTGAACAGTGGAAATCTCATAGAATTAAAAGTTAGATAAGAAACACCTTACCACGTTGTAATCAATCGAGTTGTATGAATGAAAGTTAATAACCTCAAAATGAATCACATAATACCATTAATATAAATATAATCATAATATATATCATATTTTAGTACACAATTCACCATATTCAATAAATAATTGATGAATAATTGAAATCTCACAGAATTACAGGTGAGATAAGAAACCCCTTACCTCATGTCTAACTTGAGCCGTTCATTCTTTAATATCATGAATAATAAACTAAAGTTAATTTATAATTTCTTAATAACCCTTTTCACGATTATAATTTCTTTTTTATCACTCATTACCTTGTTATAAACATTATGCAATCATTTATGTTAATAATAGTTGTTTTGTCCATATTTGTAACTTGAGTCAAAAATGAACATCTTATAATTGCAAGTTGTTCATGTGTTCAAAATTCAATTATATACAGAATAATATTCACGATTTAGATATCATATATATCATTTATATCTATTATATCTATGTATTTATAATATTACATAACATTTGGAGATAAAAATGAAATGCACCGTTCCTGGAGACGGTAAGCCATACGTACGCATGAACGCTACTTCCATTTCTCTTTAATATTTAATGTGATGAAAACATAATGATAAATAGGTATATTATAATTCTAGTTTAATATCATCTATAATTTTATTAAATCTATTGTTTATATGTTCCATTTATGGCATGAATGAGTCATATCACTTTGAGGGGGTTGTAGTCCACACTTCCTCAAATGAAATTATCACGTTTACCCATTATGGAAACCATAAAGGTATGATATAAATGAAATATAAAGAAGTATATTGAAAATATAAATATAATATATATCACATATAAATATAGTTCCATCATTTTTTCCACTATAATAGGTGGCGGGCGAAGATTGAACAATCCTCGTTTCGTGAGGCGGTAGTTCTCCATCTACAAAAACAATATGTTCTTTACCCATTAGATGGAGGTGTGTATAAGTGTAGTTTGAATATTTATCATAAAAAAACTAGTATATTAAGTATACAGGCGTTTTTATAAAATAATGGAATAAAATTATTTTAGGGGGTTAGAGAAGTAAAATAAAAGAATGTAACTTAAGAGAAGACGATACCTTTAAATCAGGTAACTTTATTTGATTTGAACAAAAAGGATTTCATGAAGTGCCATCTGCCTAAGGTAAGGCTTCTAGGTGGAATATAGGGATATTGATAGTTTATTTGGTTAGAGTTTGGATGATCGAAGGGGCGTGATGGGTGTAAGTAATGTGTTAGAGATGAGGACTTTTTATAAGGGGGAGGAGGGGCTCTTTAAGAATGATTGAAAATATTATTTTATTATATATTTATTTTTTCTTTCTAAAGGTCGAAACCATATTAAAGTCGAATATAATATGAATCTTGTTCGAAATAAAATCATGAAATAAAAAATTGAATAGGTTTTGGATATTTTTATAATTTTTATAATCTTATTTATTTAAATCATTCATTAATTAGGTAAACACTGCATCATTATTATTTCTAAAATAATTTTATTTATTTAATGTCTAAAAGATATAAACAAAATACCTTTATGTTATAAATATTTTAATATTTACAATGAATATTTATAGTCAAATATATTAATTATAAAACCCCATATTATTTTTTTTAAGAAAAACGATACATGTTTATGGTATTTTTATTTTTTATTTTAAATAAAACATTATTAATGTCATTATCTTTCCCAAATGGCATTCAAAAGAAAAAGGTCTTACCCAGAATTTTTGTGGTCATCCATTACTCATCAAATAAGGGTAGGACAAGTGTTAAGGTAATTTTACATTATTATAATATTATTGTTACCTTGAATTACACTATTTACCTTTAACTGTGCTAAATAAAAGTCTACAGTTACTATTTACCAAAAATTATTTTCATCATATTGATCCAAATTTTACTTACTTATAACAACCATATATTTTGTATTTTTGAAATTCAATTCATAGAAGTGGTAAAAGTTCTTTTAAATGAAAAAGTTTGTCTTTTAACTACTACTTAGGGTTTTCATTATTCATAAAAAATTCATGGTTTTCATAAAAATACCAAAAATTCAGCCTATGATATATTTGATATTCCAAATTAATTTTTTTTTTCATTTTACCCATTTAAAAACATAGAAGATTAATTAATTAATTTAAATTTAATTCTTGTTCTCAAAACAAAAAACTTGTTTTTAAAAAATAATAACTATCAAAAGATTGACACTTGTTTATGTCAAATTTCAATGTAAAATTAATCCCAATGACCAAAATTGGATTAAATGGTAAAAATATATTCTAATTAAACTTTAAAAACATCTATAATGATAATATAACCATATAAATAAATTTTATTAAAAGGTAGTTTTGAATTAAAATGCAATATTTTTCACTATTCATTAAAAAATGAACTTTATCAGAAAAATACCAAAAAATAAATCAAATTAAAATTAGATTTCCTGATTCTAAAGAAGAATATTATTTTTTCAAATAAAAAACATAAGAGTGACCAAAACTAGATTTAAATAGGGTTCGCCATCAAAAGGCAGTAAACCGATCTTTTAAAAAATATTAGAGTATTTATACTTAAAATTAGATTCATTCAAATTTTAAGACTCTATATTTTATTGGATAAATGTAAAAACCATTTATCAGACATGTATAATCATATTATAGTTAGTTTTGTTCATTCATGACAATACAATGGGTAGGAGGTAGCTACCATTTAAAATAGTATTATATTATTATTTTTCAGTATGACTCAACACTGGGTGTAACATTGGACTTCACAGAAACCCCTTGTTTTACATCAGCTACGTCATCAAACATAGAATACCCATTAAAATAAAATTAATATTTAATTCAAAAATATTAATAAATATGAAAATTTCATATTCTTTATTTTCTTTGGATGTTTCATCCTTCCCCCCTTTTGGAAATTTCATCCTCGGAATTTTGAAATTGGGCTTGGAAACTTCATTGAAAGTCCCACATCAGAAAAAGAGTATATAAAACCATCACTTTAAAAGAAAGAAAGATAATTTCGAAGGTCACCCGAGATAACTCATACATAGATTCCCTGGAAACATGGATTTTTTGGAGAAACTAAGTGTCATGTTCTGAAGCAAAGTGATAGAAAAGATGATTAGGATAAAGAAAACAACAAGAAAACCACAAATTTGTGATGGGTTAAACGGTCATTGGTTTCCCAGTAGGAAAGGTAAACGAAAAACATTTTTGTTTTAAGTTTCTTTTCATAAAGATGGAGAATTTATTTATGAGATTGAATAAGAACATAATGGAACTTAATTATGTGACATGTAGACTTTCATCATTTTCAAAATTTCTACCACAAACTCATCCTTTCTCCAAACGATGAGTATTCAAAATAAATTGGTCACATAAAAAGTGCTAGAATCAACTTATAGAGAAAAACATGATCCACATAATATGAACCATATATTTCCCCAATCTTTACACATTAACCAAAACCAAAATTGGTTACTATGAGATTGGATAATCTCCAAAAGGAAAATACTTTATAAAATGAAATACAACTCTTAATCTCCAAAATTCAACAAAATGTACCCAAAGTTCAAGAAAGACCATTCAATATACAGTTGCCTTTAAAATTCATCAAAATGTTCCAATCTATGATTGAAACCCAAAACTCAGAAGGGTTTAATCACATAGTCTTCCACAGTAAATCTTAACATTTATCTCCAAAAACATCGACTACTCTTAATGTCTCGTACTGAAGTGTAATGAACCTAATAACATATTCTCTATGATAGGTTAATCATTTCAATAAATAACCTAAATCTCCTTACATCCACAATAAAAATATAGATTCACCAAAAATAATATTTCAACCAATACTCCACAAATTAAATCCCATAGTATTCTATTTTCCATAAGCATATAGTGTTCCCAAAAGAGACAATGTCTTCAAAAATAACATTTGTCACATAATCACCAAATCATTTTCCTATATTATGGATGTCCATTTGATAAAACATAATATCCTAAATAAACTAATTATTGATCCATAAAATCATTTAACTAAAATGAAATAGTCATACTAACCAGGGACATCATGTAGTAAAGGGGTAGGCAATAAATCCCAGTCGCACTTTGGTTGTGGGTTCGATTCCCGCAGCTTTGTCCGACACGACGGGTTGTCACACGGTCCTCATGTTGTCCTTTTCCAAATACTATAATATTTTATAACATTAAAAAAATGGGACAACTTCCTCAAAAATAACCATAAAAAATTTTATCCTCAAAGCTTATCTAATACCTTTCATTTTTCACCTTAAAATGTAATAACCAATTATGACCTCTAAAATAACTATGTCTCTTTCTAATATGATAAAGATTATGGTTATGTCACTTATACTTAAATAACACCCTAAACTCTAAAGTTATATAAACTGACGTCTGATACAAACTACTAGGACCCGACCTTAAACATTACATAATATTGAATTAAGTGAATAATTCACATTGAGGATTTTTTTGGTTCAGTGCTTAAGATAATTAAGACCTAACTATTACATATCTAAAATTACAAAGTAGACACTTTTTCATAGATTCCATTTTTTCATAAAATAAAAACTCTTAAAAAAACTTTTCTTTTTCCATGTTTTAGACAACATGACTTTTCCTTGATCCCATCCTTGACACTAGGCATATTTGTGTCCTGTAAAAAAACATTTCAAAATATGGGATGAGCATAAGAAGCTCAGTAGAGGTCATAAAATAAGAAAATAAAACATTATCCAATTAAAAAATACAAATCAATGAAACCCTAAATTTCAATCATAACATTCCTTATGAAATAATAATATTTATGAATAATACAAAAAAAAATAAATCATAAAGGTAACATATGGCTTAAATAACATGCTTACATTGTAGCTTTCACAACTACGTAGGGAGATACATTTGGAATACAAATCACAATATATTTCCTAAATATCTTAGGAGAAACATTAACATTTACCTCTGTCAATTTACCCAATGCATTGGAGATCTATCTCAGGCTCACCCACCCTAGGTTTATCATGGAACCACCCGTATGCATAAACAATTCCCAATAACTATAACATATTCATTACACATAAAACTAGAATTAAGGAAATATAAAATTTCCACATTTCAATCAAAATATATCATTTCAAGATATTGACATAATTAATGCTTTATCATACCATTTTCAAATCCATTTAAAAAAATTAATAAAGAGATTTTTTAATCAAAGAGTCCTATACCAATTTGAAGATTTTGAATGAAATTTTGATTTCAAAAAATTCATGTCCATATAAAAATATTCTTAAAACCATTTTTAAAACATAGATATTATTGTGAAAGGCTTATAAGTATAAATCTTCAAAACAATATATTAGTTAAGGAGTTCTTAACCAAATGAGAGGTTCTTGAATACAAATTATTGAGAAATAAAAATTAATCAAAACATTATAATATCATGAGAATAAATTTATTTATGATATAATATGAAAAATATAGTATATACACTAAATAAAAGTTAATTGGCGCATAACAACAATGAAGTCTCAATGGAATGTAAATTGAGATGAAAACCCTTATGAAGACGGTATCTTTAGATTAAGGTTAAATCAATTACATAACTATTTGTGAAAAATATAAAAAACACAATATTATTAAATATTAAGTGTAAAGCAATCAGAGTTCAATCACACATATTCATAGAATGATATAAACAACAAGTATAATTTTAACCAAAATAATTGAAATTGAGTTATGAAGTTCTCTTACAGAACTTTGACAGCCTAACGGCGTCAATTAAAAATTAAGAATGAGTTGATTGGAGGGAAATGGATCTCTCATCACATGTACATAAAATGTACAGCAATAAGGATATAGAAGAACATATCCCAATATTTGAAAATTTAAATTTAAAGACTTATCATAAAAGATGTTGGGAAAAATCCCTCAAGGTAACGCTGTAGTATTTTTGGGTTGATTGGGTTTGTTTACAAAGAAGGTTTCCATGAAGAATTGTTGAGTTCCAAAGAAGTTGTTGAAAATACATGTTTAAAAAAGAATGATGAAAAACTAAAGGATGATATCCATACAGATCTTATTTTAATATGGAAAAGGCATGAATTTCACGAAGAGAGGCTTCATGATTTCGAATTTGCAAAGACCAGAAGAATGATGGCGGTGATTCTTCACGATTACGTAAAAGTTTTGCGAACGTCAGAGTTGAAGCGCATCGCAGCGGTGAAGGGATTTGCGAGGGAGATTCGCTGCAAAGGCACGAAATAATGTTGATGGTGATTCTCTGTGATTACGACAAGCTCTGTGATCGGAAAATTTCCGCGGTGTTTTTCATTTTTGAGAGAATTCCGGCCGAAATTTCGGAGCTTCGCGATTGGTGATGACGTGGAGCGGACTTCCCGCAGAAGGGTCAAGTGTCGGTGGAATTATCTATAAATAGATGTCGACCCCCTCGAGAGTAGTAGAGAATTTTCAAAGAATATCTTTCGCTCTCATTTCGCGAAGGTTTTTCGCGTAGCCCATGTGCTTCACGAAAGGTAGTTCACGTAGCCCGTGTGCTTCACTAAATGAGGGATTCACGGTGGATATTGTAGCTCCACGAATGTTACGAGCTCCGCGTTGGCTTAGTGACCATTGTGAGGTAAGTTTCTCTTCAACAATTTGAGCTTTGCGAGAGTTCTTCACGAAAGTGCTTCGTGAGAGTGCTTCGTGAAAAGGCAGGAGCTTCGCGAAGGCTTGTTTGAGCTTTGTGAAATTGGGAGCCTCACAAAGTAGGGTGCTTTGCGAAGGTATTTCCAAAATAAATTGCCTAGTATTTAAGAGGCAAAGGGGTATTCGTCAGTGGATGAAAGTTGGACTTGAACAGAGCATCTACCAACAGTTGAGTACGCATGCTCTCAGGCGAATGAAGAGACCTACAGGTCTATAAACTGTGATTGGATCCCTTCCAAGTGCAGTGAGCCAAGGAAAAGGAAGAAGGAAATCCTTTCTATCGATAGTGAGCCAATGAAAGAGAAATAGGGAGTGACACTTGGGAAAGCAATGATCTGACCCTAAACATTGTAAAGGCAGTGAGCCTGGGCATAGAAGTGATCTAGCCCGAACATTATTGTAAGTGAGCCTTAGTGGATTTAGTAAAGCAGAACATCGTTGTTTTCTACTCCTTGGACATAGACCAGTGAGGGTGAACCAATTAAAAATCAATGTTTCTGTCTTCTTGCTTCACTGCATTGCATTTAAAGAATCATCATCAGATAAAGAGGAAACAAGTGGTCATAATAAAAACACCAGAGAAAACAAAGACACCCTTGTAATAAAGAGGTCAGAATCCAGTGGGGCAGGAAAAATTTTGAAAAAGAATATCCATACCCTGATTCCCCCCCCCCCATCTCAGAGTATATAGGCCCCTATTGGTCCTAACAAAAGAAATATTTGACTAAAAGATGAGGGTGAAAGGTTCCCTTACTGACATGGTAACTTACGAAACAAAAACCCCATGAAGGAAGGATCATACAAATAAGATATATATACCCATAAATTAAATTATATTACACTAATAATACAATCATGTAAAGTAAATACACCACCCAAATGGAAATAGTAGCAATATAGCATGAATCTCACAAGAATAAAAAGTTAGATCAAAACCCCTTACCACATAGCAATCGATCGATTCGTATGACCAAAAATTTATAACCACCAAATTAATAACATAATTACATGAATATAAATATAATAATGATAATATATAACAATGTTTAGTAAAAAATTCACCACATGCAATAAATAAGTGGCGAACAATGGAAATCTCATGAAATTAAAAGTGAGATAAGAAACTCCATACCACATTGTAATTAATCGAGTCGTATGAAAAAAAGTTAATAACCAAAAAATTAATCATAAAATACCATGAATATAAATATAATAATGATAATATATAACAAATGGTAGTACATAGTACACCAAATGCGAGGAATAATTGGTGAACAATGAAAATCTCACAGAATTAAAAGTGAGATAAAAAAACTCTTTACATCCTGTCCGACTAGACCATTCATTCTTTAATATCCTGAATTACTAAATAAAGTTAATTTATACTTTCATAATAACCTTTTCATGTATATTCTTCCTTTTATATCACTTATTACCATGTTATAAACATTAGGCAATCATTTAAGTTAATAATGGTCATTTTGTTGATATTAGGCACTAGAGTAAAAAATGAACATATTATAATTACAAGTTGTTCATGTGGTCAAAATTACATTATATATATAATAAAATTCATGATTTAGATATCATATATATTATATATATCCAGTATATGTATGTATTTATAACATTACAAAACATTTGTAGACAAGAAATGAAATGCACTGTTCATTGAGATGGTAAGTCGTACGTACGCATGAATACTACTTTCATTTCTATTTCATATTTAATGTAATAAGAACATAATTATAAATAGGTATATTATAATTCCAGTATTATATGATATATAATTTTATTAACTCCTTCTTTTATACATTCCACGCATGGAATGAACGAGTCATATAACTTTGAGGGGCGATAGTCTGTATTTCTTCAAATCAAATTATCATGTTTAACCATTTTGGAAACCATAAAGGTATGACATAAATGAAAAATACAGAAGTATATAGATAATATAAATATAATATATATCAAATATAAATATAGTTCCATCATAATTTCCACCATAAGAGGTGGTAGGATAAGATTGACAATCATCATTTCGTGAGGCAGTAGTTCGCCGTCCATGGAAACATTGTGTTCTTTACCTATTAGACAGAGGTGTGTGTAAGTGTAGTTTGAATCTTTATCATAACAAAAACATAGTATATTTAGGATACTAGTTTTTTTATCATATAAATGAATAAAGAAAATTTTGTGGGTTGGAGAAGTAAAATAAAAGAAATAAACTTAAAATAATACCTTACCTTTAAATAGGTTAACTCCCTTTGGTTTGAACAAAAAGGATTTCATGAAGTGACTTCTGCCTAAGGTAAGTATTTTAGGTGTAAGAGAGGGATCATGAGAGCTTATTTGGGCAGATATTGTATGATCCAAAGGGTTTGATAGGTGTGAGTAATGTGTTAGAGGTGAGGACTTTTTATAAGGGGGAGGGGCTCTTTAAGAGAGTTTGAAAATATTATTTTATTATATAATGATTTTTGGTTTGTAAAGGTCGAAACCTTATTAAAGTTGAAGATAAGATGACTCTTGTTCGAAATAAAATAATCCAATAAGAATTTGATAGGATTTGGATATTGTTTTAATTTTTATAATCTTATTTATGTAAATTATACAATAATGAGGTAAACACTGCATCATTATTGTGCCATAAATAATTTTATTTATTTTATGTCTGAAAATTATAAATAAAATAATATGATGTATAAAATATATTTAGATTTATAATTAATATTTATAGTGAAATATATCAATTATATAAACCCATATTAAAATTGTTTTTGAAAAACAATACATGTTTATGATATTTTTATTTTTTACTTTAAATAAAAATTTATCAATGTCATTATCTTACACAAAGGGCATTCAAAGGTGAACTTTCTTACCCAATGAATTTCTTGGTCGAAAATTTCTCATAAAATAATGTTAGGAAAAGTTTTAATGTAATTTTATATTATTACAATATTATTTTTACCTTGAATTACTCTATTTACCTTTAGCCGTGGTAAATAAAAGTCACATGTTACTATTCACCAAAAATTATTTTCATATTATTGTAACAAATTTTACTTACTGATAAAAAACATGTATTTTAGATTTTAAAAATTCTATTCAAAGAAGTGGTAAAATTTCATTCAAATGAAAAAGTCTATTTTTTAACTATTACTTAGTGTTTTCACTATTCATCCAAAAATTGAAGGTTTTCAGAAAAATACCAAAATTTCTGCCTAATCTATATTTTATATTCTGAATTCAAAAATGTTTTCTATTTTACAAAATTCAAAACATAGACGTTGAATTAATTAATTTACAATTAATTCTCGTTGTCAAAACAAAATACATGTTTTTAATAAATAATAACTATCAAAAGATTGACAATTGTTTATGTTCAATTTCAAAGTGAAATTACATCCAATGGAAAATATTGGACTAAATGGTAAAAATATAATCTAATTACACTTTAATACCATTCTAAAAGATAATCAGACTATAAAAATTAATTAGATTAAAATGCAGTTTTGAATTAAAAAGCCATATTTTTCACAATTCATTAAAAAAGAAATTTTTTGAAAAATACCAAAAAATTACCCAAAGTAAATTTTTATGTCCCAAATCTAAATAAGAATTTTATTTTTTCAAATAGAACATATAAATGTCACCAAAAATTTATTTAAATAGAATTCTCCATCAAAAGTCGGTAAATCAACCTTTTAAAGAATATAAGAGTATTTATGCTTAAAATTTGATTCATTCACTTTTTAAGCCTCTATCTATTATTAGATAAATGTAAAAATATTTAAAAAACATGTATAATCTTATTGTAGTTAGTTTATCTCATTCCTGCCAATACAATGGATAGGTGTTAACTACCATTTAAAATAATATTATATTATTATTTTTCAGTGTGACTTAGCATGGTGTGTAACATTAGACTTTAATGAAACCCGTTGTTTCATATTGGGTATGCCATAGAAAATAGAATCTCCTTTAAAATAAAATTAACATTTAATTCAAAAATATTAATAAATATGAAAATGTCATATTCTTTATTTTCCTGGGATGTTACAAAAACTCAAATTGTGTTTTTGTGAAATATATAGTTTCAATAAAAACATACATTTGATGAATTCAATATTTTTTTAAATAATTTTTTTAGTAAAATATTCTTATTAAATAAATTTTATTTTAATATAAATGATAATATAATTTAATAAATTCAAATTTAATTTCTATAAGTGTTCAAAAACAATTATCGTTGTAAAATTAAGTATTTTTCAATTAATGAATATTTTGATTTAAAAGTTAAAATTCTAATATATATAGTTATTTTTATAAAATAGATAATATTTTTGAAATCATAATCTTATAATTAACCAATGTTAAAATTTTCATACTTTTATGACATAATTGAATTTTTAGGAAAAAATTAAATATGTTACAAATACACATTTTTTATTATGAAATCCTAAAATCCCAAGAGTTATATAATATCTAATATAAATATAATGTTTAAAAAAATTTCATTTCCACTTTAAACTAATTTTTTTTTGGAATTTATTGGACTATTTTTATAATTCTTTAAAGAATCCTCCAAAACTCATAATATATTTTATGGTTTTAAAATATATTCATTCTAAACATGACTCACTTCTACATCACCAATTATATTATTTAAATGATTATGTTTCTTATAATTATAAAATATAAAAAACCACTTCTTTGAATGAAACCATTTTCTAAAACTATAAAAGGCATGGGTTTTTATTTATATTATTATATAGAGTCCAAAACCTTTTTTTAGAAAATAATAAAGAATTCTCCTCTCTTTTATTAATAAAAACCCACCAAACATCCAACTTATTTTCAGAAAAAATATTATAGGAATTAAATATCCCTATACATATATAATTCCTTCCCATGGTGTTCCCATGCTCTTAAATAATATCCCCTTAATATTTTAGAAGCATCCAACCATGATATGAGATTTATCCTTTTCCTTTCCATTGAAGTACCAACGTTGTATTTAGCATTTTGAATCTCAATTGATTATGTTGTCATGAATTTATAAATATCACATAACTTTCCAATTTATATTATAATAATTATAAATCATTTATCACCTCTTGTTATAAACTTTACCTAAGCGGATACTAGGTTGAAGTATGAGATTCTCTCCTCCTCCACCTCTTCATTCAAGAACTCTATCTGAATTATTCCCTTTTGATTTAAAATTTTCAATGTTGTAAATTTTTTATACACATCAATTTTCTATCCTTATTATTTTTATGTAATGTTAGACCAAATTTCACTCTCATTTATCCCTTCAATGAATAATTATATACAACTATTATGTGGTAGAAATTCTCCTACGATTTTCCGTGCCAAAAAACTATGTAGTGAATACCCATCCCCATTTCCACTCAAATGTATTCACCAAGATATACAAATCCATAATTTATTAGGGACATCCACATATATAACCCACATTCCTTAATCATGAGGTTAAATTTTATGAATAAAATTATTATATTTAATGATCTATGTGGCACACAAATGCATGTACATGATATAAAAGAGACGGGTGGACCATGAATTATATTGACCTCCAATGGATTGGGTAATGTTTTTATCTCATGATAATTATCTATGATAATGTTAGGTTATCTTAATAACCAAATTTGATTATTTTTATGGGGATATCCTTGACTTATGTTTTTGATATCATGTTATATATTGTTTCTACATTCCCATAATGCCTTTATGTTATCATCTTATTTCATTATTTAATGTTTAGGATTATGATTATCAACCTTATTATGTAACCCTGATATTACTATTGACTCAAATGTATTTAATTACCATATTATATGACTTAGTTATTCCCTTACTGGGATATTTAGATCACCTCTTTCTCATGTACACCCCCGAGTTAACCTACAAAGTGTTAGAAGGGAGATAAAAATTTAAAAGAATGTTAAAAGGTTTTATGTGTTTCTATATGTAATAAATCATGAAATAAATTTAAACAAAGACATGGGTTTTCATATTCTGTATAAAAATAAATTTGTAGCTATTTTTTGGGACTATGATTACAAAACCCGAGTAAAAGACTCAGGGATAAGTCTAAACATTGGAAAACAACCCTAAATTTTGGTAATGTAGGGGTTAAATGATTTCCAAGAAAATAATTCCATGTATAGATAACACAAGTGGATATGGATATTTTACAGTTTATCATAGGATAATAACCCTGAAAAGGTTGTATTAGGATTTGAATCAATCATCTCCTGGGGTGCCATAAAGAGGCCTTACTGCACACCAGGGCTGCCACTCTCGGAGGACATTCTTTGGTAAATTAACAAGATCCTTACATTCCAATATAAAGGGAACAAAAATACCCATAAAATTTCATCTAAGGAAATTGACTATGTATAACATAGATTGAATCCTATACATTCTTATGTTAAGGAATATATGTCTTCTATGAGTTATCCCTTAAATGTACAGATTTTCCCTTTTATATTTGTAATTGTTTGAATATTATCAACCCGAAGTCTATTTTGGTTAAAGTAAATGATCAAAACCAAAATCAAATAGTGAAAGGTAGACTTATCACCCATGGTTCTATACATTATTTCATATCTTGCAAGTTTAGTATAAAAAACTACTTCAAAACAGGGATGGGGAGTTATCGGTGAAGATGGTAAATGGGTAAATTATTGTATCCCAAGCATATAACTCACACCCTATCAGAATTTGTGGGATTAATTCCCTAGAAAACCTTTTGATGATACTTTTAGTTGAATTCGATGCTATTCTGGGTCTGGATTGGCCTTCATTGTATAGATCCAACACAAATTTCCAAGAGAAGGAAATCAACCTTTGTATTGAAAATTGATCAATGATTCTATAAAAGTGCAAGGAAGGGGATGAATCTATTTTGTTATCATCATATCATGAACTGATATTATTTCATCAAGAGAATTATTATCTATCTAAAATTATTTATAGTTGGGGAAAGAGAATCCTTGATGAGATTCCCATTATATGGGAACTCACCGATGCATTTCTTAAAGAATTGTATGGTCTTCCTCCAACCATAGAGGTTGATTCCTCAATCAAACTTATATCCAAATATTCAAAAATATCCAAAAAATCCATATAGAATATCCATTTTTGAACTTAAATCACTGATGAAGAAAATACAACACAATATGAATAAATCATTTACATGCTGAAGTGCTTTACTATGGAGTGCAATAGTCCTTTTTATTAAGAAGAAGGACGGTCCAATGTGCCTATACCGTGAATTTTATGAATTAAAATGATCATTTTAAAGAAAAATAATCATTTACCATAGATTTATGTCTTTCTCAATCATCTATGTGGATCCCAATACTTCTCCATGGTGGATCTTCAGCTGAGATATTGTCAAGTAAAGGTGAAGAAGGGGGATATACCCAAAACAAATTTTCATACAATGTATGAGAATTATGGGTTCATAGTGATTCAATATAGACTTAGTAATTCTCCATATAGCTAAATAGACAAGATGAATAGTGACTTTAGGGATTCCCTTAATATTTTTTTGTTGTCTGTATAAATGATATTATTATCTACTCCAAAAGATTGGAGAAACATGAGGATCGTTTGAATGATATACTAATAACCTTACAAATGGAAAAGTTATATGACAATAATAGTAAATGATAGTTTTGGATGGATAAAATATTATTTTTGGGGAATGTTATCACAAATAATGGGATATATATGGATCATTTAAAAAAAAGGCAATTGAATATTGGCCTATAGCAACATCTATAATGAAAATCGATAGTTTCCTTGGATTAGGTGGGTAATATTTTTGATTTGTGAGAAATGTATCATTATTTTAAAGCCCAATAACCAAGATAACTTATAATGGAGTAAATTTTATATGGACCAGTGAATACAAGGAGATATTTAAAGAGTTTAAGAAGAGGTTAATCATTGAACATGTGCTCACCTTACTCACTAGTGGGGAAGGTTTTTTGGTCAAAAGTGTTTCTTACAAAATGGTATTTGGTTATATACACAATAAAAATGATTAAGTGATAGCTTAAACATTCCACCAATTAAATATCCCTGAGAAAAACAACCCATACCATGTTTTGTAATTTGATATAGTGATCTTCACACTAAATAAATGGCGATATTATATCTATGGGGAGAAGTGTAACATATATTGATCATAAATGCCTCAAGTATATATTTAGACAAAAGAACCTCAATATGCACTAATAAAGGTGGTTTAATCTGATTAATGATTATGATTATTCAATCCATTACCATACCAGGAAGGTGAAAAAATTGGAAGTTTCTCATAATAGAAAGGATCCCTCAACCCCATCCATGATGAGGATTTAAAGGGAGCCAATCTTATTACAGATAAAAATGACAGACCAGGAAATAATAAATGGATTTCATCATTTCTTTCTCAAATAACTATTCAACCATTAATTATTGAGATGTTAAAGGATTTCCAAATATATTTTGTGGTGATATAGAAAAAGGTAGTGAATATTTTTGAGATTAGATTTATTAAATATGGATTTATATGGTTCAAAACTTAGATATGTGTCCAATAGAAACCATAAATAAATTCGGAACTTCTAGATAATACGTAGAGCTTATCCTTTTCTAATAATCTAGGAACACCAGATGTATAGATATATAAATATTTGTTTTGGTGGGATAACATAAAGATGGTGATTTTATAATTTCTATACTAATGATTGGTATGTCAACATGTTATAGATTAATGACATATTAAAAAAGGTATGATGAAACCATTTCCTATACTAGTATGAAAATGGGAAAACATAACCATGAATTTCATCATTGGACATCATCGAAAATATAATGATAATAAATCCATTTAGGTGGTATTTAATCATATTACAATGTCAACACATTTAATTTCTATCATGGAGGATATATCATTTGACCAAATTACCATGATATACTTAAGATAAGTTCTAGGACAGTATAAAGTGGCACTATCCATTAAAAATGATCAAAATTTGATTTTTACCTTACGGTTTTGGAGAATCCTTCAGTATGAATTGGATATAGAGCTACATTTCAATACTACTTATCACTATCAGAAATATGGCCATGCTAAGAGAACCATTCAAACTCTAAAGGATATATTGAGATCATGTTCAATAGATTTCCATGGATATTTCGATCAACACATTCCCCATGAAGAGTTCTTATATAACAACAGTTTCCATTCTAGCGTTAAAATTTCTCATTATGAGACTCTATATGGAAAGAGGTTTTGGAATCTGATATACAGGGATAATTATGGAGTGTAGAATTTAATGGGACTAGATCTTATCTAAGTGATGATAGATAAGATTAAAACCATTCATCTTCATATGAAATCCATAAAATCTTGGTATAAATTCTATGAATAAAATCATTGAGGAGGCCTAAAATATGAGGATAAAGATAATGTGTTCCATCATATATCATCATGAAATAATTTCTTGGGGATTGAGAAGAAGGTAAATCTTTTTCCTAGATATATCAATCACATTGAGACCCTTGATCGCATCACTATTTTTTCTTATTCACTACCACTACCATATAACCAGTCATAAGTACATTATGTGTTCCTTATATCCCACTTAAAGAAGAACATACCAAACCCCACACATGTACTAAATATAGATTTGGTATCCTTGGAGAATGATATTTCATACACAGATAACACAATGAAGAATTTTGATCCTAATGACAAAGTTATATGATACAAGAAAAGCCACATGGATAATTTTCTGTAGTAGAACTACAAGTTTGAGGAAGAAACATGGGAACTCAAAGAGGTGATGAAACAAATGTACCCTCATATGTTTGAGAATTTGAAATGAAATTTTCTGGGTGAATTTTAAAATGTTAATAGAATGCAATTAATTGAAGTTTAATAAATAAATTCCATATTCAAATGAATAAATTCCTTGTTAATAAATGTAGTTATAGAAAAAAATGAAACACTTTCGTTATTTTGGATAATTATAAGTTATATGATGCCAGGTTCAAAAAACTATTAAGCATCATAACCACTGATAATGTATCCATTTTACAATTATTTTCATAATAAGTATATATTAAGGGTTATGATAAATCCAATTGACACATACAAAAGAAGTGATGACCTTGAACAGTAAGATCGTACCCAATGAAGCCCATTTATTAGAAATTTTGAGGGTGATAGAATAATTGGGATTTCACCATGACCAATCCCAAGACATGATTTGAAAACAAAACCATAAATAAAACCGTTAATGGGAGATGTCAATCTTTGTGATATCACAAACCAAACCTTGTTCACTGAACCACCCCAAGAAAGTGTCACTAATGCACACCTTACTGTTTGGGTGTACACAGGTGTAATAAGGTGTTATGAGTCTAGACTCTAATAATATGAATTTATAAATTTTTTTAATAAAATAATTTTTAAAATTATCCATTTTTATTATTATTTTATAAATGATTTAATAATTATTAGATAAAAATTAGATTTTGACATGATGATAATCTATTTTTATTTTTGTGAAATATATTATTTCAATAAAAACACTCTCATGGTGAATTAAATAATTTTAGTAGAAAATTTGATTTTTAAAAAATATTCTTATCAAATAATATTTATTTAAATATAAATGAAAATATAATTTTATGAAGTAAAAATGTAATTTTTATAAGGGTTTTGAAAACTATTATCAATAAGAAATGGAGTATTTTTTAGTTAGTAGATATTTTGATTTAAAAGTGTAAATTATCATATTTGGAGAATTAATTTAATTTAATAAATATTAATATTGAAATATTGATGTCAAAATTATCCAATGGTGATTTTTTTTAAAATTTTATGTGACAATCAAAATTTTTTATAAAATTTAAATAGAGTATAAATATTAATTATTTGTTATGATATCATAAAATCATACGATTGATTTAATAAAAACAATAATGAGAATCAACGAACAAAATTAGGTTTCCCCTTAAAATTAATTTATTCTTGAGGTTATTTTATTAATTTTATAATCCATTAATGAATCCTCTAAAACCTATATTATATTTAATGTTTTAAAAGTAATTATTTATTAAAATTAATAACTTCCACATTAATAATGACATTATTTAAATGAGTTTGGTTATTAAGATTATAAATTTTTTTAAACAACTTATATTTGGTAGAAAACATTAGAAAAAAACATGAGAATATTTGTGGTTTTGATTATTTTTTTATAGATTCCAAAACCTAAGATAAAAAAATAGCATTATCACGACTTTTTGTATAAAAACATAGCCAACCTCCCAATCCTTTTCACTAAAAAACTTTTATAATGAATTTAAAATCCCTATACCTATATAAACCCTTACTAATGTGTTCCATTACCTTAATAAGATTCTTCTAAGATTTTAGATGAACCTTCTCAAGGAATGAGATTTCTCTCTCTTCTTTTTCATTGAAGCACTTTTTTTATTTATCCTTTTGAATATTAATTTTTTTTGTTTTATGGATTTAAAAATAAAAATTTACTTTAAAATTTATTTTATTATAATGGGATATCATTAATTACCTATCATTATAACCTTTACTTAAGCTGTTACTACATCATAGTAAGTTATTCTCTACTCTTATTTATTTATGTACTCGCATTTAATTATGCCCATTCGGTTTTTAATTTTCAATGTAATAATGGGTTTTAAATAAAAAATTATTGTACTTGTGATTAGAAATTAATTATAGACCACCTTTAATTCTCATTAATCCATTCCTTTAATAATTAAGTACATTTTTCATGTGGCTGAAATTATCCTGCAATTTTCCATGCCAAATATTTACATAGTGAACACCCATCCATGATTCCACTCAAGGGTATTCACCTAGATGTACATATCATTCAATGATTACGGAAATACATGTATGTAAAACACATAACTTAATATTGTGGTTAAATGTAATGGATAACATTCATGTGTTGTATGATCCTCTGGCACAACAATGCATGTACATGACATTAATGTGATAGGTGGGCCCTAAATTACATAGCCCACCAATGAATTGTGTAGTGTTTTTATCTCATGACATACCATTTATGGTGCATGATATATTTTCATAAGAACATTATGTTATGATTTCTAGGTATTCATCCTTGAATAATGTTTATGATTTCATTTTTTATATTGTTTCCATGTTCCTATTTTGTGTTTATGTTATCATTTTATATAACACTTTAATGTTAATGTTTATGATTCTCAACCATCTTAGTTACCTTGATTTGAATCTATAATCACATGTACTTATATACCTTAGGATATGCTTTGATTATTCCCATAATAGAATTTATAGTACACCCCTTTCTTATTTACATACTGAGGTTGTGTCATGCCTTTTTAGAAGGGTGAGGAAATTTTTTAAGCATGTTAAGAAGTTTTAAATAATGTTTTTGTATCACTATTTTATGTTAGTATTATATGTAATTAATTTACTAAAGACGCCAGGCCTCCCAATCTTCAGGTATTGTATTATGTGTGTCTCTATGTAATAAATCATGAAATAAAGTGTATAAAATAAATGATTTTTCATAACATTGGTAGATATATATTTTATGTATTCTATATTTAAAATAAAAAATAATGTTGTGTTTATGAAAGGATATATTATATTTAATATGATACAAAAAAAAATTTAATGAGTAGGATAAATTTTCATCTATGATATGTTGGTTTATTAGTATACATAGTATTGATTAATGGATTTTAAATCAATGATAAATCAAGGTAATCACAAAAAGGCTTGGATAAGAATTCATCCAATATTATTCATTTGGATGGGTCAAACCTATGGAGACTCACTATTTTATGTGGTTTTCACTCTTAGTGACTCTATCCCTTCACAACCTACATTAATTTTTAATTTGTACACACCCAAGGACTCTCATTTTAATATATACAGTCCAAAATCATGGAATGACTCCTTGTTAAACTACATCACCACCACCACAAAACATAAAAAATCGATTAACATGAATAAAAACAATTCCAAATTACATGTTATAATATCCATACATTATCATGTATTCTAAATGGTTTTGAACCTCAAAATCAATTTTCTTTTATTAGGATACTACATAAGAAAGTTATTTGGAATGAAAACACAATATATATATACATAAAAAATTGCCACTAGTTTTAACTCAATTAATATCATAATGAGTAAATAACCACTACCCACATTGATAAAATTCATTATATATTAATAATAATCAAGTGTGAGATGGAATTATTATCATGAACATAATAGAAACACAGTTCAATTAGGCCTCAACATCCACCACATGTTTTTTACATTCATACATCCTTTTATACACATAATCTATGTTTGTTTAGGGTTTTTTAAGATATTAGAATACCATCACAAATATCATCTCATCCCCAGAATATAAACTTGATTTCATATAAAAAGTAAATGAAACCATTTATTTACATAGATTGAGTGGAATATGTCACAACCACTTTCCATGTTGAACTTTCACATGTTGAGTTCAATGAATTACTGCATAAATCATTCTTGGTTTTTCTTATATCAATGGTAACACAATTGAAATTTTTCTCAATATGGAACAACTTGTGAAAAAATTCATAAAATATCATCTCTCATTACTAAAGGTTTATTAGTTAACATATCATTATTCAATAAACAAAATTCAATATGGATTTATTTAGACAAGAAAATACCTAAATGAAATGTTTTCCATAAAAAAATGTACAGTGTAGACCAAATGGAAAGTATGAAACCAATGAATCATTTTAAAAAAATATTCCTTTTATATGCATAAATTTTAGATTATGTGCATGATCCATTTGGACATTAAATGAGAGAGAAAAGATTAGAATTCTGGGGATTTTTTAGGATCCTTGAAATGATAGGAAAAGAATATGTGCACAATAGTGACTTTTTGTGTACAAAACCAACATTTGGATGCCACAGTTCATTGCTTGAGAAAGGTAACAAGAAATCACTGTATCACATGACCCTGACCCTGCTATAATGCCATGGATACTGTGCAACAAAATTTTTTCCAATAGGTTGTGTGCTACTGGCCACCCATATAATCTATAAATATAACCTTAATCCCAATTTTTTGAGGGAGATATCTGAAAGATGAAGGTTCATATCTAGCTCATACCAATATCAATTTCATGAAATTATACAGTCCATATGGATTATGCAAGTAGATAATTTTCCTGTCCAACCTCCCATAGACCCCAATAAGCATTGTCCCATACTTTATATCTCCTCACACAGTATCCCTTATTGAAATTTGGGTTCACGCAAGATAATATTCCTTTGTTCCACCATAATTTGTATTTAATATCAAAAATATTATATGAATACACCCCCAAGACATATGATGTTGTCCTGTTCTAGAGACCAAGTCTGATGAAAACCCATTTTCATGAAGTGCAATCGAATTTTAGGTAAAAACATTCAGGTCCTTAACACCATGCCCCCAAATATTCAACTGATTCTTGTACCATTACCCTACCTATTTCTCTTAAAAATAGGTACCTTAAGGAATTTTATTTATAATATTAGGTACCATAACATTGGGACCCCTGTTTCCCACTCCCAAATGATAGTCTTTACACCATGCCTCTCCCAAAGGTGCATTAGCAGTAGACTTGTAATCCCCAATGGTGGGATCATAATGGGAGAATACCAACCATTCCTGGTAGAGAGGCCTTAAGTATGATATTCCACTCCCACTCTCCTAGGAATAACCCCCTAAAATATCTGAGTTTTCTGATATAGAAACAACTAGATACACATTCTATAAACAACATGAAAATGCATGACAACTTCTTCAACACATGACATTAAATTGTAGCCTTAACCCTTGTGATGAACACAAGATTCTCCATGTATGGTCATCATGGAAAACCACCTTGTACCCCAACATGGGATGATCCTCATACTTTGTCTATCCATTTATGTTAGTCCAAAACCATCCCTCATTAATTTCCCTTCTATAATAGGAGTGTCCTTACCACATTATGTTAAACTGCATGGAGAAACTCAATTTCTAGCAGACAAACTAGGCATGAGATTACTTATTTTTTCCATTCTATTCATTACCACGAATCACATTTAAAGGGGCTAGATGATTTCAAGTGTTTATCAACTGAATATTAAATCATGACCATAAAGAGGTTTATGAATGTATTTTTATTAAAGAACTATATATGTGCATTTTTCTAGAGGATCATTAAGAAATTTCAATTTTCATGATTTAAGAGCATTGATGAACATGATAAATGGATCGGATGTTTGGGATCCTATATTGTGGTGTAAAGAAATTCTAGGAAAGATTTACATTCTGGTTTGGAGGAAGATAAATACACAGCTATCTTAAGATGATAATGTACAACAGAAGGGGGTTACTAGGGCCTCTCGTTATCATTGAAGTTCTTATCCACATCAAGAAACTATAACAAATCATTAATTCTAGGGTTATTGGGACTAGGAGAAATTGAGTTCTTTGTTGTAGATACTTGGTATTCAAAGTCCCAGCTATTCAATACTGGTCATTTTGGAGTTTTGGAATTAGGGTGTTTGTCTGCATAGTGCAGAGGCAATGGTGAGAGCAGTGGTGATCGTAGTTGTTTAGTTGTCCCTATGGGATGCAAGGAACAAGTAAAGACCTGATATATTAGCTTAATTCTCCTATATAAAGGTTTGAACGAAGATCCTACTGGTTGAAACGGTTATTCTATTAAATGGTGGGTTTTTACTTATTTGTTTAATGGATTTCTATATAGAAATGGAAAAATTATGGATGTCCACTATGGAAGGACGATTACATGGATCAAGTGGAAACATATTTGTTCCATTCGTAAATTAAATTCTAATGGATCATAAACCTGGAGGAGATGAAGGGGTGACATGGTTAGTGACAGTTGGGGTTCAGTTATGTTGGGATCAAACTCTTACTATAGTTTAGGGAATTTTATCAGTGTATAAGCCATATCTAGGTTTCCTAGTTTAATCATATATTTATTCTATAATATACAACTTTCTGATGTCAAATCAGATTCTGCAATCATGGTGGGTTTCATTCAATGTAAGTAAAATCCCCCATGAAAGCTTATTTATTCTATCAAGAGGTGCATACTTCTTGTTGATCAGTGGATATAGGTCATCCATACATAGAGGGACTGTAACTTTTCTACTGATGCACTCGCTAACAAAGGTAGCTATAATAATTCACTAATTATCTACATTGATTTTGGATCCTTACCAGATGGATGTATGTTTTTTATGAATGGTGATGCTCTTGACCATCACAATATCCACCCCCCATGAGTGAGAGAGATTTGGGAAAAAACAATTTAATAAAAAAACAGTTATTTATAAAAACTGCATGGGTTTTGATTAATTTTCCTAAATAGGGTATACAAGACAACAGAATGAGGAACTACAAAAAATGAAGGTTATTCCAATGGTTCTAAACTAATGGTATAGGTTGGGAAACCATTGGTATAGACAATACCAACAGTTTTCTAAACCGTAGGAGAGTAATCCATGAGGAAATCCCTATACCAACTGTTTGATCTAAACTATTGGTATAGGCCACTGTATGTATTGATTTACCAATGGTTGTAGGCTAACCATTGGTATATGTTTGTATAGAATTTTTACCAGTGGTTTCATTGAAGCCGTTAGTATATATTGAAGACTAAACACTATACCAACATTTTAAAAAACCGTTGGTATAGTTTTTTAATTTTTCTCAAAGTATACCAACGGTTTAAAACCATTGGTATTGTGTATTTCCAGACCTATTTCACAATAGCCCCTCCATTATCCACTCCATTATACACCTACATAAAAAATAGCACAAAAAACACATACAAATAGGCTTAAAATGGCATAAAAACACCTACAATAGCACCCAAAATACTCATAAAACCATCAAACTCATCCAACAATGTCATGTACTACAATTCCCTATTTCAATCTTCATATGAAAAAAATCTTATAGTATAGTTTAATAACAGTTTAAATAACACAAACATTATTTACAGCCATTTCAATATTCATATGACAACCACTATTCCAGTAGTAATTCACCTCACCCCGGCCCAACCCCGCCAAACAAAACAACCCCCACCCCCCCCCCCCCCACCTCCCCATCAAATTCTAATAGGTAGAATAGTCTGAGAAATACTTATTAGAGTTGAAAAAGAGTTTGAAATTGGCTCAAATCCCAATTTTTTTTCTGATCATATATTTGGGTATTTAATGATTTGTTATTCATTTTGTATTGAACATGTATTTTTTATAATATATGGTGAAAAGGAATTTTCTTAGGAGTCTAATCACTTATGACCCCATCAGGGAAACTACCGAACTCAGGAAAAAGAGTTTGTGACTATTGTTAATGAGTGTAAATTTTAGAGACACCACCTCTTGGATTAGAGAAATGTAATATATACAAACTTAATGTCATAGAAATATAATTTAATCTAATATAACCTAAATCATTTTTAGATGTGTTGGATAAAATACATGTATATGTTCAAATTTGTAATGAAATATGTTCTTTGTAATGGAAATGTCAGTTCTGATGCACTAAGAAGGAAGATGAAGGAGGTAGGGGTGTTAATGTTAGATATTGGGTGAATGGTAATGGATTTTTTTGGTAAACTCTATAGTGGTAATAACATAATATACTTGAGTATTGGTTTTTATACACATAGTGATCATGTCCAAATTGGATGAATATGTGGATGTTGAACATTTTTTTGATCTAGAGTGTGTCGTGATTCATATGAGGTTAAAAAAAACAGTCCCCTTCCAGGATGGGTTATAGTCATACATGGTGTACTACTGGTTAATGTAAGGGAGACACTTCTTTATTCCATGATAAAAATAATTGATGGGACCATTTCATGCCTAATAGAGAGAATAAAAGTGATGACACATAATATCCTCAAAAAAACTTGGACCCAACTGAATCATTCCCCAGATACCATCATTAACCCAACCATCCTACCATAGGACTTTTACAAGTGGCAGCATATTCCCTCGCTACACTTTCTTAATGTTGTGAAATAAAATCCCTCAATTTTTGAAATTGTTAGGTTTTTGGGGATTATAATAAGATCTTTTGACAACGAATGAACACTAAAATATGATCTATCCTCAAACACAAGCAATATTTATAGAAAATGGAAAACATCTAAAAATGGATTTTACCTGGGAGTGGTTTTCTTCTTCCTAAATCTAAAAATAAAGTTTGATTATGCATGCTATGAAACTAAATTTGAAAATGGGGTATGGAAACATACCCATGGTTCCATGGTCGTTAAAAAAGGTGTAATGTATGGAACTCTTTTCTTGATTTAAAATTTCGGTAGAACTGAAATGATCATAATTTCAACTTGTGATGGTTTAGAAGAATGGAACTGTATGTTTATTGACCTTAGTGAGAATAATATTAATGTTCTTAAGTCTATGAACACTAAATGGTACAAATATGGTGTGATATATTGATTAGAGTAGGATTACACCACATCAGGCCTCGGCTTGAGGTGGGGTTGACTCGTACATGTAAAAAATGATCAATGTATTGTTGTCCTAAAGTATCAACAAAATCCAAAAATGTTTCTTCAGTTTTCCATATGTCAGTTGTTGTTTTCACTTAAAATGTTGTTCATTTTAAAAAAAAGTGAGATATTTAGAGTGATACTGGCCACACTGTGTCGTGGATGGAGGTAGGTTTGAATCATACACATCACAAATGACACATCTATCATTTTCCTAAATAATTACTAAAATATGAAAGCGGCTGGTCTGTTTTCTGTAAGAAAGTTGTTGTTTTCAAATAAAACCATGTTCATTTTCAAATAAAAGAGAGAAAAATTGAGTGATACATGCCACACCATGCATCGTATTTAGGAGGGGTTGACTCGTACATGTCACAAATGACTCATGAATCGTTTTCATAATGTATCAACAGAATCTGAATGCGTTTGGTTGGTTTTCCGTATTCCAGTTGTTGTTTTCACTTAAAATGTTTTCCATTTCAAATAAAGGTGTGAAACTTTGAGTGGTGTCAACCACACCACACCTCAAATTGAGGCTGGGATAACTCGTACACATCACATATGACCCAGGGATCATTGTACTAAATTATCAACACAATCTGAATATGTTTGGTTGGTTTTTCGTATCCAGTTGTTTTTACATAAAATGATGACCATTTTAAACAAAAGAGAGATGGTTAGAGTGATACTGGCCACACCATGGCTAATATTGAGTCAGGGTTTACTCGTACACATTACATATGACCCATGGATCGTTTTCATAATGTTTCAATAGAATCCATATGCGTTTGGTCAGTTTTCTGTATGTCATTTGTTGTTTTCACTTAAAATGATGTCTATTTTAAACAAAAGAGAGACACATTGAGTGCTGCCGACCGAACCATGCCTTGTATTGAGGTGGGGTGTACTCATACACATAACATATAACCCATGTATTTTTTCCCTAAATTTTCAATAGAATCCAAATGCATTTGGATGGTTTTCCGTATGTCAATTGTTGTTTTAACATAAAATGATGTTCATTTTAAACAATAGATAGACACTTTGAGTGGTGTCGGACACACTGCGCTTTGGATTGAGTCGGGTATGAATTGTACATGCCACATATTACCCATGTATCATTTTCCTAAAGTTTAAACAGAATCCAAATGTGTTTGTTCAGTTTTCCGTATGACTGTTGTTGTTTTCACTTAAAATGATGTCCATTTTAAACAAAATAGAGACATTTTGGGTGGTGTCGGTCACACCACACCTCGGATTAAGGAAGTTTTGAGTCTTACACATCGAAAATGACCCATGGATCATTGTCCTAATGTATAAGCACAATCTGAATTCCATTGGTCAGTTTTTCCGTATGACAGTTTTTATTTTCACTTAAAATCCTGTCCATTTCAAATAAAATTTTGATAGTGTGAGTGGTACCGGCCACACCGCCCCTTGGATTGAGACGAGGTTTACTAAAAAACGACCCATATGACCCATGGATATTTTTCCCAAAGTTTCAACTCAATCTGAATGCCTTTTGTTAGTTTTCTGTATGTCAGTTGTTGTATTCACTTAAAATGAAGTCCTTTTGAAACAAAAGGGAGACACATTGAGTGGTTTTGCCCACACCGTGCCTCGGATTGAGGCGGGGATGACTCGTACACATTTAAAATGACCCATGGATCGTTTTTCTAAAGTATCAACATAATCCAAATATTTTTGGTCAGTTTTCCGTATTCTAGTTGTTTTTACTTAAAAGAGTATCCATTTTAAACAAAAGAAAGACACTTTGAGTGGTACCGGCCACACCGTGCCTATTATTGAGGTGGGGTTGAATCATACATGTAAAAAAAGACCCATGGATCCTTTTCCTAATGTATTAATAGAATCCAAATGTGTTTGGTCAGTTTTCTGTATGCTAGTTTTTGTTTTCACTTAAAATGTTGTCCATTTCAAAGAAAAGTGAGACACTTTGAGTGGTGTTGACAGACCGCACCACGGATTGAGGTGAGGCTGAATCGTACATGTCAAAAATGACACATTGATCGTTTTTTGATGTTTTAACACAATATGAATGTGTTTGGTAGGTTTTCTGTATTCTGGATGTTGTTTTCACTTAAAATGTTGTCCATTTGAAATAAAAGTGAGACACTTTTAGTGGTACCGACCACACCGTGCCTCGGATTGAGACGAGGTTGACTCGTACATGCCAAAAATGACCCATAGATCGTTGTGTTGAAGTATCAACACAATTCAAATGTGTTTGGTCAGCTTTTCGTATCCCAGTTGTAGTTTTCACTTAAAATTCTGTCCATTTCAAATAAAAGTAAGACACTTCGAGTGATACTGGCCACATTGTGCCTCATATTGAGGCGAAGTTGACTCTTACATGTCACAAATGACCCATGGATCATTGTCCCAATGCATTAACATAATCTGATTGCATTTGGTCTTATTTTCGTAAGCTAGTTGTTGTTTTCACATACATTTTTGTCCATTTCAAGTAAAATTGAAACACTTCGAGTGGTATCGGCCACACCATGCCTTGGATTGAGGCATGGTTGACTCGTACATGTAAAAACTGATTCATGGATCATTTTCCTTAAGTATCAACAAAATATGAATCCATTTGGTTAGTTTTCCATATTTTAGTTGTTGTTTTCATTTAAAATGTTTTCCATTTCAGATAAAAGTGAGACATTTTGAGTGGTACCGGCCACACCGTGCCTCAGTTTGATGTAGGGTTGACTCATACACATCACATGGGAATTTTTAGTGTTGTCAAGTGATGATTGAATGTCTGTGTGATTCTAATAATCTCCTTGATTCCTCTTTTTGATTAGGGTTTGAACTGTTCTCTCATCTTCTACTGATGCTATAAAACCCTCTTTTCCGTTGGGATTTTGGGTGAATCTTGAAGAGAGATTAGATTGGGATTTGGGGTCAAGAGAGGAGGGTTGGGGGGGCTGTCTGGGGGGCTGTCCGGGGTCCAGGGTGGATGGGGGGCTATCTGGGGGGCTATCTAGGAGGGTATCTGGGGGGCTATCCAGGGGGGCTACCTGGGGTTCAGGGATGAGGGTGGGGGACTGTCCGGGGGGCTATCTGGGGTCCAAGGAGGAGGGTGGGGGGCTGTCAGGGGTCCAAAAAGGGGGGTGGGTAATGAATCTAAAACACTATCTAGGTGTCATACATCAAATTCCGACAGGACTATGAACCGTCATGTGGTGTCGTCCTAAAGTAGGTCCAAATCACGGCATTACCACTGCGTGACGACGGCGTGACCGCGGCGTGACCGTTGCATGACGACGGCATGTTGGCCCTGTCTAGCGAAATTCATAGGGTAGCATCTTCCTGTTAGGAGCGAAGGGAGAAAGAGAAGGTGGGGCAACATTCCTGCCGTCACCTACCTCCCCATTAACTATGGGTGGGTAATGTATCTAAAACTCTAGTTGGGTATCATACATCGAATTCTAACACAAATACAAACTGCCACAGGGTGTCATCCTGGAGTAGGGCCAAATCATGGCATTACAACAGCATGACCGCGGCGGGACCGCGACATGTTGGCCTGGTCTAGCGCCATTCACGGGGCAACATCTTCTAGCTAGGAACGAAGGAACCAGGAGGAGGCGGGGAAACAATATGGCAGTCACCTCCCTCCCCATTAACTATGGGTGGGAAATGTATCTAAAACTCTATTTAGGTATCATACATCGACTTCTGACAGGACTACGAACCGTCGCGGGGTGTCGTCCTGAAGCAGGGCTAAATATTGGCATTACCACGGGGTGACAATGGTGTGACTGCAGCGTGACCATGGCATGTTGGCCCGGTTCAGAAACATCTACAGGGTAGCGTCTTTCGTCCATGAGTGAATTGAGTGGAAAAAATTGGGGAACATTCTGATCATTTCCTCCCACCCCATTAACTATGAATTGTTAATGTATCTAATACTCTATCTAGGTATCATACATCGAATTCCGACAGGACTGCGAACCGTCGTGGGGTGTAGTCTTGGTGTAGGGCCAAATCATGGCATTACCGTAGCGTGACCGTGGCGCGACCGCAACATGTTGGCCCGGTCCAGCAACATTTGTATGGCAGCAGCTTCTGACTTGGAGATAAGGGAGCGGGAGGATGTAGGGAAACATTCTGTCCATCGCCTCCCGCCCCATTAACTATGGTTGGGTAATGTATCTAAAAATCTATCTAGGTATCATACATAGAATTCTGACAGGAATGTGAACCACCACAGGGTGTCGTCCTGGAGCAGGGCCAAATCACGGCATTACCGATGTGTGACCATGGCGTGACTGTGGAGTTTCCACGGCGTAACCACGGCATGTCCGCGACATGACTGCAGTTTGACCGCAGCATGTTGTCCTGGCCCGACGACATCCATGGGGAAGCATCATCCAACCAGGAGCAAAGGGAGCGGGAGGAAGTGGGGAAACATTACGTCTGTCGCCTCCCTCCCCATTAACTATGGATGGGTATTGTATCTAAAAGTCTATCTAGGTATCATACATTCAATTCCGCGCCGAGATAAATCACAGCATTAATGCGGCATGACCGCGGCATGACCGCGACATGATCGCGGCATGACCACGGCGTGACGGTGGAATGACCGCGACATGTTGGCCCCGTCTAGTGACATCCATGGGGAAACATCTTCTGGGAATATTCCAAATAAATCCTATGTAGTTTTCATTCACATTATAGAAAATGATATTATGTTATAAAAAAATAGATTCTTGATTCTGGATTGTGTTATGATAAAGATATATATTTTATATTTGTTGTTTTTAAAAGTGGTACTAGATATTTGAAACTAATGATTGAGATTCAAATTATGCAGGTGTATTACTTATCAATGGTATATGAATTTATTGGAAATATAATAATAAAACTTCATTCACCTTGAGAACAATAGAATTTAAGTATGTTTTAACATCTCAGGATGCAACACAAATCATAGGGGAGAATTAATATATGTAAAAAATTAGATGTTCATCAAGGCCATGGAAACACCCAAAACATTATAAAATGATGCTTATGGTGGGAAGAACTATAAGCCTAATAGGTGTTAAACAATGACACCATCAGTGTTTATAGATATATAGGACCGGGTAAACACCATAAGGGGTGTCCAAGAGGCCAGGAAAACACCCAAAATGGGTTTCTCCATAAGAAAAGTTCATAACAGACATGATAGAACAAATCAACTATTTAATATGTTATAAAAATGGGTTGTCAGAAGGTAGTAGTGAGCTTCACAATGAATCAATGTCTAAAGGGAAACGAAACGATGGAAAATAATCATACACCCTAAACTATCACTATGAGTTTTCACAGATAGCGCACCTCCGTTGGAGCGGTTTTATTATAAAAACATGAATTTATTTATCAAATGAAACAATTATTTTAAATAATGTTTATTGAATATATTGAATTCAATATAATTAAAAATAATAAAGAATGAATCTAAATTCAATTTAAGGCATTCTTATATTAAAGAGGCTCGGAGAGGGACTCTACCTCAAGGTGGAACCAAGCCATCCAATTCAGCTCTTGGATCTTTCTAACTAAAAGTTGTTTCTCCTCCACTGGGTATACACACCTTCACACACATCCAAGGACAACTAGCCCCTTTGCACACACTTGTATGGCCATGAGAATGTGCAAGGTGATCCTTGCACATATTCTTATATGCAAATATCAGTCTGCACTCACCTGCGTATGCATTTATATATATATATACATGAGAAAACCTAACCACATACGTGAATAATCACTTCCATGGGTGACTATACACATAACAGGGGAACCCATATACATATACTTACTTACCAATGCACATGCAGGCGAGTCTCCATTGACTTGGTGACTCGAAACCAATGAGAAGGGATCAATGCACTAAACAAAGGATATTAATAACCTTAAAACACATGAAAGACGCTACATAACCAGTGAGAAACCAATCAATGGCATTAAATCCTTACCTACATTGGTAGCAGAGAACCAAATACACATGAACGAACACGAAATTATCCAAAACCCTATTGAAAAAATAATATGGATTAAAAAACTCTAGAGCCCCAAATAGATGAGGTGCGAGACAAGTAATAACTATAGAATCTTACCTCGGATCAAATCTGATGGACTGAATCAATCTGAACTCTTTCTAGCACCCTTTGTAGAATATAACTAACCTCTATCCATAGGAAGCAGTTAATGATCAAAGTGACCAATTAAATAAAGAAAATAAAATAAAAACTAAACTAAAACATACCCGTCTCCTATGACTATACCTTTCACCAACCAACATATATGTACCACATCACCCCATGGGTCAAATCATGTTCTTGCAAGCAAAGGGGAAACATATCAATGTTTCAAAATGATACTATCAAATAGTACATTCCTATTAATTAACAAATACTCTTCCTATTAATGGTTATAATCAATTTGGAATGAGTTTCAACTTAGTTTGTTTTTTTTATACAATTTATGAGGTCTTAATATTCTTGGTTTTTATCTTTACACTTGAGATATTTATTTAAAAATGATGCATGTATTTGGCATTATTATTTATGGTTTTAGATCTTAGACTGTTTCCATGGGACCTATCCACATGAATTATTTATGGAATGTAGGGTTCAGTTGACATTTACGTGCTTTAATGTGATTGATGTCACTAATGATGAGTATTTAGATCAAGTAAAATATTCCTAAGAGGATTGGGCCTTGTAGTGATAGGTGTGGAAATTGTACATCTAGCATTTGATGAGGAAATGATTATGAGGATGGATTGTAATCGTGGTAGGTTTTTTGAGTGGTATGGTCCCTCTGAGTGTATAAAATGTATTATGAAAGGTTTTACTCCATTTAATGATTCAAGAGTTCAACTAAAGAGATGAAGGGTGAGATGCTAGTGTGGGTATTGGGTATTGTTTGGAAGATTGGAATTATAATTCCATGAGGCTTGGTCTGATTTAGCTTAGGATGGAACCTGGTTAGTGGGGTTGGGTTATAATATATGATTTGGATGACGTTCTTGAACAGATTATGGAAAATATAATGTATATGGGTTCTACAATGTTTGATTTTGTGACTAGGAAAATCAAAAGGTGAATAATCCTCTTTGTCTAGTTGGATGATGAGATGTGCATTGAGGCATGGGATAATCCTCAGATGAGTCTAGACTATGTGACTGAGATGATAGTCTAGGATAGGTTTGATAGGATTGGGTGAGTGGGAAACCCATGCATGGATGATACGATGTATGGAGACAATTGGAGATACTTGGGGTTATTAATTTTATCTAATGGAGACACTTGGGGTTATTTCATGACTCCAACATACTCTATAAATGTTCACACACAATGTTTTAGAAAAAAAATCCATCTCATAGAAGACCCCAAGGCTCCTCTATCTTCCAATGATTCCTCACACTTACACCTCATGGAATTACATTATACAAGTGATCTATGTCAATTAGTCAAGATAGCACCACTACCCTCTGTCCATATAAAGAAGTAAAATACCTAAGTGGCCAATGAGATAAAGAAAATAAAATAAAAAGTAAACAAAAACATATGTGTATCCTGTGACTATACATGTATCCACCCAATATATAAGAACCACACTGCCCCATGGGTCAAATCATGTTCCTAAAATCAAGGGAGAAACAGTTTCATTTAATAATCTCTTCAATTTTCATTATGTTATTTATATAGAACATTTTTGGAAACACCATACTAGGACAACTATCAATTAAATATGCACCTATGCTACATTATTTGAGTTTAAGATTGTGCACGTAACCCTCTCCACTATGGAATGATCCTTAGAGGGACCACAATCAATGTTTAGTAGTTGATCATACTCTTGAACCTGGTTGGGCACCAGTCCATGAACCAAATGGTCTACTTGTTCATGAGGGTGTAAACCATTTCATTATACTATTCTACGAATAAAGGTGTTGGTATATTTTTTACTAGTAATGGGAATTTCTCATGTCTTGTGTGCCAATCGACTTCAGTTCCTAAGTTAATGACCCCTTAACTATCTGTAGATGTCAATGAGTGTCTCCCATGGCTGTCTTGTGGTGTGTAGTGTCTATCTATGATTTCTGTGGTGCTTCTGTATTGTGGGAAATGTGTATTTCATGGTTAGTTTAATAAATACATTAGTCAATTGGAAAAATACACCCATATTAAATAGAGATATACCCAATTTTGATAGATAATACCATCCAAATAACCAACACAGAAATCCGAGACTAACATTTTACATTACCAATTCCAATTACATAATACATGCAACACCAACTTATGTTTTATGAACCAATCAATTAAAGGGAACAAAACTCCTCACAATATCCCATAAAATCTCATATAGAATCACTCACATCCAATTAACCCACATCATTGCACATCTTAATGATGATACAACCTCATCACATATATACCATGATTACCAAACAAAATACAACATAGTATATGGTCTAATAGGAGTTTATAGAGGAAAATATGATTTTTTTTAAAAATGATGAACTTTTTATTGAATGCACTGTTCGAATGAATGGAATACAACCTATGAATATAACCCTACATTTCTGGAAGACTCTATTTTGAAAAAATTTACAATTTACCTAATTAATCACCACACCATGAGTTGGTTACTTCCGAAAACTCTAGAAAATTCACGAATAATATGAATGGTTATCCTGACTATGAACCTAACAATGCATTCTTTGTTGCCTCATTTTTTAAAAATAAGACTAATTATTGCCTGGATGTACCCATCAAAAACCCTGGTGGGTGGAGAGGGAGCTAAGAGAGGGGGACATCTTGCGGGGTGTTCGGCCATGGGGGGTCTCGCGCGCGACTGGAGAGGGGGTCAGGGGATGTCAGAGGAGGAGATTATGCAAATAGGGGAGGGGGATGTCGCCAAGAGATGGATACTAGAGTGGAGGGGGGAACTTCACCGAGATTCTAGAGTGGAGGAGGATGTCATCATTGGAGAAGGAGATGAGAGGGTAAGGGGAATGTCACCAGAGGAGAGGGAGGGGGGTCTGGAGATGGAGGTGGTGACCAGGAGGTGGATGTGGAGGCTGGGAGGTGGAGGTCGGGAGGAGGTCGAGGTCAGGGAGGGGAGGAGTGCGTGGGGATGAAATGTCATGAGGGATCCCTAAATTGGGTATATTTTTTTCCAATTGTTAATAAAAACCGTGGGTAATACTTTTCTATCCCAATGGTTTTCTTAAACTATTGGGAAAACACAACATATAATAGCATATCCCAATGATTTACTAGAACCGTTTTTATATGTTCTTTTTCCCAACGGGTTTTCTAAAATTTTGGGAACAAAGTTTTGGTATAGGCTCTATTTCCAATAGCGAGGTTCAATATTAATAGGACAACACATCTAGGGTACCTACCTAAGGTTTAATCCTGATTCCCCAACACTCAACCAAACCATCCACGTGTGATTACACTCCCCCATGGGGACACACTTAAAAACTAAATCTATCACCACATGTTGTTAAAACAACGACCCACCTAGCCTCACAAGATGTTAGACCTATGATCCACCTATCCTTGTAATACATTAAACCTATGACCTATCTATCCCCATAAGACATTAAACTTGTGAATTACCTATCTCTACAAGATATTAAACTTTCCACCCAACTGTCCCCACAAGTTGTTAAACATGAAAATCACTTATCCCCGTTAGAGGTTAAACCCACAACCCACCTATCCCCAGAAGATGTTAAACATACGAACCAACTTTCCCTACAATATGATAAACCTACGAGCCACCTATCCCTGAAAGACATTTAACATATGAACCATCTGTCCTCAAAAGTTGTTATACATATGACTTATTTGTCCCTGGAAGACGTTAAACCTATGACCCACCTTTCCACACAATACATCTAACCTATAACCCTCATGTCCCCACAAGACATTAAACATGTTTTCAATATTTCACCACAATGCATTTATCCCATGAACAACCATTCACCACAAGCTGTTAAACCTATGACCAGCCTATCTTCATAATACATTAAACATGTGACTAAATACAGAATCTCTACCTTATGCAATAAACATGGGATAAATAAGGTAACAATCATTGGAATACTTACACCATTGGCATAAAATAACCTATTAAAGACACAAGATTCCTTAGGTTATATACCTAAGATAATTTACACATGTGATTCATTCCAATAGAGGAAGACTACACTAGTACCCAGACATTCCAATTTCAATAAATTCCTAGACATGAAAAAAAACAACCTAACAAACCAATGTTTTCTACCCTGTAGAGAGATAAGATATTTAATTAATCATTATTAATCTCAAGATGGTGTGAGAAAATATTTTCATGAACCTGACTCAAATATATGAGGGAGATCCATACCAGGAAATGAGCTCCAAGGAGGAATCCATGGAAGGAGGAACTTACATCCCATAATCTTATTTCAGATAAGGAGATAATATTTCAAATTTAAATTATGGAATTTTCTTACCTTTAGAAATTAAGAATGCAGGGAAACAACGTGATGTGTAGCCCCAACAAAATGTGTCAAAAAATGGTGAACCTGAAGTGAAACTATTCCCCTTTAACTATGGGGATTAGTAATGATGGGATACCATCATATTTTCATGTCACTAGATCCAAATATTTGGTTCCCAATCCCACTTGGAAAGCATTTGGGCCTATAAGAAACTCTCTTGTGAATTGGGGAAAAAAACACTAGTCATCCTCAATCTTTGACATCATCTTCATGGAAGCATCCACTTTTTTAGGAAGAATGGGTGATGTTTGGGAAATGTGAATCTATTTCACCATGCCTATACTAATATATATGTACACATTTGTTATATAACTCATGCAATAGGAGATAGGTGACTTCACACCAAAAGGTAGTAGAGTAAATGAAATATTGGTATGAAAATCCCACATGACTATATCCCCGCCACAACATCTACAATGCCTTTATTTACTGAGAAATCATGGATCATTTCACACTCTATATTTATCCACTACCAAAAAACTGCGCAAGTCATGCGCCTGCCTTTATCAGCGCTAACAGAAAAGCGCTGATAAAGGGGCGGACCTTTATCAGCGCTAACAAAAGTGCTGATAGAGGTCCACTTTATCAGCGCTTTTGTTAGGGCTGATAAAGGATGTATTTATCAGCGCTTTTCCTTTTAGCACCGATAAATACATCCTTTATCAGCGCTTTTTACTAGCGTTGATAAAGGCTCACACGGATTTGTTAAAAACCCGCAGGTCCTCTTCATCCTCCCTGCACCCGGTCAAGCTCTTGCGGAAGCCCTCCTCTGCACCGCTGCCGCCGCCTCCTCCTCCTCCGCCGTGGCAGCCTCCTCCTCCTGCTCCTCCTCCTCAGGCCTCCGCCTCCTCCTCCGGCCGCCGCCTCCTCATTCTTCTCCTCCTCCGGCCCCCTCCTCCTCCTCCTCTGCCTACTCTGCTGCCTCCTCCTCCACCACGGTTTGAGAGGTGCCTCAAGTACTCAGGTGAGTATCACAAGATTTATTTTACTTTTATATGATGTTTTTTTGGAGATTTTTCAAATGAAACATGGTTTTGTGTTCATATTTTTTGAGAAACAATGTAGAACATTGAGCATGAAGAGGATTTCAGTCCTCTTTCTAAATCAAATAGTTGACTTTCATGGTTAGTGAAGGTTAACCACGTGATATCTTAGAGGAAACCATGTGAGGTGGATTTTAGTTAGGGATTGACATACCATTTTTTCATTATTTTATACAAAACATGTGAAATTTTGTAGACTGAGGTAGTTCCAATTTACATAATTAATGCAAAGTTTGGTAAACTATGTCGACCAAATATTTGAAGGGGTTTTCTTGTACAGTGCCACCACATTATTAATATATGGTTTGACAAATTGTGTATAACATTAAAATTATATTTTCATCTTTTTTCCTCTGAAATTCCAATAGGGGAAGCCCCCATTTCTCATCCTCCCTCTTATACAATGCCCAATCGACCCACCCCCTTATTCCTCTTTGATTCCCCTTTCCATGGGGAGTTTTAGTGGATTTATTCAACAATTCTAAGTTATTTCACCATCTTTCTTACCATTTTATTCTTTATATTTAGTTTCTATTGATTTTTGATTTATCCAGATTAGGTTTTATGGGTGATTCAACTGGAGCACGGTAGTATCATATTGATTTGATGGGGGTGTTTTCCTACCTCATGTATAAGAGGCATCATGATGGTATCTGCAAGTCACCAATCATTATGAAGGATTTGTGTTTCCTTTTGTAGTTTTCATGGATATTGGATCAAATTATATAATGTTGTGTATGGATTTGGTTCCGATGGTTGGGTATTTTTCCTAAGATGGCACTAATATACCACTTCAGATCTTATATGGATTTTTGGTCTTGGTTCTAACATGAAAAGTCCACAAGATGAGTTTCTAGTGAATATAACTAGTTTAAATTGATTTGGATAATTAATTATAAATGTTATAATTTAGTAATTTTTGTTTTTTGGAGAGAGGAAGGAGCTATATTGATGAGTTGATCTTGGGGTAGACACTGTACAAGGCTTAGTGATCCTAGGAAAAGTTTTCAACTTGGAATTATAATCGTAGAAACATATAAAATAGGTATGTGGTCCTGGTGATTTCTTTATGGATTTATAAATTCCTTAATGGGTGTTATTAGAGTGAGTGTGACTTAGAGGACCTTGTTAGGGGGAACCCGGAGACCTCTTGGAATACATTCTGTGAATTTTATGTATTTGTTCCCATAGGTCACACATTGAACTAGTGATACATCAGAGCCCTTGGCCTTATTGAATTGAACCTAAAGTGTGTGAACAGCCCCCTTGGGGATGTGACTACTTGGGTGGGTATAACATTGTATGGTTTTTGATAGGATGGATGTGTAGACTGACCTAGAACAATCCTATATATTGAAATGGGACATGAGACATCTCTTGAGACTATTTATAGTATAGAATATTACCATGTAAATATTATGAGGCTATACTATGTAAGACACTGATAAATAATATGATGCTCTCATGCTATGAGTGTTTCACTACATCATGTGCTTCTGTTGGATGGTGACGTTGCAATGATGTTCTTCATTCTTAACAGCTTATTGATCCAAACCATTAATGGTTTTCCATTCTAAACATTGGTTTTAATGTATTAAGGTCTTTCTCAGGTTTCATTTCAGCCCTTCATTTTAAAATAAAAACTGTATAACAGCCTGAATAACATAACTCTAGTTGATAGAGAAGAAAATTTATGAAGGCATTGGATTCCCTTCGAGCCAGATGGATTAGTGTTGTCCCCATGGATAGTAAAACCCATTTTGGAGATCATGGAATAGTTGACAATAGGTTGTTTGGATCATTCATTGCTTCTAGATATTTTTCCAGATTTTCCTTGGTGTTTTTGTTTTATACTTCTCTCAATTCCAACTGGTGTAAGTTCTTTTCACCTTGTGTTTGTACATATACTCTTTTTTTTAATTGAGTATTTTGGGGCACGAATTAGGTGACCAATTCATGTCACCACATTTATTAAAAAAATGACCTTGAGGTGGTATTTTATTGAAATGGAAAAAATTACATAGTATTGAGGTCTATGATACTACTAATAGAGATGCCATTGATTTTGAGTAGTGATTATATTTGTTATGAAAAGTGGATAGGTGAGATATTTCAGTCCTTATTGTGTATTTGGCCTGTTTGGTTGAGTGTCCTGCACTACTGGGGTTAAGTTGTTGGGAACAATTTTATACTAGTATGGATACTACTCAAGTTGTGATAATGGGATGGAGGTTTTCTAGGTTGTTATCATATCCACCAGGGTGAGTTTATGCCTAGGGTAATTATCAATGTAATCTAGGGTGAAAGACATCATGATTATTGTTATGGTTGGTATAGTCATCACAATGTTCTCAAATACACTTTCGCACTAGCTAAAGTTGGTATAGATGATCGAGGCTATGAACTTGAGGATCAATGATGATTTATTTATTTATTTATTAGATATTATTTATTTATTCAGAGCATGAAACATGCACATATAACTAAAAATTATAATTTATGAAACTACATGGGTGGTTCCCTACTGAGTACCCAAGAAATCCTCATGTATTGAAGGTCAGGTAGAATTGGGTCCCAGTGTTGCCAGATCGAGTTGGAGTAACTTGGATGGGTTTTAGAGATCTAGATGATGTGAGGCATGGGGATTGTAGTGGTTCCCAATATATTTTTTATTTTGGTATTTTTTTATTCCTTTATTTCCTTGAAGTATCTTGTTTTTTATCTAAATTATACTCATATTCCTTCTTCTTTAACCTATATACTTATCCTATGGATTTTAAATAGGATGAATATAAATAAATAATGGATGAATTCCAATCGGTTGACAAAAGAGTATGAAGAAGGCGTGACAGAATTTATCATGTTCGCAAAAGATCATGCATGTGACTCTTCTCAAATCCTTTGTCTGTGTTTACGCTGTTGTTATTCAAAACAAATTAGTCCAGATGAGTTGGAAGAACACTTGATCTGTCATGGAATAGATCAAAGTTATACATGTTGGAATAAACACGGGGAAACAACGTATGTAGATAGTGACTGGGGTGACACTGCGTTTTATGGATCATCTGATATGATTACAAACATGAACAATGAAGATGACCGTATGGAGGATGTGATTACAGATGTGAATGATGATGAAGATCGTATTGAGAAAATGACAAGGACCTTCGAAGATGAACTTCGTGATTTCCCAAAATTGTTTGAGAAGTTAAAAAGTTGTGCAAAGACGCCATTGTATGCCAGTTGCACTAAATATACAGCATTGCCAGCCGTACTGAAGCTGTATAATTTGAATGCAGATAACGGGTGGAGTGATGACAGTTTTACGAAACTACTTTCCCTCTTGAATGACATGCTCCTAGAAGACAATGAGCTCCCGAGCCGAGCATACGATGCCAAACGAATGCTACGCTCTATGGGTATGATCTCTGAAAGAATACACGCCTGCCCGAATGACTGTATACTATTTCGCAAGGACCAAAAATCACTTAAAGAATGCCCAAAGTGCGGTGCTTCTTGATACAAGAAAGATGAATCCAGTCCTACTAAATTTGTATGGTACTTTCCAATCATTCCAAGGTTTAGACGCCTATATGGAAGTGAGGAGACTGCAGAACAACAAACATGGCATGCAGATACAAGAATTAAAGATGGGATACTACGTCACCCAGCAGACTCTCCTTAGTGGAAGAGAATCGATCATGAGTATCCTGAATTTGGAAACGAGTCGAGAAACCTTCGTCTTGCGTTATCAACCGATGGAGTGTATCCTTTTGGTTTTCAAAGCAACAGTCACAGTACATGGCCAGTTATGTTGATAAATTATAACTTACCACCGTGGTTATGCATGAAATGAAAATACATCATGTTATCTATGCTTATATCAGGACCAAAACAACCGGGTAATGATATTGATGTTTATTTAGCTCCATTGATCGATGATTTGAAATTATTGTGGGATTCAGGTGTTACATTGTATGATTCTTACAGAAAGGAAGATTTCACTTTGAGAGTCATGTTGTATGGGACGATAAATGACTTCCCATCTTATGGAAATTTGTCAGGATATAGCATTAAAGGAACTCAAGGTTGTCCCGTTTGAGAAGTGTAACGCCCCGACCCCAGCTACCCAGAGTTGGTGCATTACTTAGTAACATTGGCATGATCACAAAAGATCAGGTCTCAAAAGACCGATTAGTTTAGTAGCCTTGGAAACACTAGATACATTCATAAGTCTTTCATTACATCAAAATTAAACAAACTACAATAACATGGTCTTCATAGTCCACACTCATATCTTCACTGACTATCCTTGCAAGTCAGTCATAATACACTTCTTCAAATCCTGGAAAATATTTAAACATTGAAAGGGGTGAGCTCAGATTCTCAGTAAGGATAATAATATTGCGGAAGCTTTTATAAGAAAACATAAGCATTTAAGGCAATGTATAACTAAAACAAAAGCCTTATTGAACTTGAACATCAGCATAATATGGCAAAAGTAAAATAAAATAATGCCATTACTTACTCACATGGATATTCTACTAGACGAATAATCACATGAAATATCAATAACCACTTTCATAATGAGGGAATGTATAATGCCAGACATTCTGAAACATTTTGTCAAGGCCTCGGCCAAGACGTCTAAAATGATTAAGGCCTCGGCCAAAGACATAAATCAAATTGGGAAAGGGCCTCGGCCAATTCCACGTCTAGTTGTCTAATGAGACCTACCGATGCATCGAGGAGCTATAGCGGGCTCCACCCGTCACATATTAAGTCCAATACATTTCTCATATGAATAGGTTTAAACATAGCATAAATATTCGTATTAAAACTAGCATACGAAATGTCAACAATTTCTCCATAAGCTATGGATGGTATAAAAATAACACATCCACAGTCAAATATTTCACAAAATGTTCAATGGAAGTTTTGTATCATAAATCAATTTCAATTAAACTTAAAACCCATCAAAGGATGTTGACATGGATGAAATAAAATCTATTTGAGAGTAATATCTCTCCTTTTTGAAATCATTTAAAAGTCCTATAATTATAAAATAATACATTTACTTTGAAGATATTCTTATAAGCTTGTTAGGGAAGCTTCGACGAAGTTATAATGGCGGAAAATAGCCGCACCCGTTGTATAAGTAAAAAAAACATTCATACCTTATATTTGTCAAAAAGGTCAAAAAGTACATTGTTTGGAAAACGGCGGTAAGATTCCTTTCAAAAATGTATAAGGGTATAAATGACTTTAACCCATTTTCCATTTAATAGTAAAAATGTTTTGAAAGACATTTTTAAGAAACATGGATTTGGATGATAACGAGGTCCCAGTAGATAATTATGTATAAACAACCTTGGATAATGAAGAGGTTGTGAAGTAAACCCTTACCTTGTACTTTTCCTTGGTTGGGGTAGGTTAACCTCATTTATAATGGTGAAATAATTGTTATTAAATTATACAGGAATCATATACATTCATATGATATCATATATGATCTTTTAACACTGCTTTGTTAACAATATCTTAGATTTATCCTTGTTTCGGGTGTTAACTTACTCGTTTTCTCTTATATGTTTTGTTACATAAGTCGTGTTTTTCATGGATAGGTTGTATCTTATTTATATCCAGAATGATATCATGTCCTTAAAAATTATTTTTAAAACATCAAATGATAATTATACTTGAATGGATACGACGGAGAATGAATCTCATCGCGTTCGTGGAGACGGTAGTCCGTACGTACGCACGAGCGACAATATCATTATTTTGATATTAAAATAATATATAATTGGATAGTATATCATATATACAGAATCATTATCATGTTATAATTATTATTTACATGAATTAAATATCATTATTATACCCATCTAAATAATAATATATTGAATAACAATTACACCACGACGTGGAGACGGTAAGCCGTACGTACGCACGGATGGTGACATGTCATTCAAATGATGGGTAGAATACTGAATATGGTTGTTCCATATTTATAATAACATCACAGTATATAGAATATACTGGAGTTATAATTTTAGAATTGAAATAATAAACAAAGAGGGAGTGCAAGAAGAAAGAAACTTGAAAGAGGGTGATGAAAATGTTACCTCTTCTTCGGGTTCTTCCTTTTGATTTGATCAAAAGGACTCCATAGGATGTCTTTCTGACTAAAGTAATGCTTCTAGGATGAAGGGAGAGAAGTTGGGAGAGTATTTGGACAGGGGTTGGCCGAACCAAAAGGCTTGGAAGTGTGAATAAGGTGGTAGAGGTGGGGGCCTTTTATAAGAGGAGAGGAGGGGCACTTTTGGAAAGATTGAAATGTTACATTATTTCACAATGATTTTCGGATTCTAAAGGTCCCACACTTATATAATTCGAGGATATGGTGATAAGGTTTCTAAATATCCTCATCCAATAGGCTTTGGACAAGTGTCATGCTCATTTCATATTATTAAAACATCATTTGTACCTTAAACTACATTAATTACCTCTAATCGCGATTAAGAACTTAAAATTTACTATTCACCAAAAAATTATTTTAATCTCATTGAACCACATTTTACTTATTAATGACAACCATGTATGTCGTATTTTTGAAAATCAAATCACAGAAGTGGTAATATTTCGTTTTAACGAAAAATCAGTTTTTAACAACCACTTAGTAGTTTCACTATTCATCAAAAATTGAAGTTTTTCAGAATAAGGCCAAAATTTCACCCTAAGCTATAATTGATATTCCGAATTAAAAAAAAGATGTATATTTTACAAAATTCCAAACATATAAGTTGTATTAATTAATTTTATAATTAATTCTCGCTGTTACAACAAATAGCGTGTTTTTAAGAAACAATTTATATCAAAAGTTTGGCAATTGTTTATGTACAATTTCAATGTTAAATTAATTCTAATGACCACCATTGGATAAAATGCTAAAAATATATTCTAATTATACTTTAAAACCACTAAATATTATAATTTATCACTATAAATTATTTTGATAAAAAAGTTGTTTTAAGTATTTTTCACTATTCATAAAAATTTAGAAGTTCTCAGAAAAATACCAAAAATTCAACATAGGCTAATTTCAATATTCCGAATCCAAAAATGAAGTCCATTTTGATAAATAAAATTTATAAAATTTCAAAAACTAGGTATTACTATTCACAATGGCTAGTTTAATTAGTTGTGGTGTGTGTTAGAGCTCGAGGTTGCGTACAACACACGCTATTGCATTATTCGAAGGGAAACGTACAGTGGAAGCTTGGGGTGTTACATTCTCCCCTCCTTCATATAATTGCTTCCTCGCAATTTCTAGGGTATTACAGCATAAAAAGACTCGGGTGGTTTTTCATCATAAATTTCTCAGGTTCCCACGTTGCCTCTTCCATTTTATGATTTCTCCACAAAACCATCACCAGACGAGTCGTCCGGTTTCTCAGCACCTGCTCCCTCACATCAAGAATCCTGACGGGCTCTTCACAATAGGAAAGATCGGGTTCCAGTTCTAATTCCTCATAGGTGAGTACATGCGTTGGGTCAGGCATGTATTTCCTCAACAGAGATACGTGGAACACATCGTGAACTTTGTAGAGACTTGGCGTCATTGCCAAACGGTAAGCTACAGCCCCAATTCGTTCTAGAATTTCGAAATGTCCGATGTACCTGGGACTCAATTTACCTTTTTTACCAAAACGTATGACTCCATTCCATGGAGATACCTTCAGGAAAACATGATCACCGACTTGAAATTCCAAATCCTTCCTTCGATTATCGGCATAGCTCTTCTGCCTACTTTGAGCTGCTTTGTTGTGATTTTTGATTACTTTCACCTTTTCCACCGTTTCCTCCACCAGTTCTGGGCCTATAGGTTTTCTTTCACGAACATCATCCCAACAGGTTGGTGTACGACATCTCTTTCCGTATAACGCTTCATATGGTGCCATCTGAATACTCGAATGGAAGCTATTGTTATAGGAAAATTCTACCAGTGGTAAATATTGATCCCACATACCCTGAAAGTCAAGAGAGCATGATCTAAACATGTCTTCTAAGGTTTGAATAGTCCGTTCTGATTGTCCATCTGTTTGAGGGTGATAGGCAGTGCTCAAACGAAGTTCAGTATCCAAGGCCTTTTGAAGACTTTTCCAGAATCTTGAAGTAAAACGAGGATCACGATCAGAAACAATCGATAGGGGTACTCCATGAAGTCTTACAACTTCATTAATATATAGTCTTGCTAGACGTTCAAGTGGTAGATCCTCCCGTATATCCAGAAAATGTGCTGACTTAGTAAGTTGATCAACAATGACCCATATTGCATCATTCCTTCTAGGAGTCTTTGGTAGTCCCATGACAAAGTCCATCGTAATATTATCCCATTTCCACTCAGGTATGGGAAGAGGTTGCAATACTCCACCAGGATGTTGCCTTCCAGCTTTCACTTGTTGACAAACCATACACCTCGACACAAAATCAGCAATCTCCCTCTCCATATTGTCCCACCAAAAATTTTCCTTCAAATCTCTATACATTTTGGTGCTCCCAGGGTGTATAGAGAAGTTGGAACTATGAGCATCATCCAGCAATTCCCTTTTTATATCAGGTATATCGGGAACACAAAGTCTCTTCCCGAATTTCAAAATTCCATCCTTATACACAAATTCCCTCAATCTTCCATCATTCACACCTTTAATCATCTTCTGAAATTCTTCATCATTGGTCTGAGAACTCTTAATCCTTTCTAGTAATGATGGTTTGGCAACCATTTGAAAAAGCATTGATGTTTCACCTTCCCTAGTTATTCCCATGTCCATATTCACTAGATCCAAGAAAATTGGATCCCTTTCAATTCTCATCACATTCAAAACTCCATGGTCTTTTCTACTCAAAGCATCTTCCACCTTGTTTTCCTTCCCCGGGTGGTAATGTATCGTGCAATCATAATCCTTGAGTAGTTCAAGCCATCGCCTTTGCCTCACGTTGAGTTCTTTTTGTGTGAAAATATACTTCAAACTCTTGTGATCAGTATAAATCTCACATTTTCCACCATAGAGGTAATGTCTCTATATCTTTAAAGAAAAGATCACAGCTGCTAACTCAATATCATGAGTAGGATAGTTTTTCTCATGAATTTTTAGCTGTCGTGATGCATAGGCAATTACCTTATCATTCTGCATAAGGACACAACCGAGTCCTTTCTTCGATGCATCACTATAAATAACAAACCCATCATTCCCCGATGGTAGAGTCAATACAGGGGCATTGACTAATCTTCTCTTTAGTTCTTCAAAACATTCTTCACACTCTTTTGTCCAGACAAATTTAATCCCTTTACGTGTGAGCTTTGTCAATGGGTTAGCCAATCTGGAAAAATTCTGGACGAAAAGTCAATAATAACCTGCTAAACCAATAAAACTGCGTACCTCAGTTATACTTGTCGGTGCTGGCCATTCTTGGATTGCCTTGGTTTTAGAAGGATCAACGGAAATTCCATCCTTAGAGACAATATGGCCAAGAAAAGAAATCTCATGAAGCCATAATTCACACTTGCTAAATTTCCCATATAATTCATGTCTTCTAAGAGTCTTTAGGATGATGCGTAAGTGATTTTCATGATCTTCGTGGCTTTTGGAGTATACCAAGATATCATAAATAAATACCACTACAGAGTCATCAAGATATTCCTTGAAAACTCTATTCATTAGATCCATGAAAATAGAGGGTGCATTAGTCAATCCAAAAGGCATTGCTGTAACTCGTAATGCCCGTACCTTGTTCGAAATGTTGTCTTTGGAACGTCTTCCTTCTTCACACACAACTGATGGTATCCAGACTGAAGGTCAATCTTTGAAAAGTATTGAGCTCCATGCAGTTGGTCAAAAAAATCATCAATGCGATGTAGGGGATACTTATTATTTATTGTTATAGCATTGATCTCCCTATAATCAATGCACAACCTCATAGATTCATCTTTCTTCTTAACAAAAAGAACAGGGTATCCCCAAGGAGAAACACTAGGGAGAATAAATCCCTTATTACTCAATTCCTCTAGTTGTTTCTTTAGTTCAACTAATTCCACAGTGGCCATTCTATAAGGGGTCTTCGATATGGGCCTTGATCCAGGAATTAAATCAATGGAAAACTCAACTTCTCGTTCTGGAGGATGTCCAGGTAAATCTTCCGGAAACACATCAACATATTCTCCCACAATAGGTACATCCTCTATTTGAATATTCCTTTCCTCATCCTCAGTAATTTACTTCTCTTCCTCCCCAATAATTGAATTTAGTTGAGCTACTGGGGGTGGATCTAGATAAGAATTATGTGGCGATGATTCTGCTCTAAAGATAAGGTGTTCCTTATCATCATCATCAAGAATCGTAACCTCTTTCCTCTTACAATATATTTTTGCATCATGGTCCGAAAGCCAATCCATACCGAGGATTATATCAAATTCAATCATGGGTATGATGATGAGATCAGCAGGTAAAGAACATTTAGGTTCTCTAATGGGAACTAATCGACAAAACTTTGTTGCAACAATACTTCCCTTAGGGGTTTTGACTGACAACTCCCTTGTTAAATCAAATTGGAAATATCTAATTTTCTTAGAAAACTGGGAAGATATGAAACAATGCGATGATCCAGAATCAAATAATGCATTTGCTAAACTTGAGGAAACCATTAAATTACCTGCCACCATGTCTTTCAGAGCTTCCACCTCAGCAGTAGTGATAGCATAAGCCTGGCCTTGATCCCTTGGCCTCTTCTGAGGTAATTTCCCCTGACGCTTAGGACATTCATTTGCATAATGTCCCTTCTCTCTACAATTATAACATTCCACATTGACAACCGCTTTCTTTCCCTTGCATGCATGAGCTTGGTGGTCTTTTTCACCACACTTGTAACATACTCCTTTTCCTTTTAGACAGGCACCAGGGTGCTTCCTACCACAATTATCACAGGGTGGAAATTCATTTCTACCCTTCTTCCCTGTTTCCTTATTTCCTTTCCCAAAGTTTTCAGTGGATCTCTTCTTATCTTGCTTTGATTTAAAGTCATAAGACTTAGAGAATTCCTTTTCCGTCTTGATAGCGCACGAGACAATACCTTCGTATGAAGAGAAGGTTTGTGATACTAAAGCACGACGGAGAAATGGTTTCAACCCATCAAAGAAACGATCAGTCTTACTTCTTGCGTTACGTATGTAATCTACAGCATACCTTGCTAACCTTGTAAAGTTAGCCTCATACTTTGTGAAATTCTCATCCTCCTTCTGCCTCAGACTCAGAAATTGCCTTTCCATATCCGCTCGATGGTCTCGAGGAAAGTATTTTTCTAAGAATAGATCTTTGAACTCCTGCCATTCCATGTTTGTTAATTCATCATCTTCCTTTGTGTTTTGAATTAGTGACCACCATTGATCGGCATCTCCAGTGAGGCGGTAAACTGCCATGACAACATTCTCCCTTTCACTACTCCCCAAGGCATGGAATATTTTCTCTAAGGAATTTATCCATTGCTCAGCTACTATAGGATTTGTACTCCCATTGAAGGTTGGCGGTTGTTGCCTCATGAAACAGTCTAGCATTGATCCTCCACGTTGCGGATCAGGGTGCTCCATACGAGTAAGGTTGTTATTCATAACCTGCGTGAGTTGTCCCAGTACGGTGAGAATCTGATCAGCACTAGTTGTATCACTAGCTCCACCATAATTATCCTGAGCAGGAGGGAAATCCCTACACGGAATGCGTGAATTGATACGGTTTCCATTCCTTCCACTAGGCGCCATTTCTAAATAATGGCTTAAACTAGATTAGTTCATGAATCAAAATACATAATTCCATACTTGTAAAACACTAAACATAAATTGAACTAATTATGGATATAATCCATAATTATAAAAATGTTTTCTTTGAGGAAGTATATACTCGTAACCCTTAATAGTGGTTTGTAAAGAAAATGGGAATTATCCAAAACATATCCCCCAGGAGTGTCGTAACCAAGAGTGCAGCAAGGCCCATTGTCGTGCACCAGTTCCCGTTCGAGTCTAGCTCAAAGAGGTGTTTTCGGGTTTTACCCCTAGGTACATCTGTGCCAGAGCCGCCTCTACCTGCTCGTATCCAGACAGGGATGTATTGCTCGGAAAACTCACAACATCTCTAAAATACCAAAATTCTAGGAAGTTCTTCTATACTAATCCTCAAAGTCTATCTTCGGGATATGTGCTCTAATCAGAGTTTATCTAAATCTAGCTTCCAAGGTTAGTACTAACCTCCCTCTGATACCAACTGTAACGCCCCGACCCCAGCTACCCAGAGTCGGTTCATTACTTCATAACATTGGCATGATCATAAAAGATCAAGTCTCGAAAGACCGATTAGTTTAGTAGCCTTGGAAACACTAGATACATTCATAAGTCTTTCATTACATCAAAATTAAACAAACTACAATAACATGGTCTTCATAGTACACACTCATATCTTCACTGACTATCCTTGCAAGTCAGTCATAATACACTTCTTCACATCCTGGAAAATATTTAAACATTGAAAGGGGTGAGCTCAGATGCTCAGTAAGGATAATAATATTGCGGAAGCTTTTATAAGAAAACATAATCATTTAAGGCAATGTATAACTAAAACAAAAGCCTTATTGAACTTGAACTTCAGCATAATATGGAAAAATTATAATAAAATAATTCCATTACTTACACACATGGATATTCCACTAGACGAATAATCACATGAAATATCAATAACCACTTTCATAATGAGGGAATGTATAATGCCAGACATTCTGAAACATTTTTTCAAGGCCTCGGCCAAGACGTCTAAAACTATTAAGGCCTCGGCCAAAACCATAAATCAAATTGGGAAAGGGCCTCGGCCAATTCCACGTCTAGTTGTCTCATGAGACATACCGATGCATCGAGGAGCTATAGCGGGCTCCACCCGTCACATATTAAGTCCAATACATTCCTCATATGAATAGGTATAAACATAGCATAAATATTCGTATTAAAACTAGCATACGAAATGTCAAAAATTTCTCCATAAGCTATGGATGGTATAAAAATAACACATCCACAGTCAAATATTTCACAAAATGTTCAATGTAAGTTTTGTATCATAAATCAATTTCAATTAAACTTAAAACCCATCAAAGGATGTTGATATGGATGAAATCAAAGCTATTTGAGAGTAATATATCTCCTTTTTGAAATCATTTAAAAGTCCCATAATTATAAAATAATACATTTACATTGAAGATATTCTTATATTCTTGTTAGGGAAGCTTCGACGAAGTTATAATTGCGGAAAATAGCCGCACCCGTCGTATAAGTAAAAAAACATTCTTACCTTATATTTGTCAAAAAGGTCAAAAAGTACATTGTTTGGAAAACGGCGGTAAGATTCCTTTCAAAAACGTATAAGGGTATAAATGACTTTAACCCATTTTCCATTTAATAGTAAAAATGTTTTGAAAGACATTTTTAAGAAACATGGATTTGGATGATAACGAGGTCCCAGTAGATAATTATGTATAAACAACCTTGGATAATGAAGAGGTTGTGAAGTAAACCATTACCTTGTACTTTTACTTGGTTGGGGTAGGTTAACCTCCTGTATAATGGTGAAATAATTGTTATTAAATTATACAAGAATCATATACATTCATATGATATCATATATGTTCTTTTAACACTGCTTTGTTAATAATATCTTAGATTTATCGTTGTTTCGGGTGTTAACTTACTCGTTTTCTTTTATATGTTTTGTTACATAAGTCGTGTTTTTCATGGATAGGTTGTATCTTATTTATATCCATAATGATATCATGTCCTTAAACATTATTTTTAAATCATCAAATGATAATTATACTTGAATGGATACGACAGAGAATGAATCTCATCGCGTTCGCGGAGACGGTAGTCCGTACGTACGCACAAGCGACAATATCATTATTTTGATATTAAAATAATATATAATTGGATAGTATATCATATATACAGAATAATTATCATGTTATATTTATTATTTACATGAATTACATATCATTATTATACCCATCTAAATAATAATATATTGAATAACAATTACACCACGACGTGGAGACGGTAAGCCGTACGTACGCACGTATGTTGACATGTCATTCAAATGATGGGTAGAATACTGAATATGGTTGTTCCATATTTATAATAACATCACAGTATATAGAATATACTGGAGTTATAATTTTATAATTGAAATAATAAACAAAGAGGGAGTGGAAGAAGAATGAAACTTGAAAGAGGGTGATGAAAATGTTACCTCTTCTTCGGGTTCTTCCTTTTGATTTGATCAAAAGGACTCCATAAGATGTCTTTCTGACTAAAGTAAAGCTTCTAGGATGAAGGGAGAGAAGATTGGAGAGTATTTGGGCAGGGGTTGGCCGAACCAAAAGGCTTGGAAGTGTGAATAAGGTGGTAGAGGTGGGGGCCTTTTATAAGAGGAGCGGAGGGGCACTTTTGGAAAGATTGAAATGTTACATTATTTCACAATGCTTTTCGGATTCTAAAGGTCCCACACTTATATAATTCGAGGATAAGATGATAAGGTTTCTAAATCTCCTCATCCAATAGGCTTTGGACAAGTTTCATGCTCATCTCATATTATTAAAACATCATTTGTACCTTAAACTACATTAATTACCTCTAATCGCGATTAAGAACTTAAAAGTTACTATTCACCAAAAAATTATTTTAATCTCATTGAACCACATTTTACTTCTTAATGACAACCATGTATGTCTGATTTTTGAAAATCAAATAACAGAAGTGGTAATATTTCGTTTTAACGAAAAATCAGTTTTTAACAACCACTTAGTGGTTTCACTATTCATCAAAAATTGAAGTTTTTCAGAATAAGGCCAAAATTTCACCCTAAGCTATAATTGATATTCCTAATTAAAAAATGATGTCTATTTTACAAAATTACAAACATATAAGTTGTATTAATTAATTTTATAATTAATTCCCACTGTTACAACAAATAGCGTGTTTTTAAGAAACAATTTATATCAAAGGTTTGACAATTGTTTATGTCCAATTTCAATGTTAAATTAATTCTAATGACCACCATTGGATAAAATGATAAAAATATATTCTAATTATACTTTAAAACCACTAAATATTATAATTTATCACTATAAATTATTTTTATAAAAAAGTTGTTTTAAGTATTTTTCACTATTCATAAAAATTTAGATGTTCTCAGAAAAATACCAAAAATTCAGCATAGGCTAATTTCAATATTCCGAATCCAAAAATGAAGTCCATTTTGATAAATAAAATTTATAAAATTTCAAAAATTAGGTATTATTATTCACAACGGCTAGTTTAATTAGTTGTGGTGTGTGTTAGAGCTCGAGGTTGTGTACAACACACGCTATTGCATTATTCGAAGGGAAACGTACAGTGGAAGCTTGGGGTGTTACACGAAGAAGGTAAACAATCAATTAGTTTGAAACATTCATCGAAAACCATGTTTCTAGGACATCATAGATTTCTACCGCGACGACATAAGTACCGTTCTTGGAAGATATCATTCGATTGAAGTTCAGAAGAACTTACAACACCGTCTCCACTAACAGGTGATCAATTGTTTGAGAAAGTTAAAAATTTGGACACTACTTTTGGTATACCGGCTTCGAAAAACCTTATGAAAATCGGTTGGAAAAAGAGATCAATTTTTTTTGAATTACAATACTGGAATTGTCTGTATGTAAGACATTTTATTGATGTTATGCATGTAGAAAAAAATGTATTTGACAGTGTTATCGGCACGTTGCTAAATACCTCTAGCAAAACAAAAGATGGAATTAAGGCTAGGTTGGACATGTTTGAGATGGGAATACGAGAAGAGTTGGCACTAGTAAAGGGTGAAAAACGAACATTTCTTCCTCCTACTGCTTACACACTTTCCAGGCAGGAGAGATACCAGTTTTGCAACTTCTTGAATGATGTAATGGTTCCAGAGGGGTATTCGTCAAATATCAGTAACCTTGTGTCAATGAGCGACTTGAAGTTAAAAGGTTTGAAATCACATGACTGTCATGTTTTGATGCAAAATCTCATTCCAATTGCTTGACGTTGCATTTTTCCCAAGAATGTCCGTCATACATTAACGAAACTGTGTTTCTTCTTCAAAGCTATATGCAGCAAAGTTTTAGACCCGGCAAAATTGCCAGCTATGGAAAAAGAAATTTCCGTCATATTATGTGAATTAGAAATATTCTTCCCACCTTAATTTTTTGATATAATGGTTCATTTAATGGTCCACTTGGTGAGAGAAATTCGACTATATGGTCCTATACATTACAGATGGATGTACCCCATTGAACGGTATATGAAGATTTTTAAAGGGTATGTCAAAAATCAAAGTCATCCAGAGGGATGTATTGAAGAGCAATATATTGTTGAGGAAGCCGTTGAATTCTGTACTGAATTCTTGTCTGGTGTGGAAAGCATTGGCTTACCGAAATCTCGTCACACTGGGCAGCTAGAGGATGAAGGAATTTCTGGAAGAAAGGTTGTCACAGTCAATATTATAGATCGGGAGCAGGCCCACCGTTATGTTTTGCATAAAAGTTTCGACGTTGGCCCATATGTTGAAATCCACAAAGAAATTCTTAGGCAATTGAATCCATCAAGGGATGAAAAATGGATATCAGATACACATAATCGACAGTTTATAGGATGGTTTCGAGATCATATTTTTAAGAAGTCAGATGAAAATCCAAAGTCTATTTGAGAACGACTTTGATGGCCAGCCGGAGGACCAATTGTGTATGCATTATCTTACAATGCTTATGTAGTTAATGGTTATACATTTTATACTAATGGACATGATGAAGATTGTACCATGCAGAATAGTGGGGTTACACTTGTGGCTGAAGTGATTCATGTTTCCGGTGCTAAGGACAGAAATCCAATTTGTGCGAATATTTCATACTTTGGCATCATCAAACAAATATGGGAGTTGGATTATACAGAATTTAATGTTCCGATATTTCAATGCAAGTGGGTTGATAACAAGAGTGATGTTAAAATAGATGATTTGGGATTTGTGAAAGTTTATTTCAGTAAGGAATGAGAGCAAGATGAACCATTTATAATGGAATCACAGGTAGTGCAAGTATTTTATGTTCCGACCCTGCAAACCAAAACTGGTAAATTGTTATGTTATCGACCAAAACAGCTGAAGGGTCAAATGAAAATTCAACAGAAGATGACCCTTTCATTGGGATTTCGCAATCATTTCATAGTGGTCCCAATGTAGACGACATTTTGTATGTCATAGGAGGCCACAATGAAGGGATATGGATAGTTGATAGAGGGGTCAAATCCCTTCAACCTTTTAAAAAAAGGGAGTTCAATAATAAGGTTAATGATTTTTATTGTAATATAGACTGTGTTACATTATGTTATTATCTGTTCGCTGCTGCTTTTATGTGATCTACCATAAATTTTAAACCAGTTCTGCAGATAATGACTTCTTCACCTGCTGATGCACCCAATCCCGAGACACAACACGTCTCTCAACCTGTTGCAGCTGGTCCTACTTCTGAAAGACAACAGGTCTCTCAACCTATTGCAGCAGGTCCCACTGCTGACGTACAACAGGTCTCTCAACCTATTACAGTTGGTCCCACTGGTGAGAGACAACAGGTCTCTCAACCTGTTGCAGCTGGTCCCACTGCTAACGTACAACAGGTCTCTCAACCTATTGCATCTGGTGTATGTGCTGAAGCTAGTGCTTCAGAGAAACATAATGATGATGCAAAAACTGAGGAAATGGTAGGCGATGAAACCCCAGCGACACAAAAAAATAGGTGAGCCGTATTTTGACAGTTTTACCAAAAATCCTTAAGGCAAAAGCAAAAGGCATCAAATATGAGGTGGGATGGAATAAGCTAGGCCAACATGTAAACCCAAACAAAGCCATGTTTTGTAGCTACATTGGAATCGTCACTCAACAACGCGTGCCGATTGACGTAGATTCGTGGCACCATGTTGTCAGCGGGTTGAAAACATTAATTTGGGAAGAGATTATGGTAACATTACGATATCATCCATTTAATTTATTAAAATAAAATAAAATATTGAAATATTTAGTAACCCTTCATCATCTCCTGCAGAGTTCATTTATAGTAGATGTTTCGCACAAAGAATATGTTTTCATATTGGCAGGAAGGATTCATAGAGGCTTTCGCACCATTTTAACGAAAAATCATCTGAAAGATGCCGAAGGGAAAATCAAGCCGCACCCGCCTCCTCTTTATGCACACTTGATAGCCCAAGGAACATGGGATGCGTTTTGCAACCGTCGTGCGAAAAAGAATTTTCAGGTACATTGTGTTTGGTTACACGTTGTGTAACTTTTCATGTATTCATCACATTGATTGATAGGTTTTTATTTATGAAACCGCAACTGAGTACTAAAAATAAAGAACGAGAAGAAAAACCAGTGTACCCCTACCATAATGCAAGGTTGGGGTACGCTTCAACTGAAAAACAATTGGTATGTATTTTAAAAGTACTGTAATAATTTTATGTGACATAAAACAACACTGTAACCATGTTTCTCTATTTATATGCAGATTGATGAAGCAAAATCTCTAGTCACTTCCATTCCATGCCATGTGCTATGGAAGGAGCCTCGTGTTAATAAAGAGGGGAAACTGATAAATGAAAACACACAAAAAGTGTGGGAAACATGTTTATGTATGACATAATATAAACTTGTTTTTCTTTAAATCACTATTACATAACGATGCTTACATATTTTTTCATATTTTCTATTTGACATAGTCACAGGAATCAACAACACCCACACTGGATGCAGACATACTTTTAATGGACTTGAAACAGCCAGAACAGTATGGCCGCGTCAGAGGTGTGGGTTTTGGGATGTCACCCAAGACATATTTTATGAAAAAAAAACAAGAGGATGAACAAACTAAAGAATTTCATGTAATGAGAGATAGAGTAGATACCCATGAAGAGCTAATCCAAACTCAGGGAGAGATGCTAAAGAGTATGATGGAGGAGAGGCGAAGAGAACAAACAACTCAAGAACAACCACCGCGAGAAGATCCACCCCTCACCAGCTTTGAGGTGAGCCATTCCCCTCAAAGACCTCACTTAACCGAGGTAATAAATGTTATAATATTCGTTTTTGTGAGATGTGAATCACATAGACACTGATACCTTTCATTTAATGATATTCTGCAGGGTGAAAATGACTGGGATTTATATCTGTCAACTCCCACCCATCGCCTTGTAGCGAGGGCTATGGTGTTTAATATGCAGAATGACACGCTACACTCCAGACAACTTCTAACCGGTCATGTCAAAGTGTCGATTAACGTAGCTCATGAGCCAAGCGCCGAGCTACCCGTTCCAAATGACGATGAAGACATTCATACGGTGGAAAAAGCTATTGGAACATTCATTGCATGGTCGTCAAATCTTGTAAAAAAACACATCGAGCAGGAGGTATTCATTTCCAGTTCATTTTTCAAGCAGAACCTTTAACATTAAATTAGAAAATGGCTAAACCGATGAATGTTATTACAGAAGGATAAAATGGATAAGCTAAAACGAAAGAGAGGCTCCATGATTGGATCAACCAACTGATCAAAATGATCTACTAAGAGCGCATTCACCCCGCCCGTTCTATATCCACATTTAATATCATTGAAAGCTCATGTGGATACGAAAATGAAAGACGGAAAGAGTCATACAATTTTTTGTGAAAACGATATGTACAGAGAGGAAACAATAGATTTCGTTAGTGCAGACGCTGTTTCTGAGATCATCACATACGACTGGCTAGGCGCCTCAGTTATAAATGTATACATGAGGTATGTTTTCATGATTTGATTTTACAGAAGCTGATTTACTTTGATAATTATGGATAAATACATCTCATATTTTTCACAGGCGTATATATGAAAAACAATTGAAGGGATTTTACCATGAATACAAATTTGGACTCATTAGTCCTCACACCATTTCTACACAGTGAACAAAAATAGATTCTAATTTTCAGGCTGAATTGATGTCAAATCTGCTCAAAATGTTACAAAGAAGAATTACGACTGACATGATCTTTTTAATACCAACGATGCAAGATTAAAACTCGAAATTTTAATCATATCAATTTTATTTCCATTTTTATCAGTACTTATTTCTTTTTGTGTTTTTAGGGAACATTGGATGCTCATTGCAGTCAATTTGGATACTCCAATGATTTATTTTCTGGATTCACTGCATGGATATCCAACTAACCGACCACACATGATGGCGATTATCAATTTGTAATACACTAGATCGAACATTTTAGAACTAAATATCTAGTTATATAATTTATATTATCTTTTAATGATGATTTTGTTATGATAGGGCGGTGTATGAATATCGTCTAAAGGCTGGAATGAATCCAGGGAATAAGGACAACAATGCCCACAAGATCTACATATAGAGAAGTATCTGGGTATATATAATTATATTTCACTATCCAAATACATATCAAAACAAATTACTTATTTTTCTCGATGTTTTTTGCAGTGTCCGAAACAAACAAATGACAAGGACTGTGGTTATTATGTTTGTAAATTTATGAAAGAGATCATATTTCATGAACAAACTAGCATCCCTGACGAGGTATTTTTGAAAATAATTACTACTTTATTTAAAATAATTATTAATCCTTTGTGTATTTATATTTTTTCAGTACTACTATGACTATCGCAAAAACTCATATTCAGAAGATGATATAAATGTCTTTATAAATGAATGGGCAGCATACCTGATCGAAGAATGTTAACAAATTGGACAATGAAGGTGAATTACTAATACTTATGTTATCTTTATATGGTCATTTATATCACCCTTTACACTTATTGAGCATCTATGATCTCCCTTTCTTATGTTTCATATCCTTATATTATTTAATTCATACTATTTAGTTTGAAAATGACATAAACTTTAGAAAAAAACACCAATGACATACGGAAAACTGAGCAAACACGTTCCGATTGTTTTGATACTTTAGGAAAATGATCCACGAGTCATTTGTGAAGTGTAATAATTGACCTCACCTCAATCCGACGCACGGTGTGACTGGTATGGCTAAAAGTGTCTGATATCAGTTTCAAATTGAGATAAACATTAGAAAACAACACCAATGAGATACGCCAAACTGAGCAAACGCGTTCAGATTGTTTTTATACTTTAGGAAAACGATCCAAGAGTCATTTGTGACGTGTACGAATCGACTGCACCTCAATCTGACGCACGGTGTGACCGGTATGACTAAAATTGTCTGATATCAGTTTGAAAATGACATAAATTTTGGAAAACAACACCAATGACACACGGAAAACCGAGCGAACGCCTTCGGATTGTTTTGATACTTTAGTACAACGATCCACGAGTCATTTTTGATGTGTACGAATCGACCGCAACTCATTCTGACGCACGGTGTGACCGTTATGGCTAAAATTGTCTGATATCAGTTTGAAAATGACATAAACTTTGGAAAACAACACCAATGGCAAACGGAAAACTGAGAAAACGCCTTAGGATTGTTTTACAACTTTAGGAAAATGATCCACGAGTCATTTGTGACGTGTACGAATCGACTGCACCACAATCCGACGCACAGTGTGACCGATATGGCTAAACGTGTCAGATATTAGTTTCAAATTGAGATAAACTTTGGAAAACAACACCAATGACAGACGCCAAACCAAGAAAACACATTAATATTGTCTTGATACTTTAGGAAAACGATCCATGAGTCATTTGTAACATGTAAGAATCGACCGCACCTCAATCCGACGCACGGTGTGACCGAAATGGCTAAAAGTGTCTGATATCAGTTTCAAATTGAGATAAACTTTGGAATACAATACCAATGACATACGCCAAACCAAGCAAATTCGTTCGGATTGTTTTGATACTTTAGGAAAACGATCCATGAGTCATTTGTGATGTGTACTAATCGACCGCACCTCAATCCGACGCCCGGTGTGACCGGTATGGCTTAAATTGTATGATATCAGTTTGAAAATGACATAAAATTTGGAAAACAACACCAATGACACAAGTAAAACCAAGAAAATGCCTTATGATTGTTTTGATACTTTAGGAAAACAATCCACGAGTCATTTGTGACATGTATTAATCGACCGCACCTCAATCCGATGCACGGTGTGACCGGTATGGCTAAAATTGTCTGATATCAGTTTGAAAATGACATAAACATTGGAAAACAACACCAATGACATATGCCAAACTGAGAAAACAACTTCAGATTGTTTTGATACTTTAGGAAAACGATCCACGAGTCATTTTTGACGTGTACAAATTGACCGCACCTCAATCCGACGCACGGTGTGACCAGTATGGCTAAAAGTGTCTGATATCAGTTTCAAATTGAGATAAACTTTGGAAAAAAACACCAATGACAAACGGAAAACCAAGAAAACGCATTCGTATTGTTTTGATACTTTAGTAAAATGATCCACGAGTCATTTGTGACGAGTACGAATTGACCGCACCTCAATTCGACGCACGGTGTCTCCGGTATGGCTAAAAGTGTCTGATATCAGTTTCAAATTGAGATAAACTTTGGAAAACAACAACAATGACACACGGAAAACCAAGAAAATGCATTCGGATTGTTTTGATACTTTTGGAAAACGATCCACGAGTCATTTGTGACGTGTACGAATCGACTGCACCTTAATCCGACGAACGGTGTGACCGGTATGGCTAAAATTGTCTGATATCAGTTTGAAAATGACATAAACATTGGAAAACAACACCAATGACACACGGAAAAATGAGAAAATGACTTCATATTGTTTTGATACTTTAGGACAACAATCCACGAGTCATTTGTGACGTGTACGAATCGACCGAACCTCAATCCGACACACGGTGTGACTGGTATGGATAAAAGTGTCTGATATCAGTTTCAAATTGAGATAAACATTGGAAAACAACACCAATGACATATGCCAAACTGAATAAATGCATTCGGATTGTTTTGATACTTAGGAAAATGATCCACGAGTCATTTTTGATGTGTATGAATTGACCGCAACTCAATCCGACGCACGGTGTGACCGGTATGGCTAAAAGTGTCTTATATCAGTTTGAAAATGACATAAACTTTGGAAAACAACACTAATGACATACGCAAAACCGAGCAAACTCATTCGGATTATTTTGATACTTTAGGACAACGATCCACGTGTCATTTGTGACGTGTAAGAATCAACCGCACCTCAATCCGATGCACGGTGTGACCGGTATGGCTAAAATTGCCTGATATCAGTTTGAAAATGACATAAACTTTAGAAAACAACACCAATGACACACAACAAACCTAGAAAATGCGTTCGTATTGTTTTGATACATTAGGAAAACGATCCACGAGTCATTTGTGATGTGTACGAATCAACTTCACCACAATCCGACGCACGGTGTGACCGGTATGGCTAAAATTGTCTGATATCAGTTTGAAAATGACATAAACATTGGAAAACAACACCAATGACATACGCCAAACGGAGAAAACGCGTTTGGATTGTTTTCATACTTTAGCAAAACGATCCAATATTCATTTGTGACGTGTATGAATTGACTGCACCTCAATCCAATGCACGGTGTGACCGGTATAGCTAAAAGTGTCTGATATCATTTTCAAATTGAGATAAACTTTGGAAAACAACGCCAATGACATACGCCAAACTGAGCAAACACGTTCGTATTGTTTTAATACTTTAGGACAACGATCCACGAGACATTTGTGACGTGTATGAATCGACCGCACCTCAATCCGACGCATGGTGTGACCGGTATGGCTAAAAGTGTCTGATATCAGTTTCAAATTGAGATAAACATTGGAAAACAACACCAATGACATATGCCAAACCGAACAAATGCGTTCGGATTGTTTTAATACATCAGGACAACAATCCAAGAGTCATTTGTGACGTGTAAGAATCGACCGAACCTCAATCTGACGCATGGTGTGACCGGTATGGATAAAATTGTCTGATATCAGTTTGAAAATGACATAAACTTTGGAGAAAAACACCAGTGACATACGCCAAACCAAGAAAACACGTTCAGATTGTTTTGATACATTAGGAAAATGATCCACAAATCGTTTGTGACGTGTACGAATCGACCGCACCTCAATCCGATGCACGGTGTGACCGGTAAAGCTTTTCATTAGATAAAGAATCAGTATTTAATAAATGAGATAAATCAATCAAAAAAATATTGATTTTACATTATTCCCTTTCATTGTTATGAAAATGAAAACTTTTGAGTTTAAAATTTAATATTTTAGTTTCACATTTCCATATTAATGTATTCTTTCATATTACTATTTTAATTTTTTTTCATTATTGCATTACTAACATAATATTTGTTTTCTTATATAGGTGAATTTTTTTCCTTGAGTTTAGATGCTTTGTTCGGCAACAAATACCGTCGATAGCAGATCACAGATATCAAAGGATGAAACATGAATGTTTATAACTATTTTTGAATAATTGTAAATGTAACCATGTAAAACAATGTTTGAAATGTATATAGCAATGTGTTTTTTTGTATTCATGATGTTAAGTAAATGTATATACCGTTGTCAGTCAAAATATTGGGTGTGGGTGCTATGGTGTGCAGGTGTGCATGTGCTACTTTGTGCAGGTATTCTGGTGTGCAGGTGTGCCGGTATTGTTTTTTAGGTGCAGGCGCTGGGGCCTTTATCATTGCTCCGAGAAGTGCTGATATAGGTGACCTTTATCAGCGCTCCACGTCACGCTGAAAAAGGACCCCTTTATCAGCGCTCTGAGAAGTGGTGATATAGGGGACCTTTATCAGCGCTAAATTAGCACTGATAATGGTCCCCTATATCAGCGCTTCTCGGAGCGCTGATAAAGGGGACCCCCCCTTTATCTATGCCGGAATGATCAGTGCTTTTCTAGCGCTGTTAATGCTGGTTTTTAGCGCTGATAAAGGGGCAGGTTGTAGTAGTGATCTATAATAGGGTGATGAATGCCCTTTATTTACTGATGTGAATAGTAAGTGGATATTACCACTAGTAATATGGCCATCCATGATCTCGTAGCATTAGCACCTTTCCAGAAGCACTACCCCCCAAGGGATGCATGAGGGAAAAACACCCCCAATCTAATAAAAACCCAATTCAGGAGCCTCTCCCCAGAGTTCTATAACCTCTCACTATATTATTTCGATGAGGTAGAGGATTTTAGATCCATACCCACCACAAACCCTACTCCTGATCTTCTTAGCTAGTATCCAACTGGGATGCGTCATCACCTACACTGACCTGTTCCACATATCAATGAGTATATTGACTCCATCCCCACTCCACCAATCTTGGTATATAACACACAACACTATTTTCAGGGGATGAAAAAAAAACATTTTTTATTATGAGGAATCATCTATGGATCTATTGGCCCTTACACTTCTTGTGTATCCTATCATATCACTGAAAATATTGTGCGGGGATCCATCTTTTCCCACCTGAGCTCGAGACCTCAACTGCCTATCAAGATGCTTAGGTTGACTATCTTAGTCATTAGCAACTCTAAAAACCAATTTGGTCCATCCCATGATGGATAATAATAGTGTGTAGGTCCTCCCCTCACTACCCTTAATCAACATGGAGGTCCTCTCCATGTTGGAAACATGCCCAAATCTAAATAGAAAGCCTGAGGCAGGAGGCAGAACATCCATTATGGGTTCTGTACCCATGGCATAGGCCACAACATTCATGGGGGAAACCTAAGTGACTATTAGAGACTCACACATTGAAAAGTCTCATACCATTAATTGAATAACCTTAGGAATATTAAATTAATCATCAGCCTCTCAGACTCTAAAGTGACAAATAACTCAATAATGGAACCTTCACCCCCACTTCCAGAGATAGAGGTAGATGAATGTTGATTTAGGCTTTCAATCCCCAAATTCAAGGTACCCAAGATCCCAAAATCCATCTATGGGTACCTGCTGGTGGATTCAATTATATAATCCTTCCTTGGAATCAAAGTGTAACCATCTCCATCAACATCAGTTTCCCTCCTCTCTACCTTAAGACAAGTAGTTGGAGAAATGTCATGGTTTGGGATGGCACATTCTGATGATAGTGAGCACTCAAATGATCCTCAATGAGATTTTGTCTCTCTCATTAATGGGGAGGTTGTAAACACCGCATACTATATTGATATTATCATGATGCTAGATCCACCTCCAAGAGACATCCCAATATGATGTGGAAACTTGACTTGTGCAACGCCCACTCTTCGGGTAAATCAGTAACAAAGAAGATTAGTGTTGGTTCCCCTTCCAATATCTCATCCAATGATAATTAAGGATTAGGATGGATTAGAGTAGGACCATCCCCTAGATAATGAGGAATTGTGCTTGCAGAGACTCCTAGACATAAACTAGCCATTAGTCACATTTTGGTCACCTTTGGATTTTATTTTTTTTTTCATCACAGAGTCCATCTCTAAGCACAAGGATTTTTTTCACCAAACGTTATGGGTGATGTTTCAGCAAATTTTGGACTATTAGCTAGCTAACCAAGGACTCCATTACAATCTCGATGCCATTCAACAAAAATGGAATTGGTTTGAGGTCGCAGTGCTCCCAGTAGCTTAGTGTTTTATCCTGTCCTTTTTCTAGGTTTGAATCTTTTACATTTTTTTTAATCCTGATGGGTTGTATTTTTTTTAAATCACAAAAATTATTTATCAGTGAAATTTTCTTAAATTATTTAAAGGACTTAAATTCTAGTTATCATATTGAAAAATTCAATTGAATATTTTTGGAGATCGACACAGAGTTAGTGTGAGATTTTGAGGCCAATAATGTCTCAGTGAAGACTGAATGAAAATATTAATTATAAAATATTAAGACCCAACTTTTTTGTATAATAATTGAATAAATACAAAATGATTCAATGTATGGGAAATATGATACCATTGTTGTGTCTGGAGCAGGGTGTTTACCATATGTGTGGTATAACATTTGTAAGAATCAGGCGTTTGGACATCTCACTCATGAAAATAACCCTTTTACATTTAACTAATTTGGAATCCATATTTTTCATATTAAATTATTAATATCTCTTAAATAGTGTGTCGTATGGGAAATATGAGACCTCCGTCGGGTCTAGAACATGGTGCTTACTCTAGGAGGGGTATAACATGTGAAAACATATGACATTTGGATATCTCGCTTACAAAAATAAAACATTTTTATATTTAACTATTTTTTCAATCCCTCTTTTTAATATTGAATAATTAATATCACTAAAATGAAGTGTCTTATGAGAAATATATAACCATTTTTGGGTATTAAATGGGGGTTTTACCTTAGGCATGGTATAACTTTTATATACCACGAACATTTTATGTTATTTAAATTTTAAGTTAAATAAATAATTTTATTAATTTAATAATTAATCCAAAATTAAAAGTAGTAATTGTGATTGTTACTAATATTATTTTTTAAATTAGGAAAATTGATATATTAATATTTACTAGATAGATGCAAACAATATAATTAATAATTAGTGTATTATTATTACTATTATATTGTTAAAAAAATTAATGTAAAAATACATGTGTAATTAAATACACAGTTTCACTTAAATTATGAATGATTGTTCATCACGTATGAATATTAGTGGTTGATCAATGTAATTGTGGAGAAATTTTTAGTCAATACTAAATTTATAAAAATGTGGGGTTAATATTAATTTATTATATATTATCATCATTTAATGAATGTTGTTGGTGAAACATTAATAGTGAAAGATAGTTTATAATAATAATAATTATTATTGTTATTATTATTAATTAATTGAGAAAATAAGTTTTGTTACAATACCGTTTGATTCATAACACTTTCGTATGATGTCCTATTGATATGCCATCTGTGACATCATGAACCTAAAATTTAGGAAGTAATTTCAAGACCAATGTTGAATATTTAATTCAGGCTCATGGTACAGGTACATGGAACACACAAAATGATGATGTATTGATGAATGAAATTAATAAGAGAGATTAATATGTAAATCATTCAATTAATAAATATAACTAAATTAATTGATAAAAAAATATTATAAATTGGATTTGGGGTAGTGCACTTGACATGGCTAGGAAGCCCATTATTTTGGACACGCCTATCTCTCCTCTACCTATATCTCCTTTCACACTTCAATAATCAATAACTTTTTCGATATTGATCAGATTGTAGTGTCGTCAGTGGAATTGGATTCATCTTGATAAGAGGATGGTGCATATAATTTTTTTTCATAGAAAATGAAATATTTTGAGGATATTTTTATTAAATCGGATATGATTATTTACTTAATTTCTCCTTCCATAGTTGTCGGAATAACTCAACATCAGCAATGTTGGATTCACATAACATGTTCATCATTTTTGTGGTAGGTTGTCTAAATTCAATTCCCAAATTTGTGATTTTTATTACATATATGCAATAAATAGAATTTTCTATATCAAATTTTCAATTGGATTTCTAAATAAATTTAATTAATTTTGTAAATTAAATAAAAATGGATTGTTATGGAACTGTAAAAATTTAGAAATAATTAACAAGTTAATTAATATTAGAATGGATTATGAGATTTTTGGGAACTGTTGACTCAGGATAATTAATTGATGAATTAATTTTTTTTAAAGGTTGGGGCTGAAGCCTCATTTATTATTTAAAGCAAAGACCTCTTTCAAACTGGGTAGAGGGGGACCCATTACAAAGCCCGAAGGCCCGAGACCAAGTGTTCTAAAACAAGTCATGAAAGCCCATTATTATGGCCTAAAGATCCCTTCGGTGAATAGTACTGCTACAGTACCTATGCTGCTACAGTTCCGCCGCTGCTACAGTGCTTATGCTGCTATTTGACATATTAATTATCAAAATATTAGTTGACATGTTAATTATCAAAAGGTTAATTGTATGTTGGTAATAATTAATTGGATGATTAATTATTTTATGTCAATTATGTGAATCGTTATCTAATTACTGAATTTTTTAAAGGAAAATATGACATTTTTAATTAATTGATGGTTGAATAAATTAATGGTGTTGAAGTGGCCAATTAATTGAAGTTATTATTATGATTAATTAATTGTGGAAATTAATTAATGAAATTGATGTGATTAATTAATAAATGTATTAATTAATAGAAATGTTCATGATTAATTAATTGGTAAATTAATTAATGGGTATTTTCAATATGGTACAATCTAATGAATTAGGTTAATTAATCAGTGATTTAATAAATGTGGATTGTTGGGATATTGAATTGATAGAATTGGAATAATTAATAGATGAATTAATTATTATGTCTTAAATTGGGAATTGAGGTTGTAATTGTATATTGGGATCTATGAATTTGGGATAATTACTTAACAAGTGAATTATTGAAATACGAACTGAAAATTAGTAATATTTAATTGATAGATTAGTTATTACATGTTAATTATGTGGATGGGTAATCAATTGTTGATTTTTTTAAAGGATAATGTGGTGTGAATATTTATTTAATTTTTGAATTAATTTTTGGGATTGGATTAATTAATTTGTAAATTAATTAATGGTTGTGATGGATTGGGTGCTAAACATGACATTCTAGGCCGATGATGATATTTATAAAGAATTTTTGAAAGAGGGAGCGACATGATGTTCTTTCCATTGTGTGACCATGTGTTCAAAAAATATATTTGGGTGTTAGACTTGGTGATCTACACTATTTTTGGTGACCGTGTGTGCTCAAATGAGATTTGGGTGTTATATATGGCGATTTACACTATGGTTTGTGACTATGTGTGACAAAAGTGGGATTTGGGTGTTAGACATGAAGTTATAAGCTATGATTTGTGACAGTGTGAGCCCAAATGATAATTATATGTGAGAAAAAGAGTTCTGCACTAGATGTATGTATACACTATGAGAATTGGGTGTCTAGAAATGATGTTCTACGCCATAGAGTACTCTGAGATATGTCCTCACATGAGAATAATTCGAACTCCGAAATGAGTCCAATCAGGTGCTAGGATATCATATCAAATTCATTTACACCTACCCCAAGAAGGGGTCTATACAGGTATTAAGATATGATATTACATAGGGAACACTTCAGGGTTTGGTGTGAGAAGAAGTTAGTATTGAGGCATGGTTGTCCACGGGAACTATGGAGTTAAGAAATGATTAAATAATGATTAAATAAATATTTTATAACTAATTATTTATTAATTTTTATTTATTTATTTATGAAATTTCATAAATAATCTTTTTACTAGATTTGGTTGGACACCATTGGTGGTGTCCTATTGATTTTTTACTTACACCATACTCAGGGATCATTGATCGTTCCCTGAATATAAATTTTGTTTTTTGTATAGGTTAAGGGAAAATTCCATATGTTAGATAGCTAAATTGGGGATAGAGCATGGATAAGGGAACTGAACTTATGTTAGGATTCACTTGGAGGAGTTTTTAGTGTCTATTTATTTTCATCTTTTTGTATTAACACTTGTCACATATGTGGGCATGAAATTTTTTTCTTTTAAGTTGAGTAATGTATTTCCTGATTTGTTTATCTTGTGACATTGGTATTAATCATGTTATATATGATTCTGCATTATGTTTATTTATAATCTGCTGGTGTATTACTCTGATAAAAGAGGGTATATTCTGCCCATGATTTACTTACAAGACTCTCGCTGCTAGTCGGAAGCCACTAGTGTATTAGGAGGCATGCATGAGGCCATTTGGTAAACTAGCTTGGGGCACTGGTGTGTGGAAACCAACAGGGATGTTACACTTTGCATATTCAATCATATTTCTACCACTAAAATCTCTAGATAAAATGTGGTAGTAGTATCACCGTTCCCCAATGGGGTATAATAGGGGTGTCTCAACACACACATATCCAAAACCATGGGTAGTATGCTGCCTTCCATTTCAGACCTATCCTACGGGAAAATAGGCACTATTAATCTGACCCATCTTCCAATAATGGAGGTTCCTATATAACTTCCACCATGTTTAATTTTGTCCCAATTTACCTACTATATGACCATAGAAACTAGACCACTCATATTTGGAACTAGAGGGAAAACTAGTTCCAGCAGAGACACATTACTAAGGATACCCCATGGTAGGCACCCTTACTCATCAGTACATATCGGAATTAGGCCACAGGAGTCTCTACAATGAGTTTTTTCACATTATAATTTATATATTGATAATTTAAGAGATATTATGATCCCTTCATACCATCCATTATAACACCAATAGATGAGTCAGATCCCATGATAGCCACCTTACTTTAATATCTTGAGAAATATAAAAGGATCACTATTGAGATTATTTCCATATAGCACCCAAACCCTGACTATGATAGGTGAAACCACATCTATCCTACATTAGGTCACCTAGTACTCCTTGACTAGATGCCTCTATTTTAACTTTACGACCCCATGCACCCTATCCAGAAATAATCTAGTATCTATGGAAAAAGATCGAGATATTAGTCACCCATTCCACTTGAGTAGTGTGTGTATCCACCTCGGGACCGAGGCTAAACCACTACCTGGTTCAATGAGCCTATCAATACACTGTTGATGAAAAATACTCACAAAAATTATGTGATAACCACTCGTATTACCCATCATGAGTTTCATGAAACATTATAAGTGGAAATTCTACCAAAATGAAATCCATACCCAGCAAGGGTGGGCCATGTCTGAGTTCCCACATTATTTTTGAACCCTTGATTCACATAGATTATTATGATGGGTTATGTACTAAAACATCTCTCCCAATTTTCCTCAAGGTGAGGTCCATTTTTGGGGACTCTAGAATAGAACGATTTCATGGATAAGAGACTCACACATTTGGGTTGTTGTAGATGTGTTTGAAGGGTGACTTGGGGTCGCAATGGGGTACTTCTGGTTTTGGTCCAAGCGATGATTGATGTGGGAGAGTTCATATTGACTCAACCCTTTTTCTTGTATCTTGACTCTGTAGGTTTTTTTGCTATCTTGCGGATTTTAATGTGTTTGTTGAAAGTTGTTTTTGGTTGGTTCGATCCTGAGGTGGGGAGATGTGCAGCTAGACTTGATCATTGGAATAGAGCTAGTAGTGGATTTAGAGCTAGTGGTTCACCTTTGTAGTGCTTTTCAGATTCGGTTGGTTAAGAGGGTATGGTGTCAGCAGTTAGATCTATCTTGTTCTTTGAATTATGACATTTTCTAGCTGATTAGTCTTTCATCATTGGAGTTTTTCATCTTGTTTTTTTCTAGGAAGGTGATGCTACAGTTTTCAATCTGGTTGTCCTTCTGTTTGTCCTTCGGGTGTGATTGTCCTATGTCCATGAAGTCCTTGGGTTTCCAACTTACTCCATTAAAAGTGGGGCTTATAAATAATAAAAATATTTATAGGCCTTAGGGCCATTGGATGGATGTAAATTAATTTTTTTGGTGTAGTCAGCTTCCCATAGGGCCTGTTGATGGTTGAGAGGGCCAACATCAGTTCATCTCTACTTCACAAAAGACAAGAATATTTGAACTCTTCAAATTCAAATAGAGGTATAATGATAGGGACTCTCACTTCATCTTCTAATAGAAGAGAGTCACACATTCACTCGACATGCCACATTCCCAGGAGAATCTTTTTATGATGTTCATGGAGAATATCAGATATGAGCTAGTCCTTACTCTCATCTCCATGAACTAATGAGGAGGATTTCAGGAGTTATCTAAAAAATATCATAATTTGAAAGAAGCCTTGAAGTGGACCAAACAATGGTCACACCAATTTCCCATTATATCTCCCATGAGAAGGCCCATAAAAGAAGTGACAGTTTCCTCTATACATGAAGAGTCTCTTGAGACAATGCACCTACTAGACCCTTTTTCTGATTAGCCTCCCCATGCTCAATCTCACTCAGTGAGACCCTTCTATTCACAACCTCACCAAGAACAACCACCTCTTTGATAGAATGTGGCTTCATACCCTTCACGGATAGGCTCCCATGGTGCCTTTATAATAAATAAAAAAGTACATATTCTTTCCAGGATATGTAGTTCCAGGTATATTTCATCTATGACATGGAAAAATAGATATTTCCATTTCCTGAATATAGGGGACCCAAGGAGGCTGAACTCACTTAATATGATTATCATTGCCTATAACACAAGATCCTTGGATATACAATTAATGAATTATTCATATTCAATGATTGATTCAAGTACAAAGTAAATTGTGGCTTAGTCATTTTGGGTGATGTCATAGCATACGTGACACATGTTTTCACCAACCTCGATAGTGATAGAGAAGACACTTGTGGGTGTAAAAAGGTCCCCACACATGGGATTAATAAGTAAATGACTGGTTTTCTTGTTAGATAGTCGTGTGCACCCATGGTCTCATCAATGTCCAGTTGAGAAATCTAGAACTCCATGTGGTTGAAAAAAATCCTAAAAATGTTTCCTATATATCTCTACTATAGAATTAAATGTATGGGAAGATTATATTTAAATGACCAAAGGGAAATCAACATCCTCCACAAGTTCCAAAACCTACTCTCACCATTAGTAAATTCTTGCCTCTCAAATTGGGAGATGCAACTAGGGGAAGCCCATTTCTAGAACATTCAATTGATGAGAAGTTAGAATACACCTCTATGAATACTATTGAACTAGTATACCACTTCACTACAACCAATAATTAATAATTCTATGTGAACCCCTCAATCACCTTTGGCTGAAATCAATAAAAGAGAGATTAGTGAAATCAAATCCATCCAAATGTTGAGGTTAGCACTTTGAAGCTTTCTATTCATGTAACTGAGACTAATAAAAAATCCTTATTATGGTCTCAACATGCATTGAAATCTCAATCTCCTCTATCAGTTATTACCTTGATGCCAGCTGTATTAGTTGATCGTGCAACTTATTTCCAATAGTGTCGTGATTAGATATATATAGTTAAGACCTAACCTCTTCTGATTTTCTCCCAATCATCAGTTGTTCAAGACCGACCAATTATGTTGTGGTATAATATCACTAGTACAATTCAAGTCCAATCATTTCAGCCAAAAAAATATACAACACCATATTCTAAATAAAAACCATATTTATGAAAAAATATTCATTTGTTATAGATGCGTGATTTGTTCAATCACCTTTCTAGTATATCAATGAGGATATTGATTATTTAGGTGCTTTACCCATCAAAAGATTTGCACGAGGCCCTTATAAAAGGATTAAAGAGTGCCCTCCAGTATAAGACTGAGTTTGAGGCTGCGAAGGACTACCATATAGAAGATGAAAAATATGGGAAATGTCAAGAAATTATCTAACTTCATGGAGAAGATGAGGGTGTCACTATGTAGGGGAACATACACCCACTATATATCATAGGACAGTTTGATAGCATAGAGAACATATGCTTACTAGTGGATTATAGCTCTAGGATCAACCTCATCCTGATACAGATGATCCATAAGATGGGACATATAGAATAATATCTTAAGCCCAACCATATGATAATTCAATGGTATAATGAGAGTGAATGGAAACCAGGAAGAAAGATTCAACTGATAACTCAATTCGATGGATTACTATCATGTATTTAATTTATGGTATTCTCATAGGATAATACCTATAATTTATTGTTGGGAAATCCCTAGATTAATTTTCATGTCATAGTTCGCTCTTCATTCCCCTAAGGCCTCATGTACTCCCTTGATGGTCGAGTAGGGGTACTCTAGGGTGAAGCATCACTCTTTCACTCCATTAAGACCTACTATCTGGATGCTAGTTCTTAAAAAGGTATGAAAAATAGGTCCAAAATGATTCGATTGAGTGCATAAAGCACCTAATGATCTAACAACCACTGTAGCTAATCCAAGGGTTGACTTGAAATACAACTTCTTCCTCCCAATTCATTGGTTAGATCCCATGATGATAGATATGGGGATTTTTTTCATCATCTCCAAGAAAAAAATCACTCATTAATAACCTCATACTCCTACAAAATATAGGATCATAGGATATCAAAATACCCTACACCCATTAAATATTGATAATTTCACCACATGGCCACTAATAAATGAAATTCCTATATGATCCACAATATAGGACTGAATTTATGTAGGTCGAACTGTTACAATTACGTTGATATCAAGAGTGGACCACACAACTTGAAACTGAATATAATTGGATTGATTTCTTTTTTCTCCACAGTCTATGGGTTATGGTAACCCCTCGTTAAGGTTTTTTATCCACTAGAGAAGAAACTAGAAGTCCCCCTAGGTTAGCTATCCCAGAAGAGTCACCAACTCCCCCTGATCCCCTATCATAGATGGAAAGGAGAATTTAGAAGATACCCTTCTGGCATTTTATGTGGGTGTCTCCACCAATTTTTATAAGCCAACCTAGTTGAACCTTAGTACTGAGGATGATCTAAGGCCAACCTTGATCAACACATCCACGTACCATGATTAGAAGAAGTAGTGTAGGGAATTTTTAAAATAGTACCATATCATTATCACATGGATCTATAAAGGAATGCCATGGAATGAACCTTAGGTTGTTCATCACCTTGGCCTCCTAGGGGGTCATTGTAGGTTTCAAAACCCAACTAGAAATTTGTGACCCTGTCATGGTTTGATGGATGAGGATGAGGATAAAAATATTTTTAAATATATATTTTTAGGAGGTCTAGTACCATTGGTGGCTATCCAATATTGCCCCTGTCATGAAGAAGAATGGGAATATCAGAGACTACATCGATTTTCAGAACATCAACTTCCATTTTCTAAAGTATTATTTTCCTATTCTAGTGACAGAGCTATTTATTGATTCTACAACTAGGTTCTAGTCCCTCTTAGTCATGGAAGGATACTCTAGGTATAATCATATCTAGATGGTCCCTATGTATGAGGATTCCACCATCTTTAGGGTTCCTCAAAGAACCTCTTTCTACTGGGTGATGCATTTTATATTGAAGAATGTTGGTGCCACTTACTAGTAGGATACACACTAAATCATTGAGACAATTTAAGATACATTGTATGAATGATACATAGATTGTCTGATTGTCAAATCCCACCTATATTTAGACAATCTCAAGGATCGTGAGTAAATGTTCTGATTCTTCTACTTCTAATATACGAATTTGAGCCTCTTAATGTGTGCATATAGGGTTATCTTTGGAAAATTTATTGGATTTTTCATAATATATAGATGAATCGATATTAAACTGAATAAAATCAAGTTTGTAAATCAAACTCATCCCTCAAAAAATCATTGAGAGTTATGAGGTCTCTAATTAAAATTAACCCACATACTCTAATTTATTGAAAATATAGCTGGAAAGTGTAAGACCTTATTAAGAAGCATGTAAAAATGAAATGTTTAGAACTTGGATGAGGACTTAGAAACTTCCTTTGAGGATATTATATAGTTCATAATATAGAATCTAGTTCCAATTCCACCTATCTAAACAAATACATTATACCTCTATGTGACCAATATTGAATGGTCCATCAACGCCCTTATAGAGAAAAAAATAAAAAGGGTAGAGAAAAAACCATGAATATCTCAGTTGCATGCTCCTCGACATAGAGACTAGATACGCCCCCCCCCATTGAGAAATTTTTCCTTACACTGGACTTTGTAGTGTTGAAACTGTGAAATTATTTGAATCCCCATGAAATACATCTTGTTTCCTGAGTAGACCCACTAAAGTACTTCCTCAATTTACATATATTGATAGGTTGATTGATACATTGGGTGGTAATTCTATAGTAATTAGACATTAGGTTTGTCCTATAAAAGTCCATCAATGTCCATACATTGGAAAAATTCATGGCCTCACACCCAACCACTGAAGAACATCCCCGGAATATTTATTTTCTGGATAAAGATATCCTCTTAGTGGATCAAGCTATACCTTGTTGGAAAATGATTTTATATGATTCTTCATGGAGTCTTACTAGTATAAGGATCAATGAATCTAATCTCAACAAGGTAGGCCTAAGTATTATTTTCATCACTCCATCATAGGCAATATTTTCATACTCAATCTTATTTTCATAAGGATGCACAAAAAATGAGGTAGAATATTAGGATCTTATTTTTAGTGTTGAGTTGTCCCTTGTGATTTATATCCCATATTTAATTGGTAAGAGAGACACCAAGATAGCCATAAAATAGAGGAAGCACCTAATTAGATGAATCCCTTTATTGAGTATCTCCATCATGGAATTATCCCACTAGAACAAGACGAATGTGAGCTAATCTACCATCGTGAAATTAATTTTACCCTCCAGAGTGTCCCAAACCTTGAGAAGAGCCTCTATAGATGTGGGTTCTATGGGGTTATCCTATATTTAATCTAATGAAAGGATACACCTTAGGTCATGAAAGTGTTTCATGTTAGATCCTATTGCACTCATCATGTAGGATTGATTCTCCCCCACAAAATGCAGAGGTTCAGTTACTTTTTGACCATCCTGGTTCACTAATACATTGTGTTCTCTAATATATTCATTGCATTTCATATCAATTCTTTCTTTATGCATCAAAATCTAGAGCTTCTCCACAATACCAAATATTCTTTTCCCTTAAAATTTTATGTATTCAACATTATGGGAACCTACCTGCCAACAATGGCTCAATAGTGTAGGTTCATTTTGACTACAAAATACATATCTTCCAACTGGGTAGAAGTGGTTCCCATCAAAGAATTCAAAACCTAGTATATGATTGAGTTTGTGATCTCCCACATAGTCCATCAGTTCATGGATCCTCTCACAATTCTCATAGACCAACATACTAAATTTTAGGATGCTAAGCTAATGAAAATGTATGCCAAATACAAAATCGGGTCCAAACAAACTTCAGACTAACATGGATAAGAAAATGGGATGATTCAGGCATTAAAAAAATACCCTCACTAATATCTTGCAGAAAATTGTTTTCTAGAAAATAAAATTTCCAAATAAGCTCCCCAAATCAATTTCAGTTTATCAGAATAGAACTCAAAATTCCACCCAAGTGACTCCATATTCTTTAGTGTATAGACTAGAGTCAATATTACCAATTTTATTAGTTTCCACTTCTCTAAATATGCATTTATTCATAGAATACACCATACATAATAGAAGAATTCCACATATATGAGTTTGAAACCCATAATGAAAATAGTCCTCATGCATTGCGTAACTTAGAGAGGCACTTGAATAGGATAGAAAGATTGATCAACAAGAAGGTTATCCTCTACTTATTCATCTAAGATTACAAGTTATCAGATAGTAAAAAGTAGATTATATCTAGAAAAAAGACTTTGAAGTTGGATCCCATGTGGTAAGGACCTTATATTATCCATAAGGTCTATTTTAAGGGATCACACTCTTTAATCATCAAGGATAGAGAAGATATCACACCTCCCCCCAATGAGATGTTTCTCAAGTAGCACTTCACCTGAAACCTTGGTCAAATATACGTGAACATAAACTGAAACAACCATGGTTCAAACTCTATGACCTTAAAATAACAGTTACCCACATGGTCGAATTATTATAACAATAAAATATACATAGTCCCCCTGGTCTGATAAATATGACCTTAAACAATTTGTGACACTCTAGAGTCTGAAATCCATTCTCTTAAACTAGAAACACCAATATTCTGAGTTATTTGAATTTAAACTATAGATACTAACATCATCATCTCATGATATTAAATTATATCCTTACCCTATACACTGAACACAATATTCCTCACATACCATGTGTGAGATGAAAAAAACAACATTCTCTACACAAGACATTAGACTATAACCTTACCCCATATGAAACTGGGATTACCCACATACCAAGTGTGAGATGAAAAAAATTTCCTCAGTATTTAATATTAAACTATAGCCTTACCCAGGTCATAAGTGAAATATTCCCTTAGAAACAAATGGGATTCCTCAATTCCCTCATCAAAAAGGACCCTGACCCACTTCCCACACTAGTCTTCTACCATGATATATTCTAAAATTATGAATTTATTGCTTCCCAATTTTATGAGCTATGTATTGATGACTAAAAACCTATCTTTAGGCCCTGCCACAAAATTATCATAAACCCTACACTTGTGATGGGGTGGGGACGGAAAGAAATTATATTCACCAAAATTTGGACCTTTGTCTCCAATTATGGTCCAATAATTATTACATTAAACTTTGTTCATCTTGTTTTAGGATATTTATGTGGCACATCGGCTTGAATAACCATATTTTCTCATTGGGGTTTTAACTCTTATATGATACACAAAAATTCTAAAAAAATATTCCACTACTCCAAGAAAGATGAAATTAAACTATTTTCCATATTCCCCTTAGCCCTAGCTGTATGATGTTAAACCGTGTTTCCAACATCCAACTATAAAATGTTTAACCTAAAGAAAAGACGACCCATCCCCATCAGAGATAATAGACCCTACTACTTTTGGTTTTGTTTTTACACCATTCCCCATTTCAGAACAATATGTTATATGATTCTTGATTTCATGTGATACATAGTGATGCTTAAACCACTTGTATTCATGCCTAGTCATAGTTTCATTACAAAACCACCCATTACCTATGAACTATCACCCCCTAAAATTACCATATAGTCCTCCTATTTATGTATAATCCATAATTATATTCCCTGGATTGCCACCAAATCGAGATGCTCTCATAACCCCACCCGAGTGATGAAATAATTTGAAGTTAAACCTATAAGCCTCACACATGTCCTTAGAATAAGATGTTAAACTATTTTATAACCCCATATGAAACTAGGATTACTCATATGAAAAACATGGGATGAAAATAACAAATTACCTCAACACAATATATTAAATTATTTCCTTACCCTATTAAATTAACATAAGATTCCTCACATCACAAATATGTGATGATTGAATATCCATTCCATAGAGGAACCCACCTTGCTAGTTTTGGTCCCCTACCATGCCATGTTCCAGAGCTACAGATGGCTTGATTCCCATTCCTAATGGGATTCATAGGTATTCCTAGATCAAACATCCAAAGACAAACCTCATTACCAACCTATTTTTGGGCCTCCCCTATTCAAAACCTTATGACCTTAAATTGTATGAAACTTGTGTTTTGATTGCTTTGTGTGGTAAATATCATCCTTGAATCCTTTAAATTTGAGTTTTAACTCTTAGGAAACACACAAGAAACTTTGAAGTACGTGTAAAAATTTAGGTCCAAACATTATGATGTAAAACTATGTGCAACAACCCACCTTATGGTCTCTTCATTTCATAGTTTTCTTCACCCCAGGTGATTCAGAATGCTAATACCCCCTTCTCTTTTTCATGAAAACCTCACTTGAGAGGACCAAACCTTAGAGGTGTTTGTATCCTACCATGTTGTGTTCCAAAACTACATGAGTCTTGATCCCAATTTTCATGTGATACATAGTGATGCCCAAATTTCATATCCTAGGTCCAGTCCCTACCATCAACCTATTATGAGGTGTTTTCTCCATCAACATCATCACATCTACATGGGTATATTATGTTCTATAAGTCTGTGTGGAAAAGGGTGTCATTTTCCCTCTCCTTCACATTAGGTTATCACTTTTTTACACCACACATGCCCCTTCAAAACACCCTCACTCTTTGGTCCGAGCTCCATGACCATAAACTAGTAGAAACCATAGTCCAAGATGTATGAATTTAAATTGAAAAGCCCAAAATCATCATCACACGAGGTTAAACTATACCTTCACCCTATGAAATAGACATAATATTTATCATATGAAAAATATGGGATGAAAAGAAACCTAACATCCTTAGAACACAATGTTAAACTAGAGCCTTACCCCATATAAAACTAGGATGCATCATATGAAAAATATTAGATAAACCAAACTAACCTCCTCAAAACATGATGTAAAATCATAGCCTTACCCTATTTCCTAAACATAGTATTCTTTATATGATAATTGTGAGATAATTTGATATACTCATTATAGAGGATGTCATACTTCCAAATACGGTCTTCTAGAACTATGTGTGGCTTGATTTCCATTCTCATTGGATATGTAGTGATGAAAGGATCCCTTATCATTGGTATGTCCCTACCATTGACTCATTTCATGGTATTTACCCTCTATTCCAGGATTGATACTTTCTAAACCATGTTTCCATCCTTCAATATTGAGCACGTGGTGGGATAATCCCCTGGGAACTTAATATTTTGTTAGGGATATTCCTCACTACAATATCTGCATTTTGTATTTTCATTGATTTTGATGGTCACCATACTCCCTATATGAGAAGGATCCCTTATAGAAATGGTGATTGGAAACATTGGATCACCTACTTACCTAAACTCATATCATAAATTATCATTACTAACAGATTGGGGCTCCCATATTTTGAACATGTCCAACTGTCTATCCTGCTTTTTTTCACCCAGTCCATAACCATTTTTTGTGTATAACCTATGTTTTGAACATTATCAATAGTTATTACATACCCATCAGTCATTTATCTTTTACCATCCAATAATTGGATGTCATGATCTAACCTCATGATAATTCCTCAAATTATTCACCTCCACCCCTTATTGTGTAGACTCTATTAAAAAAATGAGAAATATATACTCTTCCTTGTTTCTCGCATCAAGCATGGGTCACATGGGATTAAAAGTTGGGGAGGAGTTTCCCTAATCAAGTTTGAGACACATAGGTGACCTATTTTATTCAAATATCTATGATCTTAAACTAGGATCCCAAGTACAACTATAAAAACCTTAAACCATGTGCTGGTCACCCTAGGAATGTGTCAATGTGCATAGGGACTCTATGGCCCTAAATTCATGTTAGGTTTCCACTTTTCTATGCCACACATGTTATTTTGGAGAATTCACCTATTGGTTCAAACCCTATGAGGATAAACAACGATATCATGTCCACAAAACGGTACCTTAAACTATGTGCAAGTTTTATCAATGATATTACATGTAGTTGGGAAATATAGACCCATCATTCACATTGGGATACCTTTCCTGTAACACCCGAGACTTTTATGTTATATAAATCATCAAAGGAATCTTTTTCTACACAACACTTTCTTGGCTTGCTTTACACGCAATCGCGACCTTCCTCGATAGCTTGCGTCGTACGCAATACCGAGTTTCACTAAACAACAATATGCTATTAAAACTAGCCGTTATGAATAGTAATAACCACTTTTTGAAATTTTATAAATTTTATTTTTCAAAATGGACTTCATTTTTGGACTCGGAATATCGAAATTAGCCTAGGGTGAAATTTTGGTATTTTTCTGAAAACTTTCAATTTTTGATGAATAGTGAAACCACTAAGTGGTAGGTTAAAAACTGAATTTTGCATAAAACTTAATTTTACCGCTTCTATGAATGGAATTTCAAAAATCCGAGAGACACGGTTAATATCAAGGTCTAAAATGTGGTTCAATGAGATGAAAATAATTTTTTGGTGAATAGTAACTTTTTACTATTTTTACCGCGGTTAATAGTAAATAGGGTAACTAAGGGTAATTATGATATTAATATTACCCTAACACATGTCCTAATTCTATTGGACAAGTGTAATTCGACCAAAAACAAACTTAGGAGTAAAATATGACCATTTAGGCCCACTTGGATTAGATTAGGACATTTATTATTAATTTATTTAAAGAAGGGTTAAAATAGTTAAAATCAAAGTTTAATAAGTAAATCATTTTTAATATAGGGTTATACATAAGATAAATTCGATTTTAAATATTCATTAGAAAGATAAAAAGATTTCCTACATGATGGTATTTTATTTGTAATTTTTAGACATAAAATAATTTAATTTATTTATGACACAAAGATGATGCAGTAATTATCTTATTAATGAAATATTGACAAAATTGATAATATAAATACCAAAATAAATGTAATTTGAGACTTTTTATGAATTCCACTAATTTTCTAGGTTACTATGATATATTATTATTGATTTAATCAACTTGGTTCGAACATATAATTCTGTTATGACTTTGACAAAAATCATATATCAAATAGTGTAAAAATTGACACAAAATAGTTTTTAAATCAAATATTATATTATTAATTGTTATTTTATTCCTAAAAATCTAAGGTTCGGCCAAATGACTTAGATAAGGATATATATTTTAATAATAAACAATTTGGGGTTCGTTTGGCATGTTATAGTAAGTGTATTAACCATATAGTGAAAGAAAACAAAAAGTCATGGTAAAAGTTAAATTATTTAACTTAGAGTTAAATCTAATTGATATGTTAAAATAATAGCCTAAACTTGTCTAAATTCTATTGGTTGATAGGATATCGACCCATCCCCACTTTGGCTTCGAAATAAGACCCTTTGGAACCATTATAAACCGATTTTGACTTTAATATAAAATAATATTTTGAGATATTCCTAAGGTGCCCCTCTCCTCCCTTATAAAAGGGCACCTCTTCCCCCTCCTCCTCACACCAATTTGAGCACTCATGCTCGGCCAACCCCTGCCATTTTCCCTTCTCCACTTCCCTAGAATAATCCTAGAGGTCCTTGTCTTCTCCAAAGACCAATCTTAGTTCCTTAAGTGGAGGATTCAAAAAGGTGTTCCAAAGAAGAGGTAATATCCATTACCGATCTTTTCAATTTCTTTCTTCTTCAACTTCTTCTTCTTTAGTTGTTTCATGATAAAGTAATAACATCAGTATTACTTACATACTGATATGTTATTATAAATATGAAACAACCCTAATTCACCTTCTATCCATCCTACGGAAAAATGAAATCACCGCGCGTGCGTACGTACGGAATACCGTCTCCACGCCGTGGTGTAATCTATTTTCCACCATCACCTTACAAGGATGGGTATAATGGTGTAATCAGTAACTATATATGATTATTATTAAGTAATATTGATACTGAAATAATATATATATATATACTCCAATACAATTCCACGATCATAGGAACGATATCATCACTCGTGCGTACGTACGGAATACCGTCTCCACGATGTGATGCGACTCGTTCTACATGATCTTCATTTCATAATGATTATATAAATGAATTGAATGAATGAATATGGTATATAATACACTAATAACATTCTGGAAATGAATTATCTATAACCTAAAGATAAGAATAAGAATTTATTCGACAAAACACGCATAAGAACAAAAAGTTATAAAGACCCGAGTAACAAGTAACAATGAAATATTACTAACAAGAAGCTAATAATATGACCATATATGATCTCATATCAATATGTATGATTCTGGAATATGTAAATAACATTATTTAAACCATTATACAGGAGCTTCGGACACGAACAAAGCAAATCGGACCTAAGGTAAGGGAAATATCACAATCTCATTTTTATCCGAGATTGTTTATTCGTAAGTATTTACTAGGGTGTATTTTATCATCCACATCCATGTTCCCTCAATATGTAATATTGTTTCCATCCACTTAAAATTGTTTAAATCCATTTTTACCCTTCGGTGAGTTTTTAGTAATACGTATGAAAGGAATCTTTTGTCGTTTTTCGTACGAGGTACTTTTTGACTTTTCCGACAAAAGTACGAAGAATGTTTTTTTTAACTTATACGGCATGAATGGATTTTTAAAACATTACATCAAAGAAGCTTCCTTTACAAGTTTTCAAGTTTATTTTTAATCAACTTCTTTTATTTTAAAGTTGTATGACATGTTATGAAAGGAAAAATATTTTTTGAAGAAGAAAGGATATTTTCCTCAAGAATTCAATTCAAGTGTTTTATCAAAATTATTTTCCATCTAAGATAATAAAGGGTTCTGTTTCTATCCATATTTTTACATTGGTTTGAATATGTTGTGATGGAATTATGTTTATGAATTCCTTTATCATATATGAATTGATTTATGATTTCATGATGTTTCAAGAATCCCATTTTTGTTACATGTGTTATGCGATGATGCATGTTTTATGATTATGTGGCACACATAAGAAAGGATTCATTATAAGATTGGTGGGACCTATATCTCCCTCCAATGCATTGGGTAATGATTTTATATCTCATGAGATAGACATGGCTGGAATGGAAGGTTATTTCGGTTCAGTGATACAGGACTGAAACGAGGAGTGAACTCGGTTCAGAAAGGGACTTTGTCCACTAAGATAGTCTTGGCAATGAGTCATGACTAACAAGAAATGATTTTCCATGATTATGTGTGCATGCCACAAAGTTTCAAGTTTTATGTTATGATTTTGGGGATCTCATTTTCACTTCTATGATTTATTCCATGTTAAGATATTATGATCTCTTTTGCAGGTTTTGATTTTCAAAAAGATATGATATGATTTTTATTTCCTTTATTTTCCCTTGCTGAGCATTTGAGCTCACCCTTTTATGTTTTCTTTTCCCCAGGTCAGGAAGATGGATATTAAGTAGAATATGCTAAAAGGGACCCTAGATATGATGAAATAAATGGGAGACACTGTAGAAGATTTATGAACCAGTTGTTTATGTTTCCCAGTTTCTAAAGACACTATACCTATACGGTCCTTTGTGGTTTTGTCATATGTTGTAATAAGTGTGATTCAATTTTGAAGTATTAACAATGTATGTAAAGTGTGGGTCGTTATAGTTGGTATCAGAGGAAAGGTATAGTCAACCTTTGGAAACTAGGATGTGAAAGCCTTAGTAATAACCCTAAGGATAAGTCTAAGCATAGAACACAATTTTAGAAATGGCCTTGAATAACCTAGGATAAGACCTTAAGCATGAAAATTTTATTCTTGAATTATGTGGTTTCCTATTATAAATAGTGTTGCTCACACTATTCTTCTTGGTTTTAGTCAATGGCTGGAACCCGAAGGAACCGTGTTAATGCGGAATGCGATGGGCAATGCAATGATTGTCCCCCTGAGCAACCAAACGATATGGGAGCTGGAATGCAAAATCTTGTAGCCATGCTCACACAACTTTCTCAAGCTATGAATCATGCAGGATTTCCAAACGAACAAAGAAGGGAGCAACATTCTGTTGAATCCTTCATGAGGCAGCGTCCACCATCTTTCAGCGGGTCTACTGATCCATTAGTTGCTGAACAATGGATTAGTACTACTGAAAAGATATTTTCAGTTCTTCAATGTTCTGAGCATGATAAAGTCATCCTAGCAGTGTATCGTTTGGAAGGAGATGCGGATCAATGGTGGAATCTTGTTAAGAATACGAGGCAAAGGGATGAAATTGAGTCTATGGAATAGGACGAGTTCAAGAACTTATTTTTCAATAAGTACTTCCCTCGTATTCTCCGAACAAAGATGGAGAAAGAGTTCCTTGAACTGAAGCAAAGGGATGATGAATCTGTTAGTACCTATGAAGCAAATTTTACAAGACTTGCAAGGTACGCTTCTGGTATTATTATCCAACCTGAGAGTAAGATCGATCGATTCTTTAGTGGCTTAAAACCAAGTCTTCGAAGGGCGTTAGCCATAAGGGACTTCAATAGCTACGAAGAAATCGTTCGATGTGCTCTCAAAGTCGAGATGGAGATTGGAGTAACCCATCAGTCACATGGGTTTGATAAGAAGAGGAAGATGGAATTCAAAGAAAAATCTAAAGAGCACACGGAAAAGAAGATGAACTTTCCCTTATGCTCAAAGTGTGGAAAGAAACATGGAGGGAGTTGTCTTAAAGGGACAAGTAAATGTTTTAAATGTGGAAAGGAAGGTCATCAGGCATTTGAATGCCGTGATAATGGGAAGAAGATGTCTAATGATGCAAACAAAGGAAGGGATACACAGAATGAACCTGCTACACTTCAATGTTTCAAGTGCAAGGAGATGGGGCATTATGCCAATCAATGCCCAAATCCAAGGGTTGATGATGATGGTCGACGTCAACAAACTCTTAAGGCTAAAGAAAAAGGAAAGTCACATGCAATTTCTATCAGCGATGTGGAGTACGATAACGATGTGGTGAAAGGTACACTTACCATCCACTCTAAAGTAGCAAATGTTTTATTTGATTCTGGATCCACCCACTCTTTTATTTCTGAAGACTTTTCTAAGGGTATCACCGTACTACCTCAACAATTAGATGTTGAGTTAGCTGTGACAACACCTAATGGCACATCAATCGCATCAAAAGTTTATAATTCTTCTCCGATCGAAGTTTGTGGGAAAGTGCTTCCTGCAAATCTTGGGATCCTTCCTTTAGTGGAATTTGATGTGATTCTTGGCATGGATTGGCTTTCTCTACATGGAGCTCATATCAATTGCCAAAGAAGGGATGTCACATTTCATATTCCAGATCAACCTACGATCGTCTATCAATGCAAGGATGAACATAACCTTCCAGTGGAAATTTCTTCCATCTTATGGGTATTGATTCCACTAAATGAAGGTTATTTATCTCAAATGGTTGGTGAGAAACTCACGATTAAGAATATGCCCATTGTACGGGAGTTTGATGATGTCTTTCCGGAGGAATTGCCGGGTCTTCCACCAAATCGTGAAGTTGAGTTTTCAATAGAACTCGTACCGGGTGCTTTGCCTATTTCAAAGACACCTTATAGAATGGCCCAAATTGAGTTGCAGGAATTGAAGAAGCAACTCCAAGAGAATCTTGATAAGGGATTCATACGCCCTAGTGCGTCACCTTGGGGAGCACCTGTTCTATTTGTTAAGAAGAAAGATGGATCAATGAGACTCTGCATTGATTATCGAGAACTTAACAAGATCACTATCAAGAACAAATATCCTCTCCCACGCATTGATGACTTATTTGACCAACTACGCGGAGCTCAATACTTTTCCAAGATTGATCTTCGTTCAGGGTATCATCAATTAAGGGTCAAAAGGGAGGATATACCAAAGACGGCTTTCCGTACAAGGTATGGACACTATGAATTTATAGTGATGCCATTTGGTCTTACTAATGCCCCTGCTATCTTCATGGATCTAATGAATAGAGTCTTTAGAGACTATCTTGATCAATTTGTGGTAGTCTTTATAGACGATATTCTTGTCTATTCAAAGAGCAAGGAAGAGCATGAAGATCACTTGAGAATTATATTGAAGACCCTGAGAAAAGAGAAGCTTTATGCCAAATTTACCAAGTGTGAATTTTGGCTTCAAAAAGTTGCATTTTTGGGTCATATAATCTCAAAAGAGGGGATATCTGTGGATCCAGCAAAAACAGAGTTTATCGAAAGATGGTCAAGACCAACAACAGTAACTGAGATCCGAAGTTTTCTTGGTTTGGCTGGATATTATCGACGTTTTGTAAAAGATTTTTCACGATTATCTAATCCACTCACCAAGTTGACTCGGAAAGGAGTTAAGTTTGTCTGGACAGAGGAATGTGAAGAGAATTTCAAGGAGTTGAAAAGAAGGTTATCCAGTGCACCTGTGCTCACACTGCCTTGTAGTGGAGAAAGGTTTGTGATCTACAGTGATGCATCCAAGAAGGGATTGGGGTGTGTTCTTATGCAAAATGATATGGTGATAGCTTATGCCTCACGACAGTTGAAAATCCATGAACAAAATTACCCAACACATGATTTGGAGTTGGCTGCGGTAATCTTTGCATTAAAGATTTGGAGGCATTACCTTTATGGTGAAAGGTGTGATATTTATACTGATCATAAAAGTTTAAAGTATATTTTCACACAAAAGGAGCTGAATATGCGCCAAAGAAGATGGTTGGAGCTGATTAAGGATTATGACTGCTCAATCCATTACCACCCTGGGAAAGCAAACAAGGTGGAAGATGCATTAAGTCGACAAGACCATGCTAGTTTATCCATGATGAGGATCACAAAAGATCCAATATTTATGGATTTACAAAGGATGGATCTTGGAATTATAATGGAAGGGGAAAAATCTTATCTTTCTCAAATGAATGTTCAACCATCTATACATGTGAAGATTAAAGAGGCACAGAAAGAAGATGTCGAGTTACAAAAGAAGGTGAGAAATGTTCCTGAATTCAACCTTGATTGTGATGGGATAATAAAGTTCAGGAATCGGGTTTGTGTTCCTCCCATCCCCGAATTAAAGAAAGAGCTGCTGGATGAGGCTCATAGTTCTTCATTCTCTATTCATCCTGGAAGCACGAAGATGTATAGGGACCTGAAAGAGTACTTCTGGTGGGATGGCATGAAAAGAGATGTTGCTGAATATGTCTCTCGATGCTTGGTTTGTCAACAAGTTAAAGCTGAGAGACAGAAGTCTAAGGGGATGTTACAACCATTACCCATACCCGAATGGAAATGGGAAAACATCACTATGGACTTTGTCACAGGACTTCCTAAAACATCCAAAGGCAATAATGCTATCTGGGTCATAGTTGATCGTCTTACAAAGTCTGCACACTTCATTGCTATTAGAGAGGATTTCTCTCTAGATCAGCTTGCCAAGATATATGTAAAGGAAGTGGTAAGATTGCATGGAGTACCACTTTCTATTATATCTGATCGAGATCCGAGATTTACCTCGAAGTTCTGGCGAAGTCTTCAGCATACTCTGGATACAGAGTTGAGTTTCAGCACTGCTTATCATCCCCAGACAGACGGTCAGTCTGAGAGAACAATTCAAACCCTAGAAGATATGTTGAGAGCTTGCTCTATGGATTTCAAAGGAGGTTGGGATCAACACCTACCTTTGGTGGAATTTTCTTATAATAATAGCTTTCACTCCAGTATTCAGATGGCTCCTTATGAAGCTCTCTATGGAATGAAATGCAGGACTCCAACTTGCTGGGATGAAGTTGGGGAAAGAAAGCTATTAGGACCTGATCTCGTTGATGAAATGGCAGAAAAGGTCAGATCTATTCAACAACACATAAGAGCAGCTCAGAGTCGACAGAAAAGTTATGCCGACAACCGAAGAAAAGACCTAGAGTTTGAAGTGGGTGATAAAGTGTTCTTACGAATATCTCCCTGGAAGAGGGTTATGAGATTTGGAAAGAAGGGGAAGTTGAGCCCTAGATATATCGGTCCTTTTGAAATACTGGATCGTGTTGGGAAGGTAGCTTACCGATTGGCGCTTCCACCAAATCTCTCTCAAGTTCACGATGTGTTCCATGTATCTCTCCTGAGAAAGTACATACCAGATCCTTCACATGTACTCAGCTCAGAAGTTGTACCACTGGAGCAAGATCTTTCTTATGAAGAACAGCCGATAGAGATTCTGGATCGTAGCGAAAAAGTCCTACGAAATAAGACCACTCGCTTGGTGAAAGTTTTATGGAGAAACCACCAACTTGAAGAAGCTACATGGGAGCTTGAGGATATGATGAGGGAGAAGTATCCTCATTTGTTTGTTGCAAAGTGACGAATTTCGAGGGCGAAATTCTTTTTAAGGGGGGTAGAATGTAACACCCGAGACTTTTATGTTATATAAATCATCAAAGGAATCTTTTTCTACACAACACTTTCTTGGATTGCTTTACACGCAATCGCGACCTTCCTCGATAGCTTGCGTCGTACGCAATACCGAGTTTCACTAAACAACAATATGCTATTAAAACTAGCCGTTATGAATAGTAATAACCACTTTTTGAAATTTTATAAATTTTATTTTTCAAAATGGACTTCATTTTTGGACTCGGAATATCGAAATTAGCCTAGGGTGAAATTTTGGTATTTTTCTGAAAACTTTCAATTTTTGATGAATAGTGAAACCACTAAGTGGTAGGTTAAAAACTGAATTTTGCATAAAACTTAATTTTACCGCTTCTGTGAATGGAATTTCAAAAATCCGAGAGACACGGTTAATATCAAGGACTAAAATGTGGTTCAATGAGATGAAAATAATTTTTTGGTGAATAGTAACTTTTTACTATTTTTACCGCGGTTAATAGTAAATAGGGTAACTAAGGGTAATTATGATATTAATATTACCCTAACACATGTCCTAATTCTATTGGACAAGTGTAATTCGACCAAAAACAAACTTAGGAATAAAATATGACCATTTAGGCCCACTTGGATTAGATTAGGACATTTATTATTAATTTATTTAAAGAAGGGTTAAAATAGTTAAAATCAAAGTTTAATAAGTAAATCATTTTTAATATAGGGTTATACATAAGATAAATTCGATTGTAAATATTCATTAGAAATCTAAAAAGATTTCCTACATGATGGTATTTTATTTGTAATTTTTAGACATCAAATAATTTAATTTATTTATGACACAAAGATGATGCAGTAATTATCTTATTAATGAAATATTGACAAAATTGATAATATAAATACCAAAATATGTGTAATTTGAGACTTTTTATGCATTCCACTAATTTTCTAGGTTACTATGATATATTAGTATTGATTTAATCAACTTGGTTCGAACATATAATTCTGTTATGACTTTGACAAAAATCATATATCAAATAGTGTCAAAATTGACACAAAATAGTTTTTAAATCAAATATTATATTATTAATTGTTATTTTATTCCTAAAAATCTAAGGTTCGGCCAAATGACTTAGATAAGGATATATATTTTAATAATAAACAATTTGGGGTTCGTTTGGCATGTTATAGTAAGTGTATTAACCATATAGTGAAAGAAAACAAAAAGTCATGGTAAAAGTTAAATTATTTAACTTAGAGTTAAATCTAATTGATAAGGTTAAAATAATACCCTAAACTTGTCTAAATTCTATTGGTTGATAGGAGTTCGACCCATCCCCACTTTGGCTTCGAAATAAGACCCTTTGGAACCATTATAAACCGATTTTGACTTTAATATAAAATAATATTTTGAGATATTCCTAAGGTGCCCCTCTCCTCCCTTATAAAAGGGCACCTCCTCCCCCTCCTCCTCACACCAATTTGAGCACTCAAGCTCGGCCAACCCCTGCCATTTTCCCTTCTCCACTTCCCTAGAATAATCCTAGAGGTCCTGGTCTTCTCCAAAGACCAATCTTAGTTCCTTAAGTGGAGGATTCAAAAAGGCGTTCCAAAGAAGAGGTAATATCCATTACCGATCTTTTCAATTTCTTTCTTCTTCAACTTCTTCTTCTTTAGTTGTTTCATGATAAAGTAATAACATCAGTATTACTTACATACTGATATGTTATTATAAATATGAAACAACCCTAATTCACCTTCTATCCATCCTACGGAAAAATGAAATCACTGCGCGTGCGTACGTACGGAATACCGTCTCCACGCCGTGGTGTAATCTATTTTCCACCATCACCTTACAAGGATGGGTATAATGGTGTAATCAGTAACTATATATGATTATTATTAAGTAATATTGATACTGAAATAATATATATATATACTCCAATACAATTCCACGATCATAGGAACGATATCATCACTCGTGCGTACGTACGGAATACCGTCTCCACGATGTGATGCGACTCGTTCTACATGATCTTCATTTCATAATGATTATATAAATGAATTGAATGAATGAATATGGTATATAATACACTAATAACATTCTGGAAATGAATTATCTATAACCTAAAGATAAGAATAAGAATTTATTCGACAAAACACGCATAAGAACAAAAAGTTATAAAGACCCGAGTAACAAGTAACAATGAAATATTACTAACAAGAAGCTAATAATATGACCATATATGATCTCATATCAATATGTATGATTCTGGAATAAGTAAATAACATTATTTAAACCATTATACATGAGCTTCGGACACGAACAAAGAAAATCGGACCTAAGGTAAGGGAAATATCACAATCTCATTTTTATCCGAGATTGTTTATTCGTAAGTATTTACTAGGGTGTATTTTATCATCCACATCCATGTTCCCTCAATATGTAATATTGTTTCCATCCACTTAAAATTGTTTAAATCCATTTTTACCCTTCGGTGAGTTTTTAGTAATACGTATGAAAGGAATCTTTTGTCGTTTTTCGTACGAGGTACTTTTTGACTTTTCCGACAAAAGTACGAAGAATGTTTTTTTTTAACTTATACGGCATGAATGGATTTTTAAAACATTACATCAAAGAAGCTTCCTTTACAAGTTTTCAAGTTTATTTTTAATCAACTTCTTTTATTTTAAAGTTGTATGACATGTTATGAAAGGAAAAATATTTTTTGAAGAAGAAAGGATATTTTCCTCAAGAATTCAATTCAAGTGTTTTATCAAAATTATTTTCCATCTAAGATAATAAAGGGTTCTGTTTCTATCCATATTTTTACATTGGTTTGACTATGTTGTGATGGAATTATGTTTATGAATTCCTTTATCATATATGAATTGATTTATGATTTCATGATGTTTCAAGAATCCCATTTTTGTTACATGTGTTATGCGATGATGCATGTTTTATGATTATGTGGCACACATAAGAAAGGATTCATTATAAGATGGGTGGGACCTATATCTCCCTCCAATGCATTGGGTAATGATTTTATATCTCATGAGATAGACATGGCTGGAACGGAAGGTTATTTCGGTTCAGTGATACAGGACTGAAACGAGGAGTGAACTCAGTTCAGAAAGGGACTTTGTCCACTAAGATAGTCTTGGCAATGAGTCATGACTAACAAGAAATGATTTTCCATGATTATGTGTGCATGCCACAAAGTTTCAAGTTTTATGTTATGATTTTGGGGGTCTCATTTTCACTTCTATGATTTATTCCATGTTAAGATATTATGATCTCTTTTGCAGGTTTTGATTTTCAAAAAGATATGATATGATTTTTATTTCCTTTATTTTCCCTTGCTGAGCATTTGAGCTCACCCTTTTATGTTTTCTTTTCCCCAGGTCAGGAAGATGGATATTAAGTAGAATATGCTAAAAGGGACCCTAGATATGATGAAATAAATGGGAGACACTGTAGAAGATTTATGAACCAGTTGTTTATGTTTCCCAGTTTCTAAAGACACTATACCTATACGGTCCTTTGTGGTTTTGTCATATGTTGTAATAAGTGTGATTCAATTTTGAAGTATTAACAATGTATGTAAAGTGTGGGTCGTTATATTTCCCTTATGACAAACATATTCCTTTGAGACACACAACCCTTGGTCAATTCTCTATGAACATAAGCTATGATTCTTGGCCGAAGAATTATGGCCTTGAACTAGGAGTCATAGTAAAAGAATTATGTACTTAAACTATTTGAAACCCCATAGTCCAAGATCTATGATCATAAACTATATGTATTGGCCTATGAATTATGACATTAAACTATTTGAAACTCCATGGTACAACCAGAATGACCTAAATATATATTCACCTTCTTGGCCTGACTATTGTTCTGATAAAATACCAAATTCAAGAAGCACAAACTTCTATCAAGTTGAAATCCTAAGAGGAAAAATGATTAAAGTCAAACCGCTACTTGTTTGGTCACTCTCACCACTTCAGAATATATTAAAATGGATAAAAATTAAGAGGTAAAAAGATAGTAGGGACCTACTATGGACCCCGAAAAAAACGGCTATTCTTGATAAACCCTTCAGTTTAGGAAAATGTTAGATCCAATTCTTAATATCCCTTTACCTCATAAGCTCCTCTATGTGGTACCCCATTGTGTTACCCCATTCTTCCCCCCAAAACCTTGGATGTACAGGTTTAATTGACATTGGATTGCAGATTCTATCAACATGATGCTAAATTATTCTGTGAACAACCTAGTCACATGATGTTAATCTATTTGATACATCATTCTCCTTACATGGAATTTGACTGCATGTACATTTTCCTTACCATGCAATGTTAAACTGCATGTACATAGACCTTACCATATGGATTTAATATATGTGACCATTAACCTAGTTTCATGAGGGAAAACTATGAAGTGTCTTAGGCCATCAGTCCCTTTCTCCCTTCAGTGTTGGTCACCTACTTCATTATCCGGGTTCCTTGACTTCCACATTGAATATGAGAGGAAACTCCATTTGTAAGTTTAGTTTGACCTTTGATCATACCGATTTGTCTACCCAATCTGTTCAAAGCTAGGATGGAAAAATTGCAAGAGTGTTGAACTCCATTATAACATTTCATCAGATTATTCCCATGTTTTGTGTCCTCTATGATCTAAATCCCCATCATCCTTAAAGTTAGAACACCCCGGATTATAATGGTTCCTAACCAAATTGGAACACCTACCATATTTGGAAAAACCAAAGTAATGCTGATAGTAATTTGATTGGTCACATGTTTAGAACATGTTCAATGGTTAATCCTAAATTGTATTTCATCATCCTTGAAAAAAATGGTAATTCATTATGTTTTTCAAACATGGAAATAGATATCCTCTATTTTCATGCCACCCTCTTAGGGTTCCATATCATAGGCATCTTTATACACACTCTTCATCACTCCCATTTATTTGCATAAAATTCAAGAACCCTGGTATTACACTGTTCATTAACCTACATGCATTGGGAAATAAAGATGGCTATTCAGAGAGTCCCACTCTCCAAACAAGTATTTCTTAGTCAACAAACTCTCAGTGTAAAATGAATGATTCAGAACCTCAGTGTTTTTACATTGTTTAGTACTATTATATAAGTGAGAAAAACCATGATCTCCCCATGATTCTCAAAATGATAATGAAACATGTGGTATTATGGAATAATTTTTTCATTTTCTCATAAGTGTGATTAAATTGGGGGTGGTGATGTGATAAAAAAACACGCATATGGATTTTAAAAGTTTAAAATAAAAAAAAACATAAAGCATTTGAGAGGATCATACATACATCAAAGATTCTATTATGTTCTAATAAAATAATTCTCCCTAAATATTTACATTACCAAGTGACTGATCCAACCCAGCCAACCTCTAGCATGTGGCCTCCAGAACCTATTTAATCATAATGATCTCTAACTATTCCTCCTTGGGAACAGGATGAACATTGTAGGAACTAATTTTCAATTAGCCCTGCTTATCTTGGAACTCAAAACCCTAAAATGAACCTCATTTTACCATGATTCAATCATTGATAGTTGGACTCTTACCTAGCTAATGATCATCACATGGTAATTGTAACACCCCAAGTTTCCTCGGTATGTTTCCTTTCGAATAATGCAATGGCGTGCTTTGTACACAACTTCGAGATTTTAACACACCATAACCAATCAAACTAGCTGTTATGAATAGTAATACCTACTTTTTGAAATTTTATAAATTCTATCTCTCAAAATGGACTTCATTTTTGGATTCGTAATATCGAAATTAGCCTAGGGTGAAATTTTGGTACTTTTTGGATAACTTTCATATTTTGATGAATAGTGAAAATTACTAAATTTTATTTAAAAACAACTTTTTTAATCAAAATAATTAATAGTGATAAATTATGAATTTGAGTTGTTTTAAAGTATATTTATAATATATTTTTACCATTTAATATAATTTTGGTCATTGGACATAATTTTACAATTAAACCGAACATAAACAAGTGTCAATCTTTTGATAGTTATTATCTCTTAAAAAAACACGCTTTTTGTTTTGACAGCGGGAATTAATTTTAAATTAATTTCTGCCACTTCTGTGTTTTGAATTTAGAAAAATGGATTCCATATTTGGAATCAGGATGTTCAAATTGTGTAAATAGGTAACTTTTATTTTTAGACATTTTGAATAATTACTGCGGTAAATATTTTATTTACCATGGTTAAGGGTAAATCCGGTAAATAAGGGTTAAAAAAATAATATTATAATAATACTAAATTACCCTAAAACATGTCTTAACCCTATTGGTTGATACATGGTCGACCATGGGCATCTTTGGGTCTATTTGGGGACCCCATGGATCCACTTGTAAGTGACAATGACACTTTATTTTAATTAAGTTAAAATGAATACAAAAATGACACAAGCATATATCTTTTAGAAAAACAATTGTTACATAGGGTTATATATGTTGGATTTTAGATTATAAATATTCATTAGAAAGCTAAATAGATTTCCTACATAATGATATTTTATTTAGAATTTTTAGACATTAAATAAGTTATTTTATTTATGACACAATGATGATGTAGTAATTACTAAAATAGTGAGAAATTAAAATAATTGATATTATAAATACCCAAATAATTATAATATTAACCTTTTAATGAATTACAATAATTTTCTATGATAATATGATATATTAGGATTTATTTAATTGACTTTTTAGAAGTAATCAATCTGTTATGAGTTTCACAAAAATCAACTATTGAATAGTGTCAAAATTGACATAAAAGTGTCTTTAAAACAAATATTATATTATTAATTGATATTAAATTCCTAAAAATCTAAGGTTCGGCCAAGAGACTTATATCATGATAGGTGTATCATTAATGGACCACTTGGGGGTCGCTTGTATGAATATGGTAAGTTTATTAACCATATAATATAAAAATACAAAGAGACATTGTAAAAGTGCAACTAATTAACTTAGAGTTAATACTTAAAGATAAGGTTAATATAAGTACCCAAACCTGTCTAAATTATATTGGTTGAGTTGTTTTCGACCCATCCCCAACTTAACCTTTTAATAGTCAACTTTGGAGCCTTTGGAAACCGAAAATGAATTTATTATAAACTAATATCTCTAGATTTTCCAAAGGTGCCCCTCACCCCTCTTATAAAAGGGCACTCCTACTTCTCATTTCTTCACACCTTCAAAGCCCTTTGGTTCGGCCAAAACCTGCCCAAATACTATCTCAACTTCCCTCAATAAAACCTAGAGGCCTTAGTTTGATCATGAAGCCAACCTAAGGAGCCCTTTTGATCAAATCAAAAGGAAGAACCCGAAGAAGAGGTAATGTTTTCACCACCCCTTTTCAAGTTCCTTTCTTCTTCCACTTCCTCTTTCTTTGTTATTTCCATTATAAAATAATAACTCCAGAATCATATATATACTGTGATGTTATTATAAATATGGTACAACCATATTCAGTATTCTATCCATCCTTTGAATAACATGTCACCATACGTGCGTACGTACGGCTTACCGTCTCCACGTCGTGGTGTAATTGTTATTCAATATATTATTATTTGGATGGGTATAATAATGATGTGTAACTCATGTAAATAATAAATATAACATGATAATGATTCTTTATATATGATATAAAATCCAATTATATATTATTTTAGTATCAAAAGAATGGTATTGTCGCTCGTGCGTATGTACGGACTACCGTCTCCACGAACGCGATGAGATTCATTGTCCATCATATCCATTCAAGTATAATTATCATTTGATGATTTAAAAATAGTATCTAAGGACTTGATATCATTCTGGATATGAATAATATACATCCCATTAATAACGAATATGGCTCACATAACAAAGAATATAAAGTAAAATGAACCCGTTAACACCCGAAATGACGATAATTCTAAGATATTATTAACAAATCAATGTTAAAGATCATATATGATATCATATTAAAGTAAATGATTCTTGTATTATTCAATAACAATTATTTCACCATTATTCAGGAGGTAAACCTACCATCGACCAAGGAAAAAGTACAAAGTAAGGGATTCTCTTTTCTCACTTTCAATTCCGTGAGATTTCCATTTTTCGCCACTAAATTATTGAAAGTGGTGTATTGTGTACTGCCATTTGATATATATTCAAGATTGTGTTTATATTCATGTTATTCTGTAAATCATTTGGTGGTTATTAACTTTTGGCCATACGACTCAGTTGATTAACGTGGTAAAGGGTTTCTTATCTCACTTTTAATTTCGTGAGATTTCCATTGATCACCACTTAATTATTGCATGTGGTGTATGTGTACTGCCCATGATTGTATTCATTGTGTAATATACTTTAATTTATGTGTATTTACATAATCATGGTATGATACTTCTTTCATGGGTGTATGTTTCGTATGTTACCTAATCGATAAGGGAATTTGAGATTTCAATTCCCACTCATTTGGTTTTACGCATATTTCATTGATTATATTACTCCATGATTATGTGTGGAATCACTATTCATTTGATTATGTCATAATTTCCACTCCCCTTCCTGTGGATATAAGTTTGATACACATAATCACTCATTGGTAATTCTCAAGTCATTGATATGAATTTGATAAGAGTAATTTTAACTCATTCACTATTTGTTGAGTTAAACATCCAATTCGTTGGTGTTGTTTTACAAGAATATGTGTGAATATCCTTTGATTGTTTTACACTGAATATCCAATCATATTTAGTGTATTTATATTTTTCACACATAATTATGTCGTTGATTTATCCTTAACCTAAGGATACTGCCTTTATGAGAGATTTCATCTCAATTTACATTCCATTGAGACTTCTTTGTTGATATACACCAAATCACTTTTATGTGGTGTATATAATGTACTTTGACATAGTATATCATGAATCCCTTTATTCTCATGATATTAAAAAGTTTTGATTACCTCAATTATTTGTATTCACGTGTCTCTTTTGGTTAGAATCTCTAACTAAAATACCATTTTAAAATGTTTTAAAGACTTATTCTTCTAAATCTTTCTCATTAATGTCCATGTTTTAAAAATGGTTTTAAGGATTTATTTATATGGACATTAATGTTTTAGAAATTAAAACTCCTTTTAAAAAGTTTCAAAGTGGTATGGGACACTTTGATTCAAAAATCTACTTTTAAATGGCTTCTTGACAAATAGTGTGACTTTTAAATGCATTCAAGAAAAGGGGGATAATTCTCTCAAGTAGTTTTGATGATTATTTTCATTTATGTCAACATAATTCATTATTCTTGATTGAGGTTAATGTGATACAATACAATCTTCCATATTGTATCGAATGAGGCATGTTTGACCGTGGATGCGCTGTTTTTATACCATTCATGGTTTGTGGTAAAAGTATTGACATTTCGTATGCTAGTTTTAATACGAATGCTTATGTTATGTTTATACATGTTTATATGAGGAATGTATTGGACTTAATAAGTGACGGGTGGAGCCCGCTATAGCTCCTCGATGCATCGGTAGGTCTCATGAGACAAACTAGTGTCTTGGCACAAGGCCTTGGAAAAATCTTATTTGTAGTCTTGGCACGAGGCCTTGGCTATGTGGTTATGATAGTCTGGCATTATGCATTCCATCTTATGAAAGTGGTTATTGATATTGCATGTGATCATTCTACTAGTAGAATATCCATGTGAGTAAGTAAATGGAATTATTTCATTTTACCTTTTCCATTTTATGCTGAAGTTCAAGTTTAAAAGGCTATTGTTTTAGTTATAAATTGCCTTAAGTGTTTATGCTTATTTATGAAAGTTTCTGCTATAATGTTATCCTTACTGAGCATCTGAGCTCACCCCTTTCAATGTTTTATTTTTCCCAGGATTATGAAGAAGTAATTTATGAATGACCTGCAGGGATAGTATGAGGGGATATGAAGACAAGATTTTTTTTATGATGTAATGTAAAAATTAATGGATGTATCTAGTTATTCCAAGGCTACTAAACTAATCGGTCTTTCGAGACTTGATCTTTCTCGTGATCATGCCAATGTTATGTAATAATGCACCAACTCTGGGTAACTAGGGTCGAGGCGTTACAGTTGGTATCAGAGGAAGTTTAGTACAAACCTTGGAAGCTAGATTTAGATAAACTCTGATTAGAGCACGTAGACCTAAGATGAACTTTGAGGATTAGTATAAAAGAACTTCCTAGAATTTTGGTATTGTAGAGATTTTGTGAGTTTTCTGAGCAATACATCTCTGTCTGGATACGAGCAGGTAGAGGCGGCTCTGGCACAGATGTACCTAGGGGTAAAACCCGAAAACACCGCTTTGAGCTAGACTCGAACGGGAACTGGTGCACGACAACGGGCCTTGCTGCACTCTTGGTTACGACACTCCCGGGGGATATGCTTAGGATAATTTACATTTTGTTTACAAACCAATTTAAGTAATTTTTACATAAGATGAGAGTAAATGACCTTGGTTAATCCTAATATGTTTAAAATTGAGAATATGGTGACATTTTAATCTCTAAATGATTTTACGACTACTATTACTCACACAATGATTTCTGGTTTTAGTCAATGGCTGGATTCCAAGGAAGTCATAGTGACTCTGAGAATGATGTACAAGGTGGGAACGGTGGTGGAAATGAGCAACAAAATGGAATATTGATAGGCGTAAAAGATATCGTCTTTATGCCAAATCAGTTTTCCAAAAATATGATCAACAACATATATATTAACCAACTCCCAGACTCAACAAGGAAGAGAAAGGTGATAAATGATAAGATCTCCTACAATGGAGACCATGGAGAAAAGAAACCTCAATTTTCATCATGCATGAAATGTGGAAAGAGACACCCAGGAAAGTGTCTCAATGGGACAATGAAATGTTTTACGTGCGGGAAGGAAGGACATAAAGTGAAGAATTGCCGAAGAAAAATGAAGAGTACTATGGAAGAAGATAAAAATGGTCCCAAGAGTCCATTTACAGTCATTTGTCGTAAATGTAGGGGACCTGGCCATTACCCGAGTGAATGTCCCATTCTATAGGATATTTTCTTGGTCAAAGAAGAAGATATGTGGAAATAAATGGTTGGAGAAAAACTTAAAAAGTATTAGCACTCCTTGTTGATGGGTACTTTGGAATAATTTTCTCTTGTATTTGTAACCCCGCAGTTTGCCATGTGAGAATGATATTTGAAGAAGAATTTTCCCTTCTCTTGTGGATATAGGTATAAATAACCATTTGGTTTTATATGATCATTGGGGTTTGAGAAAATTATAAGTTATTATAATTTGGGATAAAAATGCAACGTATGATATAACATTTGTGATTAAATTATGTTATTTTGAGGAATTTATCTCATTTTGGTAATATTATAAAATATAGTTTTTGAAAAAGGACAACACGTAGACTGTGTGACAACCCGTCGCGTCGGACAAAGCTATGGGAATCAAACCCACAACCAAAGTGCGATTGGGATTTATCACCTACCACTGGACTACGTGAAGTCCCTGGTCAATGTGACTATTTTTTTTGTTAAATGATTTTATTGATCAATAATAAGATGATTTGGGTTCTTATGTCTTATCAAATGAATACCCTTGGTATAGGAAAATGATTTGGTGATTAAGTGATAAATGTTATTTTGGAAGATGTTCGCTTTGTTGGAAACACTATATGCCCAAGGAAAATAGAATACAATGGGGTTTCATTTTTAGAGTAATGGTGGATTTTTATCTACGTTTTTATTGTTGATTTATAGTGATTTGGGTTATTTATGGAAATTATTAACCTATAACAGAGGATATGTGATGATGTTAATTACTTTTAAGTATGTGACTTTAAGAGTATTTGATGTCATTTGGAGATACAATGTAACATGGGAGACTACATAATCAAATTCTTCTATGATTTGGGTTTCAATATTAGTTTGGATTATATTAAAGGATTTTAAGGACAATTGGTTATTGAATGGTATCTATTTAACTTTGGGGTATTGTTGGTTTAATTTTAGAAATTAAGATTAGTGCATATTTATCTCAATGAATATCCTTTTGGGTGATCATTAGATCAATCACTAACTGTTTTGGTTTTGATTAATCTTCAAAGACAATGTAAATATATGGTTTATCCTGCATGGATCATGTGATTCTATAGAAGTTTATTCTAGCTCTTCCAGTGTGACCAAGTCTTCTTGAATACTCATCGTTTAAGAAAAATTGAGTTAGTGGTGGAAATTTATTAAAGAATCAAAATTTACTTAAAATGTAAGTATATCTCATAATATTCTTAGTCAATATCATAAATGAATTCCTCTTCCTTATGTAATGTAACTTTAAAAAAAATGTTGTCCGTTTACTTTCCTACTAGGAGACTAATGGTCGTTTGTCCCAACACAAGTTTTTGGTTTTCTCATTGTTAACTTTCTCCTGATCATGATTTCTATCCCTCTCCATCAGAACTTGACACTTAGTTTATCATCCATATCCATGTTTTCTTACATGGAATCCTAGTATGGGTTATCATGGATGACCCTTATACCTCTCTTTCTTTCTTTTAAAGTGATAGTTTTATTGGCTCTTTTTCCGATGTGGGACTTTCCATTATATTCCCAAGCAAAATTTTAAAAATTGCGAGGACGCAATTTATTGAAGGAGGGTAGAATGTAACACCCCAAGTTTCCTCGGTATGTTTCCTTTCGAATAATGCAATGGCGTGCTTTGTACAAAACTTCAAGATTTTAACACACCATAACCAATCAAACTAGCTGTTATGAATAGTAATACCTACTTTTTGAAATTTTATAAATTCTATCTCTCAAAATGGACTTCATTTTTGGATTCGTAATATCGAAATTAGCCTAGGGTGAAATTTTGGTACTTTTTGGATAACTTTCATATTTTGATGAATAGTGAAAATTAGTAAATTTTATTTAAAAACAACTTTTTTAATCAAAATAATTAATAGTGATAAATTATGAATTTGAGTTGTCTTAAAGTATATTTAGAATATATTTTTACCATTTAATATAATTTTGGTCATTGGACATAATTTTACAATTAAACCGAACATAAACAAGTGTCAATCTTTTGATAGTTATTATCTCTTAAAAAAACACGCTTTTTGTTTTGACAGCGGGAATTAATTTTAAATTAATTTCTGCCACTTCTGTGTTTTGAATTTAGAAAAATGGATTCCATATTTGGAATCAGGATGTTCAAATTGTGTAAATAGGTAACTTTTATTTTTAGACATTTTGAATAATTACTGCGGTAAATATTTTATTTACCATGGTTAAGGGTAAATCCGGTAAATAAGGGTTAACAAAATAATATTATAATAATACTAAATTACCCTAAAACATGTCTTAACCCTATTGGTTGATACATGGTCGACCATGGGCATCTTTGGGTCTATTTTGGGACCTCATGGATCCACTTGTAAGTGATAATGACACTTTATTTTAATTAAGTTAAAATGAATACAAAAATGACACAAGCATATATCTTTTAGAAAAACAATTGTTACATAGGGTTATATATGTTGGATTTTAGATTATAAATATTCATTAGAAAGCTAAAGAAATTTCCTACATAATGATAGTTTATTTAGAATTTTTAGACATTAAATAATTTATTTTATTGATGACACAATGATGATGCAGTAATTACTAAAATAGTGAGAAATTAAAATAATTGATATTATAAATACCCAAATAATTATAATATTAAACTTTTAATGAATTAAAATAATTTTCTATGATAATATGATATATTAGTATTGATTTAATTGACTTTTTAGAAGTAATAAATCTGTTATGAGTTTCACAAAAATCAACTATTGAATAGTGTCAAAATTGACATAAAAGAGTTTTTAAAACAAATATTATATTATTAATTGATATTAAATTCTTAAAAATCTAATGTTCGGCCAAGAGACTTATATCATGATAGGTGTATCATTAATGGACCACTTGGGGGTCGCTTGTATGAATATGGTAAGTTTATTAACCATTTAATATAAAAATACAAAGAGACATTGTAAAAGTGCAACTAATTAACTTAGAGTTCATACTTAAAGATAAGGTTAATATAAGTACCCAAACCTGTCTAAATTATATTTGTTGAGTTGTTTTCGACCCATCCCCACCTTAAACTTTTAATAGTCAACTTTTGAGCCTTTGGAAACCGAAAATGAATTTATTATAAACTAATATCTCTAGATTTTCCAAAGGTGCCCCTCACCCCTCTTATAAAAGGGCACTCCTACTTCTCATTTCTTCACACCTTCAAAGCCCTCTGGTTCGGCCAAAACCTGCCCAAATACTATCTAAACTTCCCTCAATACAACCTAGAGGCCTTAGTTTGATCAGAAAGCCAACCTAAGGAGCCCATTGGATCAAATCAAAAGGAAGAACCCGAAGAAGAGGTAATGTTTTCACCACCCCTTTTCAAGTTCCTTTCTTCTTCCACTTCCTCTTTCTTTGTTATTTACATTATAAAATAATAACTCCAGTATCATATATATACTGTGATGTTATTATAAATATGGTACAACCATATTCAGTATTCTATCCATCCTTTGAATAACATGTCACCATACGTGCGTACGTACGGCTTACCGTCTCCACGTCGTGGTGTAATTGTTATTCAATATATTATTATTTGGATGGGTATAATAATGATGTGTAACTCATGTAAATAATAAATATAACATGATAATAATTCTTTATATATGATATAAAATCCAATTATATATTATTTTAGTATCAAAAGAATGGTATTGTCGCTCGTGCGTATGTACGGACTACCGTCTCCACGAACGCGATGAGATTCATTGTCCATCATATCCATTCAAGTATAATTATCATTTGATGATTTAAAAATAGTATCTAAAGACTTGATATCATTCTGGATATGAATAATATACATCCCATTAATAACGAATATGGCTCACATAACAAAGAATATAAAGTAAAATGAACCCGTTAACACCCGAAATGACGATAATTCTAAGATATTATTAACAAATCAATGTTAAAAGATCATATATGATATCATATTAAAGTAAATGATTCTTGTATTATTCAATAACAATTATTTCACCATTATACTGGAGGTAAACCTACCATCGACCAAGGAAAAAGTACAAAGTAAGGGATTCTCTTATCTCACTTTCAATTCCGTGAGATTTCCATTTTTCGCCACTAAATTATTGAAAGTGGTGTATTGTGTACTGCCATTTGGTATATATTCATGATTGTGTTTATATTCATGTTATTCTATAAATCATTTGGTGGTTATTAACTTTTGGCCATACGACTCAGTTGATTAACGTGGTAAGGGGTTTCTTATCTCACTTTTAATTTCGTGAGATTTCCATTGATCACCACTTAATTATTGCATGTGGTGTATGTGTACTGCCCATGATTGTATTCATTGTGTAATATACTTTAATTTATGGGTATTTACATCATCATGGTATGATACTTCTTTCATGGGTGTATGTTTCGTATGTTACCTAATCGATAAGGGAATTTGAGATTTCAATTCCCACTCATTTGGCTTTACGCATATTTCATTGATTATATTACTCCATGATTATGTGTGGAATCACTATTCATTTGATTATGTCATAATTTCCACTCCCCTTCCTGTGGATATAAGTTTGATACACATAATCACTCATTGGTAATTCTCAAGTCATTGATATGAATTTGATAAGAGTAATTTTAACTCATTCACCATTTGTTGAGTTAAACATCCAATTCGTTGGTGTTGTTTTACAAGAATATGTGTGAATATCCTATGATTGTTTTACACTGAATATCCAATCATATTTAGTGTATTTATATTTTTCACACATAATTATGTCGTTGATTTATCCTTAACCTAAGGATACGGCCTTTATGAGATATTTCATCTCAATTTACATTCCATTGAGACTTCTTTGTTGATATACACCAAATCACTTTTATGTGGTGTATATAATGTACTTTGACATAGAATATCATGAATCCCTTTATTCTCATGATATTAAAAAGTTTTGATTACCTCAATTATTTGTATTCAAGTGTCTCTTTTGGTTAGAATCTCTAACTAAAATACCATTTTAAAATGTTTTAAAGACTTATTCTTCTAAATCTTGCTCATTAATGTCCATGTTTTAAAAATGGTTTTAAGGATTTATTTATATGGACATTAATGTTTTAGAAATTAAAACTCCTTTTAAAAAGTTTCAAAGTGGTATGGGACAATTCGATTCAAAAATCTACTTTTAAATGGCTTCTTGACAAATAGTGTGACTTTTAAATGTTTTCAAGAAAAGGGGGATAATTCTCTCAAGTAGTTTTGATGATTATTTTCATTTATGTCAACATCATTCATTATTCTTCATTGAGGTTAATGTGATACAATACAATCTTCCATATTGTATCGAATGAGTCATGTTTGACTGTGGATGCGCTGTTTTTATACCATTCATGGTCTGTGGTAAAAGTATTGACATTTCGTATGCTAGTTTTAATACGAATGTTTATGTTATGTTTAAACATGTTCATATGAGGAATGCATTGGACTTAATAACTGACGGTGGAGCCCGCTATAGCTCCTCGATGCATCGGTAGGTCTCATGAGACAAACTAGTGTCTTGGCACAAGGCCTTGGCAAAATCTTATTTGTAGTCTTGGCACGAGGCCTTGGCTATGTGGTTATGATAGTCTGGCATTATGCATTCCATCTTATGAAAGTGGTTATTGATATTGCATGTGATCATTCTACTAGTAGAATATCCATGTGAGTAAGTAAATGGAAATATTTCATTTTACCTTTTCCATTTTATGCTGAAGTTCAAGTTTAAAAGGCTATTGTTTTAGTTATAAATTGCCTTAAGTGTTTATGCTTATTTATGAAAGTTTCTGCTATAATGTTATCCTTACTGAGCATCTGAGCTCACCCCTTTCAATGTTTTATTTTTCCCAGGATTATGAAGAAGTAATTTATGAATGACCTGCAGGGATAGTATGAGGGGATATGAAGACAATATTTTTTTTATGGTGTAATGTAAAAATTAATGGATGTATCTAGTTATTCCAAGGCTACTAAACTAATCGGTCTTTCGAGACTTGATCTTTCTCGTGATCATTCCAATGTTATGTAATAATGCACCAACTCTGGGTAACTAGGGTCGAGGCGTTACAGTAATTAAAGATGGTCGTGTGCTCATTTTCTTTACCTACAAATTTTAGAAGTTCATAATCATCCATTTGGAGATTCTTGGTGCCAGCTTATTTATCATAGTGTTAAGAAATATATAACTCCTTAATTTTATTAGAAACCTAGTTGATGAGATAATAAAATCCCTACACATGTAGAGAATGATTTTACACCCCTTTTATGCCCATGTTTTGTATCCAGTGGTAGAGGGACCCCATATGAATCACTTTTCATGTCCTCAGAGTGTGGGTAATAAATTTTTGAACACTCCTCCACACCATTTTCCAAATGATTTAGTTATCCTTATCAAAATTATACCCAAATATTCCAATTAAAATGGTGGTGTTGGTTCATACATAGAGAAGGTTAGGGGAAAAGTGGTCAAAGGGTCTTCCTCTAGGATCCTCTAGGATGGGTTGGGATACTAGTTGTGAGGGAGTCTATCTTCATCTGAATCATCATTGGAGACACTATTTATTAAAGCCTTGAGTTAATTCTCCTTGGAGATATCACCCACTTCTCCAACAGGCTTCCCTCCTAGGATTGCGGTCAGGTTATCTTGAATGACTTTCTCCCCATGTGATAGCATGGTTTTCGGGAGGTACACCTTTACTCCCCTTGTAGAATTTATTTACTAGGAACAGACACTCTCAATAACTTTCCCATACAGAAAAAATTTCATTCAGTTTATTTATGAAAAATAGAATGGTAGAACTATATTGTGTAAGAGAAAAGAACATATAAGAGGTGTGGGTTTTATGCAATCCATGATGGGGGTTCAAAATTATATTCCACCATTCGTGACCCATCAACACTAGTTTTCACCTCAAAATCAATCACCGAGCCTCTCAATATCAGTTGTCTCAGAACATGGATCTCAATAATTAGTCTACCTTGGTGGTCCACCTTTCCAAGTGCTATAGGCACCATCATATTTATAGGGTGTGGATCCCCATAGATGATTGGGATTTGTGGGGGGTTGGGAACCTTCTCTCCAAAGAGTTATATTGGATCATCTCCCTCACAAACTACTGAAGATAACATTGAGGTAAGCCCATCAGATTACATAGAGGCATTTATCCCCCTTCAATAGAGGCCTCTTGGGTCTCCCATAAATCTTCATGCATAGTAAAAAATATTAGCTTTGATCTCTTCATATTTGAGAAGAAAAGTAATGGAACACAATAGTAGAATATTACTTCTCGAAATAAGTGTTTGGTCAAGTCATCAACCTTGAGAATTATCTCTCCATTTTGCTGAGATGATTCATGGATAAAAGAGGACCCCAAAATTCATTATTAATGGAACCCTATGTATCGGTGCTAGAGACTGATGAATAATGGTTTGAAAACTAAAAATACCCTATATTTTTAGGTGCCACACCAAACACCACTTTTATTTGAATAGTGATAGGCCTGGAATCCCCATGCTAATGTGATAAGGAATCCAACTCTATCAGATAGGAGAACCATTATTGGATGTCCATGTGAGCCATGATTCTAGATTTCTCGACCTCTATAAGATCGAGCCTATCTCAGGAGAGCCACCACTATAGTTTCTCTACAATCAAGGAAAACCCCAACATACCCCACAATACCTAGATTTTGGGATAGGAGGTATCAGATATACACACTATAACATTCAAAAATTTATTCTATAGATCCTACTATGCTCAAGATCCCTCCACATAATCCTGTGGATATTTTTGAGGTAGCCCCTCACCACTAAGGGGTGGGGGTGTGGCATAATCTTGAGCTTCTCACATCACAACCTTTCATGTTTGATCCCTTAATTGATGATAGTCACTTTTTAAAGAAGACCTTCTACTACCTTGCTGCTCCTTCTACTCACCTAATGAAATGATCCTCCTTATGATCTAACCTAGTATTTCACATGGGTATGATGCTATCCAATTACCAACATAGTTTGAGGAGACTCCAAAACTGATGTTGGTCAGTGGAAGCATGATGAGGTCCCATATTCCCTCATCCATGAACATTCACCACAATTGGTGAAGGATATAGTGATGAATTTATTAATGGATCCCTATGTCGCGTCACCATCTATTTAATGCACCCAAATTTCAAGGTGAATTGGGATTGAGTATACGGTTCGCAGTTGGGGTTTTTGTCTATCTCAGTAACCCACAATCAACCTCCAAATACATGAAGGTGTAAGAACCCAGGTTTTCATGTGAGTTACTTATATTGTATTGTTCAATTTAATACTTAAATATGGATAAATGTGAAAACCAGTTGAGTTCATTGAGGTGTTGGGGTGTCTGGGGCTTGCTCGTATCCTAAAACCCATGTTTTAAGGAAATTTAATCTTGAAATTTGGTTTGTTTAAACCATGTGGAACTAGATACATGGTTTGATCAAATCATGCAAGGCCGGACCAATGCGTGATACAGACCACATGGTTTCATGAAAACCATGTGATTCGGGTCGCACTACCGCATAACCAAGTCATAAATTTTAACGGTGGATTTTTTAATGATGTGTGCACGGTTATTCAAACCATGAAAGTAGGCCATTAGGGTGACCCTTTCCTATACATACCAAGCACAGTTTTCACAATTGTTTTTAAATTTCACATAAATAGTTTGAGCCCTATTATATTAGTAAATTTAAAAATATATTAATTAAGAAATCTATTTAAAAACCTAATTTAGTTTTCATTACATGACGAGACCCCTCATTAGAGATCACAATGGAGGCTATCCTTGGAAGTGAGTATTCTTCTCTATTAAACCACTGATTCAATTTTAGAACTTCTTATTGGATCTGCATCGGTGAGTACATGATTCCTTTTTAGGAATTCTTCATTCTTATGGCTATCATATGCACTGTTTGGTTTTAGGTTCATATTCTTTAATTTCATTTTCTTCATCCATTCGTCAAATTTCTCCCAATATGAGTCGAATCAAGAGCTGATATTGGATGATAACTACCCTACCAAGCTAAGGTAGGTGGTCTATAAAACATTCTTGACCTTTGGTTGTTTGTTTGGATACCTTCCATTATGTCTCCTTTATATTTTTTGGATATGGCCTTGATATAGAACTAGTTAATTAAATTAAATAAAACAGACCCATTAAGAATTCTTATAGGATTCATTATGATGTTTCGGTAGTCATTTCCTAAATTATGGACACCCATGGGTTGTTCCAAGTGAAATTAACTTCTATGTGCCCTGTAGAACCACCCATGGGGTGAGTTGTTTCTTACCTTCCTAGAGGAAGAACATTAATAAATTAATTTAAATTCATTAATTGAATATGAGATAATTTTCCTCTATATCATGTCTATGATTTTGAAAAAATGGTTAAAATAGATCTTGAGTATCTTTTTTAGGAGGTATTTTGAGTCCATTATTTAAGATTTATTGATATTATATGATTAAATTAGATAAATGGATTAATTGAATTTGGAACAATGAGTGGGTGTACTACTTGGTTTACTTGGGTAGATTGGGTGTTAAGAGTGGGTATACTCAAGAGATGAAATTGAATGTTAATGGTTATGTGAGTGGGTATACTCACATTGTTTCAAATGACAAATTCTATGATTGGTAAATGTATGAATAAATGCCTTGGGCATATTCTCTAGATCTGGAATGTGGTTGTGGGAACCTTGGATATAGATTCTCCTTGGGTTAGGATTCCATGGGGTGGGATACCCATTTGGTCTAGTTTTATTGGACTTTTATGTGGAATGTTAGGTAATACATACTTCTATGAATCCAACCTGTTCCTAACTGAGTTTCCATCGAGATGCTCCTAGGACTCGTTGAGGATGCGTTGGTCCTCAACACCATAGATCTGACCCATCATGGTATGAATCTTTGACATATGGAATGACCATGGGATTTATGATATGTGTAGTTTCATGGATTTTCCATGGATATTTTTAACACTTCAATTTTTAAGAAAAGGATGTGGATGGTATGAAACAATGGATACATGATGAGGCCACCATGTGTCCTCTTTTTTACTTGTAGCTACCTTATTATGAGATTTTTTTATGGATCCTTGAGAGAAAAGTTGGTATCACTTTCTTAGTCATGGATGATCCATGGGAACATTACTATTCTTTACTACTAACTTGTTTTTCTATTTTCCAACTTAGCCTATCATATTTCACAATTTTGAATTGTATATATCTTTGGTGGTTTCATACTGGTTTATTATCTCACAACCTGTTTGGACATCCATTGAGGAAATAAATATATATATTGGTTACATGTAATGATAAGGGGAAACTCCATAATATAGTGTGTTGATTGTTTCTTAGAAGTAAGAGAGCATGAGACCAAGCTATGGGTTGCGATGTTTGTAGGATACGTTTTTTGTATTTCTCATGTTTTTACATAATTGTATTGTACTATACTATCATGTACCTATTTTGGATTATTTTTAGATACATGTATCATCATCATCATTCTAAATGAGCCACTTGTTGTTTAATTATATATTTATGTCTTGTTTAGTATTAAGTTGTCTAATTGTGGTGTCTAATTACTATATTGGTATTTTATTGATATTTTATTGTGTATACACTGGTAATGAGGGAATTGTCTTCTCATTTACACACCTAGGATCTTTTTTCTTGTTATATTCATCTGTTATTTGGGGAGATGTGATTGAGTCCTTATGACTCATTGGGATTGGGGCACTATTGAGTGGCATCCCAGTCCACGGTTTTATAGAGTTGTATCAGAGGGGTCTTTTATGGTTTTCTTTAATTTTTGGTGACAATATATAGGTATCTGAAGGGAATGGATTTTGGTAATGAATTGTGCTCAAGATAATCTTCCCTGCGTAAATGGAAAAACCAAATTTCTTTGAATAGAATTTCTATTTTTCTGTATTATAACTCTTAAATTTGATTTGATTGCACCATTGGGTGACACACATGTATCTTGATATTAATATTGATATGATTTTTGGGTACTATTTCGTTTCGACCCAATTATATGAGGGTATTCTATATCATGTATCATATAAACACTTGTTATAAATCACATGTAATGCATTATTCTATGCCATTTAGGATGTATTACTTGATGCACACTATTGTGAATAGTTTTGTGATAGATGTACCTACTATTGTGATAGTTTTTGTGTAGTTGATAGAGATAGTGACACCATCATTATGTTCACAAGGTGTATGGTCCCTTATGAACTAGAAAGTGGAACACCTATTTTTTCAGTTACTAAATGTGAATTTGTTGGGGTTTGAATGAAATAGACACCAATTCTAGTTCATAAGGTGTTATGGGACCTCATGGATTGAAACCTAGTGAACCTTTGATTAAGTCTATTTAATAAAGTATTGATGGACGTTAAAGGGAAATGAATATTAAGATAAATGAACTAGATCAACAAACTTGATAAATAGATACTCGACAAAGACCCATCTATTTAGTGGGAACGAGGAAATGTATCTAGTAGTTTTTTTGTGAATATTCATTTTATAGTGATAGATTTAGGAGTAGGGTGTGGGTTGTTAATTTTTTTTAGGAGGGTGTTGACTTTTATTATGCTTTTGAGATGTGAAATTTGACGTTGCAGTTTTCTGAGGTGTGTGTTTCAAATTATAGAGGCATTCCACTATGATAACCTCTAGTAAAACACCAATAGGGAGGTGATAGCCACACTCCAGAGGCGGTGAACCATGGGCTACTGACGTATCATTCTTTAGTTCCAGTAGAGGCACCATCTATTATTCCAAACACAAGTGCTGAGGCATAGTTCCATATGAGATTCATTATCTTCATGTAGACATATTAGAGAGAATCCTAACCTACCTTGTTTATGGATGAGATGATTCATGTGTTTTAGTAGAAGCATCCTACCAACTGTTTTGGGGATGTCGGTCCACATGCTACTGGGCTATGGCTATAGACTATGCTAGCAATCATTGAGCATCCTAAGATGCCTCCTAAGAGGTGGGTGAAGCTCAAGACTTGTATGTTATGTGAAATAGAAAAGCATTGGTGTTATGTACTGAACTAGGATAACCAGCTATGAGATATGGGTTGGTTGATTTTCAAACCTAATTCAATGACTAGTTTTACACTGAGACTCTATGATCATAGTGGGCTAGTGAATTAAATCATCTGAATCAAGGCCCTATGATGATTATGGTGTACTATGAATGGTTTACATATTTTTATCATTTTTCACGGATGTACCATGCTGATGATAAATTTTGAGCCAGAAACTTCAATTATGTTTTCTGAAATCATAGATAATCTCAGTTCAACATGATTATATTGACCTCTATCAATGAAATTGTGAATCATAAACTAATTATGGAATGTAACTTATGATTATTATGGTTTTTAGAGTAAGGTTATGCACCCTCTCGACTGAGTTCTTCAACATATTCATGTAAGAACCATCATTTCGAGGTTTCCCGTGAGATGAGTACAAGTTAGGCTATGAATGATGGTTTATCATTATTCTTTCATTAGTGTGGTAGGAGGGCACACATGAATAATAAATGTTATGATGACCCATTCGAGTGATGATTTTGTGGCAAGATTTCCCATGTGAATCATTAATACATGACCTTCCCAATAATTGTGATTGGTAAGGGGTTTTCTCAAACACTGAGTTCAAAAGTAGGTTCCTCATCTCCACATCAGGTAAGGAGTTGGATTAGTTCCATTCAATCATACTGGGGTAGTGGGGGTTGTGGATGAGGTTTCTAGGCACCAGTTATAGTGAGACATCAAAATGGGCATACTTTGGGTAGTGAGGTTATATCACTAGGTCTTGTTTCTGGTCAAATATATTCTTTATAGCCTAACCACAATGAGTAGGGTGTTATAACATCTATTGTGAGAGGTATAATATTATTAGCCTCTAATATTTCAAATATTCTATTTGATATAGGTTAATCTAACAGGTTCATATCTATAAATGTAGGGAAAGTCCTTGGGAACATTGTTTTTTTATTCTGAGAGTGTTATGACATCAAGTACTCTTTTGAGAATTAGAATGGAATAGATACAATAGTACACAGAGTTCCCACATGAGTTTGGTGGGTGTCACATCATTTTGAATCATTATTTCCTCGAGATTAATGGGTTTGATGTCATACTTAGGATAGACTAGCTAGTATCTTATCAAGATTACATTCACTACTATTTCTGTAGGGTGACATTCACATCATTATAAGGTGAAGTGTATACTCAAAATGGTTAGTGAGATGTCCATGATAGCTGATCAAGACCACAACATTGTGGGCTTGGTAGGATGATATCCCTGATCACTATTTTTGTATTTGAATAATTAGGGAACAAATTAGGTATAATCTTTTCCGATGGTTATTCATTTTAGATACTTTTTCAAGGACGAATTATATATTTTACCTCCCAAGATAGAGGTGGAATAATCACTCAATCTAGTTCTAGGAGCAACACCGGTATCCATTCCTCATTATTGGATGGCAACGATGGAGTTGTGTGATATCAAGGGGTACCTAGAGGTTTTGGAGGAAAGGAGTTATATTCGACCCAGTACTTCTCTATGTGGATCTCTGATCATTTAAAAAATGTAAATGGGACCCTTAGTCTTTTTGTGGATTATTGGAAGTTGAAATAACTAATAGATAAAAATAGGCATCCCATACTGTGGATAGATTCCCTATTTGATCATATTCGAGGAGCCCAAATGTTTTCAAAATTTTATTTAAGGTTTGGATATCATGAGGTGTATATTAAAACAAAAAATATACCTCATAAAACCTTCTATAGAAGGTATGTTCTAGACTATTATTTGGATATGATCTTCGGTCTCATGAATGCGCCATCAATTTTCATGACTATGATGAATCTAGTGTTCCATCCTTACCTAGATTCTTTTTTGGTGGGTTTTGTGGATGATATCTTGTCGTAATATCACAATCGACATGACCATGCCAACCATATTGAGATCATTTTTAATACACTAATAGATCATCGATTATATTCTAATATCATAATGTGTAACTTCTGGGTGGATCATTTTCAATTCGTGGGACACATTGTCTAAAAGAAATGATTATCAGTAGACGCAGAGATGTTGAGAGCCATAGAATCTTGGGAGCATCCCAAAAACATTTTAATATACATAGTTTCTTAGGGATATTTGGATATTAAATGCATTTCATACACGACTTATAATTCTTAGGAGTTCAAATTATGGGTTTGACTAAGAAGAGTGTGATGTTTATATGGTCAGATGCTTGTGAGACATTTTTTTTATGAGCTAAAACGGAGATTGAAATCACCACCAATCCTTGTATCACCAGATTTGGGTAAGAGATACATTTTTTATTGTGACACATTAGCTATCAGACTCATAGTTGTGCTGATTTAGGGGGAAAAGTCATGGCATATGGGTTTTAGTAGTTAAGGACAGATGAGATGAATTATCATTTTCAAGATATCGAGTTAGCTGTAGTTTTCAAGAGTTTTTCTATTAGAGACACTATTTACTGGGATATAATTTTTTGGTATACACGAACCAAAAAATTCACATGTACATATTCACAGAGTGTGATATGAATCCATGCTACTAAAAGTGGTTATAGTTACTTATGTCTTTTGAATTCATGTTTCTTACACACCTGGTAAGGGTAATTTAGTGGATGAAGAATTGAGCAGGAGGACATAGATACTTGTAGTTCAGTAGTCTAGTAGTGAGTGAAAGCTCATAATTTTTTCCCTAAGATACACTTAGAGGTGAATGATAATATGGGAAAAACTTATCTATCATCATTAGTTGCTACCTCTACCCTTCTAGATAGAACGAGGACGAGGTATCTATCAGATTAAGAGGGCCTAGTTATATGGGAGAGTGTGTCATGTGAGGATTCACCTCCTAGTTTGACCATAAGTGAGAATGTGATTCTTTATATCCATGGTCATGTTTGGGTTCTAGTGGACACATGCACAGAGCTGATGTGAGAGTTTCATGCCTCAGCTTGGGTATTGCACCCAGGAGTCACCAAGTTGTATCATGACTTATTCCATCAGTACTAGTGGCTGGGAATGGAAAGATAGATAGTTGGTTTTGTTATGAGATGTTCCAACTATCAACTGGTGAAATAGGAACACTAGAGACTAGATGAACATTTATATAATTTACTGATTCTCAAGAAGATATGGGATGTTGTTGCGATGAATTTTGTGATAGGTTTTTCAAGGTATTTTCAAGGTAACAAATTTTCTTGGATCTTTGTTGATAGGATCACATAGGTTTCTCATTTCGTACCAATCATGGAGACCATAAGTGTGAATGATCTTGGGTTGTTGTATATCTGAAAGAAAGTATGACTCTATGGGGTCCCAATTACTATCATTTCAAATAAGTATGCTCATTTTATATCTAACTTCTAGAAGAGTTTTTCGATGGAAATGTGTACAAAAGTTATTTTGAAAACAACATACCACTCTCAGATAGATGGTCATTCAGATCATATGATACAGGTGCTTAAGGACATACAATGATCATGTATCTTGGATTTTGGGGGATTTTGGAAGAAGCATATACCCCTGGTTGAGTTTTCTTTTTATAAATGTTATCAGGTGATGATACATATGACACATTATGAGGCTTTTTATGGTAGGCCATGCTGATCACCCCCCGTGTTGGTTAGAGGTAGGTGAGTTAGATTTATTGAGACCATATCTCATGTAATAAACTTATGAGAAGGACAAGTTTATTTAGAAATGGATGGATACTACAACGTCTCAATAGAAATCATACACCGATATCTAGAGAATAACATTAGAGTTCTATGTCAAGGATCATGTCTTCTTTTCTCTGTCACCAAGGGTAGGACACAGGATAATCAGAAGGCATGGTAAGATTTCAGTATGATATGTTGGGTAATTCATGATTCTAGAATTATTTGGGTCAGTATCCTATCAGTTGTAGTGACCTCATAGGATTCAAACCATGAAGGACGTCTTCCACATGTCTCAGCTAAAACGATATCATTCGGACCCATGTCACATTTTTTAATCCCATGGAGGTTGAGTTACAGATTGATGGATCCTTTGACAAGAATAGGATATGTATCGTTGATAGGAAGCTGAAGGTTCTATGAGGCTAGTCTGTTCCTCTAGTATGGGTTCTGTGGAAACACGACCATTTATTGGACAAAACATGGTAGTAGGAGGCTGATGTATGTGATCATCGGTTGGAGTTATTTTTATATGAATCTTGACCATCCTTGAGAGGGAAATTAGGTACCAATTGATTTAAGGGTCAATATTGTATGAACCTAGGACTTATAATGAGGTAGAGATCCCTTCATTTTCTATTTTAGTGATTAAATATGGCCTAATATGAATCCCCTTTGAGGTCATTGAGGTGTTGGCGGTGTCCTAAGCATGTTCAAATCCCCAAACCTATGTTTTGAGGTGATTTAATCCTAGTTCATGGTTAGTGAAAACCGTGTGGGGAAGGTCGAACTGTTTGATCAAATCAAGCAAGTCTGGATAGAGGGGTGATAAAAGAAACACAATTTTAGAAAAAAATAGTGTGATTCAGGTCACACAACCGTGTGTCCATGTATTCAATTTTTAAAGTGACTTCTTAAACTATTTTCACATGGTTAGTCAAACCATGTGGGTAAGTCTTGTGGGTGCCCCTTTCTTACAACATACCATGCATGGTTTGCACACGGTTTGTCAAACCGTGCACATAAACCATGTGACCCCTATTATTTTATGAAATTTAATAATTTTAAATTAATTAAAAAAACCCTTTCAAAAAATAATTATGTTTTCAATCCCTGAACAAAACCAACCCCCCCCCTAACTTTTGAAGCTATCAACAGATTTTATCCTTGTATTTGAGGATTCTTCTCTTTCTGATCACCAATTCAAGTGTGAAACTTTTCATTGGATCTTCATTTATGAGAACTCTATTCCTTTTTAGTCATTCCTCATTATTATTTCTATTGGCTAAACAATTTGGTTTTAGGATCATATGAACTAATTTTAGGTTCTTCATCCCTTCTTCATATTTATCCTGATTTGAGTTGAATCAAGAGCTGAAACTGGACAATCACTCCAAGAATAATCTAATGTAGGTGGTATATACAACTTCCTTGACTTTTGGTGATTTTAATGATATTTTCTATTAGGATTCCCATTTTATTTTTTGGTTTGGCCTTTATTTAGAACTAGTTAATTATATTATATGTAGTAATACATGATAATGAGGCCCTTATGTTCTCTTGTGATGTGTTTTTATCCATTTCCCAAACCATCACCACCCATGGGGTGGGAAAAGTTAAATTACCATGTGTGTGCCTTGTAGAACAACCCACGGGGTTATTTGTTGCTTACCTTCCTAGATGAACCTCTTTAATAAATGAATTAAAATAGATTAGTTCAATAAGAGAAGGGTTACCTCTATAACATGTCTTTTTGTTGGACTAAATGGTCAAAATGGAACTTGAATAGCTTGTTTAGGAAATGTTTTTCCTCGTTGATTTATATTATATTGATATTTTATATTTAAATTATTTAAATGGATTAATTGAATTTGGAATAATGACTGAGTATACTCCATGGTTTCATTCGGATGATTGAGTGTTACGAGTGGGTATACTCATGAGATGAAATTTAATGTTAATGGTTATGTGAGTGGGTATAATCACATGGTTTGAAATGATAAGTGGTATGATTTTTAAATATATGAATAGATGCCCTGGACATGTTCCTTATATCTGGAATAGAGTATTGGATTCCTAGGATAGAGATTCCCCTTAGGTCCTGATTAAGTGGGTTGTCATGGGATTTTATACCAATTGGATCTAACATGCTTGGACATAAGTAGGATAGTTTTAGTATGACATGCTCCTTGGACTTCAACCAATGTCTAAATGAGTTTCCATTGATATACTCCTAGGAATCGACAAGGATTCCTTGGTCTTTGACACCTCGAATCCTGCCCTTTATGGTCTGACTCTTTGAAATATGAAATGACCATGGGATTTAATGCATGTTTAGTGGAAGAAATTGTCCGTGGATATTTTTTACAGTTCTGGTTATACAGTAAGGATATGGAATGTATGGAACTATGGCTATATGGATATTCCTTGGGATTTCCTCTTTTTACTTGTAGATGCCTTTCTAAGAGCTTGACACTTGTTTTATAAGGATCCTTGAAAGACTTTTTGGAACCACTTTCATAGTAGTGGGAAAGCCATGAGCACTTTACTATTACATACGACTCACCAATTTTACTGTTTAACTACTTATCCTATCATGTTACATAGTTTGGAATTGTATAGATCTTAGGTAGTTGCCTAATAGGATATTATATCACACCCTATTTTTAATTACCTTGTGGACATAAACAGAATATATTTCTGCAATTAATGATATGTGAAAGAACCTTAATAAAGGTGGTTGATTACTACATAAGAATATGGGAGAACCGGACAAAGCTGAGAATTGTGATGCTACTAGGATACTTTTTAAGTATTATTGGATTTTTTTATACTTGTATTATATTGTATTTTCATGTACCTACTTTAGTTTCTTTCTATATACATGTATCATCATCATTGTATATGAGAAACTTCAGGTTTTGTTTTATATTTATGTCTTATTTAGTGATTAGTTGTACGCTTATTGTATTTTCTTCCACTATTGGTATTTTTTGATATTCTGCGATGCATACTTTGGTAATGATGGTATAGTCATCCCAATGACACACCTAGTCCCTCAATGCTAGTCAAAAGCCTCTTGCTTTTTGGGAGATGCCCATGAGGACTTGTAACATACCAGATTTGGGGAACTCTTAGGTTCAGTATGTTTCATATGCTATTCTCAATTCTCAATCATCCAATCCAAGTTGTCAATCATATCCATAACTAAGGTCAGGGTTGGTTAAAAATTTAAATTCTCTTAGTTTATACTACAGATCACAATCCCTGTTCATCTTCAGTCACTAGTCAAACCCTATAAATGTTGAGGGGAAAAGTACTTAGGCTTGAATTCATAGGAGTAAGCGTGTTTGGAAACTCATAAACCAAAAAATGTGTTGTTACCAACCCACGGAGAAACTGGAACAAGACACAAATGCACCTAGTTATGCATCCCCTCAGTGCATGCCGATGTTTTCTGTAGATTTCAGTTTTCCCCAGGTTTCCCATGTTCAACTAGTTTCTAGATGAAAGCATGGCCACCATCACTAGTATCCGTGGACATAGGACCATGTAGGAATCCCTGACTGAAAGTATCCATCCCCTCAAAATAGTGTCCAAGAATTTTTTGAATCTAATTTCTGGCTACTATTCCTTTGTACTGTATCCCATCTCATAGTTGCTTCCTTCCTATAGGTTCATCATGTATGAACCTAGCCTTATCCTCTTCCATAACACTAGAAAAGAATTTTTCTTCCCACGAAGCATAATAGTGGGTGCATTTAGAAACATGACCCAATAGGTCTTGTAGTCGATATCGTGATGAATAGAATGGTGATGGTCCAATACTTTAGTCCTCACATCCAAATAAAAATTCAATGCAATTGGGTTATGAGCCCTATCTTCCTACAAATTAGGCACTGGGAGAAACTTTTCGTGCTATAACCCTATTTGTGGGATGCCAGAAATGTAATAGGGGTCTCATAGACTGATCTTCACCTCCCCATGATAGAGATGAAATGTTTGGGTATCCAGGGACCACCAGATGATAAGATCTATCATAAGCTTCTGTTAATGGTAGATATATAATTGGAATATACACACTAACTCATATCAGAAAATATGTCATATCTCAGCCCCATACACTTTTCATGTGAAGAATAAACCACACACCCACTCCCACTATTTGGTGATGTTCCTGCCTACATCTAAAACCCAATCTTCACACCATACACTACTATTATCCTAAATAATAGTTTGAATGATTCATGTTTTGAGAGTTTGGAACTCATCATTGGATAGTTGTTCCACTGTCACCATCCTAGTCCATCCACTAAGGGTTTAGACAATTACATCATCATTCACCATAGTCGAGTGGCCAATGGTAGTAATATTCCAATGGTTAGTTTTGTCAGGGCTGTTGAACTGGAACCGAGGGGTGATGAATTGCTTGTTTAGGATTGTTATATCATCCTAGATCCTAAAATTTGAAAAGAGAAACTCGTTTTGTGGTATGTATCCCTTATTTGACTCAGTCAATAGATTTAATAGCTCACTATTTTTGGATACAACTCTCTTATAATGATGGATATTGAGGTTCTTGATTATTTCCACTATTTGGCTAACAATGAAAAAAATCAACAACAACATGGTATGATTGGTTGACCATCTCTAAGATGATCAAAGAATGTAAATAGTTCATGTCTAGAAAAATGGCATCAGTCTGAAAAATTCCTAACTATTTCATGAAATATGACTGTATTTTGCACAAATTTTTTGTAGTTCATGTAGAGTATAGGCTATAGATTGCATGTCCAGTCATGTAAGAATATTTTTCACAAACATTATGACCTGGAGTATCAGATTTTTTGAAAAATAAAAATTTACATGCATTAGAGACTACTTAACATTGATGGAATTTAGTGATCATACATGTTCCCCCTCACCCTAATTATTGGAATGGGTCCCTTGAGTTCGACGTACGAATGGTAGAATCACATGAACCAACCTACAATTTTCTTGACATAATGAAAATGATCTTTATAATATATAGTTCTCTTCATAACTCTACCTTCTGGTACCAAATCCTCTGATATTCTCGGCGGGGGCGGGGGGGGGGGGGGGGGATTTTGGATCCTAAAATCCCATAATGGGATGAGTTTTCTAAGACGAAAGTACATCCCATACTACACAACCATTCTAGGACCAATGAATCATTTTCACACAATATTGATTATATGTGTGTAACTTTCACTTTACACGTGGGATCCATTTTTGAAAAAAGATGATGTTTATGATCAGAATTCCATGGATCTTCCAAGAGCTCCAAAATGATGGGAATGGAATCTTCACACAATAGTGTCTTCCTATATGAAAAACTGACATTTCATGCAAAATTCCATTTCATGAAAAAGGTGATGAAAAATCATTGTATCAATCAACCATGGACTTGTGATAAAGTAATGGAGAGTACACAAGTGTTTTGAATGTCCAACAAGGTTTCATGACATTGGACACCCATTTAATCTATAATTAGATCCTCACATTCCCAATTTTGAGAGTGAAATATCTTGAAGAGAAAGAATCAGGTTTAGCTCGCACAAACCTCTCTTCCACAATAGTGCATAATATCAATGGATTCTATGAGGTAGAGAATTTGTGTGACTGACCTCCCATGGACCCCAACATGTATTGTCCCATTCTTGAGAGCTCCATGTGAAATATTCTTTAAGGCTAATCGGGTTCTCACAAGAGAAACTACTTTTGTGAAACCATAATCTTTGCCCAGTATTCGAATTATCACGTTCTTATGATTGTAGGATCTATGGTATTTTCTTCCACAAGTTTCCATGTCCTATGAAATCCATTTTTCACATAATATGGCAGAATTGTGAATAAAAACCATAGAGTCCCTAAATCCATTCCCCCTATGATTCATGTTCATCTTAGACCATTTCCCAACCTATTTATTTTAAGCCTATGTACCATAATGCCTTTTTCTATTAAGAATATGCACCATAACATTGGGACCCCTGATTTACACTCTTCTGTGATAGATTTTACTCCGTGCCTCACCCATATGTTCATGATTTCAAGACATTTAAGCCCCAAATATTGCATCATCAATGGAAACTGCCAACCATTCCTAGTAGAGAGGCCATTTTCTGGATCTTCCTCTTCAACTTGGAAATTTCATCCATAAGCATAAGCCCCACCAACATCTTATATTAAAGATTTAAAATTTCCCCGATCCACATCCTAGTCACATGAAATTAAAATACACAATAACATCATTCTTACATGATGCTAAACTATAGTCGTACCCCATGTGATGAACACAGGAATCCACATGTACTATTATCATTGGTAGCACCCTTCTCCCCCTCCATGGGATGATCCACCTACTTCAAGCATCCAATAATCACAATCCACACACCATGCCTCATTATTTATCTTTTTTCAACACAAGATTCCATAATGCATGACATTAAACTGCATGGACCAGTCTGTCACACGACCTTAAACTAAAACTTCGAACTACAATGGTTTTGGTCTCGATTTCTTAATAGTGTATAAAGGATACCTCTGTGAGGTTCACTCTTGACATGCGAACACATTTGGGGTACCCCCTGAGGATCAATCACGATGAACCAACACTCAAAAAACCATCAAAGTGTGATCTCATTCCCCCTGGGGACCCATATAACAACCCAATATATCCCCATAAGATATTAACCCAATGAACCTCAATTCCCCGCATGATATTAAACATTAGACCAAACTATTACAATAAAATGATAAACTTGAAAACCAAAAATCTCCACATGTTGTAAAAATGGAAACCCACATGTCCTCATAGCCAATTAAAACTATGACCCACATATCCCAGCAAAACGTTAAACCTTTAACCTACTTGTCCCCGTAATATGTTAAATATGTAACCCACTTGTCCCCACAAGATATTAAACCTATAATCTACCTATCAAATAAATATTTTAAACATGCGACCCATATATATATGCATTATGTTAAACCTACAACCCACCTTTCCTAGCATGATATTAAACCTAATAATATCTTATCCCCCACTATGTTAAACCTATAATACACTTATCTCTACAAGTCATTAAACTTGTTACCTATATATCCTATAAATATATTAAACATGTAGCCACCCTATCCTTAAAAGACATTAAACCTATGAAAAATCTTTCCCCATATGACATTAAGCCTATGAAAAAATCCACTATCTATACACCGTGTAATAAACATGGGATGCTTGAGGTAAAGAATACATAGAGGTCTTTTTCCAATAGCATCGACTAAATTATCCACAACATGGGATGCCTTTGGTTCTACGCTTAAGATGTCTCACAAATGATATTCCCTCCAAAAAAGGAAAAATTTATATCTTCCCAACCTACTCAACATCGTGAGATTCACTGACATTCCCAACATTAATACCAAGAAAAAATGATTTTTTCCCTATAGAGACAAAAGTCTCATAATTAACTAGCATCCACCTTGAGTTGACACTGAGAATGATTTTCACAAATTTGATTCAAATTTATGAGGGAGACCTTGATCAAGAAAAAAGATCTAAGGATGAATCCATCGAAAGGGGAACCTAAATCCCATCATCCCATTTCAGTAAATGATATAACATCACCAATTTATGTTCTAGAATCATCCACCCTTTGGAAAGTGAGAATGCAGGGCATGAACAGTTCAATGTGAAACCCCATCAGAAATCTTCAGAAATAGGGTATTTTTTTTAATAAAATATAATTATTCATAATTAATTGAAAAATTTCAATAAAAATATACTTATAAAAAAATTTATATGATAATAATAAGAAATAATCTATTCAAATTTCATCATATACATATTAAATACATTTCCCTTTAAATGTTTTCATAATTATCTATCATGAAACATATCCAATAATTCATACACCCCATTCTCAACAATTCAAAATTCTATAATCATATAATATATTCATATATCAAAATTCATATTTAAATTTCTCCATTTTCAATTTTCATCAATAAATTATCAATTAATATGTAATTTTAATTATTCTTTTAGTGTATATTACCAACAAATTTCCCACTCATCTTCTATATTTAAATTCATCACCAAAATCATCATCTTATATTATCTAGAATTATCCACCCATAATGAAATGAAAAATCATGGTATATTTATAGGTATAAAAAAGATTATAATTGATATTCATATACCATTATTCCCTGATAAACCTTAATCCCAAATCTACTAATGATGTTTTGTCTAAATTTCATTATTCACACACCACTCTCTATAATCTGTTAGGATGCGCCAGTGCTAACTATTTATCACTCTAGTAAACATATTTAATAGTTATAATATTCAAGAAATATTTTAGATTACGAAAATGAATCCTAAATGAAAATTTATCAAATTCTACCATTAATTCTATATCCCAACAATAATATACAATTTACATTTCTCTAATATATTATGTTAAGTATTCCACATATAACATCTCTCAACATCCACATTATTTATATTATGAAAAATTATAATTTAATTACATGAAAAATATATTAATTAGCTTAATTACACCATTATCTAATATTAATGGAAAAATCATGCCAGCCTATGATACTATCCCATGAAGTCCCCTCACAAGGCGTTGATATATCAAAGCTATCCCACACTCAATTTTAAGGATATTATCCCACCAATGGACATTACATCAACTATACATGATAACATCACCACTCAACATAATATGATGGTATTACACACATTATGAGTTCCACCCAATGTAATAGGAATTGTGAAGTTCTAATTTTGGGAGGTGTTCTTTTAAGATTAATGAACATCACTTCCAGTAGTGAAAGAGTATCAAGATCTTTTGAAGATGTTCAATTACACAAATATGAATTATATTGGCCATATAAACTCGATTTTAAATTATATTCAATCTTATTCAGAAGCTTAAGATTATGTTCTCAACCTAAGACACTCCCATGAAGAAGAAACATGGTATGTTTTAAATCTAATTCAACTATTCTAAATTTTTTTTCTAAGGAATCAATGTTGCATAAAAATTAGATAGATACCATTAATTGATAAAGGAGGAAACCATGACGAGGACATGCTTATAGTGAACCATACATTTTGAACATAGATATTACATGTTATTAGATTAATATTCATTATATATCATTATAATCCATGCAAGAACCATAATGTTTTTGTGTATTTAGAGACTAGATACATAATATTTTTATTTCATGAATGATGTTAAATATATCCTATAAATATCTTACCATATTGTACTTTTCTTAGAAATACCCAACATAAAACCTTTCTTCATAACCTGGGGAAAGTAAACATAATAGATGGTGATCTCATATACTGAGTAAGGGTAAACATAAGTGATATCAATCAATGATTAAAAGTGAGAATCAGATATGAATAAGGGTAAGAGAATCAGAACAAAATTTATTATAAACATACTCTATCAGTAAAAAATAATTAATCATGAATCATGACATTACACTTTTTCATAAAAAATAAATAAAAAAGTTATAAGTCTATGGAATCATCAATAATCAATCATAAGACATGAAAACACATCATAAGTATAAAACATATGTTTTTGCCATAAAATAAGAATATATAATCAATTATGTACTTAACTATACTTTCCAATACTATCATATTAGATTAGATTCAATCCCCATTCCATTATATCCTTAGTCAATGTTCACTCCGAAGACTATCATTGTCGATAGAGTCCCCCACTAAACTGGGTTCAATCCTTATTCTAGTACTAATTATAAGATGAGATATCCATCATTACCCAATGAATTAGAGGGATATATGATTCCAAGACCACCCGCTATAGAATCATAATCCATTTATATGTGTTCCAAAATATCATAAAATATTCATCATACTAATATATCATAAATGATGTACAGGAACCATGTTTTATAAACATTTCATCATATCATAACTCATGAAAAATAAATGGGTTTCATAAACATCTCATTATCAGGATAATAAACCATAAATATAAGGAATAAGAATATTATCATCATATCATATAACGAGTATTGTATAATTAATATCAATGGATGTTATCATATGTAACGTCCCGGACCCGGCCAGCCACCCGAACAGTGTCGAACATCTCGGGTATCACTACCTTAGGCACACCTCCCCTAAACCCCAAAGGCTGCTGACTAGCATCAAGGGTTTGTTAGGTATAGTGGGGAGGCTATACCCTCTCGGAGGATCATAATAAGGGTACTGGTCCAAGTATAATAGTAAAGATGCAGCGAAATGAATGACTCAACAGACTCGAACCAAACCCGCAGAGCGGAAGCATAATCAATATAGATAAACAGTGGAAGTAATAAATATAAACAACAGTAGCGGAAATAAATACAACCGAATGTTGGTATCATGTAACTACCACTGACTGTAAATCATGCATCCAAAGCAGGTCATACGTAACTGAATATAAAAAGGGTGCCAATGGCTAACAAACAGTAGCTACCACAAGTAAGCATGCCGATACCGAAAAGTAAACAAAATGAAGATAACCCAGCTATGCATGACCTCAAGGTCCATACCATCTCCATGCAATAACTAACGCATCCCAGCTCCTGAAGCTGGCCTCTTTCCAGCACGTGAATTCATAAAGTCTGCACGCATCCCGAAGGGCCCATGCAAAGTGTGAGACAAATCTCAGTAGGATACCACCCAATGGTGCATACCAAATATATGTTTTTATGAAGTCATTCATTACAAGGAAAGCAGTAAACAATATAGTGCACAAGTAACACAAACTCCACTGGTTCTCAACAACCACCATGGAGTGTCACCTGCATCGACCAACGCCAGAATCTCTATCGTGTAACCCGGCACCATGTGCCACCTCACACCTCATGTATCTTGTACCGACGTCCTGAAGGAACGCCCAAAATAGTAACCCAGCACCATGTGCCTCTTGACACCTCGTGCCTCAAGTTCTGACGTCCTGAAGGCATGCCCAAAATAGTAACCCAGCACCATGTGCCTCCTGAAACCTCGTGTCTTAAGTACCGACATCCCAAAGGCACACCCAAGAATAGTAACCCGGCACCATGTGCCTCCTGACACCTCGTGTCTCAAGTACCGTCATCCCGAAGGCACACCCATTCCCTGAAGGCTCCTCACCTTACATGTGGCTTTATACGACAATCACCCCCAACCAAAATACCTAATATCTACTACAGGGGCCTCTACTCACACGAGTGGTCAAAACCACCTCATCACAGAGTATCTTTGTGTGCACACTTCTCAAAGTCCCGGGTGAGTGGTAATCACTAAATAGTACCTAAGCCACCAAAACATCTGACACCTCATGTCCCTACGACCATGTTGCTCATGTTCGATGGGCTCTGCATCCTTGAAACCTGGGCCATGCCCCAACCTGACAGTCGTACTACATCAAGCCGATGTTCATGACACCCAATCCAATGATCAAAACAACCCAAAGTAACCTGGGAAAATCCCCAACCTAGGATCAACATCACTCAAGCGTAACCTGGCCAAGCCCAACACAACCCAAAGGGTCCAGTAGATGCAATTCATAAAATTCATATATAACATATGTAAACAGAAAACATAAACTGGAAAAAAAACTAAAAAGTTTGATTGCACTATGAGAGGTGTTGTCACAAACCAGCACTAAGGTCTTGAATGCCTCTAAAAATTACAACAGACCTTAATAAATTAAACTAAATAGTTTAACAAATTAATATTTCAATTAATAAAATTTTGGTGTTCCCCATCTAAATGCCCCGACGAGCAACGACCCCTCTCCCAGACCGCCCGTCCAAACTGGTAACAGGGCATACCCAAAGGCATCCCATAGGTCCAATAAACAATTCAGTATGAAAAGGAAGATAAAATGAGTCCCGCTCAAAATCCCCGAAAACGCGCTGAAGGCCGCCTTACACAAACAACCACGAAAACAAAAAAAGAAGTATGCACCACATACCTATGACTCGCACGATGCTACTCCTCCGGTAACACCCGCCAATTCAGTCTAAAACGTGGTAAATCTACAAAAGATTCAATACTGTTCAAACGCCTATAACTCGTTCTAGAATGAAAATTAGCAAAAACAACCAAAGATGAATTGAGGCCGAACCGAGGGGGTTCCAATGCACTCATCAGAGCTCAAATCAGGTCTCAGATGGATGATCGGGAGGAGAAAAGGGGTTCGGCCGGCCTAGTCGCGTATCCGGGTGGAGGGTATGAGGTTCTGCCTCAATACAAGGCTACTGCCTGTTTTAAGAAAAAAAACGAAAGTACACGGCGTGTACTTTAGGACTACACGCCGTGTATAGTTCATTTAACTGTTCATAAGACGACAGGACTCCGCTGAAATACTTTTCGAACCTGCTGACATGAGTACACGACGTGTACCTAGGGGTAAACAGCATGTACCTGGTTGATCATCCTTTCCTCACCGATGTACTCAGACACCATGTGTTCCCCCTATACATGTATAGACTACACGGCGTTTCCAAAGGGAACACGGCGTGCCCCTAGTTCTACCCGACCAATAGCCTTACACACCATGTATGGCCTCACATGGTCGTGGGTATACCCAGCGTGTTCAAAACTATATGTCGTGTAGTAAGAAACTACTACACGGTCATCACATGGCATGTACTCGGAGATGACATGGCCGGTCACTCGCCTACACATACACTGCGTGCACTTAAAGTACACGGCGTGTAGTCTCGAAATTTCTAGAAACTTCACATTTTCTCAAGTTTTCTTAGGAACCAGTCAAAAATTTAAACAGGGTTGGGATTTTGACCCATTCCAAAAACCTGGGTTATTTACAAACTCCCCACCTTAACGTAGCTCATCCCTGAGCTACCGAACGAAACTCAGAGAAGGCACCGAACATACCGCTCCGTTCAAAGCAACCTGGACTCCCCCGGTCTCAATGTTTTCGGATACATTCCTCAAGGAGGATCCCCACCTTAGGAATCGCCTTACCCGGTCTCAACCCAACATAAAGTAAAGAAAACAGGGTCTACTAACCTGTTTTCCAGATGCATAGTCCTTCCATGACACATCGTCACCCCTGCACCTAATTGGCACTCATGTGTCTCTCCCGACACTCAATGTAGCCCGCTCCGTATCAGTGTCTACCTCCATGAAGTCCAGGTGAATAGCACCTCAAGTAACCTGCATCCTCGATGCCCTGATGCCCACGACACCTAAAGTAACCCGCATCCTCGATGCCCCGATGCCCACAACACCTCAAGTAACCCGCATCCACGATTCCCTGATGCCATGCATCTCATATATATATATATCACGCACCCGATATGGTGCCAATCCCACTGACTAGCATCTATTCAGTCCACAAAGATCATGCGCACCACATGCGCTCAAAACAGACATGCCTCTACAGGTCATGTGGAAAAGGAAACATGGAGATCACGGTCACACCATGGTGTACCTCTAACCGTAATCGGCTCACCAGCCTGCTCAGCCTCTGGCAGCTCCACAGCATGCACCTAGCCTGATACACGGCTCCTTGACGCCTATCCTCCTAATACTACTCCATTCACCAACCACTGACCCCTCATCTGGGTCCCACCATCTCTGTCACGACCTCAACGCACAGCTGACCCTCGACTACCCTCTCTTGGTACCGAACCTGAACCAACTCCAGATGCTACGGTCTATCCTGGTCCCTGCTTGTCGGCTATATGATAATGCTGTCTGCAAAACCTCTCCAGATTTCTGTCCTGTCCACATGCCTGACAATCCATCGGAGGCCTATCGCACTGAGCCCGAACATGTCTCGACTGTCCACACTGAAAGAAAATCACCAAAGAACTCCGACGAGGTGGTCTAGCTGAATCCCTGGCTTGACTGCCCTATTGGAACTCATCCCGTCCTCGGTTCCTGATGTCCTAAACATCACCTAAAGCTGTCTCCCTACCCAAGCGATATTTCTCTCTCTCATTGCACTCAGATATGAGCGCCTGATTCACCGCCTCAGAAAAAGAACCAAGCCTGAAGATGTTCACCTGGACCCGAATGGCGTGTCGTAAGGCATCCTCGAAGTGCCTCACCCTAGCTACATCATCGCTTACCATACCAGGGGAAAAATGAGATAACTCTGTAAAGGTAGATGTGTAGTCCATAACGGACATATCTCCCTACTGAAGACTCAAGAACTGCCAAGCTCTATCTTCCCTCAGCATTTCCAAATAAAATTGCTTAATGAACCTGTCCTCGAATTCCTTCCATGCTAGTCCCTTGTGCCCACGATCCTTAACCTCTACGTCCCTAAAACGCTTCGCCATTCCTCTCATCATGTACGTCGTCAGCTTGACCCTCCACCCTCGAGGCGTCTTGAGCTGCTCAAAGATCATCTGCATTCTCTCTATCCAGTTCTCAGCCACCTACAGACCACACTCTCCCTAAAAAAGCGGCAGGTGCTGCGACTGGAACTCCCACATCAGATATGCCACAGATGGCTCTGTACCCTACGTGCCTCTCTCAATCCCCTGCAAGACACGTACTAGGGTAGCTCAGAGTAGATCGTCAAGCCATGGCCCGAGCGATGCCAAACCCAGCTGCTGCCCTGCCTGCACTGGATCTGGATCCTGATCATGTCCCTGAGCATGTACCTACGGCTCGTGCTCTTCCTGTACCGAATTCTGACCCTAATCATGTGGCGCTGTATCATCTCCCACCTGATGCTCCATCGAGTCATGAATAAGTAACCTGCTGAATACCATAAATAGTCAGATAACTCGTATATATGACAATATATTCTACGTAGATAAGGAAAGCAGTAAAAGGCTGTGCATAACAAATACCCTTACTCCCCCTCACCGCAACCCATTCCCCATGGCATCCCAGCCTCATGGAATTCTTACCCGCCCTCAACAGAGCCAAGTATCAAAGTACATCAGGCTATTCCTGTCCTGACAACTCACGTTGCCTCAAACCGACAACCGAGTCGCCCAATCCTGACCGTTACAATGCATTATCCATAGTACATGCCTACTCCCAAAAGAGCCAGAACCAAATATGCTGCCACATGCAATTCTACAGAAATAAAGCATGGAATCCATGTTGCAATAAACAAGCAATTCTATCAGGAATTTCACCAAATTACATTTCAAATCATATAAAGCATGGAAATGGATATTTCATTGACATGGCATTATCACTTTACAAACCATACGTGCACTTATGACATTGAAATACCCAAAAAATGTGCCTATGAAAGCCAAGCATCCATGCCTTGCCATACCGGGCCAAGGCCCAATTCTCCCTTACCATACCGGGTTAAGGGTCACATATCACAATCATGAACATCACACACTAAGTGAGCCACCAAGGTGGAAATCATATAAACCGTAATCTGAGCAAAAGAAAAATAGTAATTCCCACCCGTGGAAACTAGGTCCATCCCTCGTACCTGGGGCTACAGGCACCCAAGCACAAGCTAGAAACCTAGTCCCTTTAACAAACTATATCCAGTCTACCATATCCCAAATAGTAAAACCAGAAAAAGAAATGAGAAACCTCAAACTCATTAGTATCCGGAAAACACTGCATCTAAATCCCTGTCAAGAACTCCTCTGATACGACTTTTTAATGTCCCGGACCCGGCCAACCAACCGAACAGTGCCAAACGGGTCAGGTGTCACTACCTTAGGTGCACCTCCCTTGAACGCCATAGGCTGCCGACTAGCAGCGAGGGTCTATTAGGTATAGTGGGGAGGCTATACCCTCTCGGAGGACCATAATAAGGGTACTGGTCCAAGTATAGCAGTAAAGATGCAGCGGAATGAATGACTCAGCAGACTCGAACCAGACCCGCAGAGGAGAAGCATAATCAATATAGATAAATTGCAGAAGCAATAAATATAAACAATAGAAGTGGAAATAAACACAATACCATGCAGGTATCATGTAACTGATTCTGAAAGTAAATCATGCATCCAAATCAGGTCATAATTAACTGAATATAAAAAGGGCGCCAATGAATAACCAACAGTAGCTACAACATGTAAGCATGCCGATACAGAAAAGTAAAAAAAACAATGTTAACCCAGGTAGGCATGACCTCAAGGTCCATACCATCTACAAGCAACAACTAAAACATCCCAGATCCTGAAGCTAGACTCTTTCATGCACGTAAATCCATAAAGTCTTCACGCGTGCCGAAGGGCCCGTGCAGGTTGTGAGATAAATCTCAGTAGGATACCACCCAACGGTGCGTACCAAATATTTGTGTTTAAGCAGTCATGCATTACAAGGAAAGCAGTAAACAGTATAGTGCACAATTAACACAAACTCCACTAGTGCTCAACAGCCACCATGGAGTGTCACCTGCTTCGGCCAACGCCGAAATCTCTGTCATGTAACCCAGAACAATGTGCCACATAACACCTCATGTCTCAAATTACGACGTCCCGAATGCACGCCCAAAATAGTAACCCGGCACCATTTGCCTCCTGACACCTCGGGCCTCAAGTACCGACATCCTGAAGGCACACCAAAAATAGTAACCCGGAACCATGTGCCTCCTGACACCTCGTGTCTCAAGTACCGACGTCCCAAAGGCACGCCCAAGAATAGTAACCCGGCACCACGTGCCTCCTGACACCTCATGTCTCAAGTACCGATGTCCTGAAGGCATGCTCATTCCCTGAAGGCTCCTCACCTCCCACGTGGCTTTCTAAGGCAAGCACCCTCAACCAAAATACCTAACTACTACTATGAGGGCCTCTACCCACACGAGTTGTCAAAACCACCTCATCACGGTGTATCTCTGAGTGCACACTACTGAAAGTCTTGGGTGATCGGTAATCACTGAATAATACCTAAGCCACCAAAACATCTGATACCTCGTGTTTGTGCGACCATGTCACTAAAGTTTGATGGCCTCTCCATCCAAGTAACCCGGGCCATGCCCCAACCTGATAGTCGTACTGCCTCAAGGCGACATCCATGTCGCCCAATTCCGTGGTCAAAACCACCCACAGTAACCCGAGCAAAGCCCCAACCTGTGACCAGCATCACTCAAGCGTAATCGGGCCAAGCCCATCACAACCCAAAGGGTCCAGCATATGCAATTAAAAAATATCACATATAACATATGTAAATAGAAAACATAAACCAACAAAACAAACTAAATAGTTGAATTGCACTATGAGAGGTGTTGTCCCATACCATCACTAAGGTCTTGAATGCCTCTAACAATTACAACAGACCTTAATAAATTAAACTAAACATTTTAACAAATTAATATTTCAATTAAACCGATTTTGGTGTTACCCGGCCAAATTCCCTAACGAGAAACGACCCCTCACCTGACCCGCTCACCCAAACTGGTAACATGGAATACTCAAAGGCATCCCATAGGTCCAATAAACAATTCTGTATGAAAAAAAGATAAAATGGGTCCCACTCAAAATCCCCGAAAACGCGCCGAAGGCCGCATTACCCAAACAACCACGAAAACACAAAAAGAGGTATGCACCACCTACCAGAGACTCGCACGATGTTACTCCTCTGGTAACACCTGCCAATTCGATCTAAAATGTGGTCAAAATACAAAAGATTAAGTACAGTTTAAATGCTTATAACTCATTCTAGAAAGAAAATCAGACAAAACGGCCAAAGTGGAATCGAGAACTTATCGAGGGTGTTCGAACACACTAATCAGAGCGTTAGTCGGGTCTCGGACGGACGATCGGGAGGAGAAAAGGGGTTTGGCCGGCTTGGTTCATGTATCCAGGATGAGGGTATGAGGTTCTGCCTCAATACAAGGCTACTTCCCGTTTTAAGAAAAAAAAGTACACGGTGTGTACATTAGGACAACACATCATGTATAGTTCATTTAACTGTTCATAAGACGACAGGACTCCTCTGACTTGCTTTCCGAACCTGCCGACATGAGTACATGGCGTGTACCTTGGGGTACACGGTGTGTACATGGTTCCTATTCCTTTCCTTGCCGGCATTCTCACACGCCATGTTTTCCCCCTATACACGGCGTGTCCAAAGGGAACATGACGTGCCCCTCGTTCTACCCGGCCAACAGTCTTACACACCATGTACGGCCTCACACGATTGGGGGTATGCATGGCATGTTCAAAACTACACACTGTGTAGTAAGAAACTAATACACGGTCATCACGCGTTATGTACTAGGAGAGCACATGGCCGGTCACTCGCCTACATATACATGGCGTGTACTTAATGTACACGGCGTGTAGTCTGGAAATTTCCAGAAACATCACATTTTCTCCAGTTTCCTCAGGAACCAGTAAAAAATTCAAACAGGGTCGGGATTTTGACCCATTCCAAAAACCAAGGTTCTTCACATCATAGATGAATAATGCGTTTAAAATATTACTTAGAACATATATTAAGGTAAATACCGGTTTCATTTTGAATGAAATTGTTTAAAATAAAAAATTTCCAAATTATTAAAGAAAAATATTTCTTTGAAAATAACCATAGAAACTTATAAATAAATATTTAATGCTTTGAATGAACATTATGATGGAAAATTATTTTAATTCCATATATATTAGAACAATGATTCCTTTCACAGTTTCTGAAAAAAATCAAAAGTACCTCATTTGGAAAATAATTAGAAGATTCCCTTTTAATTTTTCTTATATAAATTAAAACATGGGTAAAATTTAATTTATAAAATTATTTTATAATAGTAGAAACATTATTGGAATCATTTTTAGAGAATCTGAACATGGAATAAAATGGGGTTTTGGCCAAAGTGTGACATAATGTAAAATTTTATTAAAAATATTCTTTTAGTCTCTTGAGTTATCAAAGAGACGAAAATGAATTAAGAACAAATAATCTATAAAAATAATGATATATGAAAAGTAACTCATGATATTACATATATTTATATCAAGAAACATCATTATTATCTTCATAATCATAAATAATCTCGGTAAACAATGATATCATAACATAAAACACTTATCTCTTTGGAAGTTTTTGAATCATAAGACACATTAAAAAATAACACCAAAATAAACTTTAAAAATTATTATCGTGATAAGATTAGTGATAGAACATGAAAATGGGGTTGTATATACACCTAATAAAATAAAGTAGATTTATAACCATAAATATTTCTTAAAGAAGAAATGTAGAGGGGATAAACCCTTAAAACTTTGGTAAATTTTGAATCAAAAACTCAGGAATGGATGAACCTTATAAGGATTTTTAAATCCTAATAATATCCATGAAATGAATCATAAAATAAATTAATGATATTTATGTCCACCAAATAATGGAAACAAGTGGTGAATAAGGCATGCATTATTAAAAAATAAAAAGTGAGATGAGAATCCCATACAAAGAACATATCATAGAATTGAGAATTAATCAATGGTGAGATTATCTATAAAAAATTAAAATATAAAAACAAGTAAAAATACTATATAAAAAAATGTTTTTTACATAATCTTGTCATACAATATTCAATTAAGTAGAATTATAACTCAATGAATAGAAATTGAGTTATGTAATCCCTTAATGTTTTGAAAATCCAGTTTGATGAAATAATTATAATTTTAAATTAAAATAAAATTAAGTGAAAAGAATTCATGATAAAAAATGTAATATGGTAAAAATATATATAATATAAAATAAATTAGGTGATTGACATAAAAAATTCCTCAATGAAGGGAATTTGAGATGAAATCCCTTACCTCAATTTCAACTTACTTTGAATGAAGTTTAGCCTCCAGTGTTATAATTAAAAATTTAACATAATTATTTAATAAATTATTTAAATTCTTAAAGTATAATATATGATCCAATTATAATATTTCAACACCAATTTATATATAAATCCTTATTAAAATCATAATTTCTTGGTGTTAATTGTATCATTTTTATGGAAGTTTCAGTTCGACAGTTCCATCCCTTGTACACATATCACATTTCCGTCAACTATATAATATTATTAATGTTATAAATATCATATATATTAATTATATACATATTTATAGTCATCCATAAATTTTATAGATAGAAAAATGATTTTTACCATTCATGGAGATTATAGGTCGTGTGTATGCATGAACACAATTTTCATTTTAAAACCAAAAGATAGAAAGAAAGATAAATATTATTTTACCATTATATAACTATAATTATATCATAATTAAGAAATATATACATTAAATATATACTTATTACCATAAAATTAAAGAAAAATATGAAAAACCCACATCACTTTGTTGAGGTGGTTGTCCGGACGTATGCATGAGCGACATTATCGTTTTCAAACGGATTGGAAGATAAGAAGGTGGATATTATGTTATGATTACAAGAGTTTAATTATATCATAAAAATTATATATAAACATAAAACTAATTATAATATACATTCATTAATGATGGTTATGGAAAATTAATTGTATCGCTACATGGGGGCGGTTTTCCACACGTACGAATGACTGATACTTTCTCTTCCAATTTGATGCAATATTTGGTGGATGATGGTCATTAAATAATCATAATTTTTTTATTTAATTTTAGATAATTAATTTATTATTTCATGATTAATACCACATAATTATAGGAGGTATAGGAAGAAATAAATTAAAAGAGTTTGATTAAGATGATAACCTCTTATTCGGTAGGCCTATTTTGGCTTATCCCTTATGCCTTGAAAAGATGATATTTTAAAAATAAAAAAAAAGATATAGTTCATGGGGAAGTAATATGGGAAGGTATTATAATAGGTAATGGATGATATGTATGGCAAAAAATATATCAATACTAATGAAGAAGAGGTTTCATTTTATAAGTGAGGGAAAAGACAGACTAAGAATTACATAAAAGATTAATATATATATATATATATATCATAATCAAGTGACGTGACACAAGGACACCCAAATATTTGAATATAAGATGTTTTCATGTCAAAATAAGGCAATCTAATCATATATGGGATATTTTGGATAAAATTTTATATTTATCTTCTTGTTAAATGACATTAAACTCATTTTATCCTTTATAGTAATAACTCACCTTTTTTACCATCGTAACATAATTCTATAACCAAAAATAAAAGGGACAGTCTAAATTTTCTTAGAAATTATGAATCTAAAATTTTAATCTATTTCATCATATTTAATCACTATATGTAGAAAAATTACATTTTATATAATAAAACAAAACATATTAAAACTAGTTTTTAGGAAAATACAGGATTTAAGAGTAAAAATAATTTTCCCTTGAAATAAAGTAATGAATTGGTTTCATTATTTTTTTGGTTAAATAATAATAAATTATAGTTTTTATAATTTTCTATCAATACACACACAAATAGAATATTCCAATAATTCCATTAAATACACACACCAAAAATTAGTTTTTAATTTGTATAAAATATAACTTATCTTCGCAAAAGATAAGATTGGGTTCCAAATTTTCAAATAATGATTTTAAAAAAATTATTTAACTTCATCAAAATAAATTTTGTCTAAAAACACTCCTAAAATAAGATAAATACAATGGTTTAGGTTATTTAAAAGTTTTATCTTCTCATTTTAACCCTATTTTACCCATTTTACCCAAACCAGGGTGACAAATATTCACCACATTTACTATTCATGATGACCAATAAAGAGAACTATGTAAGAAATTTGAACCTAATGTTTTATAGTGTGGAATACATTTATAAATATTCAATATATCTATGTATAGGAATTCAATTTTAATATAAATACATAAAATCCATTGACAAATCATTTTAAAAAAAATCCATTTTTAATCATGAATATTAACAATTAAAATGGAATTAATTATATTATTATAAATAAAATGGATAATATGTCACTGTAACACCAAATATAAAATATAATGTAACTTTTAAATTACTTGATTTAATTAAACAAAATGATAGTATTTGAGAAATTATTATTTTTCACTATTTATTGACAAATCTATCATTTCAAAAGATACAAAAATTTTAGCATAATAAAATTTTTATATGATTATTTAAAATATATATTCCATTTTATAAAATATAATTTCCAAATTTGATATAAATATATTAAAATTTCTATTCAAAAAATGAAATAAAATCATTTTTAAGGAAAATGCATTTCTAAAGCATAAAACAACATCACAGAAAATTGGGTACTTTTAAACTATGAATTAATAAATACATTATAAATAAGTAAAAATGTACTCTTTATATTTCATTATTTTATTAATATAATTAATATCTATCAATTAAATGACTATATTATAATTTTTCATGGTTCATTTTAAGATCTGTGCTGTATGTCAGGCTAACCATCGAACACTTAGAATTTATTTATAGAGAAATATATTACAAAATATCTCAATGTTATATTATAGCACCCTAAAATAAATATATCACTTATAATTAATCTCGGTAATAAAACGTTTTATATTCCCAAATACCTTTGTGAAAAATCACATCATACAAATATATAATTAAACTATCATTCAAAATGGGAAGTGGGAAACATTATGGTTTCTTGAAATAACACATAATTGGGTTTTAAGAAAATGGGAACATACTTGGTATATTAAAATATAGGTATGGAGAAGGAAAATAATTTTCATGGACACATATAGAGAGATAAAGAACATGATCATGAGAATAGTAAGGACAAAAAAACCATAAATTAGTGAAGGGTAGAAATACTATAAATTCATCATAACTAAAGGTAATAGAATAGATTTTTTGTTTCAAGAAAGTTTTAATAGGGTTGAGTGATATTTTTACTATCAATAAATTGTTGATGAGAAAATGTAATTACTTTGATTTATGTACATTTTTAAAAAAATATATCCTTTGGTTTTTCTACAGTCAATTTCAACTTATATCTAATCTATTAATCAATAAAATGAATATTTATGAATATTTTTGTGCCTGACGTACTAAAATTAACTTTTAAATATTGAAATTTGACTTCTTCCTTATCGAGATATATAATACAACTAAAAATGGTTAACACAAGTTTTTTAATATAGATAAATATGATTGATTAATCTCTAAAAATTAAATAATAAAACAAAAAGTTCAACATAATCCTTTATATTTATAGTTAATCTTAGAAATCCTCTAAAACATTTTAACCAAATTAAAAACCCAAAATATTGTATGACAATTTTTTATGATCGACTATATCATTGATACCTAGACATCACGTAGTATATCGTAATGTCACATACCAAAAATGTGAATACCTTTATCAAATATTGTCTTAAAGCATGTTTATACATTACCAAAGTAATAAGAATCACCATAAAACATATTAAAACTAGAAGTATTTAAAAAATGAACTCAACATTATTTTCTGAATTACTATTTTTCACTGAAAGACATACTAAAAATTGGTTTTTATTCTAATATTTTTTAAAAAATTTACTAAATCATATTAAACATTCATTACATAAATATCAAAAGGTTTATCTACAACTTTATTCTTATGATCAACCATAGACATATCAACTCATAACACTTTAGGATTACCCCATACCACTATGGAATATCATAGGTTTCCATAGGTTCAATACTCTTCTTCATTATAATTTTTCATAAATAAAATGTTAATTAACCTAATAATATATCACAAGAGTTTCTAGATAGGTATTTAGCCTTAGTACCACCCTTTTTGTACTAGTTTTGATTGAGTTAATACCCAATATTCCTTATTCAAAGTTGTTACCTCATGGTGTATTCATTCCAAAGCTATATCCAGTTTCTAGTATCCAGATAGGGATGTATTTATTAGAAAACACGTAATATCTACAATAACAAAACATTAGGATGTTATTATATACCAAATATTATCCCTATGGGTTTTTACAAAGTTTTTAAACCTCAATATATAAATATTAACTGAACCCTATTCTGATACCAACTATAGAGACCCATAATTTTTTTACAAAGATAATACATCTTTTTAGATAAATATAATTTATATAACATTATCACCCATTCTTGAACCATAAGGGTTTATTGAAATTAGAGACTAGATAAATAATATTTTTATTCCATGAAATATCTTCACAATCACTCACAAATATATTCATATATAGTACTCTTCTTAGACATACCATACTTATAACCTCTCTTCATAACCTAAGTAAAGTAATCTTAATTAATCATCTATGTAGATTTATAGTATGATTAAACATTAGAGATATCAATCAATAATTATAAATGAGAATAAGATAAGTATTATTTTATAATAACATGATCATAATTTACAATAAACACACCCAATTAGTTAAATATCAATAATCATAAATCATGTTATTAGGCTTTGTCATAAAAAAAATCAAATGTCATATGTGTGAAGAATCATCAATAATAAATCAAAATCCATGGGAATACATCATAAGAATAAGACATAAGTTTTTTTAATACACAAAATAATATAATATCATTTCATTCGTTAAGGATCATTTCAAAGACTATCATAGTTGATTGAGTTCACTCAATATTTTATCATATACTTTGTTAAGGTTCACTCCCTTGACTATCATAGTAGATGGAGTTCCATATTGAACTGATTCTACTCACCAATACAGTTCTAATTATCTCATGATATATCCATAAATACCCAATTCATTCATAATAATATCATAATATCATAAACTATGAAAACAAAATAGGTTTCACAATCATTTTATCATAGCATAACATATAGAAAATAATTGGTTTTTAAAAAAACCTTGCCATCATATTCATAAACCATCCATAGGAAGAATAAATATGGTATCATAGAATAATATCCCCACTAATGAATATGTAATATCCAAGGAAGTTATCACAAATGATAAATGTATTTAAAATATTTACTTAGAATATTTTTTTTATAAAAACACACTTTATATATTAAAATAAATTCTTTAAAATTTAAAACATTCAAAAAACATTATTATAAATGTTTTTCATTGAAAATAACCATGGAAACATATAAAGGAATGTTGAAATCATTATTTATTCATGATAGTTAGAAATTTAATTCATGTCATGAACATTAAAGTAGATGTATCTTAAGCATTTTTAGTAAAAAATCAGATGTTCCTCATATTGAAATAAATATAAGAATATTTGTTTTAATTTTTTTATGGAAATTAAAAAATGGGTGAAAATTATTTTAAAATCATTTATAACAGTGAAAAAAATTCATGAAAACATTTTTTAGATATAAATAACACGGGATAAATAGTATTTTCAATTGAAGAGTGAAACAAAGTTGGATTTCCATAAAAATATTATATTAGTCTCCTTAGTACTTATAGAGTGGAAAATGAAAGGAAAATCTAATCAACCAAAATTTACATGGAATAAGAAACATTTATATTATTCTTGAGTGTTATATCATGAAATTACATCATCAAATACTTATTCATAAACAATACTAGTAAAAAATGAGATTGCTACATAAAACCCTTATAACTTTGGAATCATTTGAATCATAAATACCATTAAAGAATAAATTAAAAATAATCATTAAAACTAATGATATTATTTATATTAATGAATATGTCAAAGTGTATGTATATAAACTATATAAAATAAGATACATTTATTATATAACAAATATCCTAAAGAAGTCATTTTGTGATGGTAACCCCTTACCACATAGAAATATCTGAATCGAAACGTCATGAAGGAGAGGAACTTATATGTATTTTTAAATCCACAATATTTTCACTAAAATTTTCTTAAAATAAATTCATGGTAATTATATACACCAAATAATGGAAATAAGTGTTGGATATGACATGTTTCTTAGAGAAATATAAGTGAGATGAGAATCCCCTACAAGGGTCAAGTCATTCAATTAAGAATTAATAAATGGAAAATTTATGTGTAAAAATAAATGAAGACATAAAAATGAGTTTAATTAAAACATAAAAAATTCCTTCCACACATAATCATGTTATAGAATATTTAATAAATTAGAAGTATAACTCAAGTAATGGAAATTGAATTTAAAAATACCTTACTTCTTTGTAATATTCAATTGAAATCCACATGGATGAAATAATTTGAATCATAATATATAATAAAATTAATTACAAAGTATTCATAATAAAACATATAAATGGGGAATCATATACACTATATAAAAAAAATTAGGTGCAAAACATTAAAACATGCCTCAATGAAAAGAAATTGTGAGAAATACCTTACCATAAGTTAGAATTGATTTGAAATAACTAAAACCTCATGTATAGTAAATTTAAATTTATTTAAATTATATAACAGAATAAAATAAATACCTATAGTATCATATATTACCCAATTAAAATATTTAAACACATAATTTTTAATAATTATTTTTAAAAAACATTGTTTCTGAGTGTTATCTGTTTTGTTTTTCATGAAAATTCCAATTTAGAAGTTTTTTTTACTTCCACTTAGATAATTTTTAAATCACTAAAAAATGATATTAATGATTTAAATATCATATATATATATATTCATTTTATAAATATTTATAATCATCTATAAAATTGGTGGATATTAAAATGATTTACACCATTCATAGAGATAGAAGGTCGTATGTACATATGAATAACGTTTTCATTTTCTGACAACTAGAAGAAAAGAATGGGAAATATTATTTTACCATTATGTATCACTAATTATATCATAAATATCATATATATATATATATATATTAAATATATACTTATTACTATACAAAAAAGTGTAAATTAAAAACTAATAACATTTGTAATGTTCATGACCCAGTAGCCACGAAACCGGTGCTCCGAGCTGGGTGGCCACATGACCTTAAGCGCACCTCCCCATATGCCAAAGGCTGCCAACTAGCAGCGGGGGTCTATGGGGTCACGTAAGGAGAATATACCCCCTTTTTATCAGAGTAAGACACAACAGAAATAAGCCAAATAGAGGAAACAACAACCAATAAACAAGGAACATGTACATCAACCATTTCCAACAATAAATATGTCATGTCGTACTATAAGTGCAAGAGTGAACAATAACCAAAAATAAGGACAATGACCACAATCCCCAAAATGGTCCTGACTCCAAGTATGGATCCTCCACCAAGTGCTACCCATGTCCACTCGACTATCTATCAAGGTCCCTTGCCCATCTCCTGACCAACAAACATGAAGTCTGCTCTGTTACCCAATGACAGACCGTACAGGGTGTGAGTACAACTTAGTAGGACACCACCAATGGTGTCTACAAAATATCCAGTATAAACAATTAGTGCATGCAAAATAAATATGAATGATAATTACCAATTAATTACTTGAGGTTATGTTAACAAGTTCAGGGCCAAATCCATTTCCACTTCCATTATCATTCATTACACACCAATTATCATCACTTACGAATTCGTCACATTTCCATGGGTTAATCACATAAATCATGTTACATGGGTATAAGGGAAAAATCACTTGCAAGATAGTGAAAACGTCGTTATCCTATCTCACTAGGACTAACCCCCTCATAGAAACCATATCATCACCTTGAAGCCTCAGTCCGAGTGGATGCAACCGTTAGGAGAATATATCCTCAGTCCTAATTCCTAACCCGTGCATTTAGGGTGGAGTTCAGAGCATCAGTCATTACTCGACCCATGGGCGTAGATCCTCATGTCATACCCCACACTACCAAGCCATGTTCACATGATTATATATATATATATATATATAAGTAACCATCGACCATCCATACCATTTCCCCTTGGACGAACCATTCACAACAAACCACACGGGAATTCACATCATGCATTAACCCATTAACACATTATCATTTCACATCATTTAACCATTCACCCAATTCCCATGTGTTATGACTATCTCACTAAGAATTCAACACTAGACCCATAATCCATCACATTATGGTCTTTATTCACTTTACACATTAACCCATTTAACGTGTTCATCATTTCCATGAATCAACCATTCAACCCATTCCATATAACCATTAGGTTATTACCAAGTCTAGGTGAATCACCTGACTTCAATTCCATGTTTAACCAAACATGAAAACATATATATCAAGGTCTCTACCCCTTATTACAACACGGTCACTTGTTCAATCACAATCCCTATGTCTAGGAAAAGACGGCACATCCCATGGATGGCCCCAATTCAGTCAAGATATTCCCAAAGCATCCCATGGGGATCGTGAGAGTTTCCATTTACCATTTTAAACACCAATACTACCAAACATGCCACGGTTATTCAAATGATAACCAAGGGAAAGAATGAACACAACTAAACATGCACAAATACCCAAATAACTATGGGATATCACTTGTAGTACACCTACCACGAAACTGTGGTTGAACACACCCTCAATCGAGTCCTTAGACCTTGATCGGACTATGATTCAGAGCTTTAACCTATAACTCACCCAAAAGATAGGTTTTTAGGGATTCAGAACTATAGGGAGCGAATATACAAACACTAAACAAAAAAGAGAAGCAAGGATGGGATTAAATATACCTGGAGCTTCAATCCACATCCAACGGCACCAAAAATGCCTTCGAAATGAGGGAGACCAATCTCTTGGTGCTCTTGGGAGATTTGGTTCATTACTAGGGTGAAGAGGGTGGAAATTAATGGAAAACCCGAGTGGGTTCTTAAAATCCCGGAGTGGAAAACTTGTAATTTTTTCCAACATTAAGTGGTTGCATGGTTTAGATGCATGGTTTGACAACCCGTGCAAAAACTGTGTGCATGCTACTACCTGGAGGAGAAGGGTCACCCCGTTTTTCCTAGGCAGGCCGCATGGTTTTCCTGGTCATGCGCATGTCGTGCACCCTGGCCTGTCTTGGCCAGCTTTCCTTTCATCCGTGCCCCAAGCCCCTGAAACACTCCCAAGTCCTATCATACATTCAAAAGAAATCCCTTAAAGGCCGAAACAAGTGGTTCAACCACAACATAATGAAAAACTTACCTTTCCAAAAACTGGGATCATACAACCTCCCCATCTTATAACGGATCATCCTTGAGCTGAGTTTCCAAGCCTCATTGATCCACCAAAAGGAAGAGTTCGGTCCAATAATCCCACATATCGGATTCCCACTCCCAAGTTTCTTCCCCAACATTCCCATGCTGCCATAGTACTCACACAAATGGAACAACCTTTCCCCGCAAGATCTTTTCACTACGATCCACCACGCGAACCAGATGTTTCTCAAAGAATGCATCAGCCTCAAGATGCACATCCTCAACATCAACCATGTGAGATGGGTCAGGGTGATATCGTCGAAGCTAGTACACATGAAAAACATCTTGAATTCCACCATACCATTGTGGAAGAGACAATCAGTAAGCCACAGGTCCGATCCTCTCCATAATCTCAAAATGTCCCACATACCTGGGTGCCAACTTACCCTGCTTTCGAATCCGATGGTGACCCAACCATGGTGACACCTGAAGGAACACTTTATCACCCACCGCAAACTCAAGAGGTCTATGCCTTCGATCTACATAGGACTTCTTCCTACTCTGAGTCATAGCCATCCGCTTCCTGATCAACTTAAATCTCCTTGAAGTCTACTGCACGAGAATTGTCCCCAACAACTCAGATTCACCGACCACTAGACAACACAACAGAAATCTACATGGCCTCCTGTAGAGTGCCTCAAATGGTGTCATTTGAATCGTAGCCTGAAAACTGTTGTTTTAGGAATACTCAAATAATGATAGGTGCCTCTCCCAAGAACCACCAAAGTCCAAGACAGAATCTCTTAACATGTCTTCCAACACTCGGATCATATGCTCCGACTACCCGTCCGTCTACAGGTTGAAATCCATACTCAATGACACCTTCATACCAAGTTCCTTCTACAAACCTTGCAAAAAACACAATTTGAAACTTGGATCTTAGTCCGAAACTATGGTTCGCGGAACACCATGCAACCACACTATTTCCAGAACATACATCTCACCCAAATGGTTGACTATATAGTTCTCCTGAATCAATAAGAAATGAGACACTTTCCTTAATTGATCCACAACCACCCAGATTTCATCATTATTCCGCGGCATCCTCGGAAGACCCATGACAAATTCCATAATTACATCATCCCACTTCCATTCTGGAATGGTCAATGGATGCAACAAACCACATGGGCGTCAATGCTCGACCTTCACCTGCGGACAGGTAAGGAACCGTGCCACAAAGTCTGTAACTCCCTTCTTCATTCCAGGCCACCAAAACAGCCTTCGGAGATCACAGTACATCTTGGTCAAACCAGGATGTACTACCCACATTGATGCATGGAACTCACACATCAACTCTTCCCCCACAAACTTTGGCACAACCACACGATCTCGAACCCGAACAACACCTTCCACATCGATGGACCAACCAGAAGGTAGCTCCCCTCTTTTAAGATCTTACTTCATGGTCAAACACTTAGGATCGTCAAGCTGACCTTCCTTAACTCGACTCAAAATTGTCAATTCCATTGGTAAGGAAGCAAGAGTGACCTGAACACTCTCCTCCTGCACCTCCAGGTGCATTTATGCAAACAAAGCCATCACCTTCCACTCGGTGCTGGACTTCTGAACCACTTGATTCTGAACATTCCTGCTCAGAGCATCAGCAACACGGTTTTCCTCTCCCAGCATGTACACCAAATCAATGTCAAAATACTGGAGATATTCAACCCATCTTTACTTCCAAAGATTCAGATCCCATTGTGAGAAGATGTACTTAAAACTCTTATGGTCAGTAAACACCGTAAACCGTTCTCCCAACATATAGTGCCTCTAGCACTTCAAGGCGTACACCACTGCAGCCAAATTAAGGTCATGATTAGGATAGTTCCGCTCATGGGGTCTCAAATACATTGCCCCATAAGACACAACCCGCTCATCCTACATCAACACAGCCCCAAGTATGATTCCTGACGCATCACAAAACATGATGTACTTCTTACCCGGATCATGTAAGATCAAGATAGGTGCAGTCGTCAACCGCTTCTTCAACTCTTGAAAGGAATTATTGTAAGACCTAGACCACTAAAACCTCATTCCTTTCTTGGTCAATCCCAAGAGTGTTTCTGCTAAGAGAGAGAAATTATTAATGAACCTTCGGTAATACCCGACCAAACCTAGAAAACTCCAAACATCAGAAACACTCCTGGGCTACTCCCAAGATACAACTGCTTGCACTTTCTCTGGATCCACTGTCACACCAGCCGCCAAGATGATGTGACCCAGAAAATGCACCTCACCTATCCATAATTGACACTTTGATAGCTTGGCGTATAACTGATTCTCTCTTAGCATACCTAAGACAATGTCAAGATGTTGGGCATGATCGTCATGAGTTTTCGAGTACACTAAGATATCGTCAAAAAAGACAACCATGAACTGATCTAGATAGGGATGAATGTTTCAGTTCATCAAGTCCATAAACATCGTTGGTGCATTGGTCAAACCGAAAGGCATTACCAAAAACTCAAACAACATGTACCAACTCCGGAAAGCTGTCTGCGGTACATCAGAAGACCTCACCCTCATCTGGTGATAACCTGACCTTAGATCAATCTTTGAAAACACTTATTCACCCCTTAACTGATAAAAAAGGTCCTCAATTATAGGAATAGGTTACCGATTCTTCACTGTCATCTGATTCAACTTTCGATAGTCAACACACAGCATCAACGACCTATCATCCTTCTTTTCAAAAAGCACAGGAGATCCCTAAGGAGACGTACTAGGACAGATAAAACCCATACACTCCAAATCCTCAACCGGAACCTTCAGTTACTCGATTTCTACCGGTTCCATACGGTATGGCGGAATAGAAACTGGCTCTGCTCCCGGCAGCAACTCGATCATGAACTCAACATCCCTCTTAGGGGGTAACCCCGAGAAATCCTCCAGAAACATGTCGTGAAACTGATACACCACATGAAGGTAATTAGATTGCTCCCATCACTCATCATCATCGAGCATGATACATGACACTTGAGCCATGCGTCCAATCATCTGTTGACAAAATGGCCCAGCACGCCCTGCTCGAACATCCCATTCACCATGGTGGATATAAGAATCACCCTCAAGCGACCAGAATGATACTCTGCGATGATAACAATCTATATGCGCCCAATACAACACCAACCAATCCATTCCCAAGATTAGGTCAAAACCTGACAACTCAAGAATGAACAAGTCCCACAAAAAATGATTCCCACCAACTTCTATGCAACATCCCTTGCACTTCTTGATATCCTCAACTCGCACCCCCAACGGAGTGTCAATTGACATAAATCCACACACCCTATCCATAGGTAAACCAATCGCTACCACATGTTCAGCAGAGATAAAAGTTTGTCCGACACCTTTGTCAAAAAAACTCACTAGAAAAGGTAGAAGCTACGAGGATCGTACCTCAAACAGTTGACGGTCTGGCCTCGCCATCACTATGCGCAATTTGAACTGCCTAAAGCTGACTTTCCCCTCTACCATTGGGCTCCAGCCTGAACACCCTGCACTGCACTTCCCTGCTGGCATGAGAAATCTTTCCCTAGAGTTCCACGTCCACCACCCCTTCCAGTAAAGACTGTGGAGCTCCAACTTCCTGCCTGATATAGGGAAATAGATCCCCTTCCCATACTCGGTACCTGCCTTTCATCATCATACTCACCCGGCTGTTGAGGGTTCCTAAAGAACCTCTGCACATGCCCCATCCTACCGCACGAACGACACTCAACTAGAGGTCGAGGACACTTCCCATGAATATGCCTCGACCTACCACACTGATAACAGAACACCTCGTTCCCACTCAGAGAGGCTGACCCTCTCTTCTGACCACCTTGTAGTAATCCTTCCAAATGGCGCTTCCAACATTCTGAAGATGCACCACTTGTACACCCAGATGGCACGACAAGCCCACCACTCGAAAATCCCTTCAGGTTCCCTTCAGAGATGAGTGCCTGATCCATCACCTCTACAAACCACTTTAAGTAGAAGATATTCACTTGAGACCTGATCTGAAGTCTCAACCCATCCTGGAAAATCCTTGCTACCACTGCCTCATCCTCGACTAACACTGGGACAAAGCATCACAAATCAGTGAAGAGACTAGAATAGTCTATCACTGATAGCGATCCCTAAGTCAGGAATATAAACTCTGCTGCCCGCTCCTGCCTCAAGGTCTCTAGGTAAAAATAATCCAGAAAAGTCTCTTGGAAAACATTCCATGAGATCCCCTCAGCCTGCTTGGTATGAGCCTGAATGTCCCACCAACGCCATGCTTGGCCCCACAACATGTAAACGACCATCTTTACACGCTTTTCAATAGGGTTCTCCAGATGATCCAGTATCGTCTGGACAAACTCTAACAAGAATTCTACTGCCTATGGCCCATCCTCTTCGGTGATTGTCAGAGGGTGTTGCAACTGAAACTCCCTAGTCAGCTAAAACATACTCAGTGCAACCTTCCCTGGGTCTCGATCCATCATCTGCATAAGGCGAACCATGTTTTCGTGGAACTGGTGTTCCCTACCTTCATTGATTACCACATTTTTGTTCTCTTCTACCAGAGGGGTGTTTTCACCAACATCCCCCCCATTTCCCAACTAGCAATTGATGTCGTGGTCGAATCTCTCTACATTTCCAAGCACGAGATTTAGCACGCATACCATAAAACTTGTACGAATTCTTAAAAATCTCTTTACTATCTACAAAAACCCAATTTCATATACTACTTCAGAAACATTATCACCTCAACTTTACCTCCCCAACCATTCCTACCGCAGGACATGGTCCACATGGGGTAAACAACCATGCACTATCACCAAAATCACACAGCATTTTACAAAACATTTTTCACTTCATTTCAATCTCTTAGGTTTCATTAAACATCATTTACCCACTTATTTTATTTCACTCTTCTCATTATTTATTGGTTTTATTAAATGCATGATGCACCCTACCTTCCTACCTCACACACCCATCTCATGCATGTGCCTAACATGATGCATACCACCTATCTCCTTAGGTGCCTACAATGATGCAAGAATGAATATCCTAGTGTCAATATTTCCATGAGACAAATATCATAAAATATCCACATCAAACCACATGTTCATCACCCAATGGTGAAATATCATCAACTGCAACAACACATAACCAAGAAAAACATTTCCCATCCTGGGTGACTTGGGTTTCCCCCATACCTAGGTTATCCACTCCAAAGAACGAGCTCATTACCAAGGCCTGACACGTCTTAACCCTTGGAAACCAATCCCAAATTACAAGACCTCAGAGAAGGAGAAGAAAAACCTTTTATGATACCAGTTTTTAACGTTTCCGACCCAGTACCACTGAACCGGTTCTCCGAGCCGGGTGGTCACATGACCTTAAGTGCGCCTCCCCATACGCCAAAGGCTGCTGACTAGTAGAGGGGGTCTATGTGGCCATATGGGGAGACTATACGCCTTTTTATAAGAGTAATCCACAACAGAAATAAACCAAATAGCGGAAACAGAAACCAATAAACAAGTAACATGTACATCAACCATTTCCAAAAATAAATATGTCATGTCGTACTATAAGTGCAAGAGTGAACCATAACCCAAAATAAGGACAATGACCACAATCCCCAAAACGGTCCTGAATCCAAGTCTAGATCCTCCACTAAGTGCTACCCATGTCCACTCAACTACCTAGAAAGGACCCTTTCCCTTCTCCTTACCTGCAAGAATGAAGTCTTCTTGGGTACCCAACAGTGGCCTGAGCAGGGTGTGAGTACAACTCAGTAGGCCACCACCAATGGTGTCTATAAAATATCCATTATAAACATGTGGTGCATGCAAAAGGAATATGAATGATAATCACCAAGTAATTACTTGAGGTGTCGTTAACAAGTTCTAGGCCAAAGCCATTGCCACTTCCCTTGCCATTCATTACACACCAATTATCATCACGTACCAATTCATCACATTTCCATGGGTTAATCACATACATCATGTTACATGGGTCTAAGGCCAACAATCACATGCAAGAGGGTGAACACATCATTATCCTATCTCACTAGGACTAACCCCCTCATAAAAACCATACCCTCACCTCGAAGCCTCAGTCCGGGTGGATGTAACTGTTAGAAGAATATATCCTCAGTCCTCGTTACTAAACCATGAATTTAGGGTGGATTTCAGAGAATCAGCCTTTACCCAACCCATGAGAGTAGATCCTTAAGTCATACCCCACACTACCAAGCCATGTGCACAAGCTTATATATATATATAAGTAATCATCGACCATCTATACCATTTCCCCTTAGACGAACCATTCACAACAAACACACGTCAATTCACATCATGCCTTAACCCATTAACACATTATCATTTCTCATCATTTAACCATTCAACCAATTCCCTTGTGTTATGCCTATCTCACTAAGCATTAAAAACCAGAACCACAATACATCACATTATAGTATTTATTCAGTTTACAAATTAACCCATTTAACCCTTTAATCATTTCCATGAATCAACCATTCAACCCATTCCATATTACCCTCATGTAATTACTAAGTCTAGGTGCATCACCTATCTTCAAGTTCAAGTTCAACCAATCATTACAACATATTTATCAAGGTCTCTACACTTTATTACAATAAGGTCGCTTGTTCAATCACAATCCCTATGTCCGGGAAAAGCCGGAACATCCCATGGATGGACCCAATTAGGACAAGTCATTCCTAAAGCATCCCATGGGGATCATAAGAGTTTATATTTACCATTTCAAACACGAATACTACCAAACATGCCATGGTTATTCAAAAATTAACCAAGGGAAAGTAAGAACACAACTAAACATGAAAAAGACCCAAATAACTATGGTATATCATATACATGCCACCTAACTTGAAACTGCGGTTGAAGGCACCCTCAATAGAGTCCTTAGACCTCGATCCAACTAGCCTTTGGATCTTCAACCTAGAACTCACCCAAATGATATGGTTTTAGGGCTTCAGAATAAGATAGAGAGAAGATACAAACAATAAACCAAAAAGAGAATCAAGGATGGGATTAGCCTTACCCTGAGATTTGATCTTCATCCAATGGCACCAAAAACTCCTTATAAATGAGGGAGATCGATCTCTTTGAGCTCTTGGAAGATTTGGTTCGTTCCTAGGGTGAATAGGGAGGAAATGAGAGGAAAACCTGAGTGGGTTCTTAAAATACCAGAGTGACAAACTTGTAATTTTTTCAAACCTTAAGTGGATGCACGATTTATCCGCATGGTTTGAAAAACTGTGCTCAAACTTTGTGGATGCTACTAATCAGAGGAGATGGGTCGCACGGTTTTTCCTGGGTAGGCTTCACGGTTTTCCTGGCCATGCGCGGGCCATGTGCCCTTGGCTTTCTTGCCCAGCTTTCCTTTATTTCATGCCCTGAGCCCCCGAAACACTCCTAATGCCTCTCATACTTTCAGAAGACATACCTTGAAGCCCGAAACTAGGTCTTCAACCAAAACATAACGAAAAACGTACCTTTTCAAAAACAGGGATCTTACAACATTGCATCGTGGAGGCTTTAATATGAATGTATGAATGAGATACATTATCAATTTCCAACATATTGGAAGGTAATAAGTTATATATGATATTATAATTTCCGGAGAAATATTATTTCATAAATATCATATATAAAAATTAAATCCATCATAATTACATTCCATGAATGATGGTGATTGAAAATAAACTGCATCTTTATGTGGAGGTGGTAGTCCACACATATGATCGAACGATACTTTCACTTCACATTTGATGGAATATCAGGTGGATAATGGTAGTTACATTATTATAAAAACATTTCAACATTTTTATGAAACTAAATTTATGTTTTTTACTATGAATATGATGATTTATAGAAGGTTTAATAAGGGTTAAATTGAAAGAGGTTGGGTTAGGCGATTACCTCTTCTTCAGTAGAACTCCATTGACTTACACCATATTGCTTGAAAGGCTCGTATTTTAGAAATAATGGAACCTCTTAGACATGGGTACACAAGATATAAAAGTGATATACTAGTTATTTGTTGAGTTATAAGTACCAGACATTGAGAATATGAAGAAGAGGATATACCCTTTTATAAGCAAGTGAAATGACACACTTAAAAGTACTTAAATGATTAAATAATAAATATATATATATATCTAAATAATTTTAAGTGGAACCAAGAAATAAAAAATAATAATATAAGATGTTTTAGTTTCTAAATAAACTACAAATCCCATTTGGTAAGGTTTTGAATATATTTTAAGCCTCATATTTTAGTTAACCCACTTTAAACCCATTTTAACATTTACAATGATAACATTACTTTTTTACTATGATAATATAATTATATTGACAAAAAAGTAGTGATTATAAAAAAAATTGACATGAAGATTAAAAATTTAGAATCCATTTAATCAGATTTAATTTAAATAGGTGTTATAAAATAATTTAAATATAAGAACAGAAAACACATGAAAATAGTTTCCTGGAAAATACCATATTTAAGTGTAAAAATCATTTACCTTTAAAAAAACAACAAATCATTTTACATTATTTCTTGTTTAAATAAAAAAATTACGGTTTTATTCTTTTGGGGTAAGAAAAAAGAGAATTAAATCTTTCAACAATGCCATTAAATTCATAGACATTAAAATAGATTTTAATTAGAATAAAATATAACTTATCATCATAAAAGTCATTATTGGGTTCCCAATTTCAAAATAATGTTTTAAATTAAATTATTGAACACATTAAGAATATATTTGGTCGATAACCTATTATAAAATAGGATAAACATACGTTTTAGAGTTATTTTAATGTTTTATCTCACAGTTTTAACATTATTTTATCCATTTTACCCTTATTGAGGTGAAAAATAATTACCACAGTTAATATTAATAATGAAACAAAAAGTAAAATATCTACTAAATTTGAAAATATTAATTCCAAATATGATTTATATTATTAAATATTAAATGTCTATAAGTGTAAGGAATAATTTTTAATTTAATTGTGTAAAATACAACATAAAACAGTTTTTAGAAAAATGGGTTTTAAGCATTGAAATTAACTTATATCCAAATCATGAATATTACATATTAATATATAATTAATAATATTATTATAAATATAATGGATCATATTTCACATTTTTAAAAAATCCAAAATAGAATTTGACACTTTAAAATATTTGATTTAATGAAAATAAATGACAGTATTTGAAAAATATGTATTTTTTAATATTCACTGAAATATCAGTCATTTTATTAAAATAAAAAAATTTCTCCCTAAGTTAATTTTGATATTATGATTTATAAAATTATTTTAATTTTCTAAAATTAAATTTTTGAAAGTGATTAAAATTCATTACAATTTCCACTCACCAACTGAAATAAAATTCATCTTCGAAGAAAATATATTTTTGAAGCATATAACTATTTTACTAAAAATTGAGTCCTTATATATTATGAATTAACAAAAAAATAAAATTAATAAAAACATTTCTATATACATTTCATTATGTGGTTAATCCAATTCAAGATCATCAATTTAATATCTATATTATAATTTATTTTGGTTCTGTTTTCTGCTTGGTCATGCATGTATAGAAATCTATCAAACCCTTAAAAATTACATAACATGAAATATATTCTAAAATAATGGGTGTTACATTCTAACCCTTAAATAATTTTATCCCTCATAATTTTATCTTGGTAATAAAAGGTTAAATATTTTAAAATACCTTTTTTGAAAACCCACATCATACAAAGTGAAAATAAAACTTCCATTCAAAAAGGGAAGATATAAAGGTTACAAGAAATAACACATAACAAGGTTCTTGAATAAGGTTAAAATTAATGGTATGTTAAATTATTAACATGATGGATAAAAATAATGTCCATGTAATAATATATAATTATATATAACATGATCACAAGGTATTTAAGGACCAAAAAACCAAAAAAATTATTAATGGGTTAAAATACAATCACATCCTCATAAAAATGAAGGTAAAAGAACAAATTTTTTGTTTAAATATCCCTTACATATAGTTGATGTATTCTTTTAATATAAACATAGAGTAAAATAAAAAATCTACTTACATTTTTTCTTTCCATTTCATAAGCAATGTTCTATCCATTGGCTGCACTTTATTCAATATCAACTTCTATCTCATCTCTTATAAAACAAAATTAATAATAATGTGGAATTGTTTGTATGCTTGAAGCAATAAAATAAACTTTTAATGTATGATGTTTTTCCCTTTTTTCTATATAAATTCACCTAAATACAAATTGTTATAACAAGTTATCCATTATATATAAGTATAATTCATTAATCACTAAAACAACAATAATAACACCAAATGATCAAAATAATTAATTCTGCAAATAGTTAACTTTAAGAATCATCAAAAACAATTATAAACAAATTCGAAATCTAAAGATCCTAAAAATTTGAGCACATTTTTTAAGATCAACTTTAACATTTATACCCATACATGATGAAGTATCTCATAAAATGACATACCAAAAATGTGATACCTTATCATATATTCTCTAAATGAATATTAATATATTCCTAAAATAAATTGAGTCACCATGAAACCATATTAAAAACATAAATTATTCAAAAAATTAACACAATATCCATTCCTAAAACACCCTTTTCACTAAAATGCATAATAAACCAAAGGGCTATATTCCCATAAAGGTCTTCCAAATTAAACTTAATCATCTTAAACACCAATCACATAAAATCTAAAAAGGGGTATCAATACCCATAAACCCACTATCATTCATATATTTATCATCCCATGATATTATAGGTTTATCTAATACCACTACATAATTTTATTGGTCTTCAGAGATTTTATCCTCTTATTAATTATAATGGTTTATAAATAAATGTGAATTAACTAATGCATATCCTCTAGTAGTTTATAGATATATGTGCATTATTAGGACCACTAACCATGCACCGGTGAATATCAAGTTAAAACCCAATCCACTCATTAGGTGTTGTTACCCAAAGTTTCTTCTATGCCACAACTACATTAACATGATTATATCTAGAAAAAGATATATTTCTAGGAAAACCACATAGTATATAACGTACCAAAAATTTAGGATGTTTTCATATCCTTAGTCTTTCCCCATGGTATTCTACTAATTTTTCTAACCCCAATCTATAACAATTAACTAAACCCTACACCGATACCAAATATGGTGACACCTGATTTTTTACATAGACATTACATCTTATTCGATGAGTATTCATTATATAACATTACAATCCACACATGAACTGTATTGGTTTATTGTCTTTAGATACTAGATAAATGAATTTTTTATTTTATGAAATATATTAAATATATACCATAGAGAACCACCCACATAATACTCTTCTTAGACATACCCTAATAAAAACCATTCTTCATAACCTGGGAAATGAAAACCTAAAAAAGGGTGATCTCATTAGCTCAGTAAGGGTAAATATAAGAGATATTAAACAATGATTATAAGTGGGAATAAGATTAATATAAGGGAATAAGAACATGATAATAATTTAAAATAATCATATTTAATACCTAAAATACCATTAATCATAAATCATAGAATAAAGGTTTATCATAAAATATAGAAAACTCACCGTTGTGTAGAATCATCAATAATCATTCATATTCCATGAGAACACATCATTAGAAGAATACATATGTTTTTGGAATTCACATAAGCATAGAAAATTTTTTTTCTAGTCAAGGATCATTGAAAAAAATTATAGTTGATTGCGTTTACTCCCCATTCAATAATATCATTATTAAATTATTAATCCCATGACTATGATAGTTTATAGTTCCCCTTATTGAACTTTTTTAACTCCCCATTCTAGTTATAATTATCTCGTGAGATATCCATCATTACCCAATGAATTAGAGAGATATATAACTCATGGAACACCCATTACATAATAATTATCCCTAAACATGTGTTGAAAAAGATCATAAATAATTAATCATATTATCATATCATATCCCAATAAAAGGACACACATTTTATAAAAAAAATCATTATAGAAAATCTCATGGAAAATAATTGGGTTTTGAAAATTTCTCATCATCATAATCGTATAATATTTAGAGAAATAATAAATATGGTATCATTGAATCATATTCACATAAAATTTAAAAATGATGGTAATTATATAATAAATCATTTTCAGGTTTAATAAAATTAATTAGATAGTTATATTCATTATAAAAATTTGAATTAATTTTTTAAATCCAAACGAAAATGGTTTTGATTAAACTCTTTTATTATATATTTTTATTTAAAAGTTTAACTTATAAATTATGTAAAATTAGTTTTCAAAAATAAATTCCAATTTTGAAAACTAAATATCAAAATTAACATAGGGTGAAATTTTGGTATTATTAAGAAAATATTGATTTTTCGATGAATAGTGAAAACATTGTTTTTATAAATATTTAATTTATTTTCGATATATTAATTAATTAAAAATAACCATTTTGTTTTGAATATGATTTTGATTAACAAATGTATTATTTAGTTATATTAAATCCACTTAATTATATTTGAGTTATATTTATATTGTATTTAATAGAATGTTTATATTTGGGATTAAAAATTGTATTTTTTAGAAAACTCATTTAGGGCGCTTAAATTTTCTCCATTTTAATTAATTAAAAAACCCATAATTAAGAATTATTTAAATGATTTTTTATATTATATATCTATAAATATTAATTTAAATTCATATAATGATTATTATTAGCCATATAGTTAAAATAAGTTTTCCACTTCCTTAAAAAATACACATCTTAAAAACCCGTTTTTTTGTCGCATCTATAGGTTTTATTTTAAATTAATTTCATACAATATTGTGAATTTAATTGGGAAAAATATATTCCAAATTTATAACCATAATAACTTATACTATTAAATAATTTCAACTTAATTTGTGTTCATAGTGAATAGTAAAACAGTAAAAATATTTTACCACGGTTATGGTGAAAACGGGTTTATCGGGGGTAAACTAAAAAGATAAGAATTAAAATGATCTAATAACATGAATAAATTATATTTTGTGGACCTATTTATACCTTATAACATATAAGGATCTATAAGTTTCAATTTTTACCCTCTATAAAGTGAAAAATGTGGGAACACCTTTTTCTTTTTGAAAATTACAAGTGTGCCACTCTGATCACTTATAAAAGGACACCCCCTATCCTCTCCTCTTCACACCTTAAAATACTTTTTATGGGAAAATAAATTAAAAAATAACTTAATTAATTATATAAAAAAAATCTAGATCTATTTTTTTAAATATAATTTCATCCTTAGAAGTATTTTGGTGCTTACATTACATGTTTTTCAGAAGAAGAGGTATTTTTCTTAACTGAGCATTTTTAATTTATTTCATCTCCCACATCCCTAAAATATTATACAGTTATAATGATATAATAAAAAATACCCTGTATACTTATATTTTTTTATATTAATTTAATTACCTATATTTATATCCTTTTCCATCAAATAGGAAAAAAATCTTCATTCGTGTGTACGGTTGACTACCACCTCACGAATAGATGTGATTCATTTTTTATCATTTCCACGCATGGATTGTTATAAAAATGGACTTAAATTATATATTTTATATTTTTAACATAATTATACTTTTTTAATTATGATACCACATATTACTTCTGAATTTCCTTTCCTTGGGGGATATGATAATGTCACTCGTGTGTATGGTGGATTACCGCCTCGAAAAGAGATGTGATTCATTTTTCATTAAAACATTATGGAAAGGAAATAATGATAAATTTATGGAATACATATGATATATATGATATAATTATTATATAAATGAAATATTTATAATTCATAAAATAATATATATCCTTTTATTTTTTTACCTTTCTACTCATTGATAAATGATAACGTCGTTCGTGCGTATATATAGACTACCGCTTCCACGAAGCGATGTGATTATTTTTACATCACTACATCACATTGATGATATATATTGTATATTTAAATAAATAAAATTTAATTTATGATGTTATTATCATTATATAAAGATAAAATAATACTTACATTATTTCAATAAGGATCATTTGAAAATGGAAATGTTACTCATGTGTACGTACGACATACCGTCTCTATGATTGTGACATCATTCATTTTTCATGACCATATTTCATGATTGGTTATGAATTTATAAATGGTTTATAAAAATTATAATTATTTAATTATTATTATTATGGATATGTTGAAATAATTACCCCTTTGACCATATTCAAAATACAAAAGTAATTTTTTACACATAAGTCAAATATCATCAAAAGATCAGACATAAACTCTATTGATTAAGTAATTGTATATGAAATGGTAATAAGTGAAATAAAAAAATAAACATGAAAAATTTTATTAATCATGTAAATATTTAACATAATTTATTTATTCAGGAAGATAATGAACATATGTGATAATTCAGACTCAATGTAAGGGACTTTATCTCAATTTTCTTTCATTGAGGAATATTTTGATGTAATGCACCGATATTATTTTATAATGTGAATACACAACCCACTTTGATATGTTATATAAATAAATTTTCTATTCTCATGATATTTAATGTTTTTCATCCTATTATTTCATGGGGGATTATAATTCAATCATTTCCAAAATGGTAAGGGAGTATTGTTTTAAAAAATATCTTTTAAATATTTCCTTATAACTCTCTTTTTCATCCATATACATGTTTCTTAAATGATTTTCTAAACATCATTATCGGGATATAAGAGTTTAATAAAGGAAAATTTTTAATATATTTGAATTATTTAAAAATTAATTTTTTATATGTTTTATCCATAATGTTTTGACCAAAATACATAAGTATAGTTCTATTTTAGCGTATATGGGATCAACAAATTTTTTAGAGGCCACAAAACGTTTTATTTTTCAATATTTCATGTTTTATTCAAAGGAAATCAAAATTTCCCCTATTTAGGGTAATTTATGTTTTGTAAATGGGGTTTTTAATGGAAAAGATATTTCTATATGTAAAAGTATTTGGCATACAAGTTTAAAAGAGTTTTACAAAGGGTTTTTATAAAAAAATGTGCAAGAATAAAATGTTTAATTAATTATATGGTACATTATAATTATATATGAGAAATAGGGTAGCCCAATATAGCTTATATAAATATTTTAACACCATTATATCTCATGGGTGATCCTGATATAAATTATGCGATGGGTGCACACAGATAACATTGGGTGAGCCCAAAATAGTGCTGAAATACAATAGGAAATGTTCCTTTTATGAATAATAAATATGGGGGGAGTTTCCATAGTGTTTATCATATTGATTTAATTGGGATATAGTTATTTATAACATGGTTTTAAAATGGGTTATGAATGAGATGATCTAAGTTTCCAAAAAGGGATTTTTATTTTAATGGAATGGGATTTAAGGAATTTATTTAAGAAATAGGACATATGTTTTCCTTAAGGAAATGATTTATTTAATTATTCAAAATAAAGTTAATATATTGGTAAAAATTTCATGATTTTCTATGTTTTAATTAGATTAAGAACTTCCTTTCTCCTTTAAACCACTTACTAGGGAATTTTATGCTCTCCTATGTTTGAAAATGTTTTCACAGGATTTAAGGATGGGTAAGGTAAATGAATAAGTAAATTTTATATTTGTGAATATTGTTCATAAAAATAAATCATGTTTTTTAATTTTTTATAATGCGGGAAAATTTGATATTGATCGTAAGTTTCCAATTGGTATTATCTATTTTTGATGTATTTTAATTACGACCAAATTCTTTAAAAGTAGAAACTTTAAAAGATCATCAAAATTAAGAGAATGAATTATTGATTTACAAATATAGATTATGTAATGTTTAAGGCTTGATACTTATTGTAAATAAAAAGTATCAGCAAAGTATTTTATCATAGAGGAGAAATGAACTTAAAGGATTAAATGGAATATTTATTTAGGAAAATACACTTTTCATTTTAGAATCACATCTTTAAAATATAATCGATTTAAAAATATTATAGAAAAAATTTCTTTCTGAAACAAAACATGGAAACCATTAAAATATTCTTTAAATTATTGATCGTTCATGATGATGGGAAATTATATTCAAGCTTTGTACATTAAAAAAATATTAATTGCAAAATTTTGGAGAAATAAAAAGTACATCATTTGGAAAATGAAAATAACCTTCAATTTTAAAAATTTATATATAAAGTAAATAATTTGTAAAAATGACATTAAAAAATCATCGAAGAATACTAAAAAAATTCTAGAAAACATTTTACGAAAACATGTACTAAAAAGAAATTTTTTTTTACCAAAATGAAAAATATAGTGGGATTTCAATAAAAATATTGTTTTAGTAGCTTGATTAATTAAGAAGTGGAAAATGAAAGGATAACATATAATATCTATAAATAACTAGGGAATAAAAATAATAATGGGATTCTTGAGAGTTATATCATGAAATTTTATTTTTATAATCTTAATAGAAAACAATCTTGGTAAGAAATTTTATTTTATCCTAAAACTCTTGACACTTGGGAAACATTTAAATCATAAGACCCATGGAACAATAAAATCAATTGAAATACTAAAAAAATATCATAAATATAGTCATGATATAAAATTTCAAATTGGATCTACATTAACATCATAATAGATGATGGGTTCATAACATAGTATATGTTTTAAAAGAGAAAACTTGAGTTGGTAAACCTTTACCACTTGGGTAATATCCAAATGAATATTCCAGGAAATAACTAATGATATATAGATTTATCAATTTTTATAATTTTCAAGAAAATATTTAGAAAATACATCAATGGGTATTACATAAATAACACAATTGAAATAAATGGTGAATACGACATGTGTCTAATAGAAATAAAATTGAGATGATAATCCCTTACAAAGATAATATCCTACAATTGAGAATTAATCAATGTAACCATTATGTGTAAGAAATTTAATTAAACATAAAATATTAGAAATATAAAAATTTATAAAAAAATTAATTTCATATATAATCCTAGAATAATATATTTAATGAAGTAGATGTATTATTCAATGAATGTAAATTGAGTTACAAAATCCCTTACAACTTTGTAGATTTCATGCCAAATTTAAATGGATGAAATAATTTGATTTTTATATTAACATAATAATAATTAAGAATTATTCATGATTTAACATGTAAAAGGGGTAGCATATACACTACATAAATGAAATTTGGTGAATAACATTAAATCATACCTCAATAAAGCAAAATTGAGATGAAATACCTTACATAAAGTACTACTTGCTAAAAATGTGATCAGTCATCCTGTATAATAAATTAAATTTTTTTATAATTGTTTGAAATAATAATTTATATAATTATATTTTCGTATATGATCCACTTATAACATTTTTATGCCCATTTATTAATAATTTATTTTTGAAATCATAATTTTATAGTGTTAATTGTTCCATTTTTCATGGATGTTTCAATTCGACAGTTCCTATCCTTATACTTTGACGATGGATTAATCATTACCATAATGTTATTAATGATATAAATACCACATATATATTCTATATATACAGATTTAGATTCATATAATAATTTTTGAGATTGAAAAATGATTTAGAGCATTCATGGAGATGGTAGTTCAAACACACACATGAACGTTGTTTTCATTTTCTATTTAAAAGAATAAAAAAAAGATAAATATTATTTTATAATTGTAGTAAAATACTTATATAATAAATAATATATATAAATTAAATATATATTTATTAACATTAATATAATGAAAAATGGAAAACAAATCAAATCATTTCATGGAGTTGGTAATCCATGCGCACGCACAAGCGACATTATCTTTTTCCAACAGATTGGAAGGTAACAAGGTAGATATGACATTAAAATTAATAAAGTATAGTAATTTCAAAAATATAATATAATAATATTACACCCATCATATTAATCTTCCATGAAATATAGTGATGGAAAATTAATTGTTTCTCTATGTGGAGGCGATAGTCCACACGAACTCATTATTAATACATTAACTTCCAATTTAATGGAATAGAGGGTGGATATTAATGACTACATACTCATAATGATATTTTATTGTATTTATTATACATAAATAATTATTTCATTATGAATAACGTATATTTATATGAGTTATAAGAATACATAAATTTAAATAGGCTAAGTAAGATGATTACCTCTTCTTCGGTGGAACTCCTTCTGCTTACACATTAAGCCTTGAAAAGATTGTATTTTAGAAATTCAATAAGATCTAGGAAATGTGCAATGAATATGAGAAGGCATTATAATATGTATTTTTCAATATATAATGCTGAAACATTATGAATAAGGAATAATATGAGGTTCTCTTTTATAAGTTAGGGAAATGACACACTTGGAATTACATAAAATATTAAATAATATAGATATATATATATTTATATCATAATCATGTAATGTGTAAAAAAAGAACCCAAAATTAGATGTCAAGATATGATATGGTCTAAATTAACTCAACTAAAAACATTATTTAATTTTTTGGATACATTTTAAGCCACATATTATAGTTAAACCACATTAAACTCATTTTAACCATAATCATGAAAACATGCCTTTTTTACCCTAATAACATAACAATATGAAAAAATAGGGGAATTTTATAAAAATATGGACCTGAAAATTAAATATTTGGAATCCATTTTATAAAAATTTATTTATATAGGTGATATAAATTACATTTAATATAGGAACACCATATTCATAAAAAACAGTTTTTTCAGAAAATAAATGATTTAAGATAAAAAAAAAATTTTACCTTGAATTTATATAATAAATTAGTTTTTACAATTTTTTTGCTTAATTAATAAAAAATGTATTTTTATATTTTTTTTATCCTGAAAAAAATGAATGAAATATTACAAAAATTTCATTAAATGTAAATACCAAAAAATAGTTGTTAACTTGAATAATACATAACTTTTCTTTCACAAGAGTCAAATCTTGGGTTTCTAATTTTAAAATAATATTTAGAATATATTATTTTAATCATTAATAATTATTTTTATTGAACATTACTCACCCTATAAGATAAATTCATGTGTTATAGTTATTTTAAACTCATATTTCGTAGTTTTAACCATGATTTAACCATTTTACACTTTCCAAGGCGACAAATATTTTCTACATTTACTATTACTAATTAATGAAAATAAAAGAGATATTTTAACCAAATTTGATCTAAAAAATTACAAAAATGGTATCTATTTTCTATATAAAATATCTATAAATTTTAGAAATAAATTTTAATATAAATGAGTTAAACGCAATAGAAAATATATTGTAGAAAAATGGGTTTTAAGCATAAACATTAACTTAAATCCAATTCACGAATATTGATGATTAAAATGGAATTAATTAAATTATTATAAATAATATGGATCATATGTAACTTTAGGACAAAATAAAAAATATAATGGTACTTTTTAATTATTTGATTTACTAAAAAATGACAGTATTTGAAAAATAATCATTATTCACTATTCACTAAAAAATCAATCATTTCTGAAAAATAAAAAAAATCACCCTAATTTATTTTTGATATAATGGTTTAATTTTTTTTTTAAAATGTAATTCCTAAAATTGATAAATTTTAATTACAATTTCCATGTTCCAAATACAATAAAAATATTTTTTAAAGAAAATGTATTATGAGGCATAAACTAACTTTACTGAAAATTAATTAAATATATATTATGAATTAATAAATAAATATTTAATAAGTAAAAAAGTAATATATATGTATATATATATATTATCATTTTTTAATCATATTAGTACTTATCAATTTAACATATATGCTATATTTTGTTACTGTTCATATTAAGCTCGATGTTTCTTGTCATGAAAGCTATAAAACACTAACAATTTATTTAAAGAGAAATCTATTCTAAAATTTTCGGTTATTATATTGAATACACAAGGGAACAATTCATGATAACCTATAACATTTTAGTAACTTTATAAAATAACTATTTAACAACTTTTATATGTGGAGATTGATTCAAGAGGTAAGTGATGAAGATGATCATAGGTGTTAAAATCATTGAAACTGATGTGGGATGTGAAATCTAGTACATGCGATGTAAAATCAGATGGGTGGTGTACTTACTTACTATGTACAATCTAGTGATGTACTCTATTATGGGCCATGTTAAATAGTACATATTATGTACTTCCATATCTTGTAGCTACAGGGTGTGTACTCTTATACATGCCATGTTGAATAAAACATGTGTTGTACGTTTCATGCCATGTACTGGATTGGTATATATATATGGACATTCCATGTATAATAATAATCTCGGTGTACCAACATTCCATATACTGTGGGTTGTGTAATACAACTCACTATGTATCTAATAGTACCCATGGTTTACTTCCACAACATGTACTTACTACAATTATATTTTAGTATAGTCCTTGTCTAACAGTCTCACACTACACAACTTGTACTTCTTGAAAGAATATTATGTATTATTTAAATCTTTTAAAAGTGAACCTAATCAACCATCAGTGATCGTACATGACATGTACTTTATAGTCACATACCATGTGAAATTTTTCTTCCAAATAAACATTATCCACCATAAGGAGAAAAATAAACACCTTGTAGATGTAAAATTTATGTATTTTACATCTTTTCTAAATTTTTCATTCATCTAATCATAAATTGAAATATTTATATACAATATTTCACCCAAATAATCACCATTGAGCTCCAATATCACCACAACACCTACAATGGTTGGTGAAGTACTCTAATGATCCCCTGTTAACCATAATTCACCGCTGATTCCCAAAAAATACATTTACACTACATTCCCAATTCCCCACCTTTCGAATTCATTCCTATTGTTTTGTTTCTTCACCTACGATGACATGTTGTCGGTCACTAAAATTCCAACTTTACCCCTTCGCCACTTTCACACTAAAAAATGGCAACTTGCACTAAAATTCGTTGCCCATTCATAATCTTAGGCCATGATGGTTGAACCACAGGACATATCAAAGGCTGACACTAATTTTGAAAGCTGAAAAGGGGGAAAGATTAGAAAAAAATCATTTTATTTTATAATTAAAGAGTCTTATCATTGTTCATTATGAATAAATCTTCCAAAAAAATAAGAACAAGGGATAAAAACAATTTCATGAAATTAATACTAAAAATGGATAAAAAATAGTGATAAAAATATTGATGATAAATCAGTATTGTTAATTTACAAAAGTAATTATTTTTTAAAAGAGTAAGAAATTGGAAATAGATCCCTACCTTAATTTATGATCCCCAATTGAGGAAGATTTTCTTTGCTTGAGGTTTTGAAATCAATCTCTATGATGAATGTTTCACTTATCTATGGATCTTCGACTTAACTCTAGCCCCATCTCTAATTTTGGGTATATAATTACTAGACCTAGTTAGAGTGGTTATAGATAAATATATTTGGAAAATTGGGGTTTTATGAGATTTGGTTAATTAATTAATATTTTTAATTGCATAACTCATTTTTTAAAACCCATATAAGTATTGTAATTGAAAACCATGATTACATCACCCTTGGTATAACCCTGTTATCCAATATGAAACCTTGACATTGATTTTCTTATCATGGGATCCAACTAGGAGGAAATAAATATTCTTCAAGAAAATTCAGTCAAAAAACCAAAATAAATGTATTATGTTTATTTTAATATATTATGGAACATGTGATGCTAATAAAACAAAAATGGAATAACAATCAACACATAAAATATAATTTAAAACCATCCAAGAGTAAGGAATATAAAAATAAAAAACACTATAGTGTACCAGGGTTTTTAATGTATTATTGATATTCTACTATACAATAGATCCAAAATCTCATAAATGCATATATTCCAAAATATATATGGGATGTACTCCTCATAAAATAGGAACTCAAACAGAGTCCACGAATGAGTCACCTCATCATGGGTTTTAAGTCCAAGTACCATTGGGAACTCATTGTATCATGAATAAGGAAAGACACTGCCACCACCACCTGATAATTAAGTGTCATGACTAAGTAGATCAGTTGAGTCACAATATAAATCCAATCCAATACTACTCTTGGATTATGTTCACCTCAGATTCTAGTTGGTTATTTTCATTTAATTTTTTTATGTGAAATCAATTTATGTGCGACCATATATTATCCTGCAAGAATTGTCCCATACTAAAATATTGGGGGAACGTACTCTTGAATTATGGATGTCTCTCTTATCAATAATCTATGTGTGTAGGAACTTCTCCATTCTTTCTCGGTGGGTAAATCTCATTATTAGGTCACTAGATGGAAACCATATCTCGTCACTAATCAACAATAAGATGCTCAATTCTCTATATAATCATATAATGACCTTTTCTTAGGATCATAACATTTCATATTTATGGAAACACCATATAATTAATAATAATAAACATATTAATTAAATCATATTTTATATATATGACTTATTAATTACATGGAAATCAATGTTTAACTCATATAAGATACATGTTCCATTTACTTGTTCTCCATAACTAGTTCCGTAGAGTTATAACTCAACAAGTAGATTGTCAGATTCCTAGTGAATGGATACATTAGTATCTATACTAACACTAAGTTACCCTTATCTAAAACACAACATAAGTCATTTTGATACAATTTTTATAAGGTACATACCAATCCTCACCGATCACTTAACTCCTAACTCCATTCTTAAGAAAAAAACTCATTTAATACCACTCTAACATGAATTAACCATTGAAACCCCAGTTGTGTTGGTAGTATTGTGTGACTACCACCCAATGGATTCTCCAATAGGCTATAGGGTTGTTAATAACACCAATTTATCATATCACACATGATAATATGCCTTATCTATAATTTCACAAAACCACAAATCTCCAAAAAAGGTATAACAATGTAGGATAAAAAATAATAAAAAAGATAATAATAAAGTCATGAGAAACATATTAATCATTAATATAGTGTATGAAAAAAATTAAATTACATAAAATAAGTGGAAAAAAAATCAAAGGCTCGATATCCTCAAGTAAAATCAACCTTATACAACTGGAAGGTAAAGATAAATCATTGACACAAAACTCTTGAACACATACCCACCCATGTCTATCACCTCTAAGTACCACTAAGCTCCTGCTCCACTGAATCCATATCTACCAAGATCATTTTTGTATTTTTTGTGATTTTAAAAAAAACATGACACATTCAAGAAAAACTCCCATGTAGGGACGAGTATATAAATACTTGTTAGGATTCATCGAAGCCAAAATTGAGGGATATAAAGATTAGTTTGCTCTAAAACCATAATGGTAAGTCGAAAACCAATATATTATTTAAAAGTATAGAGATCATGACATAAAAGGGAGTCCCAAATTTCTAAACCCACATTTGGTGAATCAGTCACAACAAGTAATCAATGAATTTTAACTACCTAGATTTATAAAACATGATACTAGATAAAAAATATTTTATGTAGTAATGACTCATTGAAGGAATGTATTATTCAAGGTAGTTAATAACACCAATGGAGGAACCACACCTCATTGATTTGGGAACAAAAAAAGGGAGTATCTTACTCTATAGACAGATAATCATAGTTCTATGTTAGTGAGAGGGTTTATAACTATATTTTTCATGTGTAGGACCTAAATCTGGTGGGGGTTAAGGGTATATTGGCCTTATTCCTTATTTAGAGGACCCATGAAATGAGTAAACAGGGTGTAAAAAACCCTAGGATGAAAGTGGGGGACCTGCACCCTGTTACTAGTATATCACTTGGGGATTTCCAACCCATTGGTTCGTTCCAATCATCATGCTTGATCTGCATCATCGAACCTATGGATCAGAGGATACTAAAATTATTGAATCCCATTTTTTTAAAATTTGATTCTAAAAATGTATATACTATTATGCCCATTTCTTAAAAATTATTAGGATATAATAATTTTGAAACACCTCAAGATTTTGTGAAATATATTTTTCTCAATATATCTAATCTATTTAATACTTTTAATTACAAACAACACCATGTTTAGATGGAATTACACACAACACTATGTTTATCTTTTGTTACACACAACAATCAGGTTTATTTTACATTATATTTTACATTGATTTTATATTGTTTACAAGAAACACTAATATTATCATGTGTTACATGCTGCACTGAGTTTAAACTAATTGGTACATACTACAAAAATATGATTATTTAATACGATAATTATCACCCAACCATACGAATGATATTTTGGAATTATATTAACTAAATTATGAAAATATATGGTTTAAAAATGTATATAAAATGAATTTCTTAGTGACCAATTAATTATAACTAATAATAAAAACCATTTGAAAATAAAGGGAATATTTTTCAAAAAGACCATTTTATGTGAAAAAACATGTCTTATCTAAAAAAAATTAAATAAATAGCTTTATGTGAATAATTTTATTGAAATATATATTTCATATATTCAATAAAATTTTTAATAATTAACTTATGTTTTTTTTAAATAAGAGATAAAAATAAATCCAATTTTATTCTAAAAAACTACATTTCATTAAATAGTAGTTTTGTTTCCTTTTGTCAACATATGTTAAAGTTAATTGTTTAAAATTTCAGAAAATTTATTCGAAAAAAATAAATTAATTTCATAATGTAGCTTGCAAAAATTTTCTTATGTTTAATTTTTGGTATTTTTCTAAGATGATAAATTTTTTTGATAAATAGTGAAAAATATTGATTTTTATTACGAATTTTCATTGAATCCATAGAATTGAAAAGAAAAAAAAATATTTTAATAGTAAAATTAGATCAATTATATATATATATATATATTAATCCAATTTAGGTTATTAACAGCTATTTTATATTTAATTTTGATATAAAAACTATTTATGATTTCAAACATTTTTTATTTGGAAAATCGCTTTCTCGTCACGTCTATAAGAGTTATTTTAATTTAAAATTTGGAAATTATTTGAATGGAATTTGAAAAAATTTATTCCATATTTGGATTCATTATAATTTATATTATATAATAAATTAAATTTAATTTTGACCATAATTAATTTTGAAAAATAGTAAAAATTATTTATAGTTGGTAATGTTAAAATGGGTTTACTAGGTGATAAAATAATAATATAACGGTGAAAAATGACAAACATAATATCCAAAAACCATTATATGGACATATTTAGACCTTATATCTTCCATTTTATATAATGAACCATTTTTATCCTTTTTTAATTCATATAACATGGGTATACCTTTGTCATTTCAAAACATACAAGTGTGTCACTCACCACACATATAAAAGAAAACCCAATATCCTCTCCCACTCACACTTACCAAACTCTTTTTTATAAAATTACAATCCAAATTAGTTAATTAATTCCCTATTATCATCCTATAAGCCTTATTGTTTTCATAAATCTAACCAAATAATCCTTTTAGTGGAAACCAAAATAAGTTGTCTCAAGAAGAGGTAACATCCCTAGTCGTGTGTTTAATTTAATTTATTCCTCCACATCATTATATTATTATTAAACCACGAATAAATGATAAAATAATTATATAACATATAATTATATTTTTTTTATTTTAATGTGATAACCTAAATCCCTATCATCCAACAAATTGTCCATGAAATCATTATTCGCATGTACGACAGACTACTGCCTCCCAAACTAATGTTATTTCTTTTCCATAACCACCTCTAAAAATGGATAAATTGATGTATTTATTGTTTATATATGAAATTAATTATATTATTATGATTTTATAATCATGATATTATATATATTTTTTACTTTTCACATTGTGGGAAAATGATAAAAACATTTGTTCGTATGGAAGACAACCGCATCGCAAAGAGATGCGATTCATTAACACTTTACATGGAAGGTAACGAGGATGATTTAAATTAAAATATGTTATATGTATTATATAACAATTATTTTTAATGGTAATATAGTATTTAAATTTCTTTCACTTCATCCATCTTGAAAATGGGTACAACTTCCACATGTACGTACGACCAGCTATCCCCACAAATAATGTATTTCACTTTCTATGTAGTACATTTAAAGATTAATATAAAGAAAAATTTAATGAAATATATTTCATTAATATCATGGTTAAAATTACAGATATTATGGAACCCTGATCAATGTAATAAGACAAAAAATAACAAATCAAAACATAAATTAAAAAAAGCAGTTATTACCACAATCATTACTTTAACATGGAAATGTTAATAAACAGGTAATAAAATATACTAAGTAAATCATATATGGTTTTATATATATTATTTTAGATCATTAATATATTTATAATAAACCTATATTAATTATATACGAGTTTTGAATTTGTAATAAGGATGTTGATTCTCATGCTATTATATTTACATATCACTTTTATTTTCATGTGAGACACATGTCATAGTCCCCATGAGTTTATTTTATATAGTGTATACTAATAAAATGAATTTATTTTATGAATAATCTTATGAAAATTATTTTTCTTTACATATTCATTTCAGGATCTAAATTTCATGGTGTTTATGGTAAAAATGTTACTAAATTATTACATGTTTTATAATACAGTCTCGTAGTTTATTGGGATTATTTATGTTTATGCAACTTATGACAAAATATTATAAACCATATCTCAAGAAACTCGTGAAATTTATTCTCCTTAGGTTTTTTCATAAGAATAAATGGTTTCACTTCATTTTTTTATCTTTATGTAATCATAATTTAAAAATATGTTTTTATGAAAAATCTACTTTATTTCTCTCTTCGGTCAAAAACCATTTTTATTTCATTACCATGTTTTCTAAAAATGTTTCAAAAAAATGTTTTTATCATAATTAAAATGTTTTAATAAAGGTAATTTTACTAATTTTTTAATTTTTACACTTTTGGGATAAGAATCTTCGCATCTTTTTTCAAATAATTCTTCTTTGTATTTTATTGAAAATTTGAAAGGGATATTAGTTTTAATTTTTACGACATGGACGAAATTTCCTAAGGGCATGACATTTTTTTAAAGTTTCGTTTATTAATTTTCAATGTTATTTTCAATGAAAAGTATTTTGAATATTTTTTATGTTTGAAAATGTTTTTTCCAGAGTAGAATGAATATTTTCCTCATGAAATGTTATAAATTATTTTTAAATATTCCTTTATTATTTATAAATTTTATTTTAAAAGAAAATTATTTTGAAAATTTTTTATATTTTAAAAATATTTTTCAAAGTGGAAAGTATAATTTCTTCAAGATATTTTTAATGGGGTTTTAAATATTTATTTATAATTTTCCATTGTTATTTTTAAAGTAAATGATTTTAAAAATGTTTTATGTTTTATGTTTTCTTCCAAAGTATAAAGGTTATATTCCAAAATAAATGTTCCAAGTGATATTTCAAAATTATTTTCCATCAAAGATGAAATATTTTGATGTTACTTATGATTTTCTGGGGATATGATTGGATGATATTGTCCTTTTTATTTCTATGTATGGTTATGGTTTATGTTGATGAAATGTTTATAAAACCCATTTATTTTTCATGGTATATTCGATTACGAATTGATGAAATGTTTATAAAAAGTATTTTATTTTCATGGGTTATAATGTGATGATATGAAGAGTGTTTTATGAAATTAGGGAACAAATAATTATAATTTTCATTATGGTATGGGTGGGGTGTATATCTCTCTATGATGCATTAGGTAAATATTTATATCTCATGAGATAAAAAATGGGGAACAAGTAGATAGGAATGATTCACTATGGGAAACAGGTGTGTCCTATTCTATTATATGAAATAGGTTTATCCTAATCCATAGTAGGAAATAGGTGATATGTCTTGATTGAATAAGTTTATGGTATTAGTTTTTAACCTTTACATATGATATGTTTTTCTATATTTATAAAGGTGACACACTTTTATGAAATATGATAATGATTAATGATTTATTTCAGATGATTTCTCAGACTTATAGGCCATGTTTTATGAAATGAAAATTTTTACCCCATGAATCATGATTATGATCTCACTAGTAAAAAACGGGCAAGGGAAGCACCCCCATATATCAGCGCTAAGCAAAAGCGCTGAAAAAGGTTACCATGTATCCGCGCTAAAATGTTAGAGCAGATACATGGATTGTTTATCAGTGCTTTTCTTGAATTAATAGAGGGCCTCTTTATCATCACTAAAAAAGTGCTGATAAAGAATCACTGCATCAGTGCTAAAATTTTAGCACTGATACAGGGTAACCTTTATCAGTGCTAAAGAAGCACTGCTAAAACGACCCTTTATCAGTGCTAAAATTTTAGCGCTGATATAGGTATGATTTATCATCGCTTTTGTAGCACTGATAAAGAGTACTATTATCAGCACTAAAAAAGCGCTGATAAAACCTTAGTCCATTTTTTATAAAGTCGGTCGCACAGTTCCCTTGTTTTATCGCGACCTAAAGCTTTCGCGGTACTATAACCCTGATACTCCCCTCTTCCACCCACTAAGTTCGCATTGATGGACCTCCACTTCCCTCGCTTCTCGTTGTAGGACGTCCTCCGCCCTCACTTATCATTGTCGGACCTCCTCCGCCCTCGCTTCTCATTTCGGGACCTCCACCGCCCGCAATGCCCTCGCTTCTCGTTTCCGGACCTCCTCCGCCCTCGCTTCTCGTTGCCAAACCTCCGCCGCCCGCAATGCCCTCATCGACTTGATGGACCTCCACCGCATGCAACACCCTCTTCTCATTTCTAGACCTAGGTTGGATTTAATCTCATTTATTTTGGTTAAATCATTATGGTTATGGTGTTTAATTTCATCCATATGGCCTTTCCTTACTTCAGTTGGTGGTTTCATTCTGGTTTTGTGAAGATATCAAGAAATATGTACTTTGTTCCATTATTTGACATTGTTTTAGGTGTTTAATATGATTTATTTGGTTCCAAAATGGTTTTGTAAATTTTATGGGTTGTGGGAAACATGTTTTCCAATTTTTTTGTTGTGTGTAAGGGTTTGATAATTATTTGACTATTGTAAATGGTTGTTTTTTGTGTGTGTTTCTATTATTGGAAGTGTGATTGTATAAAATAGATATAATTTTATATAGGGGGTGTAATGGAGCACAATGGAATCCTAGTTATCTAGGTGGGTAGACTAGGTCTAGTATATTGGGTGAATTAGTTGGGCTGATGATTGGTCTCCTTAATAAGGATATACATAACAACACTAACTAAACATTCATGTGCTAGGGATTGGAGGTTCAAATAGGACCTTCATGTCTAAGATATGTGATCACCAAGAGTATGAGGATCCTCAGAACCTAGTAACCCTAACAGCTTAGAGATTTTCTATAGTGCACAATCTATTCTTACCATTATCTTGTAATGTTTACTTTCTCTTTTATTTCAAAGAATGTTTTATTTAAATTGTATCTTCCTTTTCCTTAAAAAATAACATGTTAATGTTTATCATAATGTCATTACATGGAATCTATTTTTGTTGTGTCCTACTAGGTATGTTGGATCACACCTTATATACACCCTCTGGTTTATGAAGACTTTATTATGTATTACCCAGTTAAAGGCAAGGTTCCCTTGGTGGTGATAGTGGATATATGTGCTAGTAGTTCCCCTTTTGGTAACTGTTATTGGATTTGGAATGGGGATATTGATCTTTATGTTTCATGGAGGCCTGGTTGTGTTGTGGTTTCCCATACCTTTATTTGTTATTTAGGTTTTGGTTGAAATTGTTAAATGCTTATCCCCTATTTCAGTGTTATCTTTTGGTTTATTATATTGTGAAATTTGGTTATGATATGGTGTTTGATTATTATTTAATATTTATGGTTTTTTACAAGAAAAAAATCATTCCTAAAGGTGTTACTCAATGCCTAGGCACTAGTTACAACCCATGGGGATTGGTAATTTCCTTTGGACATTCCCACGAGTTGGGTCAGGTGTCAAGTGGGATAGTATCCTAGCCTGGTTGATTACAAGAAGTCTACACCATAGTATGGTTGTCCAAATCCTTTAGGTACTGTGTCCATGGGAGGTTGCCACATGGTATCTTTTTTCATACTCTTAATTTCCATGAGCCCCATTTTATATTCTTTTTTCTCCTACACAACACTCATTTGAAATATTGATTCTTTAAGGCTTACAAGAGTCATTTTAACTTCTCTAAACTCCCTTCTTCTCAGATAAAAGATCCAGTGGATGCATTTGGTTTCTCTCTGATAAGGGGATCTCTCATCCATTGGAAATCCTTTATCTCCTCTTATATCCTTTTTATAGAGTGATGGACCATCATATTTTTAGTGAATCTAATATTATTTTTATGAATCTTGATTATAGGTCAGACTACATGATCTCCTACACCTTCATTATTCATTGACAAATCCCATTATGGTTGTTAAGTAGGGTTGATCACTAATTAAAGGCAGGTGGTTCCATAATGTTTCTTCCAGACAATTGAAACATTTTTTCTTGATTTATTCAATATGACTTATAAAAATAATTTAATATGATTTGAATTAAAGTGGATTTTATTTGTGATTTTAGAGGAATGTATTTTTGAAATAAATCCCCTTGTTAGTTGTTTTTTGTTTCATGGAATGATTTGAGAAACTATATATTTTAGTGGGAATATTTTATAAAATAATTAGCCAGGATTTCAAAAAACAATTATTAGAACATAATATAATTTAAAAAGGGAATAGATTATACGAAAACCAATGATTTGGTTTTGAAATGATAATTCATGTTGAAAACTAAAATTGGGAATTTGAATGTAATAAATGAAATTATTTGTAATGATTGATTTTCCCATGTTTGGTTGATTATTTGATTTGATGTATATGAAGCTAGGGTATTTAGTGGTAATTTGGATAAGAATGTTAGGATATAATCTCTTAGCACTAGATTTATTATTAAAATACTAACTTAAACATACTATGAGATGATTTTTTCCCCAATGGGAATTTAAGTCCCGATGACTTGAGTCGTGGGATGTGTTCACACATTGAGCCAAAATCATTGATTGAGTTGTGTGAGGATCATATTACTAGAAACTAACAAACCATAGGGTTTGATACATGTTACTATGATATAATTTTTTTTATTATTACATGACATTGATTATAGAACTATTTTGTTCATTCCAACTAATTTATATAACAGTTTTATATACATTGTTCATTTAAGTCAGTTTTAATATATCTTCCATCTTTTTTATTATGAAAGTGTGTGATTTTCGAAATATGTAAATACTAAGATACCATATTGGTACATGTTACTAAGATTTATGTGTGACTATATACTTATTATATTTTATTATTATTTCTAACACACCACCACTTGAGTCGAGTAACCCAATTGAATTCCATATTGGTACTTTGGTTCTAATGTGGATATGGTTTTTTATGTGTTTGTAACATTTGTATGTGTGGATATATGGGTACTTAGGCATGATGATATTGAATTTAGGGTAGATACCTAGGAGTGGTAGATGTATCATTCTTGATTATTCTAGTGTTTGGTCTAGGGATATTTGAGGAAACTATAATGAATCTAAAGTAATTATATTTAATGAAGATGAATAAATACTGATGGTTACGCTCTATTAATCACTATTTTAATAAGGAAGTGGTTCTCTTCTACAGTATTTGGAAGTCTTGTTTTGTGTAATTAAACTATAAATACTAATATTTGAGATTCAAATAGGATGAAGATGAATAAAGATTGGATGGATGCTAATAGTTTAACAATAGAGTACGAGAACGGAGTGAAAGAGTTCATCATGTTTTCAAAGGATCACGCAAAGGATCCTTCTCAAATCCATTGTCTGTGTTTACATTGTTGTTATTCTGGACTACTTACTCCAGAGTAGTTGGAAGTAAATTTGATATGTCACGGAATAAATCAGATTTATAAATGTTGGAATAAACACAGAGAAAAAAGTGAATGTAGCTACTAGATCGGATAAAACTGAATTTTATGGACTGTCAGATATGAATACAAATATTGAAAATGAATAAGACTGTATGGAGGATGTTATTACAGATGTCAATGATGATGAAAATTGTATTCAGGAAATGACAAAGACAATTCAAGATGAACTCCGGGATTCCCCAAAATTGATTGAGAAGGTAAAGAGTTGTGCAAGGACTCTATTGTATGCTAATTTCACTAAGTATACAACATTTTCAGTTGTACTGATGTTTTATAAATTGAAAGCAGGAAAGGGATGGAGTGACATCAGTTTTACCGAACTACTTTCTCTCTTGAATGACATGCTCTCGGAAGATAATGAGCTCCCAAGTCGGACATATAAACATAGACAAATTCTACGGTCGGTGGGAATGATTTCTGAAAGAATACATGACTACCCAAAAGACTGTATATTGTTTCTCAAGGAGAACAAATAACTTATAGAATTCCCAATGTGTGGTGCTTCTCAATACAATAATGATAAATCCAATCCTATGAAAGTTGTATGGTACATTCCAATCATTCCAAGGTTTAAACATCTATATGGAAGTGAAGAAACTGCAAGACAATAGTCGTGGAATGCAAATAAAATAAATAAATATGGGTTATTACATCATCTGGCTGACTCTCCTCAATGAATGAAATTTGATCATGAGTATCATAAATTTGGAGAAGAGCCGAGAATCTTTCATCTTGCGTTATCTATAGATAGAGTGAATCCTTTTGGTTTTCAAACCAGCACTCATAGTACATGACCTATTATGATGGTAAATTATAACTTGCCACCCTGGTTATGCATGAAGTAGAAATTCATCTTGTTATCTATGCTTATATAAGGACTAAAACAACCCAGTAATGATATTGATGTTTATCTGGATCCTTTGATCGAGGATTTGAAGTTATTGTGGGACTCAGGTGTAATGTTGTATGATGCTTATAAAAGTGAATACTTCACGTTGAGATCGATGTTGTATGGGATGATAAATGATTTCCATGATTATGGAAATTTTCCAGGAAATAGCATTAAATGAACTCATGGGTATCCCATGAGCGAAGAAGATACCGAATCAATTAGGTTGAAACATTCATCAAAATATGTGTTTCTAGGACATCGTAGATTTCTACCTAATTGGCATAAGTACAGATCTTGGATGAAATCATTCAATGGATATTCAGAAAAACACTCAACACCATCTCCACTAACAGGTGATCAGATGTTTGAGAATGTAAAAGATATGAATACTGTTTTTGGTAAACCATTTTCGAAAAACCTTACGAAAATCGGTTGGAAAAAAAGATCAGTTTTTCTGAATTACCATACTGGAATTGTCTATACGTCAGACATTTTCTTGATGTGATGCATGTGGAAAAAAATGTATGTGACAATGTTATCAGAACGTTTCTAAATGCGCCTGGAAAAACAAAAGATGGAATTAAGGGAAGGTTAGACATGGTTGACATGGGAATACGAGAAGAATTGGCTTTCGTGAAGGGTGAAAATCGAATGTTTCTTCCTCCACCTGCTTATACTCTTTCTAGGGTGGAGAGATATTAGTTTTCCAAATTCTTCAATGATGTAATGGTTCCCGAGGGGTACGCATCAAATATCAAGAACATTGTGTTAATGAATGATTTGAAGTTAAAAGGTTTGAAATCACATGATGTAATGTTTGGATGCAAGATCTAATTCCTATAGCTTTACGTTGCAATTTTCCCAAGAATTTTCATCATATGTTAACCAAACATTGTTTCTTTTTCAGAGATATATGTAGAAAAGTTTTAAGCCCGGCGAAATTTCCAGCTATGGAAAAAAAATTGTCATCATATAATGTGATTAAAAATGTTCTTTCCGCCAACATTCTTTGATATGATGGTTCATTTGATGATTCACTTGGTGAGAGAGATTCGACTTTGTGGTCATATGCACTATAGATGGATGTATCCTGTTGAATGGTATATGATGATTTTGAAAGGGTATGTCAAAAATATAAGTTGTCCAGAGGGTTGTATTGTGGAGAGATATATTTTTGAGGAAGACATCGAATTTTGAATTGAATACCTATCTGATGTGGAAAGCATTGGTCTCTCAAAATCTAATCACACTGGACGCATTGAGGGTGATGGAATTTCTGGAATAGAAGTTGTGACAATCAGTATTACAGATCAAGACCAGGCTCATCATTATGTTTTTCATAACATTTTGGAGGTTGCTCAATATATTGAAACTCACAATGAAATTATTAGGCAGTTCAATCCATCAAGGGCTGAAAAATGGTTATCAGATACACATAATCACCAGATTATAGGATGGTTTTAGGACCATATTTTTAAGGAGTTGGATGAAAATACGAATTCAATTTCAGAACGACTTTGATGGATAGCCGCTAGACCAAGTGTGTATGTATTATCTTACACTGGTTATGTAATTAATGGTTATACATTCTATACAGATGAACATGATGATGATAGTACCATGAAAAATAGTTGAGTAACACTAGTGTCTAAATCAATGCAAGTTTATGGTAGTGAGCACCGAAATCCAATTAATGCAAATATGTCATACTTTGGCATTATCAAAATAATATGGGAGTTGGATTATACGACATTCCAATTTCCTATTTCTCAATGAAAATGGATTTATAACAAAAGTGGTGTTAAAATAGATGAATGGGGATTTGTGAAAGTTGATTTTAGTAAAGAAGGGTACAAATATGAATAGTTTATAATGGTATCACAAGTGGTACAAGTATTTTATGTTCCAGATCCCACAAACTGAAAGTGCTCGATTGTTCTGTTATCATCCAAAACTATTGATGGTTCCGAAGAAAATTCAGTTGAGGATGATACTTTTAGTGGTACGTTGCATTCATTTCAGAGTGGTCCCAATGCAGATGATGTTTTGTATGTTATAGGAGACCACAATGAAGGGATTTGGATAGTCGATAGAGGTTTCAAGTCCCTCCAAACTTTGAAAAAAAGAAAGAGAGTTTAGTAAACATTTTATATTTTGAATGTAATATAGATATTTTTTTCTCATGTTATTATCTTATCATTACGGAATTTATGTAATCTGAATTAACTGTTCAACCACTTTTGTAGATAATGACTTCTGCACATTCTGGTGCTCCTAACCTTGAGGCTGAACAAGTCTCTCAAGCTGCCGCTGCTACGGCTGCTGCTGCTCCTGCTGCTCCTGCAGCTCATGCTGCTCCTTCTGGTGATCCTACTACAGCTCCTATTGCTCCTGCTACTCCTCCTACTGCGGCTCATGCTACTCCTACTGCGGTTGCTGTTGCGGATCCTGCTGCTCCTAGTGTTGAGGTCCAACAACCATCATCACATGCCATTGATACCATTCCAGATGAACATATAGATGATGTTGATATCAATGAAATGGTCGGGAATGAAGGACTGACATCAGAGAAAACATAGGTGCATCGTAGTTTGATGGTGTTAGCCAAAATTCATAATGAGAAAAGCAAAGGTATCAAATTTGAAGTCAGATGGAATGCACAAGGCCAACATGTGAATCCCAACAAGGCTATGTTTTGCAGTTACATTGGAGTTGTCACTCGGCAACGCATGCCGATTGACATAGATTCATGGAACCATATTGTGTCTGGGCTAATGGTTGTGATCTAGGAAGAAATTATGGTAACATTATGAATTTATTTCTTTAATTTACTAGCAAATAAAATAATTAAACAATGTCTTACTCTTCTCAATCACTTGCAGAGTACATTTATAGTAGACAATTCACCCAAGGATTATGTACGAAGGCTTTCAGGAAAGATTCATCGAGGTTTTCACACTATTTTAACAAGATTCCACCTGAAATATTCTAAATGTAAAATAAACCCACACCCACCCATTGTCTACACTCACCTGATATCCCAAGAAGAATGGGATTCATTTATTGTCAGTCGTGGGGATGAGAAGTTTCTGGTACATTCTGGGTGATAATACGTTGTCTGAGGATACTTTTATTCATCACTTTGATTGTCAATATTTCATTTATGAAACAGAATCTCTGTAACAAAAATAAGGAACGTGCATCAAAACCCACATACCCCTATCGTAAATCAATGATGGGGTTTGCTTCATTAGAAAAGTAAATGGTATGTATTTTAAATTTATAGTAATATTTTTAGGTGCCAATAAACAAAATAATAATTATTTTTCTATGTTTATATGTATATTGATGAGTCTAAAACCAAATTCACTTCCATCCCATGTCATGTGCTATGGAAGGAGGAACATGTGAATAATGAAGGGAAGTTAGTAGATGAGAACAAACAAAAAGTGTGGTAAATATGTGTAAGTATGACATGACGATAAAAATATTTGTTTAAAATTGCTATTACATAAAAATAATTAGTTATTTTCCTATATCCGACAGTCATAGGAATCAGATAATCCTGTAGAAGATAAAGACCTAATATAGACAGCTTTGAAGTTGCCAGAAAAATACGGTCATGCCAGAGGTGTAGGGTTTGGGGTGACAACCTGAGAATATTTTGAGAAGAAAAAAAAGGATGATAGAGTTGAAAAATTGGAACAAATGAAAAAAAAATATCAACCCTTGATGAAAGATTACAATGGAAGGGGGAGTTTCTAGAAAATTTTATGGGTGGGAAGCAAAGGGAAGGAACAACTCATGAACAACAAGCGAGTGAGCATCTCGTCCCACCCCCCACCAGATTTGAGGCAAGACATTCACCTCAAACAACTGTCTTAGTCATGGTAATCAATATTCTAATAATTGTTCCCATGAAATGTGAATCATACAAACACTGATAATTTTTATGTACTGATATTCTACAGGGTGATAATGATTGTGATTTATATCTTTCAACACCCACATATCACCTTGTAGCGAGGGATAGAGTTTTCAATATCCTAGATGCCACACTGCATAATAGACCACTTCCAAAAGATTATCTGAAAGTGGCGATTATTTTAGCTAATGAGCCAAATGTGGAGCTACATATTCCACATGATGACGATGATATTCATACGGTACAAAAGTATGTTGGGGAATTCAATGCATGGACGTCACAAATTTTAAGAGTACATGCAGACAAAGATGTATTTATTTCCTTTTTTTCAAGATAAACATTTAACAATTAATGAAAAAAGGGTCTGAACCAATGATTATTGTTATAGATGGATAATGGGAAGGGGGTGACAAACGTCAGCTCAAAACCTTCTAAATGATCGACCAACCGTTCCCAAAGAGCTACTGAAAGGAATATAACACCACTTGTTCTCTAACCACATTTACTAGCATTAAAGAATAATGTGTATATGAAGCTAAAAGATGGTAATATTCATCTAGTGGTTTTCGAAGACAATATATACAGAGTGGAAATTCAAGACTTCATTACTATGTAAAATGTAAATGAAATCCTTTAAAACGGTTGGCTAGGCATCATAATTGTAACTGTATATATGAGGTATGTTTCCATGAATTGATTTTCTAAAAGCTGATCTACTGCGCAAATTATGACTAAATTCATTCTATATTGTTGACAGATGCATTTATGAAAAACAGTTGAAGGAATTTTCCCATGATCCAAGATTTGGACTGTTAGTCCTTATATCACATCAACAGACCTAACAATAATAGAGCCATCAATAAGGGATGCAATAGTGAATGTATTGCAGAAAACATTTGAATGAAATATTACAGATGATTGAGTTTTCCTAATACCGACCATGCAGGGGTAATACTCTACAATTAAAGCATATCAATTATATTTTCAATTCTTTTATTACTAATTCATTTCTGTGTTTTTAGGCAACATTGGTTGCTAATTGCGGTAAACTTGGATAATCTGATGATTTATTTTATGGATTCAAAGCAAGGATATCCATGAAACTGACCACACAATATGGAGTTAGTGAATCTGTAAGACACTACAACATAAATATTAGGTCTAAACATCATGTAATATAATTTATATTATCTTTTACTGATGATTCTATTATGATAGGGTGGTTTATCATTATCATATAAATAAAGGAATTAAGATAGGGGCTAGGCATAGGGAGGCAAGTAAGTACTACGTTTGGAAAAATATCAGGGTATATATAATAAAATTTCAGTATGCAAAAACATCTCAACACAAGTTACTTATTCTCATAATGATCAATTTTATTGCAGTTTCCAAAATACTCAAATGATAATGATTGCAGTTATTATGTTTTTAAATTTATGAAAGAGATCATTTTTCATCACCAAACTAGCATCCCTAAAGAGGTATTTTCAAAAACAACTACTAGTTCATTTAAGTTATTTATGAATTCATTAATTTTATATTTTTCAGTACTAATATGACTTTCGAAAATCCTCATACTCAAAAGACTATATAGATGTGTTCATAAATGAGTGGTCCGCATACCTGATGGCAGATTGTAAACAAATGCAATGATGATCCGACTTGGGGACATGTACAATTGGTGGTAATTTTTTAGAGGGGTTAAGGGGATCAAAAGATGAAACATTGTTGTATGTAAATGTTCATAAGAAAATTGTAATTGTTATCAAATAAAACATCATTTCTCCAATGAGTCATTTTCAAATTTTAACAGATGATATGCACCAGCAACGTGCAAGAATGATGAACCACTGAAAGGGTCTCTCTTTTGTTTAAAATAGACATGAATTTAAGTGAAAAAAAACTTCCCTATGGAAATCCAACCAAACGCATTCGGTTTGGGTTTCTCCTTTAGGAGAACAATCCACGGGTCCTTTTTGACATGTAAGAGTCAACCCCGCCTCAATCCAAGGCATGGTGAGACTGCTACCACTCAAAGGCTCTCTATTTTGTTTAAAATGGACACAATGTTAAGTGAAAACAACAACTAACCAACGAAAATATGACCAAATTCATTCGGATTGTGTTGATCCTTTAGGAGAATGATCGAAGGGTCCTTTGAAATGTAAAAGAGTCAACCCCGCTTCAATCTGAGGAACGGTGTGACCGCTATCACTCAAAGGGTCTCTATTTTGTTTAAAATGGACATGATTTTAAGTGAAAACAATAATTGACCTATGAAAATCTGACCAAACGCATTCAGATTGCCTTTATATTTTATAAGAACAATCCAAGGGTCCTTTATGATGTGTACGAGCCATCCTCGCCTCAATCTGAGGCACAGTGTGGAAGGTACCTCTCAAAGGGTCTCTATTTGTTTAAAATGGACACAATTTTAAGTGAAAAAAACAACTGACCTACGGAAACTCAACCAAACACATTAGGATAGTGTTGATACTTTAGGAGAATGATCCACTGGTCCTTTTTTATTTTTAATAGTCAACCCCACCTCAATAGAAGGCACGGTGTGACATTTTCCACTCAAAGGTTCCCTCTTGTTTAAAATGGACACAATTTTAATTGAAAACAACAACTGACCTACGGAAATCCGACCAAACGCATTTGGATTGCCTTGATCATTTATAAGAACGATCCATGGGTCCTTGGTGAAATGTATGAGTCATCACCACCTCAATACAAGGCACTATGTGGCCGGTGCCACTCAATGGGTCTCTCTTTTTTTTAAAATGGACATGATTTTAAGAGAAAACAACAACTAACCTATGGAAATCCAACCAAACACATTCGGATTCTATTGATCCTTTAAGAGAATGATCTACAGGACCTTTGTGACATGTAAGAGTCAACCCTGCCACAATCTAAGGCACGGTGTGACCGCTATCTCTCAAAGGGTGTCTATTTTGTTTAAAATGGACACGATTTTAAGTGAAAACAACAACTGACCTACGAAAATGCGACCAAACGCATTTGGATTGCCTTAATATTTTATAGGATGATCCAAGGGTCCTTTGTCACGTTTAAGAGCCATCCTCACCTCAATATAAGGCATGGTGTGGCCGGTACCACTCAAAGAGTCTCAATTTCGTTTAAAATGGACACGATTTTAAGTGAAAACAACAACGTACCTAGGTAAATTCAACCAAACACATTCAGATTATGTTGATCCTATAGGAGAACTACCCATGGGTACTTTGTGATGTGTAAGAGTCATCCTGCCTCAATATGAGGCACAGTGTGACCGCTACCACACAAAGGGTCTCTCTTGTTTAAAATGGTCACAATTATAATTGAAAACAACAACTGACCTACGAAAATCTTACAAACACATTCAGATTGTCGTGATATTTTATAAGAACAATCCAAGGGTCCTTGTTGATGTGTACGAGTCATCCCCACCTCAATATGAGGCATATTGTGGCCGGTACCAATCATAGGGTTTCTCTTTTGTTTAAAATGGACACGATTTTAAGTAAAAACTACAACTGACCTACATAAATCTGACTGAACGCATTCGGATTGTGTTGATCCTTTAGTTGAACGATCCACGGGTCCTTGTTGACATATACGAGTCAACCCTGCCAAAATCTAAGGCACGGTGTGACCGCTATCACTCAAAGGGTCTCACTTTTGATTAAAATGGACAAGATTTAAAGTGAAAACAACAACTAACTTACAGAAATCATGGAAAACACATTCATATTGTGTTGATATATTAATAAAAAAATACACGGGTCCTTTGTGATGTGTAAGAGACAACCCCGCCTCAATCCTAGGCACGGTGTGACCGCTATTAGTGAAGACAACAACTGACCTACGAAAATCTGAGAAAACGCATTCATATTTCCTTGATAATTTATAGGAACTATCCCAGGGTCCTTGGTGACATGTAAGATCCATCCTTACCTCAATCTGAGGCACAGTGTGGCCGGTACCACTCAAAATGTCTCTCTTTTGTTTAAAATTGACATGATTTTAAGTTAAAACAACAATGAACCTATGAAAATCCAACCAAACACATTAGTATTACCTTGATCATTTATAAGAACGATCCAAGGGTACTTGGTGATGTGTAAGAGTCATCCCCGCCACAATCTGAGGCACAGTTTGTCCGTTACCACTCAAAGGGTCTCTCTTTTGTTTAAAATGGACATGATTTTAAGTGAAAACAACAACTGACCTACGGAAATCCAACCAAATGCATTTTTATTTTGATGATACTTTAGGAGAACGATCCATGGGTCCTTTGTGAAGTGTAAGAGTCAACCCCGCCTTAATCCGAGGCACGGTGTGACCGCTATAACTCAAAGGGTCTCTCTTGCTTAAAATGGACACAATTTTAATTGAAAACAACAACCGACCTACGGAAATCAGACCAAATGCATTTGGATTGCCTTGATCATTTGTAAAAACGATCCAAGGGTCCTTAGTGACGTGTATGAGTCATACCCGCCTCAATCCGAGGCACGGTGTGGCCGTTACCACTCAAAGGGTCTATCTTCTGTTTAAAATGGACACGATTTTCAGTGAAAACAACAACAGACATACAAAAATCCAACCAAATGCATTCAGATTGTGTTGATACTTTAGGGGAACAATACAAGGGTCCTTTTTGACATGTATGAGTGAACCTTGCCTCAATCCGAGGCACGATGTGATCACTATCACTCAAAGGGTCTCTCTCTTGTTTAAAATGGACGCGATTTTAAGTGAAAACAAAAACTGACCTACGGAAATATGACCAAACACATTTAGATTGTGTTGCCCATTTAGGAGAACAATACAAGGGTAGTTTGTAGTGTGTAAGAGTCAACCTCTCCTTAATCTGAGGCACGGTGTGACCGCCATCACTCAAAGGGTCTCTATTTTGTTTAAAATGGACACGATTTTAAGTGAAAACAACAACTGACCTACGAAAATCCAACCAAATGCATTATTATTGACTTGATATTTTATAATAACGATCCATTTAGTCCTTGGTGATGAGTATGAGTCATCCACACCTCAATTCAAGGCACGGTGTGGCCGGTACCACTCAAAGGGTCTCTCTTTTGTTTAAAATGGACATGATTTTAAGTGAAAACAACAACTAACATAAGGAAATCTGAACAAACACATTCGGATTGCCATGATCTTTTATAAGAACAATACAAGGGTCCTTGGTGATGTGTATGAGTCATCCCCGCCTTAATCCGAGGCACGGTGTGGCCGGTACCACTCAAAGGGTCTCTCTTTTGTTTAAAATGGACACGATTTTAAGTGAAAACAACAACTGACCTACAGAAATCGGACCAAACACATTCGGATTGTGTTGATCCTTTAGGAGAACAATCCACGAGTCCTTTTTGATGTGTATCAGTCAACCTAGTTTCAATTCGAGGAATGGTGTGACCACTATCACTCTAAGGGTCTCTCTTTTGTTTAAAATGAACACGATTTTAAGTGAAAACAACAACTAGCCTTAGAAAATCTCACCAAACGCATTCGGATTGTGTTGATTCTTTAAGAGAATTATCCAAGGGTCCTTTGTGATGTGTAATATTCAACCTTTCCTAAATACGAGGCATGGTGTGACCACTATCTCTCAAAGGGTCTATGTTTTGTTTAAAATGGACACGATTTTAAGTGAAAACAACAAATGACCTATGAAAATCCTACCAAATGAATTTGGATTGCCTTTATCGTTTATAATAACAATACAAGGGTCCTTGGTGACATGTACGAGCCATCCTTGCCTCAATCCGAGGCATGGTGGGACAACTATCACTCAAAGGGGCTCTCTTTTATTTAAAATGGACACGATTTTAAGTGAAAACAATAGCTGACCTATAGAAATCTGACCAAACGCAATCTGATTGTGTTGATCCTTTAGGATAACGATTCACGAGTCCATTTTGATGGGTAAGAGTCAACCCTGCTTCAATCCGAGGCACGTTGTGAATTCTATCACTCAAAGGGTCTCTATTTTGTTTAAAATGGACACGATTTTGAGTTTAAACAACAGCTGACCTACGAAAATCTGACCAAATGCATTAAAATTGCCTTGATCTTTTATAATAATGATCCATGGTTCCTTGGTGACATGTAAGAGCCATCCTCGCCTCAATAAGAGGCACGGTGTGTCTGGTACCACTCAAAATGTCTCTCTTTTGTTTACAATTGACACGATTTTAAGTGAAAACAACAACTGACCTATGAAAATACAACCAAACGCATTCGGATTGTGTTGATATTTTAGGAGAATGATCTGTGGGTACTTTGGGACGTGTAAGAGTCAACCCCACATTAATATGAGGCACGGTGTGAGCACTATCACTCAAAGGGTCTCTTTTTTGTTTAAAATGGACACAATTTTAATTGAAAACAATAAGTGACCTATGAAAATCCGACCAAACGCAGTCGGATTGCCTTGATCTTTTATAAGAACGATTCAAAGGTCCTTTTTGATGTGTACGAGTCAACCCCGCGAACCCTCTGGACCTCCCCCACCCCCCTGGACACCAATCCACCCCGGGACACCCCCACCCCTCTGAACACCCCCACCCCCTGTAAATCCCCCTGACACCTTGGACACCATCCCACCCCCTGGAAAGCCCCCCCCCCCGGACACCAATCCACCTCTGGACTGCCCCCACCCCCGGCACACGTATCCACCCCCACTCCTCTGGACACCCCCCACCACCTGTAATGCCCCCGACACCTTGGACACCAGCCCACCCCCTGGAAAGCCCCCCCAGACACCAATCCACCCTTGGACTACCCCCCACCCCTCTTGGACACCAATCCACCCCTCCAGACAACCCCACCCCTGTATAGTTCCCCTGACACCTTGGCCACCATCCCACCCCCAAGAAAGTACCCCTGAACACCAATCCTCCCCCTGGACCACCCCCACCACCCTGGACACCAATCCACTCGCTGGACACCCCCACCCCTATAGACACCCACACCCTCTGTAAAGTCCCCCCGACACCTTGGACAGCTGACCACCCCCTTGAAATCTCCTGGACACCCCCTACCCCACTTGGACAGCCACCCCAAACCCTTGAACATCCCCCAACCCCCTGAATTCTGAATTGAGTTCTTTATGTAATTAATTAACTTATTAATTATGTGTTAATGGTGTACGTGTATAGTTGTTTTATGGGTATAATTGGTCTAATTAGATTATGATTTATGATTTAATTTTGTATGGTTATACTTGCTTTAATTAGCTTATTGAGATGCTGATTTTTTTTTGCAGGTGTTCGGGTGTGCTACTGCAAATTTTTCCATAGCAGCTAAGAGGACATTTATCAGTGCTAAAAAGCACTAAAAAAGCATTCTTTTATCAATGCTAAAAAGGACTGATAAACTACACCTTTATCAGCGCGTGTTTAGCACTGATAAAATTTTCATCTATCAGCGCTTTTTTAGCGCTGATAAAGGGTACCCCCCTTTATCATCCCCGAGATTTAAAATGCTTTTTTAGCGCTGTTAAATCCCGTTTTTAGCGCATTTAATGCCCGTATTTTTATTATTGTCTATGAGAGTTTGGGTATGAAATTACTAAGTTATATTTATGAAAACGAACCCTTTTTCTTTTCATATGAATTTATATGATCATAGATTGATATATCTTATATTTACCCTTACTATTTATACAATATTACCTTTCTTATGTTCCATTCCATAGGTTATGATGAAAGGTTTATCTAGGGTATATATAAGAGGAATACTATTTTAGAATGTATTTATGGGAGATGATGATGATTTTTTGTTAAATAATAATATTGTATTTATATTATCCAAATTAACTAAACAATTGTGGTCCTTGAATGTGTGTTTATGAAATTTATTTAATATTCATCTAAAAATATGTCATATTAGGTATAAAATCTTGGGTCAATATAGTTGCAATCATCGAAAAATGTAGGAATATGATCAGTGGGAAGTCTCACATTTGATCGTTGGATGAAGCATAGCTTTATACCCAAGGGATTCATGAGGAAAGGGCAGCCACTTGGGATAATGGTGTATCTCACCCAAGAGGTGTAGCAGCCCATTGAGTGACCTCATAGGTATCAATTATATTCCACTAGAAATAATTCCAAATTTATAGAGTTGGTATCATATGAAAAGTTTATTTATCCTTTGGAAACTATTATGAGAAAACTTTAGTGATATCCTTAGGGATAAGACTATGGATATGTATGAGGATAAGTCTAAGGATGAGTCAAATTATGTGAAAATGTCCTAGAATTTTTGTAATGATAGAGAGTGTGATTTACAAAAAATTACATCCTAATCTAGATACTATATGTGGATATGGATATAGAATAGAGGTTCCTAGGAGTAATAAATCTGAAAATGGTTCATTGATATGGACATTATCATCACCTAGTGCATGAAAAAGGGCCTTATTGCACACCTAGTTCGATACTACTCTAGTATATTCATTGGAAGTTCACAAACTCTTTATGAACCATCATTAACGATTTTAATAATGACCATGAATGACCTTGGTTTGGCCAAAGGTTTTAGTGATTAAAAATAAGGCATCACGATTTAGACATCCAATAAGTTATTTTTCATGATTATGTGGTTTCCCAATATGATTATCATTTCTGATACTATGCTTTTTCGTTTTTCTAAATAGATATAACCTTGATGAATTATTTTGAAACATAAAATGATTGAAAATTTATTGATTATTAGCAACCAAAATGGATGATGAATAGAGATAAAGATATTGTGATTACGTATAATCCTATATCCCAATATATGATTAACAATTGAAATTCAGAGAGATTCAAAACACATAAAATAAGAGGAAGATGAAATTTTATGAATTTTCATGTGATAATGAACAATGAGGAAAGAAGATTTGGATTCCTACATTTAAATAAGGTGGAAATAATAATGAGGAATAATATCTCAAATAGAGAGTTAAATGTTTTGTTTTGTGGAAATTAAAGTCATAGAACAAAAAATTGCTAAGTAATTTGATGTTAATTATATGGGTAACTTTGGAATAATCTATGTCAATGCCATCAACTATGTTTTATCCCCTAGACCAAATAAGGGCCTATATTTTTCCAAATCATTGAAGTAATATGGTTGAAGAATTTATTTATTCGGGTTAAATAATAATGTTGTATAAGTATTTTACCAATTGTATTTTTGTTATAAGAATCATGAAACACATATGGATTTTTTTGGTAGCATATATGTCTCAATATAATATAACCATAAGACTTATGGATTCCTTCATAAGATTATATGATTAAGGATGATCATATATTCATAGTATTTGACACCCCTTCTAAGATTATTTTTTGTGATGAGAGTTTATCTATATTAAGGATATTTTGAGATACTTTTATCGAAATACAAGCCTTTATTTTTAAGAGGAATGCCAATTTATAGACATATGATTAATGGTATTTGTAACATTTTGGGTATATATTATGTTGGAAGTTAAAAAAATATAGTTTATTTCAATTTTAGAACAATTTCATTAATATAGTTTTGGAAAAAGGATAATCCACATGATGGGTAACTACTTGTTGAATCACCGAATGTTGTGGAGATTAAACCTGCAACCAAAGGGAGACAGGGGTATAACATTTACCATTGGCCTACATGAAAGACTATTTCTTGTGGAAAAAAATAAAGAGATATATTTCTTAGTATATATATCGATGATTAGTATTTCATAATGTCAATATTCAGATACAAAGGTCTATAAGGATTCTTATTCCATTATCCATAATTGAAAGTTAATGGGAAGACATCACCATGGGTGTTGTTTTCAGACAACCCAAAACATATAAAGTGAATAATGAAACCTAGGATGTAGTTGATCAACTTATTAGTTCATCACAATATATAACTATTAAATAATATATATATTTGGATATTATTTCATAGATATACATTAAGGAAGTGCTAAGTACTTCATAGAGTACAAAATTCTGTTGTATCTAATCATAATCCAAGGTATACTTAGATGTTCTAGAGAACTCTTTAGTAGGACATGGAAATAGAGCACGTTTTATCACTACTTATCATCCTCTGATAGGTGGTCAGTTTGAGAGAAAAAATCAAACCCTAGAGGATGTGATAAGATATTATTATATGTATTTCAAAGGTGGTTAGGATAAGAACCTTCTTACAGTTGAGTTTTATTGAAAAAATATCATTCAATTGAGCATTCATATGGATCATTGTGCATCCCTTTATTGAAAGAAGTGTGGAACCCCAATTTACTAGAATGAATTTTATGAAAGAAATCTATTGGGACTTCATAAATTTGATGAGGTGATAGATAAGGTAAGATCTATTCAACAATAAGTAGGGAAAAAAGTTGATAGAGATGATATGATGATAATAATCGATGTGATATAGAATTTGAAGTTTATGAGAAGGTATATCAATGAATATCTCCATGGAAGAAATAAGAGAAATCTAAGCCCTATGTATATCATTCCCATTGAAATATTTCATTGTATCAGGACATTGTATTATTATTTTGTAATTCCACCAAACCTCCCTCATGTTCACAATGTGTTCTATTTACCTCTATTGTGGAAGTACAAACCAGATCCTTGACATGTAAATAAGTCATATGTCTTACCATTAGAGCATGATATTTCTTATAAGAAAACATTTGTTGGGATTCTCTTTCATACCATTATAGAGGTATGAAAAAGGACCACTTCAGTTTTCAAAGTTATAATAAAAACCACAAGCTTGATAAATTTATATGGGATCCTACGATTGTAATGAGGAATAATTATCATCATTTTTTTCAAAATAATGTGATTAATTTTTAGTGTAAAATTGATATTAATGTGGGAAAAATGTTAAACAATGAGATTCTTTGAAATATATATTTTTTGAGAAAATATATTCTTATAGATATTTTGAATTACACAAAACACTATGTTTATCTAACATTACACAGAAAAATCATGTCTAGATTGCATTACACAATAAAATGAGATTATATTGAATTAAACATAAAACATAGTTTTTCTTGTGTTACATGCAACACTGATTTTTGTATTCATTACATGCAATATTGTGTTTAAATGAAACATAACATATTGTTAAAATATTATTATTATTTAATATGACTGTTATAAAAAAACTATGGGAATAGAATGTATTAATAGGAATAACTAAATGATAAATATATATGGTTTACAAATTAATATATATAATTAATTCCTTCTTGACCAAATAATTAAAAATGAAAAAAAACATATTAAAATAAAAGGAATATTTTTTTGAAAAACAATTTTATGCACACAGACATGCTTTATATCAGTAAAATAAATAAATAACGTTTTTTAATTATATTAATGAAATATATGTATTATATATTCAATCAATTGTTAAACATTTATATTATGAATTTTCTAGTTAAGATATAAGAATAAATCTAATTTTCGGCTTAAAAAAAGTATTTATCATAAAAGAATTTCTATAGCCTTATACGTACATATTTTAAAAATAATTTTTCCACTATTAGAAAATTTATATGAAATAATTAGATTATTTATTTAATTAATCGTTGCAAAATTATATTAAGTTTACTTTTTGATAATTTTTTAATAAGATAAATGTTTTATGAATAGTTAATAATATTGTGTCTTATTAAGAATTTTCATTCATTTTAAAGTATATTAAAACTAATAAATTTTATTAAGATGGATCTAAAAGTAAAATTATTTCAATTATATATCTATTAATCCAATTTAGTTTTTTATAATCAATTTAATTGAAAATTTTGATATAAAAACATTTTATACTTTTGAACATTTTTACATTGGAAAATTTCTTTCGCGTCATATTTATAGGATTAATATTAAAATAAAATTATCAAATAATTTGAATGAATGTTGGGAAAATATATTTAATATTTTTATTGAACATAATTTATATTATATAATAAGAAATGTTTTTTATAAAAAATAATAAATACAGTAAACATTATTTTCTGTGGTTAAGGTAAAAATGAGTTTACGATGGGTAAAAATAAAAACATAAGATTTACAAATGACAAAATACAAGTAAAACACCAATTTTATGGAAATATTATGACCTTATATCTTTTATTATTGATAAGGGCCCATTTTTTATCCTTTTTAAAATGTAAAAAACATGGTCAAATCCTTTTATTTTCCAAAATTGCACGTGATCCACTCACATCACTAATAAAAGGCAACCCCCTCTTCTCCCATATTCACAGTTCCAAAACCATTTGGTTCCAAAAATAATTTACCAATTAACATTATTAATTACTTAATATTATCTTATATGACTTTGTTTTTTCATAAATTGAACCTTAGAATCATTATAGTGCAGACCAAAAGAAATTTTCAAAAGAAGAGTTGGCATCCCTAACTGATGGTTTTATTATATCTCTTCCCCCACCTCATTATATTAAAATTAAACCATCATTATATTATAAAATATTAATATTAAATATTATTATATGTTATTATGTCTATTTAATAAGCTAAATCCTTATCTGATTCCGTCAAATGTGTCACGTAATCATTATTCATGTGTACAGTAAACAATGACCTCACAAACTGATGTTATTCATTTTCCATCACCACCTATCACAATTTAATATAATGATTTCTCTATTATTTATCTATTATATTTATTATATTATTAATATGATCTAATAATTATATCACATATGTATTCTTACCTTCAATTATTTGGGAATACGATAACGTCGTTCATGCGCACGATAGACTACCTTCTCATGAAAGAATGTGATTTTCTCACACATTAAATGTAAGGTAATAATTATTATTTTAATGAACATATGTGATATATATTACATTAAAATTATTATATAATAATAATATATCCTTTTAATTTCTTTCATTTCACCCATCGAGAAAATGGAAGCAACATTCATGCATACATATGACCCATCAAATACATAAATAGTGTATTTCATTTTCAATCTTTAACTTTTATAGATAACTATAAATACATATATATAGAATTTATATGATATTTATATCATGGTTAAAATTATCGATATTATGGAACTATGATCAAATTAAGTGGACCAAAAGTAACAAATCAAAACATGCACGAAAAACGAAGCTGGTATTACCCAAAACATGACTTTAACATGGAATCTTTAATGAATGGGAAATAAAGGGTCACAAGTAAATCATATATGATATGATATATATAATCTTGGTTCTATAATATATTTATAATAAATATATATTTATTATACTTGAAGTTATAATGTGTGTGAAGGATGTTGTAACTTACTATAAGGGATTTCTGTCTCACATTAATTATATGTGAGACATATTCCATATTCACCACAAGTGTATTTTATTTGATTTATAATAAACATGACTATATTTTATTATTCCTATCAGGAATATTATTGGGATTTACCTATATATATTTTAGGATATCTCAATAAATGAGTTTATGATATAAAATGTGGCATGGTTTTTATGGTATAATGGCTTCATTTATCAGGATTGTTTTTGTTTACGCTTCAGATAATAAAATATTATGAATCATTTCCCAAAAAATATCTAGAATTTATTATCCTATATTTATTTCATGTTAATGAATGTATACCTTCATTTTTATCCTTTTATTCACTTAATATTTTAAAATAATGTTTAATAAAATGACTTCATTTATATCATTTTTCAAAAATCCTTTTCATCCAAAACCATTTTTTCTAAATAGATTTTCAATTTTATTTTAATTATAAAATGATTTATTAAATAAATTTTTACACATGTTTTACTTTTTAGAAAATGTTTTTAATGTAATCTGCATTTAATTTTCCAAACAATTCCCATTTTGATTTTTCCAAAAATATAAAACTTATCTTTTTTAATGTGTATGACATGAATGAAATTTTTTTTCATCATGAAAATGATTTTATGAAAATATTAAGTTATAAGATGTCAATATTATTTTTAATGAAAATTTTTTTGAAAACGTTTTTTTATAAATTATTTTTCCAAATAGAAAATATAATTTTCCTTAATATATGTTTTCAATTATTTTTAGAACTTCATTCATAATTTTTCAACGTTATTTTGAATGAAAAGTATTTTAAAAGAATATATATTTTATAATGTTTTTTTTCAAATAAGAAAATATATTTTACTCAAGAAAATTTTTAAATTATTTATTAATATTACATCATATGTTTCCACGGTTCTTTATAGAAATTTACTGTGAAAATGTATTATGTGTTAAACAGTGTTTTTCAATGTTGAAAGGATATATTCATCTAGAAATATTCAAATTGATATTTCAAATTCATTTTCCATATAAGATGTCATCCTTTTTTGTTAATTATTCTTTATTGGGGATATATTTAATGCTACCATCATTATTTTTTTATGGATGGTTATGTTTCATATTGATTAAATGCATATGACGCCCATTTATTTTTCCTGGGTTATGCTATGGTGATTTGATGACATGTTTATGAAACAAATTTAATTTACATAGGTTATGATGGGATGATATGATGACTGTTTGGTGATATCATAGAACACATGAGTATTTTTTTCATTATGATATGGTTGGGACCTATATATCCCTCCAATTCATTAGATAAAACATTATATATCATGAGATAAAATTGGGAAACAATTCGATGGGGTTGATCCACTATGAAAAATTGGTGTGTCTTGATCCACTATATTTATTCTCTTGGTATTTGACCCTGAAATATGAAATAGATTTTCTATATTTCTTATAGTGCCACATTTTTATGAAATAAGATTATGGTAAATGATTGATTTATGATGATTTATCACCCTTATGGGATATGTTTCTGGATATGATAATGTTTTATACCATAACTTGTGTTTATTATCAATGATTGGTTGGGTATAAAATTATTATGTTATGTTCATGATCACATACCCTTATTATTGTATTATTATTTGATATGATCATATATTAATAAATCATATGTTTACCCTTAATAATCATCTAATCTCACCATTTATTAGGTTTCCTTATTCAAGTTATGAAGAAAGGTTTAGGAAATGTATTTATAAGAGCAATACTATGTGAGAATATCTTTTTGGGAGATGTTGAATATATTTAATTAAATAAGAAGTTTATATTTCTTATATCCAATGACACTAAACTATTACGATCATCAGGTGTGTTTTTCTGAAGCGTATTAAATATTCATATAAAATTATGTGAAATTTATGTATAAATTCCTAGGTTGCTATAACTTCTATTCCCACCTCTGAGTCATCGATATAATGATATGAAAAATATTTATGGAATTTTACAAGAAATGTACTCCAAGGGTATGTAGTGCATATCCCCTCAAAAAATGTATGTTCATGTAACATAAGTCATGTGGCATGTATGGGTTTAACTACATAGTTTTTCCTATGTAGGGTATACGCAATGTATGCCCAATAATCTCATTTGGCATAAAACGGTGTCAGTCTGAGTCATGTAATTCCTGAGTATATGATGTGTCTGATGGGATATATAGTGTGTGATTCATAACATAATGGTTGGAAATTTATCCCTTATATAAGTAGAGTCAGGCGTCCTAGGACCACGTGACATGTACATCCAATGTATAACTCATGTGATATTTAATTGAAAAATACCCCTTACATAAATAATGTTTTGTGACCTAGAGTTAAATTATGTTTACATAAAAAGTATAAACAATGTGATATTTAATTAACTTAAAAACCCCACAAACTACTTATATCACGATAGATGACTTGTGGATCAGAAGTGCACAGATGTTCTACGTGTAATTTCCCCTCTAAAAACAATATGTTACATGGATTTAAAAAGCCTACTACGAACTTTCTGGGATATGAATTTCCTACTATACATGATTTCTAAATATAGTATAGGGGTTAATTTCAAACACTTGATAGTATCTGTGACCAAAATTCCCCATCATGAAACCTTTTTCAGTTTTTAATGTTTATGATACGTAGCCTTGGAATAAAAAAACAAAGCTTCAAGATTCTATAGGTGACAATATCATGAAAATTATATCTTATGGGTGGGTGAATCATCACTATAATGAGTATTAGAGTGGGTCATGGGATTAAATAGATTTAGGGAATGCGATAGGGGGGATATTTTGTACAATATATATTGTTTTACCTAAAATCTATCTGTGGAATGTATTTAATGAGCCTCCAATGAATTAACTAGGGATATAGATTATACTGTTCCTTGGAATGGAGGTTTATCTAAAGAACATGATTATAAATGTGGTCACAATTCCCGTATAAAATAATTTATCTAGTTTAAGATGTGTATGATACTCTCCCCTAGACTAGAAAACCACGTGAAAAGATTCTAGAGTAGAGAATATAATATTATAGAGAAGTAGTGGGTTGGTTCATCATCAATCAGGATACTATACTATTGAAATCACTAACTCTTGACATAAATACATTTGTAAAAAACTTATAATCATAGGGATAGTTTTTTTGATGATACTTCACCCTTCATAAATTCTTAAATTTCCCTACTGTTGGTTAGATAATCAATAAAATTCACTATTATTTATTGTTATAATTATTATATAAATGAGAAGATCACATACCACAATTCATGGTTACTTGAAATTCAAATATTTAAAATCATTATTAATGATAACAATTGAAAATTTTTATGATTATTATTTACTATAATTACTTATGGACAATAATTATGAAATGTTTCTATATCCTTTAAGGGAAATAATATTTATATTTATCTTGATAATATTAAAATAATAAATTCATTGAAATTAAAATGTATAAATATAGAGAATTTAGACTTAATAATTAGAGATATTGAATATTTTTATTATTCAAGTGGGAATAAACTAAAGAAAAATGAACTGTACAATTTCTATGAATTATTAATTGGTTGAGGAAAAGTAATATTGTTGATTTTTATCTAAAAAAATAATGTTAAAGATAAAATTGATTATCTCACACATGCATGCTCTCGTGCATGAAGAGATAATTCTAAGGAAAAAGGAAGGGATGCAAACATTCTAAGACCATATTGATCATTGTTGGGTAGTTGAATACCTTTCATAAGAATATCTTATCATTTGATTTTGTGACATTTTGAAACTCTTAGTGATATTATTCATCATCAATAGAGAGTAAATAGTGTTAGTACCAATGGTATTAGGATAAAAAATTCCACACATTGTTGTTTTTCTATTCAAGTTAAATAATTATTCTGCCTTTACCTTGTTTTTTCCACAAATAGCCTTGAATGATTAAAATAAGATTGTTATGCACTATATTTATTGATAATAAAGGTATCAATACTATACCTAAAACCAAAAAAGGATTAGGCTATCACATTGAGGCCAAACCTTATAAATTGTTGTGTGTTGTGAATTAATTCATTCACATTTCACATTGACTTAATTTGTAAAACATTTTACCATGGATTCACCATTCATCCCTTAGTTGTATTTTAACAAGAATGGGAAGTAAATTTGGTATAAGAGCAGACCAGGTTCCCTCTGTGATTCTACATATATAAATAATATATAATATTAATTCATCTAATATAATAAGGGATCCCATTTTTGTCTAAATAACTTTTAAAGATATATGAATAGAATACTACAAATTATTTATATAAAAATGGAATGAAGGATATATTGACTATGGGTTTTAGACCTCTTGGGAGAGATGCCCTAGTGACCTTTACAATAAAGTGAAATTTCAGAGCATAAGGGAAGGAAATTAAATGAAATTATATCTTTTATGTGTGACAAATAAAAAAAATTGGATGAGGAACAAAACTACAAAAAAATGGGGGATATGTTTGAGAACATGTCTTAGGATAATATAATGAACAAAATGGATGAACTATAAATTTTAAGGGATAATTTTGAAGTTTCCAAAATGGATGAATAAACAATATTGATAGAAATTCTTCCAGTTCAAACAAAATGGTTATTCATATCATAGTATTTGAAAAAAAAAGTATGATGAAATTACTGTTATTAAAAATCTAATGAGAATCCTTCTTGATATGTTCAATCTAAAGTATTCAGTTTGAGAAGAAATAAAATCATGTTATGAGTTCCTCAATACTCGACTCAAATATAAAATGACAAAAACTATAATTTTTAAAAATAATGATAAGGAGGATGTGGAATTTAAACCCATTTCAAAGTTGAAGATCAAGTATATTGAGGATGAGACCTCTAATTAATTTGGATAGGATGATAGGAGTGATGAAAATGTTTAACATATTGTGGACAGTATCTCAATGATCCCGAAAAAGGGTAATTTCAAATAAAAGGGGAATATACTACTTAAATGATTTAACTTTATGGGAATTTTAAATTTCATAGATGGTTTCCCAAATAAAAATAAGAGTGTATAATATGAAGCAGTTAGATATGAAGAGATGAAACCAATAAAATCAATGATATATTCTCTAAGGAATATTAGAAATCTAATAAAAGAAGAATAATAATGAAAAGAATAAATAAGAGGAGTTTCCAGAATAAATAAGAAGGTGATTATTCTTCTTCATGTAATGATACTAAAGGGTATTGTTATTGAAAAACTATTACCTTCATGGAACATGATGTAGAAAAATTAAATATCTTAAACAATGATGAATGAGAAGAATAATCCTATATGGAGAATCTATTGAGGAATAAACATGACGTGTTACATGATAGAAACAACCAAATCAATAAATTTTACAAATATATTATATTTAATGTGAGTGAAATTAAGAAATATTAAGATTATTTTCACATCATAGAATGTGATCAAATTGAGAAGATTAAGCTTCCTAGTGTGGATTAGGTTGAGCAGGAAATAATTATCAAGGAGAATGAAATAAAAGTTATTATTCAAGAATTAGTGTTGATCATGGTTGAATCAATGTGTATTAATGATAAAAAGACTCTTTAAAGAATAAATAATGAATATAATAAGTTTATGTAAGTTAATGTTTTGTCATACCAATTCATTAAGAAATGTTTTTCTCAAATCCTCGTAAATTATAAACCCACGATATCAGATACATTAAAGTATATTTCATGTAATAGTATTGGTTAAAAATTCAATAATGAGAAAACCTATGTTGATAAAACTGTTAGGATAAATCCTCCTATATTAAATAATTATTGTAAAAAATAGTGTAAGGTTATTTCTCTAATGATAATGATAAAATAGGGAGAGATTTCTAAAAAATAAGTTTAAATATATAAATAGAGTTAATGGTTTTCTAAAAGAAAATTTTTTAAGGTATATTATTTTTATTTTGGTTTCCATAAACCTAAATAATATTTTTTATGATATAAGGTGTCACTCCCATGGAATTAAAAAAGGAAATAATTAAGGGATACCTATGATGAAAACCAATAAAAAATATATAAAGAAGTATATTAAAATTTGAAGTACAAATTTTGTACCTATTCAATTTTTTTTTTGATTATTGTGAGGAGATCTATGGATGTTTTGAATAAAAATATCACTGTATAAAATAATGTATAAACATGATTCGTGACTTATTATAATAGATTATTAGAGGAAAGATAACTCAAAAGAAAAATAAGGCAGAGGAATCTCTTATTCTTGATGTGGCCCTAAAAACCAATAAAAAGATAAATCCACGGATTCTTGATTATGGTTTCTAATCATATATGATAGGGGATAATAAGGTATTGAAAATATTAGAATATTATTATTGTCCCATGGTATCCTTTGTAAATATAAGATATTTGAGGAGTAAAGGTATTATAATAGTTAAAATAGAGGTTTAAAATATAAAATCAAATGTTTTCATATTTCTTAATATGGTAAAACCTAATGTATTGAGTTCTAGTCAGTTTTGGAATTATAGAAATAGATTTAGTTTTAGAATAACAACTCAAATCCTAAAAAATGGGAAAATTGTTACCATTGGTGAATGAACATGTGAAAACCATTTTATGATAAGGGGCTTAATAAATTTTTTCTACTTGAGTTCAAAATAATAGAAAATTTGTTGGCATAGATTATTGGGTCATGTTTATTAGAAAATATTAAGTAATATTTATAAGGGTGATATTGTGAGGGAGTTAACTCACCTAAAGTGAGAAATGGGAGAAAATTTTTAGACATGCCTAAAGGGAAAAGTCATACAAGTAAGACACAAATGGGGAAAAATATAGTCTACTAAACCACTTAACTGAACACATTCTCGTATTTTTGGAACAATGAGACACAATTCCACCAAGAGTGGTTTTATTTCATCAGATTTGTTGATCAATTTACTATAATGACTAGTGTGATGTTTATGAAACAAAAATTATAATCATCAAACATGTTAATAGTTTTTAGATGAATAATTGATAAAGATTTGGGGATGTGCATTATGAAATTTACATAAAGAATGATACTGAATTCAAAATTATTGAATTAGAATGATACATTAAAAATTATGTAATTAAGAACTGGTACATTATTATTTATTTATCGTAAAATTGTCATTATTGAGAGAAAAACATGTGGTAGGTTGATATTGGAAGAACTATATTAGCAGAATCCAATATATAAAAAATTCATTAAATGGAAGTATTTTTTAAAACAATCCATATTAAAAATTTGTGTTTATTGAGATCAAACATTAAAATGTATTCTTATGTGTTTTGGTAAAAAAATCTCACCGTCGAGTAGTTTAGTGTTCTTGGTAGTATTTTCCTTTTAGAGATGAAAAAATAAAGGCACAGACAATTTGATGAAAAAGATAATTAAATTTGTTTTGGGATACCAATATAATAGAAAGGGGAAAGAATTATAGAATGAAATAACTCACAATGTGGTTGGATGTTATGATGTAATAATCATTGAAAATAATCCTAAAATTAGTAACCATATTAATAATGATTTTAAATATGTTATTGAATGAAACAAATTGATAAATGAGAAGAATAGTTCAGAATAGTGTGGAAATGACATAGCAGTGGTTGATATTGATTCTAATAAAACCAATTACATGGATGATGTTATTGATAATGAAAACCAGTTCTATCATTGTTATATAAAACATCTGGAGACAAAACCCATCATTAGTTATTAGACTACACCAATACTAGAATAAGACTATGATTTGATAATAAAATCACTATAATATCTCAAACATAACCATAATCATAGGTTAAAACTATAAAGAATGTATAATGGATATGATCATTGAATGAAGAGTTTGATAAAATATAAAATAATACCACTTGGTAATTTTTTCGTAGACGAATTGAAAAAAATGTGATTTGGAAGAAGTAGATATTTACAAATAAATTGAATTAAAAGGGATATGTGAGAAGGAACACTACTTGACTTTATTGTGAGGGTTACTAAAAAGTTGAGGGAGTTTATTTTAATGATACATTTTCTCATGTTTCAATGTTGGGTTCTATAAGAATTTTTATTTTTGTTTCATATTTTATGTAGTACCAAATATATAAAATAGATATTAAATATTTCTCAATAAATAATGAGTTAGAAGAAGATTATTATATTGAGAAACATAAGGGTTTTTTACTTGATAATGATGTCTATATGGTGTAAAAATTAATAAGGCCATATATGGATTTAAATCGGATCCAAGAACCTATTATTCAAGGATGGATTATTTCTAGAATGATTTGAAATTCAGAAATTTAAAAGAGGAAAACAATCTATATTTAATAGAAATGATAACAAGAACTGTCGTTATTATTTTATATATTGAGGATATTATTTTTTAATTTGGTCAAGAGAGTGAAATAAAAGAGTTTGATATATATATGAATAAAAATTTCGATATTTCCATTATATGATAGATGATTCTCTTCTTGGGATTACAAATGATAAAAAATGAAAATTTTATCTTTTGGTTACATGAGAGTATACCAGTGAATTATTTAGGAAGTTTGAAATGGAATATTATATAGTAATTCCAAAAACATTTCAATTGGAGGTAAATTTTTTTAAGAATGTTAAATGAGAAAGTGTATATTAGATGGACTTTAGAAAAGTGATTAGTAACATACATTATCTCCTTGCTTTAAGACCTGGCGTTATATATGTTATGAGTTTATGTGTCATGTACAATAGTACTTCTAAATAATCTAATATTACGGAATGAAAAAGAATTATGAAATATGTAAAAGTGATAAAAATTTATTGGATATTTTATAGGAATGTAAAGAGGCTGAATATGTCCTATTTTATATACGTTGACTGGGTAAGGGATTATGCAGACTTGATGTCAACTATAGGTATTATTTAATTACCAGTTGATAGTTTTTTGAGTCTGCATTGCATGAAATATAACTTAGTCACACTAAGTACAACAAATACTGAATATGTAGCTTCTAGAAGTGATTTAACCCATATGATATAAATGAAATAAAAACATGATTATTTTTGTGTGAATATTTAAAAATATGTCAATATTTCATTTGATAATTGATGTGCTATTGACCTCTTTCAAAAATAATTAACAACAGTCAAGGTCTATGAAAATGTACATTCATTGTCACATAATTAAATTGATTATTTTTAATAGTGATATGAATCAAGAGTTTATAAAAACTACTAACTATTTGAATGATATATTTACAAATTCCATACCTAAATATAGTTTTGAAACCCTAAAGATGAACATGAATGTCTTTCCCTTTCTTCTCTCTTAAAGACCTTTGAAAAGACCCCTTACTTTACCTTTGATTGTTTTTTCAAATAGTTGATGGAGGTTCTTAACTCTTTGTATAAAGGGAGAGAATAAGTTCACACATGTTGGTATTATGAAGCCTCTTCAACGTAAAAAATTTACTCATAGAGAGGAGGAACTCCATAAGTTTTCTTTGGTCATGATAAGGGAGTGAGATAAAAAAATTAGTACATGGGGTTCATTTCCCAAAATTTAGGGTGAAAATACAATGGATATGAGTAGGATATTATCTTATAATTTTAAAATGAGGGTTTTGAACAATATAATCGATGTGTTGATTAGGTTGGTACTCACCTAAAAATAATGGTGTTGTTAATGGATGGATTACTCATTTTCATGGATAGTGATGAAACCTACTTTATAAACTGATCACCTTAATAAAATAGTTTGTTCCAACTGCTATCAATGTATAAAAACATTAAATTATACTTTAATGGTGATCATTGGATCTTAATATACAATGATATATATAGTCTTGTATCGAGGTAGAATAATAAGTTTTCTGTTTTCTCCAATGGATATAGGATAAAATTTCACAGTACATAATCATGTGTGACCAGATTAATTTTTCTTATTGTTTGAATGTTTATTAATATTTTCGTTGAGTGTGTGAGTATTATAACATAGTAGTAGTGATTTAAGTGAATCAAACTTATTAGTTTTGGTACTCTATGTTGATATGAAGTTTGGGCATTTTTATTTATATTGTGAAACACCATCAGAGTGTGTGATATTTTAGATAATTTAATTTCTTTCATCTTGTGATAGTATTGAAAATATATTCCCAACAATTGGTATGATTTAACTCAGTAGTTCACACTCATCTAGTATCTCAAATAACTTTAACTCATATCTGGTTGTTAAATCTACTTCATTTGAGTTTTCAGTCACCAGAATATAAAAATGGATAATGGAAAATGTTGGAAAATTCGGTTTAATGAAACATATTTGGGTTTCCATAAGATGTATAATATTGAACCCTTATATTTTAAAACATGATCACCGTTAAATAATTAATTTTTTTCAATAGCTTGTTCTTCATGCAACATGAGACATAAACTAACTCATGATATATTTAGTTAAAAATATAAATATTAAGTGTGACTATTAAAACCTAGTTCATCAATTAGAGAGAATGAATATGAGTAACTGATTTATGAAATGATTATAGAAATAAAATAAATGATACTTTTATTATGAATGAAATTCAATTAACATGGAGAAAACAACTACGAAAATCTTTTTATAGTAAAAAATATATTTATGTATAATTGATGTTTTGTTTCAATAAATTAATAATATTATGTATATATAATAATAAAATATATTGATAATATGGTTAATATATTAATAATAAATTAATTATTAATTTATATGAAATAATAATAAATAAATTTTAAGGCATTAAAAATCTTCTTCTTAAAATGAACAAATTTCCAATATATTTTTGGAATTTATTTAAACATTGAATTATAAAAATTTTAAAAACATATTAGAAAAATATTACACTATTTTTCTTTTATTAATAATAATACTAGATTAATAATTTTTTTTTAATTTTCTAACAAGAATTATTTTTTGGTGAATAGTGCATAATACAGTTTTTGAAAGTAACATTTTTTTTATGACATTATTAGTATATAAGTATAAATTAAATATTCATAAACTATGTTTATAAGACCCAATATTTATTTTATAAGTGAATTTAATATTTTAAAATGTTTATTTTGAATATCCAAAAAATATATATATTTTAGATCCTAAGTAAAACTTTTTCAAAAATAGTTTTTAATAAATTATACATTTTTATTTTAAAGTCAATTTTTATCTCTTTTATAAATTGAATCAAATTAAATGGATTTAAAATCTATAATTATCATTTCCAAATTATCTAATATGTTTCACTTTATTTATGTCCATAAATTACAAGTCACCTTATGTAAATAATAGTTACTGTATAAAAGATAAAATAGTAAATGTAATAATTCATGTGGTAAAGGGATTATAAAATGAGAGAAAATTTTATAAAATTGAATTAATGATATATGGATTGACCTCATCCCTTTCCCACTCCATTATTTCTCAATTTAGAGTCACCATTCATGTTTTACATGTTCTCCTTTTACATTATGTTGAAAATTTTAAAAAAATTATATTCTCACCCTTATTAAATGAGACCTATCACCACCCCGTAATAAAACTCCTAAAAACACATTTTACTTTTGAAATCATGAATGTTTTCATCCCATAGAATAATATTTTAGTATATTGGGAATTTATTCACAATAGATTATCTCATCCATCCATTTCCAAGGGATCTTCCAAGGAAATCTCAAAGTGCTTAATGTGAGTAATCATTCTTACTTAACTCCTTTATTTTATATTTTATATTTTTAACTAAAATTTTAAAATAAAAATTTAATTAAATAATTATTGGTTCTATAATTTATTTAATTATTCTATTGTAATAATCAGTAATATCCTTATTACATTTTCAATTAAGAAAAACAAAACTATCATTCGTGCGTTTGCGGACTACCTCCTCAACGATAAAACTTGTTTTTTCCTTCATCAGCTTAATATTATGGTCTAAACATTAAATTTAATAAATAATTAATAATTTTATATAATTTTTTTATTCTTAAACAATAAACTATGTTAATCATTTCTCATATTATATGGTAAACAAAATCTTCAACCATGCATACTTGTGGAGTACCGCCTCCATAGAATTACTGATTTTCATTTTCCTTTTCATCACCACATTAAACAGAGGATCATGAGGATTATATTATATAATAAATATTATTTTAATGACTTAATTATGGTTATAATATAACTAATTGTTTATTCTATTAATTATATTATCTACATACGATTAATGTTAATTCAATCATTTAAAACGGGCGAACTAAGAGGAAAATGATCTCTTCTTTCAAATTATTGGATTTATATAATTTATCTTATCATTGTAATTATTTATCATTATTATAAATAAAACTAATAAAAACAAATAGGTTTATTATGGTTATGTTATAATGATATTCTTGTAAATAAACTCATAATTACATGTTAATCATGGAATGATCATCTCTGGGGTTGTTTAACCATATACTTGACCAATACTGTGCATTTATATCATGGATGACTATGATAAATCATTTATTTTCAAAATATTATATATATATATATATATGTATATATGTGTGTGTTAATAATATTTTTTTCTAGTAAATCTATATGAATATTTATCTCATTAACAAAAAAATCACACTTTATTCATTAAGAAATGATAAAATAAGCTCATAGTTAAATTTAGCCTCATGGATCATAATCAAAACTAGCATGAAATAAAATTATAGATCTATAAACTATAAATGAAAATGAATTTCAAAAAATATAATTATTTTTGAATCATGTAAATTGTAATGAAAATGAATACCAATAACGTTTTTATGAAACTTGTTTAAATTGATAAATATTACTCACACGTAGTGTTAAAAATTAGAAACAAATAAATAATATATATATATGTGAATAAAATGATTATAAACAAGGTATATAAATTTCTATATTTATAAATATGTTCCAAGAGTATGTATTTAATGAACTTAACTAAATTTTTAAAGATTTTTTCTTCATGTACAAAACAAATCAAGGCCAAGGTAAGGGTTTTCATCTCAATTACAAAAATTTATATGGTTTTATATTGATTTAATTTACCATTAATGTAATATATATTACTTCCTTTTAGTCCATGTGAAAAATAATCAAAATAAAGTTTATTTATTCAAATTTATTTTGCTTCAAGTGTTACCCAAGTTGAAATATTTTTTGATAACTCAATATTCCTTCATCTTGTTATGATGGTTTACTTGAAATTATTTCATATAGGTTGGATAAATTATTCCCTTTTATTTTATTTTGTGGTATTGTCTCCTTGTATAAAATTTTACCACATAAATCCATTTTTAAATGTTTCATGCTTTATAGATTATGTTACCCATAAGGGATATTGATAACTCAAATCTTCCTCTCATTTACTAAAAATGTCTCATCATAAAATTTTCATTTACATGTTTGGTGTCTACCACCATAATAATTTATTATAATGTATTTTATAAATCACTTTTTTAAAATGAATATTTTTTATAATTTAATTTTTTTACTCTTTTTACAATTTGAGTTTTAGAAAGAGGTATTTTGAAAATAATAAAAAGGGGTTTTACATTAAATTTAGCATGTTTTGTCTCCCTAAACTCATTTCTATAAGATATACTTTATGTATTTTCAGGTTTCTATTAATTGATATTCGTTTTTAAATTTTTAGTTTTCAAATGATTTAATATCACATTTTTAAATGTTACCATTGAAAGCAATAATTTTTATTATTTTATATCAATGATAAGAAAGTTTTCTAAATGATATTTTAAATTTTTACTTACATTTCCCTTATAATTTTAAAACAGATTTAGTATAATGGGGGTTATGCTTCATGATTTATCCTCCAATATATATATATATATATATGTTATCATTTGGGGTAATAAACTCAGGATATTAAAAGATTTGATTCTCAGTCTTTTCTTTTGTTATACCATTAGAAGCGTTCCTTTTTTGATGGGGTTTTTCATTTATTTCATCATTCTTTTAGGTTTTCATTGTCAAACAAGAGATATGTTCTTTTGAAACAATCCACCATTATTATTTAGATGGATTTGGATAATGTTTTTCCAATATTTACATATTCAAATACTCATTCATCTATAAGATGTGAACACACAAAAATTACATAATTCATATTAGAAGATGCTTACCTATTAAGAATGATATTATATTTAAAAAGGGAAAAGTATTGAAATTATATATGTTACTATTCTAATATGGATGATAATTGGAAATTTTACTATGTATTTATTGAAAACATGTCTTAATTATCAGGATGGGTTATGATAATGTCATCCATTTAATTGACATTGGTAAAATGATTGACCTCCGTGATGATTACAGATTCCTAACATAGGGTGATCATGTAGTGATATTTTTCATTTTTCATTATTTTGGTATCCACGTTTTTATTCATCCAATGGCTTTTTAAGGAATGGTATGAAGGGTCTTGTTGACTCTTATGGTGAATTAATTAGACATTATTTGTTTACAGTTTGGGTATGGAATTATATATCCCCCCTAATGCATTGATAGGTGTCAAGAGATAAAATGGGTTGGTTTTTGGTGTGTACCTATTCCCATACGAAGATAATATCTTATAACAAGGTCATGAAATAATGTTTTTTATGTCCAACATAATTAATTCCATATGTATGATATCAATATTACTAATATCAATGTTTTTATTTATTTTCATGGACATATAATGATTTTAGTTTCAAGTAGATTATGGATTCATGTTGTTAACATATTTTTATATAATATTTATATAATTTTTGTTCTATGATACTTCATTTATATGTTTCCATAACTCAGTGTTTGAGGTCAACCCATTCTAATGCATCAATTTACTAGGTTTTGAAGAAAATTAGTACACATGGAATGTTTATAGGGATAGAATTTATTTGATATGTTGATGACTTATCATGTATATGTATTTTCTTAAATATAATACAAAAAATTTACCTTAGTTGAGAAGGACATGAGATTAATTATTAATGTATATTTACTAATTATCTAAATATATAAACCTAAAATGATCCTTCACCTATATTAGAATCAATAATCATTATTGATTTTTTAATTATTGAAAGTTATACCTAGGAAGTTAGAAATGGTATCAAAGAATGTTTGTAATGTATGTGTATATTGTATTAGATACGAGAGTTCGGGTTAGTGGTGTCACATTTAATATCGAAAGAATGTTTTAGATAAAATATGAAAATTATGATATTTATTAAGGATCGATAAGTTAATATTGATCATAATTTTAAATGTATATATGTATATCTATTTCAGATATTATATGTTATAATGTTATGATAATAATTGAAATTTTATTTAGGGAATAGGAAAAGATAAAATTTGTAAAGACCCATATTTTCAATTTAATTTATTTAATTATATGTAATTATTATGAGTCTATGAAAATTGACGGTGCGTGATTCTGAGGCCTGGTGTAACTATAATAAATTTATGAAATATTATTATTCTACATTTAGTAAACACGCAAGTGGGGTTTTCTATTTTTTGAATCGGTTCTAGAATTAAAAATTTTAGGGAATAGTTGAATCCACAGCACTAGGAATCACTTAAGGGAGGTTTAATCTTGACCGTAGTGGGTCGAGAGAGGGATGTAAGTCTTGTGGTTTTCTATGGTAAATTAAAAAAATAAATTTATTTTTATTTTATATTATTTCCACATCTTTTTAGGTTTCAGTGGTGGGAACCACAATGGGGGGTGATCAGACAATTAATGGAGGGAATTAAATGCCTGATTACACAAAATTTGTAACCACCAATCCATTTAATTAAAAAGATTCATAAATTTTAAATAAATGATTCACCTCTTAAATTTAGAGTTATTTTAACTCTTCCTCTGGTTTGGGTGTTTTTCTCCATTGGAGAAAGGAGGAGGAGGGTCTTTAGGCTCATGACGAAAAATATATCTCTCAATCGAGAACCAAAGATTGTCGTTTGAGCAGCATTATTGGAGGCGCGTTGCGGGATCGATGAACACAAACTCTTCCTCAAACACAGATGATCTCCAAAAATCAAGAGGTAGAGTTTTTATTTGGTTCTAGTTTCAAGAGTTGTTGGGTATTGTTCTACCCTCTTGCTATCAAGCTAACGTTGAGCGAACGGGCCAAACGAACAAGTCCCAGAACCTCCACCTTTTTTGGGAATTTGGTGCGTTCTTTGAGAGAATTTTATTCGGGTTGAATGAAACCTGGTATGGCGGGGGATGGTCGTGGCTGGCAAAGGCCAACCATAGAGGATATAGTGGCACGTCGTTGTGCACCTCTGGCGGAGGAGGTCATGGACATTGTCACGACGGGTGGATGCAGTGGCCGGCTGAAAAGGAAGGGATGACACGCTATCAGAGAAGGGGGGAGCAACATAGAGTTGCGGTAGACTGCGGTGGTTGGCACTAGTCGGTCATGGACGAAGGGGAGCGGCGCGCCGTCGCACGATGCTCGAACTGTCCACAGCTCAGAAGTCACGGCTGTGGGCCAAGACTCGCAGTTGGTCCTAGGGGTGACCTGGTCACGCCATGAGGCATCGCCGCTCCACCTTCCGAATGAGGGAAACTGCTCCCTCGTGCCAGCTAGGGCGGTCCACGCTTTAGCGAGCCACGAATGCTAGTGGGACGCACCGCACCTGCCACACATGCCTCACCCTTCACGGTCTGGGAAGTATGTTTCCGTCATGTCGTGCCCCTTTGTGGGCAGGGCCACATAAGCCTAGCATGCCGCACCCCTCCGTGGGTCTGTCCGTGCCAGCCCAGTGGGACGTGCCGCCCAGGCAGGTCGGGCCGATTCATGGCCTAGCAGGCCGAGATTGATGCGGCCCAGCCTTCTTCGATTCAGACCAGGCTGGGCCAAACTCAGACTGGGTCGGGTCGGCCCGAACCGGGTCGAGATGACCAGGCCGGACCGAACCCAGACTCTTCCATGCCCAATTTCTCTAATAGATCCATAACTTTGGAATTGGTCATCCTTTTGAAAAATCATCTAAGGCTCTAGGATCCTTGGAGTGAGATAATTTTTTTGGTATACTTCAATTGAGTTTTGGAGGACGTTGGAGTATGACCAGTTTGGATCGAACCCAAATCTAGTCGGGCCCTCGGTACAAAAATTCATACATGGCACAGACCGGGCGTCCGATTGATGCACTGTCTATCACGTTGGAACCCTTACAACATGGCTGTAATTTGGAATAATTTTTCATGGAAATTAGTTATTGTTGAGATATGAGTAATGGCTTGAGTAAATTATCCTCCCAGAATCAATCATGCTTAGTGCAGAAATCTCGTGGCTAGTTTTAACATAAAGAAAGAACATTGATCCTGTGTGGGTCAACATCAATCGATAATGTGTGGGTAAGTGCCTAGAGATTCATTATGGGTCTGTATCTATTGATCTTGAGTGGGTCAGTGCCTAATGTTTTTATGTGGGTCAACATCTATCGATCCTTTATGGGTCAGCAGTAGAGCCTCTCAATTGAATTAGATGTTCCAATGATATTTCTAATCATCTTTACTTATGTACATGAGCTTTTATACCTGGTGTGAGTTGAGTATACCTTTTTGGTACTTTTACTTTTTTGGTGTTACCTTACCGGTGTTACCATTGTGGTATTATTACCTTCATGGTGTTACCATTTTGTTACACTAACCGTCGTGGTGTTACCTTTGTGGTGTTACCTTTCAGGTATTCTTCCTTCGTTGATAATTTGTGAAAATGACATAAAAGTTGGAGCCTTAAGTTTCCTCTTGAATGATATGAGTATCTTTTGATAAATTAGGTATATATATGGGAATATGTCTATGTAGAGTTGATGAATGCTTTGTGATTTGTGATTGATGTTATGATTTGTGGTATTTTTTTCATTTTGGATCTATGGGAGACCTATGGGGGTCTCAGGGACCCCACTGAGTATTCTTATACTCACCCCTCTATAGGCTAGGCTTGCACCTTGATGTGTCTTGTGTAGATGATATACAACGTTCATCAAGGATGAGGGAGCTTGGACTAGACGATGCTCAAGGTGGACCATTTGATATGACGTGCCGTAGTGACTACTGATCACGAGCTATACCTATCCATTAGGTAGGATCTCTAGTGGACCTTCTAGGTTCTTTTTTTCTCTTTTCAATTGTAGTTGTAACATTCAACTAGGCTTTTATTCTAGACCCTTTACATTCAGTACACTTTTTACTACATTGGTTTACATCGTGGTAGCTTCTTGGATTGTGTATTTATACAGGTTTAAGGTCAATTTCTTACACTTATAGGGATACGACTTTTCAATTCTAGTGGTCAGCCCCTAGCCTATGGAAGGCGGGCTTGGGGTATTCACTACACGGGCCTCGGGGGATGGGTCGTGACAAAGTGGTATTAGAGGAGTCGGTTCTACTAAAGAACTAGGACATTGATCATTTCTACGTGGCAATAGTGTTATGTATTATGAGTGTGCTTTACAGTTTGGTGAATCCAGTGTTGGTGTGGAATCTGATGTATTCATACACTAAAAGCCTGTATTCTGATTTTTGTCTTAGTGCACAAAAACACTGGTTTCATGTCTTTTGTAAATGTTTTACGTTTTGATTTATCTGAGTCAGCTAACCAGGTATAAATTATTGACTATGGCGCACATATTATCTTTCCAGATTCCACCACATAGATAGCCAGCCCGGATTCCCAAGATAGTACATGATGAAGGCCCACAGAGTGATGAGGCCTCGGTGCAGGGCCCTCTTACGGTGTTATCACTTTGGGGTGGTGTTCTAGCTGAACCACTTCACATTGGGAAACTGTTTCAACAAACCCCACCAGTAGAGGGTGCATGCTCTCTAAATTCATTGCACAAGTTTCAGCAGCAGAGGCCTCTGAGTTTTCAAGGCGAGACAGATCCTCAGGCGGTTGAGGACTGGATGGAGGCTGTGTCCAATGTTTTTCCCTTAGTTGGGACACTTTCTGATTTGATGGTGATCCTAGTTGCAAGTCTCTTCTAGGGATTAGTGAGGAAATGGTGGTGTTTGACACTCCATTTACCCAACGAGGCATCATTCACCTGGGTAGACTTTGAGGGCCTTTTTAGGGAATATATTGTCCCAGGAACCTTACACCTAGTTCATATACATGGGCTATTGCGCTTACAGTAGGGCAACATGACTTTGGCCCAGTACTCTGCGACGTTCACTGATCTCTCCTACTACTCCACCGACATGGTACAATACCCTTTCATCATGGACCAAACCTTTGAGAAGTGTATCTGATGGGATTGAGGAGAATCGATGATATCAATGAAAATTTCAATGTAGGTTGGGGTGAAAGAGAAAGCACTTTTGGTGGAGATATTCCTAGCTGAGCAGGCACAAATAGTGAGAGCCACCACAAAACGTCAGGTAGTAGAGTTTTCTGCATCAGGCAGTAGATGGATGATGCTAGGGATGAAGTGGGATAGACCTTATAGTGAATGACCTCATGAAACAGGGCCAGTGGTGTGGGGAACATGGGATAGAGGATGACAGATGAGGATCAGATAGCGCTACTCATGCGGTGGGCATGGTCACATAACTCGAGAATGGTCGACCCACTGTACGGACGACCATCATATGCTTGAGGGACTGCCAAGGAAAAAGTAGTGTTTTGATCAAGGAGGTCTGTAGGGAGCATGCCGACATCATAGAGCAGTTGTCCATGCAGAAAGTGGTGGGCGGAAATTTGAGGATCTAATTCCAACACCTTCAGGTGATCCACCCCAACCTCATAAAGCTGGTGGATATGGACAATCTCAACTCTAGGAATCTGAGGCCTACAACCACGGTGCTCCAAACATGATTTGAGGTAAAATCTGTGTCTAATCCTCTTTTTTTACAGTACTTATAGACACATGTGTCAGTTAATCTTGTATTTCCATGACACTCATTCAGACCTTGGAGATTCAGATGGAGTCATTGGCTTGATCATTACATCTAGAGACTCCTACGGGAGGAGATTCGATAATTAAACACTAGTTCTTGTTATGTGAGGATACTCTTGGAGGCGAGATCTTCTGCTGGAATCTTCTAGCAGCGGCATCGAGGCCTTAAGACGTCATTTGGGATATGGACTGGTTATCCACAACCCATGCTCAGACTGACTTCAATACGCACAAAGTGAAGTATGTCTACAAAGATGACACCATTTATTCCGTCCGTGGTGAGAATGGAAACATTGTAGAATAGGATGGAATTACCCGAAGGAGGGTGTAGCTCATCACACATCAGTTGGCTAGAATTACCCTTGGATTATTTGATGTTGAGAGTCTGAGCTATCCTGTAAGGGTGAACTAGTATGCCAATGTCTTTCTTGTTGAAGTTACAAGACTACCTCCATGATGAGGTTGAATTTTACAACAACATGTACCCCAAGATGACACTGATATCTACACCAGCATATCTTATGGATTCTTCAATTCATTGTGTGTTACATGTATAGTTGGTGGATATTCAGAGAAAGGGGATCATAAGGCCCAGTGTTTCTCCACCGAGAGCCTTGATTTTGTTCGCAAATAAGGCAGATGGGTGTTTGAGACTCTGTGTGGACTATCGGTGCTTGAACTAGGTGACCATGAAGAACAAGTATCCACTTCTGGGGATTGATGATCTCTTCTATCAGTTTAAGGGAGATCAATGGTTTTCAATGATAGAATTAAGATCAAGCTATCATAAGCTTAGGGTACTTGATGATGATGTATAGAAGACGACCATCAAATATTGGTATGTCCATTATGAGTTATTGGTTATTCAATTCTGTGTGACCAGCACCCCTACAATGTTCATGGGACTCATGAAAAGAATCTTTCAGTCATACCTCGATTGATTTTTGGTGGTCTTCATCAACAAAATCTTGATATACTCAGCATTAGAGGAGGATAATTCCTATCATCTGCAGGTAGTTATAGATACACTCTAAGAGCACCAGCTTTATTATAAGCTCTCAGAGTTTCAGTTATTTAAAGGGGAGGTCCACTTTATAGGACATATTATCTTAGAGGCTATAGATGCGGTAGATCTGGTGAACATAGAGGCAATGCTTGCTTAAGAGATACCCCAGAGTGTGACCGAGGTATGGAGTTTTCTAGTATTACATGGTACTACCCAAGAAACGTACCCATCTCTTCCCGATATGCGGAACCCTTTTCAGCATTAAAAAATATAGGATAGCATATCGTATGGACGGAGAGATTCCCGCAAAGTTTTCATGAGTTGATCCACAGACTGACGAGTGCCCCCATATTGAGGCTACTAGAAGAGGGCATTGGGAATGTTGTCTACTATGACACATCAGGGACCGTACATGGATGTGTCCTAACACAGGATTGATTAGTGATCGCCTATGGTTCACAAAAGCTATGACAACATGATAAATACCTTGCTACCCATGAAATGGAGTTAGATTTATTGGTCTTATCCATGATTATGTGGTGACATTACTTGATGGGTGAACATTTTATATTCTACTCTAATAAAAATAATCTTAGGAATATCTTATCAGAGAAGGAACAGAACCTGATACATCTTCGTTGGCTAGATTTCCTCCAGGACTACGACTTTGAGATAGTCTATACTCTTGGTAAGGGGAATGTAGTAGCAGACGCACTCAGCAGGAGGTCTGGTCTACAGTTTCAGAGTGAGGTGACAAAGTAGCTAGTCGTGTTGTAGAGATCCTTTATGGATAGACATGGAGAATCTTACCTCCAGTCTATGACTGTCACTCCTCCACTTCATTAGTGAGTTCGGGAGGCACAATTTGGGAACATTGATAACACAGCTTGAAGATCTCAGATATCGACATGAAAAGCACCAAATAGATTTTTAAAAGGCAGGGACCACATCATCCTCTTCAGAGGATGCACCATGGTACCAGTGGCGCTGCAGAAAGAGGTGTTGAGTGACTTCCGTATGTACCCTCTGTCGGTGAATCCTAGTGTGGATAAGATGTATCCGGACCTTCGGCATCCGCACTGGTGACAAGGGATGAAAAAATAATTGGCTGAGTTTGTTTTTTGATGCCTCAATTGTTATCCAGTGAAGTCTAAGAATCAGTCTCCAAAAGACTTAGTGCAACCATTAGAGGTACCAGAGTGGAAGTAGGATAGCATCTCTATGGACTTTGTGACTAGGATTACATGTATGTGCAGGGGATGTGATTCAATCTGGGTGATCATTTACTGAGTCACTATGTTGGCCCACTTCATACCCATCAAAGAGTAGGAATCAGTAGAGGTATTGGTATTCCTCTACGTACAAGAGATTGTACAGCTTCATGGGGTGCCATAGACAATCATCCTTGACCATGACACAAGTTTTACATCACGGTTGTGGAAGGGATTATACTAGGCCTCCAAGAATAAGCTTCATTTGAGCACCACCTTTCACTCATAGATGGATTGTCTGACAGAGTGGAATATTCAGACACTGGAGGACATGTATTGTTCTTGCATCCTATATTTTGGCCAAATTTGGGAGGATCACTTTCCCTTGGTGGAGTTCGCGTACAACAACAGCTATCACTCGACCATCAGTATGACATCGTTTGATGCCTTGTAAATTAGACCTTGTAGATCAACTCTATGCTGGATAGACCCAGGGGAGTCATTACTTATTGGTCAAGATTTGGTACAATCTACCACTGAGAAGGTGCAGATCATCCAAAAGTGGGTGAGGACGGAACATAGCATACATAAGTCTTATGTTTAAAGGTGATGAAGACCTTTTGATTTTGAGGAGGGAGACCATATCTTCCTATGGGTCCCACCTTTCCGATGTTTGCGGAGATTTGGCCAACGCGACAAGCTATCTCTGAGGTTCATTGGAACTCTTCAGGTTCTTAGCAGAGTTGGCGGGGTAGCGTATCACCTGGATCTTCCCCAATAGATGCACCAGGTGCATGATGTTTTTCCATGTGTCATAGATAAGGAGGTATGTGCATGACCCATCATACGCCATCAACTGGGACAAGATTGATGTTTTTGATGGGGTGATGTTTACAAAGGTTCCAATTGAGATTCAGGATTGACAAGAGCAGGTCCTTCCTGGAAAATTGATACCTTTGGTGCATGTTCGCTAGCAGCATGAGAACCTCTAGGAGAGAACATGCTAGTGGGTGGCAACGATTCATTCTCATTACCACCATATGTTTCCTTATACTTTTTGGTGGCTTTTGGGGATGAAAATCCCTAAGTTGGGGACAATGTAAATACAAGAATTTTCCTTGTAAATTTTTTAATTATATATAATTATTACGAGTTTGCAGAAATTGACGGTGCGTAATCCTGAGGTCTGGTGTGCTCAGATTGAATTTATAAACCTTTTTAAGGTACGTTTATTAAAAACGGGATCGGACTTTTCAATATTTTGAACCAATTCTTAGATTATAAATATGAGGGCACCATTGAATTCACAGTACCACGATTCTCATAAGGGAGGTTAAACCTTGACCGTAGTGGGTCGATAGAGGGATGTTAGTTTTGTGGTTTTCCATGGTAAATTAATAAAATAAATTTATTTTTATTTTATTTTATTTCCACCTCTCAGTAGGTTTCATTGGTGGGGACCTCAAGTGGGGAGGGGTGAGTGGGAATTTAATGTAGGGCATTAAATGTCTAGTTACACAAAATATGTATCCACCAATCCCTTTAATTTATAAGATTAATTAATTCTAAATAAATAATTCACCTCTTAAATTAATATTTATTTTAACTCTTCCTCTGGGTTGGGTTTTTGTTTCCATTGGAGAAATTATGAGGAGGATCTTGAGGATTTTGACGAAGAATAGATCTATCGATCGAGAATTGAAGATAGTTAATCTAGTGGCGTCATTAAGGGCTTATTGTGGGATCAACGAATTCCGAATCTTCCCTCAAATGCAGACATTCTCTAATGATCTTGAGGTAGGGTTATTATTTCTTTGTAGTTTCAAGAGTTTTTGAATCTTGTTCTACACTCTTGCTATTAAGGTAACGTAGAGGGATCAGGCCAAATGAATAAGGCCAGGACCCTCCACCTTTGGTTTGAATTTGGTGTGTTCTTCACAAGCATTCTATTCAGGTTGAAAAAAACCCAGAACATTGGGTGAAGGCGATGGATGGAGACAGCCGGCCATAGAGGAGATAATGGAGTTCTATCACATGCTCCTAGAAGAGGAGTCCATGAATGAATCCATGGTGGGTGGAGATAGTGGTCGGCTCAGGCCGGTTGTGAAAGAAGTGGGAACACACTATTGCCTGCCGCTGGAGAGGAGGGGCATATACCCACAATGGAAAGTGGTAATCGGCATAGGCTGGCTGTGGGAGGAGGCGAGCGGTGTTCCGTTGCAAGCCTCTAATGTTGATTATGCCTCGAATTCCATGGAAGAGTGCTGAGACCCGTTGTGAGTCCCGCAGGTGACTTGGCAGAGCAAAGAGGCGCCACCGCTCCGCCTTCCGAATAGGGGAAACCACTCCCCCCATGCCAGATAGGGGTGGAATGAGTGTACCACTAGGCCACTTATGCCTAGTGGGCCATGCCCCTTTATGGTACGGGCTGCGCAAGCCTAGTGGGTCGCGCCCCTCCGTGGGTCGGGCTGCGCCATCCAGACGGGTCGGGCTGGTCCGCAGCCCAGTGGTCTGAGCCCACCACGGCATAGCCCAACCAGGCCATCCTAGGCTGGTTTAGGTTGGGTCGGGCCAGACCCGAACCAGAGCAGGTCGACCCGAACTGGTTCAGGTCGGGCCGACTGGGTCGGTCCTGACCCAATTTCACTAATATAGCAATAAAATATGAACCAATCATTAATTTGAAAAAACAAATATGGTGATGGGATCCTTGGAGTTAGATGATTGTTTTGGTATACTCCACTTGAGTTTTGGAGAAATTTGGAGTATGTCCAGGCTAGATCGAACCCAAATCCAACAGGGCCCTCAGTACTAAAACTCTTATATGTCACAGACTAGGCGTCCGATTGATGCACCATCTGTCGCTTTGGAACCGTTATGACATGGTGGTCCAGTGGGATACATTGTCGTGGAACTTTTTGGAGTTTGAGATATGGAAGATGACTTGAGGAGAAGATCGTCTCAGAATCAAGAGTTATTAGTGAGGAAATCTCGTGGTTGGATATAATGTGAAGTAAGAACATCAATCTTGTGTGAATCGAAATTTATCGATCTTATGTGGGTTAGTGCTTAGAGATCTTGGGTTGGTCAGTATATATCGATCCTATGTGGGTCAATGCCAAAAGATCTTGTGTGGGTCAGCATCTATCGATCCTGTGGGGGTCAACAGAAGATCATATCAACAGAATAAGATGATCTAGCGATACATCAAATCATATGTACTTCTGTACTTGAGTTATATACCTAGTGTGAGATGAGTCTACCTTTGTAGTACATTTACCTTTATGGTGTTACCTTTTTTGTACTCTTACCTTCATTTTGTTACCTTTGTGTTGTTACCTTTGTGGTACTCTTACCTTGGTGGTGTTACGTTCATAGTGTTTCCTTTTTGGTATTCTTTCTTTGTGGATCAGTAGTACAAATGGATTAAAAGTTTGAGCCTTAAGTTTCTTAATTAATGAGATGATTATATTTTGATAACATTGGTATATAGATGGGTTTATACCTAAGTATAGTTGATGATTTCTTCGTTCTTTGCGATTGAAGTCTTGATTTGTGGTATTTTATTCCTTTGTGGAACTCCGAGAGACCTACAGGGGTCTTGGGGGACATACTGGGTATTTTTATACTCACCCCTACACGGGAAATTCCTGAACCTTGTTGTGTCTTGTGAAGACAATAGACAGTGTTTATCTTGGCTGATAGAGTCAGGACTAGACGGTGCTTAGAGGTGGACCATTTGACAGGACGTTCCATAGTGACTACGGATTGTGAGCTATACCAACCCTTTAAGTAGGATCCTCAGTGGATGTTCTAGGAGCTTTTTTTCCTATTTTCAGTTGTACTTGTACCTTTATTTTGGGCTTGTATTCTGACCCCATTACATTCAAAACACTTTTTACTATAGTAGTTTACTTCGTGGTTGCTTCTTGGATTGGGTGTTTGTATAGGTATAAAGGCAATGCCATCCCATTTTAGAGATACGCCTTTTCGGTTCTAGTTGTTAGCCCCTGGCCTATAGAAGGAGGGATTGAGGTAGTCATGAGATGGGCCCCAGGGGACGGGTCATGACAACATTACTGAAAAACCTGTGGATAAGTATAACAAAGAATTATAAGTACGGGATAACAAACTTATGTATTGGTGAAGTAGATATTGTTTAATTGTACTAGATGTTACATCCTTATCTGGATATTACAAGTGGATGGAGGCTCTGGCATAAATGTACATTGGGGTAATTAATCCAAAAGGGTATACTGGGTATTAACTTGATTTTTACCTAGTGCATGATAAAGAGGCCTAACAATTAACCTAGTATAAATCTATTGGGGTTATATTATATGGTTTATTCACACACTACAAAAAATTTAGGATATTATAATGGTTTTATACCAATGGTTTACTAGAACCATTGGTATATATCATATGCAACATTCTACAACAATAGTATTTAAAAACAACTGATACAATGAAACCTATACCCTAATTTTTTGAAAGCTATTAGTATAGGGATGAAACATATATGGTATATCCTACCATCCTCCCATCCCCACCCATGATCCCTATTTTTACACACCATGAGGGGAAACATCCCATCTTTTATCCACCAGATACCCCCTTCATGAATGGCCGGAAGGCCTTTTTTTTATTTATATAATGCCCTTTTTATCTGGGTTGAGAGAGAACACTCACATGAATTTTAGGCCCAATGGAACAAGGCCCATTGCACAAATTAAAATCTTAAAGGCACAATGCCCGATACATGACCCTATGGCCCAACCAAACGACACTAAAACCTCCCTTCCCCAACATTTTAATCCCTGAAAGCTTCTAACTCCCCCCATTTCATTACTTATAAGCTAGAATTTAACATTGCAAAGTTGTATGGTTCCAGGTACTGATGGTGATTTCCATACACTATCATTTCTCCAATCTAGTTAGCTATGCTCTGGTGGCTTCTACTTGCCCGAAATCATCTTTTGGGACATAGTGTATGTGTTCCTTCTATGTCACTCCATGTTCTTCGTGGCTCAATTTCCCTGTGGCCCGAAGGACTTGGGAGACATGAGGCCCTATGGCATGTAGGGCCAAATCGGTTTCCCAAAGTCCCAAATAGATAAATAGTTCAGACTACTATAGTAACACTATAGTACCCACTACAGTACTACTGCAGTAAAACTACAGTGCCACTATAGTGCCGTTATATATATTAATTCAGGTATCTTCTAATCTTATATAAATATAATATAAAATTATTATTTGAGTAATATAAATTAACTAATTATGTAATTATTTATTGTAGTAATTTTTTTATTGTATTAGGGGGTTATGAAATTATCCATTTAATTATTTTATTTTTATAATTGAATAATAAAAATTTATATAGAATAAATATCAATATAATAGTATGTATTAGTTGTCTCCTATTACATGTCTAGTACGTTGTTTGGGTCATCACTAGTTTTTTTCAATTAATGCATATGTAATCTCTTATGCATTTTTTGGATACCTACTAGTAATGTTTGATGAATTTCATATTAAAATTGATATTTATATAATCTTATTAAAAATTATTTTTAGACATGTGATACAAAATCATGTCTTGATACTATTATGAATGTTTCCATAGTATAAACATATTTTTCAAAGATAAGAGTTTTGATGTTGGGTCAGACATTTTTTGTTATTATTGAGTAAATGTTTTTCATAGTAAATACTTATGTATTTAATTATATTAATGTCATATTCAAAACAAGGTGTTTTATTTAAAAAAATTTATTTATAAAGGCATATATATTTACTTTCATTATGTAATAGTTCTTTCATATACAATATATTATAGTTTTTTAGTTCATTATTAGTATGCACAAGTTATAGCACATTTCATATCTATTATTCTTTTCATAGCCAAGTACTAGTAGAATTTGAAGACATTTATATTAATTTTGTTGTTGGATTATCTTATTGGAAATTATCTGTGCACATGTGAAACTAAATTATATATTTATGGTATTTTGGAATTTTCCTTGATAATAAAATTTGTAATGAAGACAAGAGTTTTCATATTTGGTGGTATATTCTTAAGTGATTTTTTACGTGAGGAGAAAATTACTAGGTTATAAATTTGTAGAAAAATGATTCAGGTATTAAACAAGATTTTAATTAATATAAAGACTTTATTTTATGTAGTTTATATTATGTAATCCTTTAGTTAATTATTCTTGTTTTTTTTTGTAAATTTACTAATGTTTTAAGAAATTTTTCATTTAAATTTTTTATTTTAATAATTGAGTGGAAAAATTTATGTATAATTAATTTCAATTTCATATGGTATGAAATGTTTCAATGATCATTTTTATATTGAATAAAATTCTGTTATATAGTCACTCTATACCTATACCTTATCTAATAGTATGTAATCACTATTTCGTATTCCATATTTTTAAAAGAATATTGGTTTTAATGAGTTTTGTAAATTTGTTTTTTACTATTTTGATATTAATATTACTGTTTTTCTATAAAATAACGAATAAAAGGTTGGTGTATCATACTGGTCAAGTAAAAACCATGTATTAGAATAATTTTAATTTTTCTAGATTTTTCTTTTATCAATTCTTAATATAGAGGTCTTATACATTTCCCATGTTGTAGTTCTGTTGGAAGACCTTGGTTTTGATGGGAATTAGTTAGCTTCCATATAAAAATTTTTTTATTTGAAACCAAATAATATATTTGGAACCAAAATTGATAGATGAGGCAATCATATATTTTTCTTGAATGAAATGAAAGGAGGGGTGTGGATAATTTTATATTTTATTAGTTTCAATTTTTTCATCAACATAAGAAATATAGTATGCTAATGCAAGAATAAAATTGTAATATATCAATCTTTATATAGGTATGTTTTTGTTTAATTTTTGGTTTCAATCCGTTATAGATTGCTAATTAAATTGTTATTGGATGTATGAAGTTTCCTAGGGGTGTTTCATGGGTTTGGTACCTAAAAGATAGGTAAATCTGGTCATTATTTTCATGTTTCATGGTTGGTTCACAATTAGTGAAAGCCATGCAATGGGGTAGCCTAAACTATGCGTGCTCGGATAGAGGCATTTCACATGGTTGTCATAAAATTTTTTAGACAATCAAGGATTGTTAGAAAAATTAATGACTTGGAACCTTATTGGACATAGGCCGGCTCATGTTTGGAACAGAGTTTAAAAAACTATGCATACCAACCAAACGACCCATTAAAAATAGAAAATATACCAAACTGTCCCATTAGGATTTTAAGTTTCACCATCCAATTTCATCATAATTTATTATTCTCTAAACCCTTGTGAATAACCAAACTCTCCCAAGATTTCAATGTATCAATCTCCTAAATTCTTGGCCATTTGGAGAACCGTTGGTGGAAAATCGTAGCTTCTAGTGAGTCTAATCCTTCATTGCTTCTCTTTTATGAATTGGGGATTGTGGTTTATTCTTTCATCTTAAGAATCCCAAAACCCTTATTTTTTAGCCTATTTTATTTTGGGGATTCAAAGGGTGCTTGAATTTGGATATAAGGGTAAGATTAAGGATTATTTCATTATATAATTTGAGGTAGGTGGTCTACAATTTATTTACCATAGTTTTATTATAACATTGTGCATGTACGGATGTGATATTACTTCCCCTTTGTTGTTAATTTAATGACTATAGTATGTTTTGGTAAAATGGATGTCTAGATGATGATTTGAACCCTTCATGATCCCGATGGGATGCATCGAGGAAGATTTTACTAGTTTTGGTCCACCCATGTGGTGCGTCAACATTCCCAAACATAGAAAATTGTAAAGTTAAGCTTGTGGTTGATTTGTGTTGAAATAGTTTCCATGAAAATATGTTGACATGTTTGTTTAAACCATAAGATGAACCAATGCCAGTTGTGTCTAGTGGTTGAAAATCGAATAAGGGATTATTTGGAATGATGTAAAAAAGTGTTAAGTGGATTGATTTTAATATATCAAATAGATTCTGAATTTGTAAAGGGAATTCATAAATGGATTAAGGAATATGAATTAATGAATGTGATACGTGGGATAATTAACGTAATGTGAGGTATAAGACAAATGGGTTGATGTATGGGAATTGTTGAAGATGTTAACTTGGTTATGTTATGAAAACAGAAATGGGTTAAATGGGTTATGTGATATAAGTTGTAAATATTTCTAATAGTTTATGGATTGATATTATGTTTTATGAAAATAGATATGGATTGTGATTTTTATGTGTATTTTATGTGTATGGTATATCTGATAATAGAAAAATAAGAATGTGAACATGTATTGATGGTGTGTAAGGTATTGAATTGAGTTTCGACATCCACGGGCTGGGATGGACTAAGGTTCTAACCCCCTTAGAATGCATATGTTTGGGATTCAGACTAATGCACTATCCCCCTAATGGTTACATTGGATGAGACTAACTAAAATGAGGCTCCATGTTAAGTGTGATGTGATTGATTATGAAACAGTCATCTGTAGTGAGTAAGGGTGCTTGAATTATTCTCATATGCATTGTAAATGACCATCTAAGGCCATTTTGTTGATAATGTAGGATCCCAACCCCTGGAACATGTCATGAAAATTAATCTAGTGATGAGGATAGTATAAGAAATGAGAATGGTATAAATGATGAAATGGTAAATGTAAATATTGTAAACCTATGAAACTATAGTTGATTTTTTTACCTTTTTTACCTTCTACTTGAATGAACTATCTATTTAGACTAGATATTTTGTAGAAACCACTGGTTGTGGACTAATTAGTTGTAATCACACTCTTCTCGGGCCTCTATTGGGTACTCAAGTAGATTTCATGGTTGCGGGCCATGAAACAGGAAAATTACATATTCTTGGGAGTTGAGTTGGGATTTTTATGTTCATAGATGAAGATATAGACCTGTATTCATGACATGTTTCTAAGATTTAGAAATTTTTATTTATTTTTTGTATTCCTCACTTTTAACATAGCTAATATTGACATGGTGTATTTATTTTATGGTTATGGTTGTACCCCATCCATGAAATGGTGTTTAATTCATGATTTTAGTTTAATGTTATTTGTTTCCTTTATTTGTTTTTTTATTGTGGAATACTCCTAATAATAGGGCATAGTCTCTACATGTGTTCATTTATACCCTTGTTGCTATTCAATAACCTTTGGTATATGGGGAGGTGCACTTAAGGTCATGTGGAGACGTGACTTGAAGAACTAGTTTAGTGGCCTTCTCATTGGGGATATTAAAATAATTATTTCAATACACAAGAGAAAATAATGAAAATAGTGATGTTGATATTGGGAAAAATTAATGAATTATGTTTGGACTCTTGTATATCAAACATTCACTAAAAATAAAAATTTTGATTTTTAATGTGACAATATAATAAAAAAACTTATATAGAATTTCTAACACTACCATTAATAATATTCTTACCTTTTTAAGTATATTATTCATGATAATTTAGAAATTACCTCAAATTATTATATGAAATGAATGTCAATTACCCATCTTGGATTTTCTATTAATATAATTCTTGTTTTCCTGAAATCTTTTATTTTATATTGGGAGGAAATTGTAGACCTAAATGACTATATGGAATGTGGAAAATATTGATGGATGTTTAATGCATATGGAACACCATCTATTATGCACAGAAACTCTTGTGGTACTTTCCATTGATTCCAAGGCATCAAAATATATTCATGTATATTGAAATATCGAAAAAAATGCAATGAAATGATTCTAATATACTTAAATATAATGATGAGTTGGTTGATCCTCTAGATGGGTTAACATGGACTACATATGATGCACTACATCCTGATTTTGTAGCTAAGATGTATAATTTGAGGTTGGTTCTTTCCTATGATAGTTTTAATTTCTTTGGAGAGATTCTTACTTGTTACATCACAAGGTGAATTTTTTTCATGTATATAATATTTCTCCATAGATGTGTATGAAAAAAACATCCTAATTTCTACTTATACTCATATATGGAACTTTTGATCCTTGAAATGATATATATCTCTTCTTGAAACATTTAATAAAATATTTAAAGTAGATTTGGTATGTGGGCGTGTTCACAATTGATGCTTCTTTGAAAAAATATATTTCAGATGCGTGATGCACTTATATGGACTATAAATGATTATCATACATAAATAATGATATCTGGTTAGATCATGATGGTAAAACTATCAAGTCCTATTTTCATAAATAATACCCTATCTATAAGACTTAAATATCATTATAGTTTTAGTTTCATGGGGGATTGACCACTCTTTCCAATGGATCATCTATACGGGAAGAAGCTTTGATGTTTTCATAATACTATTGAAACTAAAAATAGTCCATAACATGTACTAGAAACTAATTTAATTAATAAATTGGAAGATATTATGTTAAAATTAGGGAAAAATAAGATGAAATATAAAAGAGGAATAATGATGGCACTAAATCCACTTACAATTAGAAGAAGAAATGTACCTTTTTTGTGTTGACATATTGGTCGACCAAATTATTAGATCATCATTTATACATAATGACCATTTTGAAAAATATATGTGAAATAAAGCATTAAATTATTATAAATATCAAGGGGGGGACCAAATATGACTTATGATCTCATCATGACTTGTTTTATTGGGTTATTAGACCAAAACTGCATTCTTTATGTATCATTGAATATAAATATAATATTCACAATGCTTCGTAGGTGACGAAACCATTAGTGAAAAATAAATTTCTTTAAATATTATTTAATTTCAATGTTATTTATGGATATTAAATAAATGTATCTAAACTAGATAACATGAAATATTTGAAACCAATATCCATTAAAACTCAAAATTATCACATCCATCTTCATGAATTTATTATAATATCAATTATTCATTTACCTTTCAATATTGTAATGGTGACAATGATTTTATTGTAAAATTTGTATATAAAATTATGTTTTAACATATTATCCACATATTACTTGGTAAAAATGATTGAAGAATTACCAATAATTGTGTGAAAATTGGAGAATGTTTTCCAAAATTGATTTTCACTTGAATGTTGAATCTTTCAGTTCATAATCCAATTAAAATAGTTATTAGGGGACCAATTTCATTTAATTTATGTATCCTACTAAGATAACCATTTTCAAAACAAATTATTAGGTCAATAATAAGAATCATCCATAAGGTTCCCTTGTGAGAAGTTATATTGATCAAGAATATATAGAGTTTTTTAATGTATTTGTCGGATGTGAGTATCAGACTTAACTTGCCAACAATAAATTAAAATGAGCAGTATAGGGAAATTGATCACTCATTTACATATCTTACCAAACAAGGGGAATTCATGTGTTATATACATTGGCAACATTTATCCTTAAAAGGTGGGATATGGAACATCATGTAGTCTTGTTTAATTTTGTATTTTTTCGATGACTATATCATGTATGTAATTTGATTTTGTATATGTTATCTTATACCATATAATTTCAAACATAACTTAAACTTTTATTATCATTTTATGTGAGGAACATAAAACAATTATATGTAAATTTCCACATTCTTTTCCTTTGAGAAAGAGAGATAATTTTCATATAATTGACATCTTCACTAGGTCAAATCAAAGGTACGACCATTATTTTAATCAACATAAAATATAAAAATTTATTAAATTTTATTTTTTATATTTATTTTACATATTGAGTTTACTTTTTGACTTTATCTCTTAAGAATTAAGAGAAATTGATTTCGGTACCAATTCATTGGTTATTAAATTTAAATCATTAATAATCAATGAGTATAAATTTTTTACAACTCATTACGTAGTGGACATAAAAACAAAACATGATGAATTTATGTAAACATTAATAATGTACTATTATTCTAGTGCATCAAATATTTGACCATGATAGGATAATATGTCTTATTAAGGAGTTGTTGAGAAAATACTATTATTGGATTGATACTCTAATGGTTGAGTCACTATGATAGAATAGAAAATAGTGTGATTAAATGATTTGAAATAGTAAATTTATCCACGACTATAGATTTGGAGTTATTTAAATGAAAAAAAATCTAGAAACTAATGGACCATATATTTTGGAATCAAAGAAAAAAAGTATTTTATATTAAATGTCATCTTCTACATGATTATATAGTCACTATTATAGTAATCCTATGATATATTTTTTATGATGTTGGGTATCAAATTGACACTGTCAATTCCCCTATTAGTGTTCACCAAAGTAATGCTTTGGATGACTGAAATTTTCATATTGTAATAATTGACGTTGAACCTAAAGTAGTTGTGGGTAATATATAAAAGAAAATATATATGTTCATAGTGTATTCAGTTTATCTTGATGTGGGTTTCACATGTTGTTAATATTTTAATTACCTTAATTTGGTTTTAGTTTAAAATGGCATGTTTGTTTTACTTTTTTTCAATTAATTTAATGAGATTTATTTTGATTAAAAAAATAGTGTTTAGTTTTTTTAGGAGAAAACTTATAACAAGTAAGGGTAAACAAAATTTAAGTAAGGCTAATTAGAAAGTTAAGTAAGCATAAAGAGAAAATAAATTGAGGGTAAGAAAATGTCCAGTAAGGTTAAAAAGAGTTAATTAAGGGTAAAGCAAAGTTAATTAAATTCAAACCAAATTAATTTAAGGGTAAACATAAGTTAATTAAGGGAAAACCAATACTATTTAAGGTAAAAGTGTTATGTAAGGGTAAATGAAAATTTATGTAAGGTTTAACCAAATTTATTTAAGGGTAAAAAAAGATTTGTAGCGGTAAAATAAAATCATGTAAGGGTTAAATGATAGTTAATTAATTGTAAAATAAAAGTTATGTAAACGTAAAATGAATGTTAAGTAAGATTAAAACCAAATCAAGTAACGATAAATACAATTATTAAAGGGTAATGAAATGATATATAAGGGTAAAAAAAGTTATGTAAGGGTAAACCAATGTTATGTAAAGGTAAAACAAATTTCAGTTTAATATAATGTTCTATTTGGGTAAACTAAAGTTATTTAAGGGTAAAAATATTAAATGGTAAACCAATGTAATGTAAGTGTATAACAAACTTTTCTCCAGGTAAACAAGAGTTATATAATTGTAAATTAAAATATATGTAAAGGTAAACCAAGGTCATGTAAGGGTAAATGAAATTTATATAACAGAAAATCAATATTAGGTAATGGTAAAATGATAATTAAGAAAGTGTAATATTAAATGAATTTATAGGTAGAACCAAATTATGTAAGTGTAAAATCAATTTAGTTAAGGGTGAAATAATGTTATCATAGGGTATAAAAGGTTATGTAAGGATAAAAAGAAGTTATGTAAGGGTAACCAAATTTATATATGGGTAAAAAAGTTTTGTAATGGTAAAATAAAGTTATCTTTGGGTAAAGAAAAGATAAATAAGTGAAAATCAAAGTTATGTTTGGGTAAAACCAATTTAATTAATAGTAAACCAAAGATATGTATGGTTAAACCAATGTTATGTAATTTTTAACCAAAGATAAGTAAGGGCAAGGAAGGGTTATGTAAGGATAATCCATAGTTATGTAAGGGTATTAAAAAATTATGTAATTGTAATGAAAAGTTATGTAAGGGTAAATATAAAGTTAGTTATGGGTAAAACAATGTAATATAAGGTTAAACAATGTAATGTATGTGTAAATTAATGTTATTAAAGGAAAAATAATAAATTTAATTAAGGATAAAATGAATATTAAGTATGGGTAAAATGAATCATAATTAAGGGAAAAACATGTAATTAATGGTAAAATAAATTTAAGTAAGGGAAAAACAATGTTAATTAAGGACTAAAAATTTTTATGTAAGGGTAAAAAAAGTTATTTAATGGTATCATAAATTTATTTAATGGTAAAAAAAGTTATTTAAGGGAAAATAGATGTTATGAAATGATAAAACAATGTGATGTAAAGGAAACCCAATGTTAGTTAATGGTAAACCAATGTTATGTAAGGGTGAATGAAAATTTAGTTAATGGTAAACCAAATTTATGTAAGGGTAAATTATATTTATTTAAGGGTATATAAATTAAATGTAAGGGTAAAAATAAAGTTATGAAGGGTGGAATGAATGTTAATTATGTGTAAAAAAAGTTAAGTATGAGTAAAACCAAGTTAATTAATTTCAAAACCAAGTTTATTAAGTGTAAAAAATTGGTATATAAAAATGAAACAAAGTTAGGTAAGGTTAAATTAATGTTATGTAAGGGTAAAAAAAGTTATGTAAGGGTTAGAAAATGTTAAGTATGGGTAAACATAATTTAGTTAAGGGTAAACTGAAGTTATGTAATGGTAAACCATAATTAAATAAGGGTGTAATTAAATCTATGTAAGGGTAAAATTAAAGTTATGTAATGGTAATAACATGTTAATTAATGGTAAACAATGTTATATAAATGTAAATAAAATTTATGTAATGGTAAACCAAAGTTAATTAAGGGTAAAAAAATGTTATGAATGGGTAAAATAAATTCATGTAAGTGTAAAATAGGATGTTATGATATCATCGATTTTGGATGTTAGTGCCCATCTATGGTCAATGTATCACTAGGGGTGAATCAATGATTATTTTTTCATTTAAGTTTCCTTCTATTTGAAACAAAATTTTCATTCTATTAATGATTAATCCCCTTTTTGAAAATAAAACATTCACGTATTCTCAAGAACTCAATTACATACACGGTTTACTACAAAAAAAGTAGTTAAGTCAATGGCATGGTTTGGAAAAAATAGTAAACCAAACAAATCCACTAGAAAATAATCCTTTGTGTGCATACAACATATAGGATATACCCTTACACTTGTGTGAAACTCTGATCAATACAACAATTCATGTGATTAATATAACACAAATGGTGTAATTAATGTTTGTGTAATAAGTAATGAAATAGTCACTAGTTGGTTCAAAACAAGATAATGTGTTACTTTATAAACTATCACTTGAATAAATTAAAAAAAATATTCACATTATTAAACAGTAGTAGGTAAGAACTTCTTCATACGAACACAGAGTCTGATGAATCAGTCTGATTCCATTAGTCTGATTGGTTAGTTAATAAATATAACTCTACTAGGATACCAATGAACTAATTTTGAACTACTTCTATCTTAGTCCGGAAATATCAGTATGATTTCTTGGTCCTATCCAAAACCCTCTAATAACTATATAGTCATACATCTCTTCTATCCAATATACTTCCTCTGGAATTCTTTGTTCGGAAACTTCTTCTATCCATAGACACTTTCAGAGTTCTCTCTTTTTTCATGTAAATAGTACTTGCATCATAATTTACACTGTAATTTATTATATTTTTAGGTGATCCAAAAGTGGTTTTAGTGGGAATTTGAAATTTTTTTTCCAAATTAACCAATTTTCTTTCACATAAAATATCATTTAGCTTTCGACTTCATTTTTTACTTATTCAGTACTTCTCAACCCCTCTTGATTCTCCTCAAACCTTATTGAATATTTTTAGATTTTCATTTTTCATCAAAATTTCCAAGCATTATTCAATCTGATCCCATTTTTTGTTATGATGTTACATCATTAAAAAAAATACTTCTCATTATAGTTCTCCATACCAACTAAAAAAACAATTATTGACAACATTGAAAACACTATGGCATAAACATCATCACACCATTTAATGATTCATGCACTTCATTAAAACCACATAAAAATTAAATTCAAACCCCCTATTATAAACACTTCAATGACATATATTCAAATAAATATCCATTTAATTTTTTCTTCAGAATGATGATCTTATATCTGATGAATTTATCATTGTCATACCACCTTTCATGGATCTGTATCTATCTTAATCTTATGTATCAGTGTCAACACCAGTCCAATGATTCATCACCACATATTATCTTATGAATCTTGAACCAATTGTAAAACATATTATAGTTCATTTTCTATTTACCTAAATAAAGAAAACCCACATTTATTTTTTGTAGAAATTATTGGCTACATTGTTGATTGATTTATATTTCTATTTTTCATTGGTCCCAAAATTCTTACTTTCTCATCGATACCAACATTCACTGATTACTTATTTGAATCAATGAACTTAATTTTCTCTGATTGATTAGTGGAAAACCACATCCGATGGAATTTTATATATAACTTCAACTTTAGAAACTATTAAATTCCCTTCCTTAAAACAATTCCACATCCAGTGATCCTTACATTGAAGAAAAGAGACTAGAATACATCAAATTCATAGTATTTCCTCTTCCATAACCTTTTACCTAGAATCATGAATTACTCGTGAAATTGAGAGCATTTAATATCGATATAGATGTTTCTATCTTATATTGAAAATTATTATAACTTATCATCCATCCAACAATTCTTTCATTTTAATTAGAACCTCAAAAAAATTGAAAACACTTATTCTACCTGTTTCTTTTATATTGGATTCAAAAAAATATTCTATGATAACTTTTGATATTTGGGAACTAACTGAAATATAAATAATAATCATATTTATTTTGGTTAAATTTAATACTCTAATACTTTATCATACCGATCAAAACATTTTTTCTAGACACAATGTGACTCTGAAAAACAACTTATTTTAAATGAAATCTCCAGAATAGAAAACACAAACCATGGAAATTTATTTTTAAAAATGTGGCCATGTTTTATTATTACATTGAAACATTTAATTATTTTATGATTTATTTAAAACCTTAAATTTTATTCATAGAGTCACCAAAACATAAAGATTCTGATTATTATACCCCAATTCATCCAGATTTCTACCAACTTCGCACCATTTATGATTTTTACTCACTTAGCTCTTCTTCAACAATATATTCCTCATATCAATATATCGAAAAAAATATATTACAAAAACATAACTTCTTCTAAAAAATCTCCCCCTTTAAGTTAGTTATCAATACCCATTAAAAAAATAACCCCTTAACGCAACATCCTCATACTCCCTTATTTTTTTATCTTATATACATATCTCCCCCCTATAAAATATTCTACCCCTTATTAGAAATAAAATTTATAGGGGAAACTATTGATAATTTTTCTTAATATCAAAATCATGAAAATCATTTTCATAATAATATAATTATCACAAAAATTTATTAATAAAAAACCATAAATTAAATAACTCTTAGTCTATGTGGGTGAACTTGGTGTAGAAAATAAGAGTGTATAATCATGTTTATCAATGTTCTTGATAACAAAACGTTCATGTAATACCTATTCATGAATCATTCAACATTCCCATATTTGGGTAAATATGAGAAACAATTTTTAAGAGAAAAGTAACCTGAAACCGTCTTATGGAACACATCATAATGGTTCATGTGTAAAAACAGAACTTTCACAAAAACATATTTTGTGTAACATCATTAAATCATTTTGCAAAAAATTAAGGACTCATTGGAAATTTTATTTTATTAAACATATTTATATCCTTAAAATTTGTGAAAATGATTTGTTTTGGAATGAGGAGTAACCTCAATAGATTCTCAAAAGATACATTGTAATTGAGAGTCTTATCTCAATTTTTAACATTTTATTCCTCTTCGTTTATTTTTCATTGTATAATTTTTTTACTTTTTTCATCCTCCTAAATTTATTTTACTAGATTCATTGAATCTGTAGATTATTCCAATAAGGATTTCAAATTCTATTTGACTTTAGTAACATTTTTGTTTTGGTGAGTTTGTAACAACCTTTCTATGCATTCCTTTTCTTCTACTAAAATTTTCAAAAAAAATTATAGCATGCCCATCATTCTCACATATCTTACATCTTTTTTTTAATCATAACACAATAATATTTTGCAATGTTTTTATAAACATTTCAAACATATTTATAAATATTTTTATTCACCTTTTATTCCTTTGTTTGTATGTTTCTTCTAACATTGAAGCCTTTCCAAATAGTTTTGGAAAGATAACTAAGCACTCTTTATTTACAAACACAATATTTTTATGTTTCAAAAATTTAATAAAACCCTTATTTTATTTCTTCCATTGAGAGTATTGTATCCTCATCAGGATATTACTTTTATAACATGTAAAATAGTTGTAATGATGTTTATTAGAATAATAAATTTTTTCCATATTCCCAAATCCACCACTATAAATACAATAACCAAAAAAGGAATTATGTTCATTATAACTTTCATACTGTTTATAATTGCGAACATGTTTTTCAATAAACATCTTATATTTCTCATCAGATCCTTGTTGACCAAAAAAAATTCTATCATTATATGGAATTATAAATGTGCCAACCTTTATCATTACAGAATCTTGAGTATTATTCAAGTATTTAATTTCATTCACATTGAGGAACTTTTCACGTTTATATATTTAGAGAGTTATTACACAAGTATTACATAACAACCCAAACAATACAAATAAAACAAATATACTAATTATAAATTTTTTTTAACAAAGTAATTCTCTTTAAAAGAAAATATGATTTGTTTTTTCAGGAAAAATAACCATAACATTAAAATTGACTCCCTCTTTATCTTACCCATCCTTCAATCCTTTAAAAAACATTTTAAAACCTAGGATAAGCACAAAAATCACAGTTAAGGACATAATGAAAAAACCATTAGTCCGGTGAAAAATTGAAAATCATTAAAAATACTTTTCTTAAAAAACCCAGTTTCATGAATTGAAAAATCATGAAGCTTCATTAGGACATCATTACCATATCAAAATTAGATTTACAAATACAATTGCAGTATCCTTATGATCTAATTCCATCTTTGGAGTACTCAATTCAATGGAAAACTATAATGGGGATAACTCGTCATATATTGCACTATAATGGGGATAAAAAAATTATATCTTGAGTTACAATGGGATAAAACCATAATAATAAAATTTCAAAAAACATATCATGAATTAAACATTTTGGAAATTTATTTACACACATGCGAAAAAACATCAAGATATCCAATTCCCTTTTCTTGTAAAAATGTCTTTTAAAATATAAAAATTGTTCACATAATAATGAAAATTATTAGTTTAAAGGAACTATGAAAACATATAATGAAAACATAATATCAATAAAGCTTCATGAATGTGTGAGAAAATTATAATTCTGTATAAGTTATAAAACATCCCCTTTGCCTTTTGTAAAATGTTTTTAAAAATTAACTTTAATTTGGGGGTTTTAAAGGAACGTCCCTAACCTGAGGTCCAACTAGTCACGTAAAATATTTATACTATGGATAATAAACAGAAGTTAGTTATTTAAATTATTAATATCATTTTTAGAGTTTATTATCACTTATTATCATGTTTTAAAAATTAATTAATTATAAAAGTTCATGTTGGATGTTTTGAAAATATTCATTAATTGATTCCAAAATCAACTTGGTATATTGTTAATAGATAAACTGGTAATAATTCCATCATATCCAGAATAATATTAAAGACATCATAATAAAATTTATACATCATTTTTTATTTCAAATTAAATAATTTATGCATGGTTATGAAAAATGAATGACATAATAATTATGGAGACGGTAGACCATACATAATCATGATTAACGTTTCTATTTTTCATTTCTCATTATGGAAAGAAGGTAATTATAATTTTATATTTATATAATTAATATAATATCATAAAAATCATATTAATAATTTATATATACTTATATATCTGTATCATACATGTGACGTGGTGATGAAAAATGAATCACATCGCATCGTGGAGGTTATAGTTCATGTATGCACGAATGACATTATCATTTTTATGTGCATTTAAGTTAATAAATTAATTGATATATTATTATCTAATAATGATAAATGTGTCATTAATAGAATATATAAACATTAATACCATTTTTATAACCATCCTTGAGACACGGTAATGGAAAATGAATTACATCGATTCGTGGAGGTGATAGTTCACTGGTGCACACAAACGATTAATTCATTTCCCATTTGATGGATGCATAGAGAGATTTATGTTATCATATTAACATAATAAATTATAACTATATTTATGATAATATATTTATTATTTCATCATTGTTTAAGAATATTTTATGAATGTTGAATGTGACATAAAATAGAAACACTTAATTAAAAATGACACCACTCCTTTGGACAACATCCTTTGATTAACAAAAAAACATCTAAGGATTTTTTTTGTCTAAAATAAGGAATGTAGAATGTGGGTAGGGATTAAAGGAAGGTATTTTGGAAAATATTTTCAGAACAAATAGGATTTTAGTTGTGAATAATAGAGAACAATGAGTGAGGTTTTATTGGAAATAAGAGGGGTAGTCATGGAAATCATCAAAATACATATATTAATATTCCATTCCAAATGTGTCCAAATTAATTTATTTAGAATATAGAGTCATTTTGGATCAAATAAACTTTATAAAATGAAAATTAGACATGTTTTTATTTTTTTTAATCCTAATCATTTTGTTTTAAACATTAAAAAACCATTTTAACTCTTACTAAGATATCATGTAATTTGTACTTTTAGGGTAAAAATAATTATTATAACATAATAAAAGAAAAATAAATTAGTAATTAATGACATTATAAGACTTATGAAATTTTTTGAAGAATAATATAATTTTATAAATTCTATATCATTAATATATCATTTGATATTTTAAAAAATCATTAGTGTCAATTTTGAAACTATTAAATATTTAACTTATTTAAAAAATATCATAAATACTTGATATATTAGAAAAAATTCCATTAACATATCCCTAACATGTTAAATTAAAACATAAAATTCTTATATAGAACTAATTATATCAAATTATATTTATTTGAATATTTTAAATATAATTTGTTGGATTCATTGATTAATGAAGCAATTACTACATCACCACTATGTCACAATTAAATTTAATTATTTATTACATAAAAACTATAAATAAATTAGCATGACATAGTTAATAATTTTATATTTATAATTAATATTTATATTTTTAGATATCCTAGGTTGAACCCAATATTAAAATTACATTACATGTTAAAAACAAGAGTGTGACAAATTTGTCTTCCCTTTGAATATAAGATTATAAATGTCTTTTAACACTAAATTGAATTTTAATCGGTATAAATTCTACCCAAGGATTATTTTAGTCGAAATAAAATCATAAATTCAAATTAAGTCCAGTTTTATGGTGATTATATATTATTTATAATATTATTTTTACCCTTACTCACAGGATTTACCATTAACCATTCTAATAAAAATAATTACTAAGGTTAATATTAAATTTTTCCAAAAACTTATTTTGATCCTATTATATCATATATTTTATACTTATTATAAACATTTATTTTAATTTTTCTAAATTCAAATGAGATATGTGTCTAATATTAATTTAAAATTAATCTCGTTGATGAATCGAGGAAACAAACTTCAATGTAAAAATGTTCAAATGATCATAATGTTTTTATATCCAATTTCTTTTTAAATTGATTAAAATTAAATTAATGTGATTAAATGATTAAATTTTGGTCTAATTATACTTTTAAACAATTTAAAAATACAATTTATAAAATAACTAAAATTGATGAAAATGTAGTTTTCAATTAAAATGCAGTATTTGTTCAATATTCATAAAAAATAATCTTATCAGAAAAATAAAAAAACAATCCAATGAAAATTATAATACTCTATATTCAAATAATAATTTAAAATTTTCAATTAGAAATTATAAAATTATTAAAATATGAATTTAAAATTGGATCTCTATCAAAAGGTATCAATTCTACCTTTTTTGAAAAATCATCTTTTATTTGTAATGTTAGATTTTTTTCTTATATTATGTTTATAAAATATATTATATAAGTGTGAAACATTAAATTAATTATATTTTATATATATTTCAAAAATATAATCTAGAAAGAGTTAATTATTAAATTATTGGTATTAAACACACATGTGCATGTTAAAATAGTCTTTTTAGAAATAAATAATTTTTTTATTTTTAAAAATATACATTCATTTATAATTAATTATTAAAAAAATAAGTAATTATATATATATATTTTAAACCACATTTCCACAATTCTGTTAATATTTCCCCTTACATCTATTCTAACACCTAGGTTATAATGGTAATATTTAAATAAAATTATGTAATTGTTCTCTTAAGCGTGATGTGGCATATCAAGTACATTTTCGACCATACTATTTCTGTTTAGAAACTCATGTTGTTACATTCTACCCCATTTAATAAATTTTTTCTCACAATTTGAAATCAGGATCAAATACTAGGTTTCTAATTTTTGAAATTACTTTATTGAAATACCACATCGAAAAAATGGTAAATGAAACATCCAATTTATAATAAATAAAGGGAAGTATCAAGGTTACCTCAAATAACACATATAGCGGTTCTATGTTGGAAAACATGGATATGGAAGAGAAAACTAACCATCAAGTTCTGATGAGGAGTGATAAAAACCATGGTCCGGAGAAATTTGACAGTCACAAAACGATACATATGTTATGTGTTAAAAGTTCATTTATATCTCAACAAGAATATTAAACAAAAAACATTTTTGGTTTCAAAATACTTTTCCTAAAGTTGGGGAATTCTTTTAATAATTAGACTAAAAACATAAGTAAACATATTTACTTGACAAGTCGTGTTTTATCCCTTAATAAAATTCCCCAACAGACTAATATTTTTCTCAAAATGTTGAGTATTTAAGATTAATTATTATGCCTAATGCACTAGATTCAACTTCTACAGAGTCACATAATCCGCAAAATATTATCTATCTATTTATCCTTTATTTCAACATTAACAAAAAAGTAGTGTACATTATAAGGTAATTCATCAAAATACATTAAACCTCATATAATTAAAAAGTACATTAATATCTAAAAAATATTAAAAAGTAAAACCCAAAGTTCAACATAGAACATTCAGTAAATAACTATTATTAAAATTCATAAAAATAATCCAAAATAATATTGAAACCCAATATTCTGAAAGATTTGATCACATATTCTTCCATGATTAAATTTTAATAGTTATCACCAAATAACATTTATCGTCTTAATGCCTCATACAAAATTTTTTTTTCATAATTCACATAATCTCTATGACATGCTAATTATTTCCAGAAGTAACCTGAATAACCATAAGACCAAAATAACATCATAGGTTCTTCAAAATTACAAATAAAAATTTACTTCTCAAATAAAATCCCTTAGTATTCTATTTTCCATGATGATATAGGTTTCCCAAATAGTTCACGTATTCTAAATAACATTTATCATCAAATCCAGAAATCCTTTTACAATAACAAGGATATCCATTTGATAAAACATAATCTCCCAAAATAAACTTATTCTTATTACATCAAGTTGTTTTTATAAAAATAAAAAGTCTTACTAGGTTTGGACTTCACGTAGTCCAATGGTAGGTGATGCACCCTTGTCATCCTATGGTTGTGGGTTCAATTCCCATTGCTTTTCTGGACATGGTGAGTTATAACCCATCCTATTGTTTTTCCTTTTTATAAAACAATAAATTTATAATAATATTACAAATATATGTTAATTCATAAAAAATAACCATAACATGTTTTGACCTAAAAGGTTATTTCATACTCATAATTTTGCATCTAAAATATAATATCCCTTAATTATCTAAAAAATTGAGATCATTAAAACCATAAAGGTTATTCATACCATTATAATGATGTATAAAAAAGGAAAAAAATCTTCCTAAAATATCATATTCACATAAAAACATTCGATTTACATATAACAAAACTAAAAAATTCTTCCAATGTACTCTTATCATTAAAAGAGTATTAATACTTTTACACATTTAATCATCCTTAAATATATCATAACTCCTGAATCCCTTATTAGCAGATATATTAATCATTCATTATTATACATAATCCCTTGACTTTTCTTTTTTCCATCATATTTTTTATCACTTATTTCCTAATTTAAAAAACATGTATCATATCCAATGATTAAATAATGTTAAAATTGAACCAATATAGAATCCATACCTTACATATTCTATTTGAAGTTTCCAAATCTTTAATTGTAATGGAATCAAGTATTATTAGAAAAAAAAATATATATTGTCTTGTAGATATATCTCATGGGCCTTCTCTGTAAGACATTTATTTTTATAATGACCATACCACCCACATTTAAGACATTTAATTGATAACTCAGGAAAAACTTATTTCCCTTTAATGGAGTCATCTAAAAAATTCTATTTTCAAGGTAGATTATTTATTTAAGAGCACATTTAAAATATTTAAATCATATTCCAATCCATTTAAGACATTTTACTAGGTTCTTCTTCCAACATTTTTAATATACTGGTCATTTAATATATTTACCTTTACAATTATTGTCACATGAACCTCTATAGGGATTCATTTATCTCATATAAGATGCATTATAAAACTCAATAAGGTTTATCTTGTTAATCAGTACTAATGATAATTGGTTTATAATAATCATAAGAGTTATCATTGTAGCTCTTATTTTATTTGGTTAAATATCTTGACAACCAGTGCATTTTCAATCAGGTCCATTGTTACTTTGGTCCCTGTTGAATCCAGTCATTTACACAAACTAAAAAGGGTAGTGTGACAAAATAAATCATAATATACAATCTTTTGAGGATGATAAGAACTAAAATATCCTTATTCAAGTTATATCAAACTAATTCAATTTTTCTAAAATAATAATGACTCTCCCTACAATTCAAATCAATTTTGATATATATAATATATATCTTTTGATTAAATGAAATCTCAACATCTATAGTCATTTAAATAGACGTCTGATAGCAACTATAATAACCCCGACATTAATCATTACATAAACTTGAGTTTTATCAATAATTTAATTTCTTTCACATTAATGATCTTATCTAGTTTAGAGTTTTAGAGAATTAGGCCATAACTATTACATAACACCTCAAACAATTAAAAATTGACACTTGTAATCACTATCCATTTTTTCAAATAATAAGATATTTAAAATATAAGATGTTTTATCCTTAAAAAAAATATTCAAAACATTCAACATCAATTCTTAATTTCTCATACCCATCCTTATACCCAAAGAAAAATATTTTTAAACATAGTATGAGAACAAAAAATATTAGTAAGGGACATTAATATACAAATCTATAGTCTTGTGAAAACGTGAAAACCATTAAATATATTTTAAAAAAAACTAATTTTCATGCATATAAATATAATATAGTTGCCTTAGGACATTATTATAATATCACATTGACGTTCACCCTTATAAATGGAATAACCTCATGGTCTATTTCCATCTACTAAGTATTCAATGCATTGGAGAGCTATAATGTGGCTCACCCATCATATGTTGAGCTTTAATGGGACTCAACCCAACAAATCATGATGTATAATAGGATAAAAAAATAATATACAATTGCAATGTAACATATCATGATTACAAAACTTGAAAATTTATTTACACAAATGAACAAAACACTTCAAGATATTAAAATACATTTTTCTGGTACAATTAACTTTTAAAATATAAAAACTACGCACATAATACTAGAATAATTATATTCAAAAAGAAATATGAAAACATATAATTAAAAAACCATAGTAATAAATCATCATGAATGTGGTTGAAACCTCTCATTACCTAGATGTTGAAAAACCATTCCCTTTGTCTTCTATAAAATTTTTAAAAGGAACTTTAAATAATGATTTTTAAAGGAAAGTCCCTAACCCTGGGTATAACTTGTAACCTAAAAAATTTATCTTCTTGTATAAGAAACTTAGGAAAATTATTTTCTTACTTCTTAACCTTTTTATAGTTTATTATAACTTATTGTCATGTTTTAGAAATTTCTAAATTTTGTAATTTCATGTCAGATGTTTTAATGATATTTGTTACCTAAGTCCAAAATTTACATGGTATAATGTCAATAGTTAAGTTGTAAAAAGAAATTAATCTATAAAATAATATCCATGAATTAAAACTCAAATTTATAACTCATTTATACTTTTAAATAAAACCATTTATGTATGGTTATGAAAAATGAACAATGTTATCATCATGGAAATGGTAGACCATACGTACGAATGAGTAACACTTCCATTTTTCATTAATCATTATGGAAAGAAGGTAATTATTATTTTATATTTCCAAAATTATATTAACATCCTAATATAATATTAATAATTTAAATATATTTTTTTATATCATACATTTGTTGTGGTGAAGAGATATGAATCAAATCACTTCGTAGAGGTGATTGTTCACACACACGCATGAACGATGTTGTCATTTTTATGTGCATGAATGATATGAATGTAATTGATATATTATACTATTAAAATTATAAATATATTATTAATTTAATATTTATAAATTCATTCCATTAATTTAATCATTATTGAGAGAATGTAATGGAAAAAAATTTATATCAGTTTAGGGTGGTGATATTTCCCACGTACGCACGAAAGATTAATTCCATTCCCATTTGATGGAAGTACAGATAGATTTATGTGATGATATTAACATAAAAAATATCATTATATTTAGGATAATGTAGTTATTATTTCATCATGTTGCAATAATATTTGAATAAAGTGGAATAAAAAATAGAATTGATACACTTAATTAAAAACAATACTTATCCTTCAGACGATCTCTTTTGATTGACAACTTTACACCTCTAATGAGTGTTTTATTCCTAGAATAAGGTATTTATAATTTGGATAGTAATTATATTAAGGTATTTGGGTAGAATATGGTGGTTCAAAATAGGGTTTTAAGTGATAATAATAGATAATATTGGTTTTTCTTTTATATGATAGGGGAGGGGCACTCATTGAAATCATTAAAATATTAAATTAATATAAATTAATATTAGATTCCAAATGGGACCAAAATAATGTTATTTTAATATTGGATGATTATGGGTCGAATCACCATATTATTATTAAAATTAAACATGTTTTATTTATTTTCTAATACTTTTTTCTTTGTTTTATACCTTAATTAACCCTTTCAAAACATACCATGATGTAATGTAATTTAAAATTATAGGGTAAATATAATTACCATAAGACGCCAAAAGACCAATAAATGATCCATTTATGACATTATAAGACTTATATAATTTTTTTAAGAATCTTATAGTTATATAAATTATATATCATTTAATAAAATATTTTATATTTCAAAATATCATTAGTGTCAATTTTGACACTATTAAAATTTTTACTTATTAAAAAATATCATAAAAACATGATATCTTCTTAAAAATCCATTAAAATATCTATTACATGAAAAATTCTTCCATAAAATTATTTTATGCCATTAATTATATATAATTATATTTATTTTATCATTTTTAATATCATTTATTTGATTTTCCATTTTTGAAGAGATTAATGCCTCATCATTGGGTCACCAATAAATTTATTTATTTATTCCCAAAAAATTAAAAATAAATTACCATGATGTAATTTATAATATTATATTTCTATATAATATTTATTTTATAATATATCTCCTATATAAACCCATATTTACATTACATTACTTGTTAAAAACAATTGTGTGAAAAATTTTGTCTTCTCTTTGAATAAAATATAATAAACATCTTTCTCACACCCAAGTGGATTACAAACGGTATAAATTTGACCAAATAATTATTATTGTCGAAAAAATCTCATATAATTAAATTGGGAGAAGTGTTAGGCTTATTTTATTTTATTTATAATATTAAATTTACCCTTATTCACCAGATTTACCCTTAACCATGCTAATAAAAATAATCATTAATGTTACTATTCATAATTTTAAAAAATTATTTTTATCCTGTTAGATCATAAATTTAATATCAATTACTACCTTGTAAGTTATTTTTTAAAAATTTGAATCACCAATGTGGGAAAAAATTATTGAAAATTAATCCCGTTGACGGATCGAGGAAACATGTTTTAAAGTAAAAAGATTCAAAAGGTCACGTAGTTTTTATATCCAATTTAAATTTGAAATTATTTCCAATGATCTAAATTAAATTAAATGATAAAAACATGATCTAATTATACTTTAAAACTATTAAAATATAAATTTTGTAACTATAAATAATTTTTTTAAAAAAATAATTTTCAATTAAAAGGCTATATTTTTTGTCTATTCATCAGAAAATGAATCTTCTCATAAAATTTAAAAACATTAATCCAAAGTAAATTAAGATACTCAAATTTCAATTATGAAGATTATTTGTTAAAATATAACTTATAAAATTCTCCAAAATTCTATTTAAAATGGGTTCCCCTTGAGAAGACGGCAATACTGCCTATTTTTTAAAAATACCTCTTTTGTTCATAAAATTGGATTTCTTCTTATATAATGTTTTGAAAATACATAATATGAGTGTATAAAATTAAATTAAATATATTTCCTTTAAATTTCACATATATTATCCAACAAGAGTTATTTATTACCTTATTGGTATAAAACACACTTGTGAATATTTAAATAGTCATTTTAAAAAATCATTTCCTTTTATTATAATAATGTTTTATATTAACTTAAAATTAATTGTTCACCAAATAATTAAATATATATACATGTGTAAAACATATCTTTATAATTCAGTTAATACTATTCATTCACACCATTCTAACGATTATGTTATTATAGTAACATTTGAATAACATTATTCAATTGTTTGTTAAAGAATTATGTGGCGTATCATGTTTGATATTGATCGTAGTATTTATTTTAAAAAACTAAAGATGTAACATGGATATTATTAGTTAATTCATATTTCCTTCCAACCTTATCAGAATCATAAGTAATAGGAACTTTAGTCTCAAACTAATATTTATTTGAAACTTCTGAACTTCAAACTTTGTTGAATTTGGCCACATACACAACTTTAAAAGCATTATTATTCATAGTAAAATAGTAAAACAATTATCAAACTTAAAAGGTAACATTTTTTCCCTCTCTTCTTTCCCTTACCATAACTTTCAATAAATTCAGAGATAGATTTCTTGAAATTTCTAACTCCCTACTCATCTTTAAAAAACATTTGTTGGATAAGTTATAACTTTTCTTCCATTACATTCAACATCACTTCATGATGTTCATTATGATTCTTTTTATCCTCAAGAGTCTTCTATAAATAATAAACCACTTCATGTAAATTATATTTAACTTACATATTAAATTATTGAATGTTTGTTTTACGACATTCTATTTTCAACTTATTGATTTCATTTTCAAGTCTTCAAAAATTTCTGAAACATTCTTTCAATTCTCTCTTCAGATGAAACTCAAACTCAATTTATTCTTCCTCATAAATAGTAATTACATATTTGAAAAACATTCAACATTAACTAGTACAATAAATGTTCTTTCTTGGGAGACATTAGTCATTTTTTAGTTTCTAATTCACTATAATCATCGTTTGAAAAAAATATTCTCCTTTTGGGGTTGGATAACTTATTTTTCATTCCATTAGAGTAATATTTTCTAACATGTTTCTTCGATGATATTATTTGACTTATTTATTCTTTATCACTTTATTTTTCATCACTTTCATCCTTATACCCTCTTTGAGGAAAATTAAAAAAAAAGTTCCCACCTACTCCACATCCAAAACATTTTAATGGATGTCTCCCTTTATACCTTCCTGCACCTCTTTGCACATTTTTAGAAAATAAGGATAAATACTCATCAATATTGTTACATACCACATTTTTTGATTCAGAGTAAGAAACTTCTTCTTCTTCAAAAATCATCTTATACTTCCATTTATTATAATATTTGAAGGACATTTATCGATAAAAGTTTCTTTTAACTTCCATAACATTCCACTTATTATTTTATAAGTAATGAGAGAACTATTAAGGTCAACCAAATGTAGAATTTAAGGATTTATATATTCCAAAGATGAAACATTTCCATTAAACTGATCAGGAAGAAGTCTCAAGATCTTTTCGTCAGCATTTTAGTCTTACATATTCTGACCAAGACATCTGATGGTTCTAATAATTTCAGTCACTATATTAAAGAAGTCACCAAAACCTTCATCCTCTCCCACTATAATATATTCATACCTCAGCCTCCAAATTTGTTACTTTTCTTTATTAAATTTTTTAATTCCTTCATAAAAGTTTTTCAATTTATCCTAGATACTTTTGGAAGTTTCAATTCAATTCACTATTAGAAACACACATTCATATAATGATGAGAGTAAAATCTTTTTTTCTCTTCCATATTTTTCATGTTTTTCCTTATTTGTATATGTAAGATGATAATTCTCAATATGAGGGGGGACATCTATATCATCATTTAAAACAACACACCCAAGGGATATAAGATATTGAATCATTCTATCTTTCTGGATATTATAATTCCTATCATTTAAGATCACAATACCCTACTCTTCACACAACTAATTTTTTTTATAACAACTAATATATCAAAAACCTTATAAAATAAAATAAAATGGTTAAATGCTATAATACAAATTATTAGTGCCCAGCCATGATCAATGTCTCACTGAGAGGGGAGGGGGTGAATCCCTGATATATTTTTATTTTATGTTTACTTTGTTTTAAAATAACAATTTTCATCATGTTAAAGATCAATAAATTTTATGAAAACAAAAAATTCACACATCACTACTACCAAACTGGGTTTATCTATCTCTAGGTATTTAACTGTTCTATTCAAAAATTATATTAAATACCCCTTGTGATTACTCAAAAAAAAAGATGTTAACGGGGGTCCATAACAGTATGTTTTTAGAATTGTTAAATGGGGATTTAACATCCTTAAAGAAGTGTTGTTAAAGGGTGACCTTTATCAGTGATTTTTTACAAGTGCTGAAAAATGAAGTCTATTATCACTGCCTATAAAAAATAGCTGATAAGGGGGAGGAGGGTTTATCAACACTAAGAAGCACTAATAAAGACCCCATTTATCGGTGCTTCTTTAAAAGATCAAATAAAAATATACTACAAAAAAATTATATTTCATTAAAAATAGTATATAAATATATAAATATAAATATATTGATATAAATATAATATACATTGTTTGAAATATGTTTTAGATAAGGTAAATATTAATTTACACATAAAATTTAAGATATATAATGAAAATGGGTTAAAAAAACAAAAAATATTTTTAATTAATAATTTTCTTATTATTACTTTGTAATAGTAATTTAATATCAATTAGAAGATAAATAAATGAAAAAGAAATAATACAAGATAAAAAATTCGAAAACATAACTCAAACATCAAACGGCATTATTTTTTATCTATATGAATCTTTGAGCACTAAAAAATATCATATAAAATCCTACAACAACCTCTATGTGTTAGGTGACACAAGTATAGCTCTGTCTCATTTTCCGAGGCTAAAAAATTCCCAAAAGGCCTCCAAAACTGATTTTATAGTCAGTGCACCCCAATTTTTTTAACATTTGATGGATTTTAAGCCTCGTTTAAGGGGTTGTTTGCCCTTTTTCAATAGGGAATAAATTTTTTTGGAGGGATTACATTCATATTGATATTATTGATTTTAAATTTTTATATTTTTTAGAATGTAAATTTATTTATAATAAAATATATAAACAATATAATTTTTGTTTATATTCACATGTAAAAATGTAATGTTATAAGTAAATAATTAATCATATTTACATAAACGATATATTTTTCATTATAGAAACAATATATATATATATATGAAAAAAAAGGTTATGATATATTTATAAATACATTAATATATCATAGAATATAAAATAAAACAGTATAGTGGAGTGGTAATGTCTCTGGTGTAAACCCTGAAGGTATAGGGTTCAAAAATCACTAGAGGTAGGGGCTTTTGTGGGGGGATGGGATTATCTAAAGCACTAATAAAGGGGTGGGGTGGGGGAATCACTGATAAAGGGGTGGGGGTGGAAGTGATAATAAAGGGGGGTGGGTGGGATGTGGGAAACAATTCTAGCTACCCTTTTTTAGTGGGTCTTTTATCAAAACAAAAAAGAACTACTATTGGCCCCTCCTAAATAGTGCTTAAAAAGTTATAATAATGAGGGCCTTTAGGAGTGCTAAATAAAAGTGGTTTTAAAGGACCCATTTAATAGCGCATTTATAGCGTTGTTGAAGGGGGCCTATAGTAGTGCTTGATAGAACTGATAAATGGTTTGGGATTCTAAACACACTTTGTTATCAAGACTTTTTTAGGGCTAATAATGGTCATTTCTAGCACTGTTTAAGGTTAGTTTTGTAGTAGTGTATCCACAGAAACACATGTATTTACAAGTTTCACTCCTCCAGAAGTGTATCTACGTATTCAGAAAGGTTTGGAAATAATATAATACAAAAAAATACAATATAAAACAATACTTTTCTTAGATACAACATGTAGAATATACCCATAAACTTGTGCGGAACAATGATCAGTAAAATATAACTAGTTATTCTTATAGGACAAATGATGTAATATACGTTTGTATAACAAGTATTCACTAGTTGGTTCAAAACAAGTTACTATGATTCTTTTCATATATCTGTTTAATAGCTTCAATACACAACTCTTAACATTCATACCTAACATTTAGTAATAAATTCATCATAAAAGCACTCAGTCGGATTGCTCAGTCCGATTCTTTTAGTTTTATTGCTCAGTCCGAAAGTATAACTATTATAGAATGATACTATTTTTTAACTTCTTCGGTATCAGTCTCAAAATATCAATCTGATTGCTCAGTCTGATCTAGAAATCAATGAAAATAGTAAGTTGTTCTTCCTTATCTTTTTTATAGAATTCCATTATAATTCTCAATTTGGAAACTTATTCTCTCCTTAAAAACTTTTAGCACTCTCTCTCTTCACATATAAATAGTACATGCATCAGAAAGTACAATGTACTTTCATCTATTTATAGGTGCACCAAAATTGGTTTAAGTTAGAATCTGAAATTCTATTCCCTCATAACAAAATTTTCGTAAATTTTCATTTAATATCTATTTAGGCTATATTTTTGACTTCTTCATCATTTCTTAACTCTTCTTGATTATTCTTGAGCTTTCTCAAATCTTATCAAATCTTTAGTTCACTTCAAAATTTCTTACAATTCATCAATATGACACAATTTTGTTCAGATGTTTCTTCATTATGATGAAAACATATTATAACTGAAGACTTCTCATTGTATTTCTTTGTACCAAATGAAAAAAACTACTATTAACAACATTTAAAATATTATCGCATAATCATTATAAAAAAATAAAAGGATTCATTCACTTCCTTAAGTCCACTTCACCAAAAACATCAAAACCACCTTTTATATCACTTCAATAATAACACTTCACAAAATCTCATTTTCTTCATTTATTCAGACTGATGATCCTGTATCTAATGAATTAATCATTGTCAAAATAGATATGATGGAATAGTCTATGACTTACTCTGATGTAGCTGAGTTATTGCCAGTCCAATTAATCATTAACACTTCTTGGATGATGGCCCTTGACCCAATTTTAATACATATCAATGTTATTTTTCTCTTAACCCAAATAAAGGAAACCATAATTTCTTTTGTTTTATATAAATGGTTTATTACATTATTTATTGATTTATATTCCCATTTTTAATTGGTCCCAAAAACTCTCACTTTTTCATCGATTAGAAAAATATCTTCTTTCATATCACTATGATTAAATTTCTTGCCTTTGATTGATTAGTAAAATACCATTTCTGATGGAATAGTATCAGAAAAATTGACATGAGCAACTTCAATATTCCCCGCCTTCAAAAACTTCTGTGTCTTGTGATACATACACGGATTAACTCAGATTAAAAGACATCAACTTTACAATATTTTTTCTTCTACAAACCTCTTATTATAATCATGAATTCCTCATGAATTTCAGAACATTTATGACTAGCATAGAATTATTTGAATTACATTGGAATGTATTATGACATCCCATCCTTCAAACATTTCCTTCTTTCAAATTGGACATGAAAATCAATTGGAATCAATTGTAATACCACTTTCATTCATAAGGCTTTCATAAGAAGTTTCTCAGACAACATATGCTATTTAGGAAATTACTGAAAATAAAAATCATCACCATATTTATTATAGAGACGTTCAATGCTCTGATACTTTCTTATAACAATCAAAACATTATTTTTGGACACATGGTGGGTCCTAAAAAATATCTTCCACAAAACTTATTTAGAACATAAAATTGAAATTAAGTATATTTATTATAAAAAGGGTTTCTTATTTTATGGTTACATTGTGTCAAATAATTTATTTCTTATTACTTTTCAAACATTCATTCCATTCATCTGATCACTAAAACTTATTGATTCTGATTACTATTCCCCCATTTGTGCATATTTTTACCATATTCTCAACATGAAATTCATTTTCTCATGTCACACTTTGGAAACAACATATTCCACATATTAATATATTGAAAAAATACTACCAAAATCTCAAACTAGTCCTAACATGGGGAATATGATAATAAAACATGTGTCTCCTAGCAAATATGATCTTATGGTATAATATATTTTTTGTTTGACATAACTTTTGTATAAATAATATTTATAAACTATTTTTAAAAAAATTTACCTTTCCATAATATATAAAATATGAATGACATTGAATAAGTTTGAAAGGGATATATTATTTGAAAATGATAAAAAAAACTACATCCCTAGTGATTCCTCCTCTTGTGCCCTTTGCGAGTATGATAATTATTAAAATTTTCTTCCTCATTGAATTTAATTTCACATTCTTATTCCTTATCAATTTTTTAGGGATATTAAATTGAATCACAATTGAAATCTAGTAACCCTACTACTAGGGGATAAAATCCTAGACAATCAAGTGGGGGTGCTATTGGAGATTCACAAAGCACTCATTGCACCCACTCACACCCAGGCCCACCAGAAGGCATCCGATATATAATAATTTTTCCCCATCCACTTGAGTCTCTTAGGATGTTCTACAGTATTCCTCTATAATAATGTTATTTATGCTCTGATTATTATATAATTGTAACGTCCCAGATCCGGGTGTCACTCCATGGGTGCCCCGAACCCGGTTGGTCACATGACCTCAAGCACATTTTCCCAAATGCCAGAGGCTGCCAACTAGCAGTGAGGGCCCGGGTCTGATAGTAGGGAAACTATGCCTTCATTTGTCAAAGTGTAGCGTAGTGGAATAAAAGTAGAAAACATACAATAATAGCGGAAGAAATAAATCATACATATTTAATACGATCAACTGTAGTAAAAGATAACCAACAGTTATATAGATAATTATGAAACATGCTTCTAGTTCTAAGAAAATAGCCAGAACATGTTACACAACAATACAGTACAATACCATAGAAAGTATAGTTACAATAGAACAAAACAGAATAGCTAGTAGCATCGCGAGCCTAATCTCGGTCTCATGCTCCTCTACTCCTCAGCAATAATCAAGTACCAATATAGGGACCCTTGACCTTATCCATACCTGCAGAAATGTAATATGTTTGGTTCAAATACATGACCCAAACAGGGTGTGAGAAATAAATCCCGGTAGGCACCCACTGAATGCGTGTGCCCAACTATGTGAAAATATGCAACAATAATGTGCAGTATTAAATGAAATAAACTAAGAAGTACTCAAAAGTAACTAAATTTACCAGTTTCATTAACATTTAAATAATCTTTTAGGAGTTATATTTAATAACACTCGTTGTTCCTTAAAACTAATCCCTCAGGCCTATCAGAACCTTTCCCTCAGTATAATATAACCACGCCCTCAGGCTTACCCTCAGGTAATCTGAATCTTTCCCTCAGGAATTGAACTCATGAATAATAGATATTTCCCTCAGGTGAACGAAGTGTATCCCTTCAGCACAGAAGTCACTTCCCTCAGGCATACTAAAAGTTCCCCTCAGGCGAAATAGAACGTTTCCCACAGTGTAAGCAGCACCTTGCCCTCAGGATAAACAAACAATTCCCTCAGGCTGAAAAGAACACTGCCCTCCGGAGCAACTAACCGGGCCATGACCAAAATTTAAATAACCAATTCACATATAATTTCTCTCAAGATAATTTAATAAACATTATTACAACAGCATACCCTCGTGTATCCTGACCAAACAGCTAAATAGTGGAACGCACCCCCGGGGTTGTCCTGGATCCAAGCAGTGATCCCAGAAAATATTTTATTATCACATTTAACTACCTATACAATTCTAGGTATTCAAACATCCAAGGCCTCATCCACACGACACCCCAACATGGGTTCGTTGCTCAATTGGTACACAAAAACGCACAGCAGTTGGAATTTAAACACTAAGCCACATACCTCCAATGCCCATGATCGGTAAATATGAACTACATTCCTTGAGTCATCCAAGAACGAAGAAGATATGAGGTGAAAGAAAACCATGTACAAACATAAATAACATTCCCAGGGTAAAGAATTGGTAAGAACAGCTTAAGAAGGAGGAGAGGCTTACCCGTACGATTCCAGCGATATCATCAGAGGCGGAAACAGATTCCCAGCGTGTGATCTGGAGCTCCTCGAAGGATCGGCCCTCTCTCCCGACTCCTCCTCCGGTTGTAAGACTTACCTATGAACAGGGGAGGCTATGCCCCATTTTAAGAGAAAAAAAACAGACTACACAACATGTACTATTTAATACATGGCGTGTACTTTCTATTTTTTAACTATTCTTCTAGAGGCCTCTCGCCAGCGTGGCATTGTTCATCAGTTGACATGCGTACACATCATGTATCCCATGAGTAAACAACATGTGTTGACGCTTAGCTAGATGCTTCCTCCACCACCTTACTATTTACCTGCCGACTGACTACATGGCGTGTAAATACAAACTACACGGCATGTAGTGGGTATTTACACCTTTCGTCACCGACAGGGATACACACCCTGTGTAATCATCCCACACGACCAAAGTACATGGCGTGTGGAGAAATATATGGAGTGTAGTCCAAAAAATTTGGATTTTCCCCATTTTCCTTATTTTCTCAAAAACACTTAAGGACAAGAAAAAAGAATAAACCCGTACCTCAAAACCAAGAACCAGGTTCTTACAATCTTCCCCCATTAAAGAAATTCATCCCCAAATTTCCCTTCCAAGGGTGGAGAAGATAAATACCAAAACAACTCTGGCCACTGAACACGTACGTTGGTTTCCCACTCCCAGGTTTCGTCCTGTACTCGGCCATGCTGCCATAGCACCCGTACGAGAGGAACTGACCAGCCTCAGAGAACCTTTGTGCTAATATCAACAATAAGAATCGGATGATCCTCAAAGGATTCATCTATCTAAAGCTCAACCTCATGTGGCTGAAAGACGTGAGATGGCTCTAAATGATAGCGGCACAACTGAGATACACAGAAGACGTTGTGCATGGCCCCGTACCTTTGTGGTAACTGCAAAAAATAGGCAACCAGACCGACTCTCTCTAGAATCTCAAATGGCCCCACATACCTTGGTGAAAGTTTTTCCTGCCTCTTAATCCGCATGTGTCCCAACCTTAATGAAACATGCAAGAAAACCTTATCCCTGACCGCAAACTCTAAGGGTTATCTACGGCGATCAGCATAAGATTTATGACAAGATTGTGCAGTAGTCATCTGCTTATGAATCTACTAGACCTACTCAGAAGTCTCCTGCATGAGATGTGGTCCCAGTAAAGCTTCCTCGCCTCCCTCCATCTAGGCCAAAGGTGATCGGCATGGCCTACCATATAAATCCTCTTAATGTTCCATCTCAATAGTTTCCAGAAAACTATTATTATAGGAAAACCCGACCAGGGGTATATTCTTCTCCCAAGATCCCCCAAAGTCTAGGATGCATGCATGCAACATGTCCTATAGAACCTATATCGTACACTCTGACTGACCATCGGTATGAGGGTGGTAAGTTGTGCTTAGAAGCACCTCTGTACTCAGTGTCCTCTGAAAACTCTGCCAGAAACGAGACATAAAACATGCATCCCTTTCGAAAATGATATAACGAGGAACCCCACGAAGACGTACAACCTCTCGGATGTACAGAATTCCAAGATCGTCAACACCGAAGGTCTCCTTGATCGGCAAAAAGTGAGATACATTTGTGAGTCTGTCCTCAATAACCCACATGGTATAATTGCCTCGTGGTGACCATGGAAACCCAGTCACGATGTCCATCGTGACATCGTCCCATTTCAAATCTGGAATGGGTAACTGCTGTAACAGTCCGGCTGGCCTCTGATGCTCTGCCTTCACCTGCTGACAGGTGGAACATCTCTTAAGAAAACCAGCTATCTCTATCTTCATACCCAGTCACCAATACTAATGTCTCTCAAGTCACGGTACATCTTGGTAACCCCGGGATGAACTTCCCAAGCTGAAGCATAAAACTCCTGCATCATCTCCTCACGTATATACCCTGGAACCCATACTCGTCCATGGAAACATTGTACCTCATCATCTCCTATCGTCCATCTAGGAGGAGGATCCTCCCATTCCACTGACTCCCATTGAACTAGGCCTTCTGAATAAGATAGATGTCTTATCCTCACTCTATCCAAGAGGGTAGAAGTCAGAGCTAAAGATGAAAGATAGGTTTGTCCCTGACATTCGTGCACCTCCAAATGCGTCTCAGAGAAAAAAATCAATTAGCTGCCACTCACCACTGGCCTCATGAACCACCTGTGTTTGAGTCTTCCAGCTCAGTGCATCAGCAATTGCATTACCCTTACCAGGTGTGTAGGCAATATCAAAATCAAAGGACTTACGGTATTCAACCGACCTTTGCTGCCTCAGATTCAAGTCACACTAAGTAAAGATATACTTGATACTTTTGTGGTTGGTGAAAACCACAAAATGTTATCCCAAGAGATAATGTATCCAATAGCGTAACACATAAACAACTACAGCTAACTCGAGGTCATGTGTTGGGAAATTCCTCTCATGAGGCCTCAACTGCTGAGACCCTTATGCAACAACTCGGTCACCCTGCATCAACACAGCTCCCAACCCAATACTTGATGCATCGCTGTAAACTGTACAGCTCTTTCCCTGCTCTGGGAGTATTAGGATTGGTGCTGATCTCAACCTTCCTTTCAGGTCCTGAAAGGTTGTCTCGCAAGATTCTCACCAAACGAACATCACAGCCTTCTTAGTCAAACCCATCAAAGGTGTTTCTATATGGGAGAAGTCCTTTATAGAACTCCTGTAGTAACCAGGAAGCCCCAAAAAACTCCGTATCTCAAACACGTTCTTAGGCTGCACCCAGGAAACTACTGCTCTCACCTTCTATGGGTCCACAGCAACTCCTGCCTCTGAGATGATATGAATTAGGAAGTGAATCTGGTCCATACAAAAGTAGCACTTTGAGATCTTATCATATAGCTTATTCTCTCTCAGTGTACATAGTACGATCTCAAGATGGGTGGCATGGTCGCGTCGAGTGTGAGAGTACACCAATATATCATCCACGAATACTATCACAAAAGAAGCCAGATTAGGATGGAGCACACAATTCATCAGATCCATGAAAACTGTTGGTGCATTCGTGAGTCCAAAAGGCATAACCAAGTACTTGTACAGAACATATCTTCTTTTAAAAGTTGTAAGTGGTATGTACGATGGTCTAATGCGTAGCTGATGATATCTAAATCTCAAGGAAATAATCAAGAACACTCCTGCTCCATGAAGTTGATCAAAAAGATTCTCAATCCTCAGTAAGGGATATCGATTCATGATCGTTAGTTGGTTCAACTTCCGATAATCCACACAGATTCAGAGGGTATCATCTGCCTTCTTAGAAAATAGGACAGGTGAACCCCAAGGAGAAGTATTGGGTCAGATAAAACCCTTTTCCTATAACTCCTCTAACTTCCTCTTGAGCTCCTACAACTCCGGTATAGTCATCCTATAAGGAGGAATAGACACCGGTGATTCCCCTAGCACATGCTCAAAAGAGAAATCCACCTCACGCTCTGGAGGTACACCCGAAAATTCATCTGGAATGACATCCATAAAACGATCAACCACTGGATGGAAATTCTTCTGAAAATTCCCTTAATCATCCAGATAAAAACTCACAATCTGGTTTGTCACTCCACCTCGCCCATGATGCTCTAGTCCAGCTCGACTCGCCTGAACATCCCATTAACCCTTATATAGAAACTATCCAACCTCTGGTGATGTGAAACTCACCCTATGATGATAGTAGTCTACAAAGGCTCGAAAGGGAACCAACCAGTCTATATTGAGAATGACATCATAAGTCTTCATCTCTATGATATATAGGTACCATAAAATGTGACACCCACCATCCTCTAGGTGACACTCCCTACACAGACAGAAACCAGCCGTTCTAGTTCCCAACGGAGTGTCTAGCGTCATAACAGTAGAAGAAGAAGAAACACAGAGCCCAATCCTCTCCACAACATGCACATATACAAATCTATGTGTAGTAGTCGTATCAAAAATTACAAAAGATAAGACAAAATATACTAGAATAGTACCTCAGATAGTAGAAGTTCCGGGATCCTGCTCCTGTTGGGTCTATTGCACTACATATGCTTGCCCAATTCCGTGGCCCTATGACACAGTCTGGGTACCCTAAGTTGTCCCACCCTGATACCTCTGAGATCCTGGAAGTTGGATACCACGACCATGAGCACCATCTTTGCCCGCACGCCCTGACGTGTTCCTATTTCCTGAGTGGGAAGAAGCTGTTGGTCCTACTCCCGCATGTGGAGTCTGTACAGAACCCCTCCCACTAGCCACTGGTAGAAACACCCTACAAAAGCGCTGTAGATGAACCATCATGCCACAAGCTCGACACTGCACTGGGTCACGTGGACACTACGGTCTCTTGTGCCCCTCTTTACCACATTGGTAGCACACGACCGGGCCATCTGAAGTAACCGCCTGGCGAGTACTACCACTGTGAGAGAAACTCATCTGTTTCTTCCTCTTCCCGGTAGAAATAGTACCAGAAACTGGTGCCGAACCGCCCTAGCCTACACCACTAACTTTCTGAAGGTTCCTCGCTGTGATCAGTGCATGGTTCACAATATCATGTACTGTAGGCAACCTGAAAACATTCACCACTACTCGAATGACATATAGAAGACCATCCTCAATGTGTCGAGCCCTCAACGTATCATCACCCACCAGAAATGGTGAAAAATACTGGAGCCCAGGGAAATGAGAAGAATAGTCCATCACTGACATAGCACCCTACTTCAGATTCATGAACTCTCGAGCTCTATTTGCCCTCAACGTCTCTGGGAAGAAGAAGTCATAGAATGATATCTGAAAATCTTCCCATTCCATGTCTCTGTGATTCTCAGTATGAGTGGTAACATCCCACCACCTCTTGGAAGAATCACATAGCATATAAGTCACGAGCTTGAAACTCCACCCTGGAGGCGTCTCAAGATGCCCAAAGATAGTCTACATCGACCCCATCCAAGACTCTGTAGCCAGTAGTCCACCATCCCTTGAAAACGTAGGCGGATGCTCCTGCTAGAATATACGAGTCTGTTCAGCCATATATGTGTCAGCCGGCGGTGCTCCCTAAAAGGTCTGCATGAACCACATAAATCCATCATGGAACTGTGCATCTGTACCTTTGACCGGTATAACGGCTAGCGCTGCATCTGGCTATGCTGGAGGATCCACTGGTAGCCCATGGCCCACCATCTCTGGAGTATAATAGTTTCCTCTATCCTGGAGAACAACGTGTGGTCCTCTTAGTGTCATGAATCTACCAGGTCAAATGCATAACGTAGATCAAGATTATCACAGTCTGAACACGAAGAAACCATAGGGGAATAGGAGGAAGAAGGCATTCATGATTGCACAACATTACTACAGGGCGTTTATACTGACTACACAGTGTGTACCTGACTTCTATTCCCCTGCTCAGGTCCTTCTACACGGCTAAGCCACATGGCTCCTCTTGAACAGGACTACACTGCGTGTATATAATCTACATGGCGTGTCTAGTTTAATTTTTCCAACTACCCATGTCATTTGTGACAAGGAAGACTACTCGGCTTGATATTACACAGCGTGTTACACCCGCACACGGAGTGTACACCACCCTGTTTCCCCAGCAACATGGCGAGCTCCACACAGTCTATCTCTGGTCAAAACTACATGGCATGTCCCTTAGGTACAAGTTGTGTTCAAGAAGGGGTAACAATGACCCGTGTTTTTTAGTTACACGGTCGGGTCCTCAAGTCAGAGTACACAGCATGTGCCACAGTGGACATGGAATGTATGTCTTAATGTATCTTCCATCCATGTTGTTAGTTACATGGGTGGACTCTGGGTCAACACTACACGGAGTGTACATCCCATACACGGCGTGTTTTCCCCAACCATTTCCCTTCCCAGGGTCCCCACCCACACGGTCTATGACACGGGAAGATTCTAAACGGCGTTTACTGAGGGTACACGGCGTGTATTTAGGGTACACGAAGTGTACCTAAAAAGTTTTCCTTTCTTCCCAAAAAGAAGAACACACGGCGTGTGTCCAAGGAACTACACGGTGTGTATCCTAGGTTTTCTGGATAGTAGGCATCTAAAACTTTTCCGGAACCTAGTAAATACTGAAAAATAACACCTAATTTCCAAATTCCGACCTGTGAGGGGCCATACTCCCCATGTATCAATGTTTGGAATCTTATATATGTTATAACAAGATAAAGAGTCCATGATCCACCAAATTATGGTCAATGATGGCCAATAATCCCCAAAAACAATAGTATTCCATCCATTCTATCAATAAGCTCACAAAAAAATTCCCAATCACAGAGCATGTTTTTATCAGAGTAGCTATCACAACAACATTCTTTTTCTAGCACAACAGTTATCACTATAACATGAAACTTTCTAATGCGCCTACATGGCATGGAACTATGCATGGCATGTGATTTCGAGCATGTGCCTAAATGATTCATGAGATTAAATACCCTCATCTCATCGGGTTGCAACTAAATAGAACCCATTGATAAAAGATAAACAGCATAATCACAAGTGTGTCACCCAAGGGTGAAATCAAATCAACTATAATATTTGCAAAATCAGAAAAATTGCAATTACTGAGGTAGACCAGCTTTTCCCTGTACACGAGTTAGCTACTCCCAGGCACAGTTTATTACTGACTACGTTTTCCATCATATCCCAAACTAAGGCTTCAAATAGTAAGTCAAAGAAAAAAACTCCTCTGATACCACTTTGTAACGTCCCAGATCCGGGTGCCACTCCACGGGTGCCCCGAACCCAGTTGGTCACACGACCTCAAGTGCATTTCCCCAAACTACAGAGGCTTCCGACTAGAAGTGAGGGACCAGGTTTGATAGTGGGGAAACTATGCCCTCATTTTTCAAATTTTAGAGCACCTGAATACAAGAACAAAACATACAACAAAAGCGGAAGAAATAAACAATACAAATTTAATATGAACAACTCCAATAAAAGATAACCAACAGTTATATAGATAATGATGCAATATTCTTATAGTTCTAAGAAAACAGCTAGAACATGTTACACAACAATATAGTACAATACCATAGAAAGTAGAGGTTCAACAAAACAAAATAGGACAGCAGACAGCATCATGAGCCTAAGCTCAGTGCCATGCTCCTCTACTCCTCCGCAAAAATCAAGTACCTAGAGAGGGACACTTTCCCTTATCCATACCTGCAGAAATGTAATCTTTTTGGGCCGAATACATGACCCAAATAGGGTGTGAGAAACAAATCCTAGTAGGCACCCACCAAAGGCTCGTTCCCAACTGTGTGAAAATATGCAACAACAATGTGCAGTAGTAAATTCAATAAACTAAGAAGTACTAAAAAGAAACTAACTATACTAGTTCATTTCCATTTAAATATTCTTTTAGCAGTTCAATTTAATAACATTCAATGTTCCTCAGAACTAAGCCCTCAGGGATAATCAGAGCCTTTCCCTTAGGCTAATATAACCACGCCCTCAGTCTTACCCTTAGGTCATCATAATCATGCCCTCAGGCATTCCCCTCAGGCATAATAGATATTTCCCTCAGGTGTACGAAGTGTCATCCTCAGGAATAGAAGTAAATTCCCTCAGGTGTATGAAATGATTCCCTCAGGAGAAATAGAATGTTTCCCTCAGGTTAAGCATTACCTTGCCCTCATTATAAACAAACAATGCCCTCAGGCTGAAAACAACACTGCCTTCAAGCGCATGTAACCAGGCCATGACCATCATGTAAATAATAAATTCACATACAATTCCTCTCAAGTCAATTTTATAAACATTATTACAATGGAATACCCTCGGGTATCCGGGCCAAATGGTTAAACAGAAGAACGCACCCTTGGGGTGGTCCTGGATCCAAGCAGCGATCCCAAAAAATAGTTTATTATCACATTTAACTACCTATACAATTCTATTTATTCAAACAGCCAAGGACTCAGCCACACGACACCCCAACATGGGTTCGTTACTCAATCGGTACACAAAAACGCACATCAGTTGGAATTTAAACACTAATCCACCTACCTCATATGCCCCTGATTGATGTACTTGAACTACACTCCTCGAATCGTCCAAGAACGATGAAGATCTGAGGTGAAAGAAAATCTCATTCAAATGTTAATAACATTACCTCAGGAAAGAATTGGTAAGAATGGATTAAATGTAAGGAGAGTCTTACCGGTACGATTCCGACGAGATCGTCAGAGGCAGAACAGATTCCCGTCATGCGATCTGGAGCACCTCAAAGGTTTGGCCCTCTCTCCTGAATCCTCCTTCGGTTTTAAGACTTCCCTATGATCAGGGGGGATACTGTCAATTTTAAGAAAAAAAAATAGACTACACAGTGTGTACTATTGAGTACATGGCATATACATTCCGTTTTTTAACTGTTCCTCTGGGGGCTACTCGCCAGTGTGGCACTGTTCATCCATCAACATGCGTGCACGGCGTGTATTCCATGAGTACATGGTGTGTACAGACGCTCAGCTAGAGGCTGCCTCCAACACCTTACTATTTTCCTGTTGACTAACTACACGTCGTGTAAATACAAATTACACGACATGTAGTCATTTTTTACACCTTTCGTCGTCGACAGGGCTACACATTCTGTGTACTCATCCCACACGGCCAAAGTACACGACGTGTGGAGAAGTACACGGCGTGTAGTTCCAAAATTAAGGATTTTTTCCCATTTTCCTTATTTTCTAAAAAACACACAAGTAAAAGAGAAAAGAAGAAACCCATACCTCAAAACTAAGAACCAGGTTCTTACAATAACATTCCTATATCATATGATGTATCATCATCCCTTCTATCATTGTCCTACAATGTCTATGCCACCTCCATTTCCTAGTATTATCTATCTAGGATCAAATGATCATTCTCCTTCATCTTTCACTCCACAAAATGAAGATAACCCAGAGCATGCATTAAAACTATCACATCCTTCACATGATACTGATAAAAAATATCATACAAGTCTATCAAATCTTATTGACCATACTGGATAAATTTTATGATTATAAGTGCATTAAATTAAATAAAATATATTTTTTCAATTGTAATGTGTAATAATTTTAATTTTTTCTATTTTATTATTTTTTGGGATCTTTTAATAGAAGATGTGGGTGCAACCATATATATGAATCCTGATACTATCAAACCAAAATCACAATAGATTTTAATTTATATAACCAAATGATAGGGAAAAATTATAAATAATGTATAAGTTTGATGGTGAAATTAGCTAAGTATAGAGACATTCCATTTCAACCAGTCACATAGAGGAATATGAACTATGAAATCAAAGAGAATGCATGTGATATGTTATGGGAAAGAAAATTTATAAATATGGAATCTATATTATTATTTTATTTATACAAACAAACATGTTCATCATATCTTTGATATAATTTCCTTTAGAGTCAGGTTGTGGATGAGACACAATTAGTGGAACTTGTGAAATTATAGAGATCATGTAAACGTGGGATATATGATGGTTAGTATATAAGAGTAAATACTACGTTAGAGGTTGTACTGATCTTCAATGATTATCCAGCTATACAATACCAATAAATGAATGTTTATTGGAAGAGTAATTAGTTTAAGGTACTATTAAAAATGAATGGTTTGTATTAAAAATTTAATTGTTATTATTTTTATTCATTTTGATCATGATTATTTAAAAAAAATTAAGGGTTATAGAAAGTACATGTACACATTGGGGTGCACTAAAATGTAAGATCATGACATACACCCGGTATTTTTATGCAAAATTGAGTTTTACTAGGCACTATTGTAACTAAAAAACTAATTATTTATTTAATTGATCTAAATGGATATTAATTGAATAAAATTGAATACAATAAAAACATAAATAACCAACTAAACTATCTTATTCCTAACAGATCTATACCCACTAAAACTAAATATAACCAATAATAATCAAAATAAATAAGTCTTGTATAATAAAAAATGAACGAATCATGTAAAATGAACCCCACCCTAAAATGTATTAGGCAAAAACAAACCAAACAAACCAAAAAATGTTGAACCAAACTAAATAAATATAAATAAATATAAATGGAATGAAACTGAAATGGATAAAAAAATTCCATGAAACATTTTCTAATAAAATAACACCCACTTAATCCTGATGGAACAAACTGAAATAACCCAAACCTAAATAAACTATATCAAACATATCTAACCCAAACTAGCATTCCAAAATCAAAATCAAACTGACTAAAACTATATTTATGTAAATTGATTGAAAGTAAAACAATGTAAACTATATCGATTAGAACTAAAATAATTAAAATTAGTTGAATTGAATCATCTTGAAAAGAAATAAATATAAATGAACTAAATACTACTGAGACAAAGGTTGAAAAAACTCATTGAATAGATATGAAAAATACCAAACTAGGTAAAAATCCATGAAAAATAATTAAATCAAACCATAAAAAACATTACAAATCAAACTCAATTACGATTGACATAAATGAAATCGATTAAAATAATATTTAACTGATTCTAATGGATTTGAACCCAACTAATACATACCCAAATGTACCAATGAGAAGAAAAAAAATTGTATTGAATTTAATTGAGAGTAAAAAATAAATCCAGAAATGAACTAAATTGAACTAAAATGATTTGATTTTAACCATACATAATTCACCTGGAAATAAAAGTGTGTAGTTATCCTAAAAAATATTTATCTTAACTAAACTACCAGAAAACAAGTCAAATTAATAGAAAATGAACAAAAATTAATAAATCTAAATTTAATATACAATCCAACCCAAACCAATATAAAATTTAATAAAACTAATTTCAATCTCTCTTTACCAATGTATTCAAAATTGATTGAAATTTAATTTATTTTTTTAGTTTTCAACAGTCCAATATTTGTTAAAATGATTTGATTTTATTTATAAATTTCATACAATATATTTATTTATTATTATAATAATAATTATCATTTAAAGTAATAATTGTTTAGCATGTACCTTCTTGTTCTTTATGAATTATTTTCTTCTCAAGGAGGGGAAAAGGTGTAATTTTTGTGAATAAAACAATAAAAGAAAAGATTTTAATTTTTACTATTTTCATTTCAAAATTTGATTCCTATTTCATAATAAAATTTCTTATTTATATTTTTTATAGTATTTCATTGAGGAAGTCTATGAGAAATAAGATAAAAAACATGTGAAAAATGGTCATTTGAGATAATTAGTAGCCTTCATTTAGTGACTATAAATACTTTAGCCGTACTGAGTTGTATAACCTTTATGTTAATGTAGTTGAGGCCAAAAAATTGCTCTATATGAGAATGAAAGAGTTAAAATGATCATCGATCAATTTTTGAAAGCTATGTTATTTTTATATCCATCACTTCCATTAGGGGATAATATATTCTTTGATACAAGTATGTCAAAACTCACTCTTTCTATAGCTCTAAGGGTGATGGAAATAGCGGTCTTAGCGGCGATCGAGGTGATGAGACTCCTAGTGAAAATGATGATTCTTAAGACGATGATTATAGTGAGGATGTCCATCACATGAGTGATGATTTTGATGTCCATGGTGGTGATGAGTGAGATATTGATCCCCCTATTTTTTAATTGATAGTAATGATACTATTGAATGGATTCTATGTAATGACTAAAATGTAGTGAATGGGTTGTATATCTAATTTAGAGTATTGTGAATGATTTGAAAATATATATATATAGTTATAAATTGGTAAAATGATAAATATATAATATATATGCTTCATGGAATGTGTATTGTGATTGGTTGTTTATTTAAAAAAATATATATTGATAATATGGAGTTGTTGGGTGGGTCTGTGGGGCTGGATGGGTAGAAAGACCTATTCCAAAAGTTTTATTGAATTGATGGTATATATTTTTACTAATATTTTAGAACAAATCACTAGTATGATAAATATATCACTATATTTACTAATGGATTCAATGAAATCCATTAGTATAGACCTATACTGGTGAAATAAGTCCAAATGGTATATAAAATATTTTGTAAAAACTAAACCAATGGTTCTATTGTTGATACCAATGCAATAAAACCACAAGTATAAGGTAGTTTTCTAGAAGTGACATTTAATCTAATGAACCATAATAAACGATTTTAGTTTTAATGTAAATAAATAGGTCAAATAACATAATAATAAAACGTCTATTGATAAATAAGGATTGAACAAAGATAGTTGTATACTAAAAATAAGAATCATATGTTAAAAATTACGAAGTAACAGAGTAGGTTATCTTTAGATTAATTTTTTCAAATTTATATTTCATATATTATCAAACCCATTTTGGTTTTACTAATTTATTAAAATAGTATCATGATTATGAATCTAATAAAGGTACATTTCTGGAAAACACTATGTCTTAAAAGAAATAAGGGAGAATAAATAACTGGTTTAGAATACTAGTATATGGCTGTTTTAATGAAAAATTTACATTTTATAGTTTAACCTAAGGTAGAGACGAATATATGTTAATATAAATTAAATCCTGATACATTTTGATATTTTCACTAGTGAGTTTTGTCTATTGATTACATTTCGGTACATTATAAAAGTTATACCAATTATGTGAAACACATAGGGGTTATTCTTTTTTAGTTCTACATTAAATTTTTTGAAACACATATTAAATTGTATTAATAACCATTAAAGTTGATTTTATGATAAATTTATATTTCTTTGGGATAACTCTTGGTTAAAAAAATATTGAGATATGGATAAGTCATAGGTTTATTATATTCTTGATGATGAGATAATAAATTGGTTTTTGATTTTAAGAAGTGTGAGTAAGATAATATTGATTGAATTGGAATTGGTTATTTATTTAATGAAAAAGAAATCCAGGATATTTTATGTGACATTTATCTCATTTTTTGGGATTATGAAATATATTTAATAGTGCCTGACCATATGAACTTGTGGTTAATATCATTTGATTGTCAAAGAAAATTTTAATTTCTGAAAGAATAGATGGTTTCATTATGGTTTAATTTTTTTGAGATTTAGATGGTTTTGGGAAAGGTATATTTTCAAATTATATACTATGAGTGTATTTACCTACATGACTAAATGATTGTATGAAAGATTATTTTTCTATGACTGATGATAATAAACTTAATCTAGCTTAACATATTAAGGTAGATGTCATATAAAAGGTTATTTATTGAATGATTTATATGTTAAAAATAACTTCAACCAATTTCTTCCATGTGAAATAATTAAAATTTATAGGTTGAAATTTATTTAAGGGGTTAATATTATAACACCCTAAAAATTTAATATATGACAACCTTTAAATAATTCAATATGTTTGATCACATTCTCTACATGCAACAACAAACAGAAACAAAGATATGAATTATTTTGTTAAAAATATCAATATTATGAATGATAATTAAAAACCTATTGTTTTATTAGTTGAAACAAAATATTATTAAATACTTTTTGAAAAATATTTAGATAGAAATAAATTGATACTTTTAATATGAATGAAATTTAATTAGTATGGATAAAATAACCCAGATAATAATTTTTTGTTTAAAAATATATTTTTCTAAAATTTATGTTTAATTTAAAGAAACTAAGTATATTATGGTAAAAATAATTAAATTTGTAGATAATATGAATAATATATTTCAAAAAAATTAATTGCTAATTGATAGTAAATAGGAATAAATAATATGTGAAATTTTAGAAAGCAACATTCCAATATGAACAATTTTTCACTATATTTTGGGAATTTATTTCAAAAATGAATTTTAAAATATTAAAAATTAAATTTGAAAAAATGAAAATAATTTTTGTATTATTTATAATAATGTAATATTAAGTATATTTTTTTATTTTATAAAAAAAATTTCTTAGGTGAATAGTGAAAAAAACGTGTTTTCAAATATCATTGTTTTATTACTTTATTTTTATACAATTATAAAATGTCAATTCATGAATCATTTTTTAATGAACAATTATGTATTTTATAAGTGAATTTATAAATTTATTTTTTCACTTTATAAAGACATATTTTTTGAACATAAATAATGTAACATCCTGGATTTTCTGAGGTATAAATTCGTTAATTTTTTTTGAATACTCATTATGTTTCTATTTTTTATTAAGATATGATAACCATTCCTATAGTCTAGTCAATTTTATTTTGTAAGGAAAGGTAACACGTGGGTTAGAGGATCATTGTAAGAAAAGTACATGAAGTGAATTAAATTCAAAATGTGTATTCAATGTACATAATGTGAATTATGATTTCCATACCCTATAGATTTTTACAGGGCATGAAATCAATACACTCAATGAATTGAATACACAAAATTAACTCAATACTCACAATGTTTAATGGTCAGGGTAGACCCAGTTCATGACATGTATTGGTTTTTCCCATAAAGAGAAAAACCCACGCATTACGTAATGTGTAATCATATACATATCTATGTAAATGTAGAGATTATTTTAAAGGTGGTATAACCCCCTATTTTTTATATGAGATCCTTTATTTTCTCTTACACAATAGGCAAAATTAACAAAACTCCTCCTCCATGCCTAATCTTGGGTCATTTAGTTTTTCTCTATCCAAGCCTGGTTTTCTTCTTTGCGAGCCATGTTGGATTCACAACTATAAATTCCACATTTATTTTCCTTATCATTATTGTTTATATCACTATATTATATTATATTTTTGTGTGATATAATATTCCATTTTTAAGAAATTTTTTGATTCATTCATTTTCCTTTGATCTGGACCAAAATAATGGCCAATACTAAACATGGAGAGTCATACAGGCATAAGGTATGTGGTCTTGTTCCTATCCCTAAAAGTATCATTATATTTTATCATGAGATATTGTGACTTGCACTAGAAGTCCCTAAAAAAACCTCACTGATGATTAATAAATTAAATTAAGTGATAATACGTGCTGAATATAGTTCTATTAATTCATTATTTAAAGTCGTAGGATAACTTCCCGGATGTAAACCACAAGAGGGGCGTTCCATAACTAATGGCATATGATCTTTAAGCCTTGAGTTATTTTAATCCACCATTGAAGGTGTGCATTTTTTCTTATAACCATTATAATAATTATATTATATGGTATGAGTGTCAAGATATTTAAACACTTAACTTTTCATTAAGAATATTATGATACAAGGGAAAAACTTAAGGATGACTTGAAAGGCACATCAAGATTTCTAATTAGAATTGAAAATAAATCTTAATTCACAAGGATATTCACATGGAATATTTTTAGTATTATTTGGATGGGCTCAATGAGGTGGATCAATTAACTACCCATAAGAGATTCAATTTCCCCAGGGGAGTATCCTTTGACGGCCTTTGTGGGAAATATGGCTACACCATCCCATGAGTGAATTGTGGTCCCCTATTTTTTATACATGGGATGAGCATAGAGGGTTATTCTATAAACATTGTTGAGAGTGATAAATGGGATTTATCATACAAAACACCTTGGATATACTCTTATGGTGATGGATATTTGGGGTTCTCTAGGTGCAATGCTTGGTTTCATCTTTATAGATCACCTTGTACGAGCCTAGGATTCAATTTATATTTAATAATAATTATACAAATATATTATACACGGGGATTAATCTTCTAAGCCCTATAACAAGATTGGGTTAGGTCCATTCATGATACATGAATTTTTGATGTCTCAATTATAACCCTATACTATATCTTTACATGTTGGCCTTGGTTTATATACATCCTTCTTAGGTCGAATAAAGTATTTGTTAGTTGGGTATCCCTTAAAAACTAAATATTATTGCATTTATTTATTTATTTCCATATTACATTTAATATTATAATCACACTGTTCATTTTTTTTCACATACTGTATTATTATAGAGACCATTGGCGGTGGCCTACTGACTATATATCACACCCTATTCAGGCTGCCTATAGTACCCGAACAGACTTCATAATTTTAGGGGTAGACAACGGAATGTTCCTAACATCTGATATTGGGTTTTCAGTACTGGAATGGAGTATGAAAGAAGAGGAAAAATCCTATTATCATGATGAGAGTCGTGGAGTATTTTTATACTTCTGTATTTTTGTTTAACATATTGTATACTAATGTTCCCCTATATCCCATGTATATTGTTTTTGTATAGCATCATGGAATGTTTATATTTTTTGGAATCTGATATTGATTTAGATTATTTTTTTTATTTATCTGGATGATTTATTATTCCAATTATAATTATTTATTACTGCTTCATCGATTTCAATTTTTAATTTTACTACGTGGCTTACTAGTTTCTTTATGGTATAGCCACCCCATTGTATCAAAATATACCCTCATTTCAATTCAAAAGCCCCTGGCAGACATGGAATAATGCTTCAATCCATATAGCCAACATGATCACGGAACCACTTAGTGGCTTCCTAGATGGGATGCTACCAAGTGGTATTAGATGATCATTTTCCTTTTATCTTACTATATGGGTATTGGATAATATACTAATAATGTGTCAAAAATTGATAAAACAAATTTTTATGGTAGTAGAAAACCCACGTACAAGAGAAATTTGAAAATTACAAGGGATGGTTTATTTCTATTTTGGTTTATGCCTGTTACAGTGGTATTAATTTCACTATTGTGTAACGAACATGTTTTGTGTGGTTATTATTTGTAATATTATAATTATGAATTTTCTTTTATCATTAGACTGGTATTAAAAGTAGTTATCATCTCATGCATCATTATAGGAACTTGAGGACTCATATATCATGTATTATGTCATTCCATATAGTCATATCTAGTTTATTTCATTAACAATATTGCATGTCATTTTTGTCGGTGTCAGGATTATTATATATGGAAATGTGTTAATGTTTTTCGTAGGGAAAACATAATTGAATTAATTAATGATTCTAAATAAATATAAATGGATTTTACCATATATATTGATGATGATACATTAATTAACCTATTTTTTCATGTTTGATCAATGGAACATGATCTTACAATGATTCATTGTTTTATTTCACCCTTATACCAATGTATTAAATTGATTTTTTATTGAAAATTACCACTACAATAACAAGATTTAGTTCATGTTTGATTCTATAATTAAATTATTATCACAATAAAAGAGGTATATTTAAATTTTTTATGATTTTGTTCTAGGTGGAGGTGATTTGGAAGGCCCAAGATGAAGTTGATGAAAAATGCTCCAAATTGTTTAAGAATCTAAGAACATCTATGGACTCAACTGCATGCTTCTACTGATCCGTGAGTCAAATTGAGCTAGAATTTTTCTTTCATTTCCAAAATTGTATTTTATACATTTCATCTAAAGTAATTCAAGCCAAATTGGGCTTCTATGGCACCCATACTAATAGATCTGTCGACGGAATCAAATCTTTATAATGTCGAAAGAGGTGTTCTGTATTACATAAATATTTAGAGATTTGTTTGTCCAAATGGTGCCCAATTTTCTATGGAGATAAAACTTTTTAGTATTCTCAAATACAATATAATACTTATTTTAGGATAAAAGAAATTGGACAAATGGTTTTTCCCAATCTGTGTGCCCAAAACCACCTTCCATATGCCTATAGAATTATACCCTAGGCACCTCATTTACATGTTCGACCAGGAAGAAAGGTTCTTTCATTTTGGAGTCCAAAATGTTCACTATAATTATTCTAAGATGTTATGGATTCTACGGTAAGTGCTAATTCATCATATTATTCTTCCTCCCCATCTATGGATTTCTAAACTCCTAGTGAACACCTGGAGAAGAATGTGATGTAATCCTAAGCTCCATGTTTTTATTACTTTGACTGATATTTTTAATAATAGGTTTTTTTGTTCTTTATATTCATTTGATATTTTTATTTTATTGATTTAAGTACTGGTATGTCATTCTCAAACTCAAATGATCATATTTGGGGGTACCCTTTCATGTGATATTCCACACACTGTTCACAAGTTCTTCTTCCCTCTTTTAGTTGTGGCTTTTATGTGGTTCATATCGGTCAATTGAACTATCATAAATACTATTAAAGCCATGTAAATTTATATCCCGATATCATAGAGAAATTACATAAAATCTGGATAGTGGATCGAGTTCTTCATGAGTTTCCTTTGTGAGTTTCAGTTATAAAGTCGAACACACATCACTCAATCATTGGTGGTATTTAGTGAATCATTATGTGTTTCGGAATGAACCATAGGAGGTATCGTAGCATAAACTCAACAAAAAAAATTTAGTTCATGGTGTTAAAAACCATGAATTAAAATATATGAAACATATATATTTAAGCGATAATGGATGAACATCATGAGATTTTTCCAATTTGATCACGCTAAATTTATTATTTTAATTTCGGTTTTTTTATCACATTCCATTTTTTTGGATTATTAAATCATCAAAGCCCCATGTTTTCAAAATCTTCATTCCCCATTTATTTTCTTTAAAAAAATCATTTTTAAATTAATGATCTAAGGCTCTATCAAGAGAAGACCTAGGGTCCTGCAATACTGTAGAAATTGTAGTAAAATATAACCAAATAATTTGAAATTCATGATAACATGATCAAATTTTGGAACCATTCACGGGGATCCAAGATCATTTTGTTATTTATTTACTTTTATTTATTTTATTTTTTTACTTATAACCTCTTTCTATATCCCCCCATTTTATCTTTTTGTTTCGTTTTTTATTTTTGTTCATTTTTGTGTGTTCTACCGCCCTCCCTCCCTTTGTATTTATTATTCTTATTTTCTCTCTCCATCACACTAATTGTGTATTATAAAATTATATTTTCTTTTCACCTCTCACTTTTTTTATGTGATTTTGATTCATCCATACTTCATCATAAAAAAATTAAAGAAATAAAATTCAGAACATATTTTCATGACTATATCAAAAAAGGAAAAATTGCATGACTTTGACTCAGAAATAGAAAATACACCTCACTCGAAAATTAGGCCATTTAGAGTAGTAAAATCATGTAAAATTGAGGAACCCATTTTTTTACCTCATGTGGTTCCGAACCAATAAAAAATTTAACAAAATCAAACCCTAGAAATCATGGATGAAAATAATAGAGCATTAGAAGAACTGACCAACATAGATGTAGAGTACCGACTTTTGTACCTCCAACATCATGAGGAAGCATCCAACATTGACCTGATATCATTACTCATCCACATCCTTCCAAAATTCCATTTTTTTCCCATTAATGACCCTCACAAACACCTTAACGAGTTTCCAATTGTGCGCTCCACCATGAAACCCCAAAATGTGCCTGGGGACCTAATTTTGTTTAGGGTCATCCCATTCTCCCTTGACGGTGTATCCAAAGACATTCTATACTATCTGTCTACAAATATTGAGGCCTAGTATGAACATAAAAGACACTTTTTAGTTTATTACTTCCCTACCTTTTAAAATGAATCAATTAGAAATGAAATCTTTTGCATTAGGCAATCATAAGGAGATACCATTCATGAATACTAGGAGTGGTTAAAATGACTTTTCTCAAGATTCCCCCACCACTAGATTTGTGAAAAAATATTAATCCAACAATTCTATATGGGACTTATCCCCATGGATCATAGAATAATTGATGTTGTAGCTAGTGGTTCCCTAGATGATATAAATCCTTCCACCACTTGTGAATTAATAACCAACATGGATCTAAATGAAAAACAATTTGGTACATGATCTATTGCACCCACCTGAGGAGTTCATGAAGTAATTTATTCATACCTTAAACAAAATCAAGATAATTAAACATGATGAGATTCATACCCATATAAGGCAATTAGATCAAGTAAAATGTAACTCACACTATCCTCATGTTCTCTTACATTGTGGTATTTGTTATGATAACTCTCATTTTTCTGACCAATGCCAGCAACATTATTATTTTTATGGGTCATGTGCTGTAGTATTCCTAGGGAATCCTTTTCATCCAGAACCACCCTTTATGAAAGAACCATTCAAGTCCAATCCAATATCTTGGTGGAATACACAATTAAAATACTATTACAGAGGAAACCCAAGCTTTCCTAAATAGAACCAGTATCAACAAGGCCAAGGTATGAAACCTTATTATCCTCAAACATATCAATACAACCCTCCTCCACCAAAATCTGAACAAATTCACAAGGACATGGTTAAGAAAATGATATCCCAGAACCTTCAGTTCTAATAGACCACATGATCTAAAATTCAAGACCTATGAATTCAAGTGATACAATAGGAAAACACCATCGGTGAGATAAAGATGCACGTTTTTGGGAAACTACCACCACCACCCATTGCTAATCTGAAGGAAAAACATAATCTATGTAAAATTAAACTTCCTATAGGTAAAAAGTTTTTACCTTAAAATAATTATACACAACCTCTAGGTCCCATAACTGAAAACTCTATTTATCTACCCTCAAAAGATTCATGTAAGGAAAACAAGAAAAAATGGTAAATAGTTTATCATTGATAATTACCCATAACAATCCATTCATCTTCCTTTACCCCAAATATTCTCTAAATCTATGAAATTTTTTGATAATGAGATTGATATGAAAATAATGGATAGTTTTAAAAAGGAACATGTTAGCATTAATTTATTGGATGCAGTTAAAAAATACCTCACTATGAAAAAATTATTAAAGTACTTTTCACCCATAGATGAAGACAGAAGGGGAATGAATGAGACAACATGGGATGGAATGTATCAACCATGATTTACCCAGAAATGATAACCAAGTTCAATGATCTGAGAAATTTCATGATACCTTTCACTATAGGGGATACATTATTTTCTGGTGTTTTGCGATATTTAGGTTCTTCAATTAATGTAATAGATTACACTATGAACACATGTCTACAAGTATGAGAGATTCAACCATAAAGAATCATAGTGAAACATTCCAACCATATCACAACACACCCATTAAGAGTGGTCAAGGATGTCCCCATAAAAGTGAAGAAACACATATTCCCTATTGACTTCTACACTCTTGAGATGAAGGATACCCAAACCTAATGACATGATCCTCTAGTACATGGTAGGCCATTCCTTAAAACTTTAAAGATGATCATTAATGATCTTAATGTTATTATTTCCATGGATTTTAGTAGAGAATAGGTAAATTTTAATATCCTTGAAGCTATGAAACACCCCATTGAAGAGCACTCTACTCTTTATGTCTATTGAGTAAATGTGGTCTCTAATGAAATGCACACACAAAATTCACTCCTCAACCCATACTGTGATTTATTTTGATCTTATTCACCCATGGATTATTTTAGTTTTGATTCATGTTTTGATTGTTTTGTGGGTTCTGAAAAGTGTAAATTTTCTAATTTAATTGATGAGTGTGTTCATATTGTGGTACCCATGACCATCGATTATTTTATAAATCTCATTTCCATAAATTAATTATCCTTAGAGAATAAACGTGAACATGTAGATAGTTTCATGGAAATCACATCTCATAAATCCCCTCCCTCAATTAATAAACCACAGGTGTTAGAATTAAAACATCTTCCATTTAAGTTAAAATACATCAATCATGAGGGTATTGACCAATTTCCCCTAATTATTGTGAATAACCTCTCCCTTATCCCGATTTTTGCAAAATAAATCAAAATATGGTTTTGATAAAAATTGGGATGATGCATTAAATTACCTAAGAATGAATCTCACATCACATACCATCATCAAACCACCAATGAGGGATCTCCCTTTTGGGATTATGTGTGACTCCCCAAACATTGTTGTTGGGGAATTTTTATCACAAAGGGTGGACAGGGCACCTCATGTCATTTTGTATGCCTCACGTACCCTTGAACCATCCTAAAAAACAAAACAACTACTAAAAAATAACTTCTTTATATTATTTTTAACATGGAAAAATTATTTTTATATCTTATTGGGTCAAAAATCATTCTCTTTTCTGATCATGATTCCCTTCATTTCCTCCTAATGAAACCTAAATAAAATCCCAACATCATTCAGTGGATGTTCCTCCTCCAAGAGTTTGTCCTTGAGATTAGACATAAAGGAGGAGTTTAAAATGTGTTAGTTGACCACATTAGTGGGATTTCCACACAACTAGACCACCAATATGACTCATACCTCACCATTGGATAATTAATTCCTCATGATAACATTTGTGATGTTGAGAAACATACCACCTAGTATGTAGACATTTTGAATTTTCTAGAAACATCTAGGGTACCCACTAATTAAATCACTACACAATCCCATAGACTTAAGAATGATTCATGCTGGTAAATTTGGGATGGCCATTACATGTGGAGAATTTTTAATGACTAAGTTGTTCGTTTGGGAGTCCCTAACAATGAGTTCACCTCTGTTTTGACCTTATGCCAAACTTTGCATTGTGAGGGCCACTTTGGATCTCAATGTACATATCGAATGAACTTTGACTCAGAACATTATTGGAAAGCATTGTATATATATTCACATTAGTTTTATAAGTAAATTACTCAAAGTAAATTCATGGGGAATATCTCCAAGTGGAATAAAAAGCCTTCATATCCCTTGTTATTTTGTGAGAACTTCGATGCATGGGGCACTGAATTCATGGGGCCTTATAAAAATTAATTTGGCTTTGTTACATATTTTTATTTGTGGAATATGTCTTTATATGGGTAGATACAAGGGCCACTATGATCATTGAATCTCGAGGTGTTGCTGATTTTGTGAGGTTAGATATTTTTAGTAGGTTTGGTTTGTCTGGATTAATCATTAGTGATTAGGGATCACATTTTTTCAATATAACATGAAAAAAATACTCTGTATGTATGTATTTGTTCATAAATACTCCACTAAATATAACCCCTAAACTAATATGAAATCATAAATCTAAAATCAGCATGATAAGTGAATCTTAGAATAAACAGTAAACTCTAAAAGGAATGATTGATGTTTTCACTTAGATGATTCACTTTGGGCATACCATACAACTTTTAAAAACATGATCAGAATTTCCCTATACAGGATTGTGTTCAGAAAGGATTGTAACCTCTTAGTAGAGGTAGGGAACCATTCATATTAGGATGTTATGAAATGTAATATAAATCTTCCAGATGAAGGGGAACATACGAAGTTGCCTATTCACGAGATGGATGAAATTTAATGTGATGCATATGAGAACCCCTGAATCTATAATGAGAAGAAAAAGGCTATCCATTATTTGATGATTCATAAAAAAGTTTTATATTGGTAAAAAGTTACTCATGTTCAATTCTATGCTAAATCTCTACATAGGTAATTTTTATTTCTAATGGCTCGGTCCTTATACTTTTATTGATGTTTACTCTATTGGTTTAGTACATGTTTTGCATGAGAAGAGTGGGAAAATGTTTAATATCAATGGGAAGATGATAAAAAACATATAAGGATTTTTCAATGCATCTCATGGAGAAAATCCATCTAATGGATTCCACACATGACAACACTTTGTAAGATATCCCTTCTCCCAACTGTTATTTACTTGTAAATTTATTTTAAATACTTTCATTGAGGAAAATATTATTTTTAGGTGTGGGAGAAGGGTTTCATGTCATATTTGGGAAAAAAATGTGTTTTCGTTTTTTATTTCATTTACTTTATTTTATGTGTTTAGATAAAAATTTATCATAAAAAGAATATCCAAATTAATGTTTCATGATTGAGTTTATTATGTAGAAGATTACATTATTTTGTGAAATTTTTTTCCCAAATTAATGTTGTTATGGATTCCTTTTATATAATTTGTATTTTCAAATAATTATTAGGTGTTTAATGAGTTTTTAATCCCATGCCTCATTATCACCAAGAGATATTTTAATCCTTTACCCAAGAGACATTCTAAGTCCTTTACTTTATATTCTTCCTTTAAATAACATTCATGAGATTCTCGGGTCATGAAGAGCAACTAGAAAATTATTTGATTCTATTTGAAGACAAATTATTTCAGTATTCTATATTCATGATATGGGTAATTTTTCATTGGAAATCCCATTCTAAAATTAACTTATATTTTTGGAAACCTTTACATTTTAGCCTTCTTAAGACTTAGAGACCTTGAAATTTCTTTTAGGTTTCCACATTATAAGCTAATTTATCCCTACCTATCTATATCATTTGTATAGTCTTTTTTTATTTTCATAAAGTGTTGGGGAGAGGGTATTTCCATGGGATTTCTTGGGATAGAATCATTGTTATGTGTAGATATTAAGGGTTCTTCCATTTTTCTTAGGCAGTAGGTTCACAAGACATATTTAATCATTATTTTACACATATTTATCTTTTTTTCTCATAAAAACTATATATAAAAATTTTAGTTTTATAAATAAAATATAGAACAAATGAATGAAATGGAGAAATGTTTATGTTTAATAATTATTACTCACTACATGTTTGTGTCCCACTAAAATTGTGAATAGGGATAGTGAGTTGGAGGTGATACGCTTTATGATGGATTGAGTCTACATAATCATTATGAAAACATTTTGAATTTTGACATGTTTTGTTTGTTAGATATTAAGCACTCCTCTTATGCCTCGTATTTTCAATATTAAATCCTACCAACATTTGTTCCTTAGAAAACCCTATTGGAAGTACTCTTTATTAAAACATCAGTTTTTTCTAGTAGAGAACGTAAAATCATAGAAAAAATATGATAAGATCACATGAACTATGGGAAAAGATCATAAATCCACTTTAATAAGTTCCTTGAGTGAAAAGATAAAATTTCTTGGTGCGGTACGTTGTGACTTATTTCATGGGTGAACCAATGAGGTTGAACACATTTGAATGTCAAAAATAGAATCATGATATGAAAGTTGATTCCATAAATGAGATATGATGACTTCCATTTCCAATAAATCATGGATGTTTTCACAACTTTTATTTAGGAATGAAAATGGATTCGAATATGATATTTTTCCCAGGAGTGAAAATTTTTATGTGTGGGGGTGTTATCATACAACAATTCAATGTTTTATTTCACCCTTATACTAATGTATTAAACTGATTTTGTATTGAACATTCCTAGTATAATAACAAGTTTTACTTCATTTTTCGTTCTATAATTTTATTATTAACACCATTAAAAAATATATTTCACTTGTTTTGATGTATTCATATAGGTGGAGGTGATTTGGAAGACCAAATAAAAAGGTGATGAAAAATAGACCAGATTGTGTTGGAATCCAAGAACATCTATCGACTAAAATGAATTATTCTCTATATCCATGTGTCAAATAGGGAAGAAATTTTTTGGGATTGCCCAGAAATTAATGGGATATATATCATCATAAGAATCCAAGACCAATTAGCCTTTTAAGGATCTCGTCCAAACCGATCTACCATGGGAATCAAATCAACACAAAGTCAAAATTGGAGTTATGTATTATGTCAATATCATAAGAGTTATTATCCAAATAGTACCAAATTTTTGGTGGATTTATTCAATATGTTGGTATACAACTTTTTAGTGTTCTATAAAGTGAGATAAGTCTTTATGGAGGTCAAAACAAATTGGGCCAACTATTTTAACACAATCTGTGTGACCAAAACATGCTTCCACATTTCCTATAAAATGATACATAATGAACCTCATTTTAATGTTCTACTAAGAGGAATTTTTTTTGCATTTTGGAGTCCCAAATGTGTTATATCATCATTCATATATGTTTTGGATGCTATGGGATGTGCTACTTCCACATATTCTTCTTCCTCCCCTTTGATGGATTTGTAAACTCCTTGTAATCACCTAAGGAGGAACTTGATGCAATCCTGAGCTTCATATTTTTATTACATTGAATGATGTTTTTAATTCCATGTTTTGTGGTTTTTTCTTCATCCACCATTCCTATTTATTTATTTTATTTACTGTTATGTCATTCTTAACCTCATATAATCATATTTGGGGGTACCAATACATGTGATGTTTCAAACACCATTCACCAATTCTTCTTCATACTTTTTATTGTTGTTTTTGTGTGGTTCATAATGTTATATTAAACTATCATAAATACTATCAAATCCATGTACATTTAATTCATTGTGTCACAAAGAAATAACATACAAACTTGGATAGCGCAATGAGTTATTTGTGGGTTTACTTGTTGAGTTTCAGTTATTTAGTCGAACACAAATCACTCAATCATCGACAAGATATGGTGAATCATTAACAATTTCTGACTGAACCCTTGGAGTTATAATTTTATAAAATCAGTAAAATTATTTTTCTAGGTGTTACAAACTAGCGATTAAAATAACAGAACCCAATATTTTTATGTGATTAAGTATGAACATCAAGTTATTTCCCTGAGTTGATCACACTTAATTAATTTTGTTAATTTCATTTTTGATTTATCTCTTTCTATTTTCTAGGATTATTAAAATTTCAAAACACCATGTTTTCCAAAACCCCATCCCCCTTTTAATTTATTAATAATGAATTCTTTTTAAATTATTATCTAATACTCTATCAACAAACAACCTATGATTCCTACTACACTACAAAAATTCTAGTAAAATCTAAACAACTAATTTGATTTTCTCAACAACGCAATTAGAACACTGGTTCTATGGGTTGAATGGTCAGATGTTCTAACTACATGAATTGAAATTATAATTTATAAATCATGTACTTATAATGATTGGGAATGGAAATTCATCCAACCAAATCATTACATATGGACTATTACATGCTATTACCAGGTATAAATTTAGGTCATAGTTACCTGACATACTAATTATAATTTTTAAAGTGTGTAAAAATTTATAAATTGGGAATGGTTACACTTCTAACTGGACTATGATAAATATATGCATATAAATGAGAACAAATTTAAATTATTTTTTTAAAATAAATTAAATGTTTACTGTTAAATGGGGATTCCAATTTAAAATGTATGGGTGTTTTACTCTATACCTTATAATTTACACTCTATCTACTGGGACCTCTACAATGTTATGTGATACCCTGACGCTGAACCTGCCTTAGTAGAGGGTAATATGCAATGTATCATATGGTTAATTTTGACCATTATTATCACCTAGACATAGATTTTGGAGTAGGAAGAGAGGTGTGACTCGACTATAGAAAGGTTGTATACCTTTCAATTATTATTTCCTTAATTTTATTATTATTAATAATTATTTGAGGATTGCATTTAAAAATTGTAGATATATACCATTAAAATGGCCTTTAGTCTTGTACTAAGAGGGTGGAAATGACCTTGCATAATAGGTAGTGGGCCCTGAGCCACTAGTATTACATCATGCAGTTCCACTAGAGGCATGTCATGTTATTCTTCCATTAGGTGTTGATGCTCAGTTTTGGAGAGAGATTCTTGTGCTTCATCCATTATGTATTGGTAGATCTATGACCTAACTCTACATTGGAAGGGTTGACATGATAATTTCTATAGAAGCATCATAACACCTTATTAGGTATTTACAGAACTCATATTATAGTATATTAGATAGAGGTCATGTTATCTATCATCAAGCATTTATACAAGCCTTTATAGGGGAGGTTCAATATTGTGACCTATATGCTCAGTGAATCTAATAATAATTGGTTGGTTTTCATCACTCAGGATAACCATCATATGGGGTTGGTATAGGCGGAATTCTAGACATCATTCAATGAATAATTAATTCCCCATATACTGAGATAAGACCATTCTACTGATTTTAAGAATCTAAAATATGGTGATATTTATTTGATGGATTATTCAACTCATTTCACAGAGATTCATCATTTTGCAATAACACAAGTTGGTGACGAGGTGATGACTGTGAGATGGTTTGTGGATGTTTTTACGTATTCTATGTGATCAAAGGTGATGGTCTTTTGTTTGACCATTACTTTATAAATAGTATACAAGGCCCTCATCACTATGTGGAACTTGATGGAAGAAAATAGACTAATATAGGGTGGTTCATTTTATAGGCAGGGAGACTGTTCGTCTAGCTGAAGGAAACATCATTTTGATGTTTAGCATAGGGCATGCCAATTAAAATACATGAAATGATATTTTTGTTGTTTGTATCCAATGTGGTTGGAAAAGACATAAAATCCATAGCTTAAGAGAAATCTAATTGAGTGGAAATATTATTATTGAATGAGTCAACATTATCATTTCTACCATATTTCCCTTCCATCACCTAGCGGGATGGGATATGTACTAAAACTGAATTTGGGTTCATGATCAGTTGATCCATTAATGGGAATAATCTAGAGTACTACTGACTGATCAAGTTGAGGATTTGGCTATGGATGAGGTGTTCAGACTCTAGAACATCAGTTCCCATAGTGTATACCTTCTTAGGGAAGCCAGGTTGTTTTTCAGTGCCACATATCTAACCAAATCTATTCAATGAAACCTACTCCTAAAGAAAAGAGTCTGAAACCTTCTAAAATATTAGGCACTACTATAGTATAATCTACTCTAATATCGTATTTATTTTATATGATCAATTTATGATCCTTTTCATCAATGGTATTTTTTTAGTGCCTTTTTCACACTCGGTTTTTCATGTCGTTGTTCTGATCTAGTTCATTCGAAATCCGGATCCTTTTCATGGGTGTTGTGTGGGATTAATGTTGATTTTTAATTATCATCTATGTATTATAACCCTAATATTGGTTTCCCAATGTTTTTTAAGTGTTTTTTGATAAGGGGTGGTTACTTTATGATTTGGGCCAACTGTGGGCCCATTTCTAAATATAAAAACCAAATTTGTTTCTTTTATAAATCTTTTATTTTTCCACTTTTTTCACACATTTCACTTCCTACTTGTCCTCCAATGACATATTAAAAATAATATAAACTTTTTTACCCCTTTGAAATTCATAATCATGGGGAATTTGGGTTATTTATTTAGGTATTGGTCCAGCCTGAGGGACCATTTTCAGTTTGAAAACAATAATTTCTTTCTTTTAAATATTACTCATTTTATTTATAATTTTTGGTGATTACACCTCCAACAAGAGGTCAATAACCCTAGTCTCACTCCCATATTACATTTAATCTATTTAGAGCTCATCTTGTCACGGATTAGGGAAAATATTATCAATGTTTCTCAAATAGTCCATATTTTCCAAAGGTATTTTGTCTCATTCATAAATAATTTATTTAATTATATATTATCCACAAATCATCTTCCTAAGGTTCTTCAAGACCTTAAGATCCACTCCAAGGAGTTTAAATCCATTACCTCTCCTATATGGGTGCATATCTAAGGGGATACGAAGAGTTTTCTAGTTTCCATGGTGAGATTCATTCTCATTTCTCCTCCCTCTTCATCCTCATTTCATTATTTATTGGTTTTATATTGTTAAGAATTAATTATAGACCTATGGTTATATTATATCATGATTTTTTAGGGGGGTTTGGTTGTTTAGGGATGGTCATAACAGGTTTAGGGTTTATAAACCCTCGGATGGTGATATTGGGTGTGCATTTCCATTACGAAAAGGTTTTGAGGTAAGATATCCCTTTCACTTACCTTTATCATTTATGTTTCATCATTTTTTTATTGTTCACACCAGATATATATATATATATATATATATTACTGTTATTTAGAATTTGTATTATTATCTTGGTGTGGATTACAGTTTTTTATGCTTTTTTTAGTGAAATGTAGTGTTGTTTTTTCATAAAAGTGCAAACCAAGTGTTTGTTTAAATTTTTTGTTATGTTTCACACATATGTTTTGAGGTTTAGAACATGGTTTTTGGTATTTTGAACATTTTTTCATGTATATTGAATAAAATATGGCATGAAATTGGTTTTCTATTCCTTGTCAAGTGCTTAAAATAAATTTTTTTATTTAAAAGTGTGTGTCATGTGATCAAAAAATTCCCTGGTTGGAGTTTATGTATTAAGTGTGATATATTTATTTTTTGGATTTGTAAACTTATTTTAATAATTAAAACTTGTATTTTGGGTCCTTAAATGGATTTCAATTGTGTATTTGGTTTTACAAACAAATGGGTTTTGGTTTACTACATGTTTTTCCTCGAGTTATCGAAAAATCACCTGTTACACATACTTATGAAAATGATTGTGTTTTGAATATGATAACTGAGTGTTTAAAGGGATTTATGAAAGTGTTTTTCTACTCTAAATGGTTTATATACATATCCCTAATAATATTGAAATGCATACCTTTGTCAAATGTCAGTTTTGAGAATGGATTAAGGGTCTATTTGGCATTTTTTTCATATAAAAATGGGTTTTCCATGTGTATTTCATGTTATATCTTTTGGGGACATTTTTTGGTTCATGAAATTGATTTATTAATTGTTTTTGGGGTTTAAAAATATGGATTGATATGGTATTTATGGATTTTTTCATTAAATGATCAATTTTGAATGGATTTTATGTGCAATGCATCATTATGCTTCTTGTAATTGATTTATGAAAATTTAGGTGGCTTATTGATCTGTGAAAGAAATGTGAGACATGTGAGTGGCCTATTTGATGTGTGTATGATTTGAAAATGTAATATTAATGATGAAATGGTATTTTATATATGTGTAACTTGTTTCATCATAAAAATATAAAACCTCATTTATCTAGGTGGGCGGACGTGTACAAGTACGCCAGTGATCCTATGGGTTTAGCCCTTGTTTCACGTAGCATGTTTGAAAATGACATATGTAACTAAACTATGATGATGAAATTGTCAGAGTACCAATAGGTTATTGTTATTCTCCCTACTAGTGGATCGTGTGCACGAGGACAGATAATTATTATTGATACCTTCACTGAGATATGAGGTACATGGGATTCGTAACTAACTAGTGCCTAGAGCAGTTCCCATGACTTCTGCTCATTGGCTATTTCTTACTCACCGTTGGCATATGGTGTGTTTGGTTGGAAAATTACCTAGCATGTGTGACTTATTTAAAAGTGTACATTCTTTAAAGCATCCATCATGAAAACTAATTTCATTTTGAAGTTTCACCACTTTGAAACATTATTACTAGCATTCTTGTTTATAAAACATGCATGTTTTTGTCAGATAATTATTATATCATGGAACCTCATTAGAAAATAAACTCTCATATATTTTATTTAAAACATTAAATTATTTTTTACTTTACTTTAAAGTACATTCATTGGGAATATAATATCAGTCTAATCTACTTAGATTTAGTACTCACACCTATAAACTTCTTCTATTTTTAGCCATTGTGTAGGTTGTATCTTGAGTGCAATCACCTTGTTAGATGATTGATCCATGTGTTATAGAGTGACAAGAGTGGTCACGTAGAGTATTTTGGTTGTAAGGTTTGGTAATTTTAGTTATTGGGTTAGTTGTACTTTCGGTTTCTTGTAAAAATAATGTTCAGTTTAATTTTTTATGTAAATTTATTATAGGCGGTATATTTATTTAAAATATTTGTTTGACTGTTTACATATTAGAGAAATCATTCCCTAGTGTACTCTGTTGAATCAATCTCTTCTTTTATCCATACCTAGAGGATCGGGAATGCCTATAGGGACTTGTCGCGGGTTGGCCAGGGTGACAGGTTTGGGGTTAACTTGTGTTTGTTTCTGATAATATGGTATAAGAGGAGTTCGACTCATAGAAGAGATTTCTTTTTAGAGAACCCATGTTATTTGGGGTATTTCAAAGTATATGGAGTAGTAATTTTCTTACTTGAGGGGTATTTACAAGAACAACATCCCGAACTCCTGCTTGTTCTGATCCTTTGGTTTCTAGGGGAATTCTAGTTTTATTAGTGTCCTTTGTTCTTGTTGATTGTTTAGTGTTAGGATATGATAAGGGGTGTCTGACTAATGGCCTCCATGAGCTCTCATGACCTATAAAGCCATGTGGATCTGGGGAATGATCCTAATAAGTCTATCTGTGTTGGTGTTGTGTTTGACATACGACCACCAACCATAAGGTCAAGTCACCCACCGACACTAATTCCCTTTTTTGGGTCTCTTGGACCCTTCTTGATTTATAACTTTTTTAAAAATCCTTCTGTGAGAACTGTGGATATGGGTTTTAAAGTAAGGATTTTATTTTTAAAAGGGGAAAAGGGGGTTTTTATAAATTAAATATATGAATGGTTTCATAAGGTAGTGTTTGTGTGAACAAAAATTAGGAGGAAATGGAAATGATTTAACGGGATTGGATTATCCCTAATCTAAACTTGTGGTTTGTTGGAATAAAATGTTTTGAAATTCTGAATCATTTTAATGTTATTCTGAATCTTGGTTTTAAGTGGGATGTTTTGGGATATTGAAAAGTGTTTAAATCTGATGAATTGGTTTTAGAAATTGGTTTTTAGAAGAAGGTGTTTTCTTATAAAGTGTATTGGTCTCAATGCCAATAAAATTATTAAAAGATACCTTTCTACATTTTAGAAAATAGAAAGGGGGTTTTTGGAGTAGCCAAGTTGTTTTGAATGTTGTAAAAATTAAATTGGGTAGGTTTTTAACCAAATGGTTACTGATAATGTGTGGTTTGTTTTGTGAAATATGAAAAGGGTTTTTGACTTGGTGGTTGGTTTTCCTTTTTTAGGTCCATGAGTTTTGGAATGATGTTGTTTTTTTTTACATTGATGTTATCTTGGGTGATCCCATCAATGGTTTTATTGATATCTGGAAGGATATACTATATGGAATGGTGGTTGGGTTCCTGGTGTGGCATGGAATTGTGCATGTGGGTTGGGCTTGATGAAACACCATTGGTGAATATGGAAACACACCAAGTTAGTTTGTTTTTCAAAAGTGTATTTAGATGAAAAAATTTGGAATTTTTTTATAAAACTATGGTTATGTTGATAGTTTTTTCTATGTTTTAGTAGTGTTTTTTATTAAGTATACTTCATTGTGATCTATAAGTCATACTCTTTTTGTGTCTTGAGATGAGTTCTTATTTGTGCATCGGTTTTGGAGTAATGTTTCGTGGGATTCTGAAGATGTGTTGGATTTTGTGATGTGGCCATGTATAGTTCTCTATTGGATATATTTCTTGTTGAACAATCTAAGGATTCATTTAAAAATTTAACACAATATCTTAGGATGAAGAATCATCCTATTTGTTGGAATGGAGATCTGTTTGGGATCAATTTAATGTGCCTCCGCATCATGATAAGTCTCTTAGACATAGCAGTTGTGTTCAGTGATGTTGATTTGTTTCACCGTATTCCTTGTCCATTCAGATCCTCAGTCGAAGTGAGATAGAATTTTGATATGTATCTATGAGTTACTATTTATATTAAGGTGTTTTTTGAGAAAGTGATTTTTTTGAGTGGTTTTATCATTAGAACCTAACTGTTGTGCATCGTATGCTTCAGGAATTAGGGCTCTAGCCATAAGCCTCAGAGTGAAGCTTTTCACACAGTCAGGAAATTGCCAGAGGTGTGGATTTCATGACTACGCTCCAGCCTCCACCATTTTGGTAAGGTATTTTCTACTCTATTTTGGTTCCTCATCACTATAAATTTCCTCTTGTCACAATGATCATGGTGGACATACCCCTCACACAATGTCTGTGGTTATGCCTTTTTGGAAGTGTGTTTCTGATCAACGTCCCTGTGTGGACCGCCTATGTAAATTGGCTGTGGTCTTGGTATTACCAGTTCATAGATGGAGAGTGTTGGGTGGTTCATCTATTTATTTGGTGGTTATAGTGGACCATGTATTGGGTCACCTTCCCTCCCTTCCCGGAGTGGTGGTGGTTTTGATTCGTGCCAAAAGTTTTGGCCTAGTTCTTGTGCCCTCCATTCAGGAGTGGGGGGTTTAAATGTTCCTAACTTTGGTTGGTAGGTTGTTATTGGAGATTTTTTGTGTACATGTGCAATTGAGGCCAAATTCTAGTTAATATTGAATTCTTGTTTGTTCATTGCATGTTGGGTTCTAATGGTGGGGAGACCCACCCCAGGTCTCGTTGATTTTTTGTCCATTGAAATTATCTAGTGCTAGTTATTTCTTAATGGTGGAGAGTCCATTATGTACCCCCCTATAAAATTTTGTTTTTGTGAGTACTCTTTGGTTTGGGTGGTTGTTTGGTTCATTGGTAGATGGCCCAATAGCCGAGTTATTGGTATGGTTGTGGAGGTAGTGACTCGATATTTTGGTTAAATCACATGAATTGGTTGAGAGTTGGTGTTTTGGTTGAGGTATTATACATAAGTTACATTAATGGTGGATGGTGTGTCATGGGATACAGAGGCAGGACCATATTGATAAATAATCTTTAGGTGTTTATCAATCAGCTGGAATGTGTTATGGATTTCTAGGGTTGGAAAACAATAACGGTTTGGAGAATTGTCACACCTAATTTTTCATGTCTTTTCCTTGATCTAGTCCATTGGAAATTCAGATCCTTTTCATGGGTCTTGTGTGATATTAATTATGATTAATTAAGTTAAATATATTTATAATCACCAAAATTTGGGATCCCCATTTCTTGTTTAGGAGTTTTTGGAGAAAGGGTGGTTACATCATTATTTGGGCCAATCGTGAGCCCATTTTCTGATTTAAAAACATAATTTGTTTCTTTTATAACTTCTTTATTTTTCAAATTTTATTCACTAATTCCACTTCCCACTTGTCCTCCACTGAATTATAAAAACTACTATTACCTTTTTGACCCCTTATAGATTCATAATCATTGTTAATTTTGGGTTATTTATTTAGGTATTGGGCCATCGTGAGGGCCCATTTCAGTTTTAAAAAATATAAATTTTTTCTTTTATATATTATTAATTTTTTATATTTTTTGGTTATTACACCTCCCACTAGAGACCAATAACCCTATTATCACCCCATGTTCAATTCTATCTATTTAGATCTAATCTTGTCACTGATTTGGGAAAATATTCTCAATGGTTTTCAAATCATACATATTTTCCAAATGTATATTGTATCAATTATAAATCATTTATTTAGTTCTATTTTTTCAATTATGATTCTTCCCCTAGTTCGCCTAGACCTTAGGAGTCTCTAAAAGAATATTAAATCCATTCCAATTTCTCTATGGGTGCATATGTAAGGTAATACGAAGTGTTTTCTGGTTTCCAAGGTGAGATTCCTTCTAATTTCTCCTCCCTCTTCTTCCTCATTTCATTATTTCTTGGTTTAATATTATAATACAGTCATTATAGACCTATGGTTCTGTTATAACATGATTTTTATGGGTTTTTTGTTTATTGGGGTATGTTCATCATAGGTTTAGGTTTTATAAACCCTCGGGTGGTGATATTGTGTGTGCGTTTCCATTACGTCAAGGATTTGAGGTAGGATATCCCTTGCACTTCCCATTGTCATTTAAGTTTCAAAATTTTCTTATTTTTCACACTTGATATATATTTCTTTTACTTTTATCAGCCATTGGATAATTTTATTGGTGTGAAAAATGGTTTTTTATGATTTGTATTGTGAATTCTAGTGTTGTTTTGTCATAAAAGGTTGGTTTATTTTAATGTTATGTTATCTTTCACACCTGTTTTGTGAGTTTCAGAACCTGAATTATGGTATTTTGATCATTTTTCAGTATATTTGATAAATTATGACATGAAATTGGTTTTTTATTCCTTTTCAAGTGCTTAAAATAAATTATTTTGTTTAAAAGTGCTTGTCATGTGTTCAGTAAATTGTTATGTTGGATTTTTTGTGTTAAATGTGAATTAATAATTGTTTTTTGGATTTATAAATTCATTGGAAGAATGAAAAATGGTATTTTGTATAATTCAATTTCTTTCCTATGTGTTTTTAGTTTTACAAACAAATGGGTTTTGGTTTACAACATTTTTGGCCTGAGGTGCTGAAAAATCACCCATTTCACATCCTTATGAAAATGGTTTTGTTTAGAGTATGTTACCTGAGGGTTTAAAGTGATTTATGAAAGTTTTTTCTCCTATAAATTGTGTGTATACACCTCCTTAATAAAATTGAAATTCATACATTTGTCAAATATTAGTTTTGAAAAGGCCTAAAGGTCTCTTGGCATTTTTTTTGTTATAAAAATGGTTTACATGTGTATTTCATGTTCTATCTTTTTGGGGCCATTTTATGGTTTGTGAAACTGATATATTAAATGGTTTGGAATCTTAAACATCTGGGTTTATATGGTATTTATGGGGTTTTCCCTTAAAAAATATTTTTTGAATGTTTTTTATTTTCACGGCCTCGTTATTCATCTTGAAATTTTTTTATGAAAATTATGGTGGTTTATTGACTTGTAAAAGTAGTGTGAGACATGTGTGTGGCCTGTTTTATGTATGTAATATTTTTAAATGTAATATTAATGATAAAATTTTATTTTATTGATTTTTAACTTGTTTGATCACAAAAAGGAAAAACCCGAGTATCTAGGTGAGTGGATGTGTACTAGTATGCTAGTGATCCCATGTGGTTTTCCCCCTGTTTCACGTAGCATGTTTGATGATAACAATACTAAATAAACTATGATGATTTTATTGTTTTAGGATCACTATTTTGTTTTTATTCCCCTTACTAGTGGCTCGCGTGCATGAGAATGGATATTTATTATGGTTACCTTCACAGAGTTACGAGGTACCTGGGGCTCACAACTAACTAGGACGTAGGGGTGTTCCTAGGGATTGTGTTAATTGGATATTTTGTACTAATTATTAATATAAAGGGTGTTTGGTTGGTAAAATCAAGATAATTGTGTGAATTATTTAATAGTGTACAATATTTAATGCATCCCTCTTGAAAATTATTTTCATTTTGAAGTTTCACCTCTTTGAAATATTATTACTAGAATGTTTTTTTATAAAACATGAATGTTTTTGTCTGATAATTATTATAGCATGGAACATCATTTGAAAACAAAATGTTTATATCATTTATTTAAAACTTGAAATTGATTTCCCCTTTATTTTAAATGATTTTCATTGGGAATAGAGTATCGAGATGAGCTATTGAGTTTTAATACTCATGCTTATAGTATTCTTCTATTTTTAGCCCTTGTATAGGTTTCATCTTGAGTTAGATCACCTTGGGAGATGTGTGATCATTGTGTTGGAGAGTGACCAATGGGGTCACATGGAGATAGTTGGTTGTTATGTTTTTTTTGGTTTAGTTGTTGGTTTAGTTGTACATTCGGTTTCCTATACAAATAATGTTAAATTTAATTTTTTATGTAAATCTATTTTGGTATGTCCGTATCATTTCTCTATTTGTTTGATTGTTTATATTTGGGAAAAATTGTTCCCTTATGTACTCTATTGATTCCCTCGGTGCTTGTCTCCACTCTGGGTGGATCAGGAATGCCTCTTGGGACTTGTCACAGGCTGTCCTAGGTAACCAGTTCTAGGTCGACTTGGGATGGATTGTGATATCCTTGGTTTTGAAATAGATTACTTATGGGGTGTTATTACCCAAGATACTCCCCTGGGAGTGTGATCAGAGAGTTTCAAACAATGGATTAAGTTTTTTCTTGAGGTGGGTGAATATATCTTCATTTAGACTCATTTTTTCCTCGACATGACATGCTTCGAAGTCCTTAATGGGTTGGACTGGTTTGTTCCATACCACACCCATGTCAATTGTTGTCACTCAAGGGTTTATTTTAGATCACATGAGGGAAATAATTATATTCATAAGTGTTAATGGGTTTTCTAGTAATGTAGAGTTGTACTATGGAATCATGGATTGGGTGGAGTGATACCCTTGACATCTAGTCTCATTGTGGGTGATCAAGGGACAAAGTGTGTGGAATTCGATTATATTGTGGATCGTTTAAGGGAAATCTTCCAAAAAGACATCTTAGGTTTACCTCCTATGAGAGATGTTGATTTCACCATAAATCTAGTTTCAAGAGATACACTAGTGTCTATTCCTCATTATAGGATGGCACATATAGATCTCTATGAAATCAAAAATTAGTTATAATATTTGGAACTTATGGGTTTTATATGACCTAATAACTCTCCATGGGGTTCCCCTATCTTTTTTTATAAGATGTTAGACAACACCCTCATATTCTGTGTGTATTATCGTTGATTGAAGCAGCTTATGGTAAAGAACTGGAATCCACTACCTCTTATAGATGACATATTCGACTAGTTTTGAGGGGTTAGAGTTTTCTACATGATTAATTTGATGTCGGGCTACCATCATGTGTCATTTAGACCTTTATACATACATTATATAATGTTTCAAAAAATGTATGGTTTATATGAGTATCAGGTTATCTTTTTTGGTATTATAAACATTCCAGCTATTTTTATGGATATAATGAATCTTGTTTCCACCCATATATGGAATATTTGTTTATAGTCTTCATGGATAATATTTTTTCATATTATTGTACACAACACTGCCATTAAAAATATCTTGAGATCATGATGAATACATTGAGAGGCATCCTGGTCTATTTTAAGCTCACCAAATGCCCGTTTGGGATCAATAAAGGGTTATATCATCTCAGAGGCAGGGGTTTATATTTCCCAGAGAAGATGATCATTTTTGTTTCTATAAATAATTTAATAAATTTATTATACATATGTTTTTTCTTGGGAATGATATTTTATTATAGGAATTTCATTTAGGATCGTTCACACCTTTTCACACCTGTCACGAGTTTGAATAAGAATGGTGTGATGTTTTTACGAACCGAAGCATTAAAAACATCTTTTTTGGAGTTAAAATGTATAATTAGTATAGTAATGATCCTGATTCAATCAGAGTCATGAAAAATCTATATAGTGTGTTGTGATGTATTTGGAATCTGGCTTAGAGAATTTATGATATAGGTATATCAAGTTGTGGCGTACATGTCCCAAAATTTTGGACTTCATGAGAATAATTATGCTATGAATGACGTCAATAAAGCAGTTATGGTTCAAGATTTATAATTTTGGAGGAATTATATATTGAGGTATTGGTTTTTCATTTACATGGACCATAAAATTTCAAAATACATTTCCACACTATGTGATTTTAGCCTCAGGTAGCGTATACGGGTTGAATACCTATAGTCCTTTGACGTTGAGTTTTCTTATACTCCATTAAAGGGAATTAAATGGCTAATTCACAAAGCTAGAATACTATGATGTTGTCCATCCATAAGACTAGTATTGAGTGGCAGTTTACAAATCTATTTTCTGAGATACACTTCGATGTTCAGAAATTTTATGAGAATCATTTTTTAAATTTTTTATTGGTGAAAACATCCATTATAGAACGGTTGAAATTGAGATATATTTAAGATCCCTTTGGACTAGTCCATAGTGATAGTGTCTTAGGTGAGGTCATGTCTCTTGGTTGGGTTATCAACAAGGATGAGATTTTTTACTTCCTTGATTGTATATAGGTTCGTTTATACATACGATAATAATTATTTTTGGTATATCATGCCCCTATATTGGAAGTACACCTTGGTAGTAACAAGATTTACTAATCCATACATTTTCTATATTAGTTGAAATGTGTGAAGAGGCAGATTATAGGTTTTATCATACAATGTTCCACCTATTAGTTGGTGAAGGCAGAGCACCAATGGGCTGTAGGACTTCTACAAAACCTATACATTACTAATAATAAATTTTTTAAAATCACCATGGATTTCATGATGGTATTGTCTCCCCTCATGGTAGTGATATATTATGGGCGGTCATTGAAATATTTGCAAGGTTCACACACATATTACCTTTCTGAGATCCCTTATCAGTTGGTATATTTTTCAAGATTTATATTCAAGAGATTATTCCAAATTATGGTATTCTAAATTCTATCATATTAGAATGATATGTTCATTTTACATCAAAATTATGAAAGTGGTTATAGAAAGCACTTGGTTCACATGTTCCACTGAGCACATCACATCACCCTTTGACTAAAGGTTAGTCTTATTGTATTGTATGAGTGTTACAAGAAATGCTTTGGGTGTGCATTCATGATTTTAAAGGTTCATTGAATAGACATTTACCCCTCATTTAGTTTTCCTACAATAATATCTTTTAGGAAATGATTTAGACGAATCTCTATGAGTTCTTTTATGGTATGTTGTTCTATTCACCCCTATTATGGTTAGAGGTGGGTGAGGTACAAATACTATATCCTCAACGTTTGAAGGAGACTTTTGAGAAAGTACAAATATTTCAGAAGCATATGGATACACCTTAGTCTCTGAATAAGTATTAAACCCTTCATTACCACTTACCTTTGGAGTTTGAGGTGAGTCATTAGTTATTTTTGTGAGTTTCACCTAGATTGGGCCATTGACAGATTTAGAGTTATGGAAGGATATCGCCTCATTAAATATTTCCATTCATGATCAAGGAGAGATTCAAGATGGTAGCCTATTGGTTGGATTTTCCTCTGAGGTACTAGTCCATGCATGATGTCTTCCATGTTTCATGGCTTTACCTATATTATTATGACCCATCTCATACATTTTATCCTCAGTATATTGAGATAAATATAGATTATTCCATTAAGGAGATTTCATTAGGTATAATTAATTGGAGCACGATGGTTCTATGAGGTATGATACTTCCTCTATTATAGGTGATGTGGAAGCAGGACTACGTAAAAGATATGAAATGGGAGAGATAGCATAATATACATGCTCAGTTGATGAAACTATTCTCAGAAGAAACATTATCACTATCCAAAAAGAAACATGGGGACGTTTTGTATTATATTTTAGAGGTTTTTTCCTGTAAAATTTTCAGAGAGATAAAAATTATTTAAATTTGGTTGAACCATTTTAATGTTTCACATTTGGATTAATATTATATAACTGTGACTTTAGGATGGTCCATTTCCTTCTTGAAGGAAAGGTAGTATGTTTCAATGAATCTTTCCACAAGAAAAATACACTGTGAAAAAATTTACTACATGAATTTAATTCACAATAAACTATTAAATATAAACAAGGTGAATTAAAATAGCTAGGCCTCATGAGTTTTTGTTTGATGTGAATTCCATATATGATATGAATTTAATACATCCCATTAATTCAATATTCATGACAAGTAATAGTCTATTAAAACCTAGTTCATGATGTGTGTCAGTTTTTCTAAATAGGATAAACCCCCAACAATTATATGATGTGTAAAAATATACATGGCATGGAAATTTCATAATTTTAATGGGGAAGAACCACTTATTTTTAATAGGGGATACTTTTCTCCTACATAGGAGGCTATCTAACCAAAGATCCTCCCCCACACCTAACCTAGGGACCCTTGGCTATATTCCGTTCAAGATTCGTTTTCTTCACCATCAGCCACATTAGATCTGCAATGGTAATCTCCTTATTCCCCTTCTATATATTAAAAATTATTTATCCATCTTCTATGCTATTTTGGTGCAAATTAATATTCCATATTTTAATGGAATTTTTCAATTTTTAAATGTTTCTTTGATCCATACAAAACTATGGGAAGATACTAGATGAGGAACGTACATAAAGAATAATTTTGTTTTCCTAGTTCCTCTCCATAAAAGCATAATTATATTTTATCATCCTACATTGTGTCGTATACAGAAATTCTCTAGAAAAACCTCTCAACTGTTTACTAAGTTAAATTAATTGATAACCTATTCTTAATATAGTCCTAGAGATTCATGAATCAACCTAATAGTGTTACTTCCCAAATACGAGACACCTAAGCGGTGTTCTGTCCATATGGTCCTTTGACCTTTTGCCTTGAGTTATGTTAAAACACCATTGTAGGTGTATTTTACACAATTTTAATATTATACTAATATTATTATATAGTATGGAAGTTATGAAAGTTAAACCCATACCCTATCTTTAGGTTGAGGGTGATACAATGGTCCCAACTTAAGGATGAATTGGACTTGACCATTGATCTTTATAATTATAATTGGAATTAAATATTAATTTACTCGGTGTGATATTTGGATTATTTTTAACATTCCTTGGAAAATATCACCAACAAGATATATTAAATACTATGAGTGATATAGATTCCCTACGGTAGTTACCTTTTGACATGATCAGTGTGAAATATGGTTATACCATGCCATGAGAAATACTTGATTCCCTATGTTGTATACCATGGATGATATCATAGGGTTATACTTTAAACCATACTAAGAGTGATTCTTTAGATTTATCATACAAAATATCTTGGATGGACTCTTATAAAGATGGGTATTTATTGTGATCCTAGTGTGATACCTGGTTTCCTCCTTATAGATCTCCTAATATAGGCCCAAGATTCAATTTAAATTAAATTAAAATGATTCCAATATATTAAACCTAAGGAAATGTCCTCCATCCAAATAACAAGCTTGGGTTCAATCCACTCTTGAATATTTATTTTTGGAAGACCCATTTATACACCCATACTATATATGTAGAGGTCGATAATCATTTAATGAGATTTAGATTATGAGAAAGTAGGTAGTTTCAGTTGGGCATCCTATAAAGAACTCAGTCTGTTGTAAATTATTTATTTATTTATTTCTATATTACATTTATTATTATCTAAAAACTACACATTTTTTATGCATACACTGGATTGTTCTATACATTGTTGGTGGTGGCCTACTGATTAAATATCACACCCTATTCGGGCTTCCTATGGAAAATGAACATACTTCATGATTTTATGGGATGGAAAAGGGAAACATCTATATTTTGATGTTTGATTTTTAGTACTAGGATTGAGTAAGAGGGCAGAGAACCAAACACATGCTCATGACTCAAGAGGTAGAATCTTTTGGAGTTTTTTATTTTTGTTTAGAATATTATATATTCTCGTTTCCTTATATACCATGAAATTTTATTTTTTATAGCATCATGGAATGATTATAATTTTTTATATAATATATATTCATCTTCTTCCAGGTAATTTATCTGGATGATTTATTATTCTACTGCTAATTATTTATTACTAATTTCGATGATTCTTTTTATTATTAAATATAGTGACTTACTCTAATCATGAGGTCTCCCCACTATACCAGCACAGAACATCTCTACTAATTGCTAGCTTATATTGTATGTGTAGTTGTTCTTGAGGTCATGTGTGAACCATTATTTGGGGAACCGCTTAGTAGCTTCTAGGTTGAGATGCTTCAAGTTATATATTCTCAAAAATTATTTTTTATACATTTAACATATTTTTTTAAATTAAACTTTTAGCTTTATAAATTTATTCAAATAAAGGTAATTTAAAATTTAAAATTTGTTTTTCCAAATTATAAAATAGTTACCAATTTATTTTTGGGCATATGATATTAGTTACCTTAGGTAGAAAGTAGTTACCACAGTAAAAGATAATATATTAAAATTAATAAATCAAGGAGTAAAGGGATTGAAGAAAGATAAAATATATATATATAATTGAGTGGATGAGGTCTTAATTGACTATATGTATCATTATAATATATTATATCTCAATTTTGGATTCAATTGACATGTTTAACATGTGCTTCTTTTATATTAAGTTGAAATATAAACAAAAATTCCATTCTCACAACTTATATAAGGTGCCTTCACCACCCTTTCATGTAAATCATAAAAATTATTGTCCCTCTTGAAACCCAACCTTTTTTCATTTAAATATAATAATATTTCACTCTATTTAGAATCCATTCAGTGTATATTAGCCAATAACATCCAATTCAATGGTATTTTATAAGAAATCTGAATGTACTCATCCAGAGTAATCACTTTTACCGAATGTATTTTTTTCTATGTTACTTTCCCAATAATAATATTCCAATTAATATATAATAAAATACATGTTTTTTATTTAATTAATATAATTATTATATGATAGTAATCACTAATAACCCTTTCCCTTTTATATTAATTAAAATGAATCTTTTATTCATGTGTTGTGCAAACTAGAGCCTCCCTAGAACAATGTGTTTTTTTCCTTCATCAACTTAAAATGTTGGTGTAAAAGAGTAATTTAATAAATATTTATTATATTTATAACATTTTTATGCTTTTTATCAATAAAACATGTTATTATTTTCTCCTATTCCATTGAAAAAGAAATCACCAACAATGCATTTGTGTGGACTACTATGTCCCTAAAATGATAGTTTTTTGTTTTTATATTTATAACAACCATACATGGTTCTTCATTAGGATTTTATTAGAGGATAAATTTTATTTTTATGATATAATTAATTTTATTTTATTATAAATTAGATATACTTTTAATAATGTGATCAATAAATAATTATCGTTAATTCGACTATTTTAAACAAGTGAAATTCCGAGGAAATTGACTCTTCTTTCGAATTAATGAATTGATATAAATTATCTCCAAATTATATTTTATTAAAATTATGATATATCACCCTAATAATAATAAAATGATATCTTTATTCTTATGTAATAATTTTATTACACATAAACCACCTCATAATCACTTATTAATCGTGGTATGTTCATGTTTGGGAAAGATTGGCTACTATATTTAACAATAATATAAATTTATATCATTTATGAATGTGAGAAATTATATTATAGTATAATATTATTTAAATATATATTTATTTATTTATTTATTGGTAATTTTATATGAATTTTTATCTCATTAATTAAGAGATCATTATTCATTTATTAAGAAACACTAACACGATCGTTATCGATTTCAATCTCATGGATCATAACCAAAACTTCCATGAAATGAAATTATATACTTATAAAATATATTATAACATCTATTAAAGTAACATTAAATATTTTTTAATTTTTAACTTAAAAATAATTAACACCAATACAATTTTTATAAAATATGTTCTAATAGATAAAGATTACTTATACATGGTGTTGATAATAAGTAAAATATAACTTATATATATGTATAAAATGTTATTAAATGTGGTATAAAAATAGTTATATATACGAAAAAGGGTTTATAGTATTTATTTAATGACCATAATTTAATTATTTTGGGTGTTTAGTGAAAACTCCAAAAAAATCAAGGTCGAGGTAATAGTTTTCAACTCAAATTATTCACCTTGAGATATGTTCAGCATTATGAAACTAAATTCAATTATGTGATTTATATAATACCTATATGATATATAATATCATTAATTATATATCAGTCATGTAATTTTATTTTTAATTACAAACCCTCTCATTTAATGGGTTTTGATTAAATTGATACACAAGACGTATGGTTTTTCTAGGTCTTAATTATAATTGTTTTGCACCATGTTACATATTATATACCATGTTAGATTTGTATGGTGTTATATTTATTTACTTTCAGATTAATTTTATTTCAATTATTTAATTTTAATAAATGGTATAATCCCATCTAAATAAATATTTTTTCTTAATATGTATTCTGACTAATGTATTATCCCAGTCATAGGAGTTTTTGATAAATCAATATTTATTCATTAATTTACGATAATTCACATTAAATTATTTTATATTAGTAGGGTACCATTTAAATTTTATTATAATATGTTTTATAATCTCATTTTATATATTTTAACCACCTTAACCCATTTTCAAATGGTTTATGCTTTATGGATTATGTTTCATGTAAGGGGTATTGATAAATTAAACCTCATTTCATTGAGTTATAGTGTTTCATACTGAAATTTTCGTTTTTTTTACTTGGGTAATACAAACATAATATTTTATAATAAGGTATCTTAGAACCTCCATTTATAAAATAAGTTTTTTAATATAAATTAATTTTTTGTTACTCTACTTACAATGTGACTTTTAAGGAAATGTATTTTGAAAATAATAAAAAGCGTTTTTTATTTTCACCATCCCAAGATTTTTCTTCATATCCTTATTTATCCAATATAAACATTATGCTCTGTCTATCCACACTTATTTGAAAATATTTTTAAAATTTATATTTTAAAGGTTTCGTGTCACCTTTTTAAAAGTTACTTTTGAAATTGAAATGTAAGTATTTATTTTACATCAATATTATAAAGTTTCTCAAAATTATATTTTATGTTTTCACTTTAATTTCCCTTATCATTTTCGAAATTATTTATAATAATATGTTTTATATTTCATACTTTATCATAATATATGTGTGTGTGTTATCATTTTATGTATTGAACTCATGTTTTCAAATAATTCAATTCTTGATCCCATCTTTTGTGATACCATTCGAAGAATTATTTTTTGAGGGTGTTTTTCATTTATAACATCACCATTATAAGATTCCATTGTTACACTTGGGATATATTATTTTGAAAACACCCACCTTCTTTCTCAACATAAATAATGATAATGTTATTCTAGTATTGAAAATGTCTTATACTCTTTAATATATATCATGTAAACATCACATTTTACTTAATTCGTATTGAAATATGTTCATGTAGCAATAATGTTATTCCATTAACATGGGGAAAATTATTTATATTCTATAAGTTATTATTACAATACAAATTATTTTTGGAAACTTGTATATTTATTATTTAACCATCCAACTTCTTTATATTTATGGGTTATGGTAATGTTATAACTTTTATTTATATTGGGATATGTATTTATATTCTTCATGGTTATTGACTACTAATGTAGGTTGATCATGTATTGATATTTTGTATTCTTCAATATATGGATTGATAAATTTTTTCAGCTAAAGGTTCCTTAGGAAATGTTATAAATGGCCTTATTTACTCTTGTAGTGATTGCATCGAACATAATTAGTTGATGGGTTAGGAACAACATTATATAGACCACAGATACATCAACATGTCTCTTGAGACAAAACATGTTGGGTTTTGGTGTATGCCTCCTACAATAATAGGATAGTGTCCAGGTAAACTTCTTTGATAGTAGGCTTTTGATTTATGACATTATTCATTGAATTTTTATGATATTCATCTTATTGATATTTATGCATTTATTTATTATCATAGAATTTCATTCTCTTAGTTTCATATTGATTATGGATTCATGTTGTTTATCTATTCCTACCATAATATTTATTTCTTTTTTATACCATGATTTCTTTTTATATATTTTTTCATTACTTAGCATTTGATATCACCCCTTTCTTATGTTTTTATTCCCCAAGTTATGTAGAAAAGTAGCACATGTGAAATATTTAAAAGGATAACACATGTGGAATAGTTTATATGAGATATTTAAGACTTATCAAGAATTATGTAGTTTATTATATATATTGGGAAAATATACATTAGTTGAGAAAGACATGTGATTTAGTAGTTTATGATGTGTCATAATTACATAATTCAATAAACCTCAACAGATTTTTTGGGCATAAAATATTCAATAATATTTATTAATTTTTTAATTATGGATGGTAATATGTAATATTTTAAATTTGGTATCAATGAAATTATTTAAAGTATGTGTTTATGGAACATGAACTAGGAGTGTGGGTCATGTGTGACACACAGATACAATATTATATTATTTGGAATGATATGGAACATTTTTTGGATAGATAAAAAATATAATTTAATTAAATAGGTAAATAATGAAATTTAGATTGAAAATAATCAGTCTTATTGAGGATGATGTTGGAAAAAATGTAGCCTTTAACATTAATGAGAAAGATTACTAAACCTGAAATCATAAAATCATGGGTAGATATAAAAGAGAAAATAAAAGTATTGAAATAGGTGTTTCTGATATAATGATTAAATTATTTTATTTCATTGAATGGGAGGTCAATGAAATATAATTTGAATGAATTCAATATGATTCATAGAAATATTGAAGATGAGAAATTTACTTTTATATATGATGTTTGGATCATTCATATACATTCATATTGACCAAAATAAAAGAATCAAATGGTTAATATAATTTATAATTACTATATAAAGATAGATCTTCTGTTAAAATACATCTCAAAATCTGATCCTTAGTATGTAATTACGAACAAGTAAATTCCATGTGACTTACTATATTTAATTGAATTCTAGAGAAATAGTATTCTCATGAAAGAGGAAGAATAATAGATAGCCAAAAGATAATTAAAGGGAAATAATTTTGGGAATTTCATCTAGTCCAAGAAACCCTTGTTGGAATTATGGGATGTGTGGAAATATTCAATGAAATTTTAGTAATAAAAAAGAATCTAGTAAAGGTACATAATATGAATGCTAAATTTATATTATCACAACATATGGAAAAAATAATCTATTACTCAACACTAATATTTTTATAGAGTTATTGGTTGTTGATTCTGGTACATCCTTATATTTAACAATAGATCGCATGTGTATGGTTAATCATTAATATGAATGAATTTTGGAACTTTCATCTAGACGATATTAAAGCATTGTAAATGATTGAAAAATGGGTCTTCCATATTAGGATAGGTTTGGTACTTTTATCTAGTTGAAAGAAGTAAGACACACTCTATGTCATTAAAAGAATCTATATTTATAATGGAAGTTGGATAATATAGTCTTTAGAGTTACCTTTTCCAATATACTCAAAACATTGACTTCAGGGTCTATAGTAGTGGTGATGGGAGATAAGTATTGAAATCCCTACCTAATAAGAAAATAAAAAGGGAGTGAAATGGTTGAAATTTCAATCTTAGAAGATCTAGAGATCTAGTATTGTAGAGTAAATTATCTCACTGGAAAGAGTATGATTATTCAAGTAGATAATATCTTATTTAAACATGATCACTTTGACCTTGAAGGTTGTGGATGTTGTGTGCTAGGAAAGTTGAAAATAGTTTTATTCAACTTCAAAGACTAAAATCCTAGAAACAATATGTGAGGACTGGTTCATTCTAATGTGTGGGGGAAAACTCAAGTTCAGTATCATAGAGTATCTTTATAATTCATCAATTCTATTAATTAATCCATGGTAATGTTATGGTTTTATTTTAATAAAATCAAATCTAACATTTTTTGTTTCTTTGTACTATGTAAAATAATAGGACAATGATAGGGTGGTCCGAAGTTGAAATGTTTCCAATCAAATAATGCTGGTGCGTATAATTGGATATTCATAATAAATATCTATCATTTGAATGGAATGGTGATGTAGAATAAAATTCCTTTAATGACTCAATATAATGGTTCAAAAAACATAAGGAATATGACTCTAGTTGGGAAGGATAAATGAACTCATATGCCACTTCTTTGAGAAACAACCTTTGGCTTACACCTTGTTCCTTTAATGAAAAGTATTTGCAGAGGGATAAGAGCAATAGGATGAATGGACTTAATATACTAATGAATAGAGTAGGAATATTCTTAACTATAACAATCAAAATATGTGAATAAGGGGGGTTAATTAGCACCCTTTAATAAGTGAGGGGAGGTACACTCCATGTATTTAATAAAAGGATTCATTGATATATAGAAATTTTTAGGGGAATGTTACTCTATATGTCCATTTATTAATAATTAAAATAATATAAGGATGAAATATATTAAAAAATTTATAGTTTAATAGGTTTTATTAGAATTATTTCCCTCATATCATTGTTTAACCCCCTCGTTAAACCCATTTAACCTTAACCATGGTCAAAGCATTTTACTCTTTTTACAATTAACCATGAAAAACATTGTGTTAAAATGTATTAGATTATATTAATTATAACTATTACCAATATGTAATAAATTTTAATAGACACAATTTTAATAATTTATAGATTATAATTTTAAATAAGCATGAAGCCATCAATGAAAAATAATTATTGAAAAATAAATCTTTAAGAAAAAAATTTAAATTAAATAAGTTGATTTCATTAAAAATAATAAAATTAATGTTATAATATATTATTAACTATATTATATAATCATTCCAAAAAATGACATTTATAACTATATATTAATTTTATTTATTAACGTAAAAACACATTACTGGCATTAAAATGATTATATAAAATTCTTTATTTAGACAAAACAAAATTCATTTATCAAAATCAATAATAATGATGATCCCTATATAACTAAACAGATTATTTATATCTAAATTATACTTCTATTAAATTAATATGAAATTCAAAACATAATGGAGATTTTATATGTAGTCAAATTATATTTCTATTAAAAATAAACAAATTTCTCCATTCACTGAAAAATTAATATATTTGGACAAATCCTAATAACGCACCCTATGATAATATTGAAATTCTGATGTAGAAAATTATATCAAATTCATCAATTTTTTCAAAAAAAATATACATTTAATATTATTTTCATGTCATTAAAATTATATTAAATCCATTTTCAGGAGAGAATATTTTTGGAGTGTAAGAGGATTTTACTGAAAATTGAGTACTTATTTAATTTGCATCCATCATTTTATTTTCATATTTTAAAATATTTTTTTTTAACATGGTTATTACTATTAATAAATTCCAATTTAATAGATATATTGTAATGATAAACTATATCATGGTTCATATAGACTCATGGTTGTGTGTAAAGAAACCTACCGAAATCATACATTTTTTAATGAAAAATGAATTTTTAAATAACTGGGTGTTAAATTTTCCCCAACTAAATAAATGGTTCCATTATAATTTTTCTATATGTAATCAAAGGCTTAATATTTGAATTTTTTTTCTAGAAACTAAATTTTATAAATGGAAAATGTAAATTTATTTGAAAATAGGAAGTGGGACAGATAAAAGTTCAAAAAACACATAATTGGCATCCAAAATAAGAAGATCATTAATAGTATGTGAAAATATTTAAATATAGAAGAAAGATGATTTTCAAAGAATAATAGAAAGTGATAGATAACATGTTAATGATAATGTTAAAGACCATAAAACCATAAATCAATAACGGGTAAAAATAACCATCAACATAGAAGAAATTATAACAAGGAAAAAACTTTCATATTTAAGATCATTTTTCCTAACGTTAAGGAATTCATTTCCCCTAGAAAATGACGAAATATTCCTTATTTACTTAATTACATAGACATAGTATCATCATTTCATTATGTTTTCTATTTATATTCCACCTCTTTTAATCATTATGCAAACAATATTATTTTTCATGCCTAAAGCACTAAAATTACATTAAAATGGATTATAATATCCCTAAAATAATTAAACATTATTCATTATATATCTATCTATTTACCAAAAACAAAATTGTTAGTGTAATTTAGTCTATACATATATATAAAAATGTGATTAAATAATCTATTATTCTCTAAAACCTAAACAATAACACTAAAAGCTCAATGTAAACCATTCTATAAATATTTAACTGTCAAATCCTCAAAAATAAGTATATCTAATTTCTTAACTAGAAAATTTGGGATAAAAATGTCACAAAAGTCAAGAATATCAAAATAAATTTATTCCCCGATCAAGAAATGTAGCATTTAATTTCACATACCAATTATTTTATTACTTTGATCATATATTCTCTAAATACATGATAATAACTTGAATGACCATAAAACCTCAATGAAAACATATATGATTTTAAACAAATAATAATTGCATCATAATTACCCAAAAAATTTATAGTATATCCTATATGTTCAACAATTAAAAAAATTTAATCAAATTATTTATAGATAATATAAATCACATTATCATCAAATCTCTAATCAATTCAAAGTTTATGAAAAGTATCCAATTCAATTTCTCATTATCAGTCAACTATTTATCTTAATCGAACATTATTTTCTAAAAATATGACATGTATTAGGTGTTATACTTTCCTCAAACATGTGTTCTACAAAATTATATCCATTCAACTAAATCACTTTTCAATTTTATCATGACAATTTAACATATGATTCAATATACATAATGAAAAACTATAGTTGAATAAGGCATAGATGATTCATGATTATTATAAAAAGAAAAAAATTGAAAAAACACTTCTACAACATATTTATTATTTCCAATTACAAACACACTCAATCATTCAACTTCTTTCTAGAATCATTAACTAGGATTTATCATTTATTCGCTAATATTATTCTTCCAATAATTCATTCATATTCTCTTCATTTTCAATAGTATATCTTATACTCATATAACCTTTCTATTCAACATATTGAGCATTCCACTTAATACATTGATATGTATAATTTCAATACATTCAAAATTTAACACTTTTAACTGTTAATTATAACTTATGGAAACCAATATTCCAATCCATTTCATTAATGGAACATTTTATTTTTTATTATAAATTAATTTTTATATGTATTTGTTTTATACACATAAAACTTCTTATCGTTACTTTGACACATTTACCCATGCGATTATTCCATTATTCTCAACACATATGAATATCAATCTTATTTCATCTATAGGTTACATGATACTCCACCATTCCCTTATTTGGTTCATTAAGAAACTCGCCTAATTTTTTATACCTTTATATTAAGTTTAAATATTTACAGAAATTTTATTCCCACCACTTATAAAAGTGGCCTCTCATTACCCCATTAATGAAATATTGAAAATAGGTTTACTATAAACACTACACTTTTTCCACCCCCCTATAATAATATTTAGATTTATTGATCTTTTGTCCATATTTGATTATCCTATTTTGTCCATTTTGAATGGATTTTCTAAGGAAATAAAAATAATTTTGTTGTGAGTAATTATTTTTACATAACTTATATCCTTTATATTTTTACATTTCCAATTATATTGTTCTATTACCAATTAAATGAAATAAATATTGTTTATATAATGAAGGATAATATTCTATGGTAATAATTGTTTACAACACTATCCCTTTTTTATTAATAAAAATGAAATTGTAATCCATGTGTTATGAGAGCTACCATGACACAACATGTTTCATTTTCCTTCACTACCATACATGGCTAGTTGAAAAGTGGAATTTAATATACAATTATGATATTTATATAATTTTTATGATTCAAAAAAAATGAACTATATTACACATTTCTCCCATTCTATGGAAAAATAAATCATCATCCATGCATGATTATATACTACTAAATCCATAAAATATTTGAATTTCATTTTTATTTTAATTATTTCAATAATTGGATGGAAATTATGAAGATATTCAATGATAAAAATATTTTTTATGATATAATTATGGATATAATATATAAAATTATATAACCTAATAATGATATGATAAAAAATTATTATTGTTAATTGACTCATTTAAACCATATAAATTAAGAGGAAAATAATCTCACATTTCTATGCAACAAATTTATATGAATGATCTCATTGCTATAATACATTAAAATTATTTAATATTACAATAATAAGATCTATATAAGATTATTATGCTTCTACTATAATTATATGACAACTAAATTCCCTCTTAATCATCCCTAATCATGGTAGGTTCATGTTTGGTTTGGTTTAACCACCGGCTTGAACAATATTTTCAAATTATATCACGGATAAATTTGAGGAACTATTTTATAATACAATATTTTAAAATTATTTTTAAAATATTTACCTTGGTTCTATTGATGGAATATCATCATTTAACTCATTACATAATAAAACACCATTTGTACTTTAAGAAGGAAAAAAATAATCATACTGATTTCATGTTTTTTTATTACCAAAAATACCTGGGAATAAATTATAGATTTATAAAATATCATTTAACATCTATTATATTATATTATATTATATATTAATTTTTTAATTTTTGAAAATAATATGTATATCGATACCTCTTTATCATAACTATTTCAAAATGATAACAATTAAAAACTACTGATACTAAGGATTGGTAAAAACTATGAAAATGTTTACATGTTTATAATGAAAGTAAATGGAGAGTATAATTTGTAATTTTTATGAATAGTTTTCTCTAATATAAATTTAATGAACTCAAGGTAATTAATCAGAACATTTGTTACATGCGTAGAATGAATCTAGATAATGTTAGGGGGTCTTAAATGAAATTATTCTCGTTGAGATTTGATTATAATTTTGAAACAAGTTCCATTTTATGTTTCTTATATAATAAAATTTAATAAATAATATTATTTAGTATATATTAATCATTTTGTTTTAAATTAAATAAAAAAAATATATTTCAATAGTTTTTATTAATGAGTTACTCATTCCACACGGTATTTCTTTATATCAATTAAAATTATTTTAAACATGTTACATATCATGAAACATGTTTTTTGGGTATGGAGATATATTGATTTAGAGTATAATAAATGTTATAAAATTTATTAACATATAATTAATTAGATAAACTAATCCCAATCAGATTATTTTCTTTAAATTTTTTTTACTCACCTTTTACCCTAGTGGGAAGGCTTTTTGATAACTCAATTTTCGTTCATTGAATTATTATCTTTCACTTAAAAATATTTAATAAATGTTTGTTAATTAATTACCTTTTATTATATTATGTGGTATTAGATCATTTTTTGCATTTTTAATAATTAATCCCCACTTCAAATTATTCATGAATCAATGTGTATATTTCCCATATAGGATATTGATAACTCAGGTATCTTTTCCTTGAGTAATATTGTATCACAATGAATTTCTTATTTACATTATTGGATTATACCAAAAAAAATTTACATTATATGGTATTTTAAAATCCTATATTGTAAAATTATTTTTTATTAGAAAAAATGATTTATTATTCTCTATAATTAACGATTTCAAGACAATTGTATTTGAAAAATAATAACCTCTTGTTTTACATTAACTTTAACATGTTTTGTCTATCAATACCAATTTATCCATGATAATATTTTTTTATTTAATGGATGTATTATTATATATTATTTTTAATGTAATGTATTTTAAATAATTTACATCAACATTTATAATTTTTCATTTGAAAGCGACATGTATATAATATTTTGAACCAATGAAAAATTATTTTTCATAAAAAGTTGGTATAAATTTTTATGTTCTATTTCTCTTAAAATATTAAATAATTTATTATAATAGGGTTTTTGTTTCATGATTTTTCCTTTAATATATATTTTTATATATATATTATCCTTTTGTGTATTAAACTCTCAGTATCGAACAATTCATTTCTTGTGATATCATTCACATAATTCTTTTGCAATGGTGATTTTTCATTAATGTAAACAAACTCCATTGTTTCATTTTTTTAATTGGAGTTATGTTATATTTATACCATCAGTATTTTTCATTGAATTAATTGTGTTCATGATTATTATAGTATTCTATTATTCCTATAATCACTTCCCTATAATGCGTAAACATCACATTTTTCAAAATTATGATTAGAAAGTTTTTTCATAGAAATATGGTTATTCTGTCGACATAGGGAAAATTATTTTCAATATATATCTTTTTATTCCAATATTGATGATTATTTTCAGGTTTACTATTAATTTCTAAACCATTACCCGTTTACCTCATGATCAGTTATAATCATGTTTCCTTTTTATTATCGTGAGAAAAAGTGTTGACATTCAGTATATTGTTATTCCAAAACAGAAGATTGTTGGTAAGTTGATTATGGAATATTTCTCCATCCAAATTATTTCTCTATATAGGTAATAAAAAATTTATACCTTTTAATAACATATAAAAAAGAATTTAAATTCGTGATGTTTATAAACTAATAAAATATTTTCGTTATATATTTATTTTCATATTTCTCATTTTACACATAGCCATATATTATTTAGTATGACGTGACAAGGGAATAGTATGAATATTCTTGATGACTGTTATTGTGAATTCATTAGTGTTATTCAAGGGACTTGTGGATCCTGTAATTATATATCTCATCGATGCATCTACTAACATCATGTGAAAAAACGAGTAGGGGTTTTTTGTATTCCTCTTCCCATAATAGGATAGTGTCTTGGAAAAAGGTCATGACAATATGTTTTTTTGTTCAAAAATATATTTTTCATCAGTATGAGTTTAATATTATTGATATAATTTGTTTAATTTATTTCCATGGATAAATAATGAGATCAGTTTCAATTTGATTATATATTCATGTTATTTACCTATTCTGGGAATATTATATATAACAAGTTAATTCCATTATCTCTTCAGTTGTTTTTTATGTACTGAGCTTCTAGGGTCACAAATTCTAGGTTTCCATATCCCAATACTAGGAATAAAATTAGTAGACATGAAATTTTTAAAAGGGTAGAATATGTGGAAGAATTTATGGGAGATATTGATGATACATAATTCATTATTCAGTTCCATATATAGTGTGAAAAATATATATTAGATGAGAAAGACATAGGATTTATAAACACTACAAAAAATTGACTTGTGCGAACAAAAATTCTATAAGAGATTATATAACTATTGGTAAAAATGAGTAATTCCAATAGATATTAGGTTTTTTTGGTATTTTTTTATGTACCAAGATTTTTTTACTCTAAATTATATTTGTTGTTCATAATCATTCTATACCTACAAATAATTTACTAACACATAAATCTGTAACCAATTTATATCAACACTGAAAACTTTTTTACCAACACATAATAGTGTTATTAAAAACTATTATCAACAATAAGACATTTACCATAAAAAATGTTGTAATTTTTATCCAAAAATAATAAATATTTTATAATAATGTAATATAAAATTATAATTATTTTCTACCAACACATTATTTATCAATAAAACTATATTATTTTTTTAGATATTTTTTAGGATGAACCCTAGGCATTGTCAACTAGTTCTTTCATCCTCATCTCCCTCTCGCCACACTGGTGCCACCTCTTCTCCGAGAATCCCCACCAATACTGCCTCCCTCTCTCTCCCTCACCCCTCCCTGTCGACACTATCTCTCCCTTCTCTCTGGCACTCCACACCTTACCAATCACTATCATGCATTTTTCCCTACGCACTAACGCCACATCTTCCCTAAGAAATACAGAAAACGACACCTACCCCCCTCTCACTCGCCACCCTCCCCACCAACACTGTCCCCCATCACTTCAGAACACCACCCCTTCTCACTCATCATCATGCCTCCCATTCTCCCCATCATACTTTGCCGCCAAAACTGTCTCCTACACCTCCACCTTACTAGCTCGCCACCCTTCTATCCTAATCAGCTCCTCTTCATTCCATTATGGTTGGAGCCTCTTTCTCATAACTACCACTGGTGCCTTACCGCTACCCCACTTTTGCACTAACAGGTTATGGAATCAATTATCAACTATATCATGTTCTTGTTGATTTGATTCAATTTATTTTTTTAATTCCGATAGGCATTGCCACACAAACCTTGTTGAATCAGAAATAGGGTTGGAAAGATATGTTTAGTAAAATTATGTTGTAGACATCCTATAATTTTTAATTAATGACGATAACATCAGTGACCTCTCATAATGGATTGAAAACTGTAATTCACTATGCAAGGGTGAGTCAATTTTTTTTGAAATTTTCATGTATTGATGATTTTTTTCTTCACATTTTCTTAGTATTCTCTTTCAATTGTGAGATGGAATATCATGTATGGCATTTATCTAAAATAAAATGGGATGGGGGCTGGTTATAGAATTAATCAATTATAGTTTCCATATCTACTGATTCCCCTATCTACGTGTCATAATTCTTTAAGGTGGAGGAAGTAACATACTACATATATTAGATTCATAGAAAATAAATATATACATTGAAAATATAACTTATTCCTATAATACTTTTTTCAACTCAAATAAAAAAATATTAATGTTGCTAAAATAATGCTCTAAAATTTTGTCCATGGTTTTACATTTTACTAATCTCATGAAGTTTCATTCTCACCAAGGTTTTGTCTTAATTGGAAATGCATACCACTGTCCCGTTACTATTGTCCAATAGAATCCCGAGATATTTCCCATTATGGGGTGCACATTTTTAGTTTGAATTTCATTCATTATGTTCATTCCAATGATCATGGTTGATGGTTTTACATAGGATTTCTCCAAGAAACCATTGGATCACATTCTATATTTTAGTTACTTCAATTTCATCTAGTTAAAATAAATGATAACATAGCATTATTAGGCTGGTACATGGTTTTTGTGGATACATGGAATAATCATTTAATTATTACTATATAACATCATCCTTTTTGTTTAATTATAAATCATTTTATTTTGGAATAATGTTTTATTTTTGGAAATATAATTAATGTTTTGTCAACATGTTTCATGTTCTAAAAAATTTCTCACTGGTTTGAAAATCTCACTCAATAAATTTTGCTTAATTTAGAAAAATGATCAAAGGTAATCCATATATGCAAAAAGTTTCAAATTTTCATATTTGGTTTCTTTATCATAATGGTTTTACACTTCATTGTATATTTTTTCTTGTAGTTATTATATATTCGAATATAAAGGATGATGAGGATGAATGTTCATAAGAATTGAATGTTTTTTCTAGCATACCAAGTGTCTCACCAAATACATTAAATTCTTGTTTCTTGAAACATGGTACTAGATGGCCTATTTGGTCAAACATAAAATATCTATGTTCATTTGTTTTTTTATTTTTTATTATGTTATTTGTTTTGTTCTTCTTATCAAGATAGTAATTCAAAACATTGAAGATACTATTGTGGTTTGATTCTTATTATACCATTTATGATAATTCTATTATTTTATTGTTGTTTAATAATAGAATTTACATGCGCACATATAACTACAGTTTTGTTATGAACATAATTAATTGTTGCATTTTTCCTAAGCATGAGTAACTATAGTATTTTACATGAGAACAAGCAACTACAGTATTTTATTATTGTTTTTATACGTTAACCAACAAATCATCTTCCCTCAAAATCTATGGTTTTGTTACAGACATCAGTGTTTAGACTGCTATTCAACACATGAAAGGTGTCTCCTACCTTTCTTGGTGCTGTTTTGACTTAATAATATTTTATCATCAGTCTCTAGTCATAAAAAACCATCATAATATTTTGTTGATACTCCATCATACTGCATAGGTATAATATAATATCTATAAGCCTATTGTAATAATACCTCTTTGGGTTAGAGTTCAACTGAAACCATTAATGTCAAAAACCTTTCTTATTTTTTTTATCAAACACTATCAGTCTACACAATGCTCAGTCCACCAGCAACATTATATTATAAATTTGATTGACCCCATAAACCATTGCAATTATGAAACCACCTACACATTTTTGTTTAATTCTACACCTACATTGTTTTTTTTATTTTCTTGGGAATCATTATAGAAAACCTTAATGTAGATCCATGAATCCTTAATGGTTATCATTCTAACCTGAGTTGAAATATGTATTACTTATCAATACCAGTATTTTTATAATGGAAACCTTCCAATAATGAATTATATATTGATATATCATGACCTAAATTGTTATTATTGTAATCAAGGTCGAAATTGGTATCGAAGTAATCCATTCTTTCTTCTGACCATCACCTTTCACAAATACCACTGCCTCATACCATTCTACTCAATCATTTTCTTCATGTTTCTCGTTATAAGACATTTTACATAAAATAATAACCTTTACTTCTAATAGAAACACAACATCCCTGAAACAACTGCATACCAATGAAACAACAGTGACACTTTCAATCCATTATGACAGTATTATTGTTCTGCATAGTGTGATGTGTTCAATATCAAATATTTCAGTATATAGAAATAATGATTAGAAGATGTAACAGAATAATAAGAAATTTAATTGTTAAATGGATATAAACATTAATTCATTACACCCATGGAATACTGAAATAGGTGAATAATTACATTGTAACACATTAAACAAATTCATACACTATGTACATGTCAAATATTGGATGATATTTTTGGATTCTATTATAGGAATTCCACTATATCTGGACAACCATTCTCGATAGATTCATATTTATAATGTCTAATCATAATCTTTAATAATAATAACCACATTTTTCTTTTATAACCTTGAATTACTTCGATAATATGTGAAAATCGGATTCTTTTCACCTCAACTTCAATTCTTCAATTGAAATTCAATTATATCCGGACAACCATTCTCATTATGGTTCTAATGCTTGTCTTGCTTGCACACATATTGTGTTGAGTGAGCCTAACCCACCATCAGTAACCCTTAATATTTTTGATGTCCAACTCATATTGCATATGAATAATGGTTTTTTATTCTTATCACATGTATGCTGGGAAATTTTATTGAAAACAAAATTAATCCTTTACATGTTTCTTCTTGTTTTTTAGAAAATAACAAACATACAATTAAAATGATCAAATTAGTTGAAGATAGTGGGAGGGTGAAAAGGATTCTATTATCAACAAGATTATTTCACAAGTATGTTAGTCCTCTTGATGACTCTCATATTGGTGTGTGATATGACTTTAAATTGGTCAATTGTTGATATGGATCTATATAGAATGTATTTAACGTATTACATTTTTTTGTATTCCCAGACATATTATTTAGCTAAATATTTTATTCTCATGCTTATTTTGTCTTATGTGAACTAATATTTTGTTTCAATTGTTTTGATGGATTTTTCTACTATGTCTTACCCTTTTTAGCACCTACCATGAGAGAGTATTTGTTTGTCTATCTTTGGGCTTCTTGTTTTGAATGGGTTCTGAGTACCTTGATCCTAAAATCGGTATTTTTTATACTTAAGTTTGATTTGTGTGTAGTTGATGACTACTGTATTGTTGCAGCTATAGAGCACTGCTTCTAGGTTTGTTCAAAAACATCAACCCTCCTATTTCTTCAAATTAATTTTGCCTTTATATGGAATTGGGTATCTGTATGAGGATAATGTTTTGTAATCCCACTATTTCTGAATTAAATTGGAGGATGGTTTTGAGTCGGAACTTCTTTACTTAACTATTTTCCAAAAATTTGGTAGGTTTCGGCCATGTTTTCTTGGTTCATAGGCTCTGTTTTCTTGAATTTTGTATTCCCCTCATCCCCTGTCACGATGCAATGACCTTCATGGAACAGTTTGAACATAGGTCCATGGTTGGAATTATAATTTTGGGTTCAACATTCTAATTTTATGGTAGATGTTCTAATCTTAATCTATTATGGCCATGATAGTTCTATTTGTTGGGGGTTTCTACCCATTTTTTGGGTAGATATTACCTATGGATTCTCATGCAAGGAACATTCTTCTGATGTTATTCTGTGTTGGCACTGCATGTTTTTCAATTAGTTTCCTACACTTTTTTCTAGAGTTTCTACCTCTGAATGTGCACAGGTGATTTTATCATTTCTTCATGGTGTAATTTTATTTCTATGTAACAGGCAGGGGGTCTTCAGTGGTTGTAAGCACCAGACATGCATTATGATATTGTAGGCTTCCCCAGTTTTGGTTTGATCCATATTTGGAGTTATTGCTGATTACAATACTATCGGCCACTTCGATTTGGCCTCTTGAGTTGTCTCTGCTTACAATACTATCGGGTTCTTCGAGTTGCCGATTCTTGAGATACTGTTGGACACATGGATTTGGCTTCTAGAGTTTTCGTTTCTTAGGATATTGTCGAGCGCTTGGATTTGGTTGTTGATTTAGCATGTTGATGTGGCAGATGTTCCCACCGATCTTGGGTCTTATGGGATTGAGGCTTGCAGTTTTGAAGCTACTACGTTGGTCTTTTAATCGTTTCATCATTTGAGGCTAGTTGGTGTGATTTTGTAATCAGGGAGTTGTTTCATATGCAAATATTTTTCCCCCTTATATTATTTTGATGTCATGTTTTTAATTATATTTGAACATGTTTTTTCAAATAAAATTTTATTTTTTTTGAATTTTTATATTAGTAAATTTAATAATTATAATATAATAAATATATTCAATATAATATGATTAATAAATATAATATAAAATTTTAGCAATAAATATTTGAATTCTCATATATAATATTTTATAAAAAATATAATTTACTAGAAGATATTAATTAATGATAATTTTTATATGAATAGATAAACAAATATTGTTAATAATATTATTTATGAAATGATAAATGTTATTAATATTACTAATAGATAGATTTGTTGTATGAATATTTTGCTAATTTTTTTGAAAAAAATATATATTATCTTTTGGTATTATTATAATAGTAACAGAACTATTTTATCTATCATAATAACATTTAGCGATAGAGTTTTTACCAACAATTTAGTGACATGATTTGTTTTAAGGTAAAACACTTTACCAACATAAAATACATTTTTTTCCAACATATATACCCATGTAGGAAAATATAATTATTTTTTAGTGTAATATATGATTTATCCTAATTATATTTAGATCTGAACATGAAATTATCATTGATATGTAAGATATTTAATAATTATTTTTTATTATTTAATCATGGATGGTTATGTATGATATTGTAAAACCGATATTAAAGAGAAATTGTAAGGTTTGTGTTTTGGCATCATATTTGGGAGTTCATGTCATGGGATTCACAGTTGGCTTCAAATGAAATGTTTAAAATGATTTGGAGATTATGAAGTATATAGGATAATATAAGGGTTGATGAGTTTTCATTGATAATTTTTTCTATGGTATAGATAATACTTTTTAATACTTATTTTATTTTTTTAACGTAATGTTGGACATAATATTTGGGTATTAGTATAAGAGAACTTCGGTAAAATTTCTATGGACATGTCAATGTATGTCATGAAGATCGTATATTTTTAATGTATTGAGTATATAGTTTTCCTTTAAAGTACATCCATGATTAGATACTATGAGTGGATACAGTATTTAGTACATATTCACCAAGGTTTAATAAACATGAAAAAAGCTCGATTGGATATTACATCAATTGTCACTTATTTAAAGAAAAATAAACTAATTTATCACCTGGTTTAAAACACTAGGGGGATATTCATTGGACAGTAACATCCTATTTATGGTCCATTATAATATATTTTTATGTTTTAATGTTATATAACCTAATAGGTTAGTAACTATATATAATATAGATTTAAACATAGAGATTTATAAGGAAATACACATATTATTTAATATATGATTGCTTAGATAAATGATAAAATGTACTTTTAGATAATATATTTCAACAGTTTTTGGATTTAAAATATTTTACAAAATTTTATAGAAATTGTTGATCTCTATTTTGAGAATTTGGTTAAGAAGTATGTGAGAACCCAACTAAAGGTAACACAGGTTGAACCAATAATGATATAGCTTAAACTGATGGAGATATAGGTATAACTTAGTCTTTTATAAGTTGAGTTACATGAATTATGGGAAAAATGATAGTCTTATAAAGTGATATATCTTGGGGTTAAATCATTCAATGCTTAATTTTGAGAATTATCTTATAATGATCATCACTCATGTTAACTCCGGTGGTTTTAGTAATGGTTGATGACAGAAGGAACCAGGCTAGCAATAGATACCACAAACAATAAGAAAACTATCCCCAAGAATAAAATAATGGGATAAAGTCTGGAATGAGAAATATTGTGATAATCACAAACTATTAATCATGAATTTTCATTACCAAAATGAACATTGTTGATTTATGAAACACATTAATTAAGAAAAACATGGGGAAAAGACCCCTACCGTGATAGCTCGGAGCCAGTGCCTCATATTAATAAATTTTCATAGATAATAATATAAAATCCTCTAGGACTAATAAATTTATTATTTTTTAAATAAAAATTACATATAATAATATTATATCTCAATATTGAAGGAAATAAAACATATAAATTTCATTGGAAACACACATAAACTCCTAGATTATCCCTACATTTAATTCATAATTTAAATATTCAAAACCTAGGGAAAAAATAAAACATAATAAATGGGTTAGATAACATATTTAGTTTGGGTAATAAATAATATGGAATCTATAAACATAAATAATATTTTATGGTGAAATACTAGAAACACCAACCATTAAAATAAAATCTTAAGCATAATATGGCAATAATAAAAGCTAAATAAAATAATTACATATAAAATAATCACATGATAATTAAATTTAACCATGGATATTATATTATTAGAATAATCCCATGGGATTTAATTTCTATTATCATGTTAAGGTTATTCATAATGTTAGACTATAAGATTTGGTGTCCTAGAACCAACTGGTTTTACATTGATTACATGGATATTTAATGTATTATTACATTTTGTTCATTGTTCTGCATGAATATGATGTAATAATTTCCTAGATTATTTGTTTCATTGATAATGTCATTGAAAATCCATCCTATGATGAGAAACGAGAAATGCTATAATAATATTATTAAATATATTTATGTGGTTGGATGAAATGCTATGATGGGACACATAGAATGCAGACCATCAGGTGCGAGTACTGATAATTAGATGAGACTATCTTTCATGAAGTTTGAACATGGTAATCTTCAAGATAGAAGATTATGAGAACAAAGCCTCTTGTATGATATCGACATGCTTTTTTATCATCGAATATTTTTATCCTCGAGCATGTGCAATGATCCATTGAATTTAATATTATCATTAATATGTGTCATGACTTACGCACTTTGATTTACTAACGAAAACTGTCATGCTGACAGTTGGAGGGATGTAGGGTATGTTTGGGGCATCACGAGTGGCATGTTATTAATGGATAAGTCGAGGAATGATTTGTCCCTTCCATTTATGGAAGTTTATATCTTGACCCTTTGATTGAAATAGAATCATCATGAAAAATTCCATGGCGATGGTGTAACGATGAGTTTATTTCAAGTATCCAAAGAATGACATATCAAGCATGAAATTTGATGACACAATCATAAAACCTGCTTGATGAGATATTGTGAAAAATGGATTATATTACACCGTGAGAATTCTTATGTGGATGTCGTTGTTGCACTTTACATTAATTCTCTTGGGTTCCATGACCCGTTTCTAGATAGTACTCTTGGACTTTAGGCAAGCCCGCCTAATGTTAATGAGAAATAATCATATAGAGTCACACACGAAGTGTTTTTGGTGGTTACAGTTAAATTATATTTGAATTTAATTAATGAAATAAATATTATTGTAAGGATCGTGGAATAATTTTATTCAAGTTAAAATGATCACATAAATTAAATTAAATTTATTTATTTATTTTATTGAAAATTTAATAAATATTTATTTACTGGTATGTAAATAAAATATTTATTTAAGAGAATAAATTATTTATTTATTTATTCAAGTGTTCAATAAATGGAAGTGATGTTCAAGTAGACAAAGGTCGATCCAGTTGTAAAATAATTATTTGTAAGAGGGTAAATAATTATTTAACTAGTTGGCACAAATTAAAATAATGCAGGTATTATTTTGTGACATAGATTTTATAATTTTGTTTTGTGGAAGTTGGCGCACCATAAATAATGACGTGGTATTATTATTAAATTACAGGGAGTTCTCTATGTTCATGAATGTATTTAATTGTTCCTATGTAATTAAATATTAGAACTGAAATTCCATGTTTATAAATTGACAAGTAGGCATATTGTGGAACACATCACACTACATGCCTGTTGAATTGAGAATTGTTGAGCCAAACATTTTCTCCCTATAATCCTATTCTCTCCCCTCTCAAGAATGAGAGACATTCATTATGGCTGAAGAACAAGCAATCAAGAACGACAGACAAAAGACACTCGCTTCACCACGCTAACACCCGAAGAATGAGCGGTGTCAATCAAAGGCCATCAAAGCATGAGTGGATCACCACTATTGGGATTATAGTTTGTATCCTTACATGCAGAACGAGATAACTCGGAAGGGTCAATCTGGACGATCAACATCATCAACTAAAAAATACTAAATACATAGGTATTATTTTTTCTCTATGAAATTAATTAAATTAATTATAAACATGATGCACAAGATCCTCTTTGAGGTTTCGGGCCTCTTTCTTCATTATCTAAATCATTGATTATATTCCATGGAGACTGGCTTTCATCATTGTATTTATCCTAGAATAATCCTTAATCATTGAAAAAATTAAATTTGGGTCTCATCCCAACCACGTTTCTGCTGCGCCTAGAACCTACAAGTGGTATCAGAGTAGTTAAATCATAGTTTATAATTATTGAAATATTTTGTTGATGAATTACACATTTAATAATTTAGTTTTTTCAATTCTAGTTAATCATTCTAAAAACTTGAATCTCAATATCTATTCCTCCTATTTTTTTCTCATTCACCATACTAAAATGATCTTTTCTTTTAATTTTGATTAAAATAAAATATACGATCTCATCCAATGGTGCCAAAGCTTCTTAGCCATAGAAGATAAGAAAACATAGCGTGTATTCAGAAGTACATGTTGTGTAGTCAAGATTCAATGCATCAGACCGGTCCACCAAACCAAGTTCTGTGTTGGAGTCTTTCTAAGTCTTAAATAACTTCATTTGTTGTCCCAAAACAGGTGCCACACAATTTTCAGATTACTCGCTCTGTAGACCAATGGACATGGCGTGAAGTCCCTTCAGGATAGGGTTAGACTGTGTACCCCATACATGAATTTCTAGACTAGATATCGTTTAACAAGGAACTACATAGCATGTGGCCCACTTGACACGCCATGTACTTTGATGATTTCTGAAGTATACTCACACATTGTTTCCCCAGGCGGGTACTTTAGATAGACGGTGAAAATAATACACACCTTGTTGTTGGATAAAAAAGTCATGTACTCATCCAAATTACGCTGATTTATTAAGATTTATTATTATATTATATAAACCCTTGATATGTGTACCATCGTGCGAGCATAAAGCTACGTCACAACACGTGATAAGTGTTTTATATATGTGTGTTTAATTTAGCATCTCTATAATTTTCATTTGTACTCATTGGATAGTTATGAATTGAAATTCACCAGGTTTCCTCCAAGTTACATGTAACGTACAAATATATATATAAATTAATTTATTTGGCCAAAATTATGATGAGAATCTCAATGAAATTCAGTAAAGCGTTTAAGATAAGAGGATTGATAAATTATAGATAATAACTATTTGATTCGAGCATGATTTCTCTTAAATAAGAATGATTAAAGAATTTATTATTAGTTTTATTTATTCATAAATAACCTTTAATGTATGGATGATCATGGTCTAGACCAAGACCTTTGTATGGGGATAGTTTATTTTAATTTATTTATTTGAATTAAATTTGTTGGCTTGTGAGCCTTCTACTCATTAATTGTTTGGGCCTGCATGCCCAGGGTTTCTTTTATGTAAAACCTCTTTTTACCCCTCACCTACATGTGAGTTAAAAAAGGCATATGAAATGGATGGAACTCCCAAAAAACTAAAGTTGGTTCAAGATAGAGACGAGATGAAACAAATCCCAATAGGTAAAGAGGTGAACAGTTGGAAGCTGTAAACATGAACCCAAAAGGATTAAGGTGTTTCTCCTATTGGCCAGGGTTAGATTATCAACTACTAGATAAACTAACCCTTAAAAAAGAAAGTGATCATTCCATTTATTTTATTGTATTTCTGTCAGTTTCATGGTTTATCATTAGGGATGTGTTGTGACGGTCACATAATTAATGAATTAAATAACCATGCAATATGGAACTAATGTAAACTAGACTTATGCAAAAATATTATAAAGACATTATTAATCAATTATCTAAATTCCACTTAATATTTACAAGGGAGTGATCATGATATTAATTAATTCACAAATAAGAAATAAATATCCCTCAAATAATATATTAAGCCTGAATAAGATTTATGTTACATGATTAAGGGAAAAGACAATATAACTATGTGTTTGAAAAACCATTGTTGGGACACTTACTTTTATACAGGAAGACCATATAAAAGGTTTCGGGTTTATTTAACCATATTACACCAAGATGATTAGACCATGTTACACTTGGTGTAATATTGGAGTCAAGAGTTGAGCAAATCCAAAGTGATGATTACAGGATTGGGGAGTCCACTCATCATATCAAGGAGGTGCAAGCCTGCAGTTCGAAAAGACCTTCCTACCTAAATATAATTTATTATTATAACCATCCCTTGTTGGGTTTATGCGAAGGGGAATATGAATCCTTTCCATGAGAATGTCGTGAAAACATGATATTTTGAGTTCATTGGTGAGGGATATTGGGACTAGACAAAATAGTGGGTGACTTAATAAAATTTATTATTTCTCAAAAAATGTAATCAAGAAAGTAATAATGATCTGCTATTTTAATTGTAGAATAAGAATAAAAAACTCGTTGTCCACACTATCCCTACAATCAATTCTGGATACAGAGAACATCCTCACAGATAGTAACTTCTAGGAATGGTTTAGACACCTTCTTGTTATCCTATTCCATGAACGGAAGTATTATGTGTTGGAGTTAGCATTACCGTATTCACCTTCCAATGAGGTGAGTGATGCGGATTTTATGGTATAAGAGAAACATATGAACAACATGGTCAACATTCAATTTTTTATGTTATCATCAAAGTCTAGTGATCTAATGAAGTCTCATGAAAACATGTATTCTTATAGCATGCATGAACACCTCCATGGTCTTTACCAGGAGAGAGAAATAAAGGAATGGTTTGAGATCACTAAGGAACTCTTTTTGAGAATTCTTGGAAAAGGTTCCCCAGATAGGCCTCACGTAATCAAGCTCCTTGGCTACATTGAGCACCTAGAGGTTCTAATGTTTAAACTCCCTGAAGAATTGGGAAATGATCTAATTCTCGCATCACTCCCTCAGAGCATCTCTATCATTGTTATCAATTTCAATATGAACCACATTGAGAAGTCTATATCTAATATTCTTATCATCATTTTCCTTGAAGACAAGGATATAAAGCGTGAAAAGCTTTATATCCTTATGGTGAATAAGAGGAAAGGAAAGGCAAAGAGAATTAATCCCAAATCTTCTTCACGACCTTCCTAGAAAAGAAAGATCAATGAGGAGGCATGGAAATAAATGTTGTTTGTTTGGATTGTGGAAATAAGGGCCACTAGAAGAAGAACTGCACCCAGCCTAAGAAGAAATGGGAAGCTTCAAGTGCGTTTGTTATCTAATGCAATCTATTTGTTTCTACAACTTTGGTATTAGATACAGCTTGTGGAGGTCACATTTTTATTCAAATACAGGAACCATATAGATTCAAGAAGATTGATCGAGGGGAGGTAGATCTATGAGTAGCCAATGGAGATTGACTTGTTGTTATAGATATCGGGGACTACCACCTCATGTTGCCAATTGGGATGATATTGGTGTTAAAGGGTTTTTATAATGGGACTTCTGTTACTAAAAACATTATTTCTATATCAATATTAGATAAATATGGATTTTTTTTCAAGTTTGAAAATGAATATTTCTTATTTTACAAAGATAAAAATTTTAATGGTAGGTCACATTTATAAAACAAACTTTATGTGTTGTATTACACAAACTGAGTAATGGAAATCGATAATAAAGATACTTCACATGACTCATACCAGACTCAACATTGACATAACTAGCTAAGTCATGTAAATGAGAAATGGTTGACAATGTTACATCAAGAAGGATAATTATATTCTTTTGAACTAAAACCACTTGACTTATGTCATGCATGATTATAAGGCAAAATGACCAAATCCTCATTTAGTGGGAAAGGTAAAAAGGATAATGAACTTCTTGAATTGGTTCATACCGATGTTTGTAGAGAATTATTAGTTGAATCAAGGGGAGGGTACTCATAAATCATAATGTTTACTAATGATTTTAGTAGATATAGATATATCTACTTCATGATGTATAAGTTATATTCATTTGATAAGTTCATAGAATACAACAATGAAGTTGAGAACCATCATGGTAAGAAGATTAAGAAACTCCTATCATACTGAGGTGGGAATATCTTAATCAAGAATTCATTGATTCCTTATGGGATTTTGGGATCCTATCCCAACTCACTCCTCCAAACACACCCTAGTGGAATGGTTTGAGTGAAAGGAGGAACTGCACCCTGTTGGACATTGTGGAATCAATGATTAGTCATGTGAGTCTCCATTATCGTTTTGGGGATATGTGTTACAAAAAGTAGCACACATACTATAACAACTACCAAATAAATCGATAAATAGTCTTTCATATGGGTTTTTGAGTATAATAAAATCCATGTTATTGAATTTACATGTGTGGGGTAGCAAAGTGTTTGTTAAGGCCTCTTCAGGTAATAAACTCACACCCCGAGGAAAAAAGTGTACCTTTATAGGATACCATAAGGAAAAAAAGGGTATATTACCTATAAACACCCTTATAAAATAGGTTATAGTGGAAAGACATGCCATATTACATGAGAGGGAGAACATCTCCAAAATAGATTGTCGGAGAGAGATAGACTTCGATGAAGTCGAGGCTCAAGGTACACAAGAGAAAGTATAGGAACAGATTCCACAAAGCCCCATGGAAGAAGAATCTGTTCCAGAGACATAAGTACCGTATAGGAGTACAAGAGAGGTTAGATAACTTGGATGGTGCAGTTTTCTAGTCACTGAGGATGGTGACTTTTTATAAGATGATAATAATGATCCTATAACCTACAAGGAAGTACTAAGTGGCACAGACGTTGCCATGTGGAAAGAAGTCATGAACTCTGAAATGGATTCCATGTACCAAAACCAAGTATGGATTTTGGTATATCCCCCAGTTGATGTAAATCCTATTGGATTCAAATGGGTATTCAAGAATAAAATGGACATGGACGGACAAGTCAGTACCTATAAGGCACAACTAGTTGTAAAAGGTTTTAAACAATGTCAAGGAATTGACTATGATGAAACCTTCTCAATAGTTGAAATGATGATATCCATCTGAATTCTACATTACATTGCGGATTTCCATGACAATGATATTTGGAAAGTTTTTATTAGAACAACATTTCTTAATGAGAACCTTCATGAAGATGTCAGCATGACACAACCTGAAGGGTTTGTTACTACAAAGGATGCCAATAAGGTATGAATGTTTCAGAAATAAATTTACAGATTAAATAAAGCATCCCAGTCATGGAACATTCATTTTGATGAATCCAAAAATCATATTGGTTTTATCAAGAAATAATGTGATCCTTGTGTCAACAAATGGTTTAGAGGGATTGCGGTCATTTTCATAATAGTATATGTTGATGACATATTACTTATTGGAAACGAGATATCAATATTATATTCTATTAATGCATGGTTGAATAAATGATTCTCCATGAAATACATAAGAGAGTTAGTGTATATTCATGGGATCAAGATCCATCATGATAGATCAAATAGATTTATGGGCCTAAGTCAATGTACAAACATTGATAAGATACTAAAGAGATTCAGTATGGAACAATCCAAGAGGAGATTATTGCTAGCATCACATTGAATTAATCTTTTCATGAAACTGTGTCCTCAAACAAATGAGGGAAGAAAGATAATGGTCAAGACTTCATATACATTAGTGATTTGGTCAGTCAGTTATGCCATTCTTTGTACTAGGATGGATGTTGCCTACGCATTGAGTGTGGTAGGAAGATATCAAGCTGACACAAGTCACCACTATTGAATGGAATTCAAGACTAGCCTAAAGTATATGAGGCGTGCTAAGGATATGTTCTTAGTTTATGGATGAAATGAGGAACTAGTCATCATAGGATATGCATATTATAGTTTCCAGACTAATCAATACAACATGAAGTCTCAAACGGGATACATCTTAACTTTGAGAGGAGGTGAAGTGAGATGGATGTTCTCAAAGCAGAGTGTGGTTGCTGATTTTATAGTAGTGTCCTAGTACATCGCAGCTTCTGAGGTAGTTAAAGAAGAAGTTTGAATGTGATGCTTTGTCCATGAGCTAGATGGGATACCTATGAGTAAATATCCCATCACATAGTACTGTGATAATACTACTGTGGTGGCTCTCACAAAAGAGACAAAGTCACATTAGCGGACGAAGCACATACTTTAGATGTTTCATCTATTGGGGATTTTTCTAAGATAGGTGAAGTTGCACTAAGAATTATTTCCATGGAAGACAACGTAGAGGACCCATTGAATAAATCCTTAACTCTGTAGAAATATGATCATCATGTGAGGTCAAGTACACTGATAGTCGTAGGCAGTTGGGTCAAGTCCTAGTTGGATTTTGTAAGCATTGGTGTCCAAGTACCAACTTTTTTTACTATGATTACATGGATATTTAAGGTATTATTACATATTTTTCATTGTTTTTCATGAAAACGATGTAATAATGACATAGAGTATTTGTTTCAATGATAAGTTCATGGTAGTTCCTCGCTATGATGAGAACCTTGAAATGCTAAAACTATATTCATAAATATAGTTCTACGGTTGGATGACATGCTATAATAGGACACATAGCATGCAGACTGTCAGGTGTGGTTACATGTAAATATATGAGACTTCCTCACACGACGTTCGCACTTGGTAATCTCTATGATATGATATTATGAGAACAAAACTTCTATTAGGAATTCCACATGCTTTTGTGTCATCAGATATTTCTATCTGCGATCATGTGTAATGATCCTTAGATATTAAGATTATCATTAATACGTGTAATGACTTATTCATTTTGATTTACTGATGAAAACTGGCACACAGATAGTTGGTGGGAAGTAGGGTATATTGGGTGTGTCATGAGTGACATGCTATTAATGTACAAGTAGAGGAAGGATTTTCCCTTCCATTTATGGAAGTTGATATCTAGGCCATTTTATTGAAATAGAATCGTCGCACAAAAATCCATGGGCATAGTGTAACGACGAGTTTATTTTAGGTAGTCAAAGAATGTTGTATGAAGCATTTAATTGGATGACACAATCATGAATCCTTCTTGTGGAGATATTGTGACAATGGGATTATATTACCCTGTGAGCCTTTGTATGTGGTTGTCATTATTGAAACTTTATGTTCATTCTCTTGCATGCCCTGACCCGTTTCTTGAAAGTACTATTAAACATTAGGCTGGCCTTCCTAATGACAACGAGAAAGAATCCTAGAGGGTCACAAACTAAGGGTTTATAGTGGTATCGGTTAAATTCTATTTGAATTTGATTAATGAAATAAATATTAGTCACAAAACCGTGGAATAATTTTATTCAACTTTAAATGATCACATAAATTAAATAAAATAATTTTTTTTTATTTTTTAGAATATTTAATAAATATTTATTAACTTGTTTGTAAATAAAATATTTATTTAAGTAAATAAATTTTTAATTTATTTATTCGAGTGTTCAATAAATGGAAGTGGAGTTTAAGCGGACCAAGGTAGGTTCAGTAGTAAAATAATTATTTGCAAGATGGAAAATAATTATTTAACTAGTTGGCACAAATTAAAATAACACTGCTATTATTTTATGACATGTAATTTATAATTCTATTTTACACAAGTTGGAACACCATGAATAATGACATGGTATTGTTATTAAATTCATGGGTTTTCTCTATGTTCAGGAATGTATTTAATTGTTTCTATGAAATTAAATATTGAAACTGAAATTCCATGTATATAAATAGACAAGTAGGTATATTGTGCCACACACCACACCACACACCTGGTGAATTGAGAATTGTTGAGCCAAAAAATTTCTCCCTCAAAATACTCTTCTCTCCCATCTCAAGAATGAGAGACATTCTTCAAGGCTAAAGAATAAGTGATAAATAACAACCGATACGTGACACCCGCTTCACTACGCTAGAACCCGGAGAACGTGCGTTGTCGATCGGAGGCCATCAGAGCACGTGTGGTTCACTGCTAGATGGAATCTAGTTTGTATCCTTACAAGTGAAATGAGATAATAAAAAAGGTTCAATTAGGATGATCAACATCATCAATGAAGAAAAATACCAAAGAAACATGAATTATTTTTTCTTTATAAAATTCATTAAATTAAGTATAAACTTGATGTGCAAGATCCACTCTAAGGTTTTGTGCCTCTTTCTTATTTATTTAAATCATTGATTATATTCCTTGGAGACTATACTTCTTCGTCGTATTGATCCCAAAATAATCATTCATCATGGTAAAAATCAATGTTGTGTGTCATCCCAACCAAACATCAGGTATTCCCAGAACCTACATGAAATGATCATTGAGATGTAAGATATTTAATAATCATTATTTATTTTTTAATAATGGATGGTTATGTTTGACATTTTAAAACTGGTATCAAAGAGAGCATGTATGTTATGTATTTTCTCATCATATTTGGGAGTTCAATTCAGGAGATTCACAGTTGGCTTCAAATGAAATGTTTAGAATGATTTAGAGATTAGGAAGTTTTTAGGATAATATAGGTGTTAATAAGTTCTCATTGATAATATATTCGATTGTATAGATATAACTTTTTTATAACTATTTTAATTTTTTAACATAATATTCTACATATTATTTGAGGATTAGTATAAGAGAACATTAGTAAAATTATTTGAGATATGTCAATGCATGTCAACCAAATCGGATATTTGTAAAGTGTTGAGTATATTGTTTTCCTTAAAATTACATCCATGACTGGATACTATGAGTGGATGGTGTATTTAGTACATATGTACCAAGGGGTAATAACCATGAAAAAATATGGATTGGGTATTAACTCAATTCTCACTTATTGAAAGAAAAATAAACTAATTGTGCACCTGGTTTAAAAAACGATGGGGCTATTCTTTGGTGAATAACATCTTATTTATCTACCATTATAATGGATTTTTATGTTCTAAGGATATATAACCTAATTGGATAGTGACTATATATTAGATATATTTAAACATATATATTCATAAGGAAATGAACATATTAATTGATATATGCTTTCTTAGATAAAGAATAAATTGTATTTTTAGAGAATATATTTCAACGGTTTTTGGATTTAAAATATTTTAAGAAATTTTATAGTAATTTAGGATCTCTATTTTGAGGATTAGGTTAAGAATTATGTCAGAACCCAACTCAAGGTAACACGGGTTGAACCAATAAGGATATTGCTTATTCTTATGCTGAAATAGGTTTAATGACGTATTATATAAGTTGAGTTACATGAATTATGGAAAAAATGATAGTCTTATAATGTGATATATCTTGGGGTTAAATCATTAAATGATTATTTATGACAATTATAATATAATTTTTTTCACTCATGTTAACTCATGTTGTTTTAGTAATGGTTGAAGACTGAAGGAACCATGTAAAAAATAGATACCACAAACAATACGAAAACTATCCCCATGAATAAAATAATGGGATAAGGTCTGGATTGAGAAATATTTTGATAATAAAAAACTATTAGTCATGAAATATGATCAAAAAATGAACATAGTTGATTTATGATATACATTAAATAAGAGAAACATGGTGATATGTCCTCAACCCTAGTAGCTCAGAGCCATTTCCTTATATTAATAAATTTTCATTGATAGAAGTATCAAATCCTTGATGACCATTACATTTACTATTTTTTAAATACAAATTACATATAATAACATTATATAAATAAATCATTCAAATTATATTGGAAACTCCCATAAACTCCTAGATTATCCATACATGTAATTCATTATATAAATATCCACAACCTAGGGAAGAAATAAAACATAATAAATGGGTTAGATAAGATGCTTGGTATGGCTAATAAATAATGTGGAATATATGAACAAAAATAATATTTTATGGTGAAATAATAAAAACACATGCCATTGAAACATAATGTTGAGCATAATATGGAAGGAATAAAATCTAAATAAAATTATTCTATATAAAATAAACACATGAATGAAATTTAACTATGTATATTATAATATCTAGATAACCTCATGGGATTTGATTTACTAATATCATAATAACATAATTCATAATGCCAGACATAATAAACAAACTATTAAGGCTTCAGCAAAGACATTATACATAATGGGTAAAAACATGGTCTAGTTCGTCTCATGAGACCTATTGATGCATCAAGATACAATATAGGGACATACCCATCACATAATAAATCCAGTGAATTCATTATATAAAATTTGTGAAAAATAATCAACATATAACTTCATATTGAAGCTAGCATATAAAATTCAAATAACATTCGTCAAACAATAATCATAATCATAAACCGTCCAGGGTAATATAGAGAATGGAATCCTGATCATATATATCCAGAAAAAATAAGCATAAACCATTCAATAAAATAAGGAATATGATATCATAAATTAGTAGCCCAAATTAATTATATGATTTTACAAGGATGTTGAAATAGATGAAAAAACTCTAATATACCCATTGAGGAACACTTGAGAGAAATGCCATTTTTCACTTTGAAAAGAATATTTATGTTGGAAATATATTTTCAAAAATCCATAAATGAACGAACATAATTTTTTATGATAAAAATTGTTATATTTATAAAATATTTATGTTTTAAAATAGATTATGGAGTGTATTTAAAAACTGTAAATAAATTTGGACGTTCCCGTTAATCAATATTGTTTAACGGGAAGAATTGGAAAGGTATCCTTACAAAACATGTTACTCTCGATCAAAGAGGGATAAATTATAAATGATAAATATCTATGGACCATTCAAATATAATTTATAAAAATTACATAATAATAATTAATAATTACATTGATGTAAATAAAAAGAGTAACAGAAATGAAAAATGGAGGTTCGGGAAGAATTCATTACCTTATGTCTGAAAGTGTAGTAAACATAACCTTAATGTCCTACATAACAAAATTAAATCCATTAATTAATTAATATATAACATTTTAGAATTTTAGTTGTTTTAATATAATTTTATTAGGTTCATTTATGTACTATTTTATGAGTTATAAGATTCAATTTTATAGTTTTGGGAGTGTTCGTTTAATTTGTTTTCATAATCAGTTTACTTGTATATGAGTATAGAAGTTAATGTAAAATGGAAATAGATACCCAGAATTAAAGTTATATCTTATTACTTAATATAAATAATATTAAATTTTAATATAATTCATTTGGATATTGTGTAGTGATGATGAATGATTAGATAAGATATTAGCGATAATCAATTAGATTATTTTGGCGGTTATCAATCATCACAAACTAGTTTTGTTTTAATAATTAACATAAAATATATATATAATGGTTCCATAATATTAAATATAATTTAATATATATATAATAATCTTTATAACCATAAAAATGGTTTTATGAACATCCTTGAAGTCCTTAGTGTAAAATTAAAATCTCTTCATCCTTGAATGTGATTAATCGACATATCAAAGACGGTTTATTCATTTTTTTGAGAAAAATGAGAGGGAATATAATTTACAATGGATTATCCCATTAAAAAAACAGTATTTATAAAATTTTGGAGATATAATTTCACATTGGGATAGGGAGGTGAGGAGAAGATACGAAAATAAAAGAACTTGAAAATAAATTAAAAGAAAAATAACAAGGTTTTTACTTATTGATTTTATCCTCCTTGAGAACCTCCTTAGGGAAAAGGGTTTTGTATTTTTATGAGACCAAATGATCTTAGAAGTGGGGGACGGTATTGGGAAGATTATTTGGTAAAAATTGGTCATGTAAAAAATCTTACAGGGTGTGAGGAGAAGGGGTGGTGAGGGGTGATATTTATTGTGGAAGATTTAGGTGTTTTTTTGAATATTTTATTCCTTAGTATATTATTTTGGATCGAGACTTTTAATAGTTTGAGAATTATCAATAAATATATTTAAACAATGTGGAATAGTTTGATATTATTTCCTTACATCAACCATACATCATCAATGACTCAATAATTCACCCGTTTAACATTTATCATAAATTATAATATTTTATCAGTCACCTAAAATTATAGTATTTTATAAAAAATACCCAAAATTCACCCTAAAAGTTTTCTCATGTGTAGAATTAAAAAATTGTATCCATTTTCAGAAAATAATTTTCAAAAAATGAATAATTTAATTTTTATTTAAAAGCATCATTAATTCAAAAAATACCAATTTTATTATTATAACTTATTTTATAACACTTTAAAAAATTATCTAAATTCTAAAAAATAAACCCATAATCATAAGACAACAAAATATTAATATATGAATATATTTTATGAAAATAAAAATTTTATTAAATCATTATATTAATTATAAAATTTCATTTAATTTTTATAACATACAAGAACACAAACACTGAGTTTATCATTTTCAAAATATTAATTTACTTAAACTATGATATAATTATATCATAATTTCATTTATAGGATGTATAAATTTTAATTATACTTTCATTGGTGAGTTTAATATTCTATTGATGCATTTTAATTCATAGGGGTCACATTACTATTCTAATGGTCATGTTACTGTTATATTTGTTTTGCTTTTTTAACATTATGAAATACCTATTATTTCATTAATTATTCATTTATAAATTTTTTATTATGTTTTTATATTTTTTTATGATTTACAGTAAATTAAATTATTATAAGAATGATAATTTTGTGAATATAAATATGGGTTGTTATATTCTCCACTGTAACAAAAGTTTTATCCTCAAAATTTATATAATATTGTCACCTCATACAAGATTTTTGTAGTTTTTCATCATAAATTCCTTTTGTTCCCTTATTTAATTTTAAATTTTATGATTTTTCAAAATAACCTTTACCATCTAATTCATATGTTCCCTCAACACCTTCTCCATACATTCCAGAATCTAGATAGTCTCCTCACAGTAAGATAAATTGTGTTCTAATTATATTTCTTTTAAAGTGAGAACATGCATTGGGATTGAAATGTACTTCCTTAACAAATAGACATGGAACACATCATGAACTTTGGAAAGGCTAGTTGGAATTTCTAAATGATAATCCACAAATACAATTCTCTCTAGGATTTTAGATTGTCCATTGTACATGGGGATTAGTTTTCATTTCTTTCCAAATATTATAACACCCTTCTATAGAGATACTTTAATGAAAACCTAATCTCCCACTTGAAATTCTAAATCCTTTCTTTGATTATCAACATATATCTTTTTCCTACATTGAGTTTCAATTATATTGGATTGAATAATCGTTAACTTTTTTATTGTTTCCTCCATAAGTTCTAAGCCTAGAAGAATCTTTTTACCAGCTTCATCCCAAAAAGATTTTGTACGAAATATATTTCCATAAAATTCATCATATGGTGCCATTTTAATAATTTAGTGGAAACTATTATTATTGGAAAACTACAAAAAAATGTAAATCATGATCCCACATACCTTGAAATTTAACTGAGAATGATTTCAACATGCCTTTTAATGATTGAATAGTCCTCTTAAAATTACCATCAGTTTGATGGTGATAAGCAGTACTCAAATGAAGCTCAGTATCTAAGGATTATTGACGAATTTAACATATTATCTATGTAAACTATGGATCAAGATCAGAAAAAATTTAAATAGGCTCTTTATGAAGTCTTATAACTTCATTAATATAGAGTCATGAAAGGCACTCCAGTGGTAAATCCACCCTTATAGTGAGGAAATGTGTATATTTGGTAAGTGGATCAACAATTACCCATATTGAATCATTAATTATTAGTGTTTTGGTAATATAGTGACAAAATCTGTAGTGAATTCACCACATTTCTTTGTTGTAATAGTCATAGGATTCATTATAGATATAGAATGTTATATTTTAACCTTTACCTATTGATATACTAAACATCATGATGCGTAATAACCAATATCCCATTTTATATTATCCCACTAGAAATGTTCCCTAAAGTCCCTATATTTATTAGTGATACCAGGGTGTATAGAGAAATTAGAGCTATAGGAATCATCCAATTAATCCATTTTTAGATCAGGTATAGAGGGAACACATATCCTCTTCCCAAATTTTAGAATTTCACCATTGAACATGATGTCATCCAACCTCCCATAATTTACAGATTTAATTTTCTTTTGAATATTCTCATCATAATACTGAGAACATTTAATCATGTCTAATAAATATGATTGGTCAACCAATTGATATTGTAATAGTGATTCACCTTGCTTGATAAGTCCCATACACATCTTTGTTAGATCCGTATATAAAAAAAACCATGTAAATCCAATTTTTTTAAGAAATCAATGATAATTTCTGATCAATGCATATGATACTTTTTTCACCTTCCTTGGGTGGTAGTGTTATAAAAATTCATAATCATTGAGTAGCTTGACTCATCACCTTTTCCTCATGTTTAGAAATTTTTAATATAATACACATTTTATGATTTTGAGATATGTATATATCTGATATCTTTCCCCATAGAGATATTTTCTCCATATCTCCAAAGAAAATATTACAACTTCTAACTAAATATAATTTGTTGGATAGTTATATTTATGAATTTTTAACTACCATGATATATTTTATATAACTTTATCATTCTGCATTAAGGACACAACCAGGTCTATTCTTTGATACATCACTATAAATAAAAAATCCACCATTTTCTGTTATTAGAGTCTAGATAATACTTTTAACTAATCTTCTATTTTTTTCTTCCAAAAAGTATCCACATTATTTTATCTATACAAACATAACCTCTTTATGAGTATGCTTGGTTAACTGGTTAGATTTTCAAGAAAAATTATAAGTAAAAGTCCAATAGTAACCTACTAAACTTATGAAACTAAATACCTCTGTTATGTTCATTGGTACTGGACATTCCTGGACTATATTTTTCTTTACAGGATCAATAGAGATTATATCCTTAGAGTCAAAATGGAAGAGAAAAGAAACTGTTTGAAGTTATAATTCACCCTTTCTAAATATCCTATATACCTCTTTTCTTATAATAGTCTCTAAAACAATCTACAAGTGGTTCTCATGGTCCTCATTTATTTTGGATTATATAAAGTTATCATCAATAAATATGACCACTAAATCATCAATATATTACATGAACACTGTATAAATTAGATCAATAAAATAGAGGGTGCATTATTCAGTCCAAATGGAATTACTATAAACTCGTAATTTCCAAAACTAGATTCAAATTATTTCATACAAATATCATCCTTTATCACTCACAACTGATGATATCCATTACAAAGGTCAATCATTGAAATTTTTTTATCCATGTATTTGATCAAATAAATAATAAATATGAGTTACAGGAATCATGTTATTTATTTTAATAGCATTTATATCTCTATAATCAATGCATAGCCTCATGTATCAATCTTTCTTATTGAAAATGACAATAGTGGCTCCCCATGGAGAAAGACTAGGGTGAATAAATCCCTCATTAATCTACTCCCATAGTTGATTCTTTATCACCACTAATTTCATTGTGGCGATTATTTAAGGATTATTTTATATTGGCCTAGTGTTAGGGATTAAATCAAGAGAAAACTCAACTTCCAACTCTGGAGGATTTCTAGGTAAATAATCCAGAAATAAATCATTGAATTCTTGTATAATTGATATATCCTATATTTGGAGATTTCATTTCTCATCCATAGATGAAGGTTTTTATTCCTCCCTATGAGTTTTATTTAGTAGAGATATAAGGGTTGGATCTAGAAAAGAATAAGATGATGTGGTTTCTCTTCTAAAGAAAAAGGATTCTTCATCATCATCACCAAAAATAAATTCACTATTATTATAATTGATTAAAAAATTATAATTTTAAATCTAGTCCATAATGAGTATTATATCAAATTTAATCATAGGTATGTTGACAAGGTCAAGAACAAAATCACATTTATATGTCATAATGGGGACATACGGACCCATATTTTTTGTAATGAGAGTTACCTTATGAGTTTTAACTGAAAAATCCATTATTAAATCAAATGGGAAATGTATAATTTTCTTGTAAAAATGGGAATAAATAAAAGAATTTGTTTATCCTAAATCAAATAAAGGATTGTCTATGTATGATGAAATGATTCAAGTACCTTCCATCACATCATTAGAATCTTCAACCTTAGTATTTGTGATCTCATAAGCTTAGCCTTGCTCCATTAGCATTTTATGAGTAATTCATACTTGAATCTTAGTAAAATAATTTTCATAATGTACCATATCATTGAAATTATAGCATTGAACATTGGTATCTTATTTAATTCTAATACAATCATTTGAATGGTGGATTGTTTTCTCCACACTTTTAACAATCACCCATTCCCTTTTGGAATGTACCATGGTGTTTCTTCCCACTATTATCACAAGAAAAAAATTATGCTCTTCTATTTCCCCCTTTTCCTTATTTAATTTTCCATAGTGTTTAACAACCCTCTTATTTTGTTGATTTCCATAAAAATCATAAGGCATTGATAATTATTTTTATCTCTTGATAGCACACAAGGCTATATAATCATATGATGTGAAATTTCAGGTGAGTTGTTCCCTTTGTAAGAATGTTTTTAACCCATAAATTAATTGATCAATATTAATTTTTTGATTTTGTTTGTAAACCTCATAATTAATTTATAAACATTCAAATTTTTAGTCATACTAAGAAACATTTTCATCACCCTTTTGCCTTAGATTCACAAATTTTCTCTCCATATACACTCTCTCTTCATGGTGGAAATACTTTTATATGAATATTTCATTAAAATAGTTCCATTCCATGTTTTTTATTTCATCCTATGAATTTTTTTTTGGAATCAATGACCACCATTGATATGAATATCCCGAGGGATAATAAATTGACATGAAACACTTCTACATTTTGTTACTTCCCTAAACAAGAAATAACTTCTCTATGGAACATATCGAGTGATCAAATACAAGTGGGTTTGTATTCCCATTTATTGTTGGAGGATATTGTGACATAATGTGCTCTAAAAATATTAAAACTCATTGTGGATCAAGATTCTCAATAAGAGTAAGGTTATTTTTCATATCGAATGTTAGCTATCCCAGTATAGTTATAATTTTCTCATCTTCAATTATAGCTCCAGCTCCATCATCATTGTCTTTCTTTGATAGACAATCCCTACATGGATTACATATATCTATATCATTTCCATTACTTGTACGATGTTCCATTTCTATAAAACTACATACACTATATTAGGTTATGAATCATAATGCAAAATTTTGAACTAGAAAAACACTAAGCATAAATAAAAACATAATGAATAGATAATCTAATAATAATAAACATGATTTCTTGGGGAAAATATTTAATTTTTAATCATATATAATGGGTTTAAACTAAAATTTAAATTATACTAAGCATATTTCTTTTGATTTTCAAACTCGGTGCATAGTAAGGCCCGTTTTTATGTACCAGGTTAACTTGAGTCAGGCTCAGAACACCTTGTTAGTTTTATTCCCCCTAGGTACATCTATACCAGAACCACATCCACTTTTAGTATATATATAGGGATATATTTCTTGGAATACCCACATAATAGCCACCTAATAAAAATTCTAGTATTCTGATATATTATAATACTAAAATATCCTCTTTTTGTTATATTCCTTAATCTAGGTTTTCTAAATCTATTTTCTATGGTTTCTAATATGATTGATCTGATAGAAACTATATGGACCCTGACCCCAATATCCTAGAGCAAGTGCTTTACATTAATACATTTTCATAGATACATGAACTAAATCCCCAAGGGCCAATCTGTTCAGTAGTTTTGATATCTATATTACATAAATGAACATTTAATTACAACTTTAGATGAAATAAAACATATCAATTCCATTAGAGGCACCCATAAACTCATAGATTCTCACTAAATGTTATTCATAATATACATATTCTCAAACTAGAGAAAAATAAAACATAAGAAAGGGGTTATCATAGATTCTCATTAAGGGTAACAAAAACAATGGAATATATATACATAAATAATAACTCATGGTGAGTAACATAAAGCACAAGACACCAAAACATTGTCTTGAGTATAATATGGTTGGAATACAATGAAATAATTCCATATAAAATAATCACATGGGAATGAAACTTATCCATGTATATTCTACTAGTCAAATAATCACATGGTATTTCATTTAATTATCACATAATGAGGGAATTCATAATGCTAAACATCATAAATATATCGTTATGTCTTCATCCAAGATACCATGAATAATTAGTAAAAACCCAATCTAGTTTGTCTCATGATACCTACTGATGTATTGAGGTACTATAGAGGGCACCAAACATCACTTAATAATTCCAATGAATTATTCATATGAAATGGGTGAAACATAATCAAAACATACAATCATATTAAAATGTAGAATATGAAATGTAAATTACATTCTATAAACAATAAACCTAATAATAAACCATACAGAGTAATATGGAGAATGGTATGAATATAGTAAATAGAAAGTCAAAATAATCATAAAACATTCAATAAAATATACCAGATAATATCATATATGATTAAAACTAATTAAACATAAGATTCAAGAAGGGTTAATAATAGATGAAATTACTCAAATAAATTCATCAAATAATTCATGAGATATATACCATTTTTACTAGGAAAAGAAGATTTATTTTGGAAAAATACGTTCATAAAACCAAAAATAAACTATGATATTTTTTCATGAAAAAACATTTTTTTATAGAAATATTGGTGTCTTAAAACAGATTTTTTAGTGTGCTTAAAAATGGGTAAAAATTTTGGAAGTTCCATTTATTCAGGCTTGTTTAATGGGAATAATTGAGAAAGGATCCTTATAAAAATGTAACTCCACATTTATTATGGAAAGATTTTACTAGATACTTATCTATGGAATGGGTAAATTTTTTGGAGGATTACATAATAATAATTAATAATTACATTGGGTAAAAGAGAATGCGTCACCCAAATGAAAATTGGAGGTTCAGGAAAAATCCCTTTCCTTAGGTCCAAAAGTGTTCTACACATGACGATAATATCATGGATAATCATATAAAATTATCTAATTAATTAATTTAGAAACATCTATAAATATATTTGTTTTATTATAATTTTATTAAGTTCATTTATTTTATTTTTATGAGTTATAAGTAACAATTTTATCATTCAGGAGCACTCATTTTCTGGTTTTTCATAATCAGTTTACTTTTATATGAGTATGGATGTTCATGTAAAATTTGAATAGATATACTGAATTAAATTTGTATTTTATTAACTAACATCCATAATATTAAATGGTAATATCATTAATTTGGTTATTTGGGGTGAGTATGAATCATTAGTTAAGGACTTAGTATTAATCGTTTAGAACATTTTGGCGGTTTATCGATCATAAGAAACTAATTCTATTTCATTAATGAAAATCATTTATATATATAATTGTTCCAAAATATTATATAGTATATAATAAATATTCTATAGTACTTTTAAGCCATAAACATGGTTCTATTACCAACATCCAATGCGTTAATGGAATATTGAAAACTCTTCACCATTTTATGCGATAAATCAACAAATCCCAGATGATGTTTTTATTTTTAGAACAAAAGGAGAGGGAAGAGAATTTATGATGGATTATTCCATAAAAAATAATATTTTAGTATATAGAAAATATTTTAGATATAATGTCACTTAGTTATATATAGGCGAGGAGAATATATGAAAATAAAATATCTTGGAAATAAATTAAAAGAAAAAGAAAGAGGTTCTTACCTCTCCATTTTTTCTTCCTTGTGATCCTCCTTAGGGAAAGGGTTTGGTATATTGATGAGAGAATGTGATCATAAACTTTTTAGAGGGAATTGAGAAGAGTATTTAGAAGATATTGGATATGGATAAAATCTTTTAATGATTGAGGAGAATCAGTGGCGATGGGTGGTATTTATAGTGGATGAGAGAGGTGTTTTTAGAAAATTTTATTCACTGGTTTATTATTTTGGCTCAAGAATTTTAATAGTTTTAGAATTGTCACCAAATATATTAAAATAATGAATTAATGTTATATATTATGGTTTTATATCATTCGTACATCATGTATGACTCACTAATTTAGGTATTTAGCATTTATCTTAAATTATTGTGTTTTACTATTCAGAAAAATTCAATTATTATAGAAAAATAAAAGCATAACCCTAACCATTTTTAATTGTTTTGAATAAAAAAAATTCACTACATTTTATGAGAAAAAATTTCTAAAATAGAAAAATTTTACTTTTAATTAAAATCACCATTTATTCAAAAAATACCAATTTTAATATCATAACTTATTTTGTGAAAATTTCAAAAATTAACTAAGGTCTCATAAAATAATCCAATAATAAGAAGAAATTAAAATACTAATCAATTAATCTATTTTATGAAAATTAATTTAATTCTAAATCATTGTATTAATTATAATTTTTTAATTATATTATTATAACTTACAAGAATACCGACACTTAATTTATCATTTTTAAAATATTGATTTTTATAAACTATGATATAATTATATAATATTTTAATTTATAGGGTGGATAAATTTTATTTATACTTTCATTGGTGAGGTTACTATTCTATTGGCTGGTTTACTATTCATTTGGGTCACATTACTATTCTGAAGGTCAAGTTATTATTCTCTTGGTATAGCTTCCTTTAATTCTATAAATAACTATTATTTATTTTATTCTTCATTTATAATGTTTGTATTATGCTATCGATTTTATTTTAGGAGAATTATACTACATAAAATAATAATATTGAGGGAAATTTATTTAATAGAATTCTTGGTCACAACACTTGGAGCCTCATGAATGATGAAGTGATAAAGTTGAAAAAGTGGAGAAGATTAAATTTCCTAAATGAGAAAATTTTGAAAGATGAATGAGAGATTTTTCCCTAAATAGATAGTTAAATATTATATGCTTGTAGAGAAAGTTCCTGGCGAACTGAATTGTAAAGGAAAATGTAAGGCTAAAAAAATACATTTCTTTAATTTTTTTAGATTTGGTAATTATGGGACTCATTGTCCGAAACAAATAACCATTATAAAAAATTGTCACCAATAACTATGTAAATAAAGAAATTATTATGGAACTAAAACTAATGATTCAATTATTGTGTATTTACTATTTATTTTCCAGTATTCTTTTTCATGTATGTTTTCACCAAAAACTAGATATTGATATATAAGAACCCCCTAGTGGTATGAATATCATATAAATAATTTTAAAGGATTGTGGTATGTTGTTTTTTATTGGTCTGTATATTAATTAGAATAATTTTATATGAGAGTAGGACCATGTGATCTTTCTTTATCATGTTTTTATAATAAATTTTTTATGCATATAACTTTTTCCACATCCTGATTAAAACCATGATCACCTAGTAATGTATGATTAATTATGTGTTCCCTATAGAAATTATACTGATGTTAAGAGTAAAATTATGAGGATATGATTTATTTATGGGGTGAGAATTTAACACCCTAAAATATTAATATATGATTACCATTACATAAGTCGATGTGTTAGATAACAGACTCCACACGTAACACTGAACTAAAATAAAACCAATAAATATTTAGATAAAAATTAAATATTAAGTATTACAATTAAAAATTATTTTTTCATTTATTTGGAATGAATAGGTTATTAAAAAAATTAAATATTTATTGAAAAAAATAAATGGTACAATTCATATTGAATACTTTCAAATAGTATAGCTAAAATAACCAAGAAAGGCAATTTATGTATGAAAATGTATTATTCATAAAATGATGTTTCATTTCATGAAATTATATAAATTATTTGTAAATAATAATAAAATATATTTATAATAAGTATAATATTTTACCAATAAATTAATTGTTTATTTATAGGATATAAAAATATAAAATATTAAATAATTTGAAATGTTATTTTTTAACTTAATCAATTTTCCACTTTATTAGGGGATTATAACAAAATTTAATAATAAGAATTTCAAGATATAATTTGATAATATGAAAATAATTTTTTAAGCATAATAATATAATCATATGATGAAATACTAATATTTTTCTAAAAAAGATTATTTTTAGATGAATAATAAAAATTGCTATTTTTACAAATAACATGACATCATGACATAATTAGTATATAAGAATCAATTTAAAATTAATATATTATTTTTCCACGATTGAAAATTTATTTTATATGTGAATTTATAAATTAAAAAATGATGGTTTAAATTTTCAAAACCTGATATTTTAGAACATAAGTAATATTTTCTCAAAACAACTAACAGATAAAACATATTTATTTTCACTTTATTTTTTATCATATTAAAAAAATGAAATAAATAAAATTTATTTCTAATTTATAATAATTAGATCCAAATTACCTAATAAGGAACAATTTTTTAAGAATAAAAAATTAAATTACCTTATGAAAAAACGAGTGATTCAGAAAATAACTAAAATGGAACAGTTAATATTAAAGGGGAAAATGAATTAAAACATGATTAAACATGTCTAGAATTGATTGGATGATGTTTGAATTTACTGTATATCTTCCCTAATAAATAATTTTTTAATTTTTGGTACACTTTTCATTATTTACCTATACTTCAATTATATTATGTTGAAATTTTTACAAAAAATTAATTTCCACCACTAGTTAAAGGTTCCTCTCTCCACCCCTTCAAGGAACACCTAAAAAATCATCTTCCATATAAAACCCTAACTATTTTTCGCCCCATTTATTACTAATTTTCTCTATTTTGGTTTTTTCACAATAGATTTTCCTATTCAATGTACTTTAAAAGGATCCTCTATGAAAATATAAAAGTTCTCAATGTCAGTAATTTTTTTAATTGACACATTTCCTTTATATTGTTATTTTGTAAATTATATTATTCAAATATGTGCTTTATAAAATCAGTATTAGTTTTATATTAAATTTTATTGTTCTATGGTATTAATCACTGATTAACTTATCTCTATTTTATTATGAAAAACTAATATGTAATTAATGTGTTGTAATTAATATAACAACACAACATGTTTTATTATACTTCACCACTATATAATGATTTTCTCAAAGGGAAATTTAAAAAATAATTATGATATTTATATCATGTTTATGATTATGAAAAAAGTAAAATATTTTACACATTTCTCATATTCTATGGAAAATGAAATCATTAACTTTTCATCGGTATGGACTACCACCTCCATGGAATGATTGATTTTAGTTTTTATTCTCAGCTAAGATATCTCACATCTTGAAACCTCCAAACTTAGGTTTGTACCCTGTATAAATGTTTTTTAATGGGAGTTTCTCATACAAATTCTATATCTATCTTGGGTGATAGGTGTTATGTATGAGATTCATTCAAGTGGTTCCCTCTATTACACATTGGAGTTAACTTATTTGGTGGTCAATTGCAGATCATCAGTACATGTAATCATTGGTAGCATCAATTTTTTGGGATCAGGTTTATAGTTTATTTTTGTGATTATAATTATTCATTTGGGTTCTCCATATTATGGTTGTTTCACAATTTTTGTGGGTATTGTTTTCCTTCTACATTCTTTTTGATTTGGATAAGTTGTTGGTTATCTATTCAGGGTGATGATGTCTCTATGGAGAGGGGAAATATTCATATTCATCATTGGGTTTATCTTTAGGTTTCACATACATTATTATTAATTTATTAAGATTTTTTGATACTTTTGTTTCAATGGTAATTGTACTTTGATGGTGAATAAGATGATACTTCTCCCTGTGATGATTTTGTCTGAAATTGAAGGTAGATTGGTTAGTGTGGGGACACAAGTTTATAAGTAAGTAGCTGATCACTTAGAGGGAGTAATATAAGTGAGTGTTTTTATGGTTTCATGAGTTGGGAATAATTGGGGTATAAGTGGTGATTTTTAAGGAAGGTTTTGGTCTCATGGTGAAGTTCATTGTTTGATTTTGAGATCCTCTTCGTTTATGAAATCCAATATTCCTTCAAAATTCTACCACTCACCCTAGTAAGTGTAGTGAAGTGGTCTTCTATGGGGATTTGGGATGTGTTTATTAAGTGTAAAACTATTTTAAATGAGGCCTAAAATTCATGTTCCACTATTGAGAGCAACTTATTATATAAAATCTTCCCTTGCTTCATGATTCTACTACTCACCCTAGTCAGCATATTTCAATGGTCTTCTATGAAGTTTTAGGATATGATTTTTTTAGCAGATGATGGTGTTCTAGAAGGTGTGACCCAAGATTTATTCTTTTATCATGGACTCGAGGAAATTTATCAATATTCTTTATCTTATCACTTTACAAAATATTTCTCCTTAGGTGCATCCTTCACAATGATGATGTGGCTACAATATTTTGGTTTGCATAAGATTTTTTATCGGTGATGACTAATGATGATAACATTTTTGTTAGATTCTTTTTTACCGAATGAAGGTTTTGATTTTGGTCTATTGATGGAATGAGTTTATCATTTACCAATTGGTTGTGGTTTACTTTAAATTATTGATGATGTTATCATGTGATCGTTGAGGATGACATGGGAATTGATGGTTTGTTCATGGATCATGATTCAATGACATGAAAAATATTTTCTTGATGGTATCTAGTGGACAAGAGTCTCTTTTGGAATAATTCATGTGGAGGAATTAGAATTGAGGTAATGGGCCAGTGTGTATACACATTAGAGAGGTTTATGAAATGTTAATTCAATGGAACTATCCTTTTAATTTTGAATTGTGGTGTGTATTTTTGGTGTTGTTTTTTATTGTTTCTATATTGGTAGTTATATTTTTATCAGAATATTTTTTGGTTATCATGTGACATTAAGAAGTGAGTTTTTAATTATACCAACAAATTATATTTTGGTGGGTTTTTTATAAGATAATTTAGTTTCTATCATTTAAAATTAGATCTCTATTAATTATATTATACACAAATGATTATCTTAATTTTAATTGTTTAAAACGAGTGATCTAAGAGAATAATGATCAATTTATTATATTTAATTAATTTATATAAATTATCATGCCTTTATAGTTCTAATTTTTTTAATATATCTTGTTAATAATAACCAAATAATATCATTATTCGTCTTATATAATGATATTACTTCTAAACAACCACATAATAAATCATTAATCACGATAGGTTCTTGTTTGGGCTGGTTTAACCAACAACATGAAAAATATTATGCATTTACATCAGGGATGAAGATGATAAATTATTTAATTTCATAATATAATAAATTTTTTAAATATTACTTGGTTATTTTTATGGTATATTAATATAAATAATTAATACATCAATGATTAAAACACCTTCCATTCATTAACAATCACTAAAACATGATCATCGCTGATTTCATGTTCACAGTATGTAATCATAACTTCAATGGAATGAATTATATAATTATAATATATCCTGGAAAATTTATTCTATTAACTTATATTATATAAAAAATATAAATTAGAAAAATAATAGATATAAACACCCATTTAATTAAACTAGGTCAAAGGGATAAATATTACTTTAACCCAGTGTCAAAAATAATTATAAATTAAATAATATTTATATATACAGAATCAATTCAGTTAAGGAAAAAATGGTTATAGTTATGAATAATATTATTTGATAGATATTTAATTAAATTAATTTAATTATTTATGACTATTAGTTCAAGTTGAGATGGAATATGTTCCAAGATAAGGGGTTTTATCTCAAATTCATTGCTTTGAATCATGTTTCATAGTATGAATAAAGATTAGTTTATGTGGTGTATATATTTTATATTTTATATATCAAATAATTAAATATATTTTAAATATTTTATTTATGTTCAACTATGATTTCTCTCTACCAATTGTTTTTTGGATGTTTTACTCATGTTTTTACGTGGTTTCATGGTTTAATTTCCATTCTTTGAGATATGAAACATGTAATGCACCGGGTATCCATTTTTATGATCATCTATTGATTTAAATTCCCATGTATGTTTGAAAATTGATTTAAATATAATCCATGTGGAACACTAAGTCTAATCATGTTATTTTCTTCTAATTTCTTTCGTCTCAAGTGTTATGCCATTTATAAGTGTTTTCAGTAAATCAATTTTTGTTCATCAATTTACTATTATCCACTAATCTTATTTAATGAATGTTACATAAATTTTTTAGATGGATTACATTTTTTTATTCTATCATTTATTATATTTTAAAAAGATAAAATCTTTTTATAATGATTCATTCATTATGGAGTATGTTTCTCATAAGGAAAATTGATAACTCAATTCTCATTTTTTTGTTATATTGATTTTTATCAACTTATTCATTCCATGCTTGGGTTATCACACTGTAATATTTAATTATATAGTATTTTGTAATCAAATTTTTTAAAACTAAGGTTTAATTTAAATAATTGATTTTTATTCTAAAAAATGATTTGAAAAAAAAGAACTTTTAAAATAAAACAATTGGTTTTGATTCACTTGAAAAACAATTTCTACATCTCCTCATTCATACATGATAAAAACATAAGTTTTAAGGATCCATTATTGGTGATTTTTTGAAATTAATGTTTTCTAATTTATTTTAATCCACCATTTCAAAATTTACATTTTAATGTGACATTTAAATTGTAATTTTGTACTAATGAAAAAAATATCTAAAAATATCTTTTAATTTTTCACTTCTTTTCAATTATAATTTTTAAAAGGACTCAACCAAGATGTATTTATGTTTCATAATTTATCCTATTATATATATATATATATTATCTTCTGTTTTATTGAACTAACAATATTAAAAAATTCTATTCTCGTGTTACCATCCATGGGATTCTTTTACTAGGGTGTTTTTCATTTCTGTTAACACGCTTCTATGTTCTCTTTTTTGTATTGAGATTATATTCATTTGAAACTATTCAAATGATTTATTTAGATTTATTATGATCAATATTATTTTATTATTGAATTTTTTATAGAATCATTTCTATATATAGTGTGAACATCATAATTTACATAATTTTTATTGGATGGTGTTCACCTTGAATGAATATTATTTTATTAACATGTGGAAAAGTACTAGGATTATGTTTTTTCTTATTCCAATATGGATTATTAATGTCAAGTTAACTATGGATTTTATATCAATCATACTTCTTCCTTCGGAAGGGTTACAATAAATGTATCCCTTTAACCGACTTAAAGAAAACCATTTACCTTTGGTATATTGTTATTACAATGCCAATGTCTTTTAGAATGTTGATTATGTATTTTATGAAAATCCCCCTTATTTATTTGGAAAGTTAATGATCCTGATTCTATTTTATTGACAAGGAGAAATTTATTAAAACATTATGAATATTTACTACTAACGGAGGTTGATTTTGAATCGGTTTCTATATTGATCATTATATAGATAGACATGTTTTATTTAGTAAGAGGATTATCAGATAATGATATGAAAGGTCTTAATTAATATTATTGGGAATTCATTTTAATTAATCATGTTTTGGGTAAGTAAAATGATTATATATTTTATTTATGAATTGAATAATCTCATAAGACATAATAGTTTGGGTTTTAGTCTATATTCCTCTTCCTATAATATGATATTATCTGGACAGAAGGCCTCAAAAATATGTTTTTGATAACTGACATTATTCCTTCCATCTATGTAAGAAAAGTATTTCTAATATCCATGTATTAATTTATTCTCATGGATATATCATGATCAAAATACCAAGTTGATTATAGATTCATGTTATATATATATATATATTCGTTCCATCATATTTTTTTCATGTTCATGCTATGGTCACATAATTTATATGTTTTCTTCTATTGATAATTTGAGATCACTCCTTAATATTTTTCAATTATCATAGGTTTTGAAGAAAATTAGAACATTTGACTTGTTTAGAAGGATATAACATGTAAAAAAATTTATGATAGATGTTGAAGACATATCTTTCAAAAAGGATTTTTGTATCTATTGGGAAAATTTTCATTAGTTAAGAATGAAATGGGTTTCATTAGTTTATTATCTCCCCTAATTATGAAAATATCTAAACATGAAAAGGTTATTAACATAAGGTAGTTGACGAATAATATTAGCTCAAGTGGGTTAAGATTTATTATTTAGTTTTTTATGAAAAATTTGACTACAGAGAAAGAGACATCTTATGGTTTGACTTGGAATCCTTCAATATTGATGAGTTGTCATGGATTATTTGTGGGGATTTTAATACCATCCTAGATGTTTCATAGAAAAGAGGAGGAGGTGTTTACCCATGGTGTGGGTGTTAAAAATTCACCTAATTTGTTTCTAATGCTAGAAATTTGGATTGGGGATATACATGATACTTGTTTATATGCTGTAATGATCAAGAATTTAGTGGATTAACATTGTGTATGTTGGATCATATTCATGTACGGGTTCCCCTTCAACCATTAAAAGGGGGATTATAAATAATAAAATACAAAAAAGGCATTCGGTCCATTCAGAGTAGATGAAAGAGAAAATAATTTGGTTTTTGTTGTATCTAAACACTTTTAACATATTGTCTTCATTAGGGATAGAATGGTGGGCAACGAAAGATTTATCTTTTCCAAACAATGGGCTGATAATCCATACTATCAATTAGTGGATAAGGATTCTTGGAATAATACCATGCATGGAATTGTTTTGACTATTTTATCACAACAAACTCAAGAAGTTGAAGGACAATCCACAGAAATGGCATAACAAATAACCTAAACTTTTTGTGGATTTGGATAATCTAAAAAATGAAATTGGTATAATTGAATCTTTTCTTTATGTTTATTGGGATGTAGAGATTTTCCAATAATCTTGTTATCATAAAGAATCATCTTAATGAAAAACCGATTGAGGAAGAATGTGTGGTTTGGGATAAAGAAAGGGCCACCTGGCCTAGGGATGGAGACAAAATAAAACATTCTTTTTGGAATGTATTAAATAAAAAAGAGTTGTCTTATTCCAAATACTCAAAGATATTATAGTAATTTTTGAAACGATCATGTGGATATTATTAGTATGGATAAAAACTAATTTAAATGTTTTCTTGCTGATGAGAATCCCAGTATGCAGGATGGTTATCCACAAGTTCTAGGTGAAATCTTTTAGAATATAACTTGAGTGGTGTCTAATAGAGAAAACGATGATTTGATAGGGATACTAGTGGAGGAAAAAATTGTAGATGTTATCAAATATATAAATCTGAATAATTGTCCTAGTTTAGATGGTTTTTATGAAATTTTCTATGTTTTATCAGTGAATATAATCAAAGGGGACCATATTAGTTCAATATAGGATTTATTTCAAGCTCTATCATTACCATGAGTTGTTTGTGAAACTGTTTTTATGATAACCCCAAAATTAATGGAACCTTATTCTTTAAATAAATTTAGGATGATTATATTGTTCAATTTTTCATATATATTTATTGTTAGTCTTTTCAATAGGTGAGTGTCTAGATTCCACCAAGATTAGGGTTCTGGTGACAAACATGGTTTTATTAAAGTCTGAACCAACCAATTATCAATTTTCAATACAGAAGAAATGATAGTGGACATTATAAAAGGTCTCATGGTTATAACATGGCGATTAATATTGACATGTATAAAGAGTATGATAGAATGGAATGGGGTTAAATTCTCTAATTTATGGATTATATGGGATTTTACAGTTGGGTGTGTGATATTGTTTAGGTGATTTTGCACATATTTGTTCTCGATGTCACTTATGGGTAAGAGAAAATGTTTCATAAAATCTGTTAGAGGCCTTAGACTAGGAAATCCCATGAATCCTAGTATTTTTCTAATGGCTTACGATCCCCTTATTTGTTTACTGGGATACAAAATACACAATCGATCAATTCAATCCTTCAGATGAAGTAATTAGATAAATTGTATCTCTCAGCTTATGTATGTGGACGATATGATCTTTTTCATCAATGAATGATCCAGATCTATTAGGGGAATTAAAAACAAGATAGATGGTTATTATAAATGGAATGGGAAGAAAATTAATCTAGATAAGAGTATTCTTTATGTTTATTGATCATGTTTAGAAAGTCACATCAGATAAATGGAAGACAACCTTGGAATTATGTGAATGTAGTTTACCTTGGAGTATCTTAGAGCCCCATTTCTTTAGGCTGGTTCAGAATCTGACAATGTGAAGGGATTATTACCAAAATCATGAATAGATTCAACAACTAGATCATTCCTTTTTGATAATTTGGTGGTAGAATTACCCTTGATAACTGTGTTCATACTTCGATCCCCATTCATATATTAACTGTCATCAAATTTCCAAATGGGGTTTTGAGGAATATTTAAAGGGCATTAAAAAAATTTGGGACATTCATGGATAAAGAAGACATCATTGGGTGTCATGGTAGAAAATGGATAAATCAGTGTGTAATGGGGGGAGGGGGGTCAATCATCATAGTATGGAGGTCACTATGCACTAATTTCAAGAAAAACTGGTTTGGGAGGTCCTTGAGGGATGACCCTTATAAATATATTTTATTAAAAAGAAATATGGTACAAACCTAGAGTCTCCAAGAGGTATTATTTTGTGGCTCTAGAAATCGCTCTGTGTGAATATTCAAATGCTCAATCAGCATTCATGGTGGATAGTTGATTGTCGTGAAATAAAATTATATTAAAATAATTGGGTGGGTTCTCTCCTCAACATTCATAGTATTCCCACTACCAAATTATCTTTTTCCATAGTGATTTAATACCATTAATTCATCCATGAAATTTTAAATCAACAACAGTTTTATATCTTTGAAATCATAGAGCTAATAGATAATGTTGATCGACATGTTTTCCGTAAATCACTTGCAGGGTTCTTCTTTTCCAAGAATTATGTAATGGTATTAAATGAATTTAATAAAGGAAGTAGTGTAGTGGAATCATATTTGAGTAAATATTATCCCACAATGTAAAAATTCCTTATGTGGAGGATATATAACAATGATATCCCAACTAATAAAAAAATATTAATTAAAGGGGTTTACATGGTATTAAAATGATGGCATTGTAAGTCTACCAATGTGGAATCGACGAAACATCTGTTCTTTGCAATTGAATGGGCTTCGGTGGTGTGGAGATGTGTGAGTAACATTTTTTTAGTTGAGATTAATCAGGAGAATAAATTTAACTTCCTACATTATGAATCTATTTCGTTGTACAAGATTGATCACGATAGTAAAGCATGTTCAATGATAATCTCAGTAGGTTGATGGACTATATGATCCACAAGAAACAAATCACTTCCTGTAGGCGCTTGAGTTAGGTTCTCTCCATAAAAGTGCAATTCCAAATCTTTTTGGTGGAGTTATGCTCTCTGATCAATCTATGGGACATTATAAATTTTTTTAGAAAAATTTTAATGACTAACATAAGGAATCCAAACATTCATGTGATACCGAGGGAAGGAAGATGGGTATGGTGGAATTAACAATATAGTAGTTTTAAACATAATGTTGATGGGTCATATTTCTTTGGAATACTACATATAAGTGGAATTATTGGAGACAAATTAGATCATTTCTCCACGATTTTAGTAGCTTCTATGGTCAAAGTGATTCCCTCAGAGTTGAGGAAAAATCGCTCTATAATGGTTTGGAAATTTGCAGTGACTTCAACTACCATCCTTCTCCAATTGAAATAGAATAAGCAATGATTTTTAATTCCATTAAAGGAAGGATGAATACTACATGATAAACTACTTATGACATCAGAATGTTCTTGTGATATATTACTGAGGGTGGGGCTCTCTAACTCATGTGAAATAAAGGGAATAAATTGGATGATATTTATCCTCCTGGTGTGTTAAGAGTGAACCTATGATACTTTTTTCTAATATGGGTAGTCTTCCACCTAAATATTTTGGCTTGGTCTGGGAAGATTGTCTAGGTTTGTACTATTCTATATCTCCCTGTTTTTTGGGATCCTTCATGTACATTCCCTTTGGGTTCATGATCATTATTAAGTAATAAAATTAAAAATTTGTTGTTGTTATTAAGATAAAGTATAAATTTAATGAAAAACTGTTCAATATGAAAATTCAATATTCGATGGACATAACTCTCTAAAATGAATTAGTCAAGTTATATCATAAGTAAAATGAATATATTACCATTGAGATATAATTAATGGATATAAAATTCCAATAATAAAATAACAATATTTCATAATCATTTGTAACATAATATTTTATTTTCTATAAGTTCAAATATAAGTACACATCATAGTTTAATTTTGAGATAAATTGTTATATAGGTTCCATAAGAAGGGATTGGAGAAAAATATAGATATATAAACAGATATGATTGTTTCTCTTTGTGAGGTAGTCATTAAGATTATATTTTGAACTCTATTTTGGTGGAAATATTATATAATTAAAATCAATAATTATAACTTATTTTTTTAAATTAAACTTATAGATACGTTTAACTTATTTTTTTTACTAATAAATGAGTATATGATTAGTAAATATCATTATTTTATTATTTGAGTTTTTATTTACAATGTGGTAGTTTTCATTATCTTTTTATATAAATTTTAATTTTTTTGAAATTTGATTTCTTTAATATAGATTTCATTATTATTATTTATTATTTAATGTGGTTTTAATTATTTTTTATGATTTTTATATCATTGTAAACAATGAATTTTCAAAATGGATATTAAATTCTCAAAATAAATAGATCGATCACATATATGATTTCTTATGACCTATTGTATGATGAACATATGATGTCTATGAGGTGTATATTATTTTTGGGTGTTTTTTCATTTCTATAAGGTATGTTTTCATGGTTCATTTACTTTAGAATTTCATTATTTTGAACTATTATACTCATTTGTAAATTTTTAATTTTTATAGGGAGTGTTTTGCAAGTGATTTCAATTTTTCGATATGTTAATGAACTATGATAATTATTTACATGGTTTATAAAATATAATTGATGTTGAAATATATTTGGATTAATGGAGTGATACAAGAATTTTTTATTAAGAAATTTTTATTGATTTTTAATTTTTATTTTTATATATTTTTTTTAATTCAATATTGGACAACATATAATATGTCTAAATATTCATATTTGGATGTGGTTTAATGTTATTTGTTTCTAAATTGTGATTTTTGATTATTGTGTTCTTCAATAACCATGTTGTTATTACTATTTACTATTTAATGAATCTCATTAGGCACTAATATTTACCAAAAAGTATTTCCCTATTTAATATAATTATTCTATCATAATAGAATCAATTGTGGTTGTTGTTTGTGGGTATAATTGATTTTATAGTGGTTAAAACCATATCTAAACATAAAAAACATTTATAACTACCCATTTTCCGATATATCTAGTATATACTATTATAAAATGTATACACTCATCAATATACATAAAATTACACTAAGATAAAACACATTTTATTTTTCCCACAAAAAACAAGGGCTTGCATCATCGTATTCCTATGGTTGCTCCGGACCAAGACCATATTCATACTCCCATTTTAGAGGATATTGAACATTCCTTAAAAAAATAAAAGGCTAGGGGTAGGAATATATCCCTGTTATTAATAGATCTCACTACAATTTTATAGTAGTCACATATAAGTACAATCTACCATTTTTAAGAAGTTTCTTCATATTCCTTCCCTTATTAAGGGTGATTATTTGAATGCTCAGCGAAGAATAATGAAAATTTGTCAGATTATATACATGTTCCTTCCATAATATTCTGGTCTATTCATATGGTCAATCATATGAAATATCATATCCCTATTGCCACAAAATAATATCAATAATAAATTATAGTTTTAGGGTCATTGTCATATCCATACACATGTTTATAGACCCCATCAACATATCCTTATAAAAAATATTGAATAGAAGAACTATATTCCTATCACAACATCAGAATACTATCAATATATTTTTATAGTGATTAATGACTTGAAGTAGACTCATATAATTATTTTAAAAAATAATTATGAATCCCCTAGAATATTCTAGATTCCATCCAAAAAACTCATCGACATATTCAAAAGAATGAAAGGTCTCACAAAGGATGTTTTGTATTCATAATATTTTTTTTCATATACTATGAAAAAGTAATCATACTTAATGATTTCCCCTAAGTCTCTTAAACATAATGTTAAATATAATCTAGAAAAGATAATCATATAGTCATTGATAATATCTCTGCCACGTTGAACACCAATATTCATTAATATCTTTATCCCATTTCAGTGGTGGATTGTGAATCCTATACCGCATCACAAGAAAGAGTAGGTAGATATGTCCATGATATTCTCACATAATGTATCCTGATTATAATTCTATTAATTCCTCACTAATGTACTTATTTTGAAGGTCATCTCCACCACACCATATCTTTTGACTATAGAAGTCCTATACAGAGCCCACACTTTGGAATCCATTCCTACAGTGATATAAAAATTAGTTTTTATGGTCCCATTAAGGAATTAGTTACAGAGTTCATCCATATATCCTAATGATCATTTTTTTGCCGAGATCCTCCCCTTAATTACCTATTAGGAATTGGTAAACATGAAATTTATTTTACTAAAATCTAAGTGAAACATCATAGAGGTCGTCTCTAGGTAATATGTTATTTATATATTCTCTATAATGGAACATCAATCCTGAATAGAGTTCCTCTGCATTATGAATAATGTGAAAATAAACATAGACGTTATCTTGATGGATTTCATTTTAAAGGTCCAATATGAAATGAAATATCTTCTTTACAAAATTTTTTACATGTATATATGACTCTTAGCATGCCCAATTATTGGGATGAAATCTAAAAGTAAAATATGAGGACACCTAGTGACCTGTCATTAATTAATGTTTTTTCAACACTAAAAATTGGTAATATTAGTAGATTGTAATAATTTTTTCCTACCCCTAACCATATTTCACTGGTTGTAATTGAGAATGTTCTAAATAAACTATTTTAATTAGACAAAGAATCATGGAAACAACAAATATGATTTGATAAAGTAAATTTCCCTCTTGTCAAAGATGAATAAAAGGCTATGGTTATATGGAATGATCCAAATGAAGGAAATATACCAGTTATGTTTTTTATAATTTCAACATATTATTATGAAATTATAACACCATTAAAGTACAAGTTCATACCTCGCATGTGTTAAAACCTATGGGTGAACCTCCTATACCATAAGACAAATTATTTTTGAAAAAGTGAACATGATCACAAAATCTATGTGATGATAAAGCTCAATATCCATGTTTACATGACCACCTTCTCAGTGGCCTTAAATTCTGGGAATGTTGTGAAATAAAATCCAAAATGCATTCCTAAAAATTTTTAAGTCCCTTATATTGATAATAAAAAATTCCTGACCTCACGTGCGCATCAAAGGGTGGGGTGAGTATGTTTTAATATAAATTACATCACTAAATATATTTTATGGTCCAAATATAACAGAATATTCCTATTTAATTGCCTCAGAATATGTTTTAATCCTAATAGGATCACATTTCAGTTACTCTATCTATCAAAATCCTAGCTTCTCTTAATCCCATAAATATCCTACTAGGTAGGAGTATTACATAATAAAACACATGCATCAATCCACTAGGATGGTTAAACAAGCCTCCCAGATGAGTAAATATAAGTCCACACGTATAGAGAAGCCCTAAATTTAAAAAATATCATTCCCATAAAAGTTTATGAATCTGGATTTCACATAAAAAAATCTCAAAAATACAAGAATGTCATGGTTGTATCCCCTTCAGAAGAAGTGCATGAGTAAACCAAAACCATGGGGTTGTGGGAATTATTGTCACGACCCATCCCAGTGGGGCCCGCTCCGTGACTCCCCAAGCCTGCCTCCAATAGGCCAGGGGCTGGTGACTAGCATCGAGTAGGCATATCACTAACAAGGGAGGCATTGCCTAAGTACCTATACACACACACACATCTCCAAGCCCACAAATGCTGAAATGTAAAACACTAAGGAAAAAAAACAAAAAAACCATGCATACAACTAAACCCAACCAAAAGAGTATGACGAAAGGTAGAGTACTGTAAAAGTAAACTGGGCCAGAATACAATCCCACAAAAAGCAAGAGACTAAAAAAATGAAAACTCCAACCTGTAAGCACAAAGGTATAGGGACTGCCACTTATGGCCGTAGAAATTCCTCGGCCTGTAGGGAACCCAGAAATCTTGGTCCTGTCCTGGTCTGCCCTGGACTCTATCGAAAGGCTGGTCGTCTACACAAGACACCAGACGTGCGAGAAAAGCCCGTGCAGGGGTGAGTATGACAATACTCAGTAGAGGACACCAAAAACCACAAAGCAGTACATAAAGTAAAGGTATAGTCAGCTATGCATAGTATATGTCTAGAGAACATATAAAAAACCCAGATATTCTCAAAACCCAGACCCACGGTCTAGATACAAGTCATGTAACTGCATGCCCCTGCAAGGGATTCCGTTTGAAGATTCTGTGATGCACTCGTTCCGGGAGAACACACTCCACGAGTCTTACAGCTGTGATGACGTCCGTCTGGGAAGTGCTGCTCATCGGGAACCGTCAGGAGAGATATCTACACTCATTATGGGAGACACACTCGTGAGTGGAAAGGATCAGTAGATAGATGCACTCATTAAGGGAGACACACTACTAAGTGGGAAAGATCGCGATACACAGATAAGGATCACTGCCAGGGCCATGGCAGATACAGTGACTCATCCGGAATTCACCTTCTAGGTAGAGAATCAACGCCCGTTAAAGTTGGTCATGCCGATACCGGACTCTACCTAGGGTCTGGAATGGATATAGGATATCAATCTGGGATTCTCAGATAGATGCCTGACTCTATCACAGAATGTCCTGCAGAAGGGATAAAAATCCCGCATGAGGGAAAGATGCCTAACCCTAAGGAAAACAAGAAAAAGGGGCACTATCCCAGATGAATGATGTTCAAGGCATGGTGAACAAAAGGACCAAGCTGTTTTCCAAAAAGTAAATGGCTTGTAGAAATGATACACACCGTGTTTTCCGACCCCGGGTACTGCCCACGTACCACGGCCTGTGTCGTGAGGGTGGTCATGTAGAAAAACATAGTACACGGCGTGTAGTACAGAGTACACGCCCTTTCTGGGTAACTGGGGTTGGCTCTGTGTACTCTGGCCATTAACCCTACACGGTCACCAACCCGTGTACTCCAAACTGTGCAATCTGCACATGGGGTTACCCGCGCTGTTGACCTCACCTAGCCGGGTGATGGAGTACACGGTCGTGTACTCCATCCCGTTTCTGTGTATCCTTGGGATACACGCCGAGCTCCGCATAGCTGGCTCTGCCGAGCTGTACACGTCGTGCCGCTGGAAGCCGTGTAGACCATCTCATGTCCGTGTACTACCCAAAGTACACGCCAAGCTTCGGGGAAGGTCCAACACACCATGTGACCGGGGTTCCACGCCGTGTGATCCTTCTCTAACCCCGAAACCCTTGCCGCCATCATCAGAACTACACGGCGTGTTCTTCGGAAGTACACACCTTGTATTCTGGAAATTTCAAGAAATGGTGCACTTCGCCAATGTGCCTCTCGTGCTACTCCGATCATCAATCCGATCGTCCAATCACTGCAAAACATCCAGGTTCTTATTTCCACAACCCCACGAAGATGCTTCCATCGTTTTCAGGACTCCGTTCGGCTCTGATGACGCTTTCTGATCTTCCCGCATGAAGAACGCTCGAAGAATTCTCTTTATGATCCAGTCCAATTGGTCTTCCACCATCATCTCCACACCTCCACTAAGACGTTTCGATGTTGAACCTTCGATTTGGGATCGTTGCTTCGCAGAACGGATGAACAACGATCCGGTGTTCATCGCCATGCGAAGAACGTGAAGAACGCATGGGGAAAAAGGAGGAAGAAATCCAAATTAACAAAATTGAGGAACGAACCTCCACCATCATTCATCACGACATTGATCCACTCCCATTAATAGGTTTAAAACGAGGAAATAATCAAAAACAAATTAAATCATGGATCAATTCCCCAAAATCCTCCCGAAGAAAAATCCCTCCCGCAAGAACATACGAATCCGCGGATCAACTTGTTTGTGGTTGATCCGCGTTCGTCGTTTAAACTCAAATATGGGTAAAATAAATCGAAATAAAAACCCCTACCTTTCAAAAGGATCAATCATTCATGAAGGCATCATGCTTTCATTGTCATCGAGATCCTTCAACGTCGGCGCAATGATCCTTGGTTTCGATTTGTTGTCGTTCGTCGTCGAGAATTTTCTCCAACGCGTCGTGGATTCTGCAAAGGTTCCCCTCTTTACGTTGCCAACGACGTACAATTTCTTAACCCATTAAAAAGGGGAAACAAGTTGGAATTTAATTACAAAGCAGTATTAATGGTGTTGACTAGCCATTTCAACTTCATTAAGACGCGCCATCAATTTATGAAACAGCTGCGCCGTTTCCGCGCTGCAGCGGATGATTCCTTAAATGAAATAAAATAAACTGGTTAATTTATTTTATTTTATTTTACTTAAAACTTCCGAAAATTAATTTTTTCCCTCAACCCGCGTCGTTCGAGGTTAGCCTCATTCTTAGGTAAAGTCGTCGTCTCGGACGCAACGGTGTGTTCAGATTTTTAATCAGAGCATCTGTTGGGATTCTTCCACTACTGCGCAAAAGTTCTGACTCACATAACTAAAAAAGGCCAAACCACCATTTTGGGCTCACTGGACCTCAGAATGATGTTTCTTCTTCGCGCCCGGTCTCGAAATAATTCCATATAATATTTAAAAATAATAAATGGAAAATCTGAGACGTTATATTCTCCCCACCTTGGGGATTTACTTCCCCAAAAAGCCAAAAAAAAGGCTACTCAAAATGATGAGGGTACTGGGCACGGATCTGGGCCTCCCGCTCCCATGTGCTCTCCTAAAGATTCTCGTGCTGCCACCGGACACGTACTAAGGGAATAGATCCCCCACGAAGGATCCTCTCCTACCGATCCTCGATCTCCACCGGGTACTCAGCAAAGGTCACTTCGTCCTCGATGTCCAGCTCGCCCTAGTCGATGACGTGCGATGGGTCTTGCACGTACCTCCTCAGCTGCGATATGTAGAATACATCATGTACCCAATGCAACTGTGGCGGTAGAGCCTGGTGGTACGCCACCTCTCCAAATCTGACCAAGATCTGGAAAGGTCCGATGAAACTCGGAGATAGCTTGATGCCTCGGCCAAATCTCTGCAACCCTCGTTGAGTTGAGACCCAAAGGAAGACGTGGTCTCCCTCTTCAAACTCCATAGGTGTCCGTCGCCTGTCAGCATAAGAATTTTTCCGGCTCTGTGCAGTCTTCATCCGCTCCCAAATGATATGTACCTTCTATGTAGTAGTTCGCACTAACTCTAGACCCATGAGTGCCGACACTTCATGGTCGGTCCAGCAAAGCGGTGACTGGCAGGGTCTCCCGTACAAGGCCTCTAATGGTTCCATACCGATGGTGGAGTGGTAGCTATTGTTGTACGCAAACTCCACCAGTGGTAGGTCTTCCTCCCAACTACGACCAAAGTCCAAGATATAATCTCACAACATATCCTCCAGAACCTGAATGGTCCTATCCGTCTGACCACTTGTCTGGGGATGAAACGCTATACACAAGCGTATTTGAGTCCCAAAAGCCTCCTGAAATCCCTTCCACAACTGGGATGTGAAGCGGGCATCTCATTATGAGACTATAGTCGAGGGAAAACCAAGAATTCAAACAATCTCCTGTATGTAGAGGTGTCCCAATCTCTCTACGGAACTCTTCTCCCTGGTAGCTAGGAATTGGGCCGACTTGGTGAGTCGGTCAATGATCACCCAAATGGAATCGTGCCCCTTCAACATATCTGGAAATCCCATCATGAAGTCCATCAATATTCCATCCCACTTCCCCTCTGGAACTTCCAAGGGGTGAGCTAAACCTTCTGGAACCTGGTGCTCAGCCTTTAGCTGCTGGCATGTGAGGTATCGAGAAACGAACTCTGCCACAACCTTCTTCATCCCTGACCACCAGAACTGTCGTCAGAGGTCATTGTACATCTACGCCAATCCAGGATGTACCAGCAAAGGGGGTGTATGGAACTCCCTCTGGACCTCCTCCTGCAACACCACTAGTACAACAGTGCATCCTCTGAAAAGAATTATGTGCTCCCCACCATGAGAATATCCATCAGGAGCATGTCCTGTGGATAACTGAGCACGTAAGGCCACACAGTCGACATCCCCAAGATGTGCCTTCTTAAATCACCGTAAGAGTAGAGGGGTGACAACCATCGACTGTAGGTAAGCTATATCCTCTCCATCCATGAAGGATAACTGCAACGCGACTAACTATTTTGTCGCCTCACTCAACAACTGTGAGATCGACCTTCTGCTGAGGGAATCTACCACCTTGTTCCCCTTTCTAGAAGTATAGATAATCTCAAAATCATTGTCCTGGAACAACTATAGCCAATGCCTCTACCTGAGATTCAGATCCTTCTGTGAGAAGATGTACTTGAGGCTCTTGTGGTCATAGTAGACAATGAACCACTCACCCATAAGGTAGTGTCGCCACATCTTCAATGCGAATACTACCGCTGCCAACTCAAGATCATGGGTCACATAGTTCTACTCGTGTGGCCTAAGCTGGCGCGAACCATAAGCAATCACTGCATGACACTGCATCAGGACACAACCAAGCCCCATTCCTGATGCGTCGCAGAAAACTATGTACTCGACACCCTCCTCCGGCAATCTCAAGACTGGGGCACTCATCAAACTCTATCTCAACGTCTCGAAATCCTGCTGTCACTTCTCTGTCCACACGAAGGGTTTCCCCTTCCTGTTTAAGTCTTTCATCAGTTCTGATATCCAAGAGAAGTCAGGGATGGATCTCCGGTAATATCCTGCCAACCCCAGGAAGCTCTGCACCTCTGCCATGCTCCAAGGTGTCTCCCTTGCTAACACAGCCTCCACCTTGGCTAGGTCCACAGCTACTCCATCTTCTGAGATTACATGTCCCAGAAAGTGGACATCCCCAATCCAGAACAGACACTTTGAGGGCTTCCCATAAATCTGGTGCTCCCCAAGTACATTCAGAACCATGTGCAGGTGTCTCACATGCTCCCCCTTTGACGTCGAGTACACAAGGATTTCGTTGATGAAGACTAATACGAACCGGTCCAAGTACGGTTGGAATATCTACTTCATCGGCCCCATGAACACTACGGGGGTGTTCGTCACGCCAAAGGGAATCACCAAGTACTCATAGTGACTGTAGCGACATCTGAACGGTGTCTTCAGAATATCCTCATCCCGCACTCGTAGGTGGTGATAGCCTGATCGAATATCAACCTTTGAAAACCATTTTTCCCCTCTTAGCTGATCGAAGAGGTCATCAATTCTCTACAGTGGATACTTGTTCTTCACAGTCACCTGGTACAGGTGCCGGTACTCCACGCACAACCTCATACTCCCTTATACCTTCATGGAAAACAAGACTGTAGCCACCCAGGGTGAGACGCTGGGTCATATGAAACCCTTTATTTGAAAATCCTCTAACTGCACCCTCATCTCACGAAGTACTACAGGAGCCATCCGATAAGTTGATGAGGAAATCGGTGTCGTCCCGGGGTGTAAGTCGATGCAGAAGTCGATTTCCCGGTGGGGTGGTAGTCCTGGAACATCTTTAGGAAAGATGTCCTCATACTCCACCACCACTGCTGGGAACTGGGAGCTCACAACATCTACTGCTTCAAGGGTAAGGCTTGCCAAATCATGAGTTATCGGCTGCACCCTCCTATTCATGAGCCCATTTTTTGCTGCCTGGGTTTCCTTTTCTCCGACAAAGGAAAACCTTTTCCACCACGGAGGACACACTACACCCTTCGCCTAAAACAGTCAATCTGGGCATGGACTGAAGATAACCAATCCATACCGAGAATGACGTCGTAAGGCCTCGACGCTACCACCATGAGGTTCCAACCGAAACTATCACCTCCAAGGGTAAGATCACATTGTCTTAAATGGTGTTTGATCATCGAGTCTTTTCACATAGGTTTCTCCAAGCGTAAGGATCGAGTCAACGGTTCTAGCGGAATCTCGAGGTTTTGTACAAGACATGTGGCTATAAGGGAATAACTGGAACCTGTGTCTATGAGTATGGAAACTAAGGTAAAAAAGACACAGATCGTACCTAGAATCATCCCTGGAGCCCCTGGGTCGTATGCCTCAACCGCATGCAGCTGTCCCCATCCCTGTCCCCCACCTCCCTAATCCTGGTGCTGACCTCCTGGGGGTGGTGTTGGAAGTAAGTCATAGCGTCTGCCACCACCCGCAGCTCTCCCTGCTCCTCTGCCACGTCCGCCGCCTGGCGAATCTGCCTACTCCATTCTCTGCCTCTGCCTCGGTGGTCCATCGACCACTTCCCTGTCAGCAGCTCGACGGGTCGGGGGAATCTCTAGCGAGATTCCCCCTACCGTCGCATGTGTAGCATCGCTTCTCCCTAGGCTGACTGGATCCATCCTAAGATCCCTGGATTGTCGATCCCTTGTCCTAGGTCCTCTTATGACGTCTCCCACGTCCAGATCCCTATGCCTGACAATGGCTCCCTACTTTCAGTGGCTCTGCACCTGCCTACCAGCTGCTGACTGCCGGCGGCAGTCTCTGCTCTGCCAAGAAGCTCTCGATCACCAAGGCCCACTCGAGCAATCCAGCATAGGTCGATTTTCATAGAGTAATGACTCTAGCTCGGATGTCTCACTGTAGACCTCGCTTAATGGTCCGAGCTCTGAAGTACTGATCTCTGACCATATCCATCGAGTACCAGGCGAGGTTGGTGAACCTCGATGAATATTCAGACACCGTCATACTACCCTGCTGGAGATGAAGAAGCTCCTGGATGCGCACATCTCTTAGCGTAACCAGTTATAAATCCTCCCTGAAGAGTCGCTCAAACTCTATCCACGAAAGAGTTTCCTCGTTGTGAGTCTGTGTGGTCAGACTCCACCATCGTCCCACCGAACCTTGAAGAAGGCTCGCTCCTAGGACCACCATCTTGTCTGCCGGTGTCCTCACTAGACGGAAAACTATGGTCACCGCCTCAAGCCAGTCCACAGCTGCCTGAGGGTCGGGCTCGCCTCGAAACCTGAGGGGTCTTTGTCTTTGAAACTCGTGGAGCGCGCTGTGCCTGCGCTCCTCGCCGGTCGGTACTATTGGTACCCCTGGCTGCTCCACTGGTTGTATAGAAGGTGCACCACCTGGTGGAAACGCCTGGGGAGCTGGTCCCTGTATCAATGCCTCGTCATTAAGGGGGTCATCCTCGTGATCGTGCTGCTGAATCCTTGCAGGTACGCATCGCGGAGGCATCCTGTAATGAAACAAGATGTGTCACGACCAATGAGTATATCTGGATAGCTGACACCAAGGACATAGAAGACACAACCCTATCCTATATGAATCATGTACCTTTTATTTCCCCACAAACAATGTTTTCGTGAACTGGGTCGAAAAGCATGTTATCAGAGTCCTGGTGTATGGATACGTCGGTCGCCGCACCAACACTGGAGTCTCTGGCCTGAAAGCCGAACCCGAAACACTCAACAATGTTTCCCCCAACCAAACTCACAGACTCTTGGTCCTAAGATAGAACCAACAACCTATGATACCAATCTGTCACAACCCATCCCAGTGGGGCCCACGCCGTGACTCCCAAAGCCTGCCTCCAATTGGCCAGGGGCTGGTGACTAGCACCGAGTAGGCATATCACTAACATGAGAGGCATTGCCTAATTACCTATACACACACACACACATCTCAAAGCCCACAAATACCGAAATGTAAAACACTATGGAACAAAAAAAAAATGCATGCACACAACTAAACCCAACCTACAGAGTACGAAGAAAGGTAGAGTACTGTAAAATTAAACTGGGACAGAATACAAGCCCACCAAAAGCAAGATTCTAAAAAAATTGCAATGTCTAACCTGTAATCACAAAGGTACTGGGACTACTGCTCGTGGCCGTAGGAATGCCTCGGCCTGTAGGGAACTCAGAGAGCTCGGTCTTGTCCTGGTCCGCCCTGGACACTGTCGAAAGGATGCTCATCTTCACAAGACACAAGACGTGCGGGAAAAGCCCGTGTAGGGGTGAGTATAACAGTACTCAGTAAGGGACCCCTAAATCTTCAAAGCAGTACACAAAGTAAAGGTACAGTCAGCTATGCACAGTATATGTCTACAAAACATATAGAACAAACTAGATATACTCAAAACCTAGACCCGCAGTCTAGAGTCAAGTCACGCAACCTCATACCCCCACAAGGTATTCCGTTGGAAGATTTTGTGATGCACTCATTCTGGGAGAACACAATCCATGAGTCTTATAGCTCTGATGACGTCCGCCCGAGAAGTGATGTTTGTCGGGAATTGTCATAAGAGATATCTATACTCATTACGGGAGACACACTCCTGAGTGGAAAGGATCAGTAGATAGATGCACTCGTTACGGGAGACACACTCATGAGTGGGAAAGATCTCAATACAAATATGAGGATCATTGCCAGGTCCATGGCAGATACCGCAACTCATCCAGAATTCACCTGCTAGGTAGAGGATCATCGACCAGTAAAGTTGCTATCTCCGATACTTGACTCTACCTTTGGTCTCGAATGGATATAGGATCTCGATCCGGGACTCTCGGATGGATGCCTGACCCTGTCACAGAAAGTCCTGCTGAAGGGATCAAAATCCTGGGTGAGGGAAAGATGCCTGACCCTTTGGGAAACAAGAATAAGGGAAACTAACCCAGACGAAAGATGTTCAAGGCACGGCGAACAAAAGGACCAAGCCATTTTCTAAAAAGTACACAGCGTGTAGAAATGATACACGCCGTGTTGTCTGACCCCGGGTGTTGCCCGTGTACCACGGCCCGTGTCGTGAGGATGGTCATGTAGAAACACATAGTACGTAGCTGTAGTATAGAGTACACGTCGTGTCTGGGTAACTAGGGTTGGGTCAGTGTACTCTGGCAATGAGCCCGTACACGGACACCAACCCGTGTACTCCAACCCGTGCAATCTGCTCACTGGGTGACCCGCGCTGTTGACCTCACCCGGCCGGGTGATGGAGTACATGGTTGTGTACTCCATCCTGTGTACGTGTATCCCAAGGATAGACGCCAAGATCCACATAGCTGCCTTTGCCGAGCTGTACACAATGTGCCTCCTGAAGCCGTGTAGACCATCTCGTGTCCGTGTACTACCCAAAGTACACGCCGAGCTTCGGGGACGGTCCAACACGCCGTGTGACCGGGGTCACACACCGTGTGATCCTTCTCTGACCCCAAAACCCCATCCACCACCATCAGAACTACACGGCGTGTTCTTCGGAAGTACACGCCGTGTATTCTGGAAATTTCTAGAAACGACGCTCTTCCCCAGCGCACCTCTCGTGCTGATCCGATCATCAATCCGCTCGTCCGATCGCTGCAAAACATCCAGGTTCTGGTCGCCCCGACCCCATGAAGCCGCTTCCGTCATTTTTGGGACTCCGGTCAGCTCCGAAGATGCGTTTCGATCTACCCACACGAACAACGCTCTTTCTGAACCAGTCTGATTGGTCTTCCACCATCGTCGCCGCACCTCCACAAGGACGTTGCGATGTTGAACCTTTGATTTGGGATCGTTGTGTCATAGAATGGATTCACAACGATCCGTTGTTCGTCACCCCACGAAGAACGCGAAGAATGCGCAGGGAAAAAGGAGGAAGAAATCCAAATAAAAAAATTGAGGAACGAACCACCATCGTCGTTCGTCACAGCGTTGATCTGCTACCGTTAATAGGCTTAAAGCGGGTCAAGAATCAACAACATCATAAAGCATGGATCAATTCCCCATAATCTTCCAGAAGAAAAATCCATCCCGTAAGACCATAATAATCCGCAGATCAACTTATTTGTGGTTGATCCGCATTCGTCATTTAAACTCAAATACAGGGAAAAGAAATCGAAATAACAACCCCTACCTTTCGAAAGGATCGATCATTGATGAAGGCACCGTGTTGCCGTTGTCGTCAAGATCCTTCATCTTCGGCGCAACGATCCTTGGTTTCGATTCGTTGTCATTATTTGTTGAGAATTTTCTAAAATGTGCTGTGGATTCTGCAGAGGTTCCTCTCTCTACGTTGCCAATGATGTACAATTTATTAACCCATTAAAAAGGGGAAACAAGTTGGCATTTAATTACGTGGTAGTATTAATGGCGTTGACATGCCATTTTGAAGTCATTAAGACGCGCCATCAATTTAGGAAACAGATACGCCATTTCCACGCTGTAGCGGATGTTTCCAGAAATGAAATAAAATAAACTATTTATTTTATTTTATTTTATTTTACTTAAAACGTCCGAAAATTAACTTTTTCCCTCAACCCGCGCCGGTCGAGGTTAGCCTCATTCATAGGTAAAAACGTTGTCCTAGACGCAATGGTGCACTCATATTTTTAATCCAGGCATCCGTTTGGAACCTGCCACAACTGCACACAAGTGCCGACTCACTTAACTGAAAAAAAGTTCAAACCACCATTCTGGGCTCACTAGACCTCGGAATGATGTGCAGTCTTCATGCCCGGTCTCGAAATAATTCCATATAATATTTAAAAATAATAAACGGAAAATACGAGACATTATAATTCTTACCACCAAAACCACTAATTGGATCCTTAAATCCCAATGGTTAAAGATTAAAATGGTGTACAAGTTAACCAAACCCTATCTAATATGTCTAGGAGTATTATTTTCCACTCCCCTTTGTAGATGTTTCCCTTCTCCAAAATGAGGGAAACATCATAGATTATTACCTCATAGTTTCTTCCACTACATCTTATACTCTCATCACTATGAATAAATTTTGTGTAGTATTTTAGGGGATTTCCCAAGATTAGAATCCAAAAAATATGTTATATGAAAAATTGAGGAGAAAAGATCAAACCTCAAAATTGAATAAAGAAAAAAAGTCTACTGAGTGGAATAATATCATAGGGAATTATTATTTTGAACATAAGTTATATTCCAGGGATAAAGATATAATTTATTACATTATTATAGGTGGGAATATCATTACTACTACCCAAAACACATTGATGAAGGTCATTAAAGTCAGTCTTGTAGATGACATGGAGAATGGCCCGATGGTGGTGATAGACGATGAGGAAACACTCATTCGATATGCAATCTTCATGAAAATACATAAATTAGGTATATGTACCAAGCATGAAAGATAGGAAAATGACATGTGAGATCATCCCAACATCTATTTATCACCTACATGGATATCCTCATCCAAATAAAAGGGGAAATGTATGGTTATATCACACTCACCACTTAATAAAGTTATAACTCACTTTAAAATAAAATATATTATAATACATAGTGGAGTTGGAGGAGATGAGGATTGTTATTATCAAATTACTCAAGGAAAATATTCTTATTATATAAAAATCCTAGGATGAGACTGACATCTCACCTCCAACATACCTTAAATTTCAATATTGGAACAGTCAACTAATATTATAGAAGAAAATTTGGGTAACATAATCGTTCCATAGATTATTATTTTACATAACCCCAATTTCGATAAAACATTTTTAATTTATGAAACCTTCTACGAAATTACCATTATTTCTAGAAATTCATCCCATATAAGAGAAAACTAGATTTCAAACATAAATTCAATGAACATAACCACATCTTTCTCTACTATATTATATATCTCAACCACTATATCATATAGTAATGATTCTATGGCTGAAGGATTACATTTAGTCCCTTGATACTCGAATGAAATACATTAAGGGGTGATACAAACTAGTACAACCAAGGAGGAATCCAAATCCATAGTTTGTGGATGTGAAACCTCCTTACCAAAATTCAATAATATTAGCCTCTAGGTCATTAATAGCACAAGATATCTAGAGTATCACCTTATGCACGGTAATGACATGAAAATTGATAAATGAAATTAAATATTAAAATTAATAAATTTCTCATTCGGTAATGTTGTTATAGAAAACCCATGCACTACATTGGTAATTTTAGTCTATCAAATTTAAAACATTATTATAAATCATAACCATTTATAATTTATCCAATTTACAATGACATCTATGTTAAAAATATTAAGTTTTGAAAATGAACAACTTATATAGATTAATGAAGTGATGAACTCAAATAGTAGGATTGTACCATGTGAATCCCATTTATCAATGATTTCAAGGGAGATGAAATCATTGGGATTTTACTTTAACCCTTACTAATCATGGATTAAACAAATAATGAAAGAGAGAAACCATTTATGTGAAATGTTCAAAATTATGGTGATTAAAACCCAAAAAATGTTAACCAAAATACCCCAAGAAAGTGTGATTACCACACTTGTTACCCTTAGTGTATACATTGTTGTAATAAGGGGTAATGTATGTAGACCCTAACAGTATGAATTAATTTTTTTAATTTTTTTTTTAAAATTGATTATATTTATCCTTTTTATATTTTTTTGTAAATGATTAATTATTTATGTTGAAAAAAATTATTTTGATATTATGGAACAAAAATTGTATTCTTAGGTAGTATATATATTTAAAAAAGAAACCATTTTTTGATGAATTAAATATTTTTTAATAATAAATTTTATATGAAATAGTTATTCTAATTAAATAATATGTATATATATATATATTAATAAGTGACCAAATGATTTTATGAAGTCAAATGTAAATTCTATATGGTTCAAAAAATGGTTTTATTATAAAATATATATTTTTTAGTATAATGGGATTTTTTAAAAAAGTTTAAATTTTTATATTTATAGTTTTTTTTATAAATTAACTATTATTTTTGAAATAACCACATCAAAATTAGAAAATTGTTAAATTTTTTTGAACACGAGTCACTTAAAAATCACCAAGGTGATTATTTTAATTTTCTTAGTTCATAGACATATAAAATATTGGGAAGAAATATTATTTGAAACAATAAATTGGAAAAAAACTTTTTATTGTTTTTGGTTTTAATTATTTTATTATATAGAATATAAAACGAATTTTTAGAAATTAATAAACATTTATCCACTCTTATGATATAAAAACCACCCAAAAAACATTAATAATCACTTAAAACTCTTTGATAACTAATTTAATTTTTTTTCTCTATCTAGTAGCCTCCCATGATTCTCCAAATATATTTTTTTGAAACTCATCCAAATCTTTTAGAAGTTCCCTCTCAAGGTAATAAATATTCACCCCCTATTTTTTCAATCACCATATTTATATTTTTCCTTTGGATTTCAAATTTAACATGTTTGGATATGTTCTCAATAATACATCATTATTTAATTTTGATTTACATGTGATGATATACCCCTTTTTTCTCATTAATGACTTTTATGAATCATTATACACACCTATTTTTCTATTGAAATCATCCAATAATTATCCCTGCAAAACATTTGTATGGTGAATATCATGACCCATTTACACTCGAGGGTTTTCACTTAGACATAGATATACTTTTTTACTATGTACTTATATGTATATAAACCAAAATACATAATCACGAGATTAAAAGTGATGAAAGGAAACCTTATATCATATGATCAATGTGGAAGACTTATGCTTGTACATGATATTCAGGTGATTGATGGGCCTGGAATTATACAGACCTCTAATGAATTGGGTAATGTATTTTATCTCATTAGATACCATTTATGGTAAATTTAAGGTTATAATAAGCACACCATTTTCTGTTTTCTTGGTTGTTAGACTTGACATATGTTTACAATGTCATGTTTTATGTTTTTCCACATTTCCATGTTTCCTTTATATTATCATCATATTTCATGATTTGATTTTCAAATATATGATTCTCACACCTATTATGTTACCTTTATATGCTTATTGAACAACATAACATAATTTATATCATTTTATGCATAGATTATTCAAATACTACGATTTATTGTTCACCCCACTCTTTATATACATCCCTAGGTTATTCCATGTTGTTTTAGAAGAGCGATGACATTTTAATTTCACATTTTGTAGTCTGTAAATAATTTTGGTGTACCCATGTTTCAATTTATTTTTCTATAAACCTAATATCATAATGTAAATAATACACATGATATAATTTAATTATATAATGTGTACCTTTATTTAATAAATCATGAATTAATGTGTAGTAATATATGCGTTGTTATAGTCAGTGTGAGAGGAAAATTTATTTAATTTTGGGGATTGAAATTATAAAACCCTAGTAAAACACATAAGGACATGACTAAATAGTGGAAAACTAACCTAATTTATTCTCATGTATATATTTTGTGGTTTATAAAAAAATAATTCCCTATTTTGATAATATAAGTGGTTGCAGAACATTCATAGTTATACCTTTATGTTATAAACCCTAAAAGTGTGAGACCTGGTATACAACAAAGAAGCCTTACCATGAACCTTGTTTGACACGCTCAAATAATATTATTTGAAAAATTTACATGCTCTTTAAGAACAATTATTAAGGGAACTAAAATTATAATATGATTTTTTGATAGGAAATAGATCATGTATAATAGAGATCAAACCCTAAAAAATCCTACATTAAGAAATATTTTTCATTTATTAGTTATCCCTTTAATTATAGTGGATTTGAATTTATGTTTTTAGTAGTTTAAAAATATTCATCACAAATATTATATTTGTTTCATTAAATGTCAATATATAAGATAAAAAAGTCAACAAAATGTTAGGGGTAATGTGAAGACATACCAAATGAGATACCCAACATAATAGAAGCAGGAGTCAATAACTTCATGACAATACTTTCTCCACTAAATCATGTTTTTAGTTGAAAATGAATCAGGATGGATACATAAATCCCTCAAAGAAATTCAAAGATTCAATTGAGACATTTATAAGGTAAAGGATTTTAACTTTAAGTAGATATTTTGATCTTATAATCTCATAACAATGGATCACATTGATTGAAAATTTATTCTCTATCCATTAATTATTGAATAGAATAAGGTTTTATTAGTTGTTTATCATATTGGGGAAGATGATAATTAATGGTGGGATATGATTGAAAATAAAAAGACCAAGGAGATTATTAAAGGGATGTAGTGGAAATAATTATTGAAAAAAATCATTAAATATTTTCCGGAAACTTGACCAATTATAATAGAGAGATTTTTCCATGATGTCAAGAAAAATTAAGTTGAATCCATCTAATAATATGATGAGAAATTCATAATTCTTACATGATATGCCTCAAACATTTTTATTTATCTTGAAAGACAAATATATTTATTATTTTTTGGGATAAATATGATTCTATAACAATCCTTATAGATTTCATACTTTTAAAGTTATGATAAAATTAAATGATGTTTCCTTAATGTCAAAATGGATATTATAGAATATCAATAGTACCATGGGTCCAGATATATGATGAATATTATAGATTTTAATTATCAGGGTATGATGGATAATTCATAGGGGGAAATAATTTCCAAAATATCACTTGTCAAAAGTGTGGGGTGAAGATTCCTAGAAATATATAGAAGGGGAACAAGAATGTTTTTACATTGGGAAGGAAGGACGCCTTTCTAGTGATTTCAAATGGGAAATTTCAACAAATGTGCTGGATGAAATTAATTCCCCACATAAATTTTTAAAATTATTCAACATCAAGGAACAAGGAAACATTGAGAATCATTTCACAAAGACAAGTTATGTTTAACAAAATAGATGAAAACAACCTCCAAGCGATAGAGATCAATGGTGAGATTATTCCATCCCAACTATTAAGGCGGGTCCTGAAAATGAAATGGCGACATGAACACTAGTTATTCATTCATGGATTTTGAATATAAAATTTGATTCTATCTATATGAATTATTTAAAATCATTAATTTTTAGTGGAATTATCGAAGCACCACCACAATACCGAGAAGTAGAGCCATCAGTGGAAAATGGGAAATGTGGAAATTATGTCATCCCATGTTTTTAACTCCTCCTCTATCAATATTAATTGGTTTAATGTTCCAATTAACATTTTTATACTCCCTTAATTATAATTAAATGTTATTATTAGTATGTATTTACTTTACTTATATGAAGTCAAAATAAATTATCCAGGGAAGGAAATAAACCTCTATATTGAAAATCATCCTCAGATTCACTACATGTCTTAGAAGGAGGATGAATATCCTTTGGTATCATCATATCATGGATTGATATTTTTTACCAATAAAAAATTATATCCAGCTCTAATTATTGACAATATGGAAAATATAATCATCAATGACATGCCCATTTTAAGGGAATATGCTGATGTGTTTTCTAATGACATTCTTAGTCTTCATCCAAGCAATGAGGTTGTGTTGTAAATAAATCTTATACTATGAACTTTCCCAATATATAAAAATACATATATAATGGCCATTTTCAAAATCAACGATATGATGACTAAACTCCATGATATTTCAATTAAGGTGTTTATACACCAAATTTATTCACCATGGGGTGAATTGGTCCTTTTCACCAAGAATAAGGATGGGTCAATTCTCCTCTACATTAGTTATTGTGTTGTCTAAAATATCATGATAATGAAAACATATCATTTTCTATAGATTTATTACTTGATCGATCATCAACATGGATCCCAATACTTGACTATGGTGGATCTTTAGTCGAGATATTGTCAATTACTGGTGAAGAGGGTGATATCCTCGAGACTAATTTTATACAACGTACGTGCACTATGAGTTAATAGTGATTCCATTTGGACTCGTAAAGGATCTAGATGTCTTCACGGACATAAAAAATATTTTCTGTTGGGATTACCTCAACAAATTTTTGGTAGTCCTTATAGATTAAATTATTATATAATTCTAATCTAAGAAGGAACATAAGGGGCATTAGAATTATTTATGGAAGACTATGATCAAAAGATATGTTTTATTAAATGCAAAACAAATGGATGTTTTGGATAGAAAAAGTAACACTCATTAGAAATTAAATTACTAGTAAAAGAATGTATTTTGTAAGGACCCAAACATTTATTAATAGAAATTCCTCTTTTTCTAATTAAATGACTTATTATATAAAATGGTAATATAAAACATATTCAGTTCCTTGGTTTTATGTTTCTAGATTTTAAAATACCATTAATAATTTTTATTGTTCATAATATAGCTATAGAACAATGATCACATGATTATTATAAATACAGGGCATTAACTAATCCAATTTACTCATACAAAGGAATATATGGCCTCATCCAGTAGAATTGATTCATACAAAGACATTTTTTTGAGATCATAAAGGAGGTATTGTCACTGGGCTTTAATATTGACCAATCCCAAGCCGAGCTTCAATACTTTAAGCATGAACAGAATTTCCTACGGGAGAAGTGGTATAAAATAGATATTAACACCCGAGGAATGTTATTTGAGCTACCCCAAGAGTTTTTCCCCACTACACACCTTACCCTTGAGTCTTATAGAAAAGTTATAAGGGGTTATATAACAAGACCCTATCACTATGAATATGTGCATTCTTTTTTAATAATGATTATACATTCATATTATTATTCTTAATTTGTAAATGATTTTTAAATAAAAGAAATACTATTTTTAGTTAATATTCAATTACGAAATTTATTTTTATGAATTAATGGATTTTTTAATGAAAAATATTTTAATTAAGTATTATTACAAAATTATTTTTTTTATTAAATATAAATTATCTATGATTTTTTCTGAATACAACGGTATTTTTTTATTAAGGTTTAAAAGATTTTTTTTCTCAAAACCCATGAATTTGGGATAAATGTTAGTTTTTATTTTAAAAGAAAAAAATCAATTATCTAGAAAATAATTTAGATAAAAGGAATATCTTTTTTGGATTTAGGATGTCGAAATTATCTAATAGTAAAATTTTCAAATTTTTCTGAGATAGTCGAATTTTTTGGTAAAAATTAAATACCGCTTACATATATAATGTGTTTTATGACATCATAATGACCCAATAGTGATGTAATAAAATACTATAAAAGTATAATTCGGCCAATATATGTTTAAAATTTATAATTATGTTATTTTATATTGGTATGGTTAATTTTATGGTGCCTTATTTGGCCCTCCAAGACATGAAAATTATTTTATCTTTTTAAAATGATTTCCATGACAGTGTCACTCACCTCCACATATGAAAAACTAATATTTTAATAAGTTAGGTCATTGGACTTCTAAAAAAATATTTTCCACTTTACATTGGAAAAAATATGGAAAAATCCATGGGATGGTTTCTAGTTTTGATTAGTTTAATGTGTTTTGTCCAAAACCTAAATAAAAAAGTATTCCATCTCCTTTCCTATAAAAACCCACTCAATGTACCATTCCTTTTCACTTAAACCATTTCTTTCTGGTTCAAACTTCTCCCTCCTCTCTCTAGAATTCTCCAATGGTGCCCCATGCTCCCAATAAGCCACTCTCAAGCCTCTCTCATTCCTTTTGGATCAAACTTCCTTGTATGGGATCCTCACTTTCCTTTCATCCAAATTTATGTCCAAGATTCCTTGTATTATTATGCCCTTTTATTTTCAATTAAAAATGTTGGGGTATGATTTCAAAAATTCCCTATACTTCTGTCCTTATATTGGAATGATTATATATCGCTTTCACTCTCTTTAATGCCTCTCATGTGCACCTGTTACCATGCTGAAATTCTGTAAGGGATTTCATTCTCCTCATTAAAATTCAAGAAATTATTTTATTTTATGCATCTAAATTTCATTACTCATGTTGGGATATTATGTTTAATAACCCCAATACATTAAATTTCATTTATAAATGATGAGTGGTTTCTTTCTCTCACATAAACCTATTTTATGATTTCTATTTGACGTCGTTATGCTATCGAAGTCGCATCGTGATTTCCCATTCCAAAATCATCGTGTAAGTGAATACCATAGTCATTTCTCTATCAAGGGTATTCACCATTATTCACATGTACTTGTTTATTTAGGGATTAAATTTATGTATTGAACACCTATTATTCGTGTATTATATTATGGTTTTTAATGAATCCATGTAGTATAATATATGTGGATCACTTATGCATGAAATGAAATGATTAAGAAGGGTGTGCCCGGATAGTGCTCCAATTCATTGGATAAAGAATAGTATCATGATACTCCATGTTAAATGAGGGCTTAATCATAAAAATTCTTGTTAAATGAGGGTTTAATCCTGATAAGTCAAGTTAAATGAGGGTTTACTCATACTCTATTTCAAATGAGCATCGACTCATGCTAATATCATTTTATATTTTATTGTCACATTTCCAGGTTATGATAATCATGCTATATCATTACTTTATGTTAATATTTCATATATCCTCCATTGATTTTTCTATTTCCAATCATGTATTGTATTCTTCATGTTATTCCTTGTTTACTCCCTTACTAGGCTTTATAGCTTACCATTTTCTTGTGTATGTCATCAGGTTATCCCATGCAATGATACATACAAGGGAATTTTGTGGTCATGTAATAGTTGTTTTCGATAAAGATGTTGTATTTTTTATGTGTTAATTTTTCCTGTAATGTACCTAATTTCCCAAGATAGTAGACCCCTTGATCCTCATAGTTGTATTAAGTCCATTTTTTGTATTAAATCATATTTAAGTGTGTAATAATGAATAGGGTTGTTATAGTTGGTATCGAAGGATATGTTTAGTTATTTTTTTGGATTAGAATTAGAAAACCCTAGTGAAAGCAATATGATAAGACTAATTATAATAAAAAAATCCCCAAATTTTGGTGAGTATTGAGTATGTGGTTTATCAAGAAAATACATCCATGTCGGGATACAAAAAAGTAGTGGTGGTTCTAGGACATATGTATCTTGGCGTAAACCTCGAAAATGCCACTTTGAGCTAGAATATAACGAAGAATATTGAAACACAATCTTCCTTTATGTTCTCTTGGTCTGAAAATCCCTAGGGATATGCTTTTTTAAATTCATAATTTTAGTATGAACCATTATTACGGGATTAAAAAATTCCCTTAAGAATATATGTTAGGAAGTAGATCGTGGATAACATATATTAAAGCCTATAAATTCAAAATTTAAAGAAATTAAATTAATTTATAATACATCTCTTTTTTAATTAGATTAACATTTATGTTTTACCCAAAATTTTCGTTTTATTATATGTAATAGAGGGTAATAGGAGGACTCGGGCTAACAATTGATGTGAAGATCAATGTGATGACATTTCTAATGAGATTCTCAATCTGATGGGAATGGTAATCATAAACATTGTCATGATACTCTCTCAGTTAACTCGTGTTTTTAATAGAAACATGAGTAATGAGGATCATTCAACCCCCATTAAATAATAAGCCTCAATAGAGAGCTTTATGAGGTAAATGCCTCTTACTTTTGATGGATCATCTTATCCCTAAATCACCGAACAATGTATCAAATCCATTAAATATATCTTATTCATCCTTCATTGTTATGAACAAGAGAAGGTTATTATATATTGTTATCATATGGTGGGTGAATATTATCAATGGTGGATATTGATTAAAAATACAACGCCTGAGGAAGTGATCGAGGCATTGGGGTGGATGGATTTCTAAAAACAAAATTGGTAAATATTTTCCTCACACCCTCTAACATAAGATGGAAAGGGACTTCCTTTCCCTCAAGAAAAAAGGCGATGCATCCATCATAGTGTAAGAGATATTTTTCACAAGGCTTGCATCATACACCTCCAACATTGTCATTATTCTTGAATTCATGGTTGACCACATCTTTGGTTGGCTAAAACATTGCTTACAAAAATCCTTAATGATCCGTGAATTCGATAGCTATAAGGAAATTATTAGATGTTCCCTAAAAGTTGAAATGGAGAGAGAATAATCATAAGGGTATCATGTGGATAAGAAGAAGAAAGTGGAATTTAATTCTAGTGGTCCAATGGATAAATAAAATGGTGCTATGAAATTCCAGCAGCCCACTTGCCAAAGGTGAGAAAAGAAGCACCCCAGAAATAGCCTGAAGGGGACGACGAAATGCTTTAGGTGTGGAAGAAAAGGGCATTAGGCCGTTAATTACCGACAAGAAAAATTTTATTCTTCGAAATATGAGTGGAACACTCTGTTTTACCATCAACTCATTGTTCATTGCTTTAACTACATATAACTAGGGCACTTTGAAAACCAGTTCCCAAAGCCTAGGGTTTTCAGAGGCAACCAACAACCTCCAAGGTTGCAAGGGTGAGTTTTTTTCCATCAGTACCATTGAAGAGAACCCCAAAAATGAAGAGGTGATAAGTACACTGGTTCTTCATTTAATAATAAAGAACATAATTTTTAATTTTGGTTATATTCATTTCTTTATTTCCCACATTTTTAGTAGAACAATCCCAACAACACCAAAAATCAAGGAAGTAGAGAAGTCGGTGAGAATGAAAAATTGGGAAATTATTGAATCCCATGAATATAACTCCTCCCATGTCACAATTTGTGTATTTAAATTCAAGGTGAATCTCATCATACTCCCTCTAGTGGAATTTGATGCAATTCATAGCATGGATAGGATTTTTTCTATATAGGGCCATCACAAATTATCGTGAGTGGGAAATCACTCTCCATATTTCGAATCGACCCCCAATTATATACAATTAAAAGGATGAGTATGAATCTTATTTAGCACCATCAACTCAATCGTAGATATTATTTCCCTTTGAGAACACATATCATGGTCATATGATTAAGTCTAAGGAAGAAACCATCCTTTAAGTCCGGCCTATTGTGAAGGAATTTGCTAAAGTGTTTCCTAAGGAATTGCCTGGTTTTTCTCTTATAAGAGATGTTCAATTCTCGGTTGATCTTATATTTGGGGATTTTCCAATATCCAAGATTCTGTAAAGAATGGATATTGTGGAGATTGAGGAACTAAATAAACAACTACAGGAAAATATAGATAAAAGGTTTATATTCAAGTGTGCTTCACCATAGGGTGGTTTGGTTCTCTTTATCAAGAATAAGGATGGGTCAATGCGCCTTTTCTATGATTATCATGAGCTCAACGAAATAATGATAAATAACAAGTATCATTGACCATGAATTGATGTCTTTTTTGATCAGCTATGTGGATCACAATAACTATCCATGGTGGATCTCCAATCATGATATTTATATGTAAGGGTGAAGGAGGACGATAACTCCAAGACTTCGTTTCGTACAATGTACGTGCAATATTAATTCATAGTAATGCCTTACAGACTCACCAGTCCTCTACAAATCTTTATGGAAATAATGAATAGAGTCTTTAGAGAGTACCTATACAAATATTTGGTAGTATTTATATATATGATATTATAATATAATCCAAAACCATGGAGGATCATGAAGAGAATCTAAGAACTGAACTAGAGAACATGTTGTGAAAAAATCCCTCAAGGTAACATTGTATTATTTTTGGGTTGATTTTGGTTGTTGATAAAACAGGTTTCCATGGGGAATTGTCGAGTTCCAGAGAGGTTGTTGATAATCCATTTTGTTAAAGAACCAAGGCAAAGGAATCTATAATTTGGGGGCAGTATAAAAAGAGCAGATACAAGGTGGAACTGTTTCTTAGTGTTTTCTAAATTTTTGGGTCTAATATTTAGAGTTTTGTGAGCATCGTGAAAATTGGATTTCCCTGAAGATATAATTTTAATATGGAAAAGGCATGAGTTTTACGAAGATAGGGTTCATGGTTTGGATTTCGCGAAGACCAAAAGAATATTGACAGTGATGCTTCGTGATTACGATGAGCTTCACGAACAGAAGCATTGAAGTGAATTGTGGTGACAAAGGCCATTCTGAGTGGAGTTTTGCGGTGAAGGCATGAAATAATTGACGGGATAATTTGAAATTATGACAAACTCCGGGATCGGAAAATTGCCATGGTGCTTCGAGATTTTGATATAATTTCAGTGGGATCTTTAGAGCTTCGTGATTTGAGTTGACGTGGCCTAGACTTCGCGTGGAAGGTTCAAGGGTCGATGGAATCATCTATAAATTGTCGTTGACCAACATTGGAGAAGAATAGAGTTTTCAATGAAAATAATTTGCTCTCGGCTCGCGAAGGTGGTTCGGGAAGGTATTGTGCTTCGTGAAAGGAAGGAGAATCTCGTTAGTTATTCTAGATCCGAGAATGTTATGTGCTCTGCGTTTGCTCATTGGGCTTCATGAGGGATGTTTCTATGTGACGAATTGAGCATTGCGATGGCCCGAGCTTTGCTGAGTCTTGAGCTTCTCTAAAAGGAATGATCTTCACGAAGGATTGTTTGAACTTCATGAAATTGGGAGATTTGTGAAGTAGGGTGCTTTGCGAAGGTACATTCTAAAGGTTATTGCCCAGCTTTCAAGGGAAAAGAGGTATTCATCAGTGGATGAACATTGTACTTCAATAGAGCATATACATATAGTGTAAGATGCATTCATTAGTGGTAATAAAGAGACCTACAGGTCTATAAACATTTAGTGGATCTTCAGAAGAAGCAGTGCGCTCACTTCAGTTGAGAGAGTTGTATGTTTTCCAAATTGTGAGTGGTTGTAAACCAGGAGGGACAGTGAGTCTGCTTGAAACATGTAAATAGCAGTGTGCTTATAGTGGAATTGGTACACCAGCCCACTTCTAGTGTATGCTCTTTTGACGTATCCTAGTGAGGGTGAACCATGTAATAATTGATGTGTCACGTGTGTGCTTTAAGGTTTATTCATACACTACAACGGGAAGGAGAGAGAAGATGGTTTTTTCTAACATAAAAACAACATCTATAGGAGAATGTGTTTTAATCTTCCAGACACTGATTCACCCCCCCCCTTAGGGTATCAAGCCAAGTGGACCTAACAATTGCTATCATAGCGAAAGGTTGATATCAGTTTTTTTCTCAAATGGAGGTTATCTATCATAAAGGGATTCTGATCTTTGATGGGAACAATTTTCTACTATGTAAGAATCAGATGCAACACTACTTACAATATTTTGGGCTGGATTTGTTTATAAAAATAATGCATGGTATCATAACTGATATTAATAGTGGTGCATTATCAGTTGTTTATCAATGAGAATTGGATGCTGATGCAAAGGGAATCAATTATTTTGGGGGAGCCCTATCCAATCCTTTATATACAAAGGTGATTTCATGAAAAAACTCACATGCCATGTGGGAAAATATATTAAATATATATAAATGAGATACAAAGGTCTGATAAGTGAATCTGTAAGTGTTGTTGAACAAGTATGAATATCAGAAAATAAACCTGAATGAATCTTTTGATGCATTCTTTGACATGGTAAATGTTGTAGTGGAGGACATGTGATGTCTTGGAGAAGTTCTTTAAGACATAAATATTGTAAATTGCATCATGAGTAAACTTCCACCTCAGTTCAATCAGAATGTTTCAGTATTGTAAGATAAAGACCCGAAAGTGCTGACATTGGATAACCTGCACAACACCCTTATTGCATATGAAATGAGAAATGATAATAACGATGTTTTGGAAAAGGGTAAATCCAAAGGGTGTCATTCAAAGACATGAATAATCTCACCATTGAAGATTCTTAGGAAGTATAAGAGATAGATGAGGTGATTCTATTCCTCTGTTGAAATATTCAAAGAAGAAAAGGAATGTTAAAGTGAAACTTCCACTTGCTTGTTTTTGATGTGGAAAGGTTGGACATCTTTCAGCAAGGTTCCACGAAAAGTTCAAAGAGAATGATGATGTCTATGAAATAAAAATTCCCAAGAAAAAGTCATCAGCCTATGGGAAAGGAAAGAAATATTTCAAGATAAATTTATTTAAGAAGAAGAACCTTCATTCAAAAGAATTTGAATGTTCAGATGAGTCTGAGGTTGAGGAGATTTAAGAGATAGAGAAGTGAAAAGATCATGGAGAAAATGCTATGGTGGCAGTTGTCTGTATTTATCAGAAGGATGAAACCAAAGATGAAGAAGATGACGGAGGAGTTGAAGGAAGAGTTGACATGAAAGCTGAATTATAATCTTCTCTTGAAGAGATAGATGTTTGGAGATACAAAATCAAGAAAGCAAACAAATTGGTCCATGATGCCAAACTCTACATGCAGCATCAAGAAAAAGAAATTTCTGAGTTAATAAGAGAAATTGAGAAAATCCAGTCATCAGTACCAGATAAATTTGAATCATTTAGTGAGTACAAACTCAAGATTATAGAATAGAAGAAGGTGATCGATCACTTGAATATCATAGAAAAAGATAATTTCAAGCATATCGAAGAGCATGAAGAGGAAGTTGTCAGTCTGCGTAAAAAAGTTAATGACCAGGAAAAACCTTTGATCCCTAAAACGTTCTTTGGAAAGAAGGTCATTTTGAAGACTGAAAAGATGAAAGAGGAGCCTAGTAGTTCAGCAGGAATGAAGAAGCACTTGAGATCAGACCTTAAGGCTGATTCAGGGCTTGATCAGAAATAAAAAGCTGTGAAAACTGAAGCCAGACTGCGAGTACCCATTCTGAGATTGAAGGTTGATTTGGGCACAAAGTAGAATCAGAATATTCAGAGATCCCAATGTGAAACTATATGATCATAAGTGACACAATGTAATTCACATTATATCAGGTGTTATTGTAGTGGAAAATGGGACATTCCCAATATGTGTGTTCCATAGAAAAGAGATTTCTAAGGGCACAAGAATAGAGGCAGCATCCAAACAAAGAATGGTTCTACAGAACATGTTTTTAAGGAAACTGTTTTTGGTGTAGAGGAATTGGAATCATGTCTAGGTACTATACTTCGACTATACAGAGGAATGAAACAAAGTAGAATAAAAATAATCACAAGTAGTAGATCAATGAACCAACAGGTGAGTTGGAAATAAAAAATATATTTTCATCATTTCAAGATAAAGCCGGTCCATTATACTATGAGAAAGAGAAGTCTCAATACATTCCAATTATGAAGACAAATATAAGGACCAAGAATAAAAACGATGAGAAGGAAGTGGTGGTATAAATTCTTCTTAAAGCATCAGATCTCTCTAGTGTGTGGATCCTTGACAGTGGTCTCACATCTCACATGAAATGTAATAAGGATCTTATTACAGGCATAAAATATGAAAAATAAGGAGGTTTCAAGTTTTTAAATGATAACGTCATGAATATTATTGGCTCAAGAGAGGCCATGTTTGGTGGCAAAGAGATGAGACGTGCTGATGTCTTAGTAGTAGAAGGCCTCAGTCACAATATTCTCAATGTCACTCAGTTTTGTGACTCAGAACATTCTATAAGGTTTACTAAGAAGTTGTTTATCGTCAAAGGAAGTTACGAGGCATTATTTCTAAAGGGAATAAAGAAAAAAGGGAATAAATTCATGGTGAGTGGAGAAGAAAATATGAACTTTCTGTCTCGAGAAGAAGGAAATAAGTTGTGGCATAGATGACTTGGTCATGTATTCCAACCATCCCTGGAAGATCTAGTAAAGTGTGATGTACAAAGAGACCTCCATAAGATATCATGTGATCGTACTCATATATGCGATGCATGCAAAAAAGGGAAGCTCATCTGAAGGACGTATACGGTGATGGAAAAAAATACAACAAGAGTGCTGGAATTGGTGTGTGCTGTTGTTTGTGGGCCTATCACACTAAGAGAAATTGAAAGAAAGAGGTACAATGTTATTTTCATTGATGACTATAGAATAATGGCATGGGTATTTGTTATTTCCCATAAGTCATATGTGTTTAGATTCTTTAAACAGTACCATAGGGAGTGCGAAAGGATGCTTGGACATAAAATTATGAAGTTTCGTACTGATAATGGTACATAATTCACAAATAGTCAGGTGAAATACTATCTTGAGAAACATGGGATAAAGCATCAACTTTCTTAAATGAGAACTCCCAAACACAATGGAGTGGTTGAAAGGAGAAATCAGATCATCAACAACATGGCCAAAATGATGCTCAGAGAAAAGGACCTACCAGAGAAATTTTGGAAGAAAGCAGTATTGACATTGGTATACATTTCTTATAGGGATCTGATGTGTCCGAAGGAAGGAAAGACTCCGTACGAGATGTGGTATGGAAATTAGACAATAGTGAAATAATTTCTAATATTTCAAATTAATTGAATTATCCTCAATAAGGAAAAATATATGAAATATGAATCAGGAGGAGATGAGGGGATATTCCTTGGCTACTCAAGAACATGAAAGGCATATAAATTCTTTAACAAAATTTTGGGAAATGTAGTTGAGATAAATGATGTCACTGTAGTAGATAATGAGGAGATCATTCAACCGTTAAGTGAACAATTTCTTGATGAGAGTGATGAGGAAGAAAGTAACTCAGGGGGAGAAGAAGTGGATGATATTGATTTATAAGAAGAAATTAATGATGAGTATGAGAAAGTAAAATATGTATCTGCACAAAAGACAAGGAGTTGAGCTGAAATAGATAGTTAGAATATCATTGGTGATTAGTCAGCTCGAGTTCAGACAAGAAGAATGAAAAAACTGTAGCAGACATATTTTCTATCTCAGGATGAGTTGGAATACTTCACTGATGTAGCTGCAAATGAAAAATGGATTCGGTAAATGAATGAAGTGATTTATTAGATTGAGAAGAATCAAATGTGGGAGATTGATTTGAGGATAGTAGATAAGAATGTCAGCGAGACTAAATGGTTCTATCCTAATAATATGAATGAGGATGGAACATTGATTCAGAACAAAGAGTGGCCAGTGTGAAAAGGATACTGCCAGATAGAGGGAATAGATGATTATGAGACATTTACACCGGTTTCAAGACTAGATACAGTCAGATTTTTCCCAGCCATTGCAGTGCAACGGATGTTCAATGTTTTCTAGATGGATGTAAAATCTACATTATTTAATGGAGTACTAGAGGAATAGGTGTATATTGAGCATCTAGATGGTTATTTCATTAATGAGGATGGGAAAAAGGTTTGTAGACTGATGAAGGCATTTTATGGTATGAAATAAGATTCTAGAGCATGGTAATCAAGGCTCGATCAGTATTTGAAGAAACATGGTTTCCAGCGAGGGGGAGTTGATTAATATATCTATTTCAACAACAATAGTAATCAAAGGATGATGGTCCTAGTTTATGTCGATGACATAATATTTGGTGGATCAGATGAAGATCAGTGCAGACAGTTTTTCGAAATCATGAAAAGTGAGTTTGAAATGTCAATGATTGGAGAGCTATTTTTTTCCTTGGTCTACAAGTGACACAAATAAGGAATGTCACATTCATTACTCAATCCAAATATTCTATGGATCCTATGAGAAGATTTAGAATAGAAAATTTCAAGGAGATGAAGACTATAGTTTCATCCCGAATGAAATTATCAAAAGATGATAATGGAAAGGTAGTTAATATAATAGAATACATGCAAATAATAGGAAGTTTGTTATACTTGACTGTGACAAGGCCTAACACTATATTTTCCACATTCTAAGCAATGATATATCATATTAATCCCACTTAAATCCACATTCTTGCAGTGAAAAGAATAATTAGGTATATCAAGGGTGTAGTGGATTTCAAATTGATATTAGTGACAAATCATAGTTAGAATTACTGGGATATACTAATACAGATTTTTCCAGTTCAGCAGATGACAGGAAATCAACGTCGGTAGAGTCTTTCTAACTTGGTGGTTTGTGTATTTATTGTATTAAAAAGAAGCAAGATTGTATTTCCTTGAGCAATACATTATCTGAGTATATTTCTTCCACTAAATCATGCACATAATTATTGTGGATGAGATATCAACTTGATAACTTGGGAGATGATGTGAAGTCTTCAATCGAAATCCAATGCGATAACTCAAGTGATATAAATCTCATCAAAAATCACTTCCATCACTCAAGGATGAATCACATTGAGATAATGTATCATTTTTTCATGGATAAAGTTGAGGATGGAATTTTGAAGTTGAAGTATGTTCGTATAGAACTCCAGCTTATAGACATTCTGACAAAGGCCTTACCCAAAGAAGCTTTTGAAAGGCATCGACTGGATCTGGGAGCTCAGTCGTCTCCCCGCACTTGAAAAGGTGTGGTTGTGGAAATACTTCTCTCCCTGAGGTATTGCATGTTTTTCTCTAATGCGGTAATTTGTTTTCTTTCCAATGTTGCAGACAGCAAAGGGGACACCTTTGGGTTCGCTGAAAAAGGGGGATAAATAGTGAAATAGTGACTTCTAAAGGGGGAGAAACTATTGGAGTAATGTATAAAATGTCTTAGTAAAATACATGAGGATAATCCGATAGATGGAGTAGTGAGATAGGGGGAGATCAATGAGATAGGGAAAGAGTTTTATATATGAAGATGCAAAAAGTAATCGATCAAAGCTTAGATATCGCAACAGCTAAGGAATCATGGTAAAAGTAGAAGAGTAATGTTGAAATGGTGTAAGAAGGGTTCCAGCGATCAACAACTGGAATCAGTTTGACAATTGGTATCTGATTGGTATCAACAAATTATATCAGTTTGGAAATTGGTATCAGTTGGGTGTCAATACTTGGTGGTAGAAATGAAGTGATTCATTGATGATCTTTTCATTTACTCTTGTTTCTCACAACAAGCATTGCTCGTGTGGGCTTAGAGTATGTGGTGAGTGAATCTTTGGTCTCTATTTGAATCGCAAGAGGTGAATGGTGGTAGATGATGGAAGGAGACTCATTGAGGTATCAAAGTACATAAAATAATTTTGGGAAGAGTTATCAACAATCCCAAATGGGGGGATTGTTGGGAAAAAATCCATCAAGAAAACATTGCATCATTTTGGGTTGATCATGTTTGTTGACAAAGCAGGTTTCCATAGGGAATTGTCGAGTTCCAGAGAGTTTGTTGACAATCCATGTTGACAAAGAACCACAAAAAAGGAACGGACGATCTTGATGTGGTATAAAAAGAGTAGATACAATGTGGCACCATTTCACAGTGTTTGCCGAATTTTTGGGTCCAAAATTTAGAGTTTTGTGAGCATTGCGAAGATTGGATTTCCTTGATGTTCTTATTCAAATATGTCAAAGGCCTGAGTTTCGTGAAGATATGGTTCATGCTTTGGATTTCATGAAGACTATAAGAATGTTGATGGTGATTCATCATGATTACAACGAGCTTCGTAAAACAAAGTGTTGAATAGAATTGCGGCGACAAAGGGCATTGTGAGTGGATCTTCACAGCAAAGGTGTGAAGGAATTGACAGGATGCTCCGTGATTACGACAAGCTCCACGATCCGAAAATTTCCAAGGTGCATCGTGATTTTGAGATAATTTCGGTGGGAACTTCGGAGCATCGCAGTTTGAGATGACGTGGTGTTGACATTGTATGGAAGGTTCGAGGATTTGTAGAATCACCTAAAAATTAACATCTCCCCCCTCTGGAGAAGATGAGAGTTTTCAATGAAAATAATTTTATCTCGGATCGTGAAGGTGGTTTGCGAAGGCATGGTGATTTGTGGAAGGAAAGAGTGTCGTAGTGGCTATTCTAGCACCACAAAAGTTGTGTGCTCTACATTTTCTCCGTGAGCTTCACGAGGGAACTCGCTATGTGATTACATGAGCTTCGTGACGCCCTGATCTCTATGAAGGATTGAGATTCTTGAAAAAATCCTGATCTTCCTGAAGTCTTGTTTGAGATTTTTGAAATTGAGAGCTTTGCGAAGTAGAGTGCTTTGCGAAGGTACATTCCAAAGGTTATCGCCCAGTGTTCAGGGGAAAAGGGGTATTCATCAGTGGATGGACTTTTTACTTCAATAAAGAATCTACATATAGTGGAGGATGAATTAATTAGTGGTAATGAAGAGAACTACAGTTCTATAAACTATGAGTGGACCTTCTGAAGAATTAGTGAGCTCACGTCAGTTGAGAGAGCAATGAATTATCAAAATTGTGAGTGGTTGTAAACCAGGAGAGATAGTGAGTCTGCTTCGAACTTGTAAAAAGCAATGTGTTTATAGTGGAATTGGTACATTGGAACACTTCCAGTGTATGATTCTAGGACGTATCCCATTGTGGCTAAACTAAGTAAAATTTTTGTGTCATGTGCATACTTTAAGGATTAGTCATACATTGCAACTGTAATGAGAAAGAAGAGGGTTTTTTCCAATAAAAAACAGGATCTAAAGGGGTAGTTTTTTTAATCTTTCATACCCTGATTCACCCCCCTCTCTGGTTATCTATCCTAGTGGACCTAACAGACCTTGAGAAAGGAGAATCTCTATGAAAAGTACAATAAGTGTGAGTTCTTGTTGAAGGAAGTCACATTCTTTGGTCATTTCATCAAATTAAATTGGATATCTTTGGATCCCTCTAAGACAAATGAAATTGAGGGATATCTTAGGAAAACATATGTGATGGATATCCATAGCTTCTAGGGGTTAGCTGGATATTATCTCCGATTTGTGAGAAATTTATCACAATTGTAAAACCCTCTTACCAAGATACCTTGGAAGGGATCCAAGTTTTCTTGAAGTGATGAATGAAAAGAGAGATTCAAGGAGTTGAAAATGAGGGTTATCACTATGCCCATGATCAAACTACCCACAAGTGGAGAACATTTCATGATATTGAGTGATGCTTTGATGAATATCCTTGGCTTTGTGTTGATGAAAAATAAAAAAATTCATTGCCTATGATTCATGACAATAGAAATTTCATTAGAAAAACAATCCAAAATGTGATATAGAGTAGGATATTTTAATCTTCAATTTAAAATTTTGGAAACATTATCTCTTTGGGGAGAAGTGTGAAATATATATGGATCGTAGAAACCTCATGTATATATTCACATAGAAAGAGTTGAATATGTACCAATGAAGATGGTTAGATCTAATCAAAGACTATGAATGTATAATCCATTACCACCATGGGAAATCGAACAAGGTGAAATATTCTCTAAGTATAATGAACCCATAAATTATATGATTTATGAGTGTTGAAAGGGATCCAATATTCATAGATCTGATGAAGATGGACACGAGAATCATAATTAAGGGAATATCATCAATCATTTCAAAAATTATTGATCAACCATCTCCTTTAGAAATGTTAATGGACTGTCAGAAGGACAATGTTAGAATTTAGAAGAAACTGGAAACTATCAGAAAAGGGAAATCCTCAATGTTCAATGTTAATGAATAAGGAATTGCATGATTTGGGTCAAGACAATGTTTTGTATCAAATATGGTGTTAAAGAATGATCTTTTGGATGATGCACATTGTTCAAATTTCTCCATTCATCCAAGAATCACAAAGATGTATTCAGATATTATATATTTTTATTGGTGGGATAACATAAAGAAAGAGATCACTGAGTATATATCAAAGTACATGGATTGTCATCAAGTAAATGCTGAGAGTAATTAGTCAAAGGGGATGATGAAACCATTACACATACGAAAATGGAAATGTTAGAACATCAACATAGACATTTTCATCAGACATAAAAATACATCCAAAAGAATCAATTCTACCTGGGTTGTTGTGGATCATCTTAAAAATACTACAAACATCATTTAAATTTTAGAGGATTTCTTATTAGATCACCTTTCATGGATATACATAAGATAAGTGATAAGGCTGCATGGATTTCCATTATCGATTATATCTTATTGAGATCCAAGATTCACATCTATGTTTTGGAAGAGTCCCTAACATGAACTGAATAATGAGATGAATTTCAGTATGACTTATCATCCTCAAACTAATGGAAAATATGATTGGACTATCCAAACACTTGAGGATGTGTTGAGATCTTGTTCAGTTGACTTCAAAGGAGGATGGGGTCAACATCATCCTATGGTTGATTTCTCTTATAAAAACAGTTTCCACTCAAGCATCCAAATGGCTCTTTATAAAGTCCTTTATGAGAAGAGGTGCAGAACACGAGAATGTTGGGATGAAGTTGGGGAGTGAAAACTCTTAGGCCTAGATATGTTCAATGAAATGGTGGAGAAGAGTAAGACCATCAAACATCTCAATAAAGTGGCTCAGTGTCAAAAAAAGATCTACCTTGATAATCATTGATGAAACCAAGAGATTGATGTTGGAGACATTATATTCCTCTACATATCAATGTGGAAGAGTGTTATGATATTTTGGAAGAAGGGAATGTTTAATCCAAGGTACATTGGCCCTTTTGAGATCCTTTATCACATTAGAGTAGTATTATATTGACTAAAACTCCCACTGAACCTATCTCAAATACATGATGTATTCCATGTATCACTCTTGAGGAATTAAATACTTCACTCATCACATGTACTCAATAAAGAGGTGGTAACATTGGATAAAGACCTATCATATGACACGAAGATGGTAAAGATCATAGATCATAGGTAAAAAGTTTTATGAAATAAGGAAATTCCCCTCATCATGGTGTTGTGAAAAAACCACATGTTTAAAGAGGCAATGTGGGAATTTGAGGAAGTGATGAATTAGAGTTACCCTCATCTGTTTTAGTGTGGGAAAATTAAATTTCTAGGGGGAAATTTCTTAAGGGGGAAATATTGAAACGAGCCAAAATTTTCATAATGAAAATTATCTTAATCTAATTAAATTTATTATTTTCTAAAATGGTTATATAACACTTCATTTGATTTATGTTTCTAGATTTCAAAATATGATTAAGATTTATTACCATTGAAAATATATCCATTTAACAGTGATCACATGATTAGTATAAATATAGGGCTTTAACAAATCCAATTTACATATAAAAAGGAAGCGATGGACACATCTAGTAGAATTTCTCCATACGAAGCCCATTTTTTAGAGCACAAAAAGGACGTAGCATCACTAGACTTGTCTCTTGATAAAGCCCAAGCTGAGTTCCAACACATTAAGTTTGAATAGATTATCCTACAGGAGAAGTGGAAGTTAATAGATATTACCACCAAAATGATGTTTTCCGAGCCTCCCCAATAGTCGTTCACCGTCGCACACCTTACCCTTAGGTCTTATGTGGGTGTTATATGGGGTTATGTAACAATCCCTAGAACTATAGTTATTTGCATTATTTTTTAATAAATAATATACATTCATTTTATTATTGATACATTGTAAATGGTTTTTAAATCTTAAATTGTGTATTTAGTTAATATTTGATTAAAAAATCTATATTGATGAATTAATGTATTTGTTAATTAGAAATATTTTAAAAAAAATATTATTACTAAATTAATTTTTATTAAATATAAATGATCGTATAATTTTTTATGAATACAATTGTAATTTTTATTAAGGTTTGAATGCTGATTTTTTCAAAACCCAATAGATTTCGATAAATGTCGGTTTTTATTTTATAACTAAAATTTCACATGTATAAAAATTTAATTATATAAAATGGATATAATTTTTGGATTTAAGATGTCGAAATTATCTAACAGTGAATTGTTCATAATTTTCTAAGGAATTGGATTTTTTTTGTAAAAATTAAATACCATTTAAATATATTATGTGTTTTATGAAATCATAATGATACAATAGTTATTTAATAAAATACGATAAAAGGTATTTTTGGCCAATATATGTTTTACTTTTAAAATAATGTGATTTTATATTTGTTGGTTAATTTTATGGTTCCGTAGTGGACCCTTCAAGACTTATAAAATATTTTAACAATTTAAAATGATTTCCATGAGAGTGTGACTCACCTCCATATAAGCAAGTCTAATATTTTAATAAGTTCATCCATTGGAATTATAAAATATTTTTTCCACTCCACATTAGAAGAAACCATGGGATGGTTTGTGCTTTTTATTATTTTGTTATGTAGTGTCCAAAACCTAAATAATAAATAATTTCTTCTCCTTTCCTATATAAACCCACTAAATCTCCCATTCCTCTTCACTAAAACCATTTAGAGCTTGACCAACCAATGAAATCCTCTCTATAGAATCCTTAAAATGCTCCTAAATCTCCCAATAATCCTCTCTCAATCCTCTCTCTAGACATTGGGATCACACTTCCATGTTAGGGATTCTCACATTCCTTCCTTCCTTATTTATGTCTTAGTTTCCAAATTTTGTAATGACGTTTTATATTCAATTAAGAATGTTGTGGTATGATATACACCTCATCTATACTTCCATCCTCATGTTTTAATGATGAGATACCCCTTTCTCACTCCTTAATTCCACCCCTATACACATGTTACCAAGCCAAAATTCTATAATATATTTCTCTCTCCTCATTTACATTCAAGATATTATATTTTATTATGATTATAAATTTCATTACATATGTTGAGATATTATGTTCAATTCCCCCATAATATTCATTTCATATATAAATTATTAGAGACCTATTTCTCTCACATTAACGCATTTTATAATTTATATATGAATTTGTTTTGCTGTCGAAGTTGCACCACGATTTCCCATGCCAAAATTATCATGTAAGTGATTACCATACCCATTTATATATCAGGGGTATTCACCTCTATGAACATGTACATTTCGATTTAGGAGTTACATTTATTCATTACACATATTTTATGCATGGAATATAATATAATGTTTAATGAATCCAAATTGTATGATATATGAAGCTCACTTATGTATGAAATTAAATGATTAAGAACTGTGTGCCCTAATAGCAATCCAATGTATTGGGTAAAGAATAACATCATGATACAATATTGGAAATTAGATATTACACATGCTAATTCAACTGCAATGAGGGTTTACTCATTCTAATTCATGTGCAATGACAGTTTACTCTTGCTCCATGTGCAATGAGCCTTGGCTCATGCTAATATCATGTTAATTGTTTTTTACACATTTCCATGATATGGTAATCATGATATATAATGCCTTTTTTTCATGGTTCTCTTATCATCCATTTATATTCCTATTTCCAAAAATTTATTATATACTTTATTTTATGCCTTTTTTACCAACTTATTGGGCTTTAGAGATCACCCTTCACTTATATATGTCCCTAGGTTATCCCATTCAATTCAAAGTAAGAGAGTATATTTTCGTCATATAAATGAAATTTTCATGGAAGATTTTGAATTTTTATGACTTCAGTTTTCAGGTAATGTTACTAATTTCCCCACACACTAGACCTCTTAATATTCGTTTCTTTCATTAGTGCATGTTTATGTAATAACTCATTTTTAAGTGTGGAATAATAATTAGGGTTGTTATATATTTATACCATTAAAAATATACTATTGAAAGATGGAGTAGATCAACATATTTGATGTAAATGCCTTGTTTCAATGGAATAGATGGGTTTTGTTGCCTATTTTTAAGAAAATTCTCATTGATTTTCTATCCCTCTAACAAATATAACTTATAAGGGAGTCAATTTTGGTTTGATTTATTAAATCACAAATAGACATAAAGAGTTAAAAATACTATAATCACTACAATTTCAATCAAATTATCCACTAGCGGGGAAGGTTTTTTTTCTATAGTGATGCATTTTAACATAAAGATTGGGTTGTTTAGTCATGAAATATGACAAAATGTTAGCTTATTCCTCCCACTAATTAAAGATCCATGTGCAGAAATACCCAACAAATGTTCTAAAATTGTATTCACTAATCATCAAATTGAGGATTTATAAGAATTATCTCTACCTGGAGACGTGTTCTAAATATATATATAGATCATAAATTCATCAAGTATATATTCACAGAAAAATAGCTTAATATGATCCAATGAATATTTTTATAGCAAATCAAGAATTAGGCTTGTCTAACCATTACCAACCTAGGAAGGAAAATAATGTGAATGATGATCTAATTGGAAAGTATCCTACAACCCTCTACCCAATGAGGATTGTAAGTGATCCAATATTATTGTACATTAAAAGGATGTACATGGGATTAGTAAAAATATATTCAACTTACCTTCTAGAATTATTTTTTTAGTCATTCATATATGAGAAGATTATGAGTTCCTAGAAAGATGACGAGGTGCTATAGAAATTGGTAAAAAATTTATAGTGTTAAAATTTATTAAATATAAGAAAATATTATTTAAAACCATGATTTTCCCATAAAAACAAATATGAAGAGAGAAATTATTGATGATGTATATAACACATCCTTATACATTCATCCCAGAACCACTATGATGTATGGAGATAAAAATAAAAACATATAATGGATAACATGAAGAGGGAATTGGAGAATTTGTATATAGATGTTTGGTATGCCAAAAATTCAAGGTTACATGATATAAGTCAAAAGGTATTATGCAGTCATTTCTTATACTAACATGGAAATGAGAAAACAGAATGATGGGTTTCATAAGAAGACTCTCATTAGTATATAATGAAAACAATTCCATCTAGGCGGTACTCGATCACCTTAAAAATTCAATGAAAATCATTTTTATCAAGTAAAATTTCTATATTGACTAAATAAAAATGATATAAATTGGAAAAGGTGTGTGATTACAATGAGTTCCACTATATATTATATGTAATTGAAATATATTTTTTATGGTGAGGTTGTGGAGAATACTTCAGAAAGTGTTGGATATAGATCTAAGAATCAACACTTCTTATCTCCCTTAGATGGGTTGTGAGATTGAATTAACCATTCAAACATTAGAGGATATACTGAGACCATGGTCAATGAATTTCCAAGGATTTTGGTTTATAACCATCCTATAGTGGTGTTATCATATAAAAATGTTTCCTCTATAGAATGAAAATGTAATCTATTGAGACTTTATCTAGGAAATGTTGTTAGTTTCTCACATATTGGGATGATTATAGAGAGTGTAGGCTAATTGGACCTTCTGTTATCAAAATTATGTCATAGATGGTTCATACCATTGAAGGTCATATTAAATCCACACAATGTTGACAAAGACTCTATTTAGATAATCATAGATGAGACCTATAGTTTGAAGAACGAAATATGGGTTTCCTTCATTTATCTCTATAGAATAAATTCATGATGTTTTTGGATGAAAGGATATGTTATTTTTAGATACATAAACCCTTATTATATCCAAGATCACATCAGAGATTTGTCATAATTACTAAAACTCGTACCTAATAAATCTCAAGTACAAGATATGTTCTATGTATCCCTCTTGAGGATGTACATAACAAACCTGTCACATTTACTAAATATATATTTGGTAATTTTGGAGAAAAATATTTCATATAAGGTGTATCATGTGATGAACATAGATTATAGAGAAAATTTTATAATAAAAAAAAAGAAAACTCACGTGGTCGAAGTGTTATGGTGGAACATCATGTTTGAGGGAAAAACATAGGGACCAAAACATGTGATGAAACAGAAGTACCATAATATATTTTAGTGTATGAAATGAAAATTTTGTTTGAGAAATTTCTAAAGGTCAAATATTTTAAAAAATACCTATTTGATTCATAAAATTCATTTTTAAATGATTAATGTCTTCACTGAGTAATGTAGTAATGTAAAACTCATCCACTACTTTTTTAATATTATCGCGTTGAATTTAAAAGATCATTATGAATCAAAAGCATTGATAATATAGATATTAAATAGTGATAGTAAAGATTATTACAAGTCCATATTATCATCACTCAAATTGGAGAAATTAGGAGAAAAAAAGTAAAACAGTTTCTAAAAAAATAGTTAAACATACCAAAAAAAGAATTAACATTACGTAGAAAAAAATTAGAAAATACTATATAATAGTGGACAACATCTCCACAGGTCACCGTCGTCACTATTTGGAATAAAGTATCATGTAAATCCACAACCTCCAAGTGGAATGTTCCATTTTCTTGGATCTGGCATAATAAATTATATAAATTACTAAAGGAAATTTTTTTGGGTGTGTGTATAAGGCCTTGTAGGGTCTCATCATGTGTTCCATAATCAATACCATAATAAATTACCATTTATTCTACCAGTTTAAATAAAAAAAGACATGGAATTGCATTTATATATTTTAAATAAAAACATGATTTCATTCAAAAGGATGAAATATGTGTCCATACATCTTTTAAAGATAATTAAATAAACATTATATATATATAATTCAGTTGGTATGAAAAAATATTCGAAAACCACCCCCATGTATAATAAAATCAACTAATGTAATAATCTCAAAAAAGAGAATTGGGGTATGTTATTTCTTTGTAATAGGATCCTCACAATTCTCATTAATGATATTGGCTCTAGTCTCGTGCACACACAAAAATAAACACTAATATGGGAACCCATCATAGGTTGCCTACACCAAAATATCGAAACCCATCATGGGAACTCATTCCAAAATTGTTTTAGTAACAGTTATTATCATAATTCCATTTCTAGGGGATCAAGATCCATGCATGATTATCCCATTTACCTTCTAATTACCCAGAATTATATGTTCTTCAGTCAATTTAGAAATCCATAAAATTGGTAATCAATCATTTCAAATCATTTCAAAATATAATTTCCCAATTTCAGTTTTCAACATGCTCTCTCATTTCAAAACCAAATCATTGGTTTTATTCATCACATTCCATTTCAAATTTCTTTTCAATTTAGTAAATTTTATCTAGATCAAAATTAAATTTTTTTCATCACTCTGATTTCCAAATCAGGACATCTATTTTCAAGAATTTACCCAATAATTTCAAGTACATTGAAATTGAGGTTTTCCAAAATCTCATGCCTATATAATGTCAAAGATCCAATCATCACAAATCCATGTTCTAAATCATTTAAATACTCATATTAGTTTAATCGATAAATTCATGGTTTCTATAATATGGAAAATAATTATGGACCACCTACCCTTAAATCAGGGGATCAAAATAAACAACAACCGCAACAAGAAATTACAATGAAGAACGAGGGAGTATAATATCAAATAACACAACCTAGAATCATAATATAACAAAATTGTGTTTATATCCCTCCATTACTTGATGATCTATCAACCTCTATAAAGGAGAGAAATATATATCAGAAGAAACCACTAGATAGAAGATACTTTAACCCATAGGAGATATAATGAGATCAATAACAATTTGATCCGACAAGAAAAGGGTTTAGAGGTGCCAAAATTATTTTTTGGAATCTGGTAGGGATGAATTAATTGAGTTAAGCTTGAATGGGATTTTTAGGAATCATAAAAAGGGGGTTTATGATATTTAAAAAAATAGTTTAATTAAAAACAACTTGCATGGTCTTATAGGGGGGGTCACACAGTCAGACAAATTGGGTTTCCTAACCATGTTCCCCGAATGGTATTCTGTTTGGGGTGTACAGTTTTAATGCATGGTTAAATTAACTATACACCAACATTGCATTCCACACAATCCATTGTCTAACACCCCTAGATTTTATGAGATATTTTTTTTAATTTCATTGATATCTTGTGATATACGCTACACCATGATTACCTTGTACTATACGGAACACTGTATTAGCTTGAATTATACAGAACACTATTCCTAGCTTGCATTACATACAATTGTGACCTTCCTCGATAACATGTGCAGTACGCAATACCAGGTTTCACTAAACAACTATATATGATTATAAAATATTTATGAACTATCCGTTATGAATAGTATTAACTACATTTTGAATTTTATGATATTATTATTCATCTTACACATTTTCTAGAACATTTCTTTTGGTAAAATAAGTATTTTTCAAAAAATGAAGTTTTGTCTCCTTTTGATGGCGCACCCACTTTAAATATAGTTTTTGACATGTTTATAAGTACAATTTTAAAAAATAAAATTCTTCTTTGGACTCAGGATATAAAAATTTACTTTGGATAAAATTTTCATATTATTCTGATAACTTTCATATTTTAATGAATAGTAAAAACACGCTATATTTTAATTAAAAACAACATTTTTCATCATAATAATTTATATGGTTAAATTATAATATTGAATGTTTTTAAAGTATAAATAGAACATATTTTTACCATTTAATATAATTAATGTCATTAGAATTTATTTTACATTGAATTCATGGGTAAAATCATTTCAATCTTTTGTAATGTTTTAACAATTAAAACTCGTTTTCTTAACAACGTGATTAATTTTAAATTAATTTATGAAAATTATGTGATTTTAATTTGGAAAAATGGATTCCTTATTTGTAATCATTAGCTACAATTTATGTTAATAGGAGACTTTTTATTTTTAGTTATTAGGAATAGTAACTACGGTAAATTTTATTTACCATAGTTAAAGATAAATCGGGAAATTAAGGGTAAATATAATATTATAAAATTACCCTAACACTTGTCATAATATAATTAGATGACTATATTTTACCCTAAATCATACTTGGGTCGAAATGGAATCCATTGGAACCCACTTGGATGTGATTAAGACCTTTAATTTATTTTATTTAAAAGAAAGTGAAATATGTCTCACTCAAACTTTAATAATTAAATTATTTTTAATATAACGTTATACAGAATATAAATTAGGTTATAAAAACTCATTTGAAATGTTTTTATTTATCATGGTATTTTATTTGTAATTTTAAGAATTATTTATTTACCTTATTAGCTTATACATTAATGATGCAGAAATTATTTAGTTAGTGAAATATCAATAATATAGTTTTTATTGAAATAATAATACACATCAAAAGGCCCAAAAACCTAAACAAGAATTTTTGGAAGTGTATATATAAACCTTGATCATCCAATGGATTTATTGGTGACCATTTGGATCCTTATATAGATGATTATAAGACTTATATTATTTTATTTTAAATGATTCCAAAGTAGTCACCTTTATAATTTAATAAATATAACAATTTACATGTTGTGATTATAAGAAAATAAATTCATGTAAAAGTATTATTATAAAATATATTCCATTTATATTTATCGTAGGATTTTATTTTTAATTTTTATGAAACAATTAAGTATATTAAATAATTATAGAAAAATGTTGTACTAATTATTTTATTAAGAGATATACCAAATAAATGGTTTTAAAAATATTAAAATAAATATTATATGAAATATTTAATGTGATACACAAATTTTATAGATAAATATGACATGATATAAATATATTAAATATTTTATTCCGAACATATCTTCTTTGTGGATTTTATTTAAATTCAAATAAATGAGTAGTGTTTAAATTGACACTATTGTTATTTTATAAAAATAACATAATATAAAATTGTTTAAAAATCACAAAAATATTTAAAAAATATTAATTTAAATTTAAATGGTCTAAAATGTTATATAGAAACCAATTATGTACAATTCACAACATATAAGTATTTATTTATAACAATTTAAAAAGTAGAATCTTATTACCACAAATAAAATTAAATAGATAAATCAAGTTGATAATGTTTAAAAAAATTCCCAAAATGTCTAAATTTTATTGTTTTATGAGATTACTAACCTATCTCATCTAATATTAGTATTTGAGTCATTGTTGTTTGTAATTAAGTGGGTTTGAATTTATTATAAATTAATATTTCTTATGTTTCCAAAGGTGCCCCTCTCCTCCCTTATAAAAAGGGAACACCTTCCCTCTTCTCTTCACACCCTTTTGAGCTGTGAAGATCATTCAACCCCTACCAATTCCAATTCTCAATCTCTATATTTATAACATAGAGTTTCTTGTATTCTCAAAAGACCAACTCTAGTTCCCTAACAGAAATTTAAAAGGAGGTGCGTCGTAGAAGATGTAATCTCTTCTACCGATAATTTCAAGTTTCTTTCTTCTTCAACTTCTTCTTATATATTTTTTTCTTCATAAATTAATAAAATTAGTATCAATCACATATTGATATATTATTATAAATATTAAACAATCCTATTTCACTTTCTATCCATCCTATGAAAAATGAAATCACCGCGCTTGTGTAGGTACGGAATACCGTCTCCACGCCGTGGTGTAATATGTTTTTCCACCACCACCTTACATGGATGGATATAACGGTGTAAATAATAACTATATATAGTTATTATAACATAATACTGATTCTTATATATTATATCATCCACTCTAATTCAATTCAATAATTATGGGAACGATATCATCATTTGTGCGTACGTACGGATTACCGTCTCCACGATGCGATGAGATTCATTCTCCATGTTAACCACTCAAGAATGATTTTAAATTATATAGAACGAATAATAATGAAATATATGACATGATAAATATACTTTATTTATATATATATTTCATCTACTTACTTCCATTCAAGTCAATAAGGAAAAGAAAACAACTTTCATGAGTACGTACGACCTACCGTTTCCATGAACGGTGTGTTTCATTTCATTTATCTATCTATTATATATATATATAATGAATAAATATGATATATAAATCATGATTTAAAATTTTGAAGTAATTAAATCATGATATAAGTAATAATAATATCTAGAACAACAAGTCCAAACACGTACGATAAATAAAATGATTAAACCCAAAACGCTGCTTTAACCTGGAATTTACAAAAGGACGACTAATATAAAGTCATAAGTGAACCATATATGATATCATAACAATGAATATGATTCTTTAATAAGTCAATGACATTATTTACATCACTATACAAGAGTTTCAGATACGTAAGAAGCATATCGGACCTAAGGTAAGGGATAACCTTTCCAATCTCGTTTTTATCCGAGATTGTTTATTCGTATGTATTTACTGGGGTTATATTTATCATCCATGTACTTGTTTTCTACAAATGGTTTCATGTATGTATAAATTATTTTTTAAACTTTTTTTTAAATTTACTACATGGTATGTAAGGAATCTTTCTTTTGTTTATGTTACAATGTACTTTTTTGACTTTTCCGGAAGAAGTACGAGAAGAATGTTTTTTTAGCATATACGGCCTGAACAGATTTTTTCGATTTTATAATGCCTTATTTTCATGAAGATTAATCTACAATATTTCATGACTATTTTCAACAAAATCCTTTTCTTTAAAAATTTCCTGTAATTTTGTGAAAAGAAAATGATTTTGAATAAGAAAGGATATTTTTCTCAAGAATTCATTTAAAGTGTTTTATCAAAACCATTTTCCATCTAAGATGACATTATTTCATATGTGTATGTTTCAAATATAATGTCTCTATGATTTACATGGCTTCACTTTTCTTATGATGACATGATATCCATTTGTTTTATATGAATTATGTTATGATGGGATAATGTTTATGAAAACCATTTTATTATTTGGGTTATGATGAATGATTTATGTTTATGTTGTGCCACACGTAAGAATGATTTCATTATGAGATGGGTGGGACTTATATATCCCTCCTATGCATTGAGTAAAGATTTTTATCTCATGTGATTGACATGGTCGAAACGGTAAGTTTACCCGGTTTAGTGATACATGACTGGAATGAGGAGTGAATTTGTTAGGACCAAGAGAGGCCTATATACATTGAGAGGGGGGGTGAATCATGGTATGAGTATTCTTTTTAAAAGTTTCTCCTGCCCCACTATATCTTGAACTCTTTATTACAAGGTTCACTTTGTTTACACTTGTTTGTTTATTATTATCACTTATTTTCTTCTTTGTCTAATGCTGATGCTTTAAATGAAATGCAGGGAAGTAAGCAGGAACACACAATGATTTTTACCTGGTTCACCCTCACTAGGCTACGTCCAAGGAGAATATTCCGACAAGATTCCGGTCATACCAAATAACATTATTCTTCACTAGATGTGGATAGAAAGGTTCGAGATATATCACTTCTATTCCCAGGCTCACTGCCTTTATAAAGATTTGGGTCAGCTCGCTGCTTTCCCAAGGGTCACTCCCTATTTCTCTCCCTCTGGCTCACTGCCAGTGGAGAGGATCACCTTCATTCTCTTCCTTCACTCACTACTCCGGAAAGGATCCACTCACAGTTTATAGACCTATAGGTCTATTCATTTTCATGAAGTAATGCATCTTCTTCTGTATGTAGATTCTCTACTGACATCCAACATTCAACAGTAGATGAATATCCCTTTGCAACTAAAATATCGGGAAAACTTCCAGCTTCCACACAGTAGGAAAACACTGTTGGGAATCAACCTTACTTGGTGTACAAGTCTAATCCGGCGCGCAAGTATCGGCGTGCAAGTCCACCTCATACACTTTCACGACACAAGCTTCTTCAACTCCAAACTTGGGTGACTCACTTCCCTTTACACCCAAACTAATATTGGCGCGCAACTAACAACAATTGTGCTTCTTCAAATCTGGAGCACAAGTCCCACTTGCGTAACACACCACCACTTGCGCGACCTCCACTCTTGTGCAACGGGAACTCTGATTTCTCAAAGTGTTTAACTCTGTTGAGAAATGAGGAAGGGCGGTCCAGTATTTATAGGCAATTTGACCACCCTGAGCGACGGCGTGCAAGTCTTGGCATGAAGGTATCTTCTCCTACAATTCACTTGCGCGACCCACTTCCAAAATTGCGCGAACCTCTTTCCTTTTCCATATTTTGAAGTTCTGATCTTGAAAAACAACAGGTGCGCAAGTTTCCAATCTTCTAGGCATTGGCGCGCAAGTCTTTTCTTTTGGCGTGCAAGTCACCTACGTGACCAACTCAATACTTGCGCGACCCTTATCCCTTCGCCATATTTTGATGATCTGATCTTGAAAAACATATGGCGCGCAATTTTTCAAGCCATCAAGTACAGATCACGCAGGTCTCTTTTCCAAAAAGCTCTTGTCTTCATTTGTCGATTTTTAGGCCCAAAAAATTTGGCAAACACTAGAAAACTGCGCCACCTTGTATCTGTTCTTTTTGTACCGCCTCCAGATCATCTGTTCCTTTGTCGAATTTCTTGACTCAAACATTGATCGTTAACCATAGCTCTTGAACTAAAAATTCCACCATAATATCCCTTTTGTCAACAAATTTTTATGTCATGGTTTTCATTGTCAACAATCACAACACAGATGTTCACATTGTCAAAAAACACAATCACCTCAAAAATACTTCAATGTTTCCTTGAGGGATTTTTACCCAACAATCTCTCCATTTGGGTTTGTTGACAACTCTTCCATAACAAGAGACATAGTTAATTATTCAGCCACCATTTTCCTTTTACGATTATGATAGCGATCAAGGATTTACTCAACACATACCATAAGCCCACTTGAGCATTTCTCAGCATGAGAAACAAGAGTAAATGAAAATTTCATCTATGAATCACTTCATCTTTGACACCCACTATTGACACCAAACTGATACCATGTTTTACCAAACTGATTCCAATTGTTTCAAATATTATTACCACATTCCAACATCTCTCTTTTTCATTTATCATGATCCTCAACTATCGTGATATCTATTCTTTGATCGATCACTTATAGCATTATGAGATTTAATACGCTCCCCCTTTCTGTTCACAGCTTCAACCCTTTTCAGCTTCAGAACCTCTTTAGCCATATTTCCTATGTTTTCCAAGATAAGATCTGGCTAAGAATGTTTAACTAGCTTCCACTACCCCTATCTGGCTACTCCACTTGTCGCCTTCTCCCCATATCTATCATGATTTCTCAAATATCCACACTGTCTCCCACTTGAACAATCACAAATTTCACCCCCTTCATCAATGAACCCAAAGGTCACTCCTTTGTAGTCTATAACAGAGTAGAGAACACATATCATCACTTTAGGGGAAAACACATCATACCTCGGGGGTCGGGGGTTTCCACATCCACACACATTCAAGTGCGGGGAGTTGAATGAACTCCCAGAGGAAGTCCATGCCTCTCAAAAGAATCCTTGGGTAAGGCCTTTGTCCGAATGTCTGCAACCTGTAGCTCTGTAGGCACATACTCCAACTTCGCGATTCCCTGCTCAACCTTCTCCTTGATGAAATTATATTTGATCTCAATGCGCTTTGTCCTTGAGTGATGCATTGTATTTATGCTATGATTTATGGAACTTGAGATATCACATTGTATTTCGATCAGAGACTTCAATTCAACTCCCATATATTCAAGCTGCTTCTTCATCCACAATAAATATGTACAAGCTTGAGTGGCCGCAATATACTCAGCTTCTGTGGTTCTCAATGAAAAGAAATATTTCTTCTTGATTATCCAAGAAATACACAATCCACCAAGATAGAATTCACCTCCTGATGTTTATTTTCTGTCATCTGCTAATCCGGCCCAATCTACATCAGTGTATCCCAATAACTCTATTAGAGATTTTTCAGTATATGTCAAGCTAAAATCCATTGTGCCCTCGATATACCAAAGTATTCTTTTCACTACAATCATGTGGCTTTCCTTAGTATTGCTCTGATATCTCGCTGCTTTGCATGTGGCGAAAACAATATCAGGCCTTGTCGTGGTCAAATAAATCAAACTTCCAATAATTTACCTATATTCTGTGATATTAACTGCCTTTCCATCCTTATATTTTGATAAATTCATCCAGGTAGCAACCAGAGTCTTCATTTCCTTGGAATTCTCCATTCCAAACCTTCTTAAAATTTCCTTGGCATATTTGGATTGAGAAATTAATGTTCCCTTCCTTCCTTGTGTCAGCTGTAGACCAAGGGAAAACGTTAGCTCTCCAATCATTGATATATCAAACTCATTTTTCATGAATTCAGAAAATTGTCTGCATTAAACTTCATCTGATCCGCCAAATATTATGTCATCCACATAAACCAACACCATCATCCTTTGATTACTATTGTTGCTGAAATAGAGATTGTAATCAACTCTCCCATGATGGAAACCAAGCTTCATCAAGAACTGATCAAGCCTTGAGTACCATGATCTTGGTGCTTGTTTCATCCCATACAATGCCTTCTTCAGCCTGAAAACATTGTTCTCATCCTCATGAATGAGAAAACCCTCTGGCTGATCAATATACACCTCCTCTTCCAGAACACCATTCAAGAATGTGGATTTGAAATACATGTGGAACACTTTGAACTTTTTATGAACTTCTATGGACAAAAATAGTCTGATTGTATCCAGCCTTGCAATTGGTGAAAATGACTCATCAACATCTATTCTCTCTATCTGGGAGTATCCCTTGCACACTAGTCATGCTATTTTCCGAATCATTGTTCCATATTCATTCATCTTCTTATGATAGACCCATTTAGTCCCGATGACATTCTTGTTTGCTGGCCTCGAAACAATCTCCCATGTCTGGTTCTTCTCAATCTGATCAAGCTCTTCATTCATAGCCTGAACCCAGTTTTCATCTTTATTTGCATCAGCAAGGCATTTCGACTAAACCTATAATAGTAATGATGTCTGATGTAGTGATTTCATTATTCTTGTCTGAACTGGAGCTCACTGATCCCTGATGATATTATGCCTGTCAATTGTAGCTCGACTCTTTGGTTTTTGTGCAGATAAGTATTTCACTTCCTTGTACTCACCATCAACATCCTTCTCTAAATCATCTTCAGCCACATCTACTCTCCCTGAGTCTCTTACCACTTCCTCACTTTTAACAGAAAATGTTTCACTGTTTCATTGTTCAATGACGTCATTTCTTTGAACATATTCTCTCAGACTTCTTTTCACACGCCTTTTATTTTCTCTCGCAGCTTCTTGGAATCCTGAAATCAGATATCTGGTACCACATTTGTTAGAAAAAATTAGATTAGCATGAGATACATGATTTTTTCTGCTTCTTCGGCAATGTGTCTTCTCTCAATAGACAACACCTGAGCAGGGTCATCCAATTATTTCTTTGATAGATCTTCCATCTGATTATGATATTGAGTTATCTCTCACTGTTATGCAGCACTGCCCAAGATTAGGCCCACCTTTTATACCCATAAACATTCTTTTTTTTTCTGTGTCATCTATTCTCATATTTCGCTCAGAATTGAGCCATTAACAAAATATCTAAGCCTACTGAGTTGGAAATCGGTGTTGGAAACAAGAGATAAAGTTAATAACACAATCACTTTCTATTGTGCTATGTTTCACCCATTCTTCTCAAACTCTGGTGCCTGATTTGAGTCAATTGAAACTCTAGAGAATATCACTTCTCCACTTCGCATCCTTAGATGCCACTTTCCATTGGATCGTATCTCCTTAAAACCTGAAACACATGAATCATCAGTTAATAGCATTTATATTCATAGGGAGAGGGGTTCTTCTGGAATCCTCAAGAAGAGGATTGCGGTTGATCCTAAGAGGTCAACCCTTTGATTATTTCATACAGATCTTCACACTCTTTCCTTGATTCTTCTAGATGCCTAGAAAACTTCAATTGCTCTGGCCATATGTCAAAGCATTCATTACTTATAGGTTGAGTCTTTTTCTGATATGAAGATTCTGCAGGCCTGGCCTTTCTCACCATTTGGGGTTTAAACCCACTAGTACACATTACTACCTTTGATGTTCCACATAAAATCAATTTCCCTTGATTTCTTTTCTGAACAAGAATATCTCTTCATGTCATCTTCCCCTGCTTCTTACACCATTACAAGGATCTTTCACATTCCTCCACTTTTCGTTGTGGAACACGACATGTGAATTTTTTAATACATTCTTTGTTCATATTTCTTTTATCAGATGTCTGAGTCACCACACACTTTTTCACTAGCGGTGAGTCCTCTATTGAATGTTCATTCTTCTTTATCATAGCTGATGTAGATTTCCCCTTAATCATCCAGTTTTGTTCACATTCTCTCCTTGAGAGTTGTTGTGAGTATGACCAAGGAGGTGAATGATACACCTTTCGTTCAGCTCCATGTGATTCCCCTGAGGCTCTATGCCTATTATTTTCCTTACCACATTGTCTCCCAGTGTAGAATTTCTCATTATGCATCACTGGAGTTGAGAATCTCCTTTCGATTTCCTTTTCCTTTCTTGCATTCTTCTTGCTTCAATTTCTTTCCCAATTCCCATAATCTGAACAAATAAAACATTTTCCAACAAATTCATACCTTGTTTCTTCATTTCTATGTCGAGATGTTGATACACCTTGAGTTCTTCTTCTGACACGGGGCTCTTGAGCTTCCGGACACATACTCCTGGTGTGTCCCATTATTCAATAGTAATAGCATCTAATGGATTCTTTCCTCTGAGAGACTCTTCTCTCTAATTTTTCATGACTCTTCTTCTTATTCTCAGATTTATTACAGTTTCTATATTCACATCCTGAAAGGTATTACAGAGCCACTGAAGAAAATCATGATGTGTGTCCATGAATCCCGCAAAAATAGCACATGTCATCACTTATTTTTGTAACTATCCTATTAGGTATATCTACAGGACCTACAGATTTCTCACCACTCCTGGAACTGTTCACGTCTTTCATTCTATCATTCACGAGAGGGGATTCATCAAATCCAATGCCAAATTTTCCCAAACTATATGTTCTTTGAGGTGGTAAAATATGTTGTGGTTTCTCCTCAGAAATATCATACTTCCTTTCCATCTTATCATAACCATCCGAAGAACAATCGAATAGTAAGTGTAGTGAATCCTTCAACTTAGGTTTTCCATTGTTCTTTGATAACTTCATTTCATTTATTGATTTCACTATCACTACCTCCAATTGTTGAATCTTCTTATTTCTTGATTTATGTTGAGCATTCAGTTCTTTTCGGAGATTCTTCTCGCTACTCAACTCATATTCTAGTTCCCATGTGAACTTTTCCACCATGTCACTTTTCATCTTCAAATTAAATTTTTTTTCTTCAACAGAATCAGAACAACATGTGTTATCTTGTTTAACCTTTTATTCTTCTGAACTAGTTCAAATATCTATGTAGCAAGATCATCATTTTTAGATTTTAAATTCTGAATATCATCTGAGTTCGGATTCTTCCCCTTGTCACCAGATTTTGATGTTTCCACCTTGGATGATCTCTTTCTCAATTCTTCTTCTTGAGAATCATTTTTCTCCTTTATATCAGTATCTATGTCAATAATCCTTTGATTCAAACCTCTTAGCTTATTGATCTCAGTTTTCAGTGACTGGATCTGAATATCTTTAGCTTTCATCTCTTCATCTAATTTCTGTTCTAATTAATTTGCCTTGGGGACAAGTTCCACTTTTTGACTTCTTGGTGTTTCTTCATCATTAGTGGTTCCATCTTCACCTGGAAAATCAGGTTCTTCAATCAGTTATTCATCATAATTGAATGAGTAATTATTTTCATAGTTTGATTCATCCAAACCATTCTTCTGTTCACTACATGATTACTTTAACCGAATCATACTCTTTTTATTGACACTTCCACAGTGGGTAATACCACCAACCTTCTGCTTCTTCTTTGATGTTCTTCCCTTCTCCATGGTAGAATATGATATGAGAAGATTGGATCTTTAACTTGAGAAATCGAATGAACTAATTCAAGAGCAAACAAATCTGGTAAAATAAACCTTCCCTATGATACCAATTGTAAGGACCAATAGGGGAATATATATCCTGAGAGGGGGGGGGGGGTGAATCAGGGTTGGATATCCTTTTTCAAAGTTCTTCCTGCCCCATTGGATCTTGACCTCTTTATTACAAGGGTCACTTTTTTCACTTGTGTGTTTATTATGATCACATATTTTCTTCTTTTTCTGATGCTGATTCTTTAAATGCAATGCAGGGAAGTAAGCGGGCACACACAGAGATTTTTACTTGATTCACCCTCACTGGGCTACGTCCTAGGAGCATACGCTAACAAATTGCTGGTAATACCAAATTCAACTATTCTTCACTAGATGTGGATAAAATGGTTCGGGATAGATCACTTCTATTCCATGGATCCCTGCCTTTACTAAGTTTAGGGTCATCTCACTACTTTCCCAAGGGTCACTCCCTGTTTCTCTCTCTCTGGCTCACTACTGGTGGAGAGGATCACCTTCTTCCTCTTCGTTTGCTCACTGCTCTGGAAAGGATCCACTCAAAGTTTGTGGACCTGTAGGTATCTTCATTTGTATGAATTAATGCATATTTTTCTTGTATGTAGATGCTCTGTTGAAGTCCAACTTTCACCCATAGATTGATATCTCTTTGCACCTATTGTATCGGGCAAACTTCCAGCTTCCAAGTAGCACGAAAACACTGCTGGGAATCAACCTTCCTTGGCACGCAAGTCTAATCTGGTGTGCTGGTATCGGCGCACAAGTCACAAATGGCGTGCAAGTCCACCTCAGACACTTGCGCAACACAATATTCTTCAACTCCAAACTTGCATGACTCACTTCCCTTTACTCCCAAACCAATATTGGCATGCAACTAACAACAACCGCGCATCTCCAAATCTGGTGTGCAAGTCCCACATGCGCGACACTCCACCACTTGCGCGACCTCCACACCTGCGCGAAGGGAGCTCTGATTTCTCAAAGTGTTGAACTCCGTTTTGAAATGAGGAGGGGTGGTCCAGTATTTATAGGCAATTTGACCACCCTGCGAGATGGCACGCAAGTCAACCCTCGATGTGCAAGTCTCAGCGCGCAGGTCTCTTCTCCTGCAATTCACTTGTGCGACCCACTTCCAAACTTGCGGGAACCTCTTTCCTTTGAAATATTTTGATGTTCTGATCTTGAAAAAGAACATGCGTTCAAGTTTCCAATTCTTCTAGGCACTAACGCACAAATCCTTTCTTTTGGGCCGCAAGTCACCTGCGTGACCAACTCAATACATGCACGATCCTTATCCCTTTGCCATATTTTGATGATCTGATCATGAAAAACGAATGGCACACAAGTTTTCAAGACATAAAGTACATGGCGTGCAAGTCCCTTTTCAAAAAACCACTTGTCTTCATTTGTCGATTTTCATGCCCAAAAAAATTGGCAAACACTGGAAAAGAGTGCCACCTTGTATCTATTCTATATGTACCGCCTTCAGATCATCCATTCCATTGTCGAAGTTCTTGACTCAAACATTGATCGTTAACCACGGCTCTTGAACTCGACATTCCACCATGATATCCCCTTTTTTAAAAAAATTGTATGTCATGGTTTTCATTGTCAACAATCATAACACAGATGTTCACATTTTCAACAAACACAATCACCTCAAATATACTTTAATGATGCCTTGAGGGATTGTTTCCCAACAGAACTCGATTCAGAAAGAGATTTTATCCACTAAGATAGTCTTGGAAGCAATGCCTTGGATACTATAGAAATTATAACATGTGATTAATTGTTTCCACAATTACACGCTTTATTCCATTGCTATTTTATCATGATTGATGATCCATTATGATCTACGCCTCACGTACTACCATGTTTTATGTTATTGCTCTAGATTTTAATGTTTAAACATTATGTCCATGTTTTTATGTTCAAATGTATATGGTTTGTTTTATTTTATCTATTCTTACCCATACTGAGCATTTGAGCTCACCCTTTATATGTTTTTTCCCCATGATATAAAGAAAGGTTTTAGTTAAGAAAACAAAAGCGGGAGATCATTATGGGAGATGTTGAAGATCATTCACCATGATTAGAAGATTATGTTTTGAGTTTCTAATGACACTAAACTATTATGATCTTTGAGTGTTGGTTTTTTTATATATTAAGTATTCCACAAAAGTAATGTAATCTCCATGAACATCAATCGTTGGGTCTCTACTGTTGCTATCAGAGGAAAGGTTTTCTTAACCTTTGGAAACTTGGATGCGAAAACATTAGTGAGATACCTAGAGATATTTCTAAGGTATGTATAGGTATGTCCCTAAGGTTAAGTATATATATAGGTTATAGTCCTAGAATTACAGAAACCATCTTAGAATTAACCCTAAGATGTTATATATTGAAGGTACTCCCCCTTTATTATGTTGTTTTCCCTAGCATGATTTTTTCCTCTCACACTATTCTTTTTGGGTTTTAGATGATGGTTGGAACCCAAACTAACCGTGTTGATCAATGTAATGTAAAATGCAATGATTTTCCTCCTGAGGAAACCAATGTTATGGGAGATGGAGTGAAAAATCTTATTGCTATAATTACACAAGTTATGAATCATTCTACACTTCCAAATGAGCCAAAAAGGGAACGATATTATATTGAGTCCTTCATGAGGCAATGTCAACCTTTTTTCAGTGGTACTTCTAATCCACTTGTTGCTGAACAATGGATCAGTACCATTGAACTGATATTTTCGATACTTCACTGTTCGGAACATTAAAAATTCATTCCGGCTATTTACCATTTAGAATGTGAAGCTGATCAATGGTGGACTCTAATTAAGAATATGAGGCCCCGAGATGAAATTGAATCTATGGAATGAGATGAGTTCAAGATATTATTTTTCAATATGTACTTCCCTCGTATTCTTCGAACAAATAAGGAAAAGGATTTACTTGATCTTAAGCAAAAGGATGATGAATTTGTTGGAATATACGAATCAAATTTTACAAGGCTTTCAAGGTATGCATCTGGCTTTATCATCCATCCTAAAAGTAAAGTTGATCGATACTTTAGTAGATTAAAACCAAGTCATCGAAGGGCCTTAGCTATAAGAGACTTCAGTAGCTATGAGGAAATTATGTGTCGTACTATCAAGGTAGAAATGAAAGTTGGTGTTACATATCCATCTCATGGTATTGACAAGAAATGAAAGATGGAGTTCAATGAGAAATCTCAGAATACTGGTGAAAAAAAAGATGAATGTTTCTATATGCTTAATGTTTTGAAAGAAGCATGGTGGATATTGTCTTAAATGGACTAGAAAATGTTTTAAGTGTGGAAAAGAAGGTCATCGGGCAGCTTAGTGTCAATGTAATGGAAAAAGGGTTTCTAATGATGTGAATAAAGAAAATACTGCAGAGAACACCCCACCAACACTTCAATGTTTCATGTACAATGAAATAGGGAATTATGCTAATCAATGCCCTAATCCAAGGGTTAATGATGATCAATGTGAGAATCCTCTTAAAGAAAAGGTTAAAGGGAAGTCACATGAGATCACTATTTGTGATGTTGAGTATGACAATGATGTTGTGTAATGATTAAGTGTTTATGTAATGGGATTTCAAAATAATATCATGGAATCTCATTTATGGCATTGTGGAATTTTGGAATATCTATGTACTGGTTTTCTATAATTATATGGTTTTGGTTACCATTAAAAGTGATTGAAATACTTTTGGAAAGCAGATGATATGCACATAATGAAGGGATAAGGAGAAAATAATATTTTTGATGTTATTGATGATCTCATGACTGATATTAGGACAATGTGATATCATGGTTTGAGTATATATAAATTTTGGGATTTTGATATTTGGAAAGAGTTTACATTTTACAGCATTCATGTTTTCATTATGGTTCAATGGGTATTCATTTTTCAAGAGAATACATGATTTAGGTATTCACATGTTTGGAATGTGACCGACAAGATATATTATGATAGATGATTGTATTCACATGCTAGGTAGATGAGATTTCTAGAAATTGTTTTCTTTATACTATGATCTTGGACATAAGTATATTAGATAAGCCTAAATATTGGAATGGATTGTGTTGGACAGAAGTTAGTATTGTTTAAGGATCTAACTTTTTTTCGATATTATTTATGGGTTGTTATGATAATGTAGTTTTAGAAAAAGGTCAACCCGTTGGACAGGTGACAACCCATTGCGTTGGACAAGGTTGCGGGAATCGAACCCACAACCGAAGTGAGACATGATTTTATTGCCTACCACCAGCCTACAGGAAGTCTCTGGTTAGTAGAAACTAGTTTTATTATATTGATCAGTATGATATATGAAGTATAAGTCAATTTTAGGAACCATATACGATTAATCTCACCATAGATGGACTTATGTATGTAACTATTGCTAACCTTATGTTTGAGATAGATGGAATGACCTATCATTCTATCGCATGATCTGCTAACACTTCACAAAAGAAAAATTCAACTTTTTTTCTTTAAGAGATAAAAAGGAAATTGTTCAAGGCACAAATAACAGTGAGATTGTAGCAAAATCAAGTAAGTATTTCTTCTAATTCAAAATTTTCAACTTTAGGGAAATGATATTGACAACCAAAAATGTTGTCCTAGGGATCTTATATATGATGAATCAGATGGTACCTTAGATCATCACAAATTTATGTCTTTGTGATTGTTGGATTTTTCATAGCCATGTTATCTACCAATCTCCATCAGAACTGGATGGTTAGATTTCTCTTCTATATCCATATTTTAACCTATGTTCTCCTACGTGGAAACCCAGTGATGAGTTAATTTGGGTAACCGTTATGTTTCATACATCACATTTTAAAATTATGTTTTAGTATTCCTTTTTACTATGTGGGTTTCTATGAAAGAAACTTTGAAGTAGTAAACCATTTATAACCCCGACGAATTTCGATGGCGAAATTCATTTTAAGGGGGGTAGAATGTAACACCCAGACATTTTATGAGAGAAATTTTTATTTTTAATTTCTTTGATATCTTCTGTTATATGATACACTAGGATTAGGTTGTACTATATGCAGCAATTTATTAGCCTGAAGTATACACAACACTATTATTGTCTTGCATTACACACAATAGCGACCTTCCTCGATAACGTGTGTAGTACACAATACCGGGTTTAACTAAACAACGATATATGGTTATGATATTATTATGAACTCGCCGTTATGAATAGTATTAACTAAATTTTGAATTTTATAAAATTATTAATCATCTTACACATTTTCTAGAACATGGTTTTAGAACAAAATACTTTTTTTGGGTAAAATAAGTATTTTAAAAAATAATGCAGTTTTGCCGCATTTTGATGGAGCCCCACTTTAAATCTAGTTTTTGAAATGTTTATAATTTCAATTTTACAAAATCAACTTCATCTATGGAATCAGGATATAAAAATTTACTTTGGATAAATTTTTCATATTATTCTCATAACTTTCATATTTTAATGGATAGTAAAAACACGCTATATTTTAATTAAAAACAACTTTTTTCATCGTAATAATTTATATGGTTAAATTATAATATTTATTGGTTTTAAGTTTAAATAGAATATATTTTTTCCATTTAATATAACTTTTGTCATTAGAATTTATTTTACATTGAATTCATGGGTAAAATCATTTCAATCTTTCACAATGTTTTAACTTTTAAAACTTGTTTTCTTAACAATGGGATTAATTTTAAATTAATTTATGTAAATTCTTTGATTTGAATTTTTAAAAAAGGATTCCATATTTTGAATCAGTAGGTCCAAATTATGTTAATAATATACTTTTTATTTTTAGTCATTATGAATAGTAGCTACGATAAATTTTATTTACCATAGTTAAAGGTAAATCGGGCAATTAAGGGTATATATAATATTATAAAATTACCCAAACACTTGACCTAATATAATAGGACGATTATATTTTACCCTAAATCATACTTTGGTCGAAATGGAATCCATTGGAACCCACTTGGATGTGATTAAGACCTCTAATTTGTCTTATTTAAAAAAAGTGAAATATGTCTCACTCAAACTTCAATAATTAAACTATTTTTAATATAAGGTTATACAGAATATAAATTCGGTTATAAATACTCATTTGAAATATAAAATGTTTTTATTTATCATGGTAATTTATTTTTAATTTTTAATAATTATTTATTTACCTTATTAGATTATAAATTAATGATGCAGAAATTATTTATTTATTGGAAAATCAATAACATAGTTTTTATTGAAATAATAATACACATCAAACGGCCCAAAAACCTGAAAAAGACATATTGTTAGTGTATATATAAAACCTTATCATCCAATGGGCTAATTTGTGACCATTTGGATCCTTATAAAGATGATTAGGACACTTATATTATATTATTTTAAATGATTCCAAATTTTTCACCTTCATAATTTATTAAATATAACAATTTACATGTTGGGATTTTAAGATGATAAATTCGAGTAAAGGTATTATTATAAAATATATGATATTTAGATTTATCATAGGATTTTATTTTCAATTTTTATGCAACAAATAAGTATATTAAATAATTATACAAAAATGTTGTACTAATTATTTTATTAAGAGATATACCAAATAAATGGTTATAAAAATATTAAAATAAATATTATATAAACTATTTTATGTTCTAAACGAATTTTATAGATACATATGACATTTTATGAATCTAATAAATATTTTAGTTTGAACATATCTTCTTTTTGGTTTTTTTTTAATTTAAAAAAACAAATAGCGTTAAAATTGACACTATTGTTATTTTATAAAACAAACAAAATATAAAATTGTTTAAAAATCACAAAAAATTTTAAAAAATTTAAATTGAAATTTATACGGTCTAAAATGTCATAAATCATCCAATTATGGACAATTCACAATATATATGTAATTATTTAATAAAATTTAAAAATTAGATTCTTATTACCACAAATAAACATAAAAAGATAAATCAAGTTGATAATGTTTAAAATAAATTCCCAACATGTCTAAATTTTATTGGTTGATGAGATTACAACCCTATCTCATGTAATATTAGTATTTGAGTCATTTTTGGTGGTTTTTAAGTGGTTTTGAATTTATTATAAATTAATATTTCTTATGTTTCCAAAGGTGCCCCTCTCCTCCCTTATAAAAAGGGAACCTCTTCCCTCTTCTATTCACACCATTTTGAGCCTTGAAGCTCGTCCAACCCCTGAAAATTCTTCTTCTAAACCTCTCTAGTTATATCATTGAGGTTATTTTCTTCTCAAAATACCAACTCTAGTTACCTAAGAATAAGTTTAAAGAGGTGTATCGAAGAAGATGTAATCTCTTCTACCGATTCTTTCAAGTTTCATTCTTCTTAAAATTCTTCATATTTATTTGTTTCATAATAAATAAATAACATAAGTATCCTTAATATACTGATATGTTATTATAAATATGAAACAATCCTATTTTACCTTCTATCCATCCTATGAAAAACAAAATCACCGCACGTGTGTACGTATGAAATACTGTCTCCACGCCGTGGTGTAATCTGTTTTCCCACCACCAGCATACTTGGATGGGTATAATAGTGTAAATAATAACTATATATAGTTATTATAATATCATAATTATTCTGATATATTATATCATCCCATATAATTCAATTTAATAATTATGGGAACGATATCATCGCTCGTGCGTACGTACGGATTACCCTCTCCACGGCGCGATGAGATCCATTCTCAATGTTAACCACTCAAGAATGATTATAAATTATATATAATGAATAATAATGAAATATATGAAATTATAAAGCTACATTATTTATGTATATATATATATATTTCATGTACTTACTTCCATTCAAGTCATTAAGGAAAAGAAAATAGCGTTCATGCGTACGTATGGCCTACTGTCTCCATGAACGGTGTATTTAATTTCATTGTTCTATCTATAATATATATATATATATATACTGAATATATATGATATATAAATCATGATTTACATATTTTAAGTAATTAAATTATAATATAATTAATTATAATATCAACAACAACAAGTCCAAACATGTACGATAAATAAAACGATTTTACCCAAAACGCTGATTTAACATGGAATTTTCAAATGAATGGCTAATATAAAGTTATAAGTGAATGATATATGATATGATAACAATGAATATGATTATGTAATAATTCAATGAAATTATTTAAATCAATATATAGTACTTTCGGATACGTACGAAGCATATTAGACCTAAGGTGAGGGATAACTTTTCCAATCTCATTTTTATCCGAGATTGTTTATTCGTAAGTATTTAATGGGGTTATATTTATCATCCATGTTCCTGTTTTCTAAAAATGGTTTCATGTATGTCTAAATTCCTTTTAACCCATTTTTTGAATTTTACTACATGTTATTTAAGGAATCATTATTTTTTTTACATTACGAGGTACTTTTTTGACTTTTCCGGCAAAAGTACGAGAATATTGTTTTTTAACACATACGGCACGAACAGATATTTTCAGTTTTATAACTCCTTATTTTCATGAAGCTTAATCTAAAAGATTTCATTACTATTTTCAACAAAATAATTTTCTTTTAAAATTTCATGGCATTTAGTGAAAAGAAAATTATTTTGAATAAGAAAGGATATTTTCCTCGGAAATTCATTTCAAGGGTTTTATCAAAACCATTTTCCATCTAAGATGACATTATTTCATATGTGTATGTTTCAAATATAATGTCTCTATGATTTACATGTTTTCACTTTTCTTATGATGAAATGATATCCATTTGTTTTATATGTATTATGTTATGATGGGATGGTGTTTATGAAAACCATTTTATTCTTTGGGTTATGATGAATGATATATGTTTATGTTGTGGCACACGTAAAAATAATTTCATTATGAGATGGGTGGGACCTATATCTCCTTCCAATTCATTGGGTAAATATTTATATCTCATGAGATAAACATGTCTGGAATGGTATGTTATTCCGGTTCAGTGATACAGGACTAGAACGAGGAGTGAACTCGATTCAGAAAGGGACTTTGTCCTCTAAAATGGTCTTGGCAGCAATGCCTTGGATACTATAGAAATCATAACATGTGATTAATGGTTTCCATAATTACATGCTTTATTCCTATGCTATTTAATCGTGATTGATTATCTATTATGATCAATGCGTTACGTACTGCCATGTTTTATTTCATTGCTCAAAATTTTGATGTTTAAACATTATGTTTATGTTTTTATGTTCAAATGTATATAGTTTGTTTTATTTTATCTATGAATACCAATATTGAGCAATTGAGCTCACCCTTTATATGTTTTTTTCCAAGGATATAATGAACGGTTTTATGTAAGAAAACAAAATTCGAAGATCTTTATGGGAGATGTCGAAGATATTTCACCATGATTAGAAGATTATGTTCCGAGTTTTTAAAGACGCTAAACTATTATGATCCTTGAGTGTTGATTTTTTTATATATTAAGTATTCTTAAAAAGTAATTTAATGTCAATGTACGTCAATATTTGGGTCTCTACATATTTAAATCACAATTTTGAGGGGTAGAACACATGGTTTGGAAAAACTATACACCCCCTTCTAGTGGCTGACATTAGGTGTGTGGTTTTCTAGGCCAAACCACATGGTTTTCCATAACTGTGCACTAATTTTGAACATACAAAATGGAGTCTAAAATTATAGAAATTTAACCAGTGATACCCAAAAATAATAACAAACCAAATATAAATCAAATACAGGGGTAGTTAATTTCTGAAAGAAGGTAATGAAATGTTACAACCTCCCAACTAAATAATCTTTTCTTCCCTAGAAATCCATTCCCGAGGATTACTTAAAAATGAGGTGAGGAATATACTCTCTCATAGGTTACTAAAACTCCAACATATTATGATAATTATAACCATTATTCTAGAACCCATAGACCAAAGTTATTTTCCACACATTGAGAATCTTTTTCTCAAAATCAATATTGCTAACTGGATGCTCATTCTCATCAAAATTTGGCTCAGCATCAAGAGCATCCCATCTCGATACATGAGATGAGTCAAGAATGATACTTATAAAGCTAAAATTCTTGGAACAGATTATGTATCAACATAAAACTTGGTGCAGGTGCTAAACATTATTCCAATTTACCCACTCTCTCATAAATGTGAAAAGTTCCTATAACCTGCGATGAATGATTCACCTATTTTCCAAGCCTTCGATGACCCAAACATGGTGAAACTCTACAAAACAAATTATCACCGACATAAAATTCCAATGGTCAACAACGATGGTCAGTATAAGATTTATACCAACTCCATGCTATCAAAATTCTATGATGAATCAACTAAATCTTGGATGGAATACCTTGGACGAAGATTTGTCCATCCAAATAAAGTTCACCAATATCTAACCAAAACAACATATAATTACACAGATTTCATTACAAGTCCTCAAAGGGGGCCACCCAAATTAAAGATTGGTAACTATTATAATCATAAAATTCAACCAGCCCCAAATAGATATCCCAATCACCCCTAATGCTGAGAATGAAATATCGTAACTATCATCAAGAATCTATATAGCTCCTATATTTCCATCTATCTGCGGAAAATATTATATACTAAAGTAAACATGAGATCCCATTTACACACAAAGACCTCATAAAAAATAAGTAGTAAAATGGGGATCTCTATCAAATACTATAGTGGATGGAACTTCATAAAAATGAACATTCTCATTCACATAGAGATTTCCCAACTATTGAACATTGGTTAAATTTCAAATGGGTATATATAGAGATTATTTGGTCATCCTATCAATAATAAACCTTATAAAATTAATTTATTGAAGGGTATGTGGAAACCCAACAACAATTTCTAAAAAAATATCATCCCTAGTCCATGTCGGAACCATATCTGGCTGAAGTAAACCTGAAGATCTATTGTGTTTGGCCATGATTTGTTCACATGTATAATAATGAGAAAGAAAATCATAAAAATGTCGTCCCTTACTCAGCCACAAAAATCATGATTTCATGTCAAACAATATCTTCATGGTAGTGGTTTGTACTTTACAAACTGACTTAATATGATCCCCAATAACAAATTCTCATATAGAAAAAGGAACAAAAAGCCGGTTCTAGAAACATAGGATACCCTCATAAGAGAAAGAACACTCACCAAAATTTTCCCCACCTTGAATAGTGTACCTAATGTCACAAAATTCATCATCAAGTTGGCACTCTTGTGGATTCAATTAGAAAAGTGTATAGATCAATATAAAAATTTATTGAATAATATTATCTCCCTCTTCTCAGACTCATAAATGCAACTTTTCCAAAAGATCCAAAAAGTTCGACTCTATCAATGACTCATTCATGGATTGGTTCAATGGTTTCCTACTAAAACAATCCAAAATGAAGTTCCCCTTCCCTATAGTGTTGGAAATATCAAAACCATAATTTTGTAGCTAATCCACCCAAACCCACTGCTAATGGTTAAAATATTTTTGAGAGATGATATATATCAATCATTTTGGGTATAAAAAACATGGTAAACCTTTCTATAAAAATATAATGACACAAACTCTTAATCGAATGAATCAAATTAGAAAGTTCATGGTCATGGGTTGTATTATTATTCTTGGGTGGTCTAAGCTGTTGGAAATCATATGCTTCCACATGATCTCTCTACATAATAACTCAACTCAAAACCGAACCAGATTTATCAAAAGAGACCACAAAGCATAACCCATCATCTAAGAGATTGAACCTGGATACATATTTAAAAATATGTTTCATCTCAATAAAATAACTCTAATATTATACATTATATAAAAATATCACTCTCTTATGAGTGAGATTGGTTATCTGAGAATACAACATTGAAAAATAATTTACAAATTGGTGATAATTCCCCACAAAACCAAAGAATATTATAAACCTGAAAACATTATTCATTTTCTCTCGTATCATAAAACATTTAAAAATATCATAATAAACTGAAATACCATGTTTATAGACCATTTTTCTTAATATCTTCATTCATAAATCCAAAAATCCCATTTCCATAACCTGAAAAAGAGATGGTGATTTTTCAACTTTGATGACACAAATGATCCTCCTAAAATAGAGAGTAAACTAGGATTTCATCTACAAAGGCCACCATGGGTTTACCATGAAACTTTTGGATGATTCTATTCTACATCTTTATAAGAAATTTTGGAGAATTGGTTTTTCAAAATGGCATGACAAGATAATCATAATAGCCATAACATATACTGAAGGTGGTTTTTGAATGTTAGACTATTTTATTCTCAATTGGGGATAACCATATCAATGTTCAATATTTCGGAACCAAATTTCCCCATTCAACTATTCAAAAATAATAATCAATCTTTTTTAATAGATATTTGTACTTTACGATAACTTGATTGAGTTTCTAGAATTCAATAACGATGAAAAGTGTTTTAGTAGATTTATTCCCAATGTGAACAGGATCCAACAAAGGTGAAATATTTTAGTGTATTAATACTTTCCCAAATAGGTATTACAAATTATTTTTTAACTCTTATAGTTTAGTCGGTTGAATATGGTAATAATTAATATAAATGAGTTGAGTTCCAATCACTAAATCATTATAAAACTATGCCTCCCTTATCAATGGAAAACCAGAGAAATCAGGAGGAAACATGTCAAGGAAATATGAAATGACTAGATGGATATCATTACTCAAATATTCCCTATCTAGATGAAAATAAATCACTAATATTACATTCCCTATCTCTAGATAACAATTTCTGTCTCTACTTGACCCCGGGTCCCATTATCCGTAAAAGACATGACACACCCCATTAGGTGAATTTATGGAGACCCTCCAAACGTAGAGGTCAATTTGAGACGTATTAACATTGATACAATAATTTATGGTAATTACATCTGGAGGTTTCATTTCAATAAATATAAAATATCAGAAAATATCAATATCTAATCAAGATAAGACACAAGCAAGAAAACAGTGACCCTACTCTCTCATTATTATGAGGACCATAGTAATATCCATCAGATAAAACAAACAATTTATATAAGTATATAATAGGTTCCCAAAACATGTAAATACAAATTATTGTGATAAACCATTATAAAAAAAGTATTATCATAAGATAAATCTATAGTGATGGTACCTCTCACAGTCATTGGACCCGTATCATCTTCCTATAGAGAGTCTGATGCAACATGAAGATGCTTCATTACCGATGCCTATGGTTGTAACCCCATAGGTATCCAAGAATCATATTGTGCCACAATAGTTTTGGGTCATGATGAGCCTATTCCACTAATTTGAGGAGAAAATAAATAGAATAATTTATGTTGGAGTCTTGAGTGACCACAAGAACTATAGATCTTTGGCACCTCATCATAGAGATGTCTCAAATTCCCAAGCATTACTCATTGGAAGAAAGTCAAATGGATTATATGAGAAACATTATGAGGTATATAGGATTTATTTTATCATTAAACTCCATGATACTCATCAAAAATTATCTTCCCTTTAAGGTAACAAATATAATTTCCACTGGGAGAAAAGGAAACCCTGTTAAACCTAACATAATAGATAGGTAAAGCTCAACAATCAACTCCCTATACAGTACATCAACATATGAAGTGAGGTTCAATAAGAAAACCTATGAAAAAATATTACATTGGAGACCCTTCCATAACTATCAAGGCATCATTTTCTAATTTTATACCATCTATGGTGAAAACTTCAAAAGCTCAGTAAATCGGTTAGCATACTGCATCCCATTCTTGTTAGCCTACTATAGGTTTAAAAACAACATAGTATTAACTAGTACCATAGAATTTAGATATTACTGATTAGGTAAATAAATACTAAAATCCATCCATTATAAACCCTATTTATTCTTTTCTGTTACTATCAAATCCTATAATCTCTTGTTAGGCCATTATAGCTTGAGGGCAGTGCACTTCCCCTTGATAGATTATTGATTTTATATGAAATCAAAAAGGTTCTATATCATATTAAACCAATACTAAGCTTCTAGATAATATTTAGTTCCTTGGAAGTTAAGTGGTTTTAAAAAAAACAATTGATAATGATTATAATATAATTATCTATAAGGTTCCCTAACAAGAGCCTGAATGGGAACGTGTGCAGGTGCCTATCCCAAAACATGGATCACACACATAATAACCTCAAAAGTATTTCGGTCCAAATGTGGATCCAATTGTTTTGGTTCACCAACATAATTTTATTAGGGCCTATTTAAACCTCTTCTTAGAGGTATCATACTACACATCATCAATAGAAAACACTGATGAAATCAAAAGATAAATCATATCAAAACTTCAACCAAGATAAAAAGGAATATCAATACCATTTGAAAAATTTCATTATTTGTATTTCAACGTAACCACACTAAAAGTATTGAAAATAATTGAATCCAATAAAAAATTCCTCAAAGGAACATTTTTAAAAGACCCATGGGGACTTTAACCTCGCTCTAATGAGAGTTGGAGAGGAACTAGATTTCAAAAACATTTTTTGTACTATCAAGATATCCCTATCCACATATTTACATCAAGGAAATAATATTGACCTCCCTATATTACCACATTGACATGAACAAACCCTTATACCCTAGTACCACAAAACCGAATCGATCTCTCACATGCCTCGATGGATACTCTCAATCCCCATTGGTTATCAAATAGAACCTAGAAACATACAAGATCAAATAAATATAAAAATTTCTACAAAATAGTAGAAGAAAAAAATATTACAGGTTAGAATGATTAACAGTTTAATAAGATGAGGTACCATAAATAAATTGGTTAAACAATACCCAAATAGATATATAATCTTCCCAAAGTAAATTACAACATATATTAAAAAAGAAGTATTAGAAACTCCTCTGTAACAAGAATACAACAACTTCACTTATAACCATCGGCACTCCACTATCCAAAATATCAAGAGCATCTACAAACCTCATGTGGTTATCTCCCTTTTCTCATACATAGAATAATAAAGTCTACAAACACCCAATGTAATAGGTTTTTTGTGAGCTATACATACAAGTAGGGTCTCTCAAAGTGTTCCATTAGAAATTCCATAATAATTTACCATTTATTATATTAGTTTAAATAAAACCTAGAATGTAATTACATTTTCATATTTTAAATAAAAACGCATTTTTTTAAAGGATGGATGATATATCAATACAACATTAAAAGAGGTTTAAATGAACATTTTATATAAAATAGTTTATATAAATCTGTTGGAATGAATAAAAATTTACTCAAATTAATGACATGTATAATCAAACTATGTAAATAAATAACCATGAAAGAGAGACCCATAATATGTTAGATTATTTAGCAATAGGATTCTCTCACTTATCATTAATGATCAAGGCTCTATTCATTCTAACACACAAAAATACACCCCAATAGGGGAACCCATCATGGGTAGTCTACACCTTAGTAGGGGAACCCATCGCTAGTAGTCATGCCACAGTTCCTTTAGTAACAATTGTCATTGTAAGTGTATTTCTAGTGGAAAACGATCGAAGAATTACTTACCCAGTTACCTACATACTACCCTGGATTACATGTTATTTAATGAATCAATGAATCAATCAATAAAATTGGAAATCAACCATTTCAAATAATTTCAAAATATAATTTCCCAATTTTAGTTTTCATGATGTCTTGTAATTTCAAAAACCAAAAAAATGTTTTTCAATATCTCATTCCATTTCCAATAAATTTCCAATTTATTACATTTTACGAATATAAACAATAAATCAAATCATTTAAAGAATTTCCAATTTGAGAGATAATTTTTTATAAATTCTCCCAACAATTTGAATTCCAATGAAAATAGTGTTTTTATCAAATCTGATGACCATTTAAAGTCAAATATCATATAATCAGAAATGCATATTTTTAAATCAATTAAAAACCCATTTTATTTTAATAATTAAATTTGATGGTTCAATAACAGGGAGAAATTATGGAAGTTGCTAAATTTAAATTGAGTGATCACAATCCACAACACCCATAATAGGGAATGCCAATAAATAATCAGGGCACCGAAGATCAGGTAACATAACCTAGATTCAAGATCCATATAAATGCGTTTTAGATCCATTAATTAAATGGTGATTAATCAATATATATGGAGGATATAAAGATATATTATAAGAAACCATGTGAGAGGAGATCCACATTCCTAGAGGAGATCTAACAGGATCAATGTCACTTAAATCTACTAAAAGAAGGATTTGGAGGAGCCAAAATCACCACTTGGAGCCTCGAAGTATTAAAAAATTAAGTTATAGTCCAATGGGTGATTTGAAATCTCAAAATGTGTGGGGGGGGGGTGGTATTTATAAAATAAATATTTGAGTAATTAAAAATCATTCACCCTAACCTATATTCTATTTTGTGAGCACTGTTTGGAGGGGTTGGCCACATAATTTTGAAAAACAATGTACCCCCTTCTAGTGGATCACATCTAGGTGCTTGGTTTTACCTAACAGTGTGCCAAGCATGTACATCCTAAATGTATTACAAAAAAATCAAAATTTCAATATAGATACCTCAAAATAAGACCCAACTAAAAGGTGATCAAAACAAGGTTCAAGGTATACCTGAAAGAGGGTGACAGGATTTTACAAATGCTTTAGAGGGAGATGGAATCACTGGTATTTTTTCTTTTCTAGGAAGAAGACAAGATTCAATAACCTATTCACACATAAAATCATTTACTATAATTTCAATAATAGGTAGATCACATACCAACCATATTCATCAAACCACACAATTAATGTGTCAGTATCACACACCTTACCCTTAGAGAATATTTGGGTGTAATTAGAGGTAACATATCTAGATTCTATCTATACGAATTTTAATATTTATAATTTTAATAAAAATAAAAAAATTTATCTTTTTTATTATTAATTTATAAATTATTAAATAATGAGTTTGAAAAAATTAGATATTGTTATGATCAATGAAAAATAATATTCTTTTAAAATATATAGTTTCAATCAAGACACACATATTATTAAATTGATGACTTTTTCAAATAAATATTATTTTACTAAAATATTATTTAAAAATTATTTATATTTAAATATAAATTAAAATATAATTTATGAGTTTATGTATATTTTTTTTAAAAGGGATATAAACTATTATCATTATAAAAACCAAAATTTTCTAAAAATGGGTTTTTTATTAAAAATTGTAAATTTTCATATTTAGAGTATTATTTTGATAAAAATAAATAATATTTTTTAAATAATCATGTTATAATTTTCAAACAGTATCCTTTTAATAATTTGTTTTAGAAAATATGTTTTTTGGGTAAAAAAAATGTTGTATAAATAAATGGTTTGGATTAGGACATCATAAATTCCCAAAAGTGATAAAGTAATTACTTAAAAAATTTACCCTGTCAAAAATTATATTTAGTCAATTAAAATAATAATTTTTGAAGTTATTTTAATAATTTAATAAATCATTAATGAATCATCTAAAACCTATATTATATTTTATGATTTCAAAATTAATTCTTTATGAGACTAATTCACTTCATGATCACCAAGGGTATTATTTTAAAGACATTGGGACTTAGAATTATAAAAAATTGAAAACAAATGCACTTTTCTAGAAACCATGTCTAAAATCCATGGTTATTATTCATTATTTATTATTATTTTATCATATAGTGTTCAAAATGTATGTTTTGATATTCTTAATGAATTATCATCAATTTGGGATAAAAAAACATACCCAAACACCCATTCATTTCCCCTAAAACCCATTTTATCATGAATTTACTCCTTTTTACCTAAATAGAGACTGCATAAGGTCTTCCCATATTTTAATGAATCTCCTCCTATGCTTTTAGATGATTTATCTAATGGTATGTGATGCTCTCCTTCGCTTATCTATTTATAAACCATCATTATATGATTCATGTTGGTTTATAATATTTCTTGTGTGGATATTTCTTTAAACATAACTCATATTTTCCTTATGATTTCCAAGCTACTAGAATCCCATTTAACTCTCATTAAACCCTATCATGAGCATAAATGTGACACTATCATGCTGTTAATATCATCTGGTAACATTCTATGCCAAAAATTTGTGCAGTGAATACCCACCATTTTTTCTACTCATGGGTATTCACCTAGATGTTCATACCATTCCTTGATTAGAAAAAACCATTTATATATCCCACATCCCTAATCATGAGATTATAATTGATGAAATACAAACTTTTGTTGTATGATCAATGTGGAACATTTATTCCTATACATGACATGATTCTGATGGTAATATTTGATATTATTTAGGCATCTCATTCATTGGGTAATATTTTTTAATATCATCAGATAAAATGTATCATTCATGGGAGGTTATATTAGGTACAATATTTTATGATTTCTTGGTTTATATCCATGACTAATGTTTATGATTTCATCATTTATATTCTTTCCACATTCCCATTATGGATTTATGTTATCATGTTATATCTTAATTCATTATTGATTTATATGATTCTCACCCTTATTATGTTTAATTGATTTTCCTCTTAACTCACATGAACTACTTTAACATATTTTATTGTTTATTTCTTCACTTATCGAGATTTATAGCTCACCACTTTCAAATTTAAATTCTTAGGTTATCCCATGCAGTTTTAGAAGAGTGATGGAATTTTAATTGAATATTGGGGAGTATTTAAAATTTATTTTTTTACAATGTTCCAATTTTATATTATGTAAACATAATCATCCAAAACAAGTGGTATTATGATATTATTGGATTATATTTTCTTATCTTTGTGTAATAAATCATGAATTAAGTTGTATTAAAATATGGGTTGTCATCCTCAATTTATATCCTTATCTAGCCTTATAATGGGAACACATGAATTGTAGAGTGAAACAAAACTAAAATACAATGTGTATAATCATGGGGAGCCATCATTAATATGTTATAGAAATATTCCAGCTGCGTCTATTAAAAACATTATGAACTTCATAAAAAAGTACATTACCAATTCATCTCCATGCTATGAAATAAAATGATTCTTAATTTGTTGAATCATATGAAATAATATATTTAGATGGTGTTGAATTTTAAATCTTGGTGGGAGGGTTTAACTTAATCCTTAAACATGAATTTCTTTATCAGCTGTTGTAAAATATTTCTATAAGGAATCTACTGATAGAGTTATAGAAATGGATTATTCTAATGAAATATCCAATGGTATTTTAACAGTTAACATTAGTTTCTTAGTGGTTGGATGATTTTATTTGATGCTTTAATTCATAGCATTGGATGACATTAATACCTCTATCAAAGTGGTTTTAAAAATTATAAATGGTTACTAATACCATAAAATATTTATCATATCCAACTATATCACCTAAGACCAATCAATATCATTTAGTAGATCATTCAAAACCACAATGGAAGAATTAGTTACCTCATCATGCGGGGAAGAAAGATTTGGTTCACCCAAAGTTCAATAATCATGAAAAATATCATTTCATCCTTCCAAAAAGATTATGATCTTTTGTAATTCAGTATCACATTATAAAAAAAACACCAATGTTCTTGGGGCCAATATAACACCCCGAGCCCGCTCTTCTAGACTTATTTCTTAAAATGCTGTGTAATTTTTTTTATGAAAGTAATTAAACAAATAAACAAAACATTAATGAAACTAGGATCTTTTACCGCTCTAGGTTCTGGAAGATTATACATAACCTTACATAGATCAGAGTTGAAACAAGAATAAAACAACTGTCCACTGCACTTCTGCACGCACTACAACACAGATGACCAACTTTGGAATTTAGTCCATCCTATGAAAAGCATCTCAAAAACGTAGGGTGGGCAAAAAATATGCCTAGTAAGGGGTTTTGAAAACCATTGATAAATCATTTTTAAAATTATCTTTTTGATAATACATTTGAAAATTTCATTTATAAATTCATTTTTAAAGAAACCGTTACAAAATAATGTAATGCTTTTGAAAAATAATTATACTTTGAAAATACTTTTAAACTAAACCAGTGATTTTCATCGTAAAATATTATGCAAACATCAATAATACAAAAGACAATTTTGAGGCAACATAATTCGTTTCGGGTTGTCTTGGGCCTACACACTTAGCGAAGGATGGGTTCACTCCCCAATGGCCTTCTATTTTTACAATGAACAAGCGCCCGTATTTTTTTTGAAAATGTTTAAAGTTTTCTTTATATATATATATATATATATATATATATTTCACTGGTGTTTTAACTTTAAAATACATCAATGTATTAAAATACACATCCTTACTTATATGTATATATATATATATGATTTGCATTTTATCATTTTCAAGTTTGGTTAGTACTAAAATTTTATGGATAGACCTTATATATATATATATATATATTCATAGGATTATATCTTCTTGTTCTGAAGTAGTCGATTTATGCATCGAAATATGTTTACATGTTTGTCCGTACATACTTTTCCCTTTAACAAATCATTCTTTTAAGAATCATTCATGCATTAAAACAATTTATCCATACAACATGTATATATGTATATTGTGAAAAACAAAAAACAAAAATATTATCCATTAAACATACACACGTGATTAATAAAACTGATGGATGCGACAAGTCATTGATTTATGTAATGACCACTACTTATATCATTAATGACAGTCATGAATTAATTAAATGAATAACCTTTGAATATGTATAATATATATATGAACATGTAAACATAGTTTTCAAGAAAAAATCCCATTAAAACATAAATGAAACATATGGTTGAAACATATAATCATATATCTATGATTTTACAATTTCTGAGTATGTTTCGCATCAAGAAATCAGTTATATATTGATAATTACCCTTTCAAAAATCCAAAATAATTTAGGATTGAATTATAAAATCTTATATACACCAAATTATATAAAAGGATTTTGTATATCATAATTAAAGCAAAATAAACTCTTGCAAACTTTGTTCGCATCCAGAACATTAATTAGTGATTCATGTATATCTTTGAAAAACTCAAATTAGATTAGCAATATAACGATGTATACATAAAAATATATACATGGGTTATGAATAATAAAAATTTAGCAGCATAAACCAATATAATTTCATTGCAACACCTTTAAAACTAATTTAAATAAAAATATAATCCATACCACATATATTTTAAACAAATATATAATTTTCCTAACATAAAAAAACGTTTAATTAAGGAAATAAAAATGTTGATTTTGTTATGAAGAAACCCATTAATAAACATTGAAGAAGAAAGTAAAATAAAAATTAAAATCCCTTATATGGAACTAAATTTGAACATAATTTTGATAAACATGAATGCTTGAATTGAAAAAATCCTTAAAATAAAAACAGAATTGTGTAAAATAAAACAGATAGAGGTCCCTTAGACAATTATAAATTTAGGAAGGAAAATAAGTCCCCAAAATAAATTTAAGAAATCCCTTACTTTAATCTACCAAAATTTAGAAAGTGAAAAACATGCTGATGTTGAAAAACCCATAGATTAAATAAATTTTACTTGCACAATTATAATTTTTGAAGAAAATAAATTGACAGAATAAATATAAGGATCCATTACATGTTTTTTCCGAGTCTCCTTCTATTTTCTTAAACACTTCGGACTCTATTTTCTCTCTCATATAGAAGTAGAAAACAAAGAAAGAACTCAAAAAATACACTCTCCCTTCCTCCTAGACTACCTCACCACACTATTATATTTATAATAGATGAGATTTAAGTGAAAAAACTGAAGGTAATTTATATGTGGTACCAGTACAACAACACATAGATTAAATATTTGATGACCCATTGTCTACTAGTGAAATCAGTTACAGGAATAATTGTGGTTTCTCTAATTTAGTGTACCATATGTATTGCTTGTTGTGAAAGCAGACATATCATTGAGAATACATTATATATTCTATTCTAAGTGGAAAAAATTCAGGGATTTAGATGATTATTTTTAAGTATGTTGAAAATGGCACAACACGACAACTAGATTATTTGAAAAAAGTATTATTAATATGGACATCCACAGAAAAATAAATTGACAAAAATATATTAAAACAGTGTTAAGACGGATTGAATAGGATATATAATCGATGCCAAAAGGGTTTGTACACATCAAACGATTAATAAATTTGATTAAAGATGACAAATTGGTAAGTTAATGCATTGAAAACAACATCTAGATTGAATATTACGACAACAATGAAAAAACCAAAACGCTACATCCATTAGGATAACGTCAAATTTAATATGATGAAATCGGTTCAATAGATAATGATTCAAGTGATTTAAACAATTAAAATAATGAAAACTTGCAGAAGATATCGACATCAGATAAGAAAATTTCAGAGCAGGCATCAATTTCCAAAGGAAAAATGACAAAACACGGAACCATTGAATCAATTCTCAGTAGATTTGGCCATTAAAAAAACTCACAGATTCAGATATCCAAAATTAGCAAGACCTATGTCATCAAAACCGAAACCCTAAACACAAAATTGATCTAGTTCTTTGGTTTGTGCTTGATCTTCCGAATTGAAACTCATCTGAGCTTGAACCTCATCACCACGACCTTGCTCGGACCTTCTGGACGTCGTATGAACTATAACCAGCGCATCATATTCGATTCACAGGTGCACCAATACGGCTCGGACGAAACTCCTTGGACCGATATGCCTTCATGATAAAAAGAAATCGGATGGACTCCTGCCCTCTACACGATTTATTCATTCCTTTTTTTTAAATCTATTTTAATCAAATTTTCTTTTTTTTATGTTTTATCTTGATATATATATAATCTATTTTATATTCAAATTAATCTATATATATATACATATAATAACACCATTTTTTTATATTAAATAAGAATAATGTTAATGATACATTATCATATAATACATATATATATTTGAATTTGAAATCATTATTTATTTAGTTATAAAATAATTAAATTCATTTTGTTATATATATATAATCCTCATATTAACGTATTAATAAGATATAGAATAATTATATTTTTATCAATTTTCCAGAATATTTTTATTCTAATAATTAAAACATTATTTACTCTTAGAATAATTTATGAAATATTTTTAAACATAGTTTATTGCATAACAATATTCAAATCAATATAGTTTCTATTTATTTATTTTATATTAGTGGTTATCATAAGTTGTTTCTCAATTTTTAATTTAAAAACATATAGCAGATAGTTTTTATAAAAGCCGGATAAAAACACTATAAGTATTAATGTCTAAGTAGCGCCCAAACACACAGGGAAAAAAATATCGCGACGCTCACACCACTATTTTCAGAGATGGTTTTATATATTCCTCTTATTTTTAGTTTCATTTCTATTGTTCTTACTGTAAGGTTTGTGCTTCTATCATATCCAAAAGTTGATAAATCCTTGATCGGCATCGTTGTGTTTCTTGGTGGTCTTCCAATTGTTTTATTATCGAAAGTAGGGGTTAATGGGTTAGTTTTTGTAGGTCAAGGATGTATTATGGTATTTGTATGAATGACGTGCTCGGTACTTATATATTTTCATTTGGAAATTTATATATTTTATGGCATCATCGAAACAATGAAAAAACATAAAACTTAATTTTAATCCTGGGGTGTTACATTCTACCCCCCTTAAAAATAATTTCACCCTCAAAATTCATTTACACTTATCGCTCTTAATTACCATCTATTTTGAGTCTCACATGATGTCCCCAAGCTCTATACAGTTGTCTTCCATGTTTTACATGTCTTACTATGAGGTTAAAATTCAAAGTGGATTCGAAATATTCCACTTACTTCGCCCAATTGCAACTAGTTCATGTGGGGTTGTATGGATGTATGCATCAGAAGACAGTCCTCAAGGAATGATCCTCAAAATAGTATCTGAGAAGTTCTTCTTGTATTTGATTTCTATAAGAAAGTCTCATTGCAATGACTTCAAAAGTTTCAAAGTCATCGTAAATTCTTCATGTGAAGAAAAAGCATAAAAGTTGACACATATAAGTTGTGTGAAGATTCATTTCTTCAGCTTCTCTATAAAAAGTTGAGATTTATTCCGGATTCTCAAACATGGTAAAGCACCTAAAAATTCCTTCGTAGTATGCCCCTTGGCATCTATAGAAGTCACGTTGGATTTGTCTGATATATTTGATGATGAAACCCGAACCACGGTAAAAAAGAAGTATATCATGTGTGCCTGATATATTATAAAGTCATTTACAAGAGAGCCGCATAGATTCTTAGGGCTCAGATTATTATTTACATGATTTTTCCATGATCATAGCAAGTAATTCATCTGGATGGCCTAAGAGACTTGTTTGAGTTCTCCTTCCTTCCATCTGAAAATTATAAAGATGAATGTTGACTGAGAAATGATTGTCAATTTATCGAAGGGTTCTAAATTTCTAGAGTTATCTAGACCATGCCTCTGATACCAAATATAATGCCCCTAGCCTGATCTTTCGGACTTAAGGCTTAAATTGATATGTAATTTTTTTTATAAAAGTAATTAAACAAATACACAATATTTTAATGAAATAATAATCTTTTACCAATCTAGGTTCTTGAATATTAAACATAACCTTACATTGATCAGAGTTGAAATAAGAATAAAACAACTGTCCACTGCACTTCCGCGTGCACTACAACACAGATGACCAACTCTGGAATTCAATCCAACCTGTGAAAAGCATTTAATAAATGTTGGTTGTGCACAAAAGATGCCCAGTAAGGGGTTTTGAAAACCTTTGATAAATCATTTTTAAAATTATCCTTTTGATAATACATTTGAAAATTTCATTTATAAATTCATTTGTAAAACAACCTTTACATAATAATGTAATGCTTTTGAAAAATAATTATAGTTTGAAAAGACTTTTAAACTAATCCTGTGATTTTCTTTGGAAAATATTATGCAAACTTCATTAAAACAAAACATCATTTTGAGGCAACTTAATTCATTGAGGGCTATCTTGGTCCTACCCACTTAGAAAAGGATGGGTTCACTCACCAATGACCTTCTATTTTTACAACGAAGAAGCACCTATATTTTTTTGAAAACATTTAAAGTTTTCTTTACATATATATATATATATATATATAGATATATATATATTTGTCACTGGTGTTTTTACTTTAAAATACGTCAATGTATTAAAATACACATCCATACTTATATATATATATATATATGATTTGCATTTCATCATTTTCATGTTTGGTTAATACTAAAACTTTTATGGATAGACCTTACATATATATATATATATTAATAGGATTATATCTTCTTGTTCTAAAGTAGTCAATTTACGCATCGACATATCTTTACATGTTTTTACGTACATACTTTTCCCTTTATCAAATCATTATTTTAGGAATCATTCATGCATAATACCAATTAATCCATAAAACATGTATATATGTATATTGTGAAATAAAACAAACAAAAATATTATCCAGGAAACTTTCACATGTGATTAATAAAACTGATGCACTCGAGAAGTCATTGATTTAAGTTATGGCCACTACTTATATCATAAATGACATTCATGAATTAATTAAATGAATAAAATATGAATATGTATAATATATATATATATACATGTAAACATAGTTTTCAAGACAAAATCCCGTTAAAACATAAATGAAACATATGGTTGAAACATATAATCATATATCTATGATTTTACAATTTATGAGTTTGTTTCGCATCAAAAAATTAGTTATATATTGATAATTACCCTTTCAAAAATCCAAAATAATTCAATATTGAAGTATAAAATCATATATACACAAAATTATATAAAAGGATTTTGTATTTCAAAATTAATGCAAAATAAACTCTTACAAAATTTGTTCACATCTAGAAAATTAATTATTGATTCATGTACATCATTAAAAAACTCAAAATAGATTAGGAATATAACCATGTATACATAATAATATATACATGGGTTTTGCATAATAAAACATTAGCTGCATAAACCCATATAAATTCATTACAACACCTTTAAAACTAATTTAAATAAAACTAGAATCCACACCATATATATTTTAAAACAAATATATAACTTTACTTACTTGAAACAACTTCTAATTAAGAAAATAAAAATGTTGATTTTGTTTTGAAGAAACCCATAAATTACCATTATAGAAGAAAGGAAAAAAAATTTAAAATCCCTTACATGGAACTAAATTTGAACATAATTTTGATAGACCTGAAAACTTTAATTGAAGAAATCCTTAAAATAAAAATAGAATTGTGACAAATAAAACAGATAGAGGTCCCTTACAGAATTATAATTTTAGGAAGTAAAATAAGTCTCCAAAATAAATTTAAGAAATCCATTACTATAATATACCAAAATATTGAAAGTGAAAAACATGCTGATTTTGAAAAACCCATAGATTAAATAAACTCCACTTTCAAAATTATAATTTTTGAAAAAAATAAATTGACATAATAAATATAATGACCCCTTACATGTTTTTTAGAGCATCCTTCTATTTTGGTAAACTTTTTGGACTCTATTTTCTCTCTCATAGAGAAGTAGAAAACAAAGAGAAAACTCTGAAAAAACACACTCTCTTCTTCCTGGACTACCTCACCACCCTAATATATTTATAATAGATGGGATTTAAGTGAAAAAATGAAGGTAATTTATATGTTGTACCGGTACAACAATGTATAGATTAAATATTTTACGGCTCACTGTCTACTTGTGAAATCAGTTACAGGAATGATTGGATTTTCTCAAATTTAGTGGACCATATGTAATAATTTTTGAGAATGAAAACATATCATTAAGAATACATTACATATTCTATTCCAGGTGGAAAAAATTCAGGTATTCTGATGATTATTTTCAAGTCTGTTGAAAATGGCACAACACTACAACTAGATTATTTGAAAACATATTATAGATATGGACATCCATAGAGAAAATTGACAAAAATATATTAAAACAGTGTTAAAGCATATTGAATAAGATATAGAATCGATTCCAAAAGGGGTTTTATACATTAAACGATCAATAAATTTGAGCAAAGATCACAAATCGGTAAGTTAATGCATTAAAAAAAACATCTGGATTGAAGAATACGACAACAGTGGAAAAATCATAACGCTACATCCATTCGGCTAACAAAGAATTTAATATGATCAAATCAGTTCAATAGATAAGGATTTGGATGATTTAAAAAATTAAAATAATGACAACTTATAGAAGATATCGACATTGGATAAGAAAATTTCAGAGCAGGCATCGATTTCCAAAGGAAAAATGACAAAACATGAAACCATTGGGTCGATTATCAGTGGTTTTTCCATTAAACATACTCACAGATCCAGATATCAAAAACAAGATAGACCTACCTCATCAAAACCGAAACCCTAAATGAAAAATGGATCTGGTTCTTCGGTCTGCACTTGATCATCTGAATTGAAACTCATCCGAGATTGAACCTCATCACCAAGACCTTGATCAGACCTTCTCGACTCGGCTTGAACAGAAAACAGCACCTCAGATTCGATTCACAGGTGCACCGATACGGCTTGGACGAAACTCCTTGGACCGTTATCCCTTCACGCAGAAAAAAATTCCGACGGACTCTCACCCTCTAGACGATTTATTCATTCCTTTTTTTAATCTGTTTTAATCAATTGTTTTATGTTTTATCATGATATATATATATATAATCTATTTTACATTCAAATTAATCTATATATATATATATGTACATATAATAACACCATTTTTTATGTTAAATAAGAATAATGTTAAAGATGCATTATCATATTATATATAAATATATATATATATTTAAATTTGAAATAATTATTTATCTAGTTATAAAATAATTTAATTCATTTCATTATATATATATAATCCTCATATTAACGTATTAACAAGATATGGAATGATAATTGTTTCATCAATTTTCCTGAATATGTGTATTCTAATATTTAAAACATTATTTACTCTTAGAATTATTTATTAAATATTTTTAAACTTTGTTTATTGAAAAAAAATATTCAAATCGATATTTTTTCTATTTATTCATTTTATATCAGTGGTTATCATAAGTCATTTCTAAATTTTTAATTTAAAAACTTATCACGGATATTTTTTATAACAGTCGGATAAAAATACTATAAATATCAATGTCTATGTGTCGCTCAAACACACAGGGGAAAAAATATCGCGACGCTCACGCCACAATTTTCATAGATGGTTTTATATGTTCCTCTTATTTTTAGTTTCATTACTATAGTTATTTCTATAATGTTTTTTCTTATATCATATCCAAAAGATGATAACTACTCGAACAACATCGTTGTGTTTCTTAGTGGTGTTCCAATTGTCTTATTATCAATAATAGTGGGGTTAATGGGTTAGTTGTTGTGTTTTAAAGATGTATTATGGTATTTGAATGAATAATGTTCTCTATACATATATATTTATGTTTGGAAATTTATATATTTTATTGCATCATGCAAACATTGAAAAAACATAAAACATAATTTTAAACCAGGGGTGTTACACCCAAAGATGGGCTACCTATTTTCTAATGTTATCCATCCTCATTTGGAATTCCCACGGCTTGAGTGCTTGGGTGAAGTCTGATCTCATTGTATCAGAAGATAAGAAAAATAAAGCTAGTCTTGTGGCTGTCCATGAGCATAAATAGAAGCCTAGTAAGATCAAATCCTTCAGTCTCAATGTTCTGATGCAAGGTTCTTTTCACATTGAACCAATAAACATAAATATTTGTATCTTTTGGAATAAAGAGATTTCAATGGATCTAGTATAGGCGGGTGAAAAATTTATTACCACAAGAGTAATGAAGGGAGAAGACTGCATCTTTTATTCAGTTGTTTATAGTAGCTACACCTTATAGGAACATAAAGTGTTGTCGAAAACGTTTATGGAGTTTGATCCTTTGGTCTCACCATGGATTATTGCCTGGATTTCAACACCATTCTTGACCCGGAGGAGAAGAAGGGAAGAGGTGTTTTTTCCCATAAGGCTAGCCAGGATGTCTCTTAGTTTATGGATGACAATGGTCTTCTTGAGACGGGCTATTTAGGGGGTTTCTATACTTGGTGCAACATCTAATTTGGTGGAAGGAGAAGTTGGAGCAGGACTGATCCATGCTTGGATGATTATAATGCGATATGCAAATTCCCTGATTCCAAAGTAATGCACCTAGCCCGAGGTATATCAAATCACTCCCCTTTATTGGATTCTCTGGTTCCCAAGAAGAATCCACTAGAGTTATTCATATTCAATCATCAGTGGTCTATGATTCAATGTTATCAACAGACTCTATGGGAGCTCTGGGCAGAAAATATTCAAGGTCATACATGGGTAGCACTTCATAACAAACTGCAGCAGTCGAAACAGGGGCCGAAGGTATGGTCTAGGTAGCTTCCACCTTTTGATCATAACATAGAGATTCTTAATAAAAAAAATTGAGAGTTTAGAGTCTAATTTGGTGGAGGAGTGGAATGATTTATTGTTTTAAAATTTAGTGGGAAAGAAGCTGTGTTGGGCAAAGATGCTTTTAAAGTATGAGAGATTGGCCCGGGAACACTCCTCTGTGAGGTGGTTGCAAGAGGGAGACCAAAACACTACATACTTCCATGCGTGTATCAGAGAATGGAGGCACTTCCTTTCACCTAATATTTTTCTTGAATATGGCTCTTAAACTGAGGATTTTGATAAAGTGGGGGCCTGGAGTTTTCATTATTTAAGGAGCTTCTGGCTGGACCTAATCCGGGGATGATTAGGGGTTGTCCAAGTGGGAAAGGTGATTTGTGGGAGGTGATCCCTAGGCTGGTTTCTCTGCTGGACAATGAGGGCCTGGTGGGGATACCTTGTGAGGAGAAAATTCATTCATCCATGCAAAAACTCAACCCGGATAGTGCACTTGGGATGGATAGTTTCCAAGGATCCTTTTTCAGAGGGGTATGGGAGGTGGTTAAGAAGGACATAATAGAAGCTATTCAAGATTATTTTCATGGTGGGATTCTCCCTCGGGTTGCTAGTGCCTCTATAATGGTTCTCATCCCAAATATTATGAATCCATTATCTATATGTCATTATAGACTTGTAAGTTTATGTAACATCCCCTACAAAATTCTGGCGACTGTTATTAATCAGAGTTTGTCCAAATTTCATCCAGACTTGATATGCCCAGAGCAATATGGGTTCGTGAAAGGATGCTCTATTCATGGTGTGATAGCTCTAGCCAAGGAGATGATTAGGGATATCAATGTAAAAACTCGTGGTTTGAATTTGGCTATCAAAGTGGATATTAACAAGTCATATGACTAGATTGAATATAGTTTCATCATCAAAGTCCTCTCGATTATTGGCTTCTCAGTGAGAGTAGTGGACCTCATATTCAAGAGCTTTATCTCTTTGCTGATGGCGGTATCCATTATGGTAAAGTTTCATGGCTTCATTAAGGAAACAAGAGGGCTTCATAAAGAAGATCCCCTTTCTCCTAAAATTGTCATATAAATGTAAGATACACTTAGTAGACGTATTAACTGAGGAATATATCAATGAGTATTAACACCTTTCAAGAGGAGGAGGAACATCCTCCATATTTCTCATTTGATGTTTACTGATGATACCATCATATTTTTGAATGGTGGTAATGAATTGGCTCAAGGGATCAAGGGAATTTTGGAAAAGTACTGTCACTGGAGTGGGCAAGTAATTAGTACAACTAAGAGAAGTTTTTTTGTCTCTAATAATAGAACCACCAGTCGTGCATCATCCTTGGGTAGGCGCTTGGACATGTAGTGAGGTGTTCTTCCAATGGAGTACTTGGGAACACCAATATCCTCTGGTAGACTTCAGGTATGTTATTTTGATCATTTTGTGAGTAAGATTACTATCAAAGTTCATAACTAGAAAAATCAATTTCATTCCTTTTTGGGATGCATTTCTTTAGTTAATAGTCTTCTATAAGCCATGCCCATTCATGAAATGGCTTCCTCAAGTGTACCTAAAGAAGTGATTAACAATGTGGAAAAAATCATATGTTCCTTTGTCTGGGATTCTAATTTAGAAGGTAAAATACATTGGGTTTCATGGAAAATATGGAGAGGTTGGAACATGATGGTGGGATCAGTGTAAGGATCCAACAGAGTATGATTCAATGCATGCATCCTAATAGGGTGGGGGAATTTATGGAGGATAAAATTTTATGGGGAGTATCTATGTAAAAAAAATTGCTGGGGAAGTGCGGAGGATATTCTTGTCTTCTATTTTCCCCTTTGGGTGAAGATTTTGCCTCTGGTCTAGCTTCTTCAACCAAGATCTCGATGGATTGTTGGCTCTGGAGACTTACCCTTTTGGAAAAAAACCTGGGCTGGTTCTATTATTGCATTCCTGGGTTGCCCTGCCCCTCTTATATCAGTGAACGAGGCACGTATCCATCCCAGGTTCACCACGACAGTGTTGAACTTGGAACAATAGGAACTCCTCGAGTCCATTGATATCATTTTCGGACAGGACTACTGTGTGTTTACTCCTTCATATTTGGGTGTATTTTACACCAGAGAGTAACGAATTCTGATTTCAGAGCATACCCAACATGATGGGTGGAATGGAGTGGTTTGGTGCCACAATATCCCAGCTAAATTCATCTTCCTTATATGGCGCATTAGGAATTGTATTGTAGCTACGGATGAAGATAACAAAAATCTTGGAATTAATATGGCTTCGTCATGCCACTGTTGTAAGATCAGGAGGGAGGAGAGTATGAATCACTTATTTTTAAAGGGGGTTTGAGATTAGGTGGGGTGGTTCTTTTTCAGAGGCTCTGTTTTTAACTCCACAAATCAGCGGGACCTTCCGTATTTCTTGGGAAGTTTGTTTCAAGGATTTCCAGGGTCGGAGAAGGATCGATTGGCTTGTTCAAGGATTTTGAGTGCTAGTTTATGGTGCTTGTGGCAAGCCAGAAATCATGGGAGATTTGAAGGTTCTATTTCTACATCCAGAGTCATAATTGCGAGGATGCGCTTCCTATTGATGGTATTTTTCACTCTACCAGGACTGGCGAGATGCTCCTTCATTCAGACGTATCTAGGTCAGTAACATTGTGTTTATTCCTCACCCAGTTATGTCACAGGGACATTTGGTGTGCTGGAAACACCCTATTTTAGGCTTCAAGTTGAATATGGATGGGTCTTGCTCTTTACGAATCATGAAAGTAGAGGGAGTGGTTCCCGAATCCCAGGGGAACGTCAATTTGGATTTTACGTTGTGATTTGGAATAGTCACTCCCATTTTGGTAGAGGCAAAGGCAATGCTCACCGGTGTCACTCTTTGTTTTCAGGAACAAGTGTTACAAACTCCGGTTGAGATAGATTCCTTAATTTTTCATAATTCTTTGATGGGTAATGGAATTACTCTATGGTCCATATTGTACCTGATCAGGAGTTACAGATCCTTAATTTGGGATACTATCCAAGTGCCACACACATGGAACGAGGGAAATAAGGTATCAAACTATATGGATTTCTTATCAGAGTAGGGGGTCATCTACACTAGTCTTATTTATTCTAATTTTTTGAAACCAGAGGCTGTAAATTTAATAAGAGGGGATTCCCTCAGCCTGCACTATTTCAGACCTCCATAAGCATGGGGTCTTTTGGTGCCTTGCACCTTTTGGTTGAATAAAAAATTTATCTTGGATGGATGGATGGATGTTAAATTAAGAAATTTAAATTTGGATAAACTACATGAAAAAGTTACTAAAATATATAATATTAAAATTAAGTATGAAAGATAATATAATGAAGATCCAAACAAATGAAAACATAAATTTGTACACTGGATGACAAGGAATGCAGTAAACCGAACTCAAACTATTCTTAGTGTTCCATTGAACAAAATGGTTTTCTCTTGAGTTATGTCTAATATTAAAAAAAATTCATTTTCGTAATAGTCATTTATGAAAAATATTACCATTGAAATAAGAAGAAATAATGGGAGGATGGGTCCCAACTAACTCCCAAGCCTCTTTAGACCCAACTAGAATTTCTACTCCCATTACTGGGAATATGGAAAATTTCTCCCCAAATAATACCCCCATCAGTTAAGGAATCTTAATGTGGTATCATCAATATCATTTATAATATATACCTCTAGATCATTGATGAAAATATATATGGTCTAGAATTCCCCAACTTTAAATGCGGAAGATTCAATATAGGATAGGGAGGATAAATCCATTATAGAATTGAATGATTAGGACTTTTTTCTTAACGATGCAGGTACAACTATAGTCATATATAAGAACATTAGCGAGATTATTAGAAATTCATTTCCCATCGTAAATATTCTTATGAACATAATTTTTTATCATATTAGAGGACCTATTAGTTGGAAAAAACTATTCATTTTACATAAAAATTTTGGAAGACCTTCTTGACCTTGACCATAAGTGATGAAAATACCCCCAAAAATCTAGTCAACTATGGTAGATGTTATTAGAATTATATTTTTTTATTAAAAAACCCACACCTAATTGTAACATTAAAGAAGGAAATATTGTCCTCTTGTCCAGAAATATGATATATCGAAATAGTTGGTAATCATTTTTTCCATGATGTAAATTCTTGATAAGATTCACCTATAAAAAATCGTATGGAATCTCTTATTATGGTTATTTATATCCTTAAAGTGTTCATGGACAATGGTGATATAGTTAAATTGTATCATGAAGATACATGATTTTTTGTGTGCCATAAAATCATTTAATTAAAATAAAAAGTGTAATATGTTTCTATACAAGGATATATACTACCGTAGTATGTATTTTGAAATCTCAAAAACATTAATATCCATTGAACCATATATAAAATTGTTTTCAAATCATAATAATTCATGTTCAAAACCTCTGATTATTTTCATACAATAATTTTGACCTATATTTCTTGATACATACCATTCAGTGGAATGTTTTAGTGAGTAGTATCCCCATGAAAATATCATGTTTAGAACCTAGTTTGGAAGCCTCATCTATAATTATAAATTCATGGAATTTTATCAAGATAAATCCTTCAAAATTATCCTCAATGGTTGATTCCCAACATGAAAATGGAAGTACCCTCTTTATACCATCAATGCTTGAAACATTCCATAAATTATTAATTCAAGATAGTGACTGTAGATGGTCTCCATTTTTAATACTTTGAACCCCAGTATGTCAATACAATTTTCAAAAAATGATAAGGGAAGATATCAGTGGTAAATATCCACTTTCACATTGTTTCCCCGAATTGATTATAATAAGATCTAATAAATAAATGGGGCATGTTATTTGAATAAATTTTACTACCATCAAATTGTATTAGGTGAAAAAAATTATATTTGGTTAAATTATAATGTCATGAATTCCCCACTAGACCTGAATCCAAAACAACAATTTAATATTTTCTCAAATTTTATCTAGGAAGAAACCCCCACAAATGTGTAAAAATGTAGAAATAAAATTCTTTTGAATTAATTATGTCCCAAATAATTTCAAATATAGGGTAGGTCTAACTGATATTCATCTATCACATATGAGGATATTTGATTAATGTACCTTATTTGATGCAAGAGAATATAGTTTAGAGGGTTGGGACCAATTTTTTTCATTTTTCGAGTGACAATTTCTATACAAGAGAAAATTTTCATAGATAATGGTTACAATAATACAAGAAATAATAATACCCCTTACAATAATGACCCTATATGACCACATATTTCATAGTGTGTTGAGCCAACCTCCCCCATAATATTACAGAAGTGGAATGTGATAATCAGTACTTCATAGATTCCCAAATAACATTTGAGTAGGGTGGCTCAATCACCATTAATGAGATTAGGTAAGTAAATACGGGCATGAGAAAAATAAAAGAAAAAACCTGAACAATTACAAATTGATTCTTAAATAGTAGGATAAATACAGATATCTTCTAAAGAAACACAAAGACATGTTTTACTAGAAATACACATAGATGATCGGGATGTATCCCCATGTAGGTAATTATCAATTAGGACTTCTAAAAGTCCACCATGGCTACAAAAAAGAATAAACGATAATAAATCCATCCCATCTTGTCAAATAATAATCTAATATGGATAATATCATCCAATATATCTTTATATATTAAGTTTAGTTCTTGAATGGGCTTTGAGTTTTCATTAATATCAAAAATATGAAATGTGGAATCCATTATAATGACCCCAAAAATAATTAATAGAATTTAATTTCTTATAAATATGTCAATGATAGCATAGAGAAAAAAATCTTCTCATAAATAAGGAACGATACATTAGTCCATAAATAAACCAATGTAAATTATAAATATTATAGCAGTTCTACAAATAAAAAATTATAGAATAACAATAGTATAATTTGTATATGCTCGATCCACCAAAATGACTGCACTTATGAAAATAGATGTAGAAACAAAACATAATGTTAATAATACAATATTTAATTTGAAGATTAAAGTATACATAAACTTCTTAAGAACCCAATTAATATTCTTGAGGTACGAGTTTCTTATATTCCTTTTTCCTTAAGTGTTTTTGAAAAAATAAGGAAAATAGGGGAAAATCAAAAATTTTGTTGGTACACGCCATATAATTTTCCACACGCTGTGTACTTTGGCCATGTAGGCTAGGTACAAAAGGTGTGTAGGCCTGTTGGTGATGAAGGGTGTAAAAATCGACTACACGCAGTGTACTGGGTATTTACACACCGTGTAATCAGTCGGCAAGTGAACAGTAAGGCAGTGGAAGTAGCCACCAGCTGAGCGACAGCACACACCGTGTATTCGTAAATACATGTCGTGTACTCATGTCAACAAGTGAACAGTTATGTGGTGAAAATTAGCCTCCATAAGAACAGTTAAATGATGAAAGTACAGGATGTGTACTTGAGAGTACACGTCGTGTAGTTTTTTTTCATAAAATGGCCATTAGCCTCCTCTTTTGATAGAGGAAGCTTAGAATGTCGGAGGAGCTCAAGAGAGGAGTCTGGATCTTGGGAGAGCCTGTGACTGCACATCGAGAATTAGATTCTTCCACCATGGATCTTGTTGGAACCGCGCGGGTAAGAGTTTCCTTCTCCTTGAGCCATTCATACCAATTCTTTCCCGAGTGGAAGTTATTTGAGGATGAATGTGTAGTTTTTTATCTCAGATCTATACCATTCTTGTGCGTTTCGGGAGGCATCAATCACGTATATCGATCAGTGGAGATCGAGGTAGGTGGTCTGATGTTTATTTCCAACTGTTGCATTGAATTTGGGTACCATTGTGCTACGAACCCATGGTTGGGGTGTTGTATGGATGTGGATTTGAATAACTAAATACCTAGAATTGTATAGGTAATTTAATAAACATGTACAGATGATGTTTGGGATCACTGCTTGGATCCAAGACCACCCCTGGGGTGCATTCCTCTGTTTAGCCTCATGGCCTGGTTACCCGAGGGTATACCATAAATTTAGCATGATTTTAAATTTCCTTGAGAGGAATTGTATATAATATCTTGCTTATATGTTGGGATAAGCCCAGTTTGTTGCGCCTTAGGGCAGTGTTCAATTTATCTTGGGGGCAGTGTTTTGTTTAGCCTAAGGTCAAGGATCTATTCAGCCTGAGGTCAAGTGTTTCATTTATCTTAAGGGCAATGTTTCATATGCCTGATGAATGTTTCTTCCGTGCCTGAGGGAATTATCTCATACACCTGAGGGAAATATTCGTTATGCCTAAGGTAAATCACCTGAGGGTTACGATTCTGATTACCATGATGGTGTGGTTCTGATTAGCCTGAGGGCATGGTTCTGATTACCTCAGGGTAAGGATTTTCATGTCTAAGGACTCTCTTTACTTTAGAATTTTCACTGTAGTGATTCCTTATATTGAATAGTTAAATGAATATTAAAATGAAAATATAACTAGTAGAGTTAGTTACTTTTTAATATTTCTTAGTTTATTGCATTTTACTAATACACAATTCTGTTGCACAATTTTCACTGACAGTTGGGAACATGTCTTTGGTGGGTGCCTACTAGGATTTATTTCTCACACCCTATTTGTATCATGTCTTCGGCCCAAAAATATTACATTTATGTAGGCTTACATAGGGGAAAGGGTCCCTATACAGGTACATGATTGTAGTAGAGGAGTAGGAGAGCATGGGACCGAGCATAGGCTTACGATGCTGATGCGATATGTTTACTCTATTTGTTTTGTTTTGCTGAACTTGTTCTTGAGATGTATTGTATTGTACTACAGTGTATCATGTTCTGGATATTTTCATAGAATAGTGACATGCTGCATCTTCATATATATGACTGATAGTTCTCTTTTACTTCAGTTATCCATTCCAGTTATATTTAGTTTACTACATTCATTGTCGTATGTTTATACCTTTTTATTCCATTGCACTGCACTTTGAAAAATGAGGGCATATTTTCACCACTATTAGGAATTGGCCCTTGATGCTAGTCGACAGCCTCTGGTGTTTGGGGAAATGTGCTTGAGGTCGTGTGACCGACTCGGTTTGGGTCACCCGTGGTGTGGCACCCAGATCCAGGACAATAAAAGTGGTATAAAAGGGGTTTCCTTTAATTGACGTACTATTTAGAGCCTTATTCAGGGATAGGACGGACATGGTAGTTGGTAATAATTTGTGCATGGGAGTATCTAACTCGTTTACAGGGAAAATCCAATATACCTCGTGTTGTATGTTTACTGATTTTTCAATTTAAAGTTGATCTGATTTTCACTATTGGGTGACCCACATGTGGTGTGCTATTATATATTTAATGGGTTCTATTTAGTTTCAACCTGATGAGATGAAGGTATTCCATCTCATGCATCATTTAAGAACATGATAGAAATCACATGACATGCATTCTTACCTTTACATATAGGTGCATTAGAAATTTCATGTTGTTGTGATAGTTGTTGTGCTAATAAAAGCATGTTGTTTTGATAGCTTCTTTGATAAATACCTTCCATTTGATAGGGTAATGTTGTGTGTGATATTTTGATACAATGAACCACAAACATTCATTATTGAGTAGTATAGGACCTCATTGACCAATGTTTGGTCAATCATCGACTTTTTAACCTTGTTTATAACATACATAAGATTCCAAGCATTGATTCGTAGGGCGTATGGGCCCTCACATACCAGAATTTGGAACTTAGGTGTTCGTTTCAGTATTTTTCTGGGTTCCAGAGTAGTTTCTAAGACTTATTATCCAGAAAACCCAGGATACACGCCATGTAGTTCATTGGACCCACACTGTGTGTTCTTCTGTTTGGGAATAAATGAAATGTTTTTATGTACATGCTGTGTACCCTCAGTACACGCCGTGTATTCTCTTCTGGTGTCATAGGATGTGTGGGAGGGGACACGGGGTATGGAATGGCTTCGGAAAACATGTCGTGTACCTATTGTACACACCGTGTAGTGTTGAACCAGTGTCCATCGTGAAACTAACAACATGGATGGAGTAAAACTTAAGAAATACATGTCGTGTCCACCCTGAACACGCCGTGTAGTTTAACCCAGGTACCCGGTCGTGTCACTAACAACATGGGTCGGTGTTACCCTACCTTGTACATGTTGTGTGCCCGTGGGACATACCGTGTAGTATTGACCAGCGAGAGACCATGTAGACTCGGCCATGTGGCTGGGGAAACAGGGTTGAGTACACGCCGTGTTCAGGTGTAACACGCTGTGTAGTGTCAGCCGAGTAGCCTTCCATGTAACTAACAACACGGGCAATTTAAAATTAAACCATACATGCCGTGTAGATATTGTACACATTGTGTTGTGTCGATCAAAAGTGTTTCTTGTGGATAATCCATGTAGAAGGACCCATGTAGTGGAAGAAAACTCAAGTACACACCATGTGTGTGGAAAGCACGCCGTGTGTTTGTGTTGTTACACGACTAGTTTTGGCAGAGCACATGCCCATGTGAAAGACTAAAGGGAACATGCCATGTAGTTAATATACATGTTGCGTAGTCTTGTTTTGTAAAACATGAATGCTTTCTTTCACCTTTTCACTTCTTACACTCCTTGTTCTCAGTCCTTGATAATCTTAAAATTATGACGTGTTTTTGACATTGTATAGTCATGTCGCCGAGATGACAACACATTGCTCTCCAGGAGAGTGACGATGATTACACTCCATGGGTGGTGGGCCATGATCTACCGATGGATACATCAGCAGAGCCTGATGCGGCACCAGTTGTTACACCGTACATAGGCACAGAGGTGAAATTTCATGAAGGCTTCATGTGGTTTATGCATACCTTCTAGGGAGCACCGCCAGCTTCCACATCTATGGTAGAGCTGACGCGTATCTTCCAGCAGTGGCATCCACCTATGTTTTTAGGGGATGGCAGACCACATGCTACAGAGTCTTGGATGGGGTCTATGATGACTATATTTGAGCTTCTATAGATGCATCCAAGGCGTAGGGTCAAGCTCGCTACCTACAAGATGTGTGATTCCACCAAGAGGTGGTGGGATGTTAGCACCTAGTCTGAGAATCAAAGATATATGGCATGGGGGGATTTTCATGTAGTCTTTAATGACTTCTTCTTCCCAGAGACACTAATGGCAGATCGAGCTCGAGTGTTCATGAATCTGTAGCAGTGCGCTATGTTAGTTATGGATTATTCTGCCAGCTTCACCGAGCTTCATAATTTTTCACCTATTCTGGTGGGTGATGGGATGTTGAGGGATAGACGCTTTGAGGATGGTCTTAGATATGACATCCGAGCACTAGTGAATGTTTTCAGGTTGCCTATCATGCATGGTATTGTGGAACAAGCACTGATTACTGATCAGAACCTGCGATAAGCTATTGGAGTGGTCCAGGGCGGTTCGACACCAGTTTTTGGTACAATTTCTACCAGTAAGAGGAAGAGTCAGATGGATTTCTCTCATGGTGGCAGTAGTATACAGATGAATTCTACTGGTAGCCCAATTATTTTCTACCAGTGTAGTAGAGATGGGTACAAGCGACCTCTGTGTGCCCATGACCCAGTGGAGTGCCGACCTTGCGGTAAGATGGGTCATCTACAACACTTTTTCAGGGCATTTCTACCAATGGCTAGTGAGAGGGGTTCTGTGTAGACTCCATGTGCGGGAGAAGAACCAGTAGCCTCATACCAGTCATGAAACTAGAATACGTCAGGGCGTGTAGGTAGAGATGGTGGTCATGGTCGTGGTAGCCAGATACCAGGATCTCAAAGGCAGTAGGGCGGGACAGCTCAGGGTAGCTATGCTGTGTCGTAAGGCAGCGACACTGGGCAGGCATATGTAGTGCAACAGACCCAACAGAAGAAGGATCCTGGACCTTCTACTGTCATAGGTACTATTCTAGTAGCTTCTATTTTATCTTCAGTACATTTTGATATGGGTGATACACATAGCTTTATATTTGTGGCTGTTGTGGAGAGCCCTGGGCTCTATGTTTCTTCTTCTTCTGATGTTGTGATGCTAGACACTCTGTTGGGAACTAGGACGACCGGTGTGCTCTAGTGTAAGGATTTCCCCTAGAGGTTGGAGGGTGTAATTTTTAATGGGAACTCTTTTTCATAGAGATGATGAACTATGATGTCATTCCTGGGATGGACTGGTTGGTACCCTTTCGAGCCTTTGTGGATTGATACCATCACATGGTTAGTTTCAGATCACCAGAGGGCAGAGAGATCCTATACAAGGGAGAATGGGATGTTCAAGTGATTCGAGTTGGACCAGAGCATCGTGGTTGAGATGGAGTCATTGCCCAAATTACGAGTTTATATCTGGATGATCGGGGGAGTTGTCAGAAGGATTTCCTTCCAGTAGTTTATCGTTTCAAAGATGTCTTCTCAGACTAATTTTTTTGTCTTCCTCCGGAGCGAGACGTGGATTTCTCTATTGATCATGTTCCAGGAGCAGCACCGGTGTCCATTCCTCCTTATTGAATGGCCACACCTGATTTGTAAGAGCTTAAGAGGTAGTTAGAGGAGTTACATGAAAAGAGTTTCATCTGAACCAGTACTTCTCCTTGGGGTTTTCCAGTCCTTTCTGCGAAAAAGGCGGACATTACCCTCAGACTCTGTGTGGATTATCAGAAGCTGAACCAACTGATGGTTAAGAACCAATATCCCTTACCGATGATTGATTATCTTTTTGATAAACTTCGGGGAGAACAAGTGTTCTCCAAGATTGACTTGAGTTCCGGATATCATCAGTTACACGTTAGACCATTATATGTACCTCTTACGGCTTTTCGGAGCAGATATGGTCTATACGATTACATGGTTATGCCGTTTGGAATCACGAATGAACTATAAGTTTTCATGGAGTTGATGAATTGTTTGTTCCACTCCGATCTAGATTCATTGGTGGTAGTCCTCATGGATAACATCTTGGTGTACTCTAGAACTCGTCACGACCATGACACCCATATTGAGATAGTTTTTATTACACTAAGAGAGAATCAGTTATATGCTAAGCTCTCAATGTTCCACTTCTGGATGGACCAGGTTCACATCCTATGTCATATTATCTCAAAGGAAGGACTTGCAGTAGACCTAGAGTAGGTGAGAGAAGTCTCTTTATGGGAGCATCCTAAGAACGTGTTTGAGATACAAAGTATCTTGGGATTGGATGGTTACTACATGCGTTTTATACAGGACTTCTCCCAGTTAGCAGCACTGTTGGCGAGTTTGACTAAGAAGGGTGTGAAGTTCATTTGGTCATAAGTTTGCGAGACAACCATTTAGGATATGAAGGGATGCTTGACATTAGAACCAGTCCTGATACTTCCAGAGTAGGGGAAGAGCTATACAGTTTACTGTGATGCATCAGGTATTGGGCTCGAATCAGTGTTGATGTAGGAAAATCGAGTAGTTGTGTATGGGTCTCTGCAGTTGAGGCCACATGAGAGGAATTACCTGATGCATGACCTCGAGATTGCTACATAAGTTCACGCATTATGCTGTTGGAGACAGTATCTCTTGGGGGAGAATTTTGTGGTGTTTACGGACCACAAAAGTCTCAAGTACATCTTTAAACAGCATGACCATAAATTGAGATAGCGAAGGTGGGTTCAATACCATAAGTCCTTCGACTTAGAGCTTGCCTATACACCTAGTCAGGGTAATGTAGTTGCTGATGAACTGAGTAGGAAGACTCAAATACAGGAAGTTCGTGAGGCTAGTGGTGAGAGGAAGCTTATGGATTTGTTCTCCTAGATGCATTTGGAGGTGCACGATAGTCTGGGTAAAACCTATCTTTCTTCCGTAGCTTTGACTTCTACTGTCCTGGATAGAGTGAGGATGAGACATCTTTCAGATTTGGAATTCCAAGTTCTGTGGGAGTTAGTGGCAAGTGAGGAACCTCCTTTCAGTTGGGCGATATGCGATGATAAAGTTCTACATATCCATAAACAAGTGTGGGTTCCCGGAGACAGACTCAAGGAGTTGATGTGATAGTTTCATGATTCAGCTTGGGAAGTTCATCTCGGAGAAACCAAAATATACTGTGACTTGAGACGTCAGTATTGGTGGCCGGGTATAAAACAAGAGGTAGCTGGTTTTGTTGGGAGATGTTCCACCTGTCAGCAGGTGAAGGCGGAGCATCAAAGACTAGCCGGACTATTACAACAGTTAACCATTCCGGAATAGAAATTGGTTGATGTCGCGATGGATTTCGTGACTGGGCTTCCAAGGTCACCTCGAGGCAGTGACGTCATGTGGGTTTTTGTGGATAGACTTACAATGGTAGCTCACTTTTTTTCCGATCAAGGAGACCTCCAGTGTTGAAGATCTCGGGATGTTTTATATCAAAGTGGTAGTACGTCTTAATGGGGTCCCTCGTTATATCATTTCAGATAGGGACGCCCGCTTTACGTCTCATTTCTTGAAGAGTTTTAAGAGGGATCTGGGTACACAGGTGATTCTGAACACAACTTACCACTCTCAGACCGATGGCCAGTCAGAGCTTACGATATGGGTGCTTGAGGACATGTTACACTCATGCATCCTAGACTTTGGGGGCACTTGGGAGAATCATATACCCTTGGTCAAGTTTTCCTATTATAATAGTTTTCAGGAAACTATTGAGATGGCTCCTTATGAGGCTTTATATGGTAGGCCATGCCAATCAACATTATTCTGGATGGAGGTAGGTGAGGCAGATTTACTGGGACCACATCTAGTGCAGGATAATTCTGAGTAAGTCCAGTTAATTCAGAAGTGAATGGCTAATGCATAGTCTCTTCAGAAATATTATGTTGATCATTGCAGACGACCCGTAGAGTTCACGGTCAGGGATCAGGTTTTCTTACATGTTTTTCCGAGGTTGGGACATAGGAGGATTAGGAGATAGGGTAAACATTCATTGAGGCATGTAAGGAAATTTGAGATTCTGGAGAGAGTTGGGTCAGTTGCCTATCGGTTGTAGTTACCAGAAAGGTACCAGGCCATGCACGTCATCTTAGATTTATCTCAGCTTTTCCATTATCATTCAGACCCATCTCATGTATTTTAGCCTGAGGTGTTTGAGCTTTAGGTCGATGCATCCTTTGAGGAAAATCTGATTCTTTTTGTTGATAAGAGCATGAAGGTTCTCCGAGGCCGGTCAGTTCCTCTCATATGGGTGCTATGGTAGCATGGCCGAGTTCATGAAAAATACTGGGATTGGTAGATCGATGTACATGCTCAGTGGCCTGAGATGTTCTCAGATTTATCTTCACCACCCTTAGAATGGAAATTCAGGGAAAAATTGCTTGAAGGGGGGATGTTTGTAAGAACCCTGATCTTATTCTTGAGGTACGGGTTTATTCTTTTCCTTTTTCCTTAAGTGTTTTTGAGAAAATAAGGAAAATAGGGAAAATCCCAAATTTGGTGGGTACATGTCGTGTAATTTTCCACATGCCGTGTACTTTGGAATTGTAGTATCGGTACACAGGGTGTGTAGGCCTTTCGGTGATGAAGGGTGTAAAAACCGACTACACTCTGTGTACTAGGTATTTACACGACGTGTAATCAGTCAGCAGGTGAACAGTAAGGCAGTGGAAGCAGCCGCCAGCTGAACGAAAACACATGCCATGTATTCGGAAATACACGCCGTGTACTCATGTCAGCAAGTGAACAGTTTGACGGTGAAAAGTAGCCACCAGAGGTACATTGAAAAGATGAAAGTACACATTGTGTAATTGAGAGTACATGCCGTGTAGTTTTTTTTCATAAAATGGGAGGTTGCATCCTCTTTGGACAGAGGAATCTTAGAATGTTGGAGGATCTTAGGATAAGAGGCCAGATCTGGGGAGGGCCTCCGACCACACACTGGGAATCAAATTCTTCCACCGTCGATCTTGTTGGAACCGCGCGGGTAAGAGATTCCTTCTTTTTGAGCTGTTCTCACCAATTCTTTCCCGAGGGGATGTTATTTATGGTTGAATGTGTAGTTTTTTATCTCAGATATATGCAATTACCATGTGTTTCGGGAGGCTTCGTTCTCTTATATCGATCATTGGAGATCAAGGTAGGTGGTCTGATGTTTATTTCCAACTATTGCATTGAATTTGTGTAATGTTGTGCTACGAACCAATGGTTGGGGTGTCTTATGGTTGAGAACATGAATAATTAAATACCTAGAATTGCGTAGGTTATTTAATCAATATATACAGCAGATGTTTGGGATCACATCTTGGATCCAGCACTACCCCTGGGGTGTGTTCCTCTGTTTAGCTGTTTGGCCAGGTTACCTAAGGTATTCCATAAAATTTAGCATGATTTTAAATTTCCTTGAGAGGAATTTATATAATTTCTTTCTTATATGTTGGGCTTGGTCTGGTTTCTTGCACTTGAGGGAGGTGTTCTATTTAGCCTGAGGGAATTGTTCTGTTTAGCCTTAGGGCAAGGTTCTATTCATCCTGATGGAAAGTGTTTGATTTATCATGAGGGTAATGTTTCATATGCCTGAGGGCATTTGCTTACATTCCTGAGGGAATTATCTCGTATTCCTGGGAGAAATATTCGTTTTGCCTGAGGGAAATAACATGAGGGTTTCGATTCTGATTATCCTAAGGGCATGGTTCAGATTAGCCTGAGGGCGTGGTTCTGATTACCTAAGGGTAAGGATTTTCATGTCCGAGGACCCAGTTTACTTTAGAATATTCACTGTGCTTATGTCTTATAATGAATGGTTAAATGAATATTAAAATGGAAATATATCTGGTAGAGTTAGTTACTTTTGAATACTGCTTAATTTATTGCATTTTACTATTGTACACTTATTTTGCACAATTTTCACTGATAGTTGGGCACATGCCTTTGGGGGGTGCCTACTGGGATTTATATCTCACACCATGTTTGGGTCATATCTTCATCCCAAAAAATTACATTTCTATAGGTTTCTATAGGGGAAAGGGTCCCTAAAAATGTACATGTTTTTAGAAGAGGAGTATGAAAGCATGGGACCGAGCTTAGGCTTGCGATGCGACTACGTTTTGTTTACTCTGTTTTGTTTTGATGAACTTGTTCTTGAGCTTTATTGTTTTGTACTACAGTGTATCCTATTCTGGCTGTTTTCATAGAATAGTGACATGCTACATCTTCAAATATATGACTGCTAGTTCTCATTTACTTCGGTTATCCATTCCATTTATATTTAGTTTTCTGCTTCCACGTTTTTATGTTTATACCTTTTAATTCCACTATGCTTCACTTTGACAAATGAGGGCATTGTTTCCCCACTATCAGACCTGGGCCCTCGCTGCTAGTCGGCATCCTCTGGTGTTTGGGGAAATGATCTTGAGGTCGTGTGTCCAATCGATTTCTGGGCACCTGTTGTGTGGCACCCGGATATGGGATGTTACAAACTTGATAGAGAATATAAGGTAATGGGGAATTAGTGGAATAATGGGTATTTATAAGATGTAGTGAACCCATATGACCATTGGAATAGTTATTTGACATTTGGAATAGTAAGATGACTATTGGAATAGTAATATGTTAGTTAGGAATTGTAATATGACCGTTCGAATAGTAACATCAACTATGGAAATGTAAACTAATATTTAGTTATCATATAAACTTAAAATTTAATATATCTAAACAATGGAACAAGAAAATAAATCATTTAAAATGATAAATTAAGTATTATTAATTTTAAAATCATAAACGTATTATTTTAAAAAAATTAATAATTATAGTTAAAATATTATTTATTTTCAGAACATATATTCATAAATTAAAACTATTTTTTAGTATAATTAAATTTTATTTTATGATATCATAAATAAATTTTCCAAGGGTCATAAAATCAATTTTAAAATTAGAATCTGTATTTTTTAAAAAATGACTGTTTTATTTAAAATTTAAATTTCTCATATTTTGAAAAATATTCTCATAAAATAGAGTTAATATTTGAAATATTCACATCGACAAATGGTTAAGGTAAATATTTTGGATTTTTCAAAAATAATTAATTTTTTGGTGAATAGTGAGATACAGTAATTTACGGTATTTAACATTATAAGACAAATACATGAATTTTTTATTAATATATATAGTAAGAACTCATTAATTCAAACTCAAATTAATCATTGACTATATATAGTTACATTAATCAATTTTATTGAGGTTCTTGAGCCAGAATAATAAACTATTGATTATAACAATAAAAAACCCCCTATCCTCTGGTTATTAATACTACCCCTTCTCCTAACACATTATAAATCTTTTATCTTACCAATATTATATATAATTACATTCAAAATCCTCTTAAACAAGTATTAATGTCTATGGTATCACCAAAATTCTAATTCCATGTTCTAAAAGGAGGTCCATAAGGATATGACATTCAAGAGGTAAAATCATCTATCTTCCTCTTTTAAAATCATTCATTCATCTATCTTATCCTCACCAACTATCAAAAGTGGATTGAAAACTCTAGTATATTATATATACTATAATTTTATTTTTTTAATTTACCATCAATCATCAAATATCATTTATTCTTCTTTTATTCTAAAAATGAAATCATTATTCGTGATATGTCGGTTCACCACCTTCATGGAGGATGAGTCTTCCATTCCCATTACCATTTAAATGATGGGTTTAGATCCATTTATAATTTTCTAAAATGGTGTAAATATTTCTTCCATATATGGTCTCACATTATATGATTAATAAATTACAAAATTATTAAATAAAATGGAACAAGTTAGGGATGGTAAGAAAAAATGCCAAATAAACAAAACATTTATCATTAATGCTTAATCAAATGAATCACCCTCATACCAAGAATAAAAATGATATATAATACCATTAAAACTTAATGAAGTCCATTAATACCATATAATTTCACTTCTGTAGTATTACTCCCATTTTACATAAACATCCATAATAATATATAATAAAATAGGCCATGTAACCAAGAAACAAACACTCTCAGAATTACAAAATTGAACATTATAACTCATCAAAGTGACCATAAATGAAATTAATAAAATTATAATAAATAAAATATATGTGGTATGGGTTTTGAATTATATTATTAATGAATAAAAATTTATTATATATGACATTAAGTTCAAGTGAAGAAATCATTTTAATATAAGGTAAGGTGTCTATGCGAACCACCATATTACCTTTAGGTTAAATATTATCCCTCCTTACCTCATTTTACCCTTTGATTATTATTACCTAATTATCCTATATTCTATAAATATTTTTTAAAATTATTTATATATCCCAATACATTTTTATTTTATTATGAAATACAGGTTTTAGAGTTTTTCTTGTCAAATCCTCTTAATAAGAAAACCCAATTTAAATGTTACTTCTCTGTTTCTTATCCACTATCAAGTAAAATTCATAAACGATTATAAGACACTAATATTTTTATAAATTCAACCAACTTATCTTGAATTTATTTAATTTAATTTCTAGTTTTATGATAATAATTATGACTTATCTAATCTAAAGGTAGTTCTATCTTCTCGACAAATCTACGCTTATGTGGAATATTTATAAGGTTTTATAACCACTCCTTTAAATATTTTCACTTCAGTTGGACATAATATTTCATGTTATATTCTTATATTTCCATTATGAATATAAAATAATTTTTTCTTCCATTATTTCACGAATTCCATTATGATACAACATTTGGATATTCCTCAGGATAAGATTATGGAACACTTTTTATTTCATAGTTGATATTTTTATTCATGCCTTGTGATTGATTTATTTATATGGAACACATTTTCATATACATGTTATGATGGATGAACCCAGATATTTCTCCAATGAATTGGGTAATGTTTTGTCTCCTGAAATGTTATGTATGGATTTATGGAGTAATCCTAATCTATTATAGGACTCTGTATACCATGTTATATCATCTCAATAGTTTTCATTGACTCATGTTCATATCATGAAATATGTTTCATGCAAATTCAAATATTTACATTATGATATGATTCCATTTTCCCTATGTTATGTGTCTATATTCTTACTCATGATCAATTCATTTTATTTTAACATGGTATTCCTTCTGAATCATGTGTTATGCTTCTTTTAGATGTTTATTAATTTACTATATTTTTTAGATCATCCATATTGTCTATGTATTCCACGAATTATCCAATATAGTTGTAAGAGCTTAAAGGAAGTTTGGATCTAATTATGGAAATTAATAAAAAAATATTTTATTCTAGTTTCATATTTTATAATTATGTACCTAGTCTTCCAAAGACATTAGACCTTCCAATTCCTAGTTTTTATTTAATGGATATTTATAGATAAAATCAATTATCAATATGAGTAAAAGTCCTAGGTCTCTGTACAAGTTATTAGAGAATGGTTTACAGATTTTTTGAGATTAGGACTAGAAAAATTTATTAAGAACCCAAGGGATAATTCTATCACCCTGGATAACCTAGATTAAATCTTAGTGAATCATAATTTAGGGTGTAGTTTTGTGTTATAATTTTATACTTCTACATTCATATAATATTTTTTATATGTTCATTAAATAATTAATTAGACACCCAATTTGATTTCTATTTTCTATTTAATGGAGGTAAATTTGAGGACACATGCCAAAAACCAATGTGATAGGAAATGTGATGATTTCCCTAATGAGATTCCAAAACTAATGGAAATGGGAGATGAGTACATCATTATAGTACTATATCAATTAGATATTGTAATGAAAAATAAAATTAATCAAATGTAATTACCTCATTCTCTTAAGAAATAGCATGTTGTGGTAAAATCCTTTATACAAAAAAGGCCTTCTACCAAAAGTTGATCTTTTGGTCATCTCATTGAGGAATAATCGATTAACTCCATTGAGAAGATATTTCATGTAATAAAATGCTTAGAATAAGAGAAATTTGTTCTGGTGGTCAATCATTTTGATGGGGGAAGATGATTAGTGGTGGAAAATGACCATGAAAATGATTTATAAAGTGTAAATTGACTCTATTGAATGTGAATGATTCAATAAAATAATTTTTAATAAACATTTTCTCTAAAATCTCTATATTATGATGGATATATAGTTCCATAGACTGAGGTAATGGTAATACGAGTCTATTAGGACATATGAGGAATAATTCTGAGGGTTTTATAATTTTCCTACATCTTTTTCATGAACAATTAAATACATGTGGATAAAATATTTAGTGGATTAAATCCATTTATATGAATATCCTTTAATATTTGAGAATTTGAGAAGTAGAAAGAGATTTTTTGTTATTCCCTTAAGGTTTAAATTGAGATCAGAATCTTAGTGGTCTCATGGTATCATAGAGAAAAATAATAAATTACAGTTTAATATAGTAGGATAAATAGATAAATACCATATAGGTAAGAAAACACAACATATAACTTGTCACAATTGTGGTTAGAAGAATCCCGGGAACTATCTAAAGGGAACCAAGATATTATTATAATGTGGAAACAAATGTAATTTGGATAATAATAATCCAAGAAAATTATAAGAATAAAGGAAGTTTAAAATCCAAACTTCACCCATAGTATTTCGTTTCAACTATATGGAACAACGGATTAATGTGATCCAATTCCCTAAACTGAGGATTTTCAGAGACAATATATGAAAACAACCTCCATGGTATCAAGGAATGGAATATGTATCACTACTGCTAAGGGGGCCCAGGACAGTGATGTGGTGACATCTATAATGGTTATTCAACAAATAATAAAAAACATGATTTTGAATATGTTTCTATATATTCATTCATATCATGAAAGTTTACTAGAAATAATCAAAGACCATCTAAAAATAATGTGGTAGAGTTATCCTTATGATCAATGAATGAGAGAATTATTGTATATAAAGTATATAACTCCTCCACGATCATGGTTTGTAGACTATTCCTCCCAGAATAATTCCATCTTACATTCTTTGGTATAGTTTGTTTCTATATTTGACATTAATTAGATATCATTCTATAAAGGAAATATGAACTGTCGGGTGATGGACATAAATCTTCACATCTCAAGGAATCCCCAAATTTTGTACAATTTCATGGAGGATGATGTGTATATGTTGGAATATCCTTCAAATTTATGGATAATATTTCCCTATATGTAACCATATATAGCTAAAATGATTGATACAATGGAGAGGAACGTTGTTTATGACCTTCACATTTTGAGGGACTAAACAAATGTGTTCCGAGAAGAATTGTATAGTCTTCCTTATGATTGAGATGTTATGTTATCATATTTTATTAAACCAATATCTCTTCCCATAAGAAATATTCCTTACCAGATGGACACCAATATGTTGGAAGAACCAAAGATGCAGTTATAATAGAATCCGGAAAAGGGCTTCATTTGCCTGAGTGCTTCCCCAGGGGGTGCACTGGTCCTTCTCCTCAATGAGAAGGATATATCAATGTACCTATGAATAAAGTATCCTATGCTAAAAATATCATGATAATGATCAAGTATCAACTACCTAGGATAGATGAATTTTTGATCAACTATATGGGGCTAAGTATCTCTAAGGTGAACATTCGGTCCGGATATTGTAGTTAAAGTTAAAGAGGGAAAATATTCTCAAGGATGACTTTAGAATGAGGTATGTACACTATGAGTTTATATTTATTCCCTCAAAAATCACTAATGCTCAGGAAATATTCATGGACTTAATGAAAAGAGTCATTAGGGACTACCTCGAAATTATTTTATTGTGTTTATAGATGATATTCTTATATACCCCAAGATCTAGGAGGAAATTTATTAACATTAGAACAATGTTCTAAAGACTTTACGAAGAATGAAACTATATAAATAGTATATAAAATGGGAATTATTTATGGATGAAGTATCAATCTTGGTGCATGTCATCACTAGAAAAGAGATATCTATGGACCATTATAAGAAAAAGGGAATTGATGAGTGACCCATACAAGAATTTATAATAGTGATCCATATTTTACATGGTCTAGCTGGGTACTTTAACAATTTGTGATAAATTTATCATGATTTTTAAACCCACTAAACCATGCTAACTTATAAGGGGGTAATGTTCTTCTGGACTAGACAGTTTGAAGAATACATTAAAGAGTTAAATAAGAGTATGATCAATTCCCTAGTACATAAACCACCCATAAGTGGGGAATTTGTTTCATATGAAATAATGAATAAAAAAAGAATTATGTAGTGAACTTAGGTAAAATGATATTTTAATTAGATAAACATCATAAAATATGAATTTTCATGATAAGAAATATCCCACAAAATATTTTCTGTCAACAACTATGATCTTTGCATCGAAAATCTGATGAAATTATCTTTATAGGGAGAAGTGTGGGATATATACATAGAACAAGAGACTCAAATATATATTGAAATGGGAGAAGCATAATATATGGAAAAGAATATGGATATAGCTCAACAAGGATTTGGAATACTCAATCCATGACAATCCTAGTAATGAAAATAAAGTGGAAGAAACTCTATGTAGAAATTATCCTATAACATTATCAATGATAAATTATGGAGATAAAAATCTTATAGGATGGTACATAATCATTCCCTTTTAAAATGATTTCTCAACCATCCCTCTTTGAGAAGGTAAATGATGTTCAAATAGATTGTGTATAAATTCATAATATGTTGTATGATAACAAAAAATTGGAAATCATTGGAGTTCAAAATTTATGAAAATTGAGTCATAATATTTTAGTCATGGCTATGTGTACCATCAAATCCTAAGATAGAGTCGGAGGTTTTGAATGATGTACATTTCTTGACCATCTATATACACCTATGGAGCAAAAAGATATATTGATATCTCTGAGATAACTATTGGTGGGACAATATGAAAAAAGATATTTTTGAATAGACATCATTGTGGCTAGTTTGTTAGTAAGTGAATGATGAGATGTAAAAATATATGGGTTTGATGAAACCATTACACATACCTACATGAAAATGGGAAAATATAACTATGGACATTATCATTACGTTTATGAATAAATATAGAGTAAATAATGCTATATGTGTTATTTTGGACAGTCTTATGAAGACTGGTCACTTTAATTCATTTTAATAGGACCTCTCACATAATCAAATTTCATGGATAAACATTAATCATGTGGTGAGGCTGGATGGAGTATCATTATTAATTGTATCTGATTGAGATATGAGATTTACCTCTATGTTTTGAAAAATGCTCCAAGATACTCTAAACATTGAGATAATCTTTAGTAAGTCTTATTAGCCTCCAAATGATGCCCAATTTGAATAGACTATTTATACACTAGAAGACCTGTTTAGAGAATCATCAATGGAATTTAGAGGTGGATGGGACCGACATATTACAATAGTAAAATCCTATTACAATAATTGTTTCTACTCAATAATCCATATGGGTCTAAATGAATCCCTTTCTGGGAAATGATGTATAACACCTTAGTGCTCAGATGAAGTTCTTGAATGTTAGATGATAAGACCTAAAATAGTCCAGGAAATGGATGAAATAGTGAAGACCATTAATCAGGACATTAGGCCTACCCAATGTCAATAGAAGATTTATACATCTGAGGTCTTCCCAAAGTCTACGGGACTTCATATGTGTATTTGGAGAAATATTAATCCTACACATATCACAATGGGATAAAGTCATGATATTTTGGAATAAAGAAATTCTAAGTCCCATGTACATCGACCCTTTTGAAATTCTTGATTGTGTTGGAGCTATGTACTATCAACTAGAACATACACTGACCATGTATCAAGTAAAAGATGTATTCTACATATCCTTCTTGAGGAAGTACATATCAGAACTCTCACATGTACTGAATTCATATGTGGTACTTTTTTAAAATGACATCTCTTATAATGAGCATCCAATGAAGATCTTGGACCGAAGAGATAATTTTCTTCACAACAAGACTAAAAACCTGGTCAAAGTAATATAGAGGAAACAAAAAATATCAATAGGTGACATGGGAACTAGATGAATTGATGAAGGAGAAGTGCCCTCACATGTTTTCACCTTAGTATATCAAAAAAAATTTGAGGGTGAAATTTTACAAGGGGGGAATAATGTAACGACCCATAATTTTATCAATGGAATTTTTGTTTCTATAAATATTTCATACATAACATATAGAGACTAAAAATAAATTATTCTCATAAATGATTAATGATACATTGTTCATAAAATAAACCAATAAGAATCTAAAATATTATAGTGGGACATTGAATAGGAAATAAGAGAATAAGAATTTGTATGACTACCCTCGCAAATAAATCAATAAAAACAAAACATAATGTTAATAATACAATATTCATTTTGAAGATGAAAGAATATATACGAATGAGATAAAATGGGTTAAAATTAATAATGAATAGAATAAGTTGTATTTATAGAAATTGGTGATCCAATATATATGATGGTATAGTAATCTAACTTTTGTAATAGTAACCTGACCATTGGAATAGTAATATGAACATTAGGAATTGTAATATAACTATTGGAATAGTAGCCTAAGATATGGAAATTTATAATTATATTTTGGTATCATATAAAAATAAAAATTAAATATACTTAAACCATGGTAAAAGAAAACAAATGTCTAAAAAACGATAATTTTTTGTTTTTTAAAATATATTTTATTTGCAAATTTTAATGAATATAATTAAAAGAAAATTTATTTTCATAAAATGGACTCATTAGTTAATATTATGACGTATTATAACTATAAGATATTTTTTGAGACCATAAGTATTTTGTCAAAGGGTCATAAAATAAATTATAATATTAAAATCGATATTTTTCAAAAAAAAATGTTCGTTTTATTTTAAAATTAATTTTCTCTTATTTATAAAACTATTATCACAAAATCGATTCCATTTTTGAAAACTACCTGTAAAAAATTCCTAGGGTAAATATTTGGGATTTTTCTAAAATAGTTGAATTTTTTGTGAATAGTGAAATACAATAATTTACGAAATTTAAAATTAAAAGCTAAATTCAGGATTTTTTGAGTCATGGATATTTTATGCACCAAATTTTCTAAAATAAAATGAAAAATTTACAATATATTACTACGAGAATAAATACAATTGATATTATTGATAAAAAATAATAAGCTAATGAATTAAATAATAAAAAAACAACTCATTCCCCAATAAATACCACCCCCTATCCTCACAACTTATAAGCCGTGTAGATTGAAAATACTCTATAAAATTTCTTTCCTAATTTTATTACTAAGTTTCTAGTATTTTTTGTGTCACCAAAATACCAATTCCAAGAGCTTTATGGAGGTCCTCAAGGAGATGACATTCATGATGTAAAATCCTCCATTATCCGCTTTTAAATTATTTCTTTTTCCTACCTTAACCTCAAACCCTTGACAAAAGTGTCCAAATAACTCCAGTATCATATATAAAGTGTAATTTTATTGTTTTAATGAAATTTTAATCATCAAATATCATATAATCTCTCTTATTATGGAAATTAAAACATCATCTGTGATTTGTCGATTCACCACCATCTTGCATGGTGAGTTTTGCATCCCATTACAATTTTTATGAGAGGTTAAAATTCCCTCATAATATTTTAAAATGATCTAAATATATACACCATATATATTATTACATTATAGAATTAAAATATGGCTATAACATTAAATAAAATGAAACTTGATCAGGATGGTCGAAAATTCCACCATAATAAACTAAACATTTATCACTAACATTATATCAAATGAATCATCCTCATCAAAAAAAGAAATATGTTACCATTCAAAATAATGGATGTACAATAATACCATATAATTTCACCTTTATTATAATACTCCAATTTTACAAACACAATCAAAATTAGATTCAAGTGATCCAACCATGAAACCATGAAATGAATTCTCCCATAACTATGGAATTGTACATTATAACTCTCTAAAATGTCCATAAATGACCTTAATAAAATTATAATGAATCATGTATATTTTTAGGAGCTTATTAATTAAATTATTAATGAATATAATTTTATTATCCAATATATTATGTCATAGTGTAGTACACATTCTATCATAAGGTAAGGGATCAATCCGAACCTCCATATTAACTTTGGTTATAAATTCTTACCACCTTTCCTCAATTTACATCTTTGTTATTCATTCATAAATATAATATATTCTGTAAATATGTCCATTATATATATTTCTATCTCAATAAATATTTTTTATATGGTTAAATACATGTTTTAAAATGGTCCCATAATAATTATACAGTTGTCCCCTTAAATTACTCTTCATTATTTTCCCTAAAACATTACATAAGTGGTACATTTCTAAAATTATCTAACCACTCTTAAATATTATCACCTTCAGTTGGAAATAATTATTCAAGATATATACATAAATATCCTTAATTAATGTCCAATAATGATTTCGTCTCTTCTTTCATGAATACCATTAGGAAACACCCTTTGGTTATTCATTATGCCATGATTATGAAACCCATTTATTTCCTTGTTTAATTCTTATGTTTATTCCTTATGATTAATTTATTTATGTGAAAAAATATGCATCTACATTTTATGATAGGTGATCCCATATTTCTATCTAATAAATTTGAATATTTATTTTCCCATGTGATGATATATATGGGATTAGGGTTTAAACCTAATCAATTTGGTACTTTGTTCATTATGAAATATCATCCTGGTACTTAGACTTGAATCATGTTTATGTCATGATATTTTTAGCTTCCAAAATAATATATTTCCATTATAATATGAATTCATGTTCCCTATATTATGTATCTATATTTTTACTCTTGAATTATGCATTTTATTTTATCATTTTTTACATTCTCGCTCATGTATTGTGATTCTTTTCCCTGTTTATTCCCTTACTTGGATTCTTAGCTCATCCCTATTGTCTATGTATTCCCCATGATATCGTATGAATATGTAATATATCAAATAATGTTAGTATCTAATTATTAATATTAATAAAAATATGTTTAATTATTGTTTCTTGTTTTATAATTATGTACCAAGTCTCACAAAGACATTAGACTTTTTGATCATTGGTTTGTATTTAATTCCTGTTTATGATTAAAATCATGTAATAATATGTATAAAATGATTTGGTCACTATATCCATGATTTAATTAACATAAAAAATCAATTATAACTTCCCAAAAGAATATTTCTCTGTCCTAATCATGGATCTATTGATCAATTTGTTTTTTGTAGGTAATTTTATGTATGGAAATATATATAGTATATAACCAGATCTATATAGCCCCTAAGGATGAGGATGCCACTACATACCTTGAAACCCAAGGTATATACAACTATTATGTAATTTATTATGTATTGATGAATATTGGTGTGATGAATCATGGATAAAAACCCATATTTTTTTGTTATTTCAACTGAGGACTATGGAGTGTTAAATAATTGATATGGTGGTTATGTTTCAAGAAGTTTATGATTATCTTATCAATATCAAGTCAGTTTCAACAAAAAATAATAATATCTACCAAATAATGAACCCCATAAATATAATTTTAGGGTAAAATTAATAATATTATTTATCTTTTTGGTTTTCCATCTTTATAATGAGGAGATCCCTAATAAGGTGATGAAGATCATCAATATAATTTTTCCTTAAAAGTTTATATATCTAGGTATAATCCAAGTTAATCATTCCAATATCACATTATTAAATAAAAATTATTTAGATAAATATATTCTTTTTATGTGGTTAATTAAAAGGGAATTCAACTACCAATGGTATAAAGATTCCACTAAATAATATATAGTATCAAAAAATAAATTTTATACCCATTTATTTTCATTCCATTGAATGAAGGGTGACCACCATATATTATGCAGGGGCCCTAAAGCTATGGTTTTGTAAAATATTTTTTATAAGAATGACTTGAGAAACTAAAAAACTCTAATATGTTATAATGATAATATTAGACACTATTGATCGATATTCCAATATTTATAACAACTAGTTGAGTATAATCTTTACAGTGCATATGTTCAGGTATAATCCATGGCACTATGAGTTCTACCATATCACTCATAATCATAATAAAATGTTTATCCTTAGTCATAAAATGTTAAAAGGTTTTTTGGAATTGTGTATTGTCATTTTAAAAAGATTGATATTTATATATTTTGTCTAATAAGGTTGTTAAGAGGCATACATTAGTATATTTTTTAACCACACACCCTGCCCTAGAACTGTATCAGTGAATAAAGTTATCCTAATGTATCAGTTTTCTCTATAAATGGCACTCAATAAATATGGGAGATATAAAATGATGGATAAATATTCCAATATTTATAATAACTAGATAGATTTAATCTTTTCAATGTTGATGTTGAGGTACAATCCATGGCTTTATGAGTTCTATCATATCTCTCATAGTCACAATAAAATGTTTATCCTCAGTCATCAAATGTTAACAAGATTTTTTGCATTTTGGATGGTCATTCTAAAATAGTTATATATATATATATATATTGTGTCTAATATGTTATTTAATAGGCATAAATTAGTATTTATTGGTTAATTATTTTGAAAATAGCACTCAACTATTATTGAAGTCAATTTGTACTTCAAAAATACATTTTCATAAAAAATGGTTATTATTTATTTTTGTGAGGGGATATATTTAATTTTCACCAATTTTAGAATTTTAATTTTACAAAAAGCATTTAATTTTTTATATCATCTTTTGAATAATTATTATAGGGTGAAAGTTTTCTATATTCTGAAAAGATTGATTTTTTTTGTGAATAGTGAAAATACTATAAATTATTTTTTTAATTTCATGTATTTAGAGTGTAAAATTAATTTTAATTAGTTATAAAATATTTTTAGTTAATTTTTATTATTTATAATCCAAATATGGTCAGTCAAAACTATATTACGTTCAATTTTGTTTCAAATTATTTTACACATAAAAATGACTTTTTTCAGGAAAATAGTTTTTGATCCTATTTTATAGGTTATTTTAAAAGAAACTTACTCCACTTTTTTATTATAATACACATATTTTTTTAATGTATTAACATTTTTTTATCATAATAATTATTAAACATGTTAAAAAAATTCAATGTGGTAAATGTAAAATAGATAGAACACAGTTAAAACAACGAGATATGTAGAATATAACCAAAAGGCTCCATGTAGTTGGAAATATATATCCAAACCCTATAAATCATTAAAAACAGTGAATTAGAGTTCCATTAGAAATGGATAAACTCTTATATAATATATTTAGTAAATAAATATTCAATAAATGACTATTTATATCTATTATTATCAATGATAATTTTTCGCATGGATAAGTAAAAGTTATGAATGATTAAAAAAATTAATTTTTAAGAAGTATTTTTTTGTTGTAATTATTTTTCATTTTCTAGGTTTATATAATTACCTTAAATACATATATAACACAAACATGGTTCTTGTTCATGTAATAAGAAAATAAAACAAATGACTTTAAAAATATTAAAAGTAATAAAATTTGGGAGAATATTTATATTAGATATATTTTCTATAAAAATATAACATATTTAGGATGTGTAAAATGTTTATATTATAAATAAATTTCAATGTTGATTCCATTAAAGTCAAACTATGTGAAAACTTTGGAAAATAAATTTAATGGTTCTTATCTTATAGAATATTTTATTAAATGGATTTATATTCATAAAAATATTATATTTCACCAAGTGAATGGTAGAAGTAATAAAATATCAACCATTTTATATATGTGATTCACTTTTCCTTTAAAACTAACATTCTTGTGAGATGAAGAGTGATAAACATTGATATCCTGATAATCATCAAAAGGGTTAATGGGTGTTTAATGTTAGATACATTGGTTAAAACATCACATAAAATCAACAATGTATTATTGGAAGAATGTATTAACACTTATATTCATCCCATATTATAAATATATAAATATATATCCAATTTAAAATTAAATTGCATTAATATTAATTTAATACTATAAGTAATTCCAAGGGTTTGACAATCTTATCTTATATAAGGACATCACCTATCTTCTCTTCCTCACACTTTTTTATCCAATTATCATAAAAACCTTAAATACCCTTTTATTAAATTCATTAGATAAATTATAGTGGTTATGGTATTTTAAAATGCTTTCTCTAAGGTATTTAGGGAGAGATAAAAAGGATATTTTTCAAATAGTATGTAATCATCACAACCAATCATTTTTATTTTACTTATTATTATACTTCATCCAAATATGTACTAAAATTAACACTAAAATAAGATAAGTATCTCCAATATAATAAAAATTTATTTTGTTACTGAAATAAAAAATTTTGTATCATTCTTCCAATAAATGGGAAATCAAAGTGTCTCTCATATTTTCATGTGAACTACCATCTTCATGAAGCAACATGATTGATTTTACATAGATTCATAACATTTATATTAGTAATTAAAGAATTATTATATTTATATATGGTATTTATTATATTATTTTGTTTCTATAAAGTTGAATTATTAATTACATTCCTTTAATTCCATCCATCAAATAATGGAATAATCAATCGTGCATAGTTACAAACTACCATCACCAAGAAGTAAGGAAATTTAATTTTCATTGTTTTTTAATGTGAATGGTTATAAATGCCCGAATAATAATTTCATATTATAATCATGGAATTAATAAAATTTGGATTATTATTGAACCTTTATTAAATTACAAGGGCCATAACTACTGAACAGAATCTTACATGGAAAATGAAACAATAATCACCCAAAAACATCGATTTTAGTAATGAATTGTCCATAAATATGTATTAGAAGGTTATAAGTGGATAATATATGATATTATATGTTTTTAAATTGTTTTTATATATTTATAATAAATTAAAATTTATTATATATGATGTTAGACTACTAACGAATCATGTTAGACATAAGGTAAGGGTTTCTCGTCTCACTTTTATTTCTGCAAGACATATTCCATATTCGCCATTTGATTAAATTTTATGGTGTATATAATAATAACAATTTTATTTTATAAAAATTATAATAAAATATATGGGGATTTAATAAATCAAAATAATGTCCCCTCTTTCAGGATACTTTGAGTAAATGATTAACAATGTAGTAAGGGTTCTTCATTTCAATATTGTTTAGTTGAGACAAGATTGATGTTTTTGAACATATTTATGATCATGATGTTTACATATTAAATATTATATATGTAATATAATGAATATATTTATATTCATGGAATTTAATGTTTCATAAAAAAATATTTCCTTCATGGGGGTCATGATTTAATGGTTTTCAAATTGGAAAGGTACATATTTATGTTTCAATGTCATTTATTTTTAGCATTATCTATGTTAAATTTATATTAAAATAAATTATATAGTTTATATTTTTTTTACACCACATCTATTTTATTATCCACTAGTTATTTAAGGATATAAATTTTTTTATGTTCATTATCCTCACATTATTTATTCATGTGATCAAAAGAAAGTCTTTAAGAAAAACTTACATTCTTTTACTATTCAGTATAGAATATTTTTCTTCAATGTCAATATATTAATGGAAATGTTTTCAATAATGTTTTTAATATACTAATATAATTTTATAAAGTAATTTTTACCCATGTATGATCATTTATAATTATTTTAAAAATAATCAACCTCTCCTTTTTCGAATGAGGTAATTTTGAATTTTTACTAATAATGTGAATGAAATCATTATTTTAACATACACTGCACGAAATTAATTTCCAATTATAATGACCACTAAATGTATTAAATGATCTATATCATGTTTCCTTGTTTATTTTCAATGAATTTTTTTTTCAATAAAATTAAGATATTTTTTATAATTTGAATCTATGATTTTAAAATAAAATTGGTATTTCCCTAATAAACCATTAATGATCTTTAAAAGTTATTTTTAATCTATAATAACATCATTTTATGTCACTTATGTTTTAATAGGGATATGATTATATGATATTACCTTTATTATTTCTATGGGTGGTTTAGGGTTATGGTGAAGAAATTTTTATGAAACTAGTTCTCTTAACTATAGGTTGTGTTATGATGAAATAATAAATTATTTAATGATCTTGGTCCATGAAGATGGATAGGTTATGAAAATTTATTAAGTGGGTCAATAATATATCTCTAATGCATTGGGTAATGTTTATTGTTTTATGGGCTCGAATTTAACTTCAGAGGTTATCCCACGTTAAAAAAGAGGGTACACTGGATGGCATCACATGCTTGAAGTAGGTGCCTGAGTTGTTAACCCAATCCTAACATGTGACGAATAAATTTGTAGGTAGAAATGAAATAATATTAATATGATTATTATAATATCCCTGAACTCGCACTCTTGGATCTTGTAATGACCTGAACATTTATTAATAAAATTTCCTTTATTTTAATGTTTTATGGATATAGAAAAGCCATGCGCACTTCAATACTGTTTTTAAATGAAAATTAAGTATCATTACCGTTGATAATATAGTTGTTTCATAGTGATCACACAACTGATATAAACATAATGTTTTAACAAATCATTTCGACACAAATAAAGTATAGTATGACCACATCTAGTAGACTTGGGTTGTATGAATAATCAATTGCCGTAGCATGGAAAGGTGGAAGTGTCATTGGGATTCTATCTTGATGAATCCCATGGTGAGGTTCGACACCATAATATTGAACAGAATCACCTACAAGAGATCCTCATGTTATTATAGATAACCACTCGGGCGATGTTATCTGAACCGCCCCAAGAGTTTTTCACCATCGCACACATTACCCTTAGGTCTATTACGGGTGTTATAAGGTGTTATCTAACATTTTATTAGTTAATTATTGGGTAATACTTTTTTTATAAATGAAATTCATATTCGATAAATTCCATTATGATAATAGTCTTCCTTAAATAATATTTAATCTGATAAATTGTTTTTTCAGTAAAAATTGTACTTTTGTGAAATATATAATTTATTATATTAAAAAATTAATAATATTATAAAAAATTCTTATAAATGATGATTATATGAGTTTATTATCTTTAAATGATTAGGTAATCAATTTTATAAGAGTAACGTTTTTTATACGATAAAACCGAAAGTATATTTTTAAAGAATATATTTTAAAAAATTTCTGAATTTTTTAAAACATTAATATTTTAAATAAATACTTTTATCAAATTACTATAATTAATAATAAATGTGTATATAATTTTTATAAAGTCAAATATATTTTTTATTAAGGTTTAAAAGTGGTTTTTTAAAACCTGTCATTTTTAGATAAATATGGATATTTATTTTTAAAGTAAAAAAATCACATAATTAGAAAATTATATAGATAAAATAAATATCATTTTTGGAATCAGGATATTGAAATTATCCAATAGTTTATTTTTCATAATTTTTTTAGATAGTTGAATATTTGGGTTAAACTTAAATAATATATATATAGTATGTTTTATCACAACATAATGACCCCAAAATGATGTAATAAATACTATAATGGGTATTCACGGATCAATATAAATTTTACCATTAAAATAATGTGATTTTAGATTCGTTTTAATTATTTTATAAATCCTTAGTGAACCCTCCAAAATGTATAATATATTTTATGATTTTAAGTTAATTTCCTTGAGAGTGTGTCTCACCTCCACATAAGTAGGGGAAATTTTTTTTATATTCTGAAATTTTCCTTATTAAATAGTGATTTACATTTATTTTTGCAAAATACCATGGGAAAAAACCCTATAAAGGTTTGTGTTTTTTAATATTTAATTATATATATTCCAAAACCTATGTCTGTGAAATATTAATGAATTCCCCTCGGATTTCCAATATAAACCCACCAGAAATATCACTTATATTCACTAAAAATACACGAAAAACTTACCTACATTTACTTATCCTCTATAGAATCCTCCCAAGTCACCCATGTTCTCATGAATCACCACATCAGGATTTTGAAGTCACACACTCATGTAAGGGATCCTCTCTTTCCTCTCTTCCTTCAATTCAAGAACATTATTGGAAATCAGCCATTTTATTTTCAAGTTGTTGTATTGTAATTAATTTTTAATCACATACATACAGTTAATTTGGTGTTATGTGAATGAAGGATCATTTATCCTCCCTCATTTGGACCCATACCTAATCTGTTACTTTGCTTAAATACTTTAAGGAATTTCACTTTTCTCATTTATATTCAAGCTACTATTTTACGTTATGCTTCTCAAGTTCTATATTAATATATTGGGTTATATTGTTCCCTGACCCCCATATGTCCCATTTGATTTATAGATTAAGGGAAATTCCTTTCACTCTCATAAATCCCCTATATGATCTTTTAATAAGACTCGTTACCATGCCAATATTTTGTAAGGGGTTCCTCTGTTCTTATGTCCATTCAATCATTTCTTCCAAATTATGCATCTAAATTTCATTTAATATGTTTGGATATTATGTTCATTTATCTCAAAGAATGTCTATTTCATGTATAAATCATGATATACCCCTTTCTGTCTCATCAACCCAACTTATGAATTATTATATGATGCCATTATGATACCGAAATTGCACTACCATTTTTGAAGCCAAAATAATCATGTAGTGAATACCATACCCATTTCTATTTAAAGGGTATTAAAATTTATGAACATATACTAGTTTAGTATTACTTAAATATATTTATTACACATTACTTGGTTGTTTAATAACTTATGATGTCAAATGATTCCATGTTATACGAACTATGTTGCACACTTATGCATGAAATGAAATGTTTATAAAGGGTGCACCCCGATATCCCTCGAATGCATTGAGTAATGTTTAGTATCATGATATGATATGTTAAATGAGGTTTTAGTCCTGATAATTCATATTAAATGATGTTTTAATAATTCTAATACAAGTGAAATGAGCCTTGGATCATGAAAATATCACGTTGTTTGTTATTTCCACATTTCCGTGTTATGATAATTGTGTTATATCATGTCATTATGTTCATGTTTCTATTTTGCACTATTGATATACCTATTATCTAACATGTATTGTATTCTTCATGTTATTCCTTGTTTATTATGTTACTAGGATTTATAGCTCAGCCCTTTCTTATTTATGTCCTCAGGTTATCCCATGAAATGTTAAGAACAAGGGAATGAGATGGTATTTTCAAAGAAGATTGAAATAAAGATGTTGTATTTAATGTTTTAAGTTGTTATGCAATTTTCATAAATTCCCAATACAATATCCTCTTCATTCACACAATTTTCATAATTTCAAGATTATGTAATAAATCATGATTAATTTTTTAATAATGGGAGGGGTTATTATATTTGACATCAAAGGATATATTTAGTTATTTTTGGGATTAGGATTAGAAAACACTTGTAAAATCCTTAACGAAAAGTCTATGTATAAGAAAAGAAACCCTAATTTTTTTTGAGTATAGAGTAATTGGCTTATTAAGAAAATTCATCTCAATCTAGAAATGAATTAGTAGATTTGGCTCTGGAATAGATATATCTTGGAGTAAAACCTAAAAACAGCTATTTAAGCTAAACTTATATGGGAATTGGTGCATGAAAATGGGCCTTGCTGCACTCTTGGTTCGACACACCCAAGGGATATTATTTGGTAAATTCATAATCTTAGTACGAACCATTTTTAATGGAATAGAAAAAATCCCATAAGAATGTAAATTAGTAAATATATCAAGGATAACATAAATTTAAGCCTATAAATTCACAAGTTATGGAAATAAATGCAATTTATATGTTATCCCATTAATGTATTTTAATTACCCATTATGTGTTTAATAGTTTAAAAATACTTATCCTAATGTCTCTAATGGATATATTAGAACTAGTATAAAAAATTTAAAGGTAGTGTTTTCATATATAGTTCTACGTATTCTTTTTTATGCTGAAAGTTTAGTATAACAATCAAAACACCACCATAAGTCATAGAATTAGATATGTCATTGAGAATGGAAATTGGGAAATTATTTCATCCCATGAATATAACTCCTCGTATTTCACACATGATGAATTGATCTTACAGAAAAACATCATCATACTCCCTCAAAAGAAATTTTATGTTATTCTTGGTAGGAATTGACATTCCGTATATTGAGCCAATATAAATTTTTGTGAGAGTGAAATCACTCTCCGTATAGATAATCTAACCCCATTTCTGTACAAATTCTAGGAGGAGGATGAATATTCTTTATCACCATAATCTCAAGAATAGATATTACTACCATATAAGCATGCATATTTTTCTCAAATGATTGATTCAAATGAAGGAACCATTCTAAAAGAAATCCCTATTGTGATTGAATTCACCGATGTGTTTCCCTAGGAATTTCCTGGTCTTTCTCCTAGAAGATATGTTGAATTATTGATTGATCTCATACCATGGGAATTTACAATATCAAAGACTCTATATAGAAAGGATAATGTGGAGCTTGAAAAGCTAATGAAACAACTACATGAGAATGTGGATAAAGGGTTTATATTCCCATGTGCTTTACCATGGGTTGCACCAGTCCTCTTCATCAAGAAGAAGGATGGGTCAATGCACATTTTCATTGATTATTGTGATCTCAACAAAATCAGGACAAAGAAAAAGTATCCTCTTCCATGAATTGATGACCTATTTGATCATCTATGTGTAACACAATACATATCCAAGGTGGATCTGATGTTGGGATATTACCAAGTAAGGGTGAAGAATGAGGATATCCCCAAGAATACTTTTCATATAGGATACAAGAACTATGAATTCAGATTAATTCATTTCTAACTCACTAATGCTCCAATAATATTCATGGAATTGATTAATATAATCATTAGAGATTGTCGTGATAAATTTTTGGTTGTATTTATAGACGATATTCTAAAATAATCTAAAAAGGTGGAGTATGAGGATCATCTAAGAACTGTACTAGAGACCTTGAAAAATGGGGAACTCTATGAAAATATTAGAATGTGTGAGTTCTAGTTGAAAATAGTCTCACTATTGGGTCATATCATCACATGAAGTGGGATATTTGCGGATCCTTCCAAGAAAATTGCAATTTAAAGATGACTGAGGGAGAATCTGTGATGGATATCCATAGCTTCCATGTGTTAGCTGGACATTATCACGGATTTTTTAAAATGTATCATGATTGTGAAACCCTCATACCAAGCTAACTCAAAAGGGAGTGATGTTTTTTTGGAATGATGAATGTTAAATGAGTTTCAAGGAGTTTAAATGGAGGATTATCACTATGCCCTTGCTCACACTACAAACAAGTGGAGAACTTTTCATGGTGTTCAGTGATGTATTGAAGAAGGCTCTGGGATGTGTGTTGAAGAAAAATGACAATTTCATTGCTTATGCTTTAAGGAAATTGAAATTTTAGGAGTCGAACTATCCAACACATGATCTGGAGTCGGCTGCGATGATATTCGCATTTAAAATTTGTAGACCTTTTATATTTGGGGTGATGTGTGAAATATATACGGATCACAAAGGCCTCAGAATATATTGACACTGAAATAGTTGAATATGTTCCAATGAATATCATTATAGATGATCAAATACATTGAATACTAAATCCATCACCACCTTGGGGAAGCAAACAAGGTGGTAGATGCTCTATGAATAAAGGAAGCAATGATTTTACCACTGATTTGAATTGAAATTAATCCAATATTCTTAGATTTGATCAATTTAAAATTGGGAATAATATTTGAGGGAACATCATCAATATTTTCACAAAATAATCCCTAACCATCTCTTTTTGAAAGTTTAAAAGATTCAAAAAAAGATGATTTGGGAATTTAGAAGAAATTGGAAACAATCAAAAAAGGGGAATTCTTGGAGTCCAATGATAATGAGGAAGGAATTTTGAAATTTTGATCAAGATTAAGAGTTCCATAAAATCCAGATTTAAATAAATAACATCTGGAAGATGCACATAGTTTTAATTTCTCCATTTACTGAGGAAACATAAAGATTTATCGAGATCACTGAGAGAATTATTGCTGTGATAACACAAATAAAGAGATCATTTATTATACATAAATGTGCTTGGTATGTCATCAAGTGAATTTTGAGAAGCAAATATTTAAGGGGATGATTCAACCATTACCCTTACCAACCTGGAAATGGGAGAACATCACCATCGCTTTGTCACCAAACATTTAAAGACATCCAAATGAAATAGTGTTATCTATTATGTTGTGGATCATTTTAAAAAGACTCCAGTTTTCATTGCGATTTGAGAGAATATCTCATTGGTTAAACTAGAATGGATATACATTATAGAAGTGGTAAGTCTGCATGGAGTAGCACTATTGATTTTATCCGATCGATATCCAGGATTCACCTATAATTTCATAAAGTGTCTCAAACATGCTATGAATTATGATATGAACATCAGTATGGCTTATCATCCCCTAAATGATGACCAATCTGAGCAGACTATCCAAACACATGAGGAAATGTTGAGATCATGCTCAACGGAATTCAAAGGAGGATGAGATCAATGTATTCATCTAGTTGAGTTCTCTTAAAACTAAAATTTTCACTAAAGCAACCAAATGGATTCTTCTGAATCCCTTTATGGGAAGTGGTCCAGAACACCGACACGTTGGGATAATGATGGGGATTGAAAACTTGTAGGTCCAAAAATGGTCATAAAATGGTGAGGAAGGTTAATACCATCTAGAAACACATTAAAGCTTCTCAAAGTTGATCAAAGAGATATGCGGACAATCGTCGACAAGTCCTAGAGTTTGATATTGGATACATTATATTCCTCTGCATATCTCCACAGAAGTGTGTAATGAGATTTTGGATGAATGAGATGCTTATTAAAAGGTACATTGGCCCATTTCATGTCCTTGATCGCATTGAAATAGTTGTTCATCAACCAACACTCCCACCGAACTTGTATCTAGTACATGATGTATTCCATGTATCACTCTTGAAGAAGTACATACATGACCCATCACATGTTCCAAATCTACAGTTGGTTCTATTGGATAATGACCACTCCTATAATGATAATCTTTTATAGATCTTAGATCATAGATAAAAAGTTCTATGAAATTAGATGATTCCCCTCATCATGTTGTTGTGGCGAAACCAATATTTTTAAGAAGAGTCATGGGAACCAAGAAAATTATTTGGTAGAGTAACCCTTTTTATTTTTGTGTGGGAAAATGAAATTTTGAGGGTTAAATTTTTTTAAGGGTGAAATTTTGTAACGACCAAATCATTTATGAATAAAATTACATTTCTTTTAATGTTTTATTGATATAGAATAGACATGTAATCTTTTTTTATTGGGTTTAAATGAACAGTATGTATCATTTATATTGATAATATATTCATTGTATAATGATCACATCAATGATATAAACATAATGTTTTTAAAAATCCTTTCAACACAAACAAAGGAGATGATGAGCTCATCCAGTAGACTCGGGCAGTAAGAATCTCATTTGTCAGAGTTTGGAATGATGGTAGTCTCACCGGCATTATATCAGGACCAAGATAATGTTAAGTCTCAACATGTTAATCTTGAACATAATCACCTATGAGATAAGTTCAAGTTAATAGAGATTTCCACCTGGGTGATGTTATCCTAGCTACCCCAAGAGCCTCTCACGATCACACACCATACCCTTAGGTCTTATGAGGGTGTTATAAGGGGTCATGTAACAATGTATTTTTACTTATAGTGTACTCTTTTTTTATAAATAAGTGTCATACTCCATCAATTACTTTATGATAAGGGTATTTTTAAAAAAAATTGAATTTGATAAATTGAATTTTCAGGTCAAAATGGTAATTTTGAAAGATACATACATTATTATATTAAAATAATGTTTTAATAAATTATTATGAAAAAATTCTTATAAATTATGATTGTATCTATTACTTATCAATAAATGACTACGTAATCAGTTTTATAAGAGTTATATTTTTTATATGATAAAATATAAAGTGTATATTTAAAGAATTTATTTTAATGAATTAATGAATATGTGAAATAAGAAATATTTTATTAAAATATTTTTATCAAAATGCTTTAATTAATAATAAATGATTATATAATTTTTATGAAGTCAAATGTAATTTCTATTAAGGTTTAACAATTGTTTTTATGAAAACACGCAAATTTTCAAAAAATGTCTATTTTTATTTCCAAACTATAAAATAACATATTTATACAATTAGTTAGATAAAAGGAATATTATTTTTTAATCAGGATTTCAAAATTATGTGATAGGGTATTTTACATTATTTTTTGAGACATTTGTATTTTTGGGTAAAAAATAAATAATATATAAATATATAGTATGTTTCAATGACATCATTATGACCCCAAAATGATGTAATAAATACTATAATGTGTATTCTGGGAATAATATATGTTTTACCATTAAAATAATTTTATTTTATATTTCATTTACTTGATTTATTAACCATAGTGAACCCTCCAAAATATATAATATATTTTTGTATTTTAAATTCATTTACTTGAGAGTGTGACTCACCTCCACATATGCAACGGGAAATATTATCACATGTTCGGCCATTTTCCTTATAAAATAATGTGATACACTCATATTTGGATAAAATCATGGTAAGAAACAATGTGATGTTTTTTTGTTTTGAATATTTAATTATATAGATTCCAAAACCTATGTTTGTGAAATAATAAAGAATTCCTCTCTCATTTACCATATAAACCCACACAATATACCACATATCTGCACACAAAATCCTTTTATAATGTTAATAATATTACCTATACTCTGTATAATCATACGAATATGACCCAAGCTCTCAAGAACCCCCTCTTAAATATTTTGTAGCCACACACTCAAGTAAGGGATCCTCTCCATGCTCTTTTCCTTCAATTCAAGAAACATGTTTTAAACAAACCTTTTTATTTTCAATTCGTTTTACTTTAACTATTTTTTAATAAATTACCTAATATTAATTTTAGATTATGTAAATGTGGTATCATTTATACTCCATAATTTGGACCCATACCTATGTTGTTATTATGCCAAAATTATGTAAGGGATTTCACACTTCTCATTTCCATCCCGGAAACTCTTTTATGGTATTCTTCCTCAGTTTCATATTTATATGATCAGTTCTGATTTTAAACGACCCCCATAAATTCCATTTTATGTTTATATGATGATATATTATTTTAAATTTCATCAATACCCCCTTTGTACTTTTAAGCACACCTGTTACCATGACGAAATTCTTCAAGGGGCTTCCCTATTCTTATTTCTATTCAATCATTTCATCCATATTATGCATATAAATTACATTTAATATGTTTGAATATTATTTTACATGAACCCCATTACTATATATTTGACATATAAATATTTAAATACCCTTTTCCCTCTAATAAACCAAACATATGAATTTTTATATGACGTCGTTATCCTACTAAAATTTCATTGTAATTTTCCTAGCCTAAATCCTTGTATAGTGAATACCATACCCATTTATAGATCAAGGTTATTCACATTTATGAACAATTAATTTTTTAATTGTACTTTCATGTATTAATTCCAAATTCCTTGATTGTGTAATAACTTATGATGTTGAATGATTCCATGTTATATGATCTTTATTGAACACTTATTAATGAAATGAAATGTTTATGAAGGGTGCACCCTGATAGCAATTGAATTCATTGGATAATTTTTAGATTCATGATTCACCATGTAAAATGTAGGTTTACTCATGATAATTAATGTTCAATGAGGTTTTACTCGTTATAATACATGTGAAATGATCCTTAGTTCATGCTATTATCTTATTATATGTTGTTTCCACATTTCCATGTTATGATTATCAAGATATATCATGCCTTTATGTTATGGTTTCTCTTCTGAACCATTTATATGACGATTTCCAAATACGTATTGTATTTCTCATGTTATGCCTTTTTTACTCCCTTATTAGGCTTTATAGCTCACCCCTTTCTTCAGTATGTCCTCAAGTTATCCCATAAAAGGTTAAGTATGAAGGAATGAGTTGTTCATGTCAAATAAGTGTGAAATAAAAATGTTGTATTTAATGGTTTAAGTTTTTATGTAATGTTCCTAATTTTCTAATACACTGGAACACTCTATCATAAGAGTTTTCTTAAGTGAAATTTTATGTAATAAATCTTGTTTAAGTGTGTAATAATGAGTAGGGATATTATTGATCTAGTTCTATGAAAATAAACACTTCATTTCAATATTTGATATCAAGAAATGTGTACTATTATTCATCACAAAAAATGGTCAATGTAAAAAGGATATATTAGATAAATTATATACCCAAGTAAACTCTAGGTTTATAATTTTATTGAATTATAAAAAAAATTATATAAACAATACCCATGTCTTCATGTGAGTATTTCTCCTTCAACCCTAGTTTTTTTATTTCGCAATAAGTCATCATCATCATATATTTCATACCACTATATAAATAATTAATTTAATTCAATTATTGATAACCTAGGGTAAACGAACTATTAGAAGGGTGAGATTAATTGCTCAGTAACGGTAAACATAAGCGTTAACAAATAAATTTAATTAGGAATAAAAATATCATCATAAGAGCATAATGATATAATCAAAGTGTATAAGCTTAAAATTAGAAAAATCATACCCATAAATACCTTGATCATCAGTCTTAAAACATCATATAGACAATTAACGATGTAAATGATCATAAAAATCAATAATCTGGATTCATTAGATGTAATTATGGATCATATGAAGCATTTATAACCAATAGTATGCCTAACGAAAATGTATTTGTATCTTGAAACATTATCGTCATAAAAACATGATAGATCCCTTACAACACACTTAAAATTGGACTAACCATACAACCAAAATCTAATATAATTATCTAATGCATTAGACAGATATGTAGGAGAACCTATTATATAATCTACATTGGGCCTACCCATTTAAATAATATACAAGAACCATAATATGAAATATGTATATAGGGCTTACATAACCTCATAAAACTCATATATACATACATAATTTCTTTCATATCATGATTAGATTGTTGAAATGAGAAGGGTTCCAGGAAAATATCTTTAAACATTTCATAATCCATCTAAAAATGAATATGGATGATATCATTAAAAAATATCCCCAATGGAGCATAAGTAACATCAAGGGTTGTTGACATCGATGAATGTAAATACCATTAAAATATCATTAATATATTCTTTAGAAAATTTACCTTTTTATTTTGAAAAAAACATTTAATAACTAAATATTCATAAAATAGATTGAAGATAATTTTCACTTAAAATAAAATTTGAACCATAAAAATTATTCTTTAAAACATTAAGTGTTCATGATGGAGGAAAATTACATTGACATTATGTATGCTAAAATAAAGACACCTTTTCCATTTTTGTGAGAGAAGACAAACAATTCCATTTTGGGAAATAAAAGGATTATTCCATTAGATTTTTTAAAATACAATAATGTGTAAAAATAAATTTAAATAATAATATTATAATATTAAGAACATTGTTGAAAACAATTTTATAAAAAAAATTGTCTACCGAAGAGATAAATAATGTTTAATTTTATAAAAATCATTTTATTACTCATTTTAAGTATCAAAGGGAGGAAAAATATAAAATTATATTAAAATTGAAGGAATAAATTGAGGAGAATAATATGAAATGGGTTTATTATAAAATTATGAAATTATTTCCATTCATTTAAATTGAAGAATTAATAATCCCAATTACATAAAATTATGAAATAAACCCTTACCACATTGGAATCATCGGAAACATAACCCCTAAAAATAAATAAAATAAAATGGAACATCAATTATAATGAATTTAAATATATTAATGATATAACATATAAAATGTGCATTAGAAACACCACATAAAATAATATTGTAGTATAACATAACATATGTCCCAAAGAAGATGATTTGTGACGAGAAAGCATTAAAATAGCCATAACATTGAAGTGACAATTAATCAATGAATTGATTATGTGTATCAAATAAAAATACATATTAAAGAAGTTGAAATAAAAGATAATATAATCAAAATTAATTACACCCACAACATTATCATATCAATGAAAATGAAGAAGTAATATAACATAATGAAAATAAATTGAGTAATGAAATTCTGTACCACATCGAAACATTTAAATAGAATCCACTTGGATAAATAATTAAAATTGAAAAATAAAATATCATGAATAATGAAGGATTCGTGATATTACTTATAAATGTGATATTATATACACCATATAAAATTTTTTTGCTTTTAACATTAAAATACACCAAAAGGAAATAAAATTGATAAAAAAACCACATAGTAATTTTGGTAGTATGTCGATAAAAACCTCATTAAAGAGAGAAAATCATATGGATATTTGAATCCAAATAAATTTAACTAAAATAATTCTAAATAAATTAATCGACATTACATACACCCCACAAAATAAATAATTGGTGAATATGGAATATGTCTCACATAAATAAAAGATATATGAGAAACACTTAACTTGAGTCCAAACATTCCATCTATATCCATTATCTACCTTATAATAAGCATATAAAAATTATTTTATTTCTTAATAACATTTTATATTTATTAATATAATAGAGACCTAGATTTTTCCTCTCAAGGCATTGAAATATTTATATATATTTTTCTAGAGCTAGGCATTGAGACACCGTGCTATTCTGAGGACCGATGTGCCCGGAATTAACATTATAGAGATATTAAATTTATTTTATATTTCACACAAATCGTTAATTAAAGAAGATGGGATATCTCTCAAATAGATGATCAAATCTTAAATCTGAGACCATGGATGGGTCAGAAAATGAGGTGTTTTCTAAGACGCGGCCTAATATGAGTCAGCACGGAACATCCCAACCCCTCACTCATTGATGGTACATTTAAGAGATTTATTTAAATAATTAATTTCATTAATTAAAACCATATTATACTAATAACGGCCTATAAATATGTGGTTAATGATATTTTTCCAAGGGTTTTCTCACAATTTATAAAAGATTACGGTGAGATCTCCCTTCACACCATTGGAAAATTCCGTTGAAGAATGAAAAAACCCTGGATCCTGGCAGATTGAAGTTTGAAAAACACAAAAGAAATCGATGGATGTGATCTTATTCAAAGGAGAATGATCCAATTGAGGTTGGACTCATCTTTTGTGTATTTCAAACATGATTAAACAATTGATTGTTTTGATATCCTTTTCTTCAAATATGCCCCTTGCACGTGCATGTTTACTGAATTAATTATTTTATCAATTTTTCACTTAACAATGGAATCCCATTCATTATAGTTGGAAAAGAACACTTGTACAATGACATTAAATACTTGTTTTATAGGTATTTTCTCCCAAAATGTTTCATATTCCTCACTGTGGAATCCCTGTGGATCTTATTTCAACAATTCATGACCAACATAAGCTTGATAGTATTCCTAGATTCAGGAAAAAATGTTGAAACATGAACGATTTGTTGATCCGAGCATAGATATGGTATGCTTGTAAGGAAAGTATGAAATATCCTTTATTTCAACATCATGATCGTGAAGAAAACAGTTGTGATGGTGAGTAAAATGATCGATGGTTCATGATATCTTAATCGAGGCTATTTTGTAGTAAACAAAACCTAGTGAGTACAAGTTTTTGCTAGATTTGAAGATTTAAGATTGATTCCAGGAAATATTAGTCGATATTAGGATCATATTAGATGTGGAGTACCATATCTAGTTGTTTTAGAATAATCCTAACTACATGTTGTGTAGTATGAAGAACACACAATGGGTAGCATCCCTTAGTGGTGACACTGGGGTTTCTATAAACATTAAGATGGAATGACATGTACTCCCCTTGACACATAGTGTATTACCCATTCTGTGTGAACAATCCATGGGAAATAACACCGATCTAGGAACACTCTATGTGTCAACTACATGGGTAGACCATAATGGTAGTATCTATTGTGGATCAACAAGCCATGTACCAAAGCACACAGATACGGGGTACGAGTACATGAACATGACAAGTGGACATGACCCTGATCCCAGATATCGTGGACACGATGCGCAATCCACCTACATGGTACATTTTACTATGTGGTATTGGACCCCTTTACAAGCTAGAGATATGTCCAGGAAGTGGCTAGGGTCCATACGCCATGTTAGTATCCTCATACTCCTTGTACTTCTTGAGCTCTTCAAAGCGATCTTCAAAACCTCGTATCTCCTTCATTCAAACTTTGATTTTGGAACAAGAGATGCCTATACTAAGTGATTTTCTACATAGAACATGATGGGGCCCTTAAAAAAGTATTAAAAGTTACAAGTTGAATGTTCCGGGTTTGGCACGTACTAAGGTGACAACTGATGATGGAAACGATCAGATGTGATTACTAGAGGAGTATCGAGCTTACCCTCTAGCTGGGATGGGTAGTGGCATTCACCAATGGAAGTTACTATCATAGAGTCTAGTAGAAAAGGGTTGTGTCATTCCAAAATGAGCATTCTGGGATACCCTCTAGTAATATCTGGGTAGTGGAGTTCCTCAACATTCTAGTCTTCCCCTTCAACTGGGATGTGTAGTGGCATTGCCTGAGGACCCTCCAAGAATAACCCTCTATCTAGGATGGGAAGTGGCCTTTACATCACGAATCGCCAGGATTACCCTCTAGTAGTGTATGGGTAGTTGAGTTCCCTTAAGATTTCCCTGAGTGGTATCCTCCAACCGAGTTGGGAAGTGGAATTCCTTGATGGCTACTAATGAATACCCTCAACTATTCAGCATAATGGAGAGGTGTGGTTAGACTTGCCTAAGGAGTCACAAGGAATTGTAGTGCTTTCCCCCCCACCAAGTTGTGTTCTTTTAATGTGACATAATACTATACGGGTTAGTCAGTTATTCCAAAATAATATAGTATTGACATGTGATGATTTTCACCACTTTGACTTTTGTATCCTTGGATGACATATGAGTTGTGGGCATCACAGATTATTCTATATTTATACTATTGGATACTCACATTCTTGGGACAATTTGTGAGATAGAGACCCCCTTACTCTCTCATTTGAGATTAATTTAATGAGAATGTATATATATATATATATATCCTACTACAATACCCACTATTTGGGTCTTGTTTACTCTCCTTCCAGGAGAGGCGAAGACATGTGAGGTATGCAATAGACTTTTTGTGTCTAAGATATTGTGTTTTGATGAGTATAATAACAATATATAGGTTGAGAAGACTAGATGAGGAGTTCATATCCTCACTATTTGTATCTCCTTTGGCTAGGATGTGTCTACATTAACTATTGTTGGGTTGAGATGTACTCTTTCCACTCTCTTTTTTCATACAATGTTCTCTCTATTACTTTATTCTTTAGTGTTTTTCTTGATTCTCCACCTATACCTTTTCATGGGATTCTATTGGGTATGTATATACTGACTCCTATATAGGATTTTACAACACATGTCATGTCTTTTTCAGATGCTGGATAGGTTGATCGTGAAGAAAGAGGAGTACATGGATACAAACTTCTTGGAACATGTTCGATGGTTATAGATTGGGATACCGGAGATGGGGTCTCATGGTGGTCACTATTTTTTAGTTATGTTCAGGTTGGGATATGTTTTAGGTTTCGTAATGTGTTTTACCCTTTTCCATTTAGTATACACTACCATGCCTTTATACTGTATAATGGTTCATGCATTCCCATTTTACTTTATAAAAGTTTTAATTTTTATACTTTTCCTCTTCAACTTTGTATTGAGTGGATTCTGTTAATGTGTGCATGTTCTTAGGAAATGTCCTGACTGATTTCTTGTACCTTTAGTGCTTTTCGCCACCCCTGAGCCTCTGGATCCAGGCTTGGGGTAGTCATGACTCGAGCCCCGGCATGGGTCAGGTCGTGATAGATTGGTATCAGAGAAACATAATTCCATGACACATAGTTCTGACAGTACCCATTAGAAGGACTGGTTGGGTTATAGGGAAACAACTTTCAAGTTCATTTAAGAGTGGATATCAATAAATGGAGACTAGTGATGTTGTAGGTGGCTAACATAGCCATTCACTAGGACCCCGATTACCTGCTTATCGACTTAGCACATTGAGAATTTTTTTGTAGGGAACAATGGTACATGCATAATATATGATTGAGTCCTTGAATTTCCTTCTTGATTCATCTCACATTTTCTTTTTGTTGATATATATATATATACAATCATCTTACCACGATACTCTTGGAGGACATTCAAGATGCCTTTACGATGAATGCTATCCATGATATCAGTTCTGGTTCATGACGACGACTGTATGAGTGATGAGGCCTTAGTTCAAGGTCCATCATGCGATCCTTTTCTTCCTAGTTGGTAGGAAGCAACACCCCCCAGTTGAGTAGTACATATTTCTAGTATAAGCGGATGAGGATTGATGCAAGCTGAGCACCCACCTCGAGTTATAGCACTAGATACCACTATGGTTCTTCGGTAATCCAGATCCTTAGACATAAGATGTTTAGTTCAAGTCAATGGTTCTAGTATTTATGCTTATTCAGACACTGACATATCATATGGTGTATTTGGTGGCCAATATTTTCCACATTGCAGTTGGACGTTGGTGGATCATAGTTACTCAGATGCATGATGAGTCGAAACTCTCGTGGGATGAATTCTAGATTCTATTTAATGAAAATTACTACTAATACTTCTTTTGATCTATTAGAATTAAGATTCTTTAGGATAATTATAAAGAGGGTATATTGTGGCAAAGTATGTGGTGAGGTTCACCGAACATACACACTACTCCCTCAACATGACCTGAGATGGATAATTTTGAGCATTAATGTTTGAGAAGGGATTATGTTGAGAGATCTGTGCCAACTTTGTGCCGTAGTGCATCCCCACCTATATTGGGGTGCTAGAGAGGGCACTTCTTACAAAGAAATTATTGATAGAGGGATATTAGATAGAAGGAGATGGAAGCCGGCATAACAAGGAAAAGTCATCGATAACAGCATATAGACACTATAGGTCTCAGAATAGGATACCCTTCTATGAGCAGAATCATGGGAACTATTGTACCATACAGGGATAGTAAAGAGAACTGAGGATACCTAGAGAGGGATAATGTTATGATTGTGAAGGGATAGGTCACATGGAACAAGACTACCTGATAAGGTGTGCTGAGAATCATAGGTAAGTTGTAAATGGACCACCATAGAAGAGACAATGTCGTGGTCAGGGATATCCTAGGTGGGACATTTTTCTACATCGAGGTGGATCTCGTAGAGGATCTAGAGGAGCTATAGGTGTGGGAAGACGGTTGAGGTTCTCCCACCTCCACCACCATGCAACCCACTTCCATCATAGGTACATGGAAGTCAAGGATGCATACAACTATATGGTTTGGATGGATAGGATCATGCAGCACATGATAAGATTCAATGTATGATTTTGTTTAATCTAATCTTGCCTCAATATTAGTAGACATAGTTTCGATCCATTATTTTATCTCTCAATTATTGGTGTGGGAGCTGTAACTCCCTGTGGAGTTTCTGTCACAATAGTTATTCCTTGAGGTTCCTATAGCGAATGCTTCCTCCTTATATTTCATTTACCAGTAGAGAAAGCTCTCTATTGGAAGATAGGGGTTCGCATGGGACCTACTAGTCATAATTATGGAATCCTATACTGTTATCATGGTCATGGATTGGATTTTAATACTTCGTGACCAGATTTACTATCATTGTAGACAAGTAAAATCTCTATGTGTTGATGGGGAAAGGTTTTCCTTCATTAGTGAGGGAGACCTCATTGTTGGATGAGTGGGTGTTGTGAACAAGATGTTACAACCAATTACCCATAAGCTAGTGAGTATTACCATTGGAGTAGAAGACTCTTTTGGAATCAGGATTCCTTAAAATGTGTAGTATATGATGGATTTCATTCCTAGATACGTTCAGGGACTACCTCTGAGGTGGGACATGATGTTTTTCAACGACCTGCATCCGTGGACCACCCTAAAATCTATTTTAGTGTATTTTATGACACCCAATGAGCACTATGAGTTGAGGTTATAGCTAGAGTACCTTTTTGAGAAAGGATTAATTATACCCAGTGTGTCCACGTTGGCAGCTCTAGTTTTGTTTGATAAAAAGGAAGAAGAGGGCATAAATATTTTACTAAATTACCGTCACTTGAATCAGTCCACAATAAATAATAAGAACCCCTCACTAAGTATTGATGACCTATTTTATCCGTTTCAAGGTTCCAAATGGTTCTCAAAGATTGATCTCAGGTCTATCTACCAATAGCTACCAGTTTGTGATGATGATATTATGAAGTAGGACATTTGATGTCGTTATAGACACTACGAGTTGCTAGTTATTCCCTTCGAAGTGAAAAATTATCCCTCCAATTTAATGTCCACGATGAACCAACTTTTCCATCCATACTTAGAACAATTTTTCATTTTATTCATCAATGACATACTCGTCAACTTTGTGACATATCATGACATACAGAGAACTCGAGGATGGTCCTATATATATTTCAAGATAACCAACATCATGAAAATCACCCAATATTCTAGTTATGGATACATGTAGTTCATTTTCTATGGAATGTAATTTCTAAACAATGTTTATCCATGAATGTAGTGAAGATCGAAGTAGTGCATTCCTGGGATCCACCCAATAATTTGTTAGAGGTGCAGAGTTTTCTTCGCATCATAAGTTACTATAAGAGATTGTTTCCATAATTCTCCAGGATCATAACCCACATAAACTCTATGACATAAAAGGGAAAATTGTGTACCATGTCTGAGTAGTTCCATAATGCCTTTGAGGAGTCGAGGAAGAGGTTTACATGTGCCCCAATTCATAGGCTACTAGTGGAAGGAGTTGAGTTCATGGTGTATTACGATGCATTAGTAGTTAGGCGTGGATACATGTTGATGTAAAAAACAATTTTTTATAGAATATGTGTGAAGGAAGTTGAGACCCCATGAGTAGAATTATTAAACTGATGAACATGAGCTAGTAGAGGTGCTCTTTGGCTTGAGGTTGTGGAGGAACTTCCTTATAGAGGATTTCTATACATTTTACTTAGACCACCAGAGTCTCAGGTATGTCTTCACTCAGAGATACCTAAATATGATGAATTAAAACTAGTTGGATTTCTTATAGGACTATGATTTAATGATATTTTATACTTTGATAAAGGGAAAAGTTGTAGAAAGTTTCTTTTAGTAGGATGTCCCAGGAACACCTACTACTTGATGAATTGGAGTAGTTAACTTACTTATAGTTGAACTTGATGGAGTAGGAGGGAATTTCTTTCCTACAGTTGATGTTGTTGACTATTCCACTCCTTGATCATGTGAAGGAGTAAAAATAAGGAGACATTGAATGTGAAGTTATATGAAAATATATATCCAAAGGCCTTGCACTATATGGGAATTTTGAATCAGGGAATAAAAATATATTGTTCTAGGAGTGAACAATGGTTCCATTGTGATGCAGGAAGAGGTGATGATGGAATTCCACACTTCTCCCTTATTTGTACATCCCAATGTGGGGAAGATGTACATGAATCATCAGTGGAAATTTTGGTGGAATAGAGTTAGATGAATCATATCTGATTTCACTTAACGATGCCTTTCCTATCAGTAGGTTAAGGATGATCATCAAATTCTAGCAGGTTAGATGTATCCTCTTGGGATTCTATAGTGGAAATGGTATGAAATATTCATGGACTTCGTCACAAGGATTCCATGCACAGTGAGGGTCCATGACTCCATCTAGGTGATAATAAACCTACTCAAAAAGTTGTCACACTTCCTTATTATTAGGGAGCAGTGTTTGGTGGAGAATTTGGGATAGTTGTACATGTGAGATACCATCAGACTTCCCAGGGTTCCCTCAATGATTGTCCCCAATACTGAAGTGGATTTTATGTCAGGATTTTGGAGAGGCCTAAAGGAGGAATTCAAGACCCATATACGGATGAGTACAATAATTCACCCCTAGACCAATGGGCAGAAAAATCACAGTATCAATGTACAAGAGGATATGTTGAGGGATTTCAAGATAGTTTTTGGCTGGTGCTGGGAGGATCACCTTCCTTTAGTGGAGTTTGTGCACAACAATAGAGACCAGTCCACCATCAATATGGAATCTTTTGATTCCCTATATGAGAGACCCTATATGTCACCCGTTTGATTTATATAGATTGGAGAGTCATATATTATGGGCCCAGAGTTGATACCGGAAACAACATCAAAAAGTTAAATTCATCCACGAACGGAAGAAGACAGCTGATAGAAGAAATAAGTCCTAGAGAAATGGTTATCGTAGGCCCATGCAGTTCGTGCAGGGAGACCACTTCTTCTAGAGAGTCTCCCAATGACATAGAATATGAAGGTTTGGGTTGAGAGGAATGATATCCTCAAGGTTCATCCAGCTGTTCGAGATCATGTAGAGGATTGGTGAGGTTTCCTAATCCCTCACCTTACTCCCCTAGTTGGAGAAGGTGCATGACATCTTCCATGTGTCATAGTTGAGGACATACATGCATGACCCCACACACATTATTTATCAGTGTGAGATGGACATTGAGGATTGATCCCCATTTGTGGAGAACCCAAAGATGATCTTGGACCAATAGGAGATGACCATGTGAGGATGATCCATCCCTCAAGTTTGAGTGTTATGGTAGCATGAAAATATGTAGTAGAGTTTCCTAGGAGTGGGAGAGTTAGATGAGGGATCAGTATCCTAAGTTGTTTGTTTAGTTTTTCTTTTTAAGGATGAATAATTTGAAGGAGGGAATGTTGTAGAGACCAAGTTATTTACTTGTATGACTTTGAAATATTTCTAAATATTTTTCTAGAGCTACGATCTGAGAAAACATGTGATTTTGGGGCCTATAGTTCCTATAATTAACTCTATTAAAATATTAAATATATTTTAAATTGATCATGTAATGTTAATAAAATAAAAATTGGATAAATCTAAAACTGATGATCATACTAAAAATCCAACACCATAGTTGGGTCCATAAGGAGGTTTTTTCCCTAAGAGCTACATAAAATGAGTCAGCATGGGATGTTTAGACCCCAAACTTGTAGGAAGTGTGATTAAAAAATTTAATTAATTAAAAACCTTTTTGACCAAATAAACGTTTATAAATATGTTGTCAAGGGGATTTCAACATGGTTGGACTCAAAATCTATAAAATCCACCGATGAGATCTCCCTTCACCCATTTGAATAATTCCTTTGAAGAATGATAAATTCTTGGATCTAGGCAGATCAAAGCGCGACAAACACAATGGAACTCAGTGAACACATTATTCATCAATAGAGATCAATATAATCTAGGTAGGTTTCATACTTGGTGTTTTTTGTCGTTGATCAAATGATTGAGAATGTTGATATCATTTTCTTCAATCACCCCCCTTGCACATTACTATTTATTGAATTAAATTTGTTTATCAATTATTCATTTAACCATGGATGTATGTTCTTGATCATTATCCAAGAACACTTGGATAGAGACTTTAAAACCTTGGTTTATTGTTCTTTTCTCCCTCTATTATTCATGTTTCTCACCATGGAATCCCTATGGATTCTGTTTCAACAATTTTCACAAAACCTAATCTCGATCAAGTGCCCAAATTCATGGAAAAATGATGAAACGTGAAAAATTTATTGGTATAACCACAGATCTGGGAATCTTACGAGGAATGGAAGATCAATCAATCATTTAAACATCAATACCATGAATACATGATCTTTGATGGTAAGTCTAATGATCAAAAGTTCACAATATCTTCATCAGGGCTATTTCTCAATGAATAATGGTCGGTGAGCACAATTTTCTACCAGATTCAGATATTTCAAATCAATACCATGCAATATAGGTGGGGATTTGGAGAAGATTTGATGAGGATGACCAGATCTAGTGTTTTGAGAACAAAATCCCAACTACAGGCCATGTATTATGAAGAAAACATGGCATGTAGCCTCCCTCAGTGGCAGCGCTAGGGTTTTCGGGAAGATAAGGATAGAACGACCTGTAATCCCCTTAACACGCCATGTATTATCCTTTCCATGTAAAAAATATGTGTAAAGGAAAACACGTCCAAAAACACTCCATGTGATAACTACATGGTTTAGACCCATGAGATGCATCCTGCGTGGAACAACACACCATGTACCAGAGTACATGGATACATGGTCTAAGTACATAGATATAGGGTTCGAGTACACAGACACAACCAATGAACACAACCTCAGCCCCAAATATTATGGAAACAACATGTAGTCTAGCTACCCCACATGTTCTACTATATGAAATGGTAACCAGGTACTAGACAGAGTCATTTCAAGACAGTGTAGACAAACCACACATATTTTGGGTCCCCTCACATGTTGTGTACATCTTGATATCTTCTAAGTGATCTTCAAAACCAGGTATCTCCTTCATTAGAATTTGTATTTTCCACACTAGATTCCTATCCTGAGTGTTTTTCAACGTAGAATGTGACGATTCCTTTATAAGTGGATTGTGAGACACAATATGAATGTTCCTCGTTAGGCATGCAGAGAGGAAACACTCGATGATAGAAATGACTAGACATAGTTACCAGAGTAGTACTGAGCTAGGTAGTGGTGTTTTCTTGAAGAATCCTCGTTATTACCCTCCAGTAGTGTCTGGGAAGTGTAATACCTACTTGATTTTCCCAAGTGTTTCCCTCAAATTGGGACGGGTAATGGAAATCATCGATAGTTACCATATACGACCCTCAACTATGAGACATAGGGAGGCATGGATAGACATACCTAAGGACTCACGAGTATTAGGGGAACTTTATCCACCATGATTCGTTCTTATTTCGTGACCTAAAACTGTGTGGGTGAGTCAATTCCACCTTAAGTGAATAGTATCAATGTGTGGTTCTTTGATATCCATTGAGTTGTGTCTCTTAGGGATACATACGAGGGGATAGGATCACATATGATTCTACCTTAGGAATATTGGCCACTCACTTTCTTGGGATGAGATGTGAGATGAAGATCCCCATACTACATCGATTGAGATTCCTTGACTGATCATATATATATATATATATATCATGTTACATTATCCACTCTTTGGGTCATTTTTACTCTCCTTGAAGGAGAGGTGAAGACTCATGGGGTATGCCACATGCTTTTTGTGTCTATATTCTCATGGTTGGACATGTCTACTCTTTAGTTATAGGTAGTGAAGACTCGATGAGGAGTTTATCACCTCACCATTTGAAGATCCTTGTGTTTGTTTGTGTCTACATTCATTCTTTTTTTCTTGAGTTATAATTTTTTCCTTTCTATTTTAAAGTACCTTTTCCTATGAACTTTTTTCCTCTTCAGTGTATCTCTTACTTCTCCGATGCAACTTTTTGTGGAATTTTACTGGCTATGTATATACTCATACCTGCATCGGAATTTCCCAACATGTTTCATGTCTTTCGAAGATGGTGGATATGTTGATCATGATGATATATATGCTTAGGGATATTTAATTCATGGACCATGTATGATGGTTATATCTTAGGATACAAGAGCAGGGCTCCCTTGGATTTCACTCTTTTTTTTTGTTCTGGTTGGGATAGGTTTCTAGTTTGGGTGTGTGTTTTTTACCATTTCCATTAAGTATACACTATCGTACCATTGTACTATCTTGAATCTCATGAATATTAATTTTACATTATTGCATTTTTCATCTTTTCTACATTCACTCTTAACTTTTTCATTGAGTTGGTTGTGTGTGTGTACAGGTTCTTAGGCAAAGGCCTCCATGAGATTTCTGTGCCTTCGACACTTCTCACCACCCCCTGAACTATGGAGGTTTTCCTAGTGTAGTTGTCGATTAATACCCATCTTGGATCAGGTCATTACAAATACCATTCATTTAAATAATTTATTTTCTTTATTTTTAAATATATATTCAAATACTAAATCAGTTAAGTCCACATCGTGTGTTTTGAGGACGTTTCGTCCTTCTTTTTAGAACATATTAATTATATTTCACATGGTAAAAGGGTACATTGTCAATTATATATAGAATCATAATAATTACATAATTATAAATTTTATACAGTAAAAATATTCATAAAACCAATCAAGAAACATAGTACTAAAAATGATATATGTTACGATCATTGAGAAGGCATGTCGTACATACACATGAGAAACATTTCAAATTTTCAAATATATTTATGGAAAACAGACAAGTAATATATTATATTTAAATAAATATAAACTTATAATAAATACCAAATTATTTATTTAAATATACTTATATATATCTTCAATGTGATGGGGTGATGAAAAAATAATCACACAACTTCATAGAGGTAGTAGTCTACACGTACGCATGAACGATGTTATAATTTTTCAGTGAGTGGAAATATATGAAATAAAAGGATAAATTAATATTTAGATAATTAAAAATATGTCATGAATAATAATTAATTACAAAAATACAACTATTCATGAGTGGGAATGATGAAAAATGTATTACATCTGTTCGCTAGGTGGTAGTCCACTATACAATTGAATGATGGTTTCAATTCACACTTTTTGGAAGAGTAGATAGATATTGGTTACAAAATTAACCTAGTAAAATATAAGTACATGGTTGATACTAATTGGATTATATCAAAAGTATTTATATATATTTGAAGGAGGTGGAGGAATAAAGAAAATAAAAATGGTCAGTAAAGAACCATTCATCTTCTTTGAAGTACCTCTTTAGGATTATACCTAAAGCCTACCTAAATTGGGTTCATGATCAAAAAATGACTCTAATATGTGAGAAGGGGCGCATTTATTATATTTGGAAAGGTATTTTATTAACTAAATTATTTTGAAGGTCTAAATAGGGGAGTAAAGGGGTTGTCTTTTTATAAATGGTGGGATAGGAAAAACATAGAATTTTTAAAAAGATAATGTTATTCTCTTGTTTTACACACGAAACAACGGTAAAAATAGTCTATTATCAATATTTATATGTCATATGGTCTAAATATTTTAAAACATTAAAATTTATATAGTTTTTTTTTTCATTTTAGCCCTTATCATTTTTATTCTAACCCTCTGATAAACCCATTTTTACCTTAAACATTTTAAATGGGTTTTATAATTTTAAATATTGATTATGTTAAAAAATTAAGTTTAAAATATTATATAATATAAATTATTCAAATTAAAAATACTGAATCCATTTTTTAAAATTCAGAATAATGAAGTGGTATAATGCAATTTAAAATAAAACCCACAGATACGATGAAAAAGTAGTTTTTCGTGAAATGTATATGTCTCGCATAAGAGGATATTAAATTTTCTTCAGGACAAGTATTAATCAATATACGAATTTAAATATATAATAAATATAATCCAGACATTTCAAATCAATAATTTTTCTTGAAGGGTTATTTTAATTAATTAAAATGAAGAAAAATTATGCACTTTAAAATTGTTTTCAGAACTGTGTGTTAAAGTCTAAATCTAATCTTTACTAGATTCCAGTATAAAGATGATTAAAATGTAATTAATTGGATTAAATATTACTAAGGAACACTTTTATTATGCAAAATAAAATTCAATTCATAGTGGTACTGTTCAATAAATTAATTTATTGAATTGGAATAAATATTTTAAAAAAATCAGTATTTTTCAGAGTTCGCTGGAAAATCTATATTTTCTAAAAAATACCAAAATTTATTCCTAAATTATTTTTTAAATTATATTTTTAAAAATTATCAAATAAATTTTATTAAGTTTTTAATAATTAATTATAATAAATTTTGGCAAAATGATATGAAACCCATTTTATAAGAAATTGTATTTTTGAGGAATAAAACGTCTTTACAAAAAAGGGATTGATTATTTACTATATATTTATAAATACAATTATATTTATTCATAATATTATATATTTGAAGTGCCCAGATCAGTGTGAATCACTGAGAGGGGGAGGGGGTGAATCAGTGATCCCTTAAAACTTTTTACTAATTGATTCTTAATCAATTAAACCTCTATGGCTGGTTAAAGCCTCGATCCACTCTTCTTGTATCTCTCAACCTTTCCCGGATAATGCAGTAATGAAAAGGCACAGGACACAAGGATTTACAAGGTTCGGCACCAAAGGCCTACATCCTTGCCATGCTCTCCCAGCATGGATTCTCCATTATAACCTGTTAAAATTACAATGGTCGATACAGAGTCCCATTGTATCTCTCCTGAGTCCCACAGGAGGGTCTTTATACTGCGTCCCACAGTGTTACCAGAGTCCCACTGGCCTGCTCCAGAATCCCACTGAAGACTTCTTCTCCCTGAGTCCCACATGGTCTTCTCTTGGCTCCTCGAGTCACACGAGTAGCTCTTCTTCTTGTTCAGCTCTTCAAGTATCCTCAGCAGCCTGGGATAAAGGCTGCTGGCCTTGCTCTGTACCTCTGATCACTTGTGATGATCAGGTCTTCTCGTCTTGCTCAGGCTTTATCTCCTTCTTCTCAGGATGACCTGGCCTCTCTCCAATTACTGAATACTCAGACAATTGATGTCTTTAACTTCAGTCTGGTCCAGTCTCACTTCAACTCTACTTCATGCACTGAGTGCATGGAAACTCTTCATCTTCATGCACTGATAGCATGGGTTCTCAAATCTCTTCAAGATCTTCAAGTCTTGGACTCCTCAGATGCACACCACTGATTTAGACTTGTTCACGTGTGCACGTGCATGCATGCATGCATTCACTATCCTTTTCTTCCTCTTGGTGCAGTAGACCCACAAAGGGTGTAGTCACTTTAAGCACACACCTTCACTGAACTTCACACACTTTATCCAATTTGTTTACACACTTAGAGTGTGTTCTACTTTAGTGTGGGTCACTCCTTCTTCTTCTTCTAATGTGTATACACTATTAGTGCACACACTAGGCTCGGCCTTCACTTGTTAAGCACACACAAGTTCTTCACTTTGCACACACACATGAATGAGTTCTTCTTTGTTGTGGCCTACACTTCATTTCTTGCACACACCCAAGGCTACGACCTCTTTGTTAATTTTGCACACACTTGAGCTCGGCCTTCACACTTCTTGTTGCATGCCCTTATATGGCCGTAGGGTGTTCCTCTTCACTTTTCACACACACACACACTCAAATGAGGTGTGGTCTTCACTTCACCCACACAAGGCTACGGCCTTTCACTTCCTTTGCACACAAGACTTGTTCTTTTATTCTTCTTTGCACATACCCAAGCCAAAGACTACGGCCTTCTTCTAGTTCTTTTTGCACACAAAGGCACAAAGGCCTCAGCCTTCCTTCTTCACCTCTCACACACACAAAGGGTGGTATACTCCTTATGAACACAAACAACCACGACCTTCCTTGCTTCTTTGCACACACTAAGTGTTCTTCACGTTTCACACACTAGTGTTCAAGCCTTGGCCTCCTACTTCTTTTTGCACACACACTGCCCGTAGGGTGTCTTCTTCTTCACTTGGCACTCAAAGGGTGCAAGGGTTCGGCCTTCCTCCACTATTCCACCCGAACACTAAAGAAGTCGTGCAAGGGGTGCGACCAACCTCTCTTCTATCGTGCAGGCACTTGGGTGCACAAGGCAGTGCACAAGTCCTCGGGTGTGAAAACCTCAAGAGTGCAAGAGCACCTTGGGTGCAAGGCACCTCAACCACGGGGCGCGCAAGAGCTACTACCTCGGGTTCTTCCTGCCGCGCAAAGGGATAGCGCGCAGGGGACTCCTTCCCTTCACCTCTTTCGCGCAAGGGGTGCGCGAAAGGAACTCCTTCGTGCCTCGGGTGGCACCGAGAACAACAGTCGCGCAAGTGCTTTGCGCGGCGGCTTCTTCTTCGCGAGGCAGAGGCACACGCGGATCAACAGATCTTCAATGAAAACATCAGCTAGCAATTCAGAGGTCTCGGCCTCTCTCTATATAGGCAGAGGGCCTCGGTTCATCCGCGTGGGATATAAATTCAAACTCCCGAATGTTTCGGATCATTAAAATCTTTAAAATCTTTATTTTCTTTCCTCTGTTTCAACGCGGCTTCTTTTATTATTTTCTTCCTCGTGCATGCGATTTAGAACGCATGCACGACCTCTATTTAAACCCAATCCATGCATGCAAAGCACGAACACCAACTGGCCTCGGCACCTTCGGTTTGCCTTCGGCCAAATCTCGAATTCTTCTTCTCATCGCATGCAAACTCATATTTATGCTTGAATGTGTTCGTAGAGGCCAGACGATCACCACGGAGGTCTCGGTTTTCTCGTAGGTGGCCGGGAACTCAAAATAGGTCGTCGGGGAGGCTTTGGTTCAGCGGCTACTCGCGGGTGGCTTCGGCTCGAGCTCGAGGAAGGAGACGAGCTCTCGGCCGTTGGATGCGGTGATCAAAAAGGCGTCGACGGCTTGGATCAGATCGGGGCGCCGCAGATGGATCGTGCGGCGCAGATCAAGCGCGCGATCAATCGAGCGGCTCAGATTTGCTCCCGGGAATTTTTCCGCGTCCCACATCGAAACGGGCCGCGGAATTCTCGCGGCTTATTAACATGCCGCTCCCTTCCTCAGCTCAATTGAATCTCCTCCCTCCACGGTGCCGCCCCGCACCGTGTTCTCCCTGCGGGCGCGCTCTGCGCCCACTCTTGCTCCCTGCGGGCGCGCTCCTAGCGCCCACCATGCACTCCGGGTGCGCGGGTTTCATCACCGCGTGTCCGCGGGGGCTTACACACGGCCCCCTCTGCCTCTGCCGCCCGGGCTGGCCACATGGGATCCCCCCTTGGGCGTGGCGCCTTAGGCCCACATGTGCCTTGGGGGTTGAACCCTTAAGGCTGGCCTTGGCTGGCCAATTTTTTTGGCAAAGGACAGAATATTACTTTGTCAAAAACAAAGTAACCCATGAATATAAGACAAGTGCCAAATGCCAAATGCCTATCTTTCTCATTTCTCCTTCTTCCTCTCTTCTTCTTCATTTGAAATTCCTCCATTATCTTCAACATGTATTCATCACTTAGGAATGGAATTCCAAACAGTTTCTTCTAAATCTTCTTCATCTCCTCTTCCATATGTGTTCAATACTTAGGAGGGACTTCTTTGAAGGTTCTTCATCTTCAACCGAACTCCTGAATCACTTAAATTATTCAAAGTGCTTCATTGATCTAATCAGAGATCAATTGGATCATCTTCATGTTCACATGCACTAAGTGATAGTGCATGGGCTTCTTTAGCTCACTTCATCCACTTAGAAGTTGTGGATGGCTCTCTTCAACTCCTCATGCATTGTGAAGACAATGCATGGTCTTCTAAAAGTGTTGTGACTTTGTATCCTCAGGATACAAGTTCTATGAACTTAAAGATCAGCTCAACAATCGTCAGATGTACATGGAGAATGTTTCAACCACAATGTCCAATACCACTTAGTGAATCTCCTAAGTGACATGCCTCTTAGTACCATGGCCATTCTCCTTCATCACCAACACCATCACAACCTTTGGCATTCACATCTTGTCATTCCTTGACTTCCATTCATTCCAAGACAACTTCATGTCTCATTGACAACAAATGCAACACAATGCACATCAATATTTATTTCATAAAGTTGTAAATCCTATTCATACACTCCAATTTATCATCTAGGTTATAACAATAATTAATTTCTAGGGTCTTTCACGCACAATATTGCATGTCATATACTCTATGAAATATAATTTTATTTTTTAAAACCAAAGGGTGTTACATTATTCTCTATTTAATAAATACCATCCTAAAAATTTGAATTTCTACTCAATAAAAAGAGTTTTAAATTTCAAAACTCTATTGTCAAAGTCCAATATCATAGAAAAAATTATTAAAACATGCACTTGGAAATAAAGAGAGAAATTATGAAGTTCATTTGGAACAATTCATTACTAGGTCCAAATGTAGGAAACCAGTAGTGGAAGAAAAGATATAGAAAAAGAAAAATTGTTATTTAAAAATATTTATGGAGAGTGACATAGATCATTTATCATAATAAATTAAATGATAATTAAATGGTTATTAGAAATAAAAACTATAATGTAAAGAGGATTGAAAAATACCATCATATCATCAGAATTGAAGGTAATATGATAAAATATTAATTTTTAATAAACCTTTAGCAAAGTATTGGAATTTATTCACCATATAGATGAAGAACATATAGAAATATACTCACCTGATGAGTCAAATTTCATCCTTTAATCAATTTATACTACAATATCACCTTTTTATCCAAATAGAGAGTATTGAAGATGAGTTTTATATACATGAAGCACTAAAATAAAAATATAATAAATCACATAACCCCCCAAAGGATAACCATATTTTCCTTTAGTATTTATACATTAACCACAACCAGTATGGTTTAAAAAATGAATGAGGTTTCCCAAAATTAATAAACCCAGCTTTAATCGTCAAAATTAAATTTTAATATCCAACGTTCAAATTTAATAATTATATAAATAACTATCTTTATAGATATTCATAATATTCCTGAACTATATTAAAACCTAATTATTATAATGATTTGATCACTTAATATTCCAATGTTGGTTTAACAATTTTCTTCAAAAAACACTAATCAGTTTTAAAGTCTCATTCCAAAACAATATATTCCCCAATAACATAATCTCAATATATGCTAACCATTTTCATAAACAAATTTAATAAACATAAACCCATTTTAAAATCATATATTTTTAAAAAAGAAAATTCATCGTCAATTCATTAAATAAAATCTCATAATGTGATTTTTTATCATTATCATATAACATTAGAAAAAAAAATTTACTTATTATTTTTTCACATAATCACCAAGTCTATTTTAAATCCCATGGTTTTATATATCATATATTCACACAATTACCTCATCCTCAATGAAATGATAAACCCTAATGGTCACAAATACCATTAAACTTATATCCACAAATGTAATTATATTCTTACTTATAAAATAATTTATAAAAAAACCTAAGGGTTACTTATACCTTAGCGTAATAATTTTTTTCTAAAATGTCATTAATCACATCAAAATATGATTAAATAAAACATTAAATGGGATGTATAATACTTTGAACTTGTGATTATCTATAAAATTTTAAAACCATTATAAAATCCAAAACTTATAAGATAACAATAAACTAAAACATTATAATCATTAAATATATATAAATACTACACTAATACAAAATATAAATTCCCTGGACCCACACACCCATAACCAGTGCTACAAAAATTAATTTTACATTTCATGATTTGATAATAATAAGTGTGACCCAATGTTTTCCATAAAAAAACTAAAAATCTAAAAAGATATATTATATTACTTATTTCTCAAAGGAGCTTATATGTATAGAGAATTATATAATTATGGAACCCTATTACATAAAAATAATCATCTATTCAATTGACTATTTCTCTCCCATAACTATATTTTATTATTTCACAACAGTTCATCATTATCATACATATGAAACCCTTCTAGACCTAATTCATTTAACATCATTCTAGATAACCTGGGGAAAATGAAACACAAGATGGGTTTTGTCAAATTATTAGTAAGGGTAAACATTAGAATTGACATCTGAATGTCATCATTGATAAAAATGTGATAATAATGGTATAATTAGATAATCAATGTTCATGAGCATAACATAAGAGAAAATGTACACATAAATATCAGGATCTTCAATCATGATATATTTCATAATGATTTAACCAAGGTTAGAGTCATGAGAATAAATTATCACAATACATGTGATATAAATATTGGTCAAGGGAATATTTTTAACCCATAAAAAGAAGAATTAAAACATGTTGGTTATTTGGAAAATTATTTTCTAGGAACCCATAGAAACCTTATGTAACCCATAAAAATTGGAAAAACTATACAGAAAATATCTAATATAGTTACCCAATTCATTGAAACACTATATTGGTACACCCATCATATAATATTAATAAGGATAACCAATTTAAATAATGTCAAGAACAATATCACTAATATAGTACATAGTGAATACACCACATAAAACATATAGAGACATCCATTATTACATTCATAACATGATTAAACCTTGTAAACAAAAGAGGTTCCATGGAAATATATTAGAATCAATCATAATCCATCCAAATGATTAATAAAGATCATATCATTACAAAATATACTCATTGAATGATATGTAACATAACGTGTAGATGAATTTAATCAATTGAAACTCCATTAAAATATAATTAAGAACATTATTGAGTAACATGATATTTTCATTTTGAAAATCACATTTAAAAATAAAAAACTAAAAAAATATTATGAACATCCTTTTCATTTAAAATAATTCTTGAGACATAAATATTAATATTTATAACATTGAGTGTTCATGATAAAGATAAAGTATGTTCATTTTATGTATGTTAAAATAGAGATTCCTTTCAGATTTTCATATGAAAACACCAAATGTACATTTTTTGGAAAATGATAGAATTATTACATTTGAAACATTTTTTTTAAAAAAATCATCGATAAAAATAAATTTAAAAACTTACAAGACTATATTAATTAAATTATGAAATTTTTTTACAATAAACTATTTACAATATAATAGAGAAAAAAATTTGGAATTTTTTAAAAACATTTGCCGAATTATTTTTTGTACCAATGAGTGGAAAATTGTAATACTAAATGAAAATTTCAGAAATAACTAGTGGTGAATAATATTAAATGTTTTTATAATACAATTATCAAATAATTTCTTTTAATGTCAAATCAAGCATAAATATTCTTGATTGATATAAGAGTGTGAAATAAAACCTTACGGCTTCAGAAAGTTTTGAATCATAAAACCAATGAAATATGTAAATGAAAATGAAACATTAAACACCATTAGTGTAAATATATTCATGATATAACATATAAAATGGTTATTTGAGACACCTCATAAAATAATATAGGTGTATAACATAACATATTTCCAAAAGAAGATGATTTGAGGCGAGAAACACTTATAACGATCATAACATTGATATTAGAATTATTCAATGAAATTATTATTTGTATAAAATATAAATACATATCAAATAATTATAATGAAAACATAAGATAATAAAAATTCATTATACAGAGATCCTTATAATTTCAAATAAAAATAAAAGGTAATATATCCCAATGAAAATAATTTGAGTTATGAAATTTTTTATCACTCTTAAATTACAATTCATATCCCCTTGGATCAAATAATTAAAATTAAAAATTAAAATACCATGAAGTATGAATTATTAATGATATTACTAGTATAAATGGTAGTGTATACAACATATAAAATAAATTAGGCTCATATAATTAAAATATTATTCAATGAATAGAAATGGATAATAAATCTCTTTCTACTTTTCTAATCTCCATATTAAAACCTCATGACAGAGAGAACCTCATATGGTTTTTAAATACCTATAATTTTCAGGAAAGGAAGCATAAATTACAATAATGGTATGTTTATACATAGGAAAATTTAAATAACTAGTGAATATCTAAAATTTATTACATAAAAAAAAAGACAGATGCGAAACCCTGACATCATGTCCATAAATTCCATGCATATTCATTAAATCCTATATAATAACATTTTATAAATAATTTTATTTCTTAAGAACATTTTAAATATTTTAATACCTTATAAATAAATCATTTTTTTAATTACATATTTAAATAATGAATTTGTTAAGTCCATGATAGGGGTTTTCGAGATGTTCGGTCCATGTTTTAAAAGAATATTTATTATGTTTACCACGATAAAAGGGGTCATTGTTCCACCACCTAAAGAATAATAGTCATTGCATAATTATATTTTTTATTCAAAAATTTTACTTTTAAAACTAACAATGAATGATGGTTATGAAATAGGAACTATTTTACAATCATAGAGGTGGTGGGCCGCACATTCACATGGGTAACATTTCCATTTTTCAACGATCATAATGGGAGAAAGGTACAAAATATAATATTTTTTGATAAATATAATTACATATTTATTACACTATTAAATTTCCATATATACTAATATATTTCATCCATCTAATGTGGTGATGAAAAAAAACACATCACTTAGTGGAGGCGGTAGTGAACATTTACACACAAACAATGTTATCATTATTCAGTGAGTGAAATGATGAAAAATAAAATGACATAATAAATATTAAAATTTTTAATATTTAAGGACTAATCAAAAATTACATCATTAAAAAAATTATGATTGGTTATGATGGAAAACGAATTACATCGGTTCGTGAGGTGGTAGTCCACCCTACACATGAATAATGGTTGTGTTTCTAATATAATGAAAGAAGAGATGGATGGATATTATGAAACTAACATAATAACTTCTAATTATAGGGGATCTATTGATTTTATCATATCATTGTGGTTGAATAATTCACAAATGAGGTGGAAGAATAATTAAAAAATTGATTAGTTAAGAACAATGCCTCTTCTTTGGACTACTTCTTTATATTATACATGATTCCTTACTATGTAATATCTATGATAAAAAAAACTCTATGATGTGGGGATTGAAATAATTAAGGTATTTGAGTTGGTATTTTGGAATTCAGAAGCTTTTAATGAGTGAATAGGGAAGGAGAGTTGGTGGCATTATATAATTGTGGGAGAGGATTGACTTGGAATATTTTAAAATAAAAACTTATACCCACATTTTACATGATCCAAAAGGAACTGAAATAGAAGATTATTAATAATCAGATTATATATTTTATAAATATATTAATATAATAAAATTTAGGATTGTTTTTAGGGACTTTAACCTTTATTTATTCAGTTTAACACCATATTAAATATTTTTACCTTTCCTGCAGTAAATGAAATTTTACTATTTTCAATTTTCATCATGAAAAAAGGTGAAATTATTATATAATAAAAATTTATTTGATTATTAATATGAAATATAATTTACCAAATTTTATTCACATATGTGTATTAATTTAATTTAAAATAAATCCACTAACACGACAAAAAAACACAATTTAATATGAAATGAATTTTTCAAGCATGAGAAGATCTCATATTTTAATTAATGTTTATTAATAATCATTATATTAATTTAAATTAATATTTATAGATATATAATATATAAATATATTTAAAATTATTCATCATTATCATAATTTTTAATTATAAAAATGGATATGCATTATGTAATTTGAAATAGTTTTCAATTAAATTCATTTCAAGCCTAAAAATAAACTTATACTAATATATAATATAAACATTACTAAAATGTAATTAATAGGATTAAATATTATTAAATAATAATTATGTTAATTTCAATAAAATTAACATAATAATTGTACATCTAAATTACCTAATTTTTTTTAAATGAAATTATTGTTATACCAAAATCGCTATTTTTCAATATTTATTGGAAAATAAATATTTTTAGAAATATTCAAAAATATACCCCAAAATTAATTATTATATGGTAATTTTAAAATATTAAGTTAATTTTAAAAAATTCAGTTTGTAAAATTTCAATGAATTACTTATAGTATTTGGTCACAAAAAATAATAAAAATCATTTTTGAAGAAAAATTATTTTTGAAGAATTATATGTATTTACTAAAAATTGAGTGATTATTTACTATTTATTTATTAATATATTTATATTTAGTATAATTATATATATATTTATTCCATAAAGTTGTTAATCCTTTTCAAGACGACCATTTTAACATCTAGGTTATAACAGTCAGATATTTTGCATGTTGTTTATCTTAGTGTTTCATATTAGACACTATATCAAACATAGAATTCTTATTTTAAATTATTTGGGGTTGAAAATTATGATTATTAAAAAAATTATACAAATATTTTCTGAAATGATCTTATGATGATTTTATACTCTCATGGATCATGTCATTTAATTTCATTATGATTCATATCTTATGAACTTTCATTTTGTAATCCTTCACACATGATTATGATCTAAGAATTTATGAGTATGGATTTTCAATGATAATACCATGTTTTCATACCCTTATGCTCATTTTTTGATAAAAGGATGATTGATATCTACATTTATTTTCACCTACTAAGCATCTGAGATCCCCCTTTATTATGTTTCCTTTTCAAAAGGATATAAAGAAAGGTTTCAAGTTTGATATGTCTAAAAATGGTGTTAGTTGTGAAGAACGAAGTGAAATATGATGTAGATTTTTTAATAAAAAAACCTTTTATGTATCCATGTTTATAATTATATTGAAAAATTATGGTTTTGGAACTGATCATATACCCAGGTAATGTATATTCAAAAAATTAGATGAAATATATATGCATGTATAGTTTGGGTTCTCTCACAGCCCAAATTCACAAAAGGTCCTCTATAATCAGGTATTTTATAGAACTATTATCAAATGCATTAATGGTAGAGAAAAACATGCTATCATAAAAGAAATTAATGTCAACCCATGTGGTTCTCATCAGAAACAAACATTGACTTCCTACCAAATATAAAAATTTATGTATTTTTAAATATTGATGATATTATACTACATGGATGTTTAAAAGAGATTCATTTCTAGTCAAATACATAAAAAATTTATCCATCGACCCCTAGATTTGTTGAAGATTTCTAGATATTCATTTTAATTTTCAATTTAGGGGTTAAATGTTTTGGGAATATACCATACAAACCTGGTAAGATAGTTAATGTATATTCTTATTCCCAAAAAATATCTTTTACAAATGGGCCTATACTATACTCCTCAATCATTTCAAAAAAAAAAATATAATCAATTTCATGATTTCAAACAGTTTTACCATATTTAGTGTGAGGTGTACCAGGCCTAACATTTATAAATATTACATTTTTAGATGAATATTCAATACATATCATTATTATACATGCCCTAGAATTATAAAGGTCTAATGACATTATAGACTTGAAACATAATAATAATACTTCATAATAGATATTCAATATTTCACAAATAGTTCTTATATCATCGTAAATTTATAAGAAATACAATAACTAGATCCCACAATCATAATATAGGAAACATGGAAAAATGGAAAGGGTGAGCTCAGATTCTCAAAAACAGTAAACATGGGTGGTATGAATCAAATATCTTATGGAACCATAATTTTTAAAAAAGTGTAAACATAGTGACTATAAATTACAATGTTCATACCCAATCTAAAATATGTTATAAAAATGGTTCATATCGTAAATCCTTATAATTTAAAAATACATGAGTCATAAGAGTGAGGAATTAGCATTAATCAATAATGATCCATGATAGCATAATACAACAATTAGACCATATCATATGAATTTTTTGGAATAACAAAAAGTATAGAAAATCATTCTATTAGTCATGGATCACTTCCATGACTATATTTTGGATTCAGTTCACTCTCAATTCATTCATTTTCTTATTCATGGTCTACTTTCAAGACTATCTTTGTTTAGAAGGTCCCTTACTAAACTTATTTTACTTCCCATTATAGTATATATTATCCCATGAGAGATCCATATCCGCCTAATTCATTGGATGAATATATAATTCTAGTCCCACCCATTACATAATTAAAACTATATATATATATATATATTTATATATATATCTATTTTTGTATGTGTGTTCCAAAAGATCATAATACATTCATCATACCAGTATAAAATAACCCATGAAAAAAATTGTTTCAAAGAAATATCACCGTAAAATAATCATAATCTATATAGAGAATGTAAGTATATTGTATAATAATATAATTCATTATCTCAGCATATCTTAATTTTCTATTATAAAAGAAATAAGTTCCATATAATCATCCTAATATCATTATATATCATCATAAGTCAAACCGAAATTATATGGGATCATATGAGTATATCCCCAGTGAAACATGACAATCATTAAAGGATATTGACAAAGATAAAATATATATTTCATAAAATTCATTTACAATACACTTTAAAATCATGAGAAAACATCTGTTTTCTTTTGTTAATCATTTAAAAAATAAATTCCCAAATGATTTAGGAAAATTTTTTATTTCAAAATTATAATGACCCATGCTTCTCATACATTAAAATAATATATTCTCAGATTAATATTCATTACATTACACAATAAAAATACTATGTGTTGAAAATTTTTAGTTCCTTTATAAACATGAAAAGCAATACTCTTAATTCAAGAATGATATTAAGTGGCTCCCATAATGATATTAACCGTTAGTAAGATTAGTTAAAAACCATTATTAATAACATGGGGAATAGAACTATTAGAAAGGGTGAGATCATATTCTCATTAAGGGTAAAAAGGGGATACATAAGAATAACATGATAATCAAGGTATGATAACATGAGAATAAAATTTTAAAACCATACCATGCATATCAAAGATCATAATCGTGAATCATGACATAATAAAAGAATGTTTATAAAACATGATTCATATGATATTCTAAGAAAAAAAATCCAAGATAGCATAACATTTTCATAATAAATGGATTCATTAGATAATTGTAATCATAAAAAATCATTTCCTTTTTAATTTCCATGGATCACATAACAACTAGATGGGGGGGTGAATCAGTTGTCACCACTATAAGTTTCCAAAAATTTTAAAAACATAACCCCTGAAACCTATTAAGATATATTTCCTTATCAAATTCTTACAAATTCTAAATCATGAAAAGGTAGGAAAGAAATTAATCACACAAGATTTACAAGGTTCATCCTTACATGGAGAACTTATATCCTTACCATAACCACTATCATGGGTCATTTGAAATCTATTATTATAAAGAGGTGAATAAAACATGTGACAAATCCTATTTGAAATATTATATCTCTTGATAAGAAATATTATATTAAATCCCATCAGTTTATAATATTTTATTTTAAAAAAAATCATCAAAACAAAATAACAAATAATTTGATGAAACTTATCCACAATTTCTCACTCTGAATCTTCATTTTGTTTTGGATATATATGATTTTCTCAATATGATGAAGTCAATATGATTCTCCCTTACTCAATATGCACTTTTCAAAATCTTCTCAAACACTCAGTATGATCTTCATTAGACTGATTTAAAAAATAAGATAGACTCAATACTATTTTACTTTCTAGTAAACAAAATTTTTATTTGTCAGCTCTTCTTTAGAGATCTATGTTTAGAAAGAACATTCACTAAATTTTTTCGGCACTCCATGTTTTCCTCTTATTTTAAAAGTCATGATGAAAAAATTATATGAGAAACTATTTATAGGTGGCTTAGATTAAAAAAGTGGGAAACTATAAAACTCTCCCCAATTACTCGAATTTAAAAAAACAAACAAACACTCACATTTAAACTACTACTTCAAAATATTTAATCCTCATCATATTTTTATGAGATTTATGAAAAATTAAGTTTCAAATTTGACCTCTTCAACTCATTATAAAATTTATAGAATCTTATTTTTGAGACTTCTTCATAATAATCTCATTATGATCTATTTTCTTCTTAAATCATTATAAATATTTTTCCTTCGTAGCTCATTATGATCTATTTACTTCACGTCTCATAATGAATATATTTCCTTCTCATCTCATTATGAATCTGTTTCCATCTCATCTCATTATGAATATGATTCCTTCTCAAATCATTATGAATCTATTTCCTTTTCTTCACATTACAAATATATTTCATTCATATGACATTATTAATCTATTTTCTTCTCATCTCATTATGATTTTTGTTTCTTTATTTTCTCATTATTATTTCTATTTTAATCCCATATCATTTTCATTTTTGATTCTTTCTCAGATCATTATGATTTTAATTTTATTCTCTGCTCATTACGTTTTATATTTCATTATTATCTCATTATGATTTAGGTTTTTTTATCTGCTCATTACGATGGAATTATTTACTCTACATCTTTGAAATTATTCAAACTTCCTCAGATAAATGTATTCTGACATCTTGCAACTTCTGAGTCTGGAACTTCTAAAATCGATACAATCTTTATGATTCCTCTATTTCTTCAAAATCATTTTTCATGAGTATGTTTCATGATTTATTATTAATTCACAATCAAATAAGAATCATCTAAAATTTTTATGAATGTAATAAAAATTTCAAACTCTTGACATCACAATATTCAACAAACTTCTTCAGTATCATTATGACTTCTTCATTCAGCAACATCTGACCTTCTAAAAAACATTGATTATGACGAGTATCCAAGTATATTTATCTAAATACAATGATTAATTTGATCAAATACATTATATTTATGTATTATGCTTCATCCAATGATGTTTAGTTAAAAATGGGAGTCTAGATACCAGTGTTTGGAAAAAAACAATCAATAATACACAAAAATGTATCCCCATTTACATTTGGGTTTGATCGTTCAGAAAATTTAAACATTCTTATAGAACTCATTATGATGGATGGGTCTGATTCCTATATAAAACAATTATTATATACAATGTCAGTTTTCAAAAAATACCAAAACATTTTTTTATAAATTTATCACAATGTTTATTCAGTCACCTCCTTAGGATTTGTTGGAAACACATGTCAATAAATTTTTCAATGCTCAGAAAATGTTCACAACTTATATTTTGTAAAAAAATCAAGTTTATTGAAATTAATCAAAACATTGACTTCTGAAAAGATAGTATCTTGACACCATAATTTTGGATAATGTAATTATTTTTGAAGGAATTCCATCTGTCAATTAAAATAAAATTTTTCAACTATGAAAAGATAAACTCTCCATCACTTTTATCATTACTTATAACTTTTATTTTTCTATCCTCCATTTTATGATAGACATACTTCATATTCATTACAGAAATATACGTAAAACCTATTACAAAGTAAAAACATTTAAATTTCACTCCCAATATGTTAATATATACCAATGTATGGTGGGGGTATTTAGTTATGAGGTTTAGGAAGTTATGGGTGGAGGCTGAAAATTAATTTATAACCTCAATTAAAAAAAATTCTTTTGGAAATTCTTTTGTTAATATATCAAAAATTTGATACTTTTTTGAAATATATTCAATCAAAGCATCTCCAACAACAAACGTTCTCTTTAATAAATTGATAATTTTTATCAATTTATTTTGATCATGAATTTTAGACAAGTTTTTTAGAATGATCAATTGCACTTATATTTTCACAAAGTATCATTAATGGTTTAGAAAAATATTCTTTCAAATATTATTACTGAACATTTATCCACAACATTTAAGACAATGCAAGAGTAGATACTATATATTTAGATTCATATGTTCTCAAAGTTAGTAATTTTTTTCTTACTATTCCAACATATACATCATTCACCCAATAAAAAGTTTCCTCATAATGTAGATTTCCTATCATTATAATCTTCATACCAATCAACATCATTATAACCCTAAAACATAATCACTCAATTTATTTTATATAAAAAACATGTAATGTTGTTCCATTTAATTATCTCAAAATCCTATTTTCTAAAAACATATGTGGTTCTTTTAGATTACATTGATACCTAGAACAAAAATTCTTAGGATAAAAAATATAAATTTTTGAGGCTGTAAGGTAAAGAAGACTTCCTACTAGCTTTTGAAAGTCTTTTTGATCTACACTTTCTCTGGATTCATCTTTACTCATCTTTGTGATAAAAAAATGTAAGAGATTATTTGAATTCAATCCTTCTAAAATTCATTAACAATTACCTAGTATAGTTTTCTTGAGATAAGATAATGTTATTTTTTTAAAATTTTAATCCAAGGAAGAAAGTTAATTCTCCCAACATTGATATTAAAAAATTCTTCTTTATATTCTCAAAAAATTCATTTCAAAATTTTTCTTCTTCCCTAAATAATAATATCATACATGTAAACAATTATAATTAGAGTTCTAGAGTCAATATAATTTACATACAAGTTTATATGAACATTCCTTTATAAAAATTAAACTCTATCAAACAATTTTTTTATTTTTAATACCATGATCATGGATATTTTTTACCCTATATAACTATTTAATCATTTTATAAACATTGTTTTCATCCTCATTAATTAAAAACCCACTAGTTTCCTCAATGAAAACTTCTTCCTCAGTATCACTAATTAGTAATGATTAATATACTTTCAACTAATAAACATGTTGATTATGATGTGAAGCTATTGAAAAAAACATTCTAACAGTTTCTAATCTTGAAAATGGGGGGAATGTTTATTCACAATATACACCGTTCACTTGTTTATAGCCTTTCCAAAAAAGTATTTATTTGTTTCATTAGAATTTTACATGCTCATTCAATTTGTTTATATAAAACCAATTTTTTCTGATAAAATTTTAATTTTATGGTCATGGAACACATTCGAATATTTAAATTTTCAAAATATGATCTGAACTTTCATTAATAGAATCCACCAATTATTTTTGTTAAATCACTTCAGAAACTGATATTGGTTCAGCTTTTGAGATAAGTGAAGTATTATTTTATATTCTCAACATTCTTCCTATCTATATTGAAACCTTCTATTTAACAATAATGTTTTAAAAATCAACATGTTTTTTGAAGTAGTAAATTTTAAAATTTATTTCCCAATAAAACATTCATCACCAAATTGCTCTTTGGAATCTTGATAATGATGTTTTTACATACATTCACTATTTCTAAAAATCTCTCGTTTATCCTCCTTACCATTAATTGTTTTTGATAATGATCATTTATTTTCAATTACAATCACATCATATGTGTCCAATTATTTTTTTAAATACTTTTTCCAACATTTGTAACTTCTCTTATTTGGTGAATAACCCCTAAAAAGTTCCTTACACTTCTCATCAAACGTTCCCAGATATGGATTTTTTATTTTGAGAAAACATTGACATCCAAAAACATTGAAGTATTTCAATGAATATTTTTTTGTTATACCACATTTCATAAGGATAAATTTTGGTTTCCAGCCTCAATAAAATATATTTTGAACATGTACATTAGTAATAACATTTTAGTTCTAGTAAATATTTTAAATATTATATTTTTATAACATACTTCTTCCAATTTCCACCAAGATTTTTTTCTTTATTTCTACTACTCCATTTTATTATAGAGTATTGAAAGACCTATATTAATGTTTGATACCATTTTTTCGTAGATAAGATTCAAAATAATTTTTGGTGAATTTAGTAACATTATATGTTCTTAACTTCTTTATATAAACCCCCATTTCATTCTCAAATTATTTTCTAAAATACATGAACATTTCCACATCCTCTGACTTGCATTTCATAAACCTGATGTTTTTAATCCAAGTGAAATAATCAACAAAATTGATAACCTATAAATATACTTTTTTTATTTATATATTATTGGCCCACATAAATTGGTATGAATATGTTAAATAGGTTTGGTAGACTAAATCTTGACTCCCATATGAGTTTTATTAATCATTTTCCTTTATGGAATGTAATAAAAACTTTATATTATCATATTTTCAACTTTAGAAAGTTTCTTAATAAATAAAATTTTAAAAGTTGGATAATTTTTTTTTTCAAATATGGCCATTTCTTCAGAGTCACAATTTATTTTCAACTTCATGACATATGTTATAGGAGTGGTTAATTGCTTCTATTTAGAAAGTATTACCACTGGTTTTTTTCTCTTTTGAAATTACATTGCCATATTTCACACTTCTGATATCATAAAAATATTTTTTGAATATTATTTATCTTCCACCATAAAAATGTTTATTTACACTTTGTAAGTTATGTTTTATCCCATAAACAAATAATACTTCCTTATTTTTCAACTCTCCAACTTCAATTTCACCCATTCCAATTCCTTTTATTTTTATTGACATGTCATTACCAAAGGTAAATACTCCTCCATCATGAATTTAAACATGTTTTTAATACTTTCATATGACCTTTAATATGTGAATGACATCCACTTTCATGTATCCATGTTTTGTTCATTATACTTGATTTCCATGATGTCTCATCAACAAAGGATCTTTCTTGAACTTTCTTCCTTCCAAATTTATTTTTCTTTTCTACCATAAATTTTTTTCCTAAAAGGAGTGTCATAAATTTTAATGCATGATGACCATCCTTATCTCATCTTACATAGACTATTTTAGATATTTAAATTTATTTTTTGTTTGAATGTTTGAAACATTTTTAGATTTTTCATTTGTATCTTCATGTGGGTTAGAAATGTTACACTTTCCACTTTCACTATTTCACCCACTTTCCTCAAATATTCTTCCCAGTAATGATAATTTTTTCCAAAGATTATATTATTTGTCCCCATAGATTCAATAACACTAACAATATCCATAAAAGCTTGTTTTTTTGTTTAAGTATGTTCTTTGATTGTAGAAGCCTTACTATGGTTGATAATTTCTTCCTATGTCAATATACTCAATTCATGGACCACCTTTTATTCTAGACGAGTTATCAAATTTTGCGGATGTGATAGGTTTCTCACATCACTTTTCCACCCATGATTTCAAATTAATTTTATTGGAACCTAAAATATTAGACAAATCAGATGAAACATTATTTTTTTTGCGATTTCACCTGATTCATGATTTGATTCTTCTTAGAAATAGTAGAAGTATCCACTTTTACTTACAAGGATTTGTTTAAGTTTTCATTCCTCTTTAAAATGGTATTTTCAGACTCAATAAATTTTTATTGAAACCTGTTAACTTCTTCTTCATTAACATAAATCTTCTGATTGATATCTTCATAAATCATTCCTTGTTCATCAATTTTATGTTCGTAACTTATGACATTTTGAATGTGTTCATCCTCCTGCTAGATTAACTATTTTATTCCTTTAGTAACTTCTTCACAATATTTCTTAATCATTTTGATTTCATAATGAAGAGATTTGATTTTCCAAATAAATAAAATAACTTCTATTCTAATATGATACACTCTATAAGATTATTAACCACCTTATTCTTCACAATTTGAGGAGTCTAAAACTTTTTTATACTTTTCAATGATGATTTTAAATTTTTCTATACTTTTATCTTCTGGAGAAATATTGTCAGTTTCTTCTGATTCATCTTTTTTAATCCACATACTTATCTAGTTCCTAGTAAACTTATTTTTTTGATATTATATATGACATTTCTTCTATATAACTTTTCATCTACTTTTTCCATCGTCATTTTTTCACCAGCCATTTTGATATTCTCTAACATTTTTCTTGGAGGAAATCCATAGAAAATTTTCCAATTCCACCACAATCAAAAAATTTGAGAGGAAGATAATATGTATACCTTCCTCTTCTTCTTTGATAGTTCTTCGATATAAGAGACATGATTTTATCATTCAACTCATTGTCCACTTTACCTTCATATTCACAAGGATCAAAATATTCAACATCTTTAATTTTCAATATTCTCATAGCTTCAAAATCTATTTCGTTGTTAATTGTCATTCTAAACATTTGATATTTTCTCATTTCCCAATCAAAGAGAAATTTATGAAATTAATTAAGAGGTAAAACATCATTATCATTTAAATAAAAAACTTTTGAGTCAAATTTGTCTCAGAAGTTTCACATAAATTTCTTCCCAATTTTAAAATCTTCAAGGACATCTCATAGTCCTTTTATGTTAGACAATTTCATTCACTCTGCTGAAGTATTTTTCAATAGTTTCATTATCTCTCATTGTTATATATTCATACATATTATAGTATATTTTTATCTTCTCTTATTTCACATTAGTATTTCCTTGGAAAATACATTTTAGATTTTCCCACATACTTTTTGAAGTATTGAGACCCATAAAATTCTGATATAAATTCTATGATAAGGACATAAGGATTTAATTTCTAGTATTTTCATCTACTTGTACAATTATATTATAAAAAACATTATAGTATAATCATTATTAATAGGTGCAAACCAATAGTAGCATCATCAATAGATTCCATTCCAAGAGATAGGAGACCAGGATTCATCCAATTTTTCCATCCTTAATAATTTTTTCCTATAATAAGTTGTAATTATTATACTATTTGCTGAATTTATATTATCTATTATATGAATTTAATAGGGGAACCTTGTATATCATACCAATTAAAGATATAAGGATTAATTAAAAATAAAAAGTATGAAGGTTGAATTAGTTGTTCACTTTTTTATGTTTTAATACTTTTCAAAAAAAATAACCCTTGAAACCTCTTATGATATATTTACTTATCATATTTTTATAAATATTCTGGAATGAAAAAGAAGGAAAGTAAGTAGAGAACATAATATATACAAGTTTTCTCCTCAGTGTGACAATTTTCATTCATTCCACATCCACTCTCATGTGTCTATGGAAATCCACTCTTTTGAATAAGTGAATAAAACTTCTGATAACTCCACCTACACACCTTATATCCCCCAATAGGAATGATTATACTAAAAACTATCCATTTAGAATGTTTTCATATAAAAAAATTGATACAAAAAAAAAAGAATAATGGCATTGATGAAACTCCTCTAAAATTTCTCTTTCTGAATCCTCTTTCCAATTAGGCATGATCCAATTTTTTCAATTCGATGACATCATTCTGATTCTACCTTACTTAATCTGAACTTCTCAAACTCTACACAAACACTCAATCTAATATTCCTTAGCCCCATTTACTCATTACGATGGAATCAAAACAAGTTTATTGTCTGGTAATCATAACATTTAGGTGACTGATCTTCTTCATAAATCTTAGACTGGAAATAAAATTCACATGAATTCTTCAGTACTCTTCCTTTACAAATTTTTTAAAAATTAATGATGAATAAATTATTTGAGAAATTGTTTATAAGTGAATCAGATAACAAAAGAGGGAAACATGAAAACTTTCTTTACTTCCTAAAATTTCAAAAAACATTAAAAAACACTCACATTTAACCATTATCTTTGACTTCTTCAAGCCTCCACATATTTCTCTAAGATTTACAAAAAAATTGAATTTCAAGTCTGACCTCTTTAACTCTTCATAAAACAACACGAATCATTTTTTGAGTCTTCTTATTAAAACTCAAATTATGAATCTTTTTTCATATCAGATCATTATCAATCTATTTCATTCTCAACTCATTATGATCTGTATCTTTCTTAGCTCATTAGGAATCTATTTCATTATCAGATCCTTTCGAATCTGTTTCATTCTCTGATCATTATGAATCTATTTCCTTTAAATATCATTATTAATCTATTTTCTTCTCAAGAAATTATAAATCTATTTCTATCTAAGCTAAAGATGAATACATTTCCCTCTATGATTATTACAAATCTTCATTCATATTAGATCATTGTGAATATATTTCCTTATCATCTCATTAAGAATTTTTTCCTTCTTTTCTCAGTAATAATTTTTTTCCTTGTCATCCCTTTATGATTTTTCCCTTCCCTTCTCATCTCATCCCAATTTATTTTTCATTACCAGCCCATTACAATTTATGTTTCTTCATCATATCCTTGAGATTTTTGTTCCTTTATTACTTCATTATTATGGAATTAATTACTTTGTAACATTGAAATTATTTATACATCATAATTCTTGAACATTTAAACATCTTGTAACTTCTGGGTCTGATACATATGGAAATGATAAAAACATTATAATTTCTCCATTTATTAATTATGATTCTATCATGATTATGTTTCATCATTTATAAGAACATAATGATTAAAAAATAAATACATGACTTTTTTTATAAAGTATTAAAACATTCTAACTATTTACATCACTTTATTCAATAATCCACTTCATCATCATTATGAATTATTCATTTCGTAACATTTAGCTTTCTAATAAACTATAATTATAATGACTTTTTAGGGGGATGGATCTGAATCTGATGAATAATTTGATCAACCACATCAATTATATAACATATTATATATCTAGTGTTGTTCAGTATGAAAATGTGAGTCTGGAAATATGTGTCCAGAAAAAAAAACATTCAGAAAAACACAAACTTTTTTCCCCTTTTATGTTTTGGTTTGAACATTCTACAACTTTCAACTTTCACGGAGAACTCATTACGCTGGAAATTATATGATTCATGAATAATAAAAACATTATTATACAAAATGGTGAGTCATCAAAAAATATACAAAACATTGTTAAAAAAATTAATCACAATAGTTCTTCACCTTTATATTCAAGGCTCACTGTCACAACATATCAGGGAACTCCATGGTCAGTTATACCTCCTAGGTGGGACACATAACCATCACCAGTGGCATAAATTTACTTATAGTTGAATAGGTTTACTTCCCAAACCATCATAGTAGTCAAGTTTTACTCTCAATACCATCGTAACAAACGTAGTCCCTTATTGAATTGGGTTCACTCTTATTTCTAGTCCTACCAATATCAGGTTATATATATATTTATCTATTGCATTGGTAAGAGATATTGGTATCATCCGTCTCATAATAAAAAACATATTTATTTGTTATAAAAGATCATAAATGATTCATTAAATCATAACCCATGAAATAAAGTGAGTTTCATAAAACTTTAGTCATATCATAATATGTGGAAAAGAAGTTTGTTTTATAATAATTTTATCATTGAATAACTTATGGAAGAGAAATGTGTTTCATAAACATCATAAATTCATAAATGTAAACTATTCATTGAAACAATTATAATTTTATCCTTGTACCGTATCCCATGTTTGGTATAGATATATACCAAGATATTTCAACTTAGACTTAAGAATATTTTGATCGATCATTTAAAATATTTTATGAGGAAACATCTTTGAATTGTTTTTGTAAAACATAAAATGTGGTGAATTTTTTTAATTACAATTAACCAAGAAAACATATAAATGAATATTAAAAGAAAATAATGAACATAAAGATGGAAAATTACATTCATTTTTTACACATTGAAACCAAGATTCCGTTCACTTTTGTGATAAAAGCCACAAATTAATTGTATTTGGAAATTACAGGAAGTTTCTTTTGATAAAAAAAATTAAAAGTAAAACATTGGAAAAATGAATCTTAAAAATAATAGGATAATGATGAAAATTTTAAAACAATTTTTGAAAACCAGATTTTGAAGGATGCCAGATTTCCGAATGAAGAGATAAATAAAAGAATATTTTATTAAATACATTTTATTATGTAACAAATAATGAATATTGGTACAGTTAATTAAAAATATCATAAATAACTATAGGAGATGAAAATTTCCTCATTTCATGGGATATGGATCATAATATTTTATCATTGAAAACATAGTCATAAATAATATGGATAAATGATGAGTATTTGACATGAAATTATTACCAATTTGGTATCTTTGAATTGTAAGTCCCATAAACGAACAACATTAAATGGAAATTAAATTATCGTTAAGATTAATAAATTCATTATATTACATTTGAAGGTGTTTTTATATAATCATCATGAAAGTATATTGGTTCATAACATAATTTATATCTCAATGAAGTCAAATCAAGAAAACATTGACCCACTACTATGGTAACTTTTGAACCATAAAACCCAACGAAATAGAGATAATAATATAGATATGTAAATACCCATAATTATAGGGATAATAATCATAAAATTCACTAGTGTTAAGTATATAAACCACATAAATTAATAATATAGAGATATTTCAGGTGCCACCAAAATGTAAAAAGTGAGATAACAATCCTTTACAGATTTGGAACCTTTTGAACCACAAACCTCAGGAAAGTGATATAAACATATGTATATGTGAATTAACATATTTTTAAGTATACTAATCATAAAATAAATTCATCATAATTATATAAAATATATAAAAGTAATAGGTGGTTAATTTAGCATGTGACTTAGAGAAGTAAAAAGTGAGATGGAAATCCCCTTATTTATGTCTTAAATTCCATCAAACGTGTTAAAAATAATGTTTAAAAAATATAAGTTTGTTTAAAATATATTAAATAACCATATATATATATATATATATTATTACATTTTTTATTTTCTTGTGATATTTTTTTTGTATTTTAAAGTAATTCAATGTAAATGTAATGTTTAAGAAAATAAATATTTTTTCGTATTTGATTTTTTTTTTATCTTAATTTGATAATTATTTCATCATATATATAATTTAAAATAATATATAAATATCATATTTATTAAATATATATGTATTAACTGTATCCAATAATTTTTAGGGATAGAAAATTGAATACATCATTCATGAAGTTGGTTATCGTACACACACATGAATATTCTTTCCATATTTTTGTCGGATTGATTGAAAAAACGTAAATGATATATTAAGATTAAACAATAATTTTATTCCATATATATCACATATTATAATAAAATCAATCCTTATTACCTTCCATGTAAAGCGTGAACGAATCACATCGCTTCACGGGTGTTGGTCCGCAGTACACATGAGCGACATTATCATATTCCCATAAAATGAAGAGTATGAAGGAATATGTGAAATAATAATTCCATAAGTATAAAAAATAATAAATGTTATATAAAGATAATAAATACAACATTATTTATAGCCTTGATATGTGGTAATGGTAAAATAAATGCCATTAGTTCGTGAGGTTGTCGTCTACTGTATACACGAACGATGATTCCATAACCCATTTGATGGATGTAGAGATGGTTATATGGGATTAAATAAACATATAAAAATTTCATTATATTGTAGATATTGGTTTTATTACATTGTAATTTTTAATGCACAATTTAATGTGGGGAAAGTTTAATGAAAAGAGAGGTTTTAGTGGAGACAATTACTTTTTCATAGAATCACCTCCTTTGGATCTTTTATTAGGGAACCTAGTGCTAGGATTTTAGGAGAACTATCAGATATAGAATAGGTATAATAATGTTTGGGAGGGATTTATTTATCAATTTTTTCTGAAATATATTGATTTAGATGTTTTATGAAATGGATGGTAGTGGTGGAATTTTATATGTGGGGGAAGGGAACCCTCTTGGAAACAACTTTGAAATTTCCCAAAATAACCCAAAATGAAAAGTTCAATCCAATAAGAAAATATTACAAATGACCATAGATATGAACATGGAATGACTATGTTTTAAATATTTCATGAAAATAGTAATTTTACATGTTATATAGTCATTTCTACCCTTATCATGTTAGATTAATAGTTGGTAAACCCATTTTTATTATAACTGCAGTAATTAAATTTTGCTGCTTTCACTTTTAATTTTCATAAAATGTAAATTTCAAATTATTATAAAATATAAATTATTCTGATTAAAAATATTTAATCTATTTTTAAAAATTAAATTTCCAAAATTGAAATAATATAGTTTAAAATTTATCTCGTAGATGTGAAGAGAAACTTGGTTTTCAAAGAGAGAATGTTCAGAAGTTGACAATCTTTTTGTATCCAATTTCAATATGAAATTGATTAAAATATCTTATATTTTATTAATAGATACATAATTGAACTAAATTTACATTAAAAATTTAAATATAATTTATCTTTATAAACATTTAAACCAAAAGGTATTTTTTTAACTAAAATTTAGAATTTTTCAATATTCGTGAAAAATTTATTCGTTTCCAAAAATTCAAGAAAATTAACCCTAAGATAAATTTGAAACAATGATATCAAAAATGAATTATATTTTATAAAATTAATTATCTAAAATTTTACAAAATTTAATTTCAAATAAAACCCACTTGCATGATGCCAAATCTAGTTTCAGAGAGGTGTATTTATTAAGGAGAATATGATTTTATATTAACTCAATGTATAATAAAAATAATTATATGAATATCAATTTTAATTTATTGATATATAATATATAAATTTAATTTAAAACATTAATCATTAAGTAATATTTTATTTAATTAAAATGGACAAACACTATTCACATTAAAATCGTTTTTAAAAAGAAAAAAAATTTTAACCCAAAAATAATGTTATACTAAAATGCAATATAATTTTCATTCAAAAGAAATTAAGTATACTAAATATAAATATAGAATAATTTTATTACATTAAAAAATAATGGGTTCTTTAAATTAGTTAACATATTGAAATAAAATAAAGGGTTTATAAAAATTGGTATTTGTAACGTCCCAAGTTTTTGAGTTGGGTGGAGAACCTATTTTTTATTAAAAATTTGAATTATTGGGTATGCTAATTTATTTTTTCATTGATCCAAACCAAATTCTAAGAGATATTTCAACCTTATATCATTTTTTGGATGGGTTTAGAGTCTTGGAGGCTGCTTTATTTGCACTGAATGGCTTCTGGAGCATCAGAGGGCCGAAGGTTTGGTTTTGGAGTTTCTACAATGAACATAGTATAGGGGAAACTATGCAGCCTCTTCAAGATAATCACTCACCCCATTTTTGAACTACCAAACAGTTTTAAAAATCATGCAGGGTGAGCCACATGTAATTGAGACCTTCTTTAATGTTTTCAAATAGGGCTATGACATAGTTTACCCACTATTAAAGAAAATCATGGGGCAAGTCCCACGAATAGTGCCCCATATGTTGTACCCATGAACTGTAGCCTCCACAGTTGGTACACAGATTGGAAAACTATTTGATCTACCAATTCATACCCATTTAAGGGCAAAATTACCAATTTTTTCTTCCATATTTTTTGATTTTTCTCTCATTATTCTCCTCATAGGTCACATGTACAACAAGGGAGGTCCTCCCCGTCTTTCTCCACTTAAATTTTCCCCACATCCTCTATCAGTGATCTATTATGTCAGCCATTGGGTGCTATATAAATACATTAGTAAGGATCTCCTATCCCATTCCTCCTTCTCATTTTTCTCCGGCCTAATGAATTGGAAAAAACATATGTGTCATTTTTCTCTATTTTTAAGGAGTTCAACAGAATCATCAATTTCATACAAAATTCTTGTATTTAGTGTATAATACCAGATGTCCCTATATATATGAGTCTAAGGAAGGTGGTGAAATTTTTTTTTCATATTTTATCAAATGATTCCAGCGTGTGAATTTTATAATGTTTTTTTGAGAATTTGAGTGACGCCCCATTTAAATTGAATGTGTGGTATTAAATTGATCATATGAACATATGAAATGACATTGGTCATGTCCATGTCTAATTATCTTCAGATAGTATGTGTTAGATGTTATTGAACACCATGGTTATTAAGGTTTAGATGTGTTCTCGAATCAATTTGAGTTGTTTATTTAATTGATAATGTGAAATTAATATAATTGAATTATTTTAATTTGAAATTGAGTTAGTTTATTAAATAAAATTTAATTTTTGTGGTTAATTAATCTGGTTAATTTGATTGTATTAAGATGATGTTTTCAGAAATATGAAGGGAATTACATATATTCATTTACATATGATATACTACTATAAACAATGGTATCGTGATGGGATTGCCCTGAGGGAATGAGGTTATATGTCAATTAAGATTGAGGTGATGTTATCATCTAGTTGAGATTTACCCAAATATACTTAGGTGGCATGATAACTAGTTGGGTGTTGTGGATGCTGGATTGAGATAGCAAGGCAGTTAAGTTGAGGTCACAACCAGTGATATTTGATGTCATGGCCATTGTAATTGAGGGACATGGTCACAGGGGAACCATCTTTCAGTGTTGATGTGGCTTAGGTACCATTTTCATGATTTCAACTCACTCATGATGGGTAAACTTTGATATGATTCATGTGTGAATTGGAGGACTCAATGATAAGGTGGTTTTTACCACTCATGTGTGTAGAGGCCACCGGTAGCGCATCATAGGGAATTGTGTTGGGGGTGATTTCTATAGAAATCCTTATGGAAGATGAGGATCCTTCATATTATAGCATTGAGGCAATCGGTTGGGGGCTGAGGCTCTCCATGACTGAGGCCATTGGGCTCAGACTTGTATTGGTGGAAAGAAAATCATTCTTCCTTGGGAAATCATTCCATAAGTCAAAATTGATTTTATTTTAGTACATGTATCATTGTACCTCCATATTTTAGGCTTTCATCTGATGAGTTCTTTCAATAAGGGGTCAAAGGGACCCGTTACTTCTATTTTGTAATTACATTGGGACATTAGTGCTTTATTGAGACATGAGGTGTCTGGAGGCATGTGGTGCCAGGTTACTTAATTGGGGTGTAACCCGAGGGTTCACCTATACTATTATACTTCAGGGTATGCCTTGGACCAATGGCCCAAGATCATCTCTTATTCAGTTATTTCCATATAGGACTAGGTAACTGATGGCTTCCTGGTGGCTGTTGAGCACTAGGGAAGACCATAATATTTTACGCATGTGATTCTTTACATTAATTTTAATTTAAAACTACATAAAAAAATTATATTGGGAAAGCACACTTGGGTGGTGTCTTATTGAGACTCGTTCTCACACTCTTCATGGACCCTTCAGGATACTAGTAGAATTTTTGTTGTTATGTTCATATAATGATTTAGACTCCGGAGTTGGATTGTAGTGGTAGATTAGCATGGGATATTGGCACGGTACCTTGATATCTTTCCTCAGATGAAGCATAATATTTTGGTATTCTTTATGTTCTAACATGATTTTATATATGTATCGTACTGATGTTAGCCATGGGAAGACAATATTTATTTATATTGATATGTTAGACCTATATTTAATGCATACTGTGTTTTTAGTTCTTATAAGTTGTATGTTTGGAATGTTCATTTATTTCTACTATTGTTGTTTAGTGATGATTCCACTATGGGATATCGTTGATAGTTATTCTACCTTTGGTGGGTCTAGTTTGAGTATTCTATGACTTTATATTTTTACGTAATGTTATATATATCAACTATGACATTTATTTAATCTTTTCTTGGGGGTATAATATCAACACTATGAGTCTTTTTCACCCTCACTTCTAATTGGGTGCCTTTAGCATATGTTGAGGTGCACCTAAGGCCAGTGTCACCCAGCCCAATAGTACTATTAATGAAGATAATTAGGTGGATAACTATACATGTGGTATCAAAAAAGCTCTTCTCTGGGATTTAGTAGTAGTGTAAGGCTGACTACTAATTAAATCGAGATTTCTTTTTCATATCTTTACTACTGGTCTTACTAGTTGGACTTTGGTAGACTGGAGATTATGTTTTTATGGTAAATGGTTTTAGAATATGTTATTGGATTCCCTCATCCCCATGTACAAATTATGGACCATGTTACCATGGGTGGGAATTGTTGTTCAATTTTTCTCATTTGATAGTTTATATGATTTCCACCTCGAGTGGTTCACTTGGTATATGAATTTTTATCTTTTATGATATGTGACCTTGGCCTAGTAAGGCAAGGAATGGGATTCAAAACCTTGTTTGGGTAAGTTAAGCTATGTTTGATATAATATTCTTTCTTGTTTTTTTGTTTAGGAATATATTAGGGTGTTTTAATAATGAATATACTTGTGCCTACAATATGAACTGTTTAATACATTATGTTACATGAGATGATATTTATATATATATTGTGTGTGTGACTATTCTATATAAATTTCATGCTCTTGATATGTGAAATGGGAATAGATCTTATAGGAGCTTGCATATACTATGGAATGGGGTAATTTTGATCACCAAGTTGGGCAACATGGCTATCTAGTTAAAGTTAAGTAATTTGTTAGTATGAGCATGATCTAGGTTATTTTTGATATTTTTCTCTGTTTGGGGTGGTTAAGGAGGTTATGAGGCTGGGATACTATGTTTCATGGTTTAAATAGTAAAGGACAAGGTTATTGTGGTTGTACATCATGTTACTTCTTTCCCTCTATGAATTATATATATATTTACTGTATATTGGATATTTAATTGGGTTGATGGTATTTATTGGTTTAATACCTAGATGGATCAGATGGAATGTTTTGTAGGTGATAAAAGGGTTCTTCAAGAGCATGAGTATGTTCAGACCCTTGAGGGCCTAGAAGAGTAGGTACAGACTCCGGATCAGGAATAAGTTCTTGTGTAGGTGGGACAATCACCAAATCTTACTGATTTTGGCCTGTGGCATGATGAGAAACTCATAACGATCATGTAACATATCTTATATTGGATTAATAGGAGGATAAGGGAGAAAACCCATCCATGGATTTTCTTAATTAGGCTTTTTAGTCATTTTATCAACTATTTTTTAGGGTGAGGGTGGTCCCCAGGTGGTTAAGAATTAGACTAAGTCCGTCTAAATGATTTTTGTGTACCTATAGATGACTACAAGGGGAATCATCAAGCTGTAAATGTGCATGATAATAGGATTTTCTATTCACTGGTGGGATGTGATGGTATAGGTAGGAAGGTATGAGAGATTGTCCCTAAAGGATTTTTGAGGCTAGGTTCTTTGAGAATTTATTCCTAGAGATACTTATGGAGGAAAGGGATTGAATTTTTTTGAGCCTCCACTAGGGTAAAATGTATTTCATTGAATATATAGTGAGATTCACTAAATTGTTTCATTTTTTACCTAACATGGTAAGTGATGACACCTCGAGGGTGAGGTGATTTGAAGATGGTATATGGTATTCCATTCAGTTGTAGGTAAACATCTTTAGGTTGGAATCATTCTCAGATACCGTGAACTAGGTGATCATAGTTGAGGGAAACTTGATAGATATGTCATACTCTTGCATCCCAGTGGTTTTAATTGATTTTATTGGTGATGTTTAGATATTATAAAGAGAGTTAGTGATGAGTTCTAGTAGGGAAGTTAGGCTAAGGATTCAACTAGACAACATTGTAGTTGGTCAATGATGGTTTTCCTTCAGTGAGGGAATACATGACTTGTCTAGAATCTATGTGAGAGTTTCCAAAGGAGTTATGATCATGAGTTCATCATGGGAATCATGAGAGGTTTTGTAGGAATACTTCTTGGATATGGGTAAATCATGGACCAGTGTGGAATCATAAGCCTGAGATCGAACTATGATCGGTACTAGATGAGAGTATCCAAGCTTCAACTACACGGTGAGGAGGTGACAAAGACAGTTGAACCAAAATATGGTGTTAGTGTCTAGTGGAAGGTGTAGAACCTCACTGAGTTCAAGTTTCAGGCTATCAATCTTTCTTTTAGGTGTATTTTGTGCAGCTATCAGATGTTGAATAGGTTGTTGAGCCGACGATGGTTAGATGTATGGAATGGTATTAAAAATGATTTTTTCTTTTATTTTGGCATGACCTTTTGTGGTATGTTAGTTTTGGGTGTACTATGTGCATGAGAGGTGAATATGAACTAACAAAATGTTGGTTAGTATGTTGGAAGAACAACGGATGCATGATATATATATATGGTGTGTGGATCTAGGTATTGAATGTGAGCATTGTTGGGTGCATGATTACAGAGGTTATTGGCATTATGGAATAAAAAATATGTATGTTACTTGAGGTGTATAGGAATATGGCCTCCCTTTCTATGTGGTTCATGACTGAGGTGTGAGGCACCATGAGTTTTTGGGATTTTATTTGAGATACAGGACCACATTTGTGACATGGGTATGAGGTGGGCACTAATGTAGTGTGTGATTTTGATAGATGTATGATATTACACGGGAGAACCTAATGAGGTGTATAAGTGACGATGCATCGTGGGATGAATTTTTTTGTCAAGTAATTTGTTGATGGGACATTGTTTGATTTGATTTTTGGGAAAGATGAGCCGAGGTAGGTAACTCCAAATGTGGGGATCCCCCCTGAGGTAGTTGACATATACCGTAGAGTTAGGGGTAGTCCATGTTATCTTTTAACATGATGGGTATGTACGGTAACATCTTTGTGTTTTTATTTATAGCTTTAGGATGATATATTCTATGGTGGGGAGACTATAATGTCCTGGGATTTTAAGTCACGTCAAAAACATCTATTTTTTGAACTTCTGAATCAGTGGGTTTGCCCGTTTTTCATTTTTTAATCAGAACCATATTATAAGAGTTTTTTCAACTTTATATCATGTTTTTGTATAGTTTCAAGGACATTGAGAGTGCCTCTGGTGTTGGGAAGGGCATTAGGTTGATCAGGGGAATGAATGCCTGGTTTTGGAGTTTCAGGTCTAGGCACATAGTTTAAGGTACACCATGCATCCTCTTCAAGATAATCGAGGTCCACGTTTTTGAACTACTAAATGGTTGGGAAAACCATGTGGGGTCAGATTCATGGTCGTGCAGCCTTATAAAGAGTTTTTATAGAGAGATAAAATATGGTTTGTGCATTGTTAGAGAAAATTGTGCAACAATTAGCATAGGTAGTGCACTTATGCATTACTCTGTCACTATAGGCCATTGGGTTTTCACTAGGATTGAAAATCTATGCAAGATAACAATGTAGCCCCATTAATGTGAAACAGTTTTCCATCATGAACCTTGCTTTTTTAGTTTTTATCAACTTTTTGTCCTCCAGGTTCACATATATAGTAAAGTAGTTCCTCCCCTTCATCCTCGAAATCAATTTTCCCCCTCATTCATTGGTGATCCATTATTCATGTTGGGAGCTATAAACCCACAATAGTAAGGCTCTCCCCACACATGCATCCTTCTTGATTTTACCTCACCTCATGAAGTGATAAATCCTTTTGAATCATATTTTCATATTTTCAAGGAATTCAATAGAATCATTGATTTCTTCCATTCTATTTTGAATTTGAGGATAATAATGAATGTGCCTTTGACTATGTTTCTAAGGTTGGTGGTGCATTCCTTTCTTGGTGTTTTAGTAGACGATTCAGGGGGTGTGTCTTTTAGTGAACTATTTTTTTATTTGAATAAGATGACACTTGAATTGATTTGTTTTTGTAAAAATTGAGCGTATGAACTTATGAAATGTCATTAAGAATGCCGAATCCATATTCTCTTTAGTGATTCTGAGATAGAGGTCATTGACCACCTTGAGTAGTTTGGCTGGGGTGTGTTGTTGATTCAATTTTATTGTTTTTTAATTGATGTTTTGAAATTCAATTAAATTGAATAATTCTTTATTTGAAATGGAGTTAGTCAATTCAATTAAATTAAATTGTTGTGTTTATTTAAACTGACCAATTCAATAAAATTATGTTGAATTTTTTATCAATGTTATGTGAATTACATATATGTGTTTTCTTATGATATAATGATATAACTGATGGGGTTGTGATACGATTGTACTGGTGGAATGAAGAGGAATGGCCATCAGAAATTAGGTGATGTGATAATATGGTTAGGATTGTCCCATGTAAATGTGGGGGATGTGATCACCAGTTAGGAATCATGGACATCAGTTTCAGAAGGAAAGGTCGTCAGGTTGAGGGAATGGCCTGTGATATTGGATATAATGGCCATGGGACATGAGAAACATGGTTGCAGAGGCATGAGGAACCAGTGTTTATGTGAATTAGGTACTCATTTGGTAATTTATGCTCACCCCTGATGGCCAATGTAGTGATAGTAGTCATTTGAACATGATAGGACTCTCTAATGAGGTGATTTTGACCAATCATGTGGGTAAAAGCCATCAATAGTGAAACATAAGAAATAGTGTTTGGGATGATTGATGTATAAAGTCTTGTGTAACTTCAGTAGCCTTCATATTATTTCATTGGGGATATTATTTTGGGGTTGAGTCACTCCATGTTTGAGGCCATTGTTCGATGACTAGTATTGGAGGAGGGAAAATGTTATTCTAAGATAAATCATTCCATGGGTTGACATTGATTAAATTTAAGGACACATATCTCAGTGCCTCTGGATTTTAGGCATTGAGGTGAGGTGTGATTTTGATTAGGGGTCAAAGGGACCAGTTACTTCTATTTGGGTGTGCCTCCAGGTTGTATGTGATTTGTTGATAGAAGAGGTATCAGGAGGCACATGGTGTTGCGTTACTTAATTGGGTTGGAATCTGAGGGTCCACCTGGATTAATCTATTTTGAGGATATCATGGTCCAATGTCCAAGGATACTCTTATATTCTATTATTATAGTGTTGTACGAAGTGGGAGATGGATTCATAATGGTTGTTGAGCACCTGGGAACTCTATATTTATTTTAGGCATATGTCTCTTTACTTTTATTATAACTCACACCTATTTATACCCCTATATTGGGTATGCAGACATTGGTGGTATACCACTGAAAATTGTTCTCACAACCTACATGGTCCCTTTGGGATGTGAGTAGACATTATGTTTTTACATTTAGGTAATGCTCCAAACTCTAGAATTGTATGATAGTGGCAATTTAGCAGGGGATGTTGGTAAGGGACCATGAGGGCATACCTAAGTGGGAGTTTCCTATTTTAGTTTTCTTTCTATTCCATAATTATTATATTTATCTATTGTATTGAGTTTATCCATGAGTCGCTCTTATATTTATATATTGATAGGTATAACCTAGATCGTATGCATGATCTGTTTTTAGATTCTAAAAGTTGTATGTTTTTCATGTTCCTTCATTTCCATAGTTGTTGTATAGTTATGCTTCTGGTATTGTATATTATTTATAGTTCTTCAACATTTTTTGGTTATGGTTTGAGTTTGATGATTCCTTAACTATATGCTTCATGTTATATACAAATACTTGAACCATTATTATACCTTTCACTGAGGGTATAGTCTACCCAGTATGGCTCTTTTACACCCAATCTTCCAGTTGGAAACCTTTGGCATATGGGGTGGAATGTGCATGTCTAGTGGAAAATGGGCCTATAGAACTGTTTGGGTGGATAATTATGCTGGGGACGCTATAGTATTTTCCACTATTCATTGGAGAAATCAATATTTTCTAAAAAATCTAAAAATTTATCCATAAGTTAAATTCGATATGATGATTTGAAAATCAATGTTAATTTTATCAAATAAATTATATAAATTCTTATAAATTTTTTATAATATTATCACATAAAAATGAATAAAATCACCTTTGAATAATAAATATTTTTTATGAATATAATTACATAACTAAAATTTGATTAGTGATTTCCTTAGAGCCTCTAAATAAATATATATTGAGTATGATATATATATGTAATTAATTAAGTAGTTACTATTATTCATACTTTCCAATTTAATGGTTAAGATATAATGGTCATATTTAAATTAATGTAATTTTGTGATTCGATAAACCGGGTTGTTTCGTATCACGCAAAATATTGAAAAGATTTAAATCATTTGAAAAAATATATTTCAACAAATCTCAAGGTGTTACATTTTACCCCCATTAAAATGAATATCTCCCTTGAATTTCATTCATGATCATCAAGGGTTTAAAAATTTAAAATTCCTTTATAGAAACCGACATCATAATATGTTTTAATAAAACATCCTTTTGAAAAAGTGAAATGGTTGTGTGAATGTCCTTTGAAATAACACATAATATGTTTCTAAATATGAGAACCTATGTGGGAAGTTAATTCATGTACATAGAAGAGAAAACTGACACCCAAATATTGATGGAGAGTGATATAGAACATTGATCACAGGTATGTGAATAATTCATGGAATGTTAAGGGTCTAAAAACCATAATTATATGATGATTTCAAATATAATTAGTTTAAAAAAATATACTATGATCAAATTTTGTATCAATATAATTATCCATGTGGTAAGAAATTCTTTTACTATATTAACATATAAGGTAAAATAATTTTGTCATTCAATTCTATTTTATAAGAATAAAGTCATCCTGGGCTTCAATCAATTAAGAATTCATCTCTTACTCTATGTAATGAATATTATGAAATGAAATTTTTGAGGCATGGCATACAAAAAATTAATTTTAATGGTTCATAAGATCCATAACAAAATTATATTTTATTACTTCGGCCCCTAGTTATTATCCAATAAAATGGCCAGCACAAGTTATGCATAAACGTTCATATTGTGAAATAATAGATTAATCTCTAAAACCTCATCCAAAATTCAAATTAAACTATTCCTTAAATGGTTAACATTATATCCCTTCCAAATTTAAACTTTCATAATGAAGGTAACTAAATTTTTCAAAACCAGTTCAATATTAATCCCCCAAAAATATCTTCAAATACCCCTTAATTGTATCATACAATACATGTGAATACCTTCATCATGTATCCTATTGAAACATGGTAATAACTAGAATTATCATAAAACCTTATTGAAAACATAAATTATTCCTTATTCTATGAATAAATCCATAGATTATTGAATATATTCATTAAATACAATAAGGATATAAACTCCATCAATGACATCATAAAAAACATTTTCCACAAATAATTAACCATTTGAAAGGTCATCAGCGCTAACTAATTTAAATTTTCCATATCAATATTATATTTAACACAATAAAAATATATAAACCTAAAGAAAGAATTAAGGATTATCTTCCCTTAATCATGTGTTATTTGTAAAAGTATCACCTTTCCATTCAAATAACTTTTTTATGTCATTTTCATCATTCAACATAACATTTTAAATCTTTAATTTAAAATATATACTAAATATTATTTTATATTTTATAATTCTATAATTCAATACGTAAATGCTTTAATCATACTAATACCTTCTCAAAACGTTAAATATGATTCATTAACTTATTCCATAATGTATCCTTCTGTTTATATGTCATTTGTAGTCTCTTTATCATTAATAGTGTAACCATTTCAAATACATATTTTCTAATTACCGTAATGATCATCCCCCCTAGATCATCAATTTTCATATTTCTCATACTTTAAACACTGAAAACCACCATCTATTGATAATACCTTAGGTAGACCAATAATATCATCCATTTTATTAACTGATCTTGTTCTTTTTCTATGATAATTTATTTTTTTGTGTCCTTCTTTTCCATACTCAAAACATCTTGTTATTTCACTAATACATTCTCATAAGTGCTTATTTACACATACTTTATATATAGGAAGCCAAAATATCTTTCCTCCATGTTCACCACTACTCAAACTCTCAGTGAAATCTATCATTATATTCTATGGTGAGTCCAATAGTTAGTTAAGAGACCTTATTAATAATATATCAACAAAACTCATTTGGCATAATCAAAACATACATTATTCTTACCATCATCACATTTGGATAATCATAAAAACATTTTTCATCACATTCAATGTTAACCCAGTTCCATATGGTTCCCACCATTGACTAAAACAAAAAAAAAACATAGTGTGAGTTACATTAATCATAGTAGAAAAATAAATAATCAGGAAATTTACTTATATGATATCTAAATCATGTCAGTTTATTTTTAATCTATGATACCTTAGGTTTAATATATGTGTTTAATAGTCATCATCTATTAAAATCCTTCATGATTATTCATAAATAATTTGTGATTTTTAAGGAATATACCCCAGGAGTGTCAAACCATATGTGCTGTAAGGCCCTTTTACATGCACTAGGTGATGATTGAGTCCATCTAAAATCACCCCATTATGAGTTACTACCCTTCAGTACCTCTTTCTAGATCCAAATAAAATTTTACAGTCCAGATGGAGATGTAATTTCTTTGATGCTACTTACTCATTTTTTCCAAAATCCTAGGACGCTTTTATATTCATTGAATTATACATAGACTTATCTGTGGAGAAATCTCTGGAAAAATATTTAGAAAAATCCTTAGTTATATTACTACTTATTTCAAATATTAGTTTCCAAAGGGTAACTAAATCTTTCCTCTAATACCAAATATATAAACTGTAGCTTCCCATACATGAATATAACATCTTTTGAAATTATTTTTCATCACAGTACATAGTGACATGATTAAAGACAGTAATAGTTTAGTTCATTTTGAAACATGGACCACAATATTCTAAATTCATGAATGATCATCAATGTCTGAAATAAATATCTACCACTTTATTAATTCTCCAGAAGAACCTTTCTTTATAACATGGGGAAGGAAACTTAATAAAGGGTGATATGAGATGCATAGCATAGGTAAACACAAGAGATACATAAGCATTAGTTGCACATAATGGTATGAAGACATGATCATAAATTTTGAAAAGATTACCCAGTATATCAAATATTGTAATCTAGAATCATGGAATAAAGATAAAATTCTCATAAGACATGAATCATAAGAAATTAACCAACATAAGTCATGATATCCTAACATTGGTACAAGACATGAATTTGTGACATAAAAATAAGCATATAAATCAATTCCATAGTAGTTGAGGCACATTTTCATATCATATCTGGGCACTCCATGAGTGGCTACACCACCTGGGAGAGACACACCACTATCCCCAGGGACAACCCTTTCCTCATAATTAAATGGTTTCACTACCGAAACAATCATATTAGTAAAGGTTTACTCTTAAGATTATGATAGCAGACATAATCCCTTAGCTCGGTTCACTCCCCATTATAGTACTATTTATCTCTTGATATATAAATATTTACCGAATGAATTGGTTGGAGATATAGGTGAAAACCATATCAAAATGAAAACCATATTTATGTGTTCTACAAGATCATTAAGAATTTATTATATCATAACCCATGAAATTAAATTGGGGTTTATAAACATTTTATCATATAATGACCTATAAAAAATAAGTGGGTTTCATAAGAATTTTGTAATGGTAATAACCATAGAATAGAAATGATTTTTACAAATATCATTCCATAATAAAATTAAAACATTCATAGAATGAATAAGAAATTAATCCATGTATAAATTTCTCAGAGAGGTATGGGTAACATCAACAGATGTCATATTAGGTGAAAAAACAATTTTAATTATCATTTATAAAATTTCATGAGGAAAATATCATTTCCACTGTGAATAAAACATTTTAAAACATAAACCATTATTAAAATATATATTATTGAAAATAAACTTGAAAACATATAAAAGTAATATCAATGAAAATAATGGTTATGACGGTGGGAAATTTTTTTCATGCCATACACATTAAAACAATGATTCCTTTCACCTTTTTAGTGAAATCCAACCCTGATTTTTTTAAATAAAATGAGGATTCCATTATATTTCCAAAAATTAAATAATTGGTAAAAAAATTCATTAAAAACCATTGTATAATATTATAATAATTTTAAAAACATTTTTTCAAGACATGATTTGGAAAGAAATCGGACATCTGATCGATGAGATAAATAAAGTCATATTTTCTTAAAAACAGTTTCTCAAGAAGAAAAGAGTGTAGAAATGGAATTATTAATTTAAAATATCATTAATAACTAAATTATAACAAAAATAATGAGTTTATTTAGAGATTTATCACATGATTGTATCATAAAAAACATATTTATCAATAATCGTGATAAATGATGGGATTGTAACAAAAAATCCTTACTATGGAAAATTTGAATCATAAGACAAATGAGGGAATAAAATAAAATGAGACAAAAATATAATGAGTATAAATATATTTATGATATTACATGTTAAATAGGATTTCAATACACCTTGTGAAATGATGTATCTCTATAACATAACACAGCTTTTAAGGAAGGTCAATTTAGACCAAATCCCTTATCACTATAGAAACTGTTGAACCCTAAACCCCTTGAAATAAAGATCATTGGTTGCATATTTAAATAAAAAAAATTAAATATATTAATCATAAAATAAATCCATGAGTATTATATAATCATAAAATAAGTCCATGAGTATTATATAATCCATAAAAATTTAATAGGTGCTTAATATGTCATGTGTATCACAAAAGTAAAAGGTGAGATGAAAATCCCTTACCGCTATGATAACTTTTGAACCATAAACCCCAATAAATACAAATAACTAGATGGAAATTAAAATAACTATATTTTTAAGTATAATCATCATAAAATAAATTCATGGGGGGTATATGCACCAAACTATGGAAATAGGTGGTGAGTATGGAATGTATCTCATAAAAGTAAAAAGTGAGATGAAAATCCCTTACCTTAAGTCATTAATTCCATCAAATATGTTCAAAAATAGTATAAATATGTAATGTCCCAGTTCTGGGTTCCACTCAATCAGTGCCCTGTACCCAGTTGGTCACATGACCTCAAGCGCATTTCCCTAAATGCCAGAGGTTGCCGACTAGCAGCGAGGGCCCAGGTCTGATAGAGGGGAAACTATTCCCTCATTTGTCAATGTGTAGCACTGCGGAATAAAATAAAAAGAATACAAAAACAATGGAAGCAATACCATACACAATTAAAATAAACAACTGCAGTAAAAGATAACCAACCAGTTATATAGATATGATACTGCATGTCTCATGTACTAAGAAAACAGCCAGAACATGTTACACCACAATACAATATAGTGCAATATAGAGTACATCAAAACAAAACAAAATAGTTGGTAGCATCCCGAGCCTAAGCTTGGTCCCATGCTCCCCCACTCCTTAGTAGAAATCAAGTACCATTATATGGATCCTTTCCCTTATCCACACCTACAAAAATGTAATCTGTTTGGGCTGAATACATGACCCAAATAGCGTGTGAGAAATAAATCCTAGTAGGGACCCACTAAAGGCCCGTTCCCAACAGTGTGAGAATATGAAACAATAGTGTTTAGTAGTAAAATGAAATAAACTAATCAGTACTAAAATGTAAGTAACATTACCAGTGATATTACCATTTTATTATTCATTTAATCATTCATTATTAGAAAACCACTACAGTGAATTTCAATGTAAATCGTCAGTGTCCTCAGACAAACACACCCTTACCCTCAGGTAATCAGAAACACAACCCACAGGTAATTTCCCAAAGGAATAATAGATATTTCCCTCAGGAGTACAAGTGTCACCCTAAGGCACAGAGTCTATTGCCCACAGGCATTGAAGAAGTTTCCCTCAGGATAAAAGATGCACTGACCTCGAGAAAAGTAAAACACTTCCCTCGGGATAAACAAGTAATCTGACCATGCCCATCATGTATACAATAAAACACATACAATTCCTATCAAGAAAATTCTATAATCATTATTATAAAGGCATTCCCTCTGGTTTCCTGGCCAAACAGCTAAATAGAGGAATGCACCCCCAGGGTGTTCCTGGATCCAATCAGTGATCCCAAACAGTAGTTAATTATCACATTTAATTACCTATACAATTATAGGTATTTAAAACAGCTAAGGAATCATCCACACAACACCCCAACATGGGTTTGTAGCTCAACAATTCACACAAATGCACAACAGTTTGAAGTTAAACACCAAGCCACCTACCTTAAAAGTCCCTGATTGTTATACACAAATAAAGATCCTCGAATCGTCCAAGAATGAAGTAGATCTGAGGTGAAATAAATCCCCGTTCAAACACAAATAACATCCCTTAGAAGAATAATTGGCAAGAACGACTTAAGGAGAGTGGAGGGATTACCCGTGCGATTCCAACGAGATCGTCAGAGGTAAAAACAAATTCTTGACGCTCGATCTGGAGATCCTCGAAGTTCCAGCCTCCTCTCCCGACTCCTTCCTCCAGTTCTAAGCCAATCCTGTGAACAGGGTTGGATAATGCCCATTTTTAGAGAAAAAACAAACTACACAGCATGTACTATTGACTACACGGCGTGTACATTTCTCATTTAACTGTTCCTCTGGAGGCACCACCGCACTGTTCATTCGTAGACATGAGTACACGGTGTGTATTTCTTATTACACGGTGTGTACTGCTGCTCCGCTGGCAGCTGCTTCCACCGCCTTACTATTTGCCTGCCGACTGACTACACGATGTGTACATACCCACTACATGGTGTGTAATTGGTTTTTACACCCTTCACCACTGACATGGCTACACACCCTGTGCACTCATCCCACACATCCAAGGTACATGATGTGTTGAATAGTACACGGCGTGTAGTCCCAAAATTTAGTATTTTCCACATTTTTCTTATTTCTTCAAAAACACTTAAGGAAAAGAGAAAAGATGAAACCCGTACCCCAAAACTAACAACTGGGTTCTTAAAAACTTCAACCTTTAAAGGAATTCGTCCCTGAATTTCCCTTCCAAGGCTGGTAGAGATAATACTCAGAAGAGCTCTAGCCACTGAGCACGTACGTCAGTTTCCCGCTCATAGGATTCGTCCTGCACTCGACCATGGTGCCATAGAACCCGTACAAGAGGAACTGACCAACCTTGGAGAACCTCTGTGCTCCTATCAATGATATGAATCGAATTCTCCTCAAAGGACACATCTACCTAAAGCTCAACATCCTTGGGATGAATGATGTGAGATGGGTCTGAATGATAGTGACACAACTGAGATACATGGATGACGTCGTGCATCGCTCAATACCTCTGTGGTAACTGCAACCGATAGGCAAACAACCCGACTCTCTCCAGAATCTCAAATAGCCCCACACACCTCGCTGAAAGTTTACCCTATCTCCTAATCCGCATGTGTCCCAACCTCGGTGAAACATGCAAGAGAACCTGATCCCCGACCATGAAGTCCAAGGGTCATCTACCGCAATGAGCATAAGATTTTTTATGAGACTGTGCGGTAGCCATCCGCTCTAAATCAACTGGTCCTGCTCAGAAGTCTCCTGCACGAGACGTGGTCCCATTAAAGATGCCTCACCTTCCTCTATCCAGTATAAACGTGATCGGCATGGCCTTCCATATAAATCCTCATCAGGTTCTATCTCAATAGTTGCTTGAAAACTATTATTATAGGAAAACTCAAAATGGGGTTTATGATTCTCCCAAGAGACCCCAAAAATCTAGGATGCATGCACATAGTATGACCTCTAGCACCTGTATCGTACGCTCTGACTGGCCATAAGTCTAAGGGTGGTAAGTTGTGCTCAAAATCACCAGTGTACCCAGTGCCCTCTGAAAACTCTGCCAGAAACGAGTCATAAAATGGGCGTCCCTATATGAAAGGATAGAATGAGGAACCCCCTGGAGATGTATGACTTCTCGGATATACATCTTCCTGAGCACACCAACACCTAATGTCTCCTTGATCTCCAAAAAATGATCTTCCTTTGTGAGTTTGTCCATAACAACCCACACGACATCATTGCCTCGAGGTGACCACGGAAACCCAGTCACGAAGTCCATAGCTAAATCATCCCATTTCCACTCTGGGATGGGTAACATCTATAATAGTCTGGCTGGCCTCTGATGCTCTCCCTTCACCTACTGACAGGTGGAACATCTAGTAACAAAACTAGCTATCTCTCCCTTCATACCCGGCCACCAGTACTGACGTCTCAAGTCATGGTACATCTTGGTAACTCTAGAATGAACTGCCCATGATGAAGCATGAAACTGCCACATCAGATCATCATGTATATCCCTTGAAACCCAAACTTGTCCACAAAAATGCAATACTTCATCATCACATATCATCCAACAAGGTGAAGGGTCCTCACCGGTCACCGAATCCCATAGAACTAGGACTTCTGAATCAGATAGTTGTCCCATCCTTACATTACCAATTAGGTTATAAGTCACAGCTAAAGATGAAATATAGGTATGCCTCTGACTATCGTGCACCTCTAGATGCATCTCAGAGAACAAAGCCATAAGTTTCCATTCACCACTGGCCTTCTTCACTAATTGTGCCTGAGTCTTCCTACTCAGTGAATCGACTACTACATTACCTTTACCAGGTGTATAGGCAAGCTGAAAGACGAAGGACTGAAGGTGTTATATCCACCTTCTCTGCCTCAGATTCAAGTCACGCTGAGTAAAGATATATTTGATGCTTTTGTGGTCGGTGAAAACCACAAAATTCTCTCCCAAGAGATAATATCTCCAACAGCGCAACACATGAACAACTGCAGCCAACTCAAGATCTTGTGTCGGGTAATTCCTCTCACATGGCCTCAACTACCGAGACTCGTACGCAAAAACGTGATCACCCTGCATCAACACAACTCCTAGACCAATACCTGATGCATCACAGTAAACGGTATAGCTCTTCCCCTGATCTGGGAGTATCAGGATTGGTGCTGATGTCAACCTTCGTTTCATGTCCTGAAAGGCTATATCACAAGCTTCCAACCAAACGAAATTCACAACCTTCTTAGTCAAACCCATCAACGACGCTGCTAAGTGGAAGAAGTCATGTATGAAGAGTCTATAGTAACCATCTAGCCCCAAGAAACTTCATATCTCAAACATGTTCTTAGGTTTCACCCAGGAAACTACGGCTCGCATCTTCTTTGGGTCTACTACAACTCCGGCCTCTAAGATGATATGTCCCAGGATGTGAATATGGTCCATCCAAAAGTGGCACTTTGAGTGCTTATCATATAGTCGATGCTCTCTTAGTGTACTCAATAAGATCTCAATATGGGTGGCATGGTCATGTCTACTATGAGAGTACACCAAGATGTCATCCATAAATACTACCACAAAAGAATCCAGATAAGGATGCAACACATGATTCATTAGAGCCATGAAAATTGTTGGCACGTTCGTGAGTCCAAACGGCATAACCAAGTACTTGTACAAATAGTATCTGCTCCTAAAAGTTGTAAGTGGTATATCCGATGGTCTCATGAGAAGATGATGATATCCTGATCTCAATTCAATCTTCAAGAACACTCGTGCTCCAAGAAGTTGATCAAAAAAATCATCAATCCTCAGCAAGGGATATCGGTTTTTAATTGTCAACTGGTTCAACTTCCGATAATCCTCACAGAGTCTGAGGGTACCATCCACCTTTTTTGCAAAAAAGGACCAGAGAACCCCAGGGAGAAGTACTGGTTCGGATAAAACCCTTTGTTTGTAACTCCTCTAACTGCCTCTCGAGCTATTGAAACTCAGAAGTAGCCATCCTATAAGGAGTAATGGATACAGGTACTTCTCCTAGAACAAGATTAATAGAGAAATCCACCTCACACTCCGGAGGTAGACCTGAAAAGTTGTTTGGGAAGACTTCCCGGAAACGATCAACAACTGGAGGGAAATAATACTGACAAGTCCCCTGATCATCTAGATATAAACTCACAATTTGGGCTATGACTCCACCTCGCCCATGATTCTCTGTTCCTACTCAACTCGCCTGAACATCCCATTTTCCCTTGTATAAAAACTCTCCATCTTCTGGTGACATGAAACTCACCATACGATGATAGCAATCTAAAAAGGCTCGAAAGGGGACCAACCAGTCCATCTCGAGAATGACATCATAAGCTGTAATATCTAAAACATAGAGGTCCCATTGAAAGTGACACTCTCCAACCTCAAGGGGGAACTCCTTGAATAGACGCACACCAGCAGTTCTAGCTCCTGATGGAGTGTCTAGCGTCATAACAGTAGCAGAAGAAGAAACATAGATCCCATGGATCTCCACAATGGGTACAAATATAAAGATATGCATAGAAATGGTATCAAAAAGTATTAAAGAGAAGACAGAATCTAATAGAATAGTACCTCTGATTGTAGAAGGTCTAGGATCCTTCTCTTTCTGGGTCTGTTGCACTGCATATGCCTGCCCGGTGTCGCGGCCATACGACACAGCCTGACTACCCTGAGCAATCCCGCCCTACTGCCTCTGAGATCCTGGTGTCTGGATACCACGACCACGACCACCATCCCTGCCTGCACGCCATAACATATTCCAGTTCCCCAACTTGTAAGAAGCTGCTAGTCCTGCTCCCGCACGCGGAGTCTGCATAGAACCCCTCTCACTAGCCACCGGTGGAAATGCACTGCAAAAGCACTACAGATGACCCATCATTCCGCAAGCTCGACACTCCACTGGGTCTCGTAGACACTGAGGTCTCTTGTGCCCCTCTTTAACATAGTGGTAGAACATGACCTGGCCACCCGAAACATTCTTATGGCTGGTACTGCCACCTTGAGAGAAGTCCATCGGTCTCTTCCTTTTGCTAGTATAAATAGTACCAGAAACTGGTGCTGAACCACCCTGACCCACACCACTAGCTTCCCTCAGGTTCCTCTTTGTAATCAATTCATAGTTCATAATAGCATTTACTGTAGGAAACTTGAAATCATTTACCAGTTCTCGGATGTCATATCAAAGACCATCCTAAAAGCATCTATCTCTCAACGTCTCATCACCCACTAGAACGGGTGCAGAATGATGAAGATCCGTGAAATGAGAAGAATAATCCATCACTGACATAGCTCCCTACTATAGGTTCATGAAATCTAGAGCTCTATCTTCCCTAAGAATCTCTTGGAAGAAGAAGTCATAGAAGACTACCTGAAAATCTTCCCACGCCATGTCTCTGTGATTCTTTGATTGGTTGGTAACATCCCACCAACTCTTGGCGGAATCACACAACATATAAGTCGCAATCATGACCCTCCGCCCTAGAGGCGTCTCAAGATGCTCGAAAATAGTCTACATAGACCCCATCCAAGACTCCGTAGCCTATGGTCTGCCATCCCCGGAGAACGTCGGTGGATGCTACATCTGGAATATATGATTCAACTCAGCCATAGATGTGGCAGCCGGTGGTGCTTCCTAAAAGGTCTGCATGAACCGCATAAAGCCTTCACAGAACTGTGCCTCCACACCTGGGTCCGTTATAATGGATGGTTCCACATCTGGCTCTACTGGAGGATCCACTAGTATCCCATATCCCACCATCTCAGGAGTATAATCATTGCCGCTCTCCTAGCAAACAACGTGTGGTCGTCTCGACAGCATGAATCTACAAGGTCAAACACACACCTTAGATACTGATTATCAAGACTGAAAATCAAGGGAACAAAAGGGGAACAGGAGGAAGAAGGCATTCAAGAATTGAAAAACAAGACTACACATCATGTATACTGACTACACGGTGCGTACATGACTTCTCTTCCCCTACTCGGGTCCTTCTACATGGATAAGCCACACGACTCATGTTGAACAAAACTACACAATGTGTATATAATCTAGACGACGTGTATGGTGAAATTTTCCAACTACCCATGTCATTTGTGACACGGCTGACTACTCAGCTTGATACTACACGGCGTGTTACACCTGCACACGTCGTGTACACTACCCCGTTTCCCATCCACATGGCTAAGTCCACACGGTCTATCCTCAGAAAAGACTATACGGTGTGTTCCACAGGTACACGGTGTGTACTGGACGAGCATTTCCGACCCATTTTGTTTGTTACACGGCCGTATATAGGGCTCAAACTACATGTTGTGTTCTATATACACACGGTGTGTACACGAAAGGATCACACCGACTCGTGTGGTTAGTTACACGGCCTGATCCAATGTCAGACTACACAGCGTGTTCCATAGTGGACATGGTGTGTACGTATTAAGGTCTGCTCCGTCCGTGTTGTTAGTTACATGGGTGGACTCTGGGTCAACACTAAACGATGTGCACATTTGGTACACGGCGTGTCTTCCCCAAGCATTTTCCCTTTCCCGTGTCCCAGCCCAAATGGTCTATGAAATGGAAAGAGACAACACGTTGTGTATAGAGGGTACAAGGAGTGTACTTAAAAAATTTTCTTTTCTTCCCAAACAGAAGAACAAACGGCATGTGTCCAAGGAACTACACGGCGTGTATATTGGGTTTTCTGGATAGTAAGCCCCAGATACTTCTATGGAACCCATAAAATACTGAAAAAAACACCTAAGTGACAACTTAAGACCTGTGAGGGCCCATACTCCCCGCGAATAAAAGTTTGACATCTTATACATGTTATAAACAAATAAACAAGTCAATGGTCCACCAAATTTCGTTTATTGAGGGTCCATACTACCCAAAAACAAAATTTTGGCATCCATTCTATTAACAGGTTCATACAACAATACCCTATCACATAGAAGGTATTTTATCAAAGTAGCTATCACAACATCATGCTCTTTCTAGCACCACAACTATCACAACAACATTCAATTTTTAATGCACCTACATGGCATGAAAACTATACATGCCATGTGATTCCTAGCATGTGCCTAAATGATGTATGAGATGGCATAACCTCATCTCACCGATTTGAAACTAAATAGAACCCAAGAATAAAATATAAAAAGCACACCACTAGTGCGTCACCTAACGGTGAAATCGAATCAACTATAAATTGGAAAATCAATAAAATTGCAACACGAGGTAAATTGGATTTTCCCTGTATGCGCGTTAGCTACTCTCGGGAAATCTTATTACCAACTATCGTTTCCGTCCTATCTCGGACTAAGGCTCAAAATATTAAGTCAAAGAAAAGAACCCATCTGATACAACTTTGTAACGTCCTGGTTATGAGTACCACTTAAAGGGTCCCCCGAACCCGGTTGGTCACATGACCTCAAGCGCATTTCCCCAAATGACAGAGGCTATTGACTAGCAGCGAGGGCCCAGGTCTAATAGTTGAGAAACTATGCCCTCATTTGTCAAAGTGTAGCGCAGCGGAATAAAATAACATACATACAACAATAGCGGAAGCAATACCATACACATTTAAAATAAACAACTTCAGTAAAAGATAACCAACCAGTTATATAGATATGATTCCACATGTCTCATGTTCTAAGAAAATAGCCAGAACATGTTACACAACTATAAAATACAGTACAATACAGAGTACAACAAAACAAAACAAAACACATGGTAGCATTGCGTGAATAAGCCCGGTCTCATTCTCCCCTACCCCTCAGCACCAATCAAGTACCTTTATAGGGACCCTTTCCATTATCCACATGTGTAGAAATGTAATCTATTTGGGCCGAAGACATGACCCAAACAGGGTGTGAGAAATAAATCCCAGTAGGCCCCCACCAACGGCCTGTGCCCAACTGTGTGGGAATATGTAACAACAGTGTGCGGTAGTAAAATTAAATAATATAATAAGTACTCAAAAGTTACTAACATTACCAATTATGTTTCCATTTTATTATTAATTTAATCATTCATTATAAGGAAACCACTATAGTGAATTAATATGTAAACTATCAGTGTCCTTAGTCACCCAAGCCCTTACCCTCAGGTAATCAGAAACGCAACCCGTAGGTAATTTCCCACTGGAATAACAGATATTTCCCTCATGCATACAAGTGTCTCCCTGAGGCTTAGAGTCTATTGCCCACAGGCACAGAAGAAGTTTCCCTCAAGCTGGAAGATGCACTACCCTCAGGCTATGTAAAACATTGCCCTCGGGCTAAACAAGTAACCGGGCCATGCCCAACATGTAAACAAGAATACACATACAATTAATCTCATGGAAATTATATAATCATTATTATAAAGGCATACCCTCAGGTATCCTAGTCAAATGGATAAAGAGAGGAACACACCCCCCGAGGTGGTCCTGGATCCATGCAGCGATCCCAAACAGTAGTTTATTGTCACATTTAATTACCTATACAATTTTAGGTATTTAAAACAGCTAAGGCCTCAGCCACACGACACCCCAACATAGGTTCATAGCTCAACAATTCACACAAACACACAACAATTGGAAATTAAATACCAAGCCACCTACCTTAGATGCCCCTGAATGGTATACGCGAACGACGATCCTCGAATCGTCCAAGAACGACGTAGATCTGAGGTGAAACAAATCCCTGTTCAAACACAAATAACTTCCATTAGAGGAAGAATTAGCATGAATGACTTAAGGAGAGTGTAGGGATTACCCGTGCGGCACCAATGAGATCGTCAGAAGTGAAAACGGATTCTCGACGCTTGATCTGGAGATCCTTGATGGTCTGTCCTCATCTCCCGACTCCTTCCTCTAGATCTAAGCCAATCCCATGAATAGGGTTGGATACCACACATTTTAAGAAAAGAAAACTATATGGTGTGTACTATTGATTACACGTCATGTACTTTTATCATTTAACTGTTCCGCTATCGGCACCAACACACTGTTCATCCGTCGACATGAGTACACTGCGTGTATTTCTGATTACATGGCGTGTACTGTTGATCCGCTGGCGGCTACTTCCACCGCATTTCTATTTTCCTGCCGACTGACTACTCAGCGTGTACATACCCACTACACGGCGTGTAGTCGGTTTTTACACCCTTCACCACCGACATGGCTACACACCCTACGTAATCATCCCAAACGGCCAAGGTAAACGGTGTTTGGAATAGTACATGGTGTGTAGTCCCAAAATTTTGGATTTTTCCCATTTTCCTTATTTCCTCAAAAACACTCAAGGAAAAGAGAAAAGAAGAAACCCGTACCTCAAAACTATGAACCGGGTTCTTAAAAAATTAATATGTTTTTATAAATATAACACAAAAAAATTTACATATATCATACGTTATATGATTTACAATTGTACATTTATTACCTGTTTATTAATGAATCCTTGTTAATGTAATGTTTTGATAAATGATCACTTTATTTTATGGATTTTATATTATTTGATATTATTATTCCTATTGAAATGACAATTCTTTAATAATACGCATAATTATAAACTTTATATTAATATAATATACATTTAATATATTTATGTTTAATGTAATCCATTAATTTTTGTGATATAAAATGAAATACACTGTTCATGGAGATGGTAATACGCACGTACACATGAACACTATTTCCATTCTATTGTAGGATTGATATAAAGAATGTTAAATGATTTATTATCAATAAAAAAAAATTGTATATCCTATATATCATATAATTTTATTAAATCCATCCTTATTTCATTCCATGTAAAGCGTGGAGAAATCACATCACTTCACAAGTTGATAGTCCACCATAGACACGAGGGACATTATCTTATTCCCACAAAATAGAGAGTATGATGATATGTGTGACATAATAATTATAAAAGTATAGTAATTACAAAAATGTGATATATTAATAACAAATCAATGATTACTTCCAACATTGATAAGTGGTAATTGAAAAATTTATAACATGATTTCACGAGGTGGTTTTCCACCATACACACGAACAATGATTTTATAACCCATTTGATGGAAGTGTAGATGGTTTTAGGTTACTACATAAACATATTAACATTTAACTATATGTTATATATTTATGTTGTTATATAATAATTGATAATAAATTATTTATGGTGGATAATTAATAATAAATTAAAAGGAACTTTGTGAATATAATTTCCTTCACTTAGAAACGCCTGCTTTGGATCTCTTATTAAAGACACTACAGTTGGTATTTTGAGTGAAAGAAGATAAAGAAATTGTATATGAATTATGGGGAGGGTTGTAGTTAGTTTTTGGACTAAATATATGGTTTTTAGGTGTTAATAAGTGGAGGGAGTTGTCAGCCGTTAATATTGTGGGAAAGGAACCTAGTAAGAAATTACTTGGAATTTTCCCAAAAAATCCAAAAAAAGGTCATTCCAAATATAAAATATCCCAATAGACCATATATTATTATTAATGATAGATAATAATGAAATATTTCCATCCAATATAAATTTAAAATGTGTTATAGTCACTTTTACCCTTATCATCACAGTTTAAGCCTTGATAAACCCATTTTTACCTTAATCAGAGTAATTAATTTTTAATATTTCAATATTCATTTTGGTATAAAATTATGTTGAATATATTATATAAAATAATTTATTCTTATTCAAAATATTAATTCCATTTTTATAAATTATATTTATAGAAGTAAAAGAAATTAATTAAAATTAATCCCACAAATGCGAAGAGAAAGTGAGTTTTTAAGGTGATAATTTTCAAAAGATTACAATGTTTTGATTAAAAATTTCAATATTAAATTGATTAATATGAACTAAATTGTATTAATATACATAAAATTACTATTTTTAATTTAAAACCAATTTAAAATATAGTTTTACTTTATATAAAATTTAAATGAAAAGATATTTTTTAATTAAACCTTACTATTATTCATTATTCAACAAAACAACCTTTTCATAAAATTTATGAAAATCATCCCCAATTTATATTTAAAATTTTTATTTCAAAAATAATGTTTATTATAATATATTAATTTTATATATGTTTCAAAGAAAAAAAATTTAAAAAAACCCATAGGCACGATGAAAAATAAGGTTTTTGAGAAGTGTATTTTCCATGCATAAAATGATTTTATTTTAAATCTATATTGTAACACCCCAAGATGTTATGAAAAATATTCTTTTCATTAATGTCTTGTGTTGTAAGCTACACCAAAAGTTGCTTGCATAACACGCATCCTTGACTTTCCTTGAATTACATGCAATCGCGACCTTCCTCGATAGCGTGTGTAGTACGCAATACCGAGTTTCACTAAACAATGATATGGTATTAAAATATTATTAAAACTAGTCATTATGAGTTTTAATAACCACTTTTTGAAATTTTTTAATTTTTATTTTTCGAAATGGACTTCATTTTTGGATTCGGAATATCGAAATTAGCTTAGGGTGAAATTTTGGTACTTTTCGGATAACATTCACATCCTGATGAATAGTGAAAATTACTAAATTTTATTTAAAAATATATTTTTTAATAGAAATAATTAATAGTTAGAAATTATTAATTTGAGTTTTTTTAAAGTATATTTAGAATATATTTTTACAATTTAATACAATGTTGGTCATTGGATATAATTTCACATTTAAACCAGTTACAAACAAGTGTCAATCTTTTGATAGTTATTATCTCTTAAAAACACGCTATTTGTTTTGACGACGGGAACTAATTTTTAAATTAATTAATGCAACTGATATGTTATGAATTTGGTAAAATAGACATTTTTTTTGATTTCTTAATATCAAATATATCTTAGGCCTAATTTTTGGTATTTGTCTGGAAACATTCATTTTTTTATGAATAGTGAAACCACTAAGCGGTAGTTAAAATACTGAATTTTTCATAAAACTTAATTTTACCGCTTCTGTGAGTGGAATTTCGAAAATCTGAGAGACACGGTTAACATCAAAGACTAAAATGTGGTTCAATGAGATGAAAATAATTTTTGGTGAATAGTTACTTTTTACTTTTTTTTAACACGGTTAAAAGTAAATAGGGTAATTAAGGGTAAAAATGATATTATTATTACCCTAACACATGTCCTAATTCTATTTATAAGTTTAATTAGACCAAAAACAACCATATGAATAAGATATTACCATTTAGATCCACTTCGATTAGATTAGGACATTTATTATTAATTTATTTAAAGAAGGGTTAAAATAGTTAAAATCAAAGTTTAATAAGTAAATAATTTTTAATATGGGGTTATACATAAGATAAATTCGACTCTAAATATTCATTTTAAAGCTACAAAGCTTTCCTACATAATGGTATTTTATTTGTAAATTTTAGACATTAAATAATTTAATATATTTATGACACAAAGATGATGCAGTAATTATCTTATTAATAAAATATTGACATAATTGATGTTATAAACACCAAAATAAATGTAATTTGAGACTTTTTATGAATTACACTAATGTTCTAGGTTAATATGACATTTTAGTATTGATTTAAGTAACTTTGTTCTAACTTATCATTCTGTTATGATTTTCACAAAAATCAATTACTAAATAGTGTCAAAATTGACATAAAATAGTTTTTAAAACAAATATTATATTATTAATTGTTATTTTATTCCATAAAATCTAAGGTTCGACCAAATGACTTAGATAAGGTTATATATATTAATAATAAACAACTTGGGGTTCGTTTGACTTGATATAGTATGTTATTATCCTTATAGTATAGGAACACAAGAAGACACGGTAAAAGTAAAATTATTTAACTTAATGTTAAATCTACATGATAAGGTTAAAATAGGACCCTAAACTTGTCTAAATTTAATTATATGAGATTATTTCGACCCATACCCACATTATCTTCGAAATAAATTAATTTGGAGCTATTTAAAACCGAATTTGGATTTATAATAAAATAATATCTTTAGTTATTCCAAAGGTGCCCCTCTCCTCCCTTATAAAATGGCACCTATTCCCTCTCTTCCTCAAACAACATTGAGCCTTCATGCTCGGCCAACCCCTGACAAATTCTCTTCTCCACTTCCCTAGAAATATTCTAGAGGTTATGGTCTTCCTCAAAGACCAAATTTAGTTCCCTAAAAGGAGATCTCAAAAAGGCGCTTCAAAGAAGAGGTAATTTCCGTTACCGATTCTTTCATCTTTATTTCTTCTTCCACTTATTCTTCTTAGGTTGTTTTATTATGATGTAAAATCATAAGTATCACTTATATACTGATATGTTATTATAATTATGAAACAACCTTATTTCACCATCTATCCATCCTACGGAAAACGAAATCATCGCGCGTGCGTACGTACGGAATACCGTCTCTATGCTGTAGTGTAATCTATTTTCCACCACCACCTTACATGGATGGGTATAATGATGTACATAATAACTATATATGATTATTGTAAAGTTATATTGATTCTGAAATAGTATACATACACTCCAATACAATTCCACGATCATGAGAATGATATCATCGCTCGTGCGTATGTACGGACTACCGTCTCCACGACGCGATGAGATTCATTCTACACGTTAACCATTCATGAATGATTATAAAGTATATATAATAATTAATAATGAAAAATATGACATAATAATTATTCTGGATTTATGTATATATATATGTATGTCATCTACTTAATTCCATTCAACTCAATAAGGAAAAGAAAACAACGTTCATGCGTACGTACGGTCTACCGTCCCCATGAACGGTGTATTTCTTTCCATTTACTGATCTATTATATATATATATATATTATGAATATATATTATATATAAATCATGTTTTATATTATGTAATTAAGTAATCATGATATAAGTAATCATATGAATAATTACAAGTCAAAACATGGACGACAAATGAAATGATTTTACCCAAAACGCTCTTTAACATGGAATTTACAAAAGAACGGGTAATATAAAGCCATAAGTGAACCATATATGATATCATAACAATGAGTATGATTCTGGAATAAGTCAATGACATTATTTAAATCATTATACAGGAGTTTCGGACACATACGAAGCAAATCAGACCTAAGGTGAGGGAAATATCACAATCTCATTTTTATCTGAGATTGTTTATGCTTTGGTATTTACTGGGGTGTATTTTATCATCCGCATCCATGTTTCCTCAATATATAAGATTATTTCCATCCACCTACAATTGTTTAAATTCAATTTTACCCTTAGGTGAGTTTGGAGTAAAAAATATGAAAGGAATCTTTTGTCGTTTTTCGTACGAGGTACCCTTTTGACTTTTCCGACAAAAGTACGAAGAATGGTTTTTTAACATATACGGCATGAATGGGTTTTTAAAACATTATTTCCAAGAAGCTTCATTTAGAAGTTTTCATGTTTATTTTTAATCAACTTCTTTTAGTTTAAAATTGTATGACATGTTAAGAATGGAAAATGTTTTTGAATTAGAAATGATATTTTCCTCAAGAATGGAGTTCAAGTGTTTTATCAAAATTATTTTCCATATAAGATAATATAGGGTTCAGTTTCTATCCCTATTATTACATTGATTTGATTATGTTGTGATGGAATTATTTTTATGAATTACTTTATCTTATATGAATTGTTTTATGATCTCATGTTGTTTAAGAATCCCATTTCTATTACATGGGTTATGAAATGATGTATGATTTAAGATTTTGTGGCACACATAAGAATGGTATCATTATGAGATGGGTGGGACCTATATCTCCATACAATTTGTTGGGTAAAGATTTTATATCTCATGAGATAGACATGGCTGGAACGGTAGGTTATACCGGTTCAGTGAAACAGGACTGAAACGAGGAGTGAACTCGGTTCAGAAATGGACTTTGTCCACTAAGATAGTCTTGGCAATGAGTCTTGACTAATAAGATATGATTCTATATGATTATGTGTGTATGCCACAAAGTTTCATGTTTTAATTTATGATTATTGGGATTTCATTTGACAACTCTGATTTATCCCATGTTATGAAATTATGATCTCTTTTGTAGGTGAAGATTTCGAAAAGATATGTTCTTATGAATATGACGTGATTGATATTTCTTTTTCTTACCCTTACTGAGCATTTGAGCTCACCCTTTTATGTTTTCTTTTCCCCAGTACATAAAGAAAGGATTTAGTTTTAAAAAAAAGATATTTATGGGAGATGTTGAAGATCCTTCACCACGATTAGAAGATTATATTCCGAGTTTCCAAAGACACTAAACTTTTACGGTCCTTGTGTGTGTGTTTTTGTTATGTACTAAGTATTCTGCAAAAGTAATATAATTTCTATGTACGTTAAGATTTGGGGCTCTACAGTTGGTATTAGCGGAAAGTTTTATTCATCCTTTGGAAACTAGGATGTGAGAACTTTAGTGAGATCCCTAGAGATATTTCTAAGGTATGTCTAGGGATGTCCCTAAGTTTAAGTATACATATAGGTTATAGTACTAGAATTACACTAACAATCATAGAATTAAACCTAAGATGTTTGATATTTAAGGTACTCCCCCTTTATTATGTTGTTTTCCCTATCATGATTTTTGCCTCTCACACTATTCTTTTGGGCTTTTAGACGATGGATGGAACATGAAGGAACCGTGTTGATCAATGCAATGGACAAAGCAATGATTGTACTCCTGAAAAAACAAATGTTATGGGAGATGGAGTGAAAAATCTTATTGCTACACTTACACAAGCTATGAATCATTCTGGACATCCAAATAAGCAGAGAAGGGAACAATATTCTATTGAGTCCTTCATGAGGCAACGTCCACCTTCTTTCAGTGGGTCTTTTGATCCACTTGTTGCTGAATAATGGATCAGTACCACTGAAAAGATATTATCAGTTCTTCAATGTTATGAACATGATAAAGTCATCTTGGCAGTATATCGTTTGGAAGGTGAAGCTGATCAGTGGTGGAATCTTATCAATAATACGAGGAAAAGAGATAAAATTGTGTCCACGGAATGGGACGAGTTCAAGATCTTATTTTTCAATAAGTACTTCCCTCATATTTTTCGAACAAAGATGGAGAAGGAGTTTCTTGAACTAAAGAAAAAGGATGATGAATCTGTTGGTATATACGAAGCGAATTTTACAAGGCTTGCAAGGTATGCATCTGGCTTTCTCATCCAACCTGAATGTAATGTTGATCGATTCTTCAGTGGCTTAAAACCTAATCTTCGAAGGGCATTAGCTATAAGAGACTTCAGTAGATATGAAGAAATTGTGCGTTGTGCTATCAAGGTAGAAATGGAAGTTGGTGTTACTTATCCATCACATAGTTTTGACAAGAAACGAAAGATGGAGTTCAAGGAGAAATCTCAGAATAATGGTGAAAAGAAGATGAATGTTTCTTTATGCTCAATGTGTGGAAAGAAGCATGGTGGAGATTGTCTTAAAGGGACAAGTAAATGATTCAAATGTGGAAAGGAAGGTCAGCGGGCATTTGAATTCCGTAATGATGGGAAGAAGATGTCTAATGACACAAACAAAGAAAGGGTGCACAGAATGAACCTACTACACTACAATGTTTCAATTGCAAGGAAATGGGGCATTATGATAATAAATGACCCAATCCAAGGGTTAGTGATGATCGACATGAGCAACCAATTAAGGCAAAGGGCAATGGGAAGTCACATGCGATCACTATTGGTGATGTTTAATATGACAACGATGTGGTGGAATGATTAAGTGTTTATGTAATGGGACCCCAGAATAATGTTGTATATAGTATCGTGGAATATTGGAATATTTATGTTTTGGTCTATTATGGTTTTCAATAATTTTATGGCATCGGTAACCATGAAAAGTGATTGAAATATTTTTAGAAAGTATATGATATGCACATAATGAAGGGATAAAGAGAATCTAATATGTTTGATAGTATTCATGAGCTCATGATTGATATAAGGACTAAGTGATATCATGGTTTGAGGATATAGAATTTGAGGATTTTGGTATGTGGAAGGTGTTAACTTTTAACTGCATTCATATTTTCACTAAGGTTCAATGGATATTCATTCTTCAAGAGAATACATGATTAAGGTATTCACATGTTTTTAATTTGACCAACAAGGTATATCTTATGATATATGGGGGAGAAATTATGGCATTCACGTGATAATTTTCTTTATACTAAGAGCTTGGACCGAAGTAGTTTAGATAAGCCTAAAGATTGGAATGGATTATGTTTGACATAAGTTAGTATTTTTTAAGGATAAAACATTTTTGATATTGTTGATGGGATGTTATAGTAATATAGCTTTAGAAAAAGGAAAACCTGTTGGATGGGCGACAACCCATCGCGTCGGACAAGGCTGTGGGAATCGATCCCACAACCGAAGTGCGACTGGCCTTTATCGCCTACCACTGGCCTACAAGATGTCCCTGTTTAGTAGAAACTAGTTTTATTATATTAAGCAGTATGATATATGAAGTATAAGTCAATTTTAGTAACCATATATGATTAATCTCACTATAGATGGACATATGTATTTTTTGATAACTTTTCTAACGTTTTGTTTGAGACAGATGGAATGAACCATCATTCTATCACATGATCTTCGAACACAACATGAATGACAAATTCTACTTCATTTCTTTAAGAGATAAAGTGGAAATTTATCAAAGAACGACCAACGGTGAGACTATACCAAAATCACGAAAGTATTTCTTCTAATTCAAATTTCATCAACTTTAGGGAAATGATCTTGAAAACCAAAATGTTGTCCTAGTGCTCTTATATCTGATGAATCAGATGGTACCTTAGATCGTCACAAATTTATGGCTTTGTGATTGCTGGCTTTTCCATAGTCATGTTCTCTACCACTCTCCATCAGAACATGATGGTTAGATTTCTCTTCCATATCCATATTTTCACCTATGTGGAAACACAGTGATTAGTTTATTTGGGTTACCGGTATGTTTCATACTTTTGTTATTAAAGAATGGTTTTGGTATTCCTTTTTACGATTTGGGTTTATATTAAAGAAACTTTCATGTAGTAAACCATTTATAACCTCGACGAATTTCGAGGGCGAAATTCATTTTAAGGGGGGTAGAATGTAACACCTCGAGATTTTATGAAAAATATACTTTTCATTAATGTCTTGTGTTATACGCTACACCAAAAGCAGATTTCTTAACACTCATCCTTGACTTGCCTTGCATTACATGCAATCGCGACCTTCCTCAATAGCGTGTGTAGTACGCAATACCGAGTTTCACTAAACAATGATATGCTATTAAAATATTATTAAAACTAGCCGTTATGAATAGTAATAACCACTTTTTGAAATTTTGTAATTTTTATTTTTCAAAATGGACTTTATTTTTGGATTCAGAATATCGAAATTAGCTTAGGGTGAATTTTTGGTACTTTTCAGATAACTTTCATATCCTGATGAATAGTGAAAATTACTAAATTTTAATTAAAAATAACTCTTTCAATAGAAATAATTAATAGTGATAAATTATTAATTTGAGTGGTTTTAAAGTATATTTAGAATATATTTTTACAATTTAATACAATGTTGGTCATTGGATGTAATTTCACATTTAAACCAGTTATAAACAAGTGTCAATCTTTTGATAGTTATTATATCTTAAAAACACGCTATTTGTTTTGACGACGGGAACTAATTTTTAAATTAATTAATGAAACTGATATGTTCTGAATTTGGTAAAATAGACATCATTTTTGAATTCTTAATATCAAATATAGCTTAGGCCTAATTTTTGGTATTTTTCTGGAAACATTCATTTTTTGATGAATAGTGAAACCACTAAGTGGAAGTTAAAAAACTAAATTTTTCATAAAACTTAATTTTACTGCTTCTGTGAGTGGAATTTCAAAAATTCGAGAGACGCGGTTAATATCAAGGACTAATATGTGGTTCAATGAGATGAAAATAATTTTTGGTGAATAGTAACTTTTTACTTTTTTTTACCATGGTTAAAAGTAAATAGGGTAATTAAGGGTAAAAATGATATTATTATTATCCTAACACATGTCCTAATTCTTTTGGATAAGTGTAATTCGACCAAAAACAACCTTAGGAATAAAATATGACCATTTAGGCCCACTTGTATTAGATTAGGACATTTATTATTAATTTACTTAAAGAAGGGTTAAAATAGTTAAAATCAAAGTTTAATAAGTAAATCATTTTTAATATGGGGTTATAAATAAGATAAATTTGACTATAAATATTCATTATAAGTCTAAAAAGATTTTATACATAATTGTAGTTTATTTGTAATTTTTAGACATTAAATAATTTAATATATTTATCACACAAAGATGATGCAGTAATTATCTTATTAATGAAATATTGACATAATTGATGTTATAAAGACCAAAATAAATGTAATTTGAGACTATTTATGAATTACAATAATTTTTTAATTTAATATGACATGTTAGTATTGATTTAATTAACTGTTTTCTAACTTATCATTCTGTTATGATTTTCACAAAAATCAATTACTAAATAGTGTCAAAATTGACATAAAATTGTTTTTAAAAAAAATATTATATTATTAATTGTTATTCTATTCCTAAAAATCTAAGGTTTGGCCAGATGACTTAGATAAGGTTATATATATTAATAATAAACAATTTGGGGTTCGTTTTTCTTGATATAGTATGTTATTAACCTTATATTATAGGAACACAAGAAGACACGGTAAAAGTAAAATTATTTAACTTAAAGTTAAATCTACAAGATAAGGTTAAAATAGGAACCTAAAATTGTCTAAATTCTATTGGATGAGATTATTTCGACCCATCCCCACCTTAGATTTTAAATAAATTAATTTTGAGCTATTTAAAACCGAATTTGGATTTATAATAAAATAATATGTTTCGTTATTCCAAAGGTGCCCCTCTCCTCCCTTATAAAAGGGCACCTCCTCCCTCTCTTCCTCACACAACTTTGAGCCTTCATGATCGTCCAACCCATGCCAAATTCTCTTCTACACTTCCCTAAAAATATCCTAGAGGTTATTTTCTTCCTAAAAGACCAATTTTAGTGCCCTAAAAGGAGATCTCAAAAAGGCGCTTCAAAGAAGAGGTAATTTCCGTTACCGAATCTTTCATCTTTATTTCTTCTTCCACTTCTTATTATTAGGTTGTTTCATTATGAAGTAATAACATCGGTATCAATTATATAATGATATGTTATTATAATTATGAAACAACCTTATTTCACCATCTATCCATCCTACGGAAAATGAAATCACCGCGCGTGTGTACGTACGGAATACCGTCTCCATGCCGTGGTGTAATCAATTTTCCACCACCACCTTACTTGGATGGGTATAATGGTGTACATAATAACTATATATGATTATTGTAAAGTGATATTTATTCTGAAATAGTATACATACACTCCAATACAATTCCACGATCATGAGAACGATATCATCGCTCGTGCGTATGTACGGACTACCGTCTCCACGACGCGATGAGATTCATTCTCCACGTTAACCATTCATGAATGATTATAAAGTATATATAATAATTAATAATGAAATATATGACATAATAATGATTCTGGATTTATGTGTATATATATGTATGTCATCTACTTAATTCCATTCAACTCAATAAGGAAAAGAAAACAACGTTCATGCGTACGTACGGTCTACCGTCTCCCTGAACGGTGTATTTCTTTCCATTTACTGATCTATTATATATATATATATATTATGAATATATATTATATATAAATCATGTTTTATATTCTGGAATTAAGTAATCATGATATAAGTAACCATATTAATAATTACAAGTCAAAACACGGACGACAAATGAAACGATTTTACCCAAAACGCTCTTTAACATGGAATTTACAAAAGAACAGGTAATATAAAGCCATAAGTGAACCATATATGATATCATAACAATGAGTATGATTCTGGAATAAGTCAATGACATTATTTAAATCATTATACAGGAGGATCGGACAGATACGAAGCAAATCGGACCTAGGGTAAGGGAAATATCACAATCTCATTTTTATCTGAGATTGCTTATGCTTTGGTATTTATTGGGGTGTATTTTATCATCCACATACATGTTTCCTCAATATGTAATATTATTTACATCCACCTAAAATTGTTTAAATCCAATATTACCCTTAGGTGAGTTTTTATTAAAAATATGAAAGGAATCTTTTGTCGTTTTTCATACGAGGTACCCTTTTGACTTTTCCGACAAAAGTACGAAGAATGTTTTTTTAACTTATACGGCATGAATGGATTTTTAAAACATTATTTCCATGAATCTTACTTTACTAGTTTTCAAGTTTTTTTTAATCAACTACTTTTATTTTAAAATTGTAGGACATGTTAAGAAAGGAAATTCATTTTGAAGTAGAAAGGATATTTTCCTCAAGAATGGAGTTCAAGTGTATTATCAAAATTATTTTCCATCTAAGATAATATAGGGTTCAGATTATATCCCTATTATTACATTGATTTGATTATGTTGTGATGGAATTATTTTTATGAATTCCTTTATCTTATATGAATTGTTTTATGATGTCATGTTGTTTATGAATCCCATTTTTATTACATGGGTTATGAAATGATGTATGATTTATGATTTTTTGGCACACATAAGAATGGTATCATTATGAGATGGGTGGGACCTATATCTACCTCCAATGCATTGGGTAAAGATTCTATATCTCATGAGATAGACATGGCTGGAACGGTAGGTTATACCGGTTTAGTAAAACAGGACTGAAACAAGGAGTGAACTCAGTTCAGAAATGGACTTTGTCCACTAAGATAGTCTTGGCAATGAGTCTTGACTAATAAGATATGATTCTCTATGATTATGTGTGTATGCCACAAAGTTTCATGTTTTATGTTATGATTATTTGGATTTCATTTCCCTACTATGATTTATCCCATGTTATGAAATTATGATCTCTTTTGTAGGTGATGATTTCCAAAAGATACGTTCTTATGAATATGACTTGATTGATATTTATTTTGTTTACCCTTACTGAGCATTTGAGCTCACCCTTTAATGTTTTCTTTTCCCCAGGACATACTGAAAGGATTTAGGTTTAAAAAAAAGAAGATCTTTATGGGAGATGTTGAAGATCTTTCACCACGATTAGAAGATTATATTCCGAGTTTCCAAAGACACTATACTATTACGGTCCTTGTGTGTGTGTTTTTGTTATGTACTAAGTATTCCACAAAAGTAATGTAATGTCTATGTACGTTAAGATTCATGGCTCTACATATATAATAATTGTATTTTTATGAAAAAAATTTCAAATATATTTATATATAATATATAAATTTAATTTAAATCATTCCTCATTATCAATTATTTTAATTAATTAAAATGTATAGTCATTTTGCACATGAAAATATTTTTTCTTGAACAAACCTTTTTTAATCCCAAAAAATATACTTACACAAAATAAAATATAATGTTCATTAAAAAGAAATTAAATTGAATAAATATAAATAAATAACACATAAATTAAATTAAATCATAATTTTTAATTTTAATTATTTAATTTATTGAAATGGAATGACAGTTTTATAAAAATCCGTATTTCCCATTATTCTTGGAAAAATCAATATTTTTAGGAAAATCTCAATTTTCCACATTAATTTGATTTCAGTATGAGTATTCAAAAAATTAACAAAATTTTTTTATATAAATTTAATAAATTTTCTATAAATTAATTATAATTTTTTTTCATAAAAAAATTAAAAAGTATGTTTCAAGAACACATATTTTTTTCAATATAATTAAATTACTATAAATTGATTGAATATTTTATAAGAATTTATAAAAAAGTATATTGATTATGAAATATATATTTATATTTCCTAAAATTTTTAACACTATTAAGACCTTCCTATTAAACATCTATAATCTAATAGTAATATTTAAAATATTATCATTTCATGGTACGTTGATGCATGAGGTTGCATGTCATGGAAAATAGTGAAAAGATTATATTAATTTGAAAACAAATCTAAAATACTCTAGGTGTTATAAAAATAACCATTGAAAATTGTAAATTAAGTTTCCTTGAGAAGTTTCATCATGATGTATGGAATATCCTTTCACATGGTAAACATCAAGACAATGATTCTATTACTTTTTGGTAAAAATTAAACGGTTACTCGTTTTTGAAAATGACTAGAAAATTCCATTTAATCATGTGTAATTAATTTATAATATAGTAAAAACAACGTGAAAATTTATTCAAAGAAAATTAAAAACAATCATGAAAAACATTTTAGAGAAGATGGGTATAGAACAGAAAATTTCCAAACCATAATGACAAATAAGGTCAGTTTATCATAAAAACATTTTCCAAATTGTTTTAAGTACCCAATAAAAGAAAATGAAAGGGAAACAAGAAAACCCTAGATATAAAATGGTTTGTATAAAATATGGGGTTTTTTCCAAGGGGTCAGATGATTTACCTCAATGGACATTTATCATAGATAACCCAGAAAAGAAATGAGATTGTAATAGAAATCACATACCACCAGACTCATATTACTTCATTTATGTTCAAAAATATAGTATAATAAATATAGATTTGTTACAATTATAAAACATTACTATATTAATATATATATATATATTTATATCATTCACTTTTAATTTCCAATTATCATTTTGTTATCAATACTTCAATAAATTCCATATTTGAGTAAAAAGGGGCCTCATTTCCATGCTTGTTTTGGTATGATAGTTTTTGTTCATGAACCATTTTCGTGAATTAATAATCTCCAAAATATCAATAATTTCAGAAATATCATATTCATATATTATATAATATTTTTTAAAAAAAATTATAAAAATTAATACTGGAAAATGAATTATGTCTGTTTGTGGAGATGGTAGTCTATTTATAAGGATGATTAATGCTTATACTTTTTGATTGATTGAAAAAAATATAAATAACAGTTCAACTTTTGAGAATAATTATTATATCATGAATATCATATATATTCACTTTATCTCTCCTTATTACCATCCATGGAAATAGAATATTAAAAATGAATCATATTTCTTCATGGAAGTGGTTGTCCATATGTACAGAGGAGAGATGATATCATTTTACATGAAATGGAATGGTAATATGTCAAATAAGTTTTTATAATTTAAAAATAATAATTATTTCTTAAAAATAATATATGAAACTTAAATCAATCATAACTACCATCCCTGGATGGTTATGATAAAAAATGAAATTTATCTCTTCCTAGAGATGTTATTCCATACATACGCATGAGTGATGCCTGCACATCATGTTAGATGGAAAGGGGGATGAAAATAGGATTATTCAATGAAAAAAAAAATTTAATTACATGGAAGATAGATATATCATAAGATACATGTATTTATAGAAAATTTATAGGAGTTATAAAAATAAGTAATCGTGAAAAATATCGCTAAGAAGATATATATATTCTTCAATAAAACTTTATTAAATATCTTCTTAAGAACCCCATGTTTGGTATTTCACGAATACAATCACCAATACTACATTTCTAATGATGTTTAGAACAGAATTTTGTGAGAGTTGTTAATATAGGCTTGTCTAACAGTTTTAAGAGAGAAGAGTTGGGTGCCAATTTATATGTGAAGAGAGTGGAACCCATGATTTTATTAATAATATTAAAATTTAACAAATTCTACATAATTAGAAATCTTTTCAAATGATATGAACATTAATATATCATGACATATTTTTTTGGATTATACTCATTAAATAGATTCAATACAAATTTTAAGTTTATTTTATTCATTATCACTTTAATTTGACCCCTCATTAAACCCTTAAAAATTTCACCAAGGTAATAAATTTTTACCATAGTTACTATTACTTATGAGAAACAATTAAATTCACCTTATTAAAAAAAGTTAGAAATGAAAAAAAAATATGGAGGGAAAAAATTATCAAATTTAAAATTTATATTTCTTCAAAATTAGTTTTAATGTAAGTGCACCAAAAAAAAAGAAAATCTTTTTTCTAAAATCAAATTTTGAAGGATAACACTATATTTATTCTCATTCATTATGATGTAAAAAATATTTAATGAATGTTAAAATGTATTATAGAATATATAATAAATAAATTTATCTAAAATATTTCATAAATGATGATAAATTTAATTTATTATCTCAAACACAAATTGTATACTTAAAAATTGTTTTTTAAAATAATCACTTTTTACATTTAAATGATTTTATATTCATTTCTAAAATATTAATAACCAATTAATTTATTTTATAACTGTGAAAAAAAATATGTTTTAGTAAATTTAAATTTATTACTTATTTATTAAATTAAATTAAATAGCATTTAAATGTAATATACACGATAAGTATATTTCATAGAAAAACAATATTTGAAAATAGTTCATTTGAATCAACAGTTTTTTCAATGTGATTTTGAAATTATTTTAATTAAATATTTTTCTTTGAAATACCACATAATGATATTAATTTTATAATTTACATGAACTATTATTATGTTTTTAGTGTTTTATTTAATTAAAAGCATCAAACATATAAATATATTAAAGATAAATATATCATAAAATCCCATGGTGTTATATTCATACCATTATTAGAATTTTACACTTGAAATTCCATTACACTAATAAAATAAACATAATAATCTTTTTCCTCATCAAATCCATGTTCTCCCATGTACTTACCCAAATTTATGGGTCCACCAAACAACATTAACTAGGTTTTTGTTTATTATAGTATGAAAATTCCAAAAAAAAGGTAGGTATTGATCACCACAAAAATAGAAATCCATAGAACTAGCATTCAAATTATCTTCTAATGTTTTAGAAGTCTTCTTAGATTGGAAACATTTATAAGAATGACATGTAGTTATAAAGTTAAAATTAGTATTAAATTAATACTGATGACTTATCCAGATAATTGAGGTAAACCTAACATCCCATCCTAATTATATATAATTTGGTACTTCATGAAACCAAATAACTGCATTAATTTATATCCAGTAAAGTTGATGAAGATAGAAATATAATCATTCATCAATAAATAATAATGATTTATTATGGTAATAGAGTATTACCCAAATATCAATTTTATCTTTAGATGTTTTGGTGAGTCTAATGAGAAAATACATGATGATGTTTTCCCATTTCGATTCATGTATATGTAATGGTTGAAATATCTCCATAAACATCAGTATCTCAAAAATAACTTGAAGACATAAAAGGCTATGAGATATATATTTTTCAATATTCCTCTTCATGTATCTCACAATAATTACATTTTTTATATCTATTTGTCTCTATACATTTAGGATGATTAGAAAATGATCAATTGTGAGTTTCATTTAACAGATTCATATCCATGTATGGTATTGACATGACATGTCACGACCCGCCTTCCTCAAGATGAGGGAATGGACAAAAAAGTTTCAATCCCTTCCTTCTTCAAGATGAAGAAGATATAATGACCCCTTGGGCCCTTCCTTCATAGGACCGGAGTGGTTACTAGAACCAAGGGTATATAATATCACAAAAAATCAAAAGAATTACACTTTTAATGAAAACATGATTCTGAGATAAGATGGTAAAAATCACAAAGAATCCAAAACATTTATTTAAAGGACACCAAAACCTGAACCATGCATGATTTCAAAGTAAACTATGAAAAACGTATAACCAAAGTTCCAAAGAATGTACTAAAAGAAAAAGGTTAAGCAGCAACACAACAAATATCTCGACACTCGAGCTAGTAAGGACTGGCATGGTCTTTAATGTTCTCCTAGAAAATTAAAAATAGTTTTTACATATGTAGGGTTAGTATACAAGTATACCTAGTAAGAAAACTATTTCCACCAATGTAGAAGTTAGGGAACATGCTAATTACCCAATAAGAAAACATTAAAACCTCAATGAACCTACCAAATAGTAATAACCAGCCCAAACTCACCAAAGCACACTCACCAAATTACACAAGTCAAGTGAAGAAATAATATATTCACAAGAAAATTTGGGTACGTTGTGCCACTTTTATACTAGTTAACCTCTATTCCTAATGGATAACGTCTTGAGGCTACCACTCTTCAAAAACACAGTCTCATTGCCACCGACCACCCACACACACATGGGCCTCAACCACACCAAGAATCTTTCCTACAGACACAAAGGCCACAACAACCACCCCTCTCACTTGAAGTCACTTATCCGTCATCTTGAAGACTCTAGGGAAAACAATCAAGGACTGAAAATACCTAGGAAACTCATCCAAAAGAATATTTCTTGAAAGTTATTGGACTATGATAATCCTCAATCCATTATAACCTGCCTACATATTCTCGGACAATATGAACCCAAAATAGGGTGTGAGGAAGAATGTCAGTAACCAGCCTTCCAACCTCTTACCTAGATGTTGGGAAGGATACATTCCCCAATGACATGGGGGGTGTTTGGAACATGTTGATCAAAAATGGTGGGGTGCCTTTAAAACTCACATGGAACTACAATTTATATATATATGTAAGAAATCAATCATCCCAAACTATAGATCCCAAAACAAACAACCCACCCACTAGAACCACTTTTTATGCTACCTCTATATGAAAAACCACAAAACTAATACTCACAATGTTTAAACCCAACCCATTTTTCATTAATTAATTTACTTGTAAATTATTAAGGGGTTCAATTTAATTTGTTCCAGAACTACCCAGTGAAACTACAAAGCACAACATCTGCAAGAGAAGTGGGACCATTGTAAAACATTTCCTTTTTAACACCCATTCTTAAAAACAACATAGAACGATCGAACTGCAGTCCCACAACACACCCATCTTTTTCCTTATACACTCATCCAACCATTAGTAACTATCATTATTCAATTCTATACCGCACAATAATTCTCTCACAACCAAACCCAGCAACCCTATTGTAGAACAATGCCACATATGCAGTCCTACTACATAACATGCCCATAACCACGTTGCAGTCCCACAACCAAACATTGCTCGAAGATCGCAACAAGAACCAAGGTAGTCCCAGTACCTATAAGTCCATCCATTCGACAATCAATCAGTCTCTCAACATGATATTCCAACACTCCACCTATGTATCCCAACACAATAATCCCACAACAACTACCATTAAACCACAGCCCCGCTCCACACACATTCCACACCCTTCTCAGATAACCAACTCCTATATCCACCCCTGTACCCACAACCTAAACAATGATAGAACTCAATAAAAAAACATATCACATGACCACACCATCAATCCAAGGGTATTCAAATTTATCCAAAAATGGTTGTTTAATTCTACTTTAAATAACCAGGGATAACACATAACATGTTTGATATTGGGAAATACATTTAATCAACCAAGTATATGTGATTTAGCATATTTCATATTACAGACAATTATAAAACATCGTAAAAAAAACTAACAGAACACCAACAGTGCATAAGAAAAACCACCAACGACCTTGATTTTCGGAAGGCATACATCCAATTTTTTTTAAAAGAAATAAGGATTACAAAAAAATAGGCGATCAAACATCAATCCACTCCCTACCAGTTATTTTATTGACTTATTTTATCATTTGATCATATTCTATTCTTATTTATTTCCCGTTTTAAGAAAATTATTCACTCATTCTTATCAAGGAATCACATTTACACCAACTGCGCATGATTCCCAATTTAAGAGAGTCTGAAGAAATATCTACATGAAACAACATGCGACCAAAGCTCCTCTTTACGCCCAGAATAGGGGATCACGTGAGTAGAATGAAACCCAAAGAAAAATGAGTTGGAGGGGGATCTACCACAAGTGAATTACTCTTCTAGATATAAAATATTTATTTTCACTAAGAGGGAATTTAAAATACACTGGGAATGGATGATCATGGCTTTGAAGAGATAAATCCTATATTAAAGGAAGAACATTTTCAAAATCCATTAATGTTGGATCTTGGTCAAGATCACATGGTTTTTAGTATCTCATATCCCCCCATAATGTTAAAATATAAAATATATACCTAATATCCATTTAAATTTCCTTAAAAACACCCAAAAAAGGCTTTAAACTCAATTTACGTCAATTAAAATATAAGAGGGTAGAAAAAGAAAAACTAGGAAAAACTGGAAAAACTAGAAATGAGTCACTAATGGGTGAGTCACCAATGCTGATCCACTGATAGGTGAGCTACTGATAAAACCTACCAACACTAATTTATAGAAACTTAGTTATAGACACAATGACTCACCGATGACATGAATCACGGATGCCCTCACACAGACACCCAAGAACAGACACCCTGACTTACCGGTGTTGATGCACCTAACTCACCGATGTCAACACCCCTGACTCAAAGATGTTAATTCCTATGACTCTCCAATGTCGACACACCTGAATCACTAATGTGAACACCACTAACTCACCATTGAACAGACAGGCTGATGTCGATTCCTTGAGTCACTGTTGGAAAAATTGTAAATTTTGAAAAATCTTGAAAAGATCTACTATTACATACCAAAACAAACTAAACACTGTATTTTATCACGGGAATGTCCTAGGGAAATATATTTCATTACATTAGATACCTTTCGAACTATTCTCATCCCCATGAATTTAAAATCAACCACATGAGAAGGGAAGTCCAAAAAACAACCTCATAAGTTACCTCTCATGGACGAACTTCCCTACGTTGTTAAAATACTGGAGTGATAACATAAAAATCCAAGGACACCTCCTTGACATAAATTTCATAAAAACTATAGAAACATAAAGGCCCCACTTCCCCAAACAGTCACACAAACCAAATGTCACCCAATATATAAAAAATGGATTAGGGAGTTCCTTCCTCCATGTCATGATACTATCGACTTTGGGTGTCACTAACTCACCCACACGGGTTTAATCACATCCACATTAACACATCTCTATTAGGGATCATTTCATACCCACTCCATGGTGATGAATTTTATTAACACACATTTAGATAATAGGGAAACAACTCATCTGATAATGAACAAGGTCAGACATTACTTTATTAAACGAAGCACAAGAGTAAAACTCATAAACAGTACTCAAAACAGCTTTGGGTATTGGGAAGACATCTATGACTCTCAATCCCATGTACTCTCCTTGGGACCACCATACCTCCATAAAACAAGAACTAATGGAATGTTGTATTCACGAAGCACCTTCCCCTCTTGATCCTTAACTCTTACAAGATTCTCCACGAACATTGCATTTTCCTCGATATCCAAATATGACCAGTAAATGATGTGGGAGTCATCATGTATATACTGATGGAGTCGAGAGACATGAAAGACATCATGGATCCCCTCCAAATGTGGTGGTAATGCCAGATGATATTCCACCTCGCTAACATGTCCCAAAACCTTAAAAGGTCTGTTGAACCTAAGAGAAATCTTTCAGCCTCTACCAAACCCCCACTACCCATGTTGAGGGGAAACCTATGAGAAAATATGGTCCCCAAACTATAACTCTAAAAGCCTCCACCTATAATCAGCATACGACTTCTGTCGATCCTGTACTACCTTTATCCACTCACAGACATGCTACACCTTCTCTATTGTACATTGCACCACATCCGAACCAATAATGGTTGGCTCCCCAGCCACTGTTCGGCACAAGGGGGAAGAAAACGACCTACCCTATAAGGCTTTGAATAGATCCATACCAATGGAATATTTATATCTATTATTGTAATAAAACTCTACCAAGGGCACCATCGTGCCCAATACCCACTGAAGTCCATAACACATGATCGTAACATGTCTCCCAATGTCTGGATGGTACTATTTGTCTACCCATCCATCTGAGGGTGGAAAGCGGTTCTCGGGCATAACTGGGTGCCAAATGCATGCTGCAATGTCCTCCAGAATCATGATGTAAAATGTGTATCCTGATATAAGAAAATTAATCTTGGAACTCCATGCAACTGCACCATATCATCATCATATATATATATATACAGGAATCCACTGTTCTTGACTCATTGATCACCAAAAAGTGAGTTGACTTCATCAACAGGTCCACTACTACCCAAAGAGAATCACATCCTCACAGAGTCCTAGGTAACCGTGTGATGAAATACATCAAGATTACATCACACTTCCACTCGAGAATGCCTAAGGGATACAACAGACCACCGAGAACATCATTCTTAGCCTTCCCCTACAGACACACTAGGCACCTTTCTATAAACTCCTCCACTTCTTGCTTCACCCTGGGCAACCAAAACTATTCTCGCAAGACTCAGTACATATTTTATACTCTTAGATTCACCTCTAGGGGTGATATATGGATATCTTAGAGAACTCCCCCTCACATTTCCACCGAGAAAAACGAATTCTCATAGAACAATATTCAATTATGACTATCCTTAGAGAATCCCTATTGAGCATCACCATAGATAGTGCTATCATATATCACTTTAGTTGCTGACTGTCCGCAGTAAGACTCCTCCACCTACCTCATCAAGAAAGAATGGATTGTCATCTGAAACAAACAGCCTCTGTCCCCATCCACCCTCCTTTATATGAATTACAACTTAAGTAATTGGCCACCGTATTACACTTTCACGAGGTTTAAGAGATCTGAATGTTGTAGTCTTGTATAAACTCTATCCACATTCACTACTACAAGTTCAGGTCTCGTTGGTAGAGGATATACCTCAACCTCTTGTGATACCCGATGACCACAAATATCTTCCCTATGAGGCAATGTCGCTAAAAATTCAGCACGAACAAGACCACTTATATGATCTAGATCAGGGGTGAAATAGTTACGTTCATGCATATGTAACTGCATTGGCCCATTAGTGATTACTCTACGCTACTGCATTAGCATAAATCCCAAGACTAGACCATAATTATCATAGAATACCTCAAACATCACTCATTACTTTGGTAACCTAAGCACTGGGGGACTGAACAACTTCCCCTTTAGGTAGGTAAAAGCTTTTGGACACTAATAAAACCACATAATGTCTGGGATTTTTCTGGTCAAATCTTTCAATGGAGCTTCAACTCGAGAGAATATGGGTATGAACCTTCAGTATTTTCTTGCTAGACCTATGATGTTGTGATCCTTATCCACATTCTAGGGTTATACCTAATAAAAACCTTCCACTACCTTTGATGGGTCCACTACTATACCTTGCTGAGACACCACGTGTCCAAGGAAGTGGACCTCTCACATCTAGAACTTGCACTTGGAAGAACACCCATAGAGTTGGTGGTGTTATAGGACCTCCATGATAATCCAAAGATGCTCTGCGTGATCCTCCTATGATCATGAGAATATCTAGATGTCGTCAATGAACATGATGAAGAACTAGTCTAGAAACTTATAGAAGAAAGAGTTCATGAGCCCCATTAACAAGACTACTTCATTCGTAATGCCTAAGAGCATGACTACAAACTCCAAGTGAATGTACCTACATATGGAATCATCTTTTAGGATGTCAACCTCTTTCAACCTAAACTGGTGATACCTAAAATGTATATTGATCTTATGGAACCATCATTATCCCTTTAACTAGATGAAAATATCCTCTATTCTTAGGAGAGGTTAACGGTTCTTGATCGTCACCTAATTCAGTCTCCGGTAGTTTATGCACAGCCTCAAACCACCATATTCCTTCTTTGTGAAAAAGTCCAAATCACCATAGCAACACGCGTGGCTAGATAAAATCCTTATTCATCTGGTTTTCTACCTGAATCAATAACTCATAGTGCTCAAAATTCAATATCTGAAAGGGAACCATTGAAATCTGACAGGCACCAGGTTTCAAGTCTATTCCAAACTCAACGTCACTATGAGGGGTTAGGGTCACAACCTCCACTGTGAAGACATCCACGAACTATCTGAAAACCCTTGGGAACTACAACATTTCGGGGTCCACTGATCCCACTGGAAGCTTGACCTTCAAGGATAAAATATTCTCCACATACTGACTTCCAACCTGACAACTCCGCTCACCAAATTTAACTACACGTTGGTCATCTACACCTGAAAACACTAGTCTACTTTAGAATCAGTAGATAACAATGTTCAAAAAAAATAAACAATCTATTCATAGGATGTCATTGTATGGATGAATATTTAACTGAATAATATGCCCACTATACTGATGTGGCACCAACATCAGTCTACATCCTCAGAAAATATCAAAAAAAATGGTATTCCCTTCAACTGGAGTACTCAACACCAGAGGAACGATAAGACTCTTGATGTCGAGTACCAGAGCATGGGCTAGATATGGTGGAACAAATGGGAGAGAGGCTCCTGAATCAAACACATCACAATCAAGATTGATAAATAGACTAATCGTACCTCGAACAACCTTCAGCCGCATGGAACCACTTCCTTGATGGCGTGCAACTTCCCACGCCATGATCCTCTACCCCTATACTATAGAACACCTACCCAAACACACCCTGGTCAAGGTTCCTAAGGATCACCCCAAGGATGGAATCCCCCATCATCGTCTACCCTTAGTTGAGTGGGATCCCACTGCCCCTACTGATGGAAAGGCCTGACCGGAAACTACCGTTTTTGATGTGTGTGATGAACGTACCCAGCCCCACTATACTGCGCTCAAACTATGAACTGGTTTTGAATATATCTAAGTCCACCATAGACAAATAAATTCTATATTTAGCCCATAGGGAAAGGGAGATGACAAGGAGATTGAAACTGGAACTATTGAGGAGTACTCCCCATTGGCCAAAACCTGGAAGGCCCTAACGCTGAAGACATTATAATAACTTCTTTCTCTTTGACGATCCCAGATGGCTCCTCACGCATGGTACACCTTCCAATGAGTGCATCCTCTCCACAACATCATCCTTCTTCGGAACATCTATGTATGTCTATAGAGTAGAGGGGGTGAATACATACTGAAGAGAAGTTCATAGTGCCTCCTCCAAGTGTCTTAACTATGACTCCACATCTTGAAAGAGATATAGCACAAAGAATATGAGATCCTTGAACATGGTCCCCAGTTCCCTCACTGAAATACTCCAATTCTAGAGGGATAGCATCTTCTTCTGATTTTAGGGCTTCATCATCGAGGAAAGGAAATCTGCCTGAAACTCATTCTCAAAGACAGCCTATTAGACAGAGGTCTCATTCCACACCCCGAGGTAAAGTTTCCACCATTTGATAGACTGATCCTCACATATGGTCACTTCTAGAGGAACCCATTACTCCCTCAGAGCACAGATCTAGGAAAAGGTGATTGTAAGCTCCTCAATACATCCCTACATCTATGTGTCTAAAATGATACCATCGTACTTCCCCAGGGTCTACCAATGGAAATCACGAAGGGTCTTTTTCAAAAATTCACATTCCTCGTCTTGATTAGCCCTCTGTTGATCAAATGGGTTATCCTTCTAGGCCATAACTGCACATACCCCACATGGGCAACATCCTGATGCCATAGTTGAAAATGGGTAAACAAGGATCTCTTTTTCTTGGGCAGTATTGAAATTTTATTTTTAATTCATTTTAAATTCCCGAAACAGCCAAGACACAATAGAAAAAAGTAATTATTATGCATGTAAATTTCCAAGTGTCTCTACCCTATAATTAATGTAGCCTCGCATGGTTTTTCATTAGGTCCTAAGTTCTTGCATCGAATCACAAGGTTCCATAAAACCCCATGTCCTAGATGTTCTTCCCTGGCCTATTTGATGCACCAATATTGCCTAACATTGTTTCCTTACCATCCAATGAAATCCTCACTATGACTAACTATAAACATCGTCATATATCTTATCATGTCCCTATGAAACCATTCTACCATGAACTACCTTTCTTCATGATGAGGTAAGTGATATAAAAGTTTCACATTCTTACTTCTTAAAGATGGAGGAGAGGTAATTACCCCTGAGTCCCGCCTTCATAGGGCTTAGAGTAGCAAATAGAACCAAGGGTATATAATCTCACACAAAATAGCTGGAATTACCCTTTTAATGAAAACATAATTTGGAGAAAATATGTTAAAAATCCCAAACAACACCAAACATTTATATAATGGAAATCAAAACACAACCCATGCCTAATTTAAATGTAATGTCTGACTAATGTACAACTATAGTGCCAAATAATGTACCAAAAGAAATAGACTAAGAAGAAAAAAATATATCCCAATGCCTGAGCTAGTAAGGTCAAACATAGTCCTTAATGTTCTCCTAGAAACCTAAAAATAGTTTATAGACATAGGTTTATTATATAAGTGTACCCATTGGGAAACATAAACCCACCCATTCACATGTGGGGAACAAGCTAATTCCCCTATGAGGAAAAGTAGAACCTCAAAGAACCTACCAAGGAGTACTAACCAGCCCAACTTCAGCAAGGCACACGCACCAAATAATGCATGTCAAGTAAATTAATAGTATAAGAACATCGACATTTGGGTACCCCACACCAGTTTCACATTAGTTAAAAGCTATTCCAAATAGCTAACATATAGATTCTAAAACTCTTCAAAAACAAAGTCCCACTACCAAAACCTTCACTCACACACCTAGGCCTCAACCACACCACGCCTCTAACATGTAGATACCTAGTCCACAAAAACCACCCCTCTTATCTGAAGACATGTATGCAACATACTAAAGACACTTGACAAAACAATCCTGGCCCTCAAACACATATGCCCCTATTCCACAAGAAACAAAGTCAAAGGATCTTGAACTATAGTAAGCCTCAATCCATTACATTCTTCCCATATATTCTCGATCATTAAGAACATGGAAGAGGGTGAGAGAAACAAAGTCAGCAACCATCCATCCATCCTCCCCCCGTGATGTTGAGAATGACACCCTCCCCCCTGAAATGGGGGCATATAGAACTTAGTGATAAAAAAGGTTGGTGTGCATTTAGATGTCCCAAGAAAGAACAATTTATATATATAGGTAAAAAAATTCTCATCCCAACCAATGGAACCAAAAATTAACAACCGGCCCACCAAAACCAATTTTGCTACTACCACTATTTGCACAACCACACAAATAGCCACTTCCAATGTGCAAACCCAACCCCTTTTCATCCAACCATTTTCCTGTTGGTTTTTAAGGGGTTGACATTAATATGTTCTATCAATACTCAGAAAAACTACCAAGAACAACATCTACAAGGGAAGAGGGTCTATGGTAAATCATTTTTATTTTAGAACCAATTATTAAAAACAATTGAGACCGACCAAACTGCAATATGACTATAAAAACCCATTTTTCCCTACACACATATGCAACCACTACTGACAATCATTTTTCGAAGTTATACGACCCAATCCAGCTCTCGAAACCTAACTCGGAAGCCCAGCCTCACAACAACACCATAGATGTAGTCCCACTACAAAACAAACTTATAACCACATTGCAGTCCCCCACCCAACATTACTCGATGGACACAAAAAAACAAAGGTAGTCCCACATTCAAAAATTCCATCCATTACACAATCAATCAGTCTCTCAACCAGAGATTCCAAAAGACCACCAGTATGGCCCCACACACCAAGACTACGACGACAACCATTAAAACACTTCCCTACTACACACACATACCACTCCCTTCTCGTAGAACCAACTCCTTTGTCCACCATTATACCAACAACCTATACAAGGATAGAACCCCATAAAAAACACAGCACACGATCACACAATCAGGACATGGGTATTAATATTTATCCAAAATGGATTCTTTAATTCTACTATAAATAACATGGGTGGTTATGAAACAGGTATGATCTAGGGAGGACATTTAATTAACCATTCATACACGATTAAATAGATTTCATGTTACTTGAAATTATCAAACATTATAAAAAACAAAAAGAACACCACTAGTGTGCATGTAAAGAACACAAATGGCTAGGATTTACAGAAGGCATCCAACCAAAACAACATATAAAGAAACAAGGATAAATAAAATTAAAAATAAGTGATCAAACATCAATCCTCTACCAATTTTTTATTTTATTTACCCTTGTAATCTTTTGATTATATTCCCTTTTTATTAATTTCTTGTTTTAATAAATGTATTCACCCTATCTTTATGTGGACTCATCTGTATAACCACCCTGCATGATGAAAAATTAATGAGAGGAAGAGGAAATCTCTACCCAAAACAACAGGTGACCAAAGCTCTTCATTTCCCCCTGAATAGGGGATTGCAAGAACAGATGGAAAATCAAAGAAAATAGAGTAGGAGGGGGCTCTACCACAGGCACATGACTCTTCTAGAGATAAAGTATTTAGGTGCACCAATATGGAATAGAAAACACAGTGGGAAGGGAAGGTGCTATATATGATGATCCAGATCCTATATTAATTGAAGAATGGTTTCAAAATCAATTAATGTGGTATCATGGTCACAATAACACATTTTTGAGTATCTTATCTCCCCTGAAACATTAGGATATTAAATATATAGTTAGTATCCTTGGAAAAACCCTTAAAAATTCCCAAATAAGTATTTAGACATGGTTTACACCAAATAATATGTAAGAGGAGAGTAATTGGAAAACCATGAAAAACTAAAAAAAATTGTAAATGAGTCACTGATGGGTGAGTCACCAACTCTGATCCATCGATGGGTGATATACTGAAATGAACTACCAACACTGATATATTGACACTAAGCCATCAATGCAACAACTCAACGATTCCATGACTCGCTGATGAATTGCCACCAATGCCTTTGCATCGAACCCCTGAATTACTGATGTTGATGCCCTTGACTTACCTATGCTGACACCCCTGACCCACAAATGCCGACACCCCTATCTCACTAATGCATATTCCCTTGACTCATCGATACGGATTCCCCTAACTCACTAATACAGTGACATACTATATCTATCACCCTAATTCACCATTCAAAAAACTAGAAATTTAGAAAACTCTTGAAACATGCTATCATGGCCTCCCAGAACACCATAAACACTGGATTTCCCTATTTTAATAGAATGGGGAAATATGGGTCATTATAGGATATATAAAAGGTTCATAAACATTATCATTCCATCAAAATCATGGCCGAAAATAAGAACATTTCTCACCTTATTCTATACTTCCACAGCCTCTATCTACACCTCTTTATTATACATATGGATGGATAGTTTAACATTTATATGATAATGATTTTATCTATTCCATTTCATTATGAAATCATGGTCCACCATTTAAAATCCAAAAAATGGATCTCTTTAATTCATCATTATTGAATAAATTTCTTGGAAAATAAAACACATAGAACATTCAACCATGTTTAGCTTCTCGTTGTGGTATTGTATTAATAATTAATATTCATTAATAAATTCAAAAAATATACTTTTGGTCATATACAATAAATATTATTTTAATATATACATTAATGTTTAATGATCCATATAAATGTCACATTTTTCACTATAAGGTTAATTCATCTACACATCCAAAAAAATTATTTATTTTACAAATAATGATATGGGTAATTTTTATCATGAATTTTAAATTTAAAAGATGCATATCCGTTCACAAAATTCTTCTTTGTAAGTAAATATCATCATCCCATATTCAATTCATAACTATATATCATAAAACCTTCTTTAATATAGGCTAGTCCAAGTATAAGTTCACTGACTAAACATCTCTTTAGTTTCATAAAATTTTTCTCACATTCATTTATCCAAGGGAACCTGAATATCTTCCTTCTAAACATCATTATAGTATTAAATAGCCAAGATAAATCTCTTAAAAATATCAATAGTATCCACTCAACATAAGAGAGAAATGGATCTCAGTCAACATTAAACTTCATTACATTGATCTATATCATTCATCTTTTATGGATCCACTGATATACACTCACATAAGATTATATAGCCCTATAGAGAATATTTTTATACCCATAATTTACAATTGGTAAATTTGGATAATAGATTTCCTTATTAAGGTTTTTTAGACAAAATAATTAAAAGAACTTCATGTTCTTTATTTAACTTTAAATATATAAAAATTTCAACAATAATTTTGAACAAAAACTAATAACCATAATATATAAAGAAAATATTCATTAGATACGTCTATATAGGTGGGTAATTTGTAATCCAAAATGGAATTACTATACATTCATAATGACCATAACTTGTTTGGATGCCTGTCTTGGGAATTTCTTATATTTTAACCTTAATGATTTACATAAAAAAATGATGGTTAATCTTTTTAAAGTCTTTATCTCAACATAATTAATCAAACGAGTTTCAAATTTAGGGTAAATGATACTTGTTCTTGATAGTGATCTTGTTATGTTATTTATAGTCAATGAAAATACCCATTGAACCATTATTATTATTATTAAAATGTATTGTTCCAACCATGGTGACAAAATTTGATGTATAAAACCATTTTATTGATTCTATTAATGTCCCTTCATAAATTCCTGAAAATCAATTTGGGTCATTATATATGGATTTATTAAAATAGTTGAAGCACTATGTATTAGTTATACAAGAATTAAATGCCCTCATTCCAGGGAATACAAGGAAAGTATATAGAAAATACCTTTTTATATTCCTAAATAATAGAAATATCTCCAATGTTTAGATTATCCCATACCATTTTAGATAAATAACCCTGATGGATTGGTACTATGACCCATGAAATGGATGTAATTACCATCGTAAGTTCACCTCCATTATTACATCGATAGAAAATCATTTTTTGATTTTTAATATCAAATGAAATTTCCATTATATAGTAATTTAAATGGGGTCTATAAATAATTTCAATCCCTGCCCAAAGAACAAAAATTCAACTAGAGGTATAATGATAATCTTTTCCAAAATCATACTCTCTTAATTATCTATAAGATAAGAGATATAAACATGAATTAAGACCATAATTCCAATATTATTTTTTACTCCCATCTTAAAATCTAATCATTTTTGTGATGATGTGGTACCATTAGTAAATTATCAATATGTTAATGTTATGATGATCCAAAATCAAAGAATAAATTTTCATTTCTATAGTGGATTATAAGCGTACATATTACCACTTCATTCTCATGACACACTTTTGTATTTCAAGTCGCATGAGCTTTCCCTTTTACTATTATCTTAAGAGGATGATAATATTGATTATTATAGTAAACCATTCAATTAATACTCTAATTAGAATTATTTACATTCTTATTTAATTTATATCATCTATGTTTAAGTGGCACATTAAGTTGATATTTTTCACTATTCCTTTCATTTACTTTCCTCTTCAAAACACTTAAGTTTTTTATTACCCGATGGCCTTATTTCTCACACTTTAAACATTTATCAGACCCTATAAGGAAATTTACACAATGGTTGCATCAACACATCTTTCTTGAAGTAAAATTGATTTTCATTCCATGATGGGTATTAATGTTTAAATTTCATTGAAGTTAATTCTTTAACATTTTTTCACCAAAACCTTGATAATAATTAGATACACCATCATCTATTTCAATATTTAGAGAAAATCAAATTATTTAATTACATATAGAAAAATCCATTATAGCCAATGAATTTCAGAGTCATGGTTTTAACGAGAAAATTAATATATCAAATTTTCATTCAATTATAATGTTAAAACCTAAATCATTAAATAATATACATATCAAATTTTACTCCTAGGTACTGATTGATTTATCATCCTTGAAATTGAATTTGAGGAATTCCATATATATTTTAATTGAAGAGTTTAAAGAAAATGAATATTCAAAATCCTTATTAAACTCTTCCCATCTTATGGAATTAATTTCAACATATTGTATCATATTTTTGATATGATTACAACACTAATTTGATTCTACTTCCAAATGATATACCACCATGGAAAATTTCTAATTTTATTAGTAATAGAGAATATATTTTCCATTATATGGACCAGTTACTCAACCTGTAATAGATAAGAGGATCCACTACATGAATGTGTATGTATACCCACTAAAAACCAAATGATGTGTTTGTCCCTCAATTTCTTATTTCGATGTTCATTATATTCATGGATTCAGAATTTTATGAAATCAGAAAAAAATTCATTCCATATCCCTTTACATCTGGATGTTCATTTAATTTTCCATCACAATAATTATTCAAAAATTCTTTTGGATTATAGTAATTTACTAAAATAAAATATAATATTATAACAATCATTCTACAATAATCATTGTGAACAGTCTTATAATAATAAAAATATTTCATGAGACTTTATAAATTGTGTAACCTTCTTTTCATCATATGACTCATTTTGGTTCACTCTATATCACTTTTAAATCATCATATATTTTTTAGACTATATACATATATTTTCTGATAACTAAATCTATAAATATAACTTCATCGTACTCTATTACGAAAAGAGATAACCTGAAAATAACATATATAAATATTACACCATTTTAGATAAATATTCAATTCATATCAAAATTATACATCCCTAGACCCATAATGATTAAGTGTATTTGGAGACTAGAGACATAGTCAACATAATCCAATAATTATCTTAAACATTTCACTAAATGTTCTTTTACTATAGTACACTATTTATAAACAAACAACTTAGAACCATTATTCACAACTCGAGAAAAATGTAAATATAAGAATGGTTGATCTTAGAAGTTTGGTAAGGAAAAAAATAAGATATATCAATTGATTATCATATGAAAATATAAGATAATAATTCTTGAATGATATCATGATTATATTTTACAATGTTCATACTCATTATGTACTAGATCATAAAATATTAGTAATGGAATAAATTCTTTCACATTTCAAAAGACATGATTCATAAGTGAGAGGAATGATTATAACTCTTTCAAGAGACTTGACGATAGGTAAAAATATTTATAATATTTCATAGTAATTTTATGGAACAATCATACATATTTAAAATAATTTCACTACTAAAGGCATACTTTCAAGACTATTAGAGTAGATTTGGTTCACTATCATTCCAACAATTCCATAGCCAAGGTTCATCCCATGAATATCATAGTAGAAAGGGTCCTTTATTGAACAAGGATAGCTCCCTATTTCTATTCATATTATTTCATGATATATCTATCTTTAACCAATTCCTTTTAGGGAGATATAATTTCAATCCAACCAATTAAATAATGAAAACCATACAAATGACTACCACAATATCATAAAACATTCACAATATAATAATAGAATAACCTATAAAAAATAAATATTTGTCATAAACATCTCATTAAATCATAATAATATTCTCTATAGAGAAATTATTTGGATGGTGTTATAAGGTCATTCATTACATCATCCTTGTTAAATTTACCCGTGAGAAATAAACAACAATCATGCAATAATAATAGGATCATTATCATTGTAAATCATCTTGAAATATTGATGGAATTATAAATTCATATCACCGGTGAAACATAAAAATCCTTTTAGGACGTTTATATTGAATTAAAATAACATTAATAAAAATATTTATAATACATATTAAAAAATATGAAACATCAAATTTACATTGGTGCCTTTTAAAATGATTAGTTCCAAGAATATTAAAGAAAATGTGTTCCATATAAATAACCAAAGAAACTTCAAAATTATGGTTCAATGAAAATAAGGATCCTAATAGTAGGAAAATACCATCATGTAGTAAAAAATAAAACAAAGTTTGCTTTTTAATTTTCATTAAAAATTTCAAAAAGAATTATTTTGAAAAAAATAAGAAGGTAACTTTTATAAATTCTTAAACAATGTAAATTATAAATTAAAATTAAATTAATAAGAATTGTATCTTATTATAAAAATTTTAGTAAAATATCTTAGAGAAGATAGATATAGAGATGAAAGATTCTATACTAAAAGGACAAATAAGGTTTTTTTCATAAAGATAATTTTATCATTCATTTTAAATGAAAAAGTGGAAAAGGATTAGAAGAAATGAAATAAATAACCAGAATATAAAGAAAATATTATCTTTAGAGGTTTCATTTCATATAATATCTCTTAATTAAAATTTGACAATGATAGTCTAAAAAATGAGATCTTACTATAAATTACTTAATTTAAGTCTCTTCTAGCATCCTTTGCTTTAAAAATTCATGTATAACAAATATAGAGTTTATATAGGTATATAATAAAACAAATACACATATAAATATACATATTACAGTATAAAATTCCATAACAATTTTGAATTATACTTTGATTAACAATTTATCAATAAAATCACCAATCGAGTGAAAATGACATTGTTTTCCATTCATGTTTTAGTATGGGAGTTTTATTTCATGAAACATGATCATCGTTTCATCATATAAAAATAGAAATACATTTCATAAAAATAATATTTAAAAATTATATACACTATTATGACCTTTAATAAATATTCATGGTGAAAAAATGTACAACATCAATTTTTATAGATAATAGTCCACATGAACACATGGGTGTTATTTCCACTATTTGATGGTTGGAAAAAAGAAAAATAAAAAATAATTCACCATTAAAGAATAATTATTACATCATAAATATCAAATATATTCACTTTATCTATGATTATTACCATCCTTTTAAAGTAGAAAGTAAAACTGAATCGCATCACTTCATGGAGGTTGTAGTACACACGTAAGCATAATCAGAATTTTCATTTTCCTGCGGATATGAAGGTAAGAAGTTTGATAAGATATTATTTTTATATAAGAATAATTATGTGAAAAATATAATATATAAACATTAAATATTTCATAATAAATAGGCCTTAATGGTGGTTATGGAAAATGATTCACATAACTTTGTTCAGACTGTACTCTTTACGTGTGCACGAGTGTTGGTTTATTTACCATATGATGAAAAAAAGATTAATAAAGGGTTAATAAATTAATTTAAGTTTATTTTAGTATATAAAATATACAAATTTAATAATATTTATATGGAAATATAAAATTCATATGAATAACATGTTAAATTAAACGCATAAAAAATTTCATAAGAACATATACCACTTATTTGTGAAATGTTATTTTAATCTCTTCTTAAGGAACCTTGGGTTAGACTTCTAGGAAGCTAAAAACTAAAGGATATGGATATGGAATTTGATAATATCTTTGGATATTAATTTTTGAGATAATTGTATCATGATTGTGAATATGATTGGAGAGGATGTTCTCTTGTATTAATGAGAGGAGTGGCACACTTTTAATTATTAAGAATATTAAAATATAATAAAGTCACTCTCATGGGATAATGGTCCCAAAGTTACCCATTTTATAATATTATATTATATCTAATCCAAATTCAATCAAATAATATAAATAGAAATATTTTTTGGCAATTTTAACCCTTATTTCATTAGTTTAACCCCTCGTTAACCCCTTTTACCTTTTCTAATGTAATGTATTTTTACCACAGTTACTGTTAATCCTATCAAAATATGAGAGTGAACTTGTTAAAAATTTTATAAATTATGATTAAACATATGGAATACATTTTATCACCTTAAATTTATATATTTGGTAGATATTAAATTTAACACAAGAAGACAAAATACAATAAAAACAATTGTTAAATGTATTTTAAGTATAAAACTAAACTTATTCTCATTCCAGGCCTAGTAAAAACCATTAGATGAATTTGAAACCCATTTATTCAATATATAACATATATATTTCATTAAAATCACTCATAAATTGTGATTAATTTAATTAATAAGATAAAAACACAATATGTGCATAGATTCATTTTTTAGAAAAAACAAATATTTTTTAAATTATGATTCTTATAATTTTATTTGTAACAAATTGATAACCAATGAATTCATTTTATAAATATAAAAAAAAATTAATATTATAAGTCTATTTCTAAATAATAGAATATAATTTTTAAATAAATCATACCCAATAAAAACCATTCTTATAAATAAAATGTTTCAAAAGAGAAATCTTTGAACAATAATATATCCAAATTGAATTAGAAACAATTTTTGAAAATAAAATTTTCATTTAAATGGAATATTTATTGTTCTAATTTTATAAATTATAAATATTATTCACATATTTTTACGGTTTCATGTAAATTAAGTTAATAAACACTTCAATTTATTAATACGAAATATATCATAAAATATTTGGGTTTTACATAGTGAGAATGACATAATTTCAATTTAAAAGTAAACTAATTTTTGTTATATAAAATTTAAAATGATGTTTCAATGGAATATAATCTAGTCTACTCATTCAACCTACTATTATGCATTAGTGAATAGAAATATATAATCCATTAATAATTCCAAATCTAATATCCTCTATAAGATGATGGAAAAAATAGAAAGAAGTCATAGCCAAGTATGATTTGTTGGATTATTACACTAAGAAATTGGAAAACGTGAAAGAAATACACATTAAATTATATATATAACATATGTGTTCATTTCCATCATGGATCAATTTTCCTTCCATCACATCTATATTTTCAAAAAAAATTCATAGGATGAACAATATTATATAAGAATTTATATGTTAGAGTGAATTAGTGGGAAAATTTTGTTCACACTAGATAATCATTGAGATACATAAATATGTGGTAATTTTATCCATAAAAATGATGGTTTACCACTAATTATTAATATAAGTACAGCTGATACAATCCTTCATGACTCCCATGATTCTTGGTAACAAACCCCCTACTTTTAATTGATGTTGGCTGGAAATTATTTAAAACAAATGGATTAATCTAACAAATCTTACTACATGATAATTGCGGATGTATAGAACATAATACCATCCAAAAACAAAATTTCCATCATGAAATACCTTTTCTAGTTTCACATGGGTCTTATTTAATTACTAGTTTCATAACATTAAATTGTATTTCCCAACATCCTTTCTATATGATGTTAAACTTAATAGAAAACATTCTCATCTATGATGTTAAACTATATGGACATAATTCTATAATCATGATATTAAGATTAATAGATACAATCCCTATCACATGATGTTAACCTACAAAACATATGGTCCACCCTATAAGTCCTTATAATAATTAGAGCTGTTTATTCCATATGACCTGATTTCATTATGTACAAGAAATATATATATATATAAAATGGATCATGGAGGATGTACTATCTTCACTCATGGAATGTTTTCCTATAAGGATACTATATTGGGATAAAATAATTAGGCTTCCATAAAAGTAATATAGAGCTACTTAAGGTATCACCATGTATTTTTTACACACAGAGATAAAATGCCTTTTCTTTCAGAACTATGTGAGACTTGATTAATATTACCTCATAATACAAAGTGAATTTTGTTTTTTTCAACCTAGGTTCAACTCTATGTTTTTAGAATTATGTCTTTAATAACCTGAAAATTTGGTTTAAAATAATACTAATATTGATATACTATTTAATAATGAACACTAAATTTTAAGCAAATTGTAATATGTAATAAAATAATAATTATTTAAATATGATCATTATAACCTAGCTATTAAACTGTTGGGTATGAATAGAAGTTACCTTACCAAAAAATATATATACTAAGGTAATTTACAGAAAAATATATTGCTGAATGATTTTAAAATAATAACTTAATTATTAATAATGTTTTTTTGTGATTCTCTTTGGTAAAAATCCATCATTGGGTGTTTATAATTTTTTTTAGCTGATTATGTTTTGTTAACAAAATAAGATGGTACGGTTAGATTTATTTTTCTATCATGAGTTTTTATAAGGTATATTATTATTGGACAGAGATAGAGGTAAGTATGCTTAGGAAGTTGCTTAGAAAATTGTGTGGATGAGGTGGTTTAGTTTTCCTCTGTTTGATAAATATTTGGTGTCAAAAATATTTAGTAGGGGAATTTTTTTGTGAAATATGGATTTAAAAAACTCCATCTAGAAATTATGGAAATGAAATTGAATTCGCCATATATTAATGATTTTTTGAAATATTTTTGATTGGTTGAAGAAGGTTTCACGTTAGAAGGAAATTTTAGAGACTATGAAAATTACCCAAAAAGTATCATGAAGTTGGTGAGAATCATGAAAAGATTAAATCCATTTGAAAAAATGAGGTGTCATGAAAAAAAGTTTCATGATGGGAAAGAAATGTATATAAATAGGAAGTGATAAATTTTTTTTAGTGAGTAATCTAAATAAAATATATAATGTCTATGAATTCATGAAATATTTTCATAATGTATTTTCTTAAGCGAAGGTGTCATAAGAAAATTAGTTCAATAAAAACGAGCATGGGTCAACCAGAGAAAGGTATTTTTACTAACATTATATAGCTTTTTTGATTTTGGGGGATTTAAAAAAGTTTTTGAGTATCATGAATGTGTGATGTTTAGGGAAATATCATAATGTTTCAAAAGAATTGATTAAGGGTTTCACAAATGTCAATATTAAAAAAAATAATGATTTTTGTAAATTTCATTGGTAAAGTGGTTTTCATAATGTGAATGAGTATAGAGATTCATTATGAACCAAATGAGTTATAATCTTATTTATTCAAGTGATTAGTGTAATTATACTATAAAATTTTTGTTCACATAATTTAGTAGAGAAAGCAGTGGTATTTATAATTTTAATTTGTAATAAACCAGAAGGGATTGTGAGTCTTCCATAAAACCTGTAATAGAATTGGGATTTAGTTTATTTGGTACATAGGAACATTGAAAGTGTATTGTCCATGGACTTATCCCAGTGTAGGTGATCTATGTAAAATTGTTTTTTCTCATAATATTTTAATTTCAAATCAAAAATTGATATGGGAACGATAGAGAAGTTTGATTTGTTTAATAGTGAAACAAGATCCAAACATGTTGTCGTCTTAATATTTTATATCCTAATTCACTCACCTATCAGGGTATTTAACATGGTTGTGTTAACATCTTCAGAAATTCTATTTTCTTAAAAAATGGGATTTATTGATTTTTTAGAGAATAATACAATTAATTTACTCCACTTTTATAAATTTTATTTTATAAAAATGTTATAATTTTGAAAATCGGTATATGAAAATCATCTTTGGTTATAATTTTTATATTTCTTTAAAAAGTTTTAATTTTCATTGAATATTTGAAAATTAGTAAAAATTTATATTCATTAAATGTATTTATCGAGTCCCATTTTATGTGTTTTTTTAAATCATTTGTTAATTTTGATTAAAAATCCAATTTAGGTCCCAAATTCTCTATTATTCTTATGTTTGGTATACAAATAGTTATAAAAAAAATCCATTTTTATGGAAAACTAATTTTCAATTCATTTTTCAGGTTTATTTTAAAAATATTTATCAACTTATATTGTTTAAATTTTATAAAATAGAATCCTTATTTAGAATCATAATTTCATAAGTTTTTAAAGATGTAAACACTATTTTTTGTAATATTTATTAGTAATCATGGAAATACTTGTTTCACCATAATAAGGGTAAAACATGTAGTACATGGATAAATCTACGAGATAAGTAATCAAAATCATTCATATACTTTCCTATATTTCTCATAATAAATTTAATTATCTCATACATCAAAATATTAATCAATATGGCCTTCTAGTCCCATTAACCTTTGATAAACTCTTTTATTATATATTATATGGGGGAAATTACGAAATATCTCTATTTTTTCTTTAAATATCTACAATTTTATGTCAGGGATAAAATTTTTTATTAATGGATATGAAAGTAATATTTTTATACACAATTTTTTATAACAATTTATTATGAATTTTTTGTAATAAAATACTTACTTTAAATGATTAAGCAATGTGGGAATAATATTTGATGAAATAATAGAAAAATCAAATAAATTATATTAATAATTTTCAAAGTTATACAATTTTGATGAATTATTGTGTTAAATTTTATTTAGATAAATATAAAATATTTATTAGGTTTTATTAATTAATATTCATGTTCATTTCTATATTGATATAATTAATTTAAATAAATATGAAGAGTCTTGAAAACAAATTTAATGGTATCATTTGTGAAATAATAATTTTTTTCAATGAGATAAAATAAATAAAAAAATTATTTGGCTAAGTGAATTGAATATTTTTTATAATAACAATAATTTACCAATTTTGTTTGGTTTCTTTTATATTAAAAATATTTACCCCTTAAGAGAGAAAGCCTTTGATATCACAGTGATTATTAAAAGTGCTAATGGGTTTTAAGACTGAGAAATGACTATTCAAACATCCCCTATACATGACTAAGTATTATAGACGTGAGTATTTCAATAGAGATTAATCCTAGATTATAAATATATAAATTTGGATTCCATTAAACATTATTATTAATTAATATTAGTTAAATACTATATGAAATTCGAAGGGTGTCCTTATCCGCTCTTATGTAAGGAAACCACCTCTCCTCTCTTCCTAAAAATTCTTGAGAACCATAAATCAACCAAATGAAAAATAAATAAATTCATAAATTAATTACATTAATTATATATTTTTTATATTCTTAAAATTCTGTACCTATGTTCCTGAATGAGATATTCAAAGGAGGTTCTTCACTTAACTCGGAATTTTTATTTTAATTATTCTTCCACATCCTTTAATTCTGTTATAACCAAAAAAATATAATAGAATTTTTATATCCCATATATTGATATATTATGATATTATTTCATAACCATATTTATCATTATATTCTATCAAATTATATATGAATGTATCACTCATGAGTATGTGTGGAATACTATATCCATAATGTGATGCAATTCATTTTCCATCACTACCTCACATTGATATTGATAATGGCGGATTAAATGAATATATATATATATATATGTATGTATGTAAACAATTTATGATATTTTATTGTTCTATAAAATTTACTTAATGTTTTCATTTTTTTCCATCCACTAACCAATGGAAACATCACTCATGCGTATATATGTACTACTGTCTCCAAAAAATGAAGTAATGCATTTTCCTAATTACTTTTTATGAATGATAAAAAAGTGTATATAATGATTAAATCTGATAATCATTAAATTATTAAATAAAATTTGATGATGATGAAAAAATAAATATACACATACCATAACCATCAAATCAAAACATAAATGAAAAATTACATTTTTGTCACTAGGAAACAAGGATTTTAATAAATATTTTATAATAAAAAGGTGGTGAAATGTTATTAGTCGATAATTTATGAAATTATAAATATGTATATTTTTCTTCTATATAATTATTATATATTTAAATTTATTATATAATAGGATATAGTTCTTAGGTAACAAATCAAACCTGAGGTATGGGTTTCTTGTCTAACTTTTATTTATATGAGCCACATGCCATATTAACCACGTGTTTCCTTGGTGTAGTGAATGTACAACAAATAAATGCATTTTATAATTATTTTATTGAATATAATGTGGATTTAAAATTACATTTAATTTTCCACCATTCATGTAGTTTTTATTCAATTATATCCAACGTTACAAGGGTTCTTAATCTTAATATTTTCTCATCGATACATGTTTGATTTTATAGAGAAAATTTTCATTATAAGGAAAATTTAATTCTATTATGATATGTTATATCATTAATAACTTAATATTAATGGTTTTTGAAATTTTATTTTAATTTATTTCCATCAAGGGGGTTATTATTAAAAATATACTAAAGCATAATGGGATTTATATTACACTTTTATTTCTTTTCAAGATTATCTATGCTAAATTTTTATTGTGGGAAATTATATAGATTGTGTTCATAAAACAATGTCTATTTTATTCTCCATTAATTATATATATATTACATGTTTTATTTTATTTTCCTCTCTTTAATTATTCATGGGACTTAAATTATGGTTTTAAGAAAACAAACATTGTTTTACTATTCATTTGGGAATCTTTTTCTCCCATGTCCATATATTCTTTTAAAAAAAATTAGGAATGTTTTTATTATTATTTTATGATTTTATAAATAAATTTTACCAATATTAGAATATATATATATATATATTAAAATAAATATTATTATCATTTTCCAAATGATCTAATTTCTAATTTTTATAAAAAAATGTCATAGAAATAAATCTTTTTAAGGAACAACAAATGAAAACAATTTCAACCATTATGACAGGTAATTTCTTTAAGGATTCCACTTGAAGTATCCATGGTTATTTACAATAATATCTTTTGAAAAATATTTGGAAATTTTAAGATTTTAATATTTTCATTATAAAATTAAATGTTTAATTTACTTAAGAAATGATCAAATGATCTCCAAAAGTAATTTTTCATCTATGATAACATCCTATGACGTTGGTTATGCTTTAATGGGGATATGATTATATGATAACATCCTTGTTATTTATCTAATTATTTTATTTTTATTATGATGATATATTCAAAAAACACATTCCCTTCCCCATGGGTAATTTTATGATGGAATGATAAATTCCAATGTGATCTTTTAGATTTCATATAAATTGATTATGATTATGTGATTTGGGGTTAAATAATATCCCTCAAAATTATTGTTAATAATTAATGATTTATAAGAATAAAGGGTGCATAGGAGGTTATCCTAAGCCTGAAAACATGGTACATAATAGGTTTTATCATTCCTTAAAAGTTGGTACATGGGTAGTTATCTTAATCTTAATGTAGGTACTCAAGTGGTTAACGCAATAATAACATGGGATGAATTTTTTAGTGGCTATCCCTAAAATAATATTGATTTGATAATGATTAATAAATGATTTATTCCACTATTTTAGGACATGATGTTATTCCAATATTATTCTGTCATAGACTATGATATTTCATTCATTTATGATTCAAGTCCTTTTAATTACCATGTTTTATTCCATGGCATGTTATTATGATCTAAGAATTACTAGGTATAGTTTTCATATGTTAAAATAATTTTTTAAACATAAAAACATGGTATGATTAAATGATCATTGATATTTCCCTTATTTAACCATACAAACCATTTGCGGAAACTCTATATTACATTTCCTTTTTCCTAGGATATGAATAATGCTTTTATGTATGATATGTATAAGAAGAATTATAGTTGTGATAAAAAAGTGGGGGATGATGTAGAATTTTTTTATTGTTTTTTATGTACTCATGTTATCAAAGACATAAACCTTTAAGGTACAATGGTGGATCTCAAATATATGTAATAAATGTTCATCTAATAAGACTCAATTTTTTTCAACTAACATTTTTTCTCGTTAGTCCATATCAGGGTAAGGATTAGTTATTTTTCAAAATTCAGATAATAAAACATTTTTGTGAAACGATAGGATAATCTAAGGTATAAAAGAAGATTATAGGTTATGGTCAACAAAACAGTGTGGTTTTCTATGAAAACTCATCCCTATTTGCAAAAAAAATTCTTTCAGCTTTTCCATAAATGAAACTAGTTGTAACAACTCTGAATTTACTGTATTTTGTATTAACTCATTCATTATATACACATGATGAGTGGGACTAAGACTCCACACAATAATAGAAACTCTCAGGGGATGTGATTTGGTTATTTCAAATTCTCATTATGATCCTTTATTGTGGACTTGAAAGATGATAACCATTGATGGACTAGGTTAATCCTATGGTGTCATATTTTGAAAAGAATTTTTGATTCTGTAGACATAAAATAAATGATTTTAAGGGATATATAGTTCCTCACTATGATTATTGTTTCTCAAGAACATTTTTTTTTTGTGGATACATCCAGGAAAAATCTTGTTAACACTCAATGTGATAGATAATGAATTCATTTTCCTCATATGAAACCAAATAAAATTGGAGAAGGAATGAGAAACCTTGGAATTATGTGAAACTTTCTATCATGATATATGATTAAAAACCTACATATATGTGATTTTCAAGATTAATTAAAAATATAATAAGTGGATTTTCATGAAGACCATAGAGAAAAAATGTTTCATCTTCCTACATATCAGGAATGTCAAAAGAAACACATTTGAAAATGTCTCAATTATATGGTAATAGGTATTGGGTATAAAAAATAAATATATAGATAAATTAATTCATTATAAAAATTAAATGATCAATTGAGGTAAATTTATTAAACTCTAAATTAGAATTTGCAGTTATACATCTTATGTGTGGGGACTTAGGAATTATCTTAGTCAATTCCATAATCCATAGTTTTAACCTCAAATACATTTATTTAATTTTATGAATAAAACACTTTATGGTTGAGTGGGAACCACACATGATACCAAATATCAATCACTATAAACATAAACGTCATAATATGATCAAAATTTATCTCAAAACAAAAAAAAAATCAAATTCAAAATAATCAATCCCATTATATAAAAATTCACACATAGTAGCCATAATCCACCTTGATCCACACTCTCAATTTCGAAATAAACCATTCCACATCATCACATCACTGATATTCAAAAACAACTTGAACTAGACTTCAACCCTTTTGTAGAAACTTGCAAACTATAAAAATGGAAGGGGAGCTACAAACTACCAACACTGGAGACACCATCAACCTCACTATCATTATGTCACGATTTCACCCTAAAATTGAATCAAATACCACACATGTCATCACCACTGATAATCCTAGAGAAATTCCAATCATTTCTTGGAAACCTCCACCATAAAGTAGGGACTAACAAAAAAAACACCTATAATGGAACCTGAAGCAACCTATAGTAGAAATAAACAATGATCTATGAAAACAAGAGGAAAACACCAACATGAGATCTATAACCATGAGGATCCATCAGCATCGTCCCAATCATAACAATCCACCATCATGTTTATCTAGAATGGAGTACGACACAGTGGTGTAGGAAGGAAATAGTAAATCAATAGAACATGAGGATAGGGCGTACATAATGTGGGAACGACGTTGTGATAATTCACATCCAATCCTCACCAGAATCCCAAACCTTCCTTACACAACATCATGATGACCATATATGGGGGAAAAGAGATGGGTTAGACTGACAAGGTAGGGAGGAAATGTCGACAAATACATCCATAACATAGACAAAAACTCTGATCCAAAACCATGCTATGAGGGGCACATAGAGGAAACTAGAAAAATACATGGAGAAAAGGAATCTAGGTGAGGAAGAAAGAATATGTGATGAATAAAGAAGAAAGTAACTGACTCTCACGTGCAATGGCAGCGCATATGGGAAGGGTTTCAAGGATAAACCCTGGATACCGCGAGTGTTGAGAGAGAAAAAAAGTTAAAATTACCAGGGGACTGTGGAGACATCTCACGCTAATTCAATGGTTAAATCGTAGATAATGAAAGAGAATATTATAATCTAATCATTGATGTTTAATGTTTTATGTATTTTGAATTGGGATTAAAGAATTATATTATAGAAATACATTATCAATGATATTCTAGTTATAAAAATCTTGAGACATTTAAGGATTATTTTTTAGTAGTTTTCTTGATGATTTATAATAATATGTTGAATGGTATTGATAAAATGGAAAAGTGATATAGTGGTAAAGTAATATTGAATTGAAACCCCATGATTCAGGGATAGGTAATCATTAATATTATCCTCATGTTTTGATAATACTTTTTATTTATTATAAAGAGATTATTTTTGTTGATAAAATAAATTAAAGAGTATTGATGACCTTTTAATTTATTACTAATTTCAATAAAATGTGGCTTGAATTATATTTAATGAATTTTAGTTTGTTTTTAATATATTCTGTAACACCCCAAGATTTCATAGTGTGTTATTTCTTCAAAATAATTCAATAACTTGCACTACACGCAACACTGAGTTCAATCACACCATGACTTACAAAAAAAAAGCCATTCAAAAGAGGTTATGAATAGTATTATCTAAATTTTAAACTTTATATAATCCTTATAATTTTAGAATACATATTATGAGTTTCTTAGATATAATGCAAGAACAAATTCATTTTCAGTATTTCACTTTTATCAACTTTTAATAGTGAACCCTTTTTAAATACAATATTTTAAACTTTTTGACTAAATGGGGACATCAAAAATTTAAAAAGAAACATCCCAAGCTTCCACGGTACACTTTCTTTGAATAATACAGTAGCGTGTGTTGTACGCAACCTTGAGTTTTAACACACACCACAACCAATCAAACTAGCCGTTATGAATAGTAATACCTACTTTTTGAAATTATATATATTTTATATTTAAAAATGGACTTCATTTTTGGATTCGGAATATCGAATTCAGCCTAAGGTGAAATTTTGGTACTTTTCGGATAACTTTCAAATTTTGATGAATAGTGAAAATTACTAAATTTTAATTAAAAACAACTTTTTTAATCAAAATAATTAATAGTGATAAATTATGAATTTTAGTAGTTTTAAAGTATATTTAGAATATATTTTTACCATTTAATATAATGTTGTTCATTGTACATAATTTTACAATTAAACCAAACATAAACAAGTGTCAATCTTTGGATAGTTATTACCTCTTAAAAACACGCTTTTTGTTTTGACAGCGGGAATTAATTTTAAATTAATTTCTGCCACTTCTGTGTTTTGAATTTATAAAAATGGATTCCATATTTGGAATCAGGATGTCCAAATTGTGTAAATAGGTAACTTTTATTTTTATACATTTTGAATAATTACTGTGGTAAATATTTTATTTACCATGGTTAAGGGTAAATCCGGTAAATAAGGGTTAAAAAATAATATTATAATAATACAAAATTAACCTAAAACGTGTCCTAACCTTATTGGTGGACACATACCCGACCATGAGCATCCATGGGTCAATTTGGAGACCCCTTGGATCCACTTGTATGTGGTAGGGACACTTTATATTAATAAAGTTAAAATAAAAATAAAAATGGCATAAGCTTACATCTTTTAGAAGAACAATTTTTACATAGGGTTATACATGTTGGATTTTCGATTATAAATATTCATTAGAAATCAAAAAAGATTTACTACATAATGATATTTTATTTATAATTTTTAGACATCAAATAATTTAAATTATTAATGACACAATAATGATGCAATGTTTACCTCATTAATAAATCATTTAAATAAATAAGATTATAATGATTAAAATATTATCTAAAACCTGTCAAATTCTTATTGGTTGATGTTATTTAGAATATGAGTCATCTTATCTTCGACCTCAATGATTTTTGGACCATTATAAACCGAATATAATTATATTATAAAGTAATCCTCTCACTCTTTCCTAAAGAGCCCCTCTTCTCCCTTATAAAAGGAGACCACTTCTACTCATTCCTCACACCTCTCAAGCCACTTGACTCGTCCAAACTCTGCCCAACTAAGCTCCCCACATCCCTCTCCTCCTCCTTGAAGCTTCCTCTTAGGCAGAAAGCATTTCAAGGAGTCCTTTGTTTTCAACCAAAGTGAGTTACCTAAATTAAAGGTAACGATTTCTCTTAAATTATTTTCATTTATTTTGCTTCTCCAACCCCCAAACTCTTTTTATTTCCTTTCTTTTGTAACAACACCAGTATCCTCAATATACTATGATGTTGTTATAAGAAGGATTCAAACTACACATACACAAAACTCCATCTAATGGATGATGAACATAATGTTTCTGTGGATGGCAAACTAACGCCTCACGAAACGATGATTGTTCAAATACATCTTACCGCCTCTCATGGTGGCCATTATGATGGCACTATAATTAAATATGATATTAATGATATAAATTTTATATATAAGCTTCTGTAATTCCATTTTATTTCATACCATTATTCGTTTCATGTTGTATATACATACGATAATTTCATTTGAGGGAGTGCGGACTACTGCCCCCTTAAAATGATATGACTCGTTCATACCACACATGGAACGTATAAAGGACAGTGTTAATGAACTTAAGTAACATATATAAAATATTATATTATACTGGAATAGTAATATACCTATGTATCATTTGGATTCAATTCTTTTAAAATAAAAATTAAATGGAAGTAGCGTTCGTGCGTACGTACGGACTACCGTCTCCACGAACGCGGTGAGATCCATCCTCCATCGTATCCATTCAAGTCTTATTCTCATTTTAGGGTTAAAAATAATGTTAATATCATTATGATTATGAATAAGATATAATCTATCCAATACAAACATGTCTTACGTAACCAAACATTTAAGAAGAACTAATCGATTATCACCCGAAACGACGATAATACTAAGATATTATTAATAAAGAAATGTTAAAAGAACATATATGATATCATATTAATTTATATGATTCTTGTATAATTTAATAACAATTATTTCACCATTATACAGGAGGTTAACCTACCCCAACCAAGGAAAAGTACAAGGTAAGGGATTTTTCTTATCACACATTCAATTCCGTGAGATTTCCATTATTCGCCACTAAATTATTGAAAGTGGTGTATTGTGTACTGGAATTTGATATATATTATCATATTCATGTTATTCTGTAAATAATTTGGTGGTTATTAACTTTTGGCCATACGAATCAGTTGATTAACGTGGTAAGGGGTTTTCATCTCACTCCTTATTCCCGTGAGATTCATGCCATATTGCCACCATTACCTTTTGTGTGGTGTATGTACTGCCCATAATTATATTCTTTGTGTAATACACTCTAATTTATGTGTACTTACATATTCATTGTATGATACCTATTTCATGGGTTGTATGTTTCATAAGTTACCAAACTGGTAAGGGTTATTTCACAATCTCTTCATTATCCGAGGTTGTTTATACGTAATAATCTACTGGGATCTTGTTATCATCCACATCCATGTTTCTTCAAAATGTATTTCAAAACATTTTTAATATTTAAAAGAATATGGGTTAAAGTCATTTATACCCTTGTTTGACTTTTTATAAGATGTTTATAAGGGAATCTTTCCGTCGTTTTCCAAACAAGGTGCTTTTTAACCTTTTCGACAGAATTAAGATAAGAATGTTTTTTTAACTTATACGGCGGGTGCGGTTATTTTCCGCCGTTAAAAAATCGTCAAAGCTTCCCTTAAAAGCTTATAAGATTATTTTCAAAGAAAATGTTTGATTTTATATAGATATTAAATTATTTCAAAATAAAAGGAGATATTTCTTTAAAAAGAATTTTGATTTCATCTATGTCAACATCCTTTGATGGGTTTTAAGATTATTTGAAGTTGATTTATTATGATACAAAACTTCTATATTGTTTTGAAGGTTTTGTGATATGTTTGACTGTGGATGTGCTATTTTTATACCATTCATAGTTTATGGTGAAAGTATTGACATTTCGTATGCTAGTTCCAATAAGAATGTTTATGTTATATTTCAATCTTTACTTCATATGAATGTGTTGGACAAGTATGTTCCAGGTTGGGGACTGGTTAAAGTAAGCCCTCCAGGTTGGGGACTGGTAAAAGTAAGCCCTCCAGGTTAGGGACTGGTAAAAGTAAGCCCTCCGGGTTGGTGTCCGGTTATTAGAGGCACTCCGGGTTGGTGTCCGGTTATTAGATGCACTCCGGGTTGGTGTCCGGTTATTAGAGGCACTCCGGGTTGGTGTCTGGTTATTAGAGGCACTTCGGGTTGGGTTCCGGTTACAGTTAGCCCCAAGGACTTGGGACGAGGCCATGAAAAGTAATTAAAGTTTAGTATTATGCATTCCAACATTATGAATGTGGTTATTGATTTTGCATGTGATTATTCGATTAGTAGAATATCCATGTGAATAAGTAAATGGCATTATATAATTTTATTTATGCCATACTATGTTAAAAGTTCAAGTTTAAAAGGCTTTTGTTTTAGTTATACATTGCCTTAAATGTTTATTCTTATTTATGAAAGTTTCCGCTATATTGTTATCCTTACTGGGCATTTGAGCTCACCCCTTTTCTATGTTTTATTTTTCCCAGGAAGTGAAGAAGTAAATTATGAATGACCTGCAGGGATATTATGAGGGGATTATAGTGTGGACTGTGGAAACATTATGTTGTTGTAGTAGTTTTTCATTTTATGATGTAATGTAAAACTTATGAATATATCGAGTGTTTCCAAGGCTACTAAACCAATCGGTCTTTCGATATTTGATCTTTCTTGTGATCATGATAATGTTATGTAATAATGCACCGACTCTGGGTAACTGGGGTCGGGGCGTTACAGTTGGTATCAGAGGAAGTTTAGTACAAACCTTGGAAGCTAGATTTAGATGAACTCTGATTAGAGCACGTAGACCTAAGATGAACTTTGAGGATTAGTATAGAAGAACTTCCTAGAATTTTGGTATTGTAGAGATTTTGTGAGTTTTCCGAGCAATAAATCCCTGTCTGGATACGAGCAGGTAGAGGCGGCTCTGGCACAGATGTACCTAGGGGTAAAACCCGAAAACACCGCTTTGAGCTAGACTCGAACGGGAACTGGTGAACGACAACGGGCCTTGCTGCACTCTTGGTTACGACACTCCCGGGGGATATGCTTAGGATAACTCTCATTTTCTTTACAAATCATTATGAAGGGTTTATGAGTATATACTTTCTCAAAGAAAACATTTTTATGATTATGGATTATATCCATAAATAGTTCAATTTATGTTAAGTGTTTTATAAATATGGGATTATGTGTTTTGATTCATAAACTGATCTAGTTTATGCCATGGTATAGAAATGGTGCCCAGTAGAAGGAATGAGAACTCCAGAAATGCACATGATCCAAAGAGAAGGAAGGATCATATCTTTCATGGTTTTAAGCTTGAATTGATAAGAGAAATAGTCTCCCATGTATTATCATCATATGAAGAAATAATATCATGTGTTTATAAGATAAGTAAAGAGTTTACTGAGTCCTATGACTTTGAAGGGAAGCAAGAGAATAAAAGGATGGAAGAGATAAAAATCGATAAAGGGAAGAGGGAAAAGAAGAATTTTCCCATATGTGGTAACTGTGGAAAGAAACACCCTGGAAATTGCCTGAAAAGAATGGGAGTTTGTTATAAGTGTGGAGGAAAAGGGCACAAAGTACATGACTGCAAGGGTAAGAAAATGGTTTCAAATGTACAATGCTTCATTTGCAAGGAGTTTGGACACTACGCGAACCTATGTCCCAGTCATCAGACTATTCCACAAATGATGCTATTGGATAATAATCAAGTTATGATACTACCACAGATGAAGAGGAATGATTAGAGTTCTTATGTTGATTATGTCAATTGAGTGTAGTATCAACAATGTACTTGTTATAATAATTATGGAGTATATAAGGATTGTACTGCAGTACTATTTCATTAAGGACTTGAGATTGTGTGGAACAAAGAAAAGTGACTCAATAGCAGGATAAATTTTTGGAAAATATATGGTTGAGAGAAAGATAAACCATAATATGGTTCAGATACCGAGGTGGTGATTTTAGAATAATACATGATTGATTTGGATAAATTATATTGGATATTATTGACTACCTTGAAGCTGATTAATGATTTGTATATTCCATCATTGTTGGGGTTTAAAACATTTTTGGATTAATGAAGTATATCCAGCATTTTATAAGGAATAAGGGAACATGAATGTAATCAATAAGGAATATGGTAATACATGATGAAGATATTCATATTCTATTACGGGGTAAAAAGGATCTATATTATGTTTACCTTCCTTATAAATGTTGGACTGTGAGTTTGGATAGATGTATTTTGGATTGTTCTAGTTTGGATTATTTTGGATTTCCATAAAAGGACAACCCGGAGGTCGGGCGGCAACCCGTCGCGTCCGGCAAGGCTGCGAGACTTGAACCCGCAACCGAAGGGCGACAAGGGTGTATCACCTACCATTGGCCCACGAGATGTCCTGGATTAAATAATGTAGTTTTTATTAAAAGATCTTGTAGATGAATTATAAATTCGTTTATTTTGGAACCCTATACGAATAGTGTAAATAGAATTTTTTTTTACATTCTATTATCTTTTAGAGTGAAAGATGAGTTTGTGATAGAAATTTATTAATGGATAAAACTCTAATTATAAAGTAAGTATATCTCCTTATGATCTTAGTCAATCTCATAAATAAATTCCTCAACATTAATAAAAGGAACTTAGAACAAAAATGTTTCCCTAGATGGTACCTTAAATCATCACTAATTTATGGCTTTGGGATTGTTGGCCTTTTCATAGCCATGTTCTCTACCACTATCCATCAGATAATTGATGGTTAGATTTTTCTTCCATATCCATATTTTCCTACATGGAACCCTAGTATGTGTTATTTTCGGTAATCTTCATACGTTCGACTCTTTATTTTAAATAGAGGCCTCATTAATTCATTTTTCGATGTGGGATTTCAACTAAGATATTTTGAAACGTCAAAAATGTGTTATCCTAATACCCTATGTTTTGTTGAACCGATGGTATTTCAAATCATCATAGATTTATGAATTTAAGGACCTCAATTATACACTTGTTTTTGATTGATGATCTCAATCACTACCTATAAATATTTACGTTTTTCCTTCAATTATATGTCTCTAATTGCCACCAATGTTCTCCTAATCAAGATCATAATTTGGTGGTGACCCTTTCATTTCTTTTTTCCTCATATTAAGACTAAATTTTAGTAACCCAATTTCCGAAGTGGGTTTTCCCACAAATATATTTTCTATTTTAAAACTTTTATTTTCGAAGAACAATTTCAAATTGCGAGGACGCAATTTATTGAAGGAGGGGAGAATGTAACACCCCAAGATTTCATAGTGTGTTATTTCTTCAAAATAATTCAATAACTTGCACTACACGCAACACTGAGTTCAATCACACCATGACTTACAAAAAAAAGCCATTCAAAAGAGGTTATGAATAGTATTATCTAAATTTTAAACTTTATATAATCCTTATAATTTTAGAATCCATATTATGAGTTTCTTAGATATAATGAAAGAACAAATTCATTTTCAGTATTGCACTTTTATCAACTTTTAATAGTGAACCCTTTTTAAATACAATATTTTAAACTTTTTGACTAAATGGGGACATCAAAAATTTAAAATGAAACATCCCAAGCTTCCACGGTACACTTTCTTTGAATAATACAGTAGCGTGTGTTGTACGCAACCTTGAGTTTTAACACACACCACAACCAATCAAACTAGCCGTTATGAATAGTAATACCTACTTTTTGAAATTATATATATTTTATATTTTAAAATGGACCTCATTTTTGGATTCTGAATATCGAATTCAGCCTAAGGTGAAATTTTGGTACTTTTCGGATAACTTTCATATTTTGATGAATAGTGAAAATTACTAAATTTTAATTAAAAACAACTTTTTTAATCAAAATAATTAATAGTGATAAATTATGAATTTTAGTAGTTTTAAAGTATATTTAGAATATATTTTTACCATTTAATATAATGTGGGTAATTGTACATAATTTTACAATTAAACCAAACATAAACAAGTGTCAATCTTTTGATAGTTATTACCTCTTAAAAACACGCTTTTTGTTTTGACAACGGGAATTAATTTTAAATTAATTTCTGCCACTTCTGTGTTTTGAATTTAGAAAAATGGATTCCATATTTGGAATCAGGATGTACAAATTGTGTAAATAGGTAACTTTTATTTTTAGACATTTTGAATAATTACTGTGGTAAATATTTTATTTACCATGGTTAAGGGTAAATCCGGTAAATAAGGGTTAAAAAATAATATTATAATAATACAAAATTAACCTAAAACGTGTCCTAACCTTATTTGTGGACACATACCCGACCATGAGCATCCTTGGGTCAATTTGGGGACCCCTTGGATCCACTTGTATGTGGTAGGGACACTTTATATTAATAAAGTTAAAATAAAAATAAAAATGGCATAAGCTTACATCTTTTAGAAGAACAATTTTTACATAGGGTTATACATGTTGGATTTTCGATTATAAATATTCATTAGAAAGATAAAAAGATTTCCAACATAATGATATTTTATTTATAATTTTTAAACATCAAATAATTTAAATTATTAATGACACAATAATGATGCAATGTTTACCTCATTAACAAATCATTTAAATAAATAAGATTATAATGATTAAAATATTATCTAAAACCTGTCCAATTCTTATTGGTTGATGTTATTTAGAATATGAGTCATCTTATCTTCGACATCAATGATTTTTGGACCATTATAAACCGAATATAATTATATTATAAAGTAATACTTTCACTCTTTCCTAAAGAGCCCCTCTTCTCCCTTATAAAAGGAGACCACTTCTACTCATTCCTCACACCTCGCAAGCCACTTGGCTCGTCCAAACTCTGCCCAACTAAGCTCCCCACATCCCTCTACTCCTCCTTGAAGCTTCCCCTTAGGCAGAAAGCATTTCAAGAAGTCCTTTGGTTCCAACCAAAGTGAGTTACCTAAATTAAAGGTAACGATTTCTCTTAAATTATTTTCAATTATTTTGCTTCTCCAACCCCCAAACTCTTTTTATTTCCTTTCTTTTGTAACAACAGCAGTATCCTCAATATACTAGGATGTTGTTATAAGAAGTATTAAAACTACACATACACACAACTCCATCTAATGGATGATGAACATAATGTTTCTGTGGATGGCAAACTAACGCCTCACGAAACGATGATTGTTCAAATACATCTTACCGCCTCTCATGGTGGCCATTATGATGGCACTATAATTAAATATGATATTAATGATATATATTTTATATATAAGCTTCTGTAATTCCATTTTATTTCATACCATTATTCGTTTCATGTTGCATATACATACGATAATTTCATTTGAGGAAGTGCGGACTACCACCCCCTTAAAATGATATGACTCGTTCATACCACACATGGAACGTATAAAGGATTGTGTTAATGAACTTAAGTAACATATATAAAATATTATATTATACTGTAATAGTAATATACCTATGTATCATTTGGATTCAATTCTTTTAAAATAAAAATTAAATGGAAGTAGCGTTCGTGCGTACGTACGGACTACCGTCTTCACGAACGCGGTGAGATCCATCCTCCATCGTATCCATTCAAGTCTTATTCTCATTTTACGGTTAAAAATAATGTTAATATCATTCTGATTATGAATAAGATATAATCTATCCATTACAAACATGTCTTACGTAACCAAACATTTAAGAAGAACGAATCGATTATCACCCGAAACGACGATAATACTAAGATATTATTAATAAAGCAATGTTAAAAGAACATATATGATATCATATTAATGTATATGATTCTTGTATAATTTAATAACAATTATTTCACCATTATACAGGAGGTTAACCTACCCCAACCAAGGAAAAGTACAAGGTAAGGGATTTTTCTTATCTCACATTCAATTCCGTGAGATTTCCATTATTCGCCACTAAATTATTGAAAGTGGTGTATTGTGTACTGGAATTTGATATATATTATCATATTCATGTTATTCTGTAAATAATTTGGTGGTTATTAACTTTTGGCCATACGACTCAGTTGATTAACGTGGTAAGGGGTTTTCATCTCACTCCTTATTCCCGTGAGATTCATGCCATATTGCCACCATTACCTTTTGTGTGGTGTATGTACTGCCCATAATTATATTCTTTGTGTAATACACTCTAATTTATGTGTAATTACATATTCATTGTATGATACCTCTTTCATGGGTTGTATGTTTCATAAGTTACCAAACTGGTAAGGGTTATTTCACAATCTCTTCATTATCCGAGGTTGTTTATACGTAATAATCTACTGGGATCTTGTTATCATCCACATCCATGTTTCTTCAAAATTTATTTCAAAACATTTTTAATATTTAAAAGAATATGGGTTAAAGTCATTTATACCCTTTTTTGACTTTTTATAAGATGTTTATAAGGGAATCTTTCCGTCGTTTTCCAAACAAGGTGCTTTTTAACCTTTTCGACAGAATTAAGATAAGAATGTTTTTTTTAACTTATACGGCGGGTGCGGTTATTTTCCGCCGTTATAAAATCGTCAAAGCATCCCTTAAAAGCTTATAAGATTATTTTCAAAGAAAATGTTTGATTTTATATGGATCTTAAATGATTTCAAAATAAAAGGAGATATTTCTTTAAAAAGAATTTTTATTTCATCTATGTCAACATCCTTTGATGGGTTTTAAGATTATTTGAAGTTGATTTATTATGATACAAAACTTCTATATTGTTTTGAAGGTTTTGTGATATGTTTGACTGTGGATGTGCTATTTTTATACCATTCATAGTTTATGGTGAATGTATTGACATTTCGTATGCTAGTTCCAATAAGAATGTTTATGTTATATTTCAATCTTTACTTCATATGAATGTGTTGGACTAGTATGTTCCAGGTTGGGGACTGGTTAAAGTAAGCCCTCCAGGTTGGGGACTGGTAAAAGTAAGCCCTCCAGGTTAGGGACTGGTAAAAGTAAGCCCTCTGGGTTGGTGTCCGGTTATTAGAGGCACTCCGGGTTGGTGTCCGGTTATTAGAGGCACTCCGGGTTGGTGTCCGGTTATTAGAGGCACTCCGGGTTGGTGTCCGGTTATTAGAGGCACTTCGGGTTGGGTTCCGGTTACAGTTAGCCCCAAGGACTTGGGACGAGGCCTTGAAAAGTAATTAAAGTTTAGCATTATGCATTCCAATATTATGAAAGTGGTTATTGATTTTGCATGTGATTATTCGATTAGTAGAATATCCATGTGAATAAGTAAATGGCATTATCTAATTTTATTTATGCCATACTATGTTAAAAGTTCAAGTTTAAAAGGCTTTTGTTTTAGTTATACATTGCCTTAAATGTTTATTCTTATTTATGAAAGTTTCCGCTATATTGTTATCCTTACTGGGCATTTGAGCTCACCCCTTTTCTATGTTTTATTTTTCCCAGGAAGTGAAGAAGTAAATTATGAATGACCTGCAGGGATATTATGAGGGGATTATAGTGTGGACTGTGGAAACATTATGTTGCTGTAGTAGTTTTTCATTTTATGATGTAATGTAAAACTTATGAATATATCTAGTGTTTCCAAGGCTACTAAACCAATCAGTCTTTCGAGATTTGATCTTTCTTGTGATCATGCCAATGTTATGTAATAATGCACCGACTCTGGGTAACTGGGGTCGGGGCGTTACATATTCTATAGTCCATGATTTTATTTATGGAATATTCATAGTGTTAAATTTTATAACAAATTATATTTTTATTGATGGTTTTTAGTGATTAATATCGTTTTGGGAAATTATTATATTTTTTTAAGAATGATCATAGCATTCATGTAATTAGTGTGTATATATTTATTCTAATTTAGATTGTTTGTGGACTAATGATTAATTGATTTGGATAATTTGGAGACATTTATTTAAAAAATTGGGATTTAAATTATTTTAGTTATATTTTGGATGAATCAAAATGTTATATACTTATGGAATGTATTAATTTGATCATCTGGTGTTATTATATGGTTTTTGATATTACTGTAATATTTAATCATATAGTTATTTAACCATATTGTGTTACTAATTCTATCAATTTTGGTTTCAGTAAATATATAGATATGGTAGGAATTACTTTTCTTTATTTTATGGATGTTATGATCCACTAAAATTTAATTTGAGGTCTTTAGGAAAGATAACATCATCTTGAATATTCATTTCACAGAGTAAAATATGATGTTTTAAAATATCGATGCACAATCACTGGAAAAATTATTCTTATAAAATTGAATAAAATCAAGTAAGTATATTTTCCATTTTCTATATATTTATAATAAAATAATCCCTCTACATTAGGAAAACATTATTGAAATTTTTGTAATATTTTACCAACATATATTACGAATTTATGTTCTTTTCACCCCACAATAATTTATATTTTCATGTCTATTAATTTTTCTTAGCTTGGTCCTGCATTACTCAATATAATTAATTGTATTTTATTATCTCCTATATTCCTATAAATTAATTTCCCATAAATTTCCCCCATTTCTCCGAACATTTTTATGTGTTATTTTAGGTAACCATTATATTTTCGATTCTGATTTTCAAGGGATGTTTTATTATTCCTTTGCACACTGTGGGGTTTTAACATAATTATTTTTAAAAATTGATACATTGATGAAAAAGATAAATCATTGAGCATTAAATTTATTTAGGTGGGGGACATAACACACAAAATATATGGTTTAAAATAAAAATAAGCTCTATAGGTTTCTTAATATGTAATATAGTGTTTTAAAGGAATTGCGACATATTACAAAAAATATATTATTTAAAAAAGACCTATGTAACCTAGAAGTTTAATTGATGGGTATGATTATGAGTAATCGAATTTTGAAATATATGAATAATTTTCAAAATCAATGATAATATATTGATTAATTATTTCTAAATAACTCTATAATTTTTAGTAGTAATTTTATGATACAAAAATATATTTAATTAAAAAAGGATTTTTATCAATTACTATATGGAAATAATATAAATAATTTATAATTGTTTTATAAAATTTATTTTTCAAAAATTAATTCAGTTTTTTAAAAATAATTAAAATATTATATTAGTCTAGAATTTTGAGAGTTTTTTGAAATGATTGATTTCTTAATGAATTGTGGAAAATACCTAAAAAAATATTTTTCTTTAATGTATTTATTGATACATATTTTGTTTTAATTGTTTTAAAATTTCACTATTTCCATTTTATTAAAAATAATCCTATTTAGGTCATTTGAATAAAAAAATATTTTTATTTCTGATAAAATCATTTTTATACTTAAAATTCATTTTTTCAGGAAAAACATATTTCGTCTCGTCTAGTAGGTTTATTTAAAAAATAACATATTCTAGTTATAGGTATTGAATTTTATAGAATTTATTCATTTTTTGGAATTATAATTTCCTTATTTTTCTAAATATTACACCTATATATTTGGTCATGATAAATCAAATCTTTGGTAAAAATGTTGTCACAAGAGTTTGGGAAAAACCCATAAAACAAGGTTACAATAATGATATGGGGCTTCATATTCATCCATACACTTGAATATATTTATTTTTCTTAGTTTAATTTAACTAAACCCTCCATATATTATAAAATATTTCATTTTTTTGCTATTTGACTTTAATAATGACCATTATAATATTGTAAGTAATGGAAAATTAAAAAATGCCAGTTTATTACATTTAATATTTATAATATGTTGTGTTATTGATAAAATAATTTATGAATGAATATAAATTTTATTTTTTATATTAATATATAATTTTTATGATTTTAATTTATTTTTTAGTTTTGGTGATGAAATTAATACCTTTATATTTTATTCAATGCTGACATAGTGCATGTTCAAGTAGTAGAAATTTCAAATAAATGTTTCTGAAAATATATAAAGTATTAAAATTTTTATATATTACTTATTTAAATGATTGTTTATATACATATAACTTATTAGAGTTGTCTTTAACTCTTATATTCTAATTAAATTTCTATTTTTATTTCTTTAATGTCAAAATATCTAAATAGGCCTCAAATGACTTTAATGGTATCATATATTAAGAAGTATTTTATTTCAAAATTCATAAAATTATATAGGTAGACAAGTTAATTTTATATTCCCTATAATATAATATTTTTCCACTTACGAGTCACTTTTCCGTTTATAGTGACATTCATTACCCCTAATGAGTGAAAATCATTGATATCTCGATAATCATAGAAAGGTTAACTAAGGGTTAAAACCAAGAAAAAATGGATAAAGTATCACCTAAACTTTTATAAATATTATAGGATGGGATTATTGAGAACTATATTCATCCTATATTCTAAATATATCAATTTGAAGAAACTTTAACATTAAAATTAATTTCTATTAAATTATTACATTAAGAAATTACAATAGTTCCCCTTCATCTTTTATATAAGGACACCACATCTCCTCTGTTATTCATAGTAATCAAGACAAATATCCTAACTAAACCATGAAAAAACAAATTATTAAAATAATAAAAAAATTATATAGGTTTATGTATTCATAAAGAACCACCCCTAGTGTGTGTATGTAGATATCCAGATGAGGGTTTTCTAAGAGGAGGTAATCCTCCTAACCAATCAATTTAATTTTTTTTATTCTTCTACTACCTAAAATAAAATCTCAACAATCACAATATAATAAAATAATTGTCTATCATGTAATGATATTTTATTATGTTAATGTAATAGCCTTATTCATCTCACTATTATATCAAATGGGAAATGAATGTGTCATTTGTCTATGTGTGTGGACTACCACATACATGAAGCAATATGATTCATTTTTTATCACAACCTCTCATGGGTAATTATAATGATTTATTTAATAAATATCTACAAAATTTATGATATTATTTTGGTCATATAAAGGCAAAATTTAATTTATATTTATTTAATTCAATCAATCAAAAAATGGAAACACCACTCATGCATATGTATGCACTACTGTCTCTTTGAATTGATGAAATTAATTTTTCTTCATCGCTTTATAAGAATAGATAAAAAATATTATATAATCATTTAATATGATACACATAAAATTATTAAAAAAATTAGATGATATAACGATGATCAAAGTTAATTTAAAAACCAAAACATACATGAAAAATGAAAAACTTATCGCATAGAAATTAGGATTTTAATAATGAATTGTCAATATATATATATATATATATATGTTTAATGTTTATAACTGGATCATATTTGATATTATAGGTATGTATATTATTCAATTGTAGAATTTTATTAAATTTAAATTAATTATATAGGATTATTAGGACCTTTAATTTTATACCAAACACATTGTCATTAGGGATTTGAGGAGTCTGAAGACCGTGTAAAAGAATATTGATATACATTGTATAGAGTACTAGGAAGAAGAACCAGTGATGAAAAAGGATTGGTAATGGGATTAAATTTATAAGGGAACTCATCTGGAACCATATTTTTTTTTCCTTTTATGTTAATATTTTATTCTAGTACATGTATATTCCCTCAGCCAAAAAAGTGACCATCTAAGATAACTAGCTGACCGACTAAACTAGGGAATATGAAATACTCAACTCATTCACACATGAGAGACAATGAAGCCATATAACTGAGTGGAGAAGTGTGAAAATTCATATAAATTATGGTGAGTTAATAGGACACATGAAATATGTATCTAATGTGGTGGTGTAATGGCATGGGGTGACTGGTGAGGATGTGTGAGCATGTGTTGTGGGTGATGACCCCACTTATAGATCCATGAACTAATTACACAAATTGAGTTATTAATAACTCTCTGATCATGTTCTTTGTTAATTTTGGATGTGTACATAAGAGTGAAATTATCCATCTATAAAAATATATATAAAAAATTACAATCTCCCACTGATCTCGACCATTCGATCTCCCCACATGATCGCCTTCATCGTCGTCCCATCTGTTCCACATAATGACGTCACTAGTTCAAGATCTAGACACTAGACATTGAACCAATCACAGTCCATCATTCATAAAAAACATTCCCAATGATCATTCTAAAAGACCAAGGACTGCTCAACTATTTGTATCCATGCATAAACCATTCATGCATGGTCATATTCTAAAAAAATGTCGATTGATCACATGGTTTTCATCAATCATTTAGTGATAATGTATCATGAATTATGATATCCACCAGGACACAATAAATTCAATATATATTTTTTATACATATTCTTATTTGGAATATATAAAACCAGCATCACAGAAGCCTTATCATGAAGCAATATGTTTATATACTATTGATCACACTAATTGTGTACCCACCACTATGATCAATGAGGAATTGTATCTTCTTAAAGGGCTCTCAAAATAATCCTACATCATTCAATGAGATTTCGACAAGAGATCTCGATACTTCATTATATCATTTGAAGGCATTGGTATTTTCATAGGGGATCAACTAAAATAGAATCATTGAATTATGTTATTTCAATCACATGACCCACAAGAGGCATTATTAAGAAGATTAAAATGTCTTGTGATCAAATGATGTCTATCACATGAGCTATAGTGACATCAAATTTTTCTTCAGAAAAATAGTGTATATTATCCTTTCTGAAATCCTTTAAAAATTTTCATTTTTATTTATTACTTTCATTTATAAATACATTAAGAGGATATCCTCTAACATGTCAAAAGATCATTTGATGCCCCTAAAGTAATCATGTGATAGTATATTCAGATTTCATATACCTAATTTCATAATGGATAGGTAATATGAGTCCATTTTTTCCTTTCCTACATGTAATATTCAATAAATTATGCATTTTCAAGAAATAGATCATGAGATAATGAGATTACCTTAGAATATGTATTAGAGATCATGTGATTGAGGGATGATGGTAATGAGAATAGTAATGATATCACCAAGTTAATATAAAAAAATATAGTTTTTTTTCATGAGAGGCCTTTTCAATTTTAATTTTATTTCATTAAACATTCTAGGATTGTTCAAAAATAATCCATTTATATTCCACATAAAAAGTAAAATACTCTAAATCCATCATGTGATTCCACTATTTGTTGTCTGGACACTCTCTCGCTTGAAGAGTGGAAACACTAAAGACACTCTTTCAAACATTATGTTTCATAATAGAAATGTTAAGAAAAACCAAACCATCGTATATAAGAAATCCTGAAATCAAATGAATCCCTAAAAAAATTCAATAGGTCATGTGATCAAGAGTTGATGCCCATATGAATCCATTTTGACACCATTGTGGATTTACATAAAAAAGACTATAACTCCAATTCAAGAGAGCCTCATGTCATTTTTTCATGTAGAACTCTCCCCCACCTTAATCCAATGCACACAAAAAAATTCACCATGTAATGTGGAACAATCCTCATCTGAACTATTCATATATAAGACCATACTGTCATTAAAAAAAGGACACATGAGAAGAGGGGGATAAGGAAATAAAGATATACAAGAGGAGAGGGATAACATTAGAGAAGAACATATAAGTATTGGGATTCATCCATAGGAGGATAACTCTAGGAAACTATGAGACTCCCATCATGAGATCCCATCATGGGATTCCATCATGTAAACTCTAAATGATCACATGGTCACATGATAAGATTAAGGACATGTGACAACTCTATTTGAAGACACACACATGTTGTGTGAATGTGATATTTTTTAACATGAAATAGTAATAAGAAAAACATTATGTATTGAAACACCTCTACTTGTTTGTATGGTGAAATCCATTAGTTATGAGGGACACCCATGTGGATGTCCATGGACATACACCCTTGTCATGTGTGAACTCCTTGGAATGAAGAGTTGAAATATTGGGTACCTATAGACATACACTACTTTGTACATAAATACCCTTGTATGATATCCCTCAACATGAACAATCAAGCATGCACTCTTCCTGAAATGTACATCATTTTCCATTTGGTAGTGGCATGATCCCCTTGTACATGAAAAATCAACCCCCAGACGCATATTCTATTTCATGTTTGTGATCTTGGACATGATTGAGAGACCCCTCCACATACTCAATTATGATCATGTGGTCCCCTGAACCCTCATTGGTCTCACGATTCCTTCATTTAGAATTATAAATTTTAGTCGTGAACATGTGAAATGCCATGGACAAGTTGACATTATTCATGAAAATGGCCATAGACAAGTATTCTTAGATCATGTGGATAACCATTTAGATATTTGATCTATCATGTGTAATCCCATTAAAATGTTATATTCAATCACATGAAGCTCCCTAGGACATGAAATACTTATAATAAAGACACTCAAAACATTTCAGGCCAATAATGAGGACTTGTAGGGAACAAATAGAGTAAATTTCAAGAAGACACCCAAGAACATGTTGACTTCATCCAGAAGACAAAATTAATCATACACCATTTAAAACATTATCCAAGAACCCTAATATGGGAACCACATTTATAAGGGGATTTTTCTCAATTGGATAGGGTTATGTACTCTTAAAACCCTATTCATTACATGCTTTTGGATGGGCCCATATGTCATACACAACATATTTGAAAAAAATATTCCTGGACATCATCTCTATTTATGTGTTATTGGATAAAAAATTAATATGTATCATGGGAATCCATCAATTCATAAGTCACAGTCATTTCACAACATTGGGGATAACAATAATTTATTTGATTGTTATCACCCATTACTACCTATTAGTGGGTTAGGAACAAATTGAAATATGTGGACTCTGATTCATATCAAAGAAGGATATGTAGGACACCTTTCGTTGGACTGAGATTTAATAGGTATCAACTATAGTTTAGATGTATCCATATTCCAATTATCTTGGCTTATATTACAAAAATAATCTAATGAGTCAATAATTATTTCTCATCTTTCAACAGATGGGTGGTGGAATTATATGAGGGAATCTGTATTAGTGTAATATCTGACCATTTCTTTAAGTACCGTAAACCCATCAGCTAGTTAAGAATGAACTGAACCATAATAAATAAAATTCCAAATATAAAAAGTATAAGTAGGATTCCTTTCTCTGGACTAAGAACCTTACAAAATTCTCCTTGAGACTGGTAATCATATAACTATAAAAAAACTCAAATGTGTTAGCCCCATAAAAATTTTCTTTCGTGTGATTATTCTATTCTTCTACTATCTATGTTTCCTCACACAAGTAATGAATCATGGTTTCTTAGATATTGGAAATTATTTTTCCAATATCATGATGATTATTCCACGATTTTGGGAGATTTATTAGGATATTATTACTATTCCATCTCATCTTCACTCAAAGGTTCATACTCTGGATGATGTATTTGAAAGAATCCTTACATGTATAAGCCTATCTGAAGGCCTCTGTTGTAGAATATTTTATGATGTAGAAACATTTAACAAAAATTACAAGGCCTCTTATTTCTTTCATAATAGGAAATATAGGACATATCCAATTAGCATGACCTTGATGCTTATGTCATTGTAACATGATGTGAAATTTCATTTTATAGTCATGTTATATGAACTTAAAATATGTCTAGTGAAAAATATTATGATTTGATTCAGGTTCTCATAAGATACATAGGATTCTTTATAGAGGTTCAATCACATATCTATGACACCAACGACCTCCCAAGATGGGAATAAACCCCATATTTCAGAACATGGATATAAACTAACAAAATCATAAATGAAGAAGACAAAAATAGAGTACATATGACACAAACAATTTTCCCCACCAATACATGGACTTGATCAATTCCTTGGAATATGGTTAAATAGTCATGTATTTAGGATTGGGAATGATTTCGTGAACATATCATAAATCTATAAGGTAGTCCCAAAATATGAATCAATTCCCACTAAAGGGTGTGATGATCATAAACACAAATCATCCTGACTAATGAGAGTTCATAATAATCATCTGGTTCGAAACTATAATTTTCCTCCTAAATTTGGAAAGTATACTCGTGACTTTTCATGGATATGAGAACCATTTGGGTATTCCATTAGATAAACAAATTGTAAACCATGTGAAAATAATTTTACAACCACCTTCAGTCACCCAAAACTGGGTATCAGAAGAATTCATCCCATTATTTTTATGAAAATAAATGGTGAATGCAACATAAAATCCTTTAACTATGTAACCCCTTTCATGGGATAAAAAGCATAAATTATATAGTTCTTGTTAGATAATTTTTTCTGAATTATTTGGGGGAAAATTTTGAACCTTCCATAAACACTTTAAATATTATAAATCATTCATAAATTAAGGGACTACCTTTTTTTCATTAACAGTGGATGTAATTTAATGACCATATACTATTATATATGATGTTTCACTAATAAGGTGTCTTATTCATCTCAATAACATGTAGGAATCCATAAAATATGAATGGCATTGTCAAATGTGCCATCAGATTCTGATACCACTGGACAATATGGTAATTCTGGAAAAACACCTCATACCACTGTGAACAACCTACTGATATAATGATAATGTTTATTTTCCTGCACATCATACAATACCCTGAGGCCCCAAAAATTATGTCACGAATGCAACACCACAAATTATATTTGTTGGAAGTCTTAGTCAGAGTTCACCACATTAATGAATCCATACTGACTTTGGATGCATCTCATGTAACTTCTAGAGGATGAGTCCACATTGATCATTTTTTTCATGACATCATATAGAAGAGGAGGTTTCCCTTATTATGACATTCCATAAATTTTGGATCTTATCCCAAGGGAATAGTAATACATACCTTCATTAACTCATGGAGGTGAATGAGACAAATTAGTACATAAAATTAACCACTCAGAAGCTACCTAATAGGGATCCTATTGAATTTGGTCATCATCATCAACATTTGACCATAATTGCACTTGGAGATTTAGAGGAAGTTTCGAACTCCCTAAACATCCAAATTTTGGTATCCAACTTGGTATTTCTCTTATGTTATCTAAATAATGGACTCTAGAGAAGGATTATATCCCTGTTACCTCCAATATATCTAAGGACCACCATTGAAACATAATAGTGACCTAGAATCAATCCCAAATCATCACTATCTAGGAGCCTCAGACATCATCAGAACTAGCCATGGTTACTATAGAATCCATTAGATAAACTCAACCAGTATGTATGGGAGAATTTTTATCATTTTCAACTATGGGATCATCTTCCAAATGCACTCTGAACCACCAAACAGCACAATGGGTTCCAACCCACCAAATGGTATAGAAAGCATTGATCCACCAAATGTTATAGTAGGAACCATCTAACCACACAGAATATCTTGCCCCAACCTATCAAATGAGATACTCTATCTAAGAGGGACACCAACCCAGTTATTTCTCTGTAAATATGATATCAACTAAATCTGAGGGCTTCTCATAGTATCTTGAAGAGATCACTTTTGCTGAGTATAATCATAACCATTTTATGTCATGCATGTCACAAAATTGTTTCCCACATTCTACTTCTTTCATAGAAAAATTAGGGCTCGACCAAATCTTTCAGTTATCAACAGAATGTATTATCGATCTTGATCGAGTTATAAAGTGAAATTTTGATGGAAACTCTAGCCAATTGACACATTGGGATTCGTCTTTAAGGTCCAATTTGAGACTCCTCTCATCATCCACTCACTAAACCATGGGAAAAGGATAGGGTGTCTTCAGGACTTCATTTAGTCATCCCCTTAAGGATTATAGAGAAATTTTCAGGGAAGAAAGGATCACTGAACTACAATGATAGAATGAGTATCTATGTGAAATACTTCGGGAATGATCATCAGAACTCATTTCAAAAAAAACCATCAAAAACTTCTTACATAAGATCACATTTAATTGATGTTCCCATACCCTAGGGATGAGGTAATTTTAGTATTCTTCATCCCCTCTTTGGTAAACATCTAAACATTGTTCTACCTCACCAAATCCCCTAATAATAGTGTAATTTTCATATTTCTCAAGACATATAGCCCATAGGGTTGAGGACATTTTCATATTTTGCACCCCTCGTCAAGGGTACTCTGGAAACTATTTGACCCCAACAGTTCCCAGAATTGACATTTGGAGGGTCGAGGTCTATTAATTAGTGGGATGCATCTGCATCATCCAAGACCACTATGATTCATCACCTTCCCTCAAACCAATTAATAATGGGGATCTACACCATAGAATATATACTCATCCATGTTCCAACACTCACTCAGGTAAGGTAGGAAATTGGAGAAGTATCATGGTTACCCATCTCTTGATGACATAAAAACAATGAAATATTCCTACCAATCAAAACACATCCCCTGGTACTTTGAATATTCCATGGAGAATGACTTGATACAACTCACAACATTGAGTAATATGAGTGCGGAAGGGTTGGTAGTCCATTAAAATTATTTCCACTACCATAGGTTTCTCATACATACAATATAGGGTTAATTTGACTTTAAGGATTGCCTTAAGATTTAGATATACAAGGGATTTTTGGGACCAATAACACTTTAATCCCCACTCAAGTCATGTGATCACTCTAAATAGAACACCAAATTAGCTTAGAAAAAAATGATACACATAACTCTAACTGAAATGAGACCATCTCTCAGCACCAGAAAGAATAATGTATATTCTGTCTAGAAAAAACATGACCCTGGGTCATTTGTCTATTTTATGGATATTGATTTTTAAAAAATCAAACAATAAGGAGGCTAAGTGAGGTGGATTTTACTGGAATTAAGAATCACTTCCTCTACCACCATTGTCCTAGACACACAATATAAATTTGTTTTAGATTTAAATATTGGATGTAGAAGTTCTAAAATGATGTTTTGATAGAGTTAGAGGATCCCAAAACCCTTGAAATATGCATATGAGTCATCTATGGTCCATTAGAAAAGTCGCCATTATGATAGATTATGAAACAATATTTCTTATCCCCATGGTGTGAAACATTATGATATGTCCATGTAACAGATGTTAAACATCACTATATGTCCTTGTCGTATAATGTTAAATTGTGTGATACATAATATTCATAGGATGTTAAAATTCATTATATGTCCTAGTCACAATATATTAAACACAAAAATATATCCTATTAACATTTCATTAAACTATATGAAAACGTCTTAGTTTCATGATGTTAAAATGCATGATAATGTCCTTGTCGCCTGATGTTAAACATTACGCTAACATCCGTACCACATGATGTGAAACTACATAAAACATGTCCCAATCAAGTGATAGTAAATGATAAAAAATATCAATCTATGAGAGATATCATCAGAATTACGTGGAAATTATATTTTCCATTTTCACCAAAAATATAGTACAATCTTGATCCAATGAATATCTAAAAATCACAAATATCCATCAGTTTCCTACTGAGGGTGTTAGCCAACATTTTACCTCTCTGAACACCTAGATCTACGAATCAAGGACACCTTTATGAATGTGTAAATATGAAGACTATAGGGAGAGGTATCGTATCATTAATTTCTCAAACAATGTCGATATACATATCCATCAAGAAAGCATGGGGTAGACACATATCCACTCCCATTTAAAAAATCCAATTGACATATAATGATGGAATGGGGATGATATGATTGGAAATACATCCCAAATTCAATAAAATAAGTCAACTAGAATATCATATAAAATGAAAGTGTGTTGTAATATAATATTATACATACCCTAATGATGTGAAAATACTTTTTGACAATTACATAGTATCCCGTCAAGTATATTCTAGTAATGATATAGGGATAAGAACACATTTGTATCCCAACTAATAGAGAAGAACACAAACATGATCAAGATGTACATGTAGATACTATGTATAAAGAACACATTCTAGATTATGTATATGTGAATTACTAGTATATTCTAGTAATGGGAGACTCATAGGATCGAACTCATATCCCTATTCCAACTGGGGATCACTATCTTAGTTTGGAGCATTCCTTAGTAGATGAGTATATTAATATAAAATAAATTCACTGGAATACTATAACAATATAGGAATGAGATCATAGTCCCACTATAAATGTGGAATTTTATCATGTATGGATGTTACCTCAGGGTAGGATCACAACCCTTACGATAAATCTACAAAAAATATTCCAAAATCTTATAGGACTACGATCACATCCCTATTACCACTAATGAAAGGCTGCATTAGCATCTGTAAGAGACTCTATTGAAAGAGGCTCATATATCTTCTCCCATTAGGTAGGTCTATCAATATATTACAAAGGGAAATATAAATATTAAGCAGTTTCAGAACCCCACTTTAGTAAGGATTGACTAGAATATTTACATAACCACTCAATAGTAGGATCATATCCCTACCAATGGAACATAAAATCATCAACATACTCTCTAAGATTCCATTTGTGGGATCATATCCCCACCATACTATATGGTTATCAATACATTCTAGAAACTTTCATGCATCCCCCTCATATCCCCTCCAAATCTGAAAATGTTGTCTAATATATTGTAACCAAAACATAGAAGGAGGATCATTTTACTGATATACTAAATTTTAGGGTCCTTGTGGTTCTGTGATGCATGTGAGTGACACCTGAGGGGTCTTTCTAATCTTAAACTAAAGTTGAAGGTGAACATTACCCTGATAGTCCTCCCGAAATCAGTGAATAGATGGAACATTGGGGTTGTACTCATGATTTCATCCCTGGAAAACCTCCCCATGGTAATATCTATACCAAATAAGGGAAACCAACTCTTAACAAGACACATTTTTATAGAGTTGTGCTTGAAACACCAGGGTAACCATATTTATTTCCCAATAAAATATGATCATAACTTCACCATGGTCTTCATGTGACCGAGAGAAGAAAAGACAATGGTCTGATTGGATGTTGAAATAAAACCCTAATGAAAGAAGATTCTAACATGGATATAAGAATAGATTTATCTTGAAACAACCTCTCAAACATGTTCTATCCCATCATCGCTTCCATCTATGGGATCTTAGATGAGCTAGAGAAGGAGTTAATGCCTTAACTATGTTTGAATATAAAGGTGACTTATTAGAGACTGAATGATAATCACCTCCCTTATCAAGGATAAAAGGGTTACTGCCATTTCATAAATATAGTCCATTGGTCGCTGGACAAGGCTATGTTCTCCATGGACATAAATCTAGGATTTGAAGAGTATAATGAATTCTCATGTCATGATTTTCTCTGCATAGGGACAACTCTCTGGTGATTGATTAGAAAATATGTAATAGATATTTGTATCTGAGAATGTGGAAAGTATTTTGAATTTTACTTTATCCTATCCCTATGGTAGTGATATCCTCAAATATAACATTCTATAAAAGACATAACTGTAGGAGAAATCTTGGGATCTGGTTCTATGTGCCTTCAATAAATAAAAGGTTCTCCCCAAGTCATCTCATCAAGGAGAAATAATGTTGGGTCTTATAACCCTAATGATACAATGAAAGGGAACTCCAAATATAGAATCCAAGTAGGAAATTCCTTACATAATATATAAGGTCTATTCCGATAGAGATTACTCAATGGAAATAGTATAAAGGGAATACAATGCGCCTCCCCTAATGAAATGTTTCTCAAAAATAACATTTTATAGATACTATTAGGGATTTCAAGTCATGGAATAATGAATTTAAACTGAATAGAATCTTTCATCATTACCTCATGATGTAAAATTATATAGAAGACATCCTTACCGTATGACGTTAAACTCAATGATAGAATTCATCACCGCATGATGTTAAACTACATGGAATACATCCTTACAAGATGATGTTAAACATCATGGATAATATTACATCATGGATGGATCGTTGTACATTAGCAAGATCTGTGTAAAAAGAAATGAATTACTCTAATCTCTATGGTTGAGTCAGATCTACATAAGGAGTCTCCCCATTTAACAACTACATTGGGATTGATTCCTATTATCATGAGATAACTATTGACCCCAAGATCTGAAATCATGGGTCTAACCTAAATATATACCGAATAAATCTCCTCAACCTATTAGGTTCAGACCCGTGTGGAGATTTTTCTATTCAATAACTATATGATTCTTGATTCTTTGTTTCATAATATACATAGTGATTCATAGATCTCAAATCCAAGGTCTATCTACAATAAAAACTGGAAAAAATTTCACACATCTCATAAGGGTATGGACAACATAGAAGTTAACCATTATATAAATACAGAAAACTTGATTCCTTCTATGATATGATACAGAGTGACACCCAAATCTCAAATTGATGGTCCAACTATAATATAAATGACAAAAATATCCATCCTCTCCATATGAGTCAGACAAGTGTAGATATTTTTGCATTCTAGAATGAAGTGTGTCTTGATTCTTGCTATCACATGATATATATATAAACACCAAAATCTCTAATCCTAGTTCCATATTTGATATAAATAGATAATCTTCTCCTTTGTGTATGTGTTAAAACTACGTGGAGAGTTTTCCATTCACGAACTATGGGTGGATTGATTCCAACTACCACATGATACATTATGACACCCAGACCTAAAATCATAGGTCCGACCATAATATAAATTGACCCCCCATTAATATGGGCCGGACATATGTGTAGAGTTTTCCATTAAGGAACAATGTGTTTCTAGATTACTTATATCACATTATATGTAGTGACACTCTGAACTCAAATATTTTTTATATCCACAATATGAACTTAATAATTGCACACCTTGGAAAATGGGTTAGACCTACAATAGAGAGTTTCCCATTTTTATAACTACATGAATATATATTCATGTTATCACATGATATTTAGGGACATCAATACGTGACCATCTCAACTACATGACATAAAAATGTTTCATTACAATACATTACTGTGACATTAAGAGTTTTATAGAATTAAGAAAAAATAACAACTAAAAACTCATTTATTTTTAAACTAATTGAAATTTTGTTAGACAATATACTCAAAAAAATGATCTATATGAAGCCTTCATTGTTTGTTTTTAGATTGGACTCCTCATGTTATATTGTTCTTATTTAGATCAAGCTCCTAATGCAAAGAATTGATCCAATTATAATCTTTTCCAGTCTCTGAAAATGATTTAGGCTCTACTTGGAAAAAATAACTTTTTTGAACAGTCTCACTCCTTTGAGTTTTCAATGAATCTTTATGATCACCAATGAAATTTTAATCATTAATTACAATGTTTCTTATAATTCTTGCAGTTGATAAAAATATATCCATATTTAAAATGGAAAACCACTCATTAATACTTCATAAAAAATACATTATTTATTTCATCAAACATCTTATAAACACATTGTTTGTTTTACTCTGAACGATATAAAAACAAATCTTTTATAAAAATTTCATTTTGGTTCCACACATAGGAATCTTTTATTACCATCCTTGTAATTCTCACAAACAGGAGAAATTCTCTTTTGATAAAAACAATATTATGTGTATTTATTTACTTATTGTAAAAATTGAATATTTTGGAACCAAATAGGATATCATTACATCCTCTCACATGATTCAATTCATCCACCTAATGTATCTTATTTTCTTTTCATCCTCATTACTTGTTAAATGATTGTTTGGAAATATCTATTTGCATTTTTTATCATAATCCAAGCCATACTGTTACCATATCCTTATGGTCAACAATTATTGTATCGTAAAATCATTATCCATATAATTAATGTATTTTTTTATATTTGTGTTTTATTTATTTTTTTCCAATATTACTCATATAATAATTGTTTTCAAGTACAATTTTTATTCTTTTGTTTAATCCTACAACCGAGATAGTGACAACAACAAAATGCCTCAAAAATTCATACAACCATAAAAAATGTTAAATTCCTATTACTTATTTAATTAATTTTTTCATCATTTTGACTCCTATTTGTAATATATTTTCCTTATCAATTATATCTAACAATTATTTAGTTTTTTAACAGATCTTTTTGGAAGTTGTATTTTACGTTCAATTTTTTGCAACAATCCCAAAAAGATAAAATGATTCTTTCTGATAATGTTACCATATTTTCAATTTTAATTTTTTTGAACATAAAACACTGCATATTGATTCTATGTTCTTAGCTAAAATACCTTTCTCATTGTTGAAGGTATCTACTCTTCTAACATTCATCAATGAGAATGGGTTAGCAATTAAGAATATGGAATCAATTTGCAGTGTTGGGATTTCAATATTGAAATATAGTGGAAATTTGGTAACATTGTAAGCTATGATTATTTTAAAACTTTGGGATTTTTAGGAAACATCCACTTCTCGATCTGACATAAATTTTGATCATTATTACTTCAATTGTTTCTTTTAATTTAAAATTGACATTAAATATAGTAAAAAGGTCAACTAACATACTTAAAACTGAGAAAATATATTGTGATTGTATTTATACGTTAGAAAAAGGATCCATAAGTAATTTTAGATCTTTAAGAAGAAGATATATTTCAATTAGACACATGTTTTGGCCGCTATGACTCAATGGGTTTGTTATAAGTTTAAAAATGATAGTTTATTTCAAGAAATCCCACTCATTGAAAATAACGAAAATGTGATCACAATTTATTAATAATTTATTAAATCTATTCATATGTATTTTTTGATGTGCAGGAATTATTATCATGTCAAACTGACACATGATGTGATCAGTATTGGTAAAAGTTCATGTTTTCGTTCTCAAATGACTTTTTTGTAAAAAAAATAGGTGACATAATCATAACTAAAAAACATTCAGATTGTATTGATACTTTTATAAAATGATCTATATGTCATTTGAGATGTGTAAGGATCAAGCTTACATCAATCAGACTTAGGGTGTGACTGGTATGGCTCAAAGTGCATATTTTTCTTAAAAATGACATGAATTTTAATTAAAAGGAAAACTGACCTACTGAAAACAAAGGAAATGCATTTGGATTATTTTTATATTTAAGGGAAATGATCTGTAAGTCATTTTTTATGTTTAGGAATCAAATGTACCTCAATCCAATGCATGGAGTTACCATTATTACCCCAAGTCTATATTTTTATTTAAAAATGACATCAATTTTAATAAAAAGGATAAATTAACAACTCAAAACCAATAAAACACATTTAGATTGTTTTGATAATTTAATAAAGTGATCCATATGAAATTTTTTATTTGTATGAATTGGTCTCACCTCAATATGATTGACAATGTATCTGGAATGATTCAATGTGTCCGTTATTATTTTAAAATCAGCATTTTAGTTCGAAAAGTGTCAATGGCTAAAAACCAAAAAAACAAGCATGGATTTTCTTTATAATATAGGAAAACTATTTACAAGTCATTTGTGACATATAATAATAGGTATCACATCAAAAAGACACATGATATGGCTTCTATGAGAAAAAGTGTGTGTTTCTAAAGATAAGAGACATACTCAAAACTGAGATAAAATATATGGATTGTTTTGAAAAATTAGTAAAATGATAAATCAGTAATTTAAGATGTATAAAAATCATCCACACCTCAATCTGATGAATGGTGTGACAGATATGACTCCATGATATTTTTTTCAATATGTAAGTATTATTTTAGTATAAAATGTTCTTCATATATTCAAAACCCAGAAAAAGAGTCCAGACTGTTTTCTTTATATTTTGATTATCTATTCATCATATAATTTACTGATTTCATGGTTTTTTTTTTGGTGATGTGGTGTACTATAACAACACATAGTAGTATTCCCCTTTATCAGTGCTTTTAAAAGAGATGATAAAGGTTTATTTTATCAGTTCTTAGAGATGAGACATTTATCAAAACTTCTATAATCACTGATTAATGACTCAGGATTTTAATCTCACATTAGTAGTCAGTGATTATCTATTTCTCATAAAGGCTATTTTTAGTATTTTTAAAGTCCAATTTTGTTGTAGTGATGCATTCCATTTTAATTTATTGATTAAATGAAACGAGGTTTTATTTATTTTACCTTACATATTGATTATTCTTTATCCAGTTATAGTATCCATATTATTTATTTAATGAAACAAGTTTTTAGTTATTCATCTTTCCGTATTGATTATTATCTTTGTGACATTCACATTGATATTATCTCTGGGAGAATTTTATTATATGGTATTGATTATACGGGATGTCTTTTTAGTTAATTACAATTCCATGATGATTGTTCCTTATCCAGTTATGATAGTTATGATTTTGATTAGATGACAACTATTTTTAGTTACTTATATTTCCATATTTACTATTATCCAGGAGACTTTCACATTTATATTATCTTAATATTCACTTCCTTCTCAGTTTATTGATTACATGCAATGTGTGTTTAGTTATTTACCTTTAAAAATTGAGTATTCTTTTTGATTCATAATTACTTCCACTAAAATTAACAATTACTGAGCATTTGATCTCTCAATTATTAGTTTTCCTTTCCCATGAATCTATAAATTGTACTATTAAATATATGAAGAGATTTTCTTGAGGGAATAAAGATATAATCAAAAAAATTACATTGTAATTTTTTTAAATGTAATTAATTACTCAAGTATTTATCTATTTTACCAAGACTGCTAAACTATTATTTCCATCATGACGCAATTACTTAAGTCTTATGTTAATGTAATAAATAATACACTTTCGTTAGTGTATTGGGGTTAGGGTAACTACACACCTAACATGGATCATGCGAGTTTGGGGAACCTAGAAATCCACTCGATATATAATCATCAAGAAATGTCTTATATAGTGAACCATATCCTAGATTTCTGATGCTAAATTTAATGACCATTTATTAGTCTCATGAGGATAAACTACAAAATAATGTCATAGTTACATAATATTATATACAAAAAACGAGGTATTGATGAAAAATATATAAACCCCTGATGGACATGTACTCAATAAAATCATGTCCTATCAATTTTCCATGAAAAAGTGTTAAATACACACATGCATTGTCCTTAGGGTTCTTGAACCATTCTTGAATCTTACATTCTTCCTAAATAAACTTCATATATTTGGTATTTGATGTAATACCTTCGAATTACTTATGTTGATATCATTATATTGAACCCTATGAACCTTGGTCTACCTTTCTCATGGTTCTATCCTATAAAAAACCGACAATAATGACTGGATAATCTCAATAGACCCCATTAGGATTCACTAGTTAATGAAACAATGTAAAAGAAATTGTTCATAGGGTATATATGGTTCTGGGGACTGGTCCCCCTCAATCAAAATATTAATCATCAGGACTGTGTAGAATTTGGGCTTCCACTATTAATAATTTTTGTCTTATACCCATAGGTTTCCTCCCCAAGTTTTCTTATATAGTCTTCAGTTTTGATTTACACTCCCCATAACGCAGCTATTCATGTCGATTCAAATACACTCAATATTACCCAACTCTTCATTAAACCTATTTTCAAAAAAAATATTATGACATTTCATTCATATACCATTTCATTTTAGGGTTTGTATATCCCATGACTAATTATCATTCATATGATTCAAAATCATTTCGAATCCACCTTTTAAAACATCATTCCCCAGATACATGTTATCCATTTTCTCAATGTCCATGAGGTGTTAGGAATAAATCAATGATTTATGCATTCATATTTGATGTCTTGAAAAAAAATCTGAACAAAAGACAATTATATTAGAACTATATATGAATTGACTATTTTTACCACACGATATAGAGTGAAACTCAGACCACAGATTCTAGGTCAAACCACGATACAAAGCCTAAAAATTCCCCTTCCCTTGCATATGGTTCATATCAATATAAGGGATTCACTCAAAAACTATGTATGACTTGATTCCAATACTATTTTATAAATAGTGATAACTGAATATTATATTTCTGGGAAGAATGTGAAAATACATATCATATAATGTTAAACTACCTCAGAATATCGTAGTTTCATATTGTTAAACTTATGGACAATAGGTCTTCATGTTAGACAAGTCATATCCTTTTATTACGGTCTAATAAAGAATCCCATGTATTATACCATCACCTAAAAATGTGTCCAATACAAAATGGAGTATCATTTATGGTTCTTGAAACCTTATTGAATATTATTCACCCCATAAAAAACATCATATCTTTGATGTCTAATTTGATATCAAACAATTCCTTTAGTTGATATCCTTATCTTACACCTCAATGGAACTTTGGCTCCCTTGTTCTTAGTTCTACCCTATAAGAAACTGTTCGTAGGGATTCGATAATATAAATGGACTTCACTAGTATTTGTTGGTGAATAACAAAATTCCAAATATTTTTTACCTAGAGGATGTTGTTTTTTATAGGAAAGGCCCCCCTTTAACCCCTGGATTTATTTTCCAGACTATATGGAATATGGGCTTCCACTGTTATCAATGGTTGACATGTTCTCACCAATTTCCACCTATTGTTAAACCATATATTCTTGGGTTATGATTTAATCAATCCATAAATCAGTTATTCAATTGGATTTGGATACTCTTGATGTTACACAACATTTAATCACATCCATTTTCATAGAAATATTATGACATCATTTTTTATACCATTCCATTTCGGGGTATACATCCTATGTGGATACCTGATTACATCTAGTTAGTTACTAATTTTGTTGATTTGTCCTAGTTTAGTTAAATTAAACTACATTATGACATCATAGTCACATGACCTTAAACATTTTGACAATGTCTTAGTCACACAATGTTAAACTATATGGTATATGTTCTATCTTGTAAGACAAAAATTGAATCGAGTGGGAAACCATATCCATGAATCTATTCTAGGGTTAAAATATTCAAATCCATACCAAAATAAAATATTGAAATCCCCTATCCCAAAAAATGATACCAATATAAGTCTATGACACTTTTTCTTACAATAATGTTGAGAATCATTATGGGAAGAAGATAGAATTCTCCTCTCTCATGCATGCGATTCAGACTACGTAGATCTATCCCCTTAAAAATAGATAACAATAGCATGATTAATGTCATACAAATACACATAGAGAATCCCAAGGAAGCCCATATGTATCAAATTTCACATGTGTTTCTTTTAATAAGTCCATGTCATAGAGACACACTCAACCTATATACTTTTTAACTCTGCATGTGGCTTGATTCCATTAGATAAATCTATATAGGAAGGGATCTAGTATATTTCCACCCATTAATAATCATAGGAATAGATAAAATATTACTCACAAAGTCAAATTTCCCATATTGTTGCAATGTGACACAAAATATATATTTTATAATTTCAAAATCAATTCATACATCCTTACGACATGATGCTAAACTTTACAAAATATATCATCGTTGAATGATGCTAAACTGCATGAAAAATTCATCCCAACTATATGACGTTAAATTATGTTGACCATCCCCAATTAACAATCCTTATTGACAGGACACAAGATCCATACCCTGTTCAACCAGAGTACTGGGTATTTCCATAATATTATGATTACCCCAATACATTTATCAAACTTCTTGTATTAAGAATCTCATGTTTATTCCCACAATTTAAAGACATTTGAAAGAAGAAAAGATCCCTCTGTTAGACCATGGAAGAGGTGGAAATTCATAAGGTTATTGGAACCATCATCTTGAGGTGTCTTGGATCTTCAAGAATTTCATTTTGATCAGGTGATCCCTGACATCATCAAAATGGATCATGTCACTATTGATTGATTCACGGCCATATTCAGCATGATTGTATTAAAAAATTACTCATGACCCAAGAACATGGATCTATTATTCACAACAATCACATATTCTACTCAAAAAGATGGAGGTTTACTATTAACACTGGGAATCATAATCATAATAATTTTCAACACTCCCCTCATTTAATGTCCATGTGCTTTATGTCCTTAAACATCAGGAACTTTTGTCGATGATGTACAACCTTAAACATTATCCTTTAATTTCCCAAATGAAAATATCATAAACTAATAGTCAAATAGAGAAAAATATTTTTAGCATGGAAACCCACAAAGGGATGTATGATAAAAATTGAAGTATATTCTCTCTAAACTTTTCACCCCAAGATTTTAGGGAAACTTTAGAGCCTAAAAAAGGATCCATGATCAAGTGGTCTATATAGTTTCTATATTAAAAGTTGATCTATTCTAAATAGACCAACGTCTCTAGTAAAATGTTTTATTGATGATTTATCACATCCCCTAAACGTGATAACATGTTATACACCCAATAATACAAATTTTACAGTGATCAAACAAATATTGATTATTACATTTTACATAAACACCCTTCATGATTTTTATGCTTGAGTTGACACAAACAATTCTCTGAGATGATTCCCTTCTCTTTGAACTCGATATTCTTGAGTAATTTCTATTGGTTCTTAATTATAGAAAACTATTAATAGGGACTAGTTATTCCAAAGGGATCACACTAGGATTTTTTGGTTAATGACACAAAGGTAAAGAGCTCGTACCTATAAGATGTTTGGGCCCTATAGGAGAGGCCCACCTTAAATCGAGGAGTTATTTTCTCAATTTCATGGAATATGGACTTTTACCCATATGAATGGATGATATTTTCCTACCAGTTTCATTGTCCAGTTAAATCATGTATTCATGGGTCATGAGTTACAATCCCATAACCAGAATATTATACAGGAGTCGAGATTTTCAATGTTTCATCACTATGTATTATACCATTTCATAGTGAAGGAAACATATATTCCCTTCTCAAACCATTTTATGTTCCACATAATGTGAGTCAATATGACATGGAATATGGATTACGCTTCTCAAAAAGAAACCAAACTTATCTAGAGTGCCAAAACCCTTCATGGAAAACTCTATTCTTTATTCCCATCTTCATCATAAAAATTCATTGATGTATAATAATATTCCAAAACAAACAAAAAAATTGGTGAAAAATCTAACTAACGATGAATATAATTCCTATAGGCTCATATATATTTTAATTAAACACACTAACGGAAGGTGTATCGTTCTTTTAGTGAAGGATGTCTTATCCATGTGATCCCTAGAAACACTGCTGGACCACTCATCACATTATGGTGTTTTATGGTATTCACCTAGATGTATTTCCCAATTATATATTCACTAGGTCATTTTAATAGACGCATGAATTAAAATGCCCATATGCCAACTATCCATGTGAACACAAAATCTATAATATTTCACTATACATCAAACTGAATATCTACAATGATGCAGGGTGTTACAACCCTTCATGGATATTCATCCTTCATGTTTTCTATAAGAATTATGTGTTACAGAACCATTACTTGACATTAATTCATCATAATATAAATTTAAAATGCATATTATTAGAATAATTTATGGAAATTATTTCATTATAATTTCATGAAGGATTTATGGTTTTCAAAAAAATCAGGAATACCCATTATTCACTCCGAGAAATAGATGTTCCAATCTATAATATCTTAAATACAAAAATATATCTTCTAAACTACAAGATCCTAAACTACAAAAATAAATTTTTTTAGCTAAAAGACCATAAAATATAGCAATTAATGGACTGACATAAAATACCCAAAATTACAACCACATGTGATCTTAACTAAAAGTCCCCAAACGTTAGTAAAATATGATTGAAGCTATAATAACCATTAAAATAACAATGGAATAGAATTAATGACCACACTTATCCAATTTAATGAGTGAAAGTTTTCACCACATTGGAAACTTGAAATGGGAACCCTCTGGAAAAGTCGAGTCTCTGCTTGCTTTACAGGGACATTGTGTGATCCGAGAAATAATGAGGACTTATGAAATAGAAAAATAACGAAACATATCTGGTCAAAACCCATAAATGGGTGTATGAAGAAAAATCTATGTCCAATCGCACAAATATTTCCTCTTATGATACTTAGGAAAAATTTAGGGAAACAAAATTAGAAAATGTATAATGATTTTAAGGACCATTATTTCTCCCTTGAAAAAATAATGTTATGCTCACTTGATCATCTTACTGAAGAAAAATACATAGATTACATTTTATTTATTGGGAACCATCTATAGGTAAGTATTCTCATCATTCCTATAAATGAAAAAATACTGGTTCCATCATGTAGGACCGTAAACTTCTTAGAGTTTCCCACTCTATGTAGTCTGAATTGTGGCATGAGAGTCAGTTCTTTGAAATTCCCCTATAGGAACAAGAGTCATTACCCATTATTTTTTCCCAAAGTGATGGTATACCCTTTCCAATGTACGAGATAGATCTTAATTGATTTTTTATCATATACCTATTAAATAAAGAACCTATATACCCAATGCATGAGATTTATTTTCATATGATTTTTTCTTATAACTATGTACAACTTTATTCCCATTCACTAAGGATATATAGCGATGTCCAAGAATCTTATTTGGCTTCGATTCACAAGTTCCATTCCACCCAATCCCTTTTAAATTATATAATTCATACTCATTAAAATTTCTAGATATATGTAACACATACTGAGGCTAACCCCTATTGTGAATTAATCCAAGAACTAAATTTCATGATTCTTCTATTCATAGATCCTGGAATCCCTCATTCAAAACACTCTAAAAAATCATCTCATATAAATCAATATTAATGTCTATTAGAGGTTCAAATACATGAAAAGTTGATCTATATTTATTATATAATCATATTAATTTCATTACAAAAAATATAAATCTAGGGGGGTTTTCTATACCCATAATTTTGTTCCCAATACGATTTTTCTAGATTTGTGGAGTTTGAATCCTATTAAAAAGAATACTAATAACATTTGTACGGAGTGCATGGAAGAAAAATCTATATTAAAAAATTCATTACATTGGGATTAATTTTTTAAGGAAACCATCTTGGTCCTTATTTTATTCATTTTACTAGGATATATTATTCTATATAATATGACAATCCCTTAGACAAAAAATTGGAAAACTAGGATAACCAACCCACTAGCTCAATCAGGGCTCAAGGACTCAACAAAAACAATCCTGTGACGCCAAAATACCACCCAAATAAGTAGTGAGGTGTGGTAGATAATAGATCTCATACGTATCACACAAGAACATGTTGTTGGTTCTTAAGATCATGACACAATGACAAGATATATAAGGTAGGGTTGTGGGTTTGTGTGTTGCGGGTGCTGACCCCACTGCCATCTTGATGAACTACTATCGGAAATTAGGTTATTAAGTTTTCTATAAACAATAACCTAATTGATTGGGGATGTAGATCATGGTTTGTCACTATCACTCTGTTAAAATATATAGACAAAAATAATATCTAAAAGATCATGTCGATCCCGAGCAGCTGATCGCCTCAGGTGATCGTCATCAATATCTATCCATCAACATTGCACACGGATGTCACTAGTTTGATATGGAGATACCTGACATAGACTCCATCATCTGATATCCTTCATGAAACTCATTCTTGATTATTAATCCAAGCAACCATGATAAACATGTCTTTCGGAATCCATTCCTAAAACCATGCTTGCATGGTGCTATTCAAAGGAAAGGCTGAATCATCGCATGATGTTCTTCAATCTCATGAGTGATCATGTATCACATGATCATGTAACCCCCAAGCCACCATTCATGAAATATAGGTTTTTATTCATAGGTTGATTTCATTGATTAGAAATCTGCATCCAAAAAACCAATTCATGAAGAAAAACATTGGATTCACTATGGATCCTGAAAATATTGAATCCACCACCTTGATAACTACTCCATCAAGTATTTAGAAGTTCCATTAACTTCAATATTCATCCATAAAAAGGATTAATGTGTTCTATCTTAACACGTCAGACTATATTTTGATTTTCTTGGTATTTGTATGAGATGATCAACTGAAAATTAAGAAACATGTGATGTTCTTTTAACAATGTTACCCTCATGAGGTCATCTTGAGAAGATTAAAGAGTCATGCGATAAAGGATAATGGTTGTGTGAGACATGTTGAAATCACATGGTATTCCTGAAAAGTATCATATCATCCCCAACATGAGCATGATTAGTTTTGGGAATTTTTATATATAATTTTCATGTGTGAGGCCTTTATGGGGTTTTCCACCTACATTCCACAGGTCCATGAATGTTTAGATTATTTGTAGCAATGTTTCAACTTTTATTTATTTTCCTATATAATTTCGTATTGATTTTGATCTGTGTGTGTACAAGTACACTGTAAAAACCTCCCAAAGATTAGTTATGGATTCGTCTCTTGTTTCCACCCCTTGGCCTATGGATTCCATCATGGGGTAGTTCCTGCTCGAGCCCCATACTGAGTCAGGAAACATTATGTGAATCCCCTGAATCAATAACATGAATCCATAATCGGAAATCTTTTACCCTTCCACATGAAGGATAGTCGATTTGACGCTAATATTCCCTTACATACATACAATGTTCAAAAAAATAGAGCCTATGAATAAAAACAATTATATTACAATTAGAGGACATGGTGATATTTTTTAGGGATCATATTTTTTAGGGTTGAAAATCAAGAGAAATGAGATGAAATAAAAGGGTTCACATAAATACCCTCATATGATTCCATTCTAAGAGGATTCATTCTTTTTATTTTTATCATGTGAATACTTAGATGATTTTATAGTGGATACCCATTTATATTTTACATGACCATGTGATTCCTCTAATGAAAACCTATGAGGCTGCCAACATTTTTTCATAAAATCTATCATATGATGATTATTCAATCCTAAGTAATTCATGATAAAATTTTGTTGGATACAAGAAATGATCAAAAAAGAGCCTCCACATTAAACTGATCATGCAATTTCATTAATCCATCACAAGTTTTTATATGGGTCGTGAGATAAAGATATGACCCACATATGACTCGATTTGTACATCATTATGTCTTCACATAAATCATAATGTATCTTCTATTCATGAGATCCTCTCGTAATTTGTTCATTCATAGATATCTACTACCTCAAGAAAGTGAACATTGGATTTTCACTATGTAATGAGGCACCACCCTCAGATAACATCCACCAATATAAACCCCTAATCCCCTCAAAAAATGACACATGAGAGAAGAGGGAAAATAGAAGACAAGAATTGAGGGGGATCAGGCTACCTTTTAATGAGGATATCTACAGGTAACAGTGAGACTACCTTCATGATAACCCATCCTAGGATTCCATCACAAGACCCCATCATTCAATCCAGTTACGATCATGTGATCACGTTAAAAAATTAAGGTCATGTAACCCCTTTGTTATGATACGAACACATGAGTCATGAATTTGGGATTCATTTTCATGAAATTTTAATAATAATTTGTTGTATCAAAACACCTCTTCTTAGTCATGTGGCACAATACCTCAATCTAATGGGAAACCCATGTGGATATTTGTAGACATAAATCCTTGTCATGAAAAAAATCCTTAGCATTTTTCCTTAAAATTCTTGCAAATCTATAGACATACACTCCACTTTCCATGTAAACACTTGGATATGGTCCCCAAACATGAACCCTCAAACATGCACTCCTCCTATCATGCACATTGTTTTCCATGAAGATGTGGATGATCCCCTTGTATGTGGAACTTTAACCCTTGGATGGGAATTATTTGCAATGCACATGATCATATACATGTTTGAGAGACCCCACTAGATTTGTCTCCTAATATCACATGATTTCATGACTCCCCATTAGTCTCACGTTTCCCTCATGTAGCCATGTGCATGTGAGTATTGAACATAAAATTGACAAGAGACATGTTGTACTTGATCATGGTAATGGAGTTGGACATGTCCACTTTGATCACACGAATAACCTATGGAATTTTAGAATTGTCATGTGATATCCCATTAAAATGTTAAATTCGATTATATGAATCACCCTGGGACATTTCATCCTTGTTCTAAAGATACTATTGACATGTCATGAAAACACTAAGGAAGTGTCAGGCGTACACATGAAACATGATGGTCAGACACCCTAGAAAATTCAATTTGCCACTTTATGAAATTTCATCTTCATTCATTAGACACGCATGGATATACCCCATGTAAACCCTTATCCAGAAACCTTCGGTTGAGTAACCCGTTAATTAGTGGAGTTCCACTAATGTCTTTGGATTATGAAATCAAGTTTCCATATCCATGTCATGCTCTTGGAAGGGACTTTGTGTGATACCCAACATGTTTGAAAGGCCTTACATGGTCATCATATCCCTTAATTCATCATAGGATAAAGAATAACTATGTAACATTACAATAGATCTTTATATTAGACCATGAAATTCTTAAACCTCTAGGATAAAAAAATGCCTTCGAGTGTAATCACTTATTATGAACGATCAAGGTGTTCAGAATGGATTGAACTATAAGAAATATGATTCCTTTCAAAAAAAATATAGAATCTCTTCCTAAAACGGATGCTCATAAATGGTATCCACATTGGTCTTGGTCCATCCATATTATAGTTACCATGGCCCATGGAACCCAAATCCTTTTATGTATGTATCATCATTTCCTATCAGAGAATAAGTTGTGGGTTTATATGTGGGCTTCCTCTTCAGTGTAATCCCCCACTATTCCCTTATTTACCTTACCCCATCTGCTAGTTAGAGATGAAATAACCTAAAAGGACTCTATTTTTTATTATAAATAAGATATCTTAGATTCATTCCTATGGAACGATCTTCATACTATATTATCCATGACACTAGTAATCATACCACCCAATGAGAAACATTAAGCTATAAACCCCATTCCAAATTTTCCTCATGTGACATGTCTAGTATTACACTATATATTGTTTCTCACATCAAGCATAAATCACATGGGATTAAATAATGGTTATAATTTTAAAAATAGAATGATGGGTATTATACAAGTGTGTTCCCTTCATTGGGATGTAATCTAAATTACATCTCATCTTCAATAAAAGGTTCGTACTCCTAATGAGGAAATTTAGAGATTCTTTGCATTTATAAGTTCCACTCAAGGCCTTTGTTGTCTTATTTATTACAACACAGACACCAATAACATGAATTATGTGGAATATGATTCCTTTTAGAATAGGATACACAAGATACCTCCTCAAGGATTGATCAATGTACATATGTCCCTATCACATGAGGCTAAACTAAATTGTATAGTCTTGTCATACGACCATTAAATATATCAAATGAACTATATTGGTTTTTATTCATATTCATATAAGATACATAATATTCCTTGTAGAGGATTAATCCCATATATAAAAAACCTACCACCATTCTAGAAAGTAATAAACTCTAGAGTTCCCAAATATCGTTATAAACTAAAGCATCATAAATCATGAAGAGAATAATAGAGAATCTATGAAACAGATTGTTGTTCCCATCAATATATAGTCTTGATAATGTCATTGTAACATGGAAAACTAGTCTCTTATCAATGACTAGGAAGTCTTTGAAGGACATATCTTAAATATATAAGATGGTCCCAAAATAAGAAATAATTCAACCCAAATGGGTGCGTCGATCTATATAGTGGCCATGTTTTTCCTTAAATTAATATTACATCGTTTTAATAATAAACAAAATAAAACATTACATGAATATGATCCAATTTTTTAGTTTATTTGGAAAAATAGAACCATACATAACATTTACAACATAAATCATCATCATTTATTTTAATCCTTTTCCTCTAGCTTCTTATTGGTCCTTCAATTATCCTTAGTTCAAGTACTCATTAGAGGATACACATAAAAATGGGGAAGTATAAAATCTAAATATGAGGATATATAAGAACATGAAATTATATAACATGGTGTTAGAATAATCATAAAATAATCATTATAATCATGATAGAAAGAATTATATAAATGCATGGAAAGTAGAAATGCATAGAAATAAAACATCAGGTCTTAGTGGTCAACTAGCACACATAGTTGTGAAAAAATATAGAAGTGTGTTCACTAATATTAGAAATTAACTCATGAGATTCATCACATTACACAAATAATTGGAGATCTATGTAATTCTGATCGCACCCGTCACATCATAACATTATCATTATTAAGCATCCCACGTAGAATATATATGATTCTTGGAAAGAATATAAACCTGATATAGGAATGTGTTTCTATTAATAAATCATACATTCATAATATATGGGTTCCCAAAAGAAATATGGAACAACATACTTGATAAAATAATCACCATTCTTGAGTGAAGAAGAATCAATCGTAGGAAGTAAAAGGCGTGTCTGATTTTGAAAGAATTTTTTTTTGGGAAACATTGTTTGTGTAAATGACACATGTATAAAACAAGTATATCACATAAAAGTTAATATAATTATAATTACATTATATTGAGGTAGAATTCATATTGAAAATTCATTGAAATATGGAAAACCCAAGGAAAGAGAGTTGTGTTCAAGAATTCCCCTTACCATATGTCTGAATGCTTAATTCACTCTAATGTACTATATAATAATATTAAATTCATTAAAAAATAGTTATAGAACATTTCAAATATTATATTTACTCATTATGGGTTTATAAAATTTTTTATGGTCTTTTGGATGAGTCATGGAGTTTAAATTCATTATTCTTGAGTGTTTGTTTTCTTAGTTTAAATGACCGATTCACTTGTATAGACGAAAGGAAGTTTGTGTAAATTGAGGATAAATGTACAAAATTTTTATTATATATAATAAATGATATAAAAATATTTTAAATTACCTTATAAATAATTTGGTTTCATAACATGAATATGAATAATTACATAAATGTTAATGATGATCGATTTTGGTTAATTCGGGCAGTTTTTTGATCGCAGCGAACTTGTTTTGTTTTATCATTTATTATTACGTATGTAAGTTAGTTGAATAAGATAAAATGGGTTAAAAAATAAACATAAAAATGATTTTTACCCATTTAATGGTTTTTTATCTATCATGAAGGTTTTATTGGAATATGAATGCGCAATACCCATGTTGTTAGTAAATTTACACATCATGTGCAACAATTTCATTTTTAAAATAAAACAAAGAGGAGAATATATGGGTTTAATGATGGATCATATATTTACAATATATAATACTAGTATATAAAACCTAACATTTTTTCATTCCATTTGGGTGAATGGTGGTTTGGAGGGAATAATAAAATTAATGAGATTAAAAGAAATTAAAGGAAAAGGAATAACATTTTACCTCATAAATCTCTCCTCCTAGAGAACCTCCTTAGGGAAAGGGTTTGGGTATTTTGATGAGAAAAAGATCTCATAGATGTGGGGGAGGGACTAGGGAAGAGAATTTCTCAAAACTTAGTCAAGGATCCAATCTTGATAGGTGGGAGGAGAAAAGGGGTGAATGGTGGCATTTTGAGTGGAGGGGAGGAGTGTTTTCTAAATATTATATGCACTAGTTTATTATTTTGGATCAAGACTGAATATTTTGAAAATTATCATAAAAAATATTAAAATAATAAATGGAATTTATGGATTATGGTTCATAAATAATTCATGATGTTAGCAATAGTGTATATAACATATAATGTATAAATACAATACATTGTCGTATTTTAATATTCACCAAAATTTGATGTATTTCCAAAAAATACCGAAAATTAACCCTCTCCTTTTTTAAACAATTAGAATTTAAAAATGAACTCCATTTTATGAAAATAATATTATATATATGATTAATTTAATTTTTAATTAAAATCAACATTTACATGGAAAATACAAATTTTCAAATTATAATTGATTTTATAACACATTGAAAAATAACTCAAGGTATTATAAAATTATATTAAAATATTATGACATAAAAATATTAATTTATGAACACATTTTATGAAAATAAATTTTCTTTTAATTTATTAAATTTATCAAAAAAATTTCATTAAATATTAATGGCTTATAAAAATTTGAAAAAATAATTAAGATTTTTTAAAATATTTATTTAAATATTATATGATATAATTACATCATATTACCATTTATAAGATGCATAATTTTTATTTATAATTTCATGGGTGATTTCGCAATTCATTTGATTGGTTTACTATTAATAAGGATCATGTTATTATTCTTAAGGTTGAGTTACTATGTCATAAGTACAAGTTCATTAACTTCTAGAAACATTTATTGTCTCATTAAATAATAATTTATAATGATTTTTTTATGGTATATAAGTGATTTAATGTGATATATTATGTATGAAAATAATATATTAAGGGATAAATTCCATTGATAAATGATTGGGTCATTATATTCTTCCCTCTTTTTAAATTTCTCCCAAGAAATTTCATTTTACAGAAACTAGTGAGGGTACTTCTCCTTCATCTATTTATTTGGTTCCCAAGTTACATCTTCATACTTACGGTTCTTCCACAACACATTGACAAGGGGTTTGTCTTGTTTCATAAAACCTCATCTCTCCGGTCAAGAATTTTTATTGGATTCTCCACATTAGAGATATCATCTTCTAGTTATACCACCTCTGAGTTCAATACATACGAGGGATCTAGTATGTACTTCCTTAGTAGTGATATGTGAAACATTCCATGAACATGATCCATATTCAGTGGAAGTGAAATCTGATAGGCCACAAAACTTATATGGCTGAAGATTTCAAAGGGGAAAATGTACCTTGGGCTTAATATCCCTTTCATTCCAAACCACATGAATCTCTTCCATGGTGATATTCTAAGGAGGACTTTATCTCCAATGTCAAAATCCATGTCCATTTAACAGTTGTCAGCATAATTGTTTTCCATATCTAAGAAGCTTTGATATGTTTCTAGATAAGATGACTATTATCTATCATCTCTTGTACAACATCAGGTCCACGTAGCTTTCTTTCACAAAATTTATCCCAACATGTTGGAGTTCTACATCAGTTTCCATACAGAACATCATATGGAGACATCTGAATACTCAAGTTGATGCTATTGTGGTATGAGAACTCAAAAAATGGTATATTTTGATCTAATACAACTTTTAATTCTAATGCGCAATCTCTTAGTATGACTTCGATCATCTGAATAGTACTTTCAGATTGGCCATCAGTTTGAGAGGGATAGGTCATACTGAAATTTTGATCAATACTCATAGAATTTGGATGACACCTCCAAAATTTAGATGTGAAACTTGGATCATGATCAGATACAATTGATAATGGAACCCCATGTAGTCTATCCATATCCTAAAAATATATTTTCTGATGTTTTTCAAGTGAGAGATCTTCATGAATAGTGATAAAGTGGTCCGTATTGGTGAGTCCGTCCACCAAAACCCATATCACATTATTTCATTTAGGTGTCTCTGAGAAACCTGTGACAAAGTATATGATGAAATTGTCCCATTTCCACATGGGTATAAGAAATGGTTGTATCATCCCTTTGGACTTCGATTTCTCTTCTTTAACTTGTTGACATATTAAGCACCTTGAGATATACTCAACAATCGCCTTCTTCATATTACCCCACCAAAAGTGTTTTCGGACAAAACAATACATATTGGTATTTCTGGGATAGATAGAAGAATGTGATCTATGTGCATTGTCCAATATATCATTCTTTACCCCAAGTGACGAAGTCATAGAAAGCCTTATTCCAAACTAAATCACACCATCATCATCGATATAGAACTCATGAAACTTCCCTTCCTTTAATACATTCACCTTATTTTGTAACTCTATATCATCCCATTATTCCTCCTTAATCTTATCTTGGATATATAGTTCAGAAATCATTTAGTAAAGGTAGGATTTATTCATTGCTGTTATGATTTATAATTCCATATTTTTTATATCCATGAAGATATGGTTTTTCTCAATCAGAAAAATAGATAGAGTAGAAGGTTTTTTCTGCTAAGAGTATCAACTAGCTTGTTCACCATTATAGTATGATAGGCAATAGAGTAATCATATACTATTATTAGCTTTATCTATCTTATTAGATGCATGTTGAGCTCTTTTTGTGTCAGTACATACTTTTGGATCTTGTGATCTGTATATATATGACACATCTCACCATATATGTAGTGCCTCCATATGTTCAAGGAATAAATCATAGCTAAAATCTCTAGATCACGTATCGTGTAGTTCTTCTCATGGATATTCAACATCATTGAGGTTTCGACAAACAAATTATCATTTTTCATGAGTACAAAACCCAATATTTTCATTGAATCATCACTTTATATCACAAAAAATTCCCCGCTATTTGGTAATGTGAGTATAGATGTATTGATCTACCATCTCTTTATCTCATTGAATCATTACCCACATTAATCTATCCAGGAATAATTCACCCCTTTCCTTATTAACATAGTTAGAGGTCTATACTATCATAAGAAATTTCTTAAAAAACATCAGCAGTACCAATCTAATCCACAAAAAATATGGATTTCCATGAATAAAGGGTCTAGTGCATTCTTTAATTTCCTTTTTATGAAGGGTCAAAATAAATTACGTCACTTGTGATCAAATCCCCCAAGAATGTGACTTGCTACTTCCAAAAGGAACACCTACTAAAATTTTCATAAAAAGTATGTTGCCTTAAATTTCCCAAAACAAGCCCCATATGTTCTTTATTTATATCCTTTTTCATAGAGTAGAGTAGAATATCATCAATAAACACTACCAAAAATTTGTCGAGGTAATGCCTAAACCCTATATTCATAAAATCCATGATGATTTTAAGGGAATTAGTAAGTCTGAAGGGAATAACCAGAAACTCCTTGGGCCCATACCTTGTACAAAAGGAAGTCTTTTGAATATATTTTCTATTCACATTTACCTGATGATATCCGAAATTAAGATCTACCTTTTAGAAGTATTGATATCCTCACAGATGATAGAATAAGTCATCTATCCTTGAAAGAGGATACTAGTTATTTATAGTGACCTTGATGAGTTCTCGTTAATTGATACAAAACATCATTGAACCAACCTATATTTTTAAAAAGACCACTAGTTCACCCCAATGCGATTCACTAGGTCGTATAAACCCTTTTCCCAAATCCTCTTGTAGATGCTTCTTTAACTCCACCAGTTCGATAGGATCCCTCATATAAAGAATCATTGAGATAGGATAAGCTCTAGGTGTGAGTTCTAATGAGAACACTACCTCTCGATCCAGGGGATGTCTATGTAACTGTTATGAAAATACATCATTTCATTCCCTTATGGGGGAAATTTACTATAGGTTGACACTTTACTTTAACTCAACTATTTTAGTGAGGTATTCTTTTTTATAGGAATCAACGCCCACCTTGATGAAGTATTTTCCAAAGGATATTCATGATCTTCCATGAATTTGAATAAGATCACAAGATGGTTCATAATATGAAGAGAAATTTCCTTTTCACGAAAGATTTTATGTTCTCTATATAATGATAGCCAATCCATTCCCATTATAGCATCGAATTATACTAGGGGAATTATCATGAGATTTGATAGAATAATCTTCGCAAATATGCCAATAAGAGATGTGTATAACACTTAGGTTAAAATGATTTCAACAATTGTTGTTTTTATAGATATATATACTTCAAGGATTTAGGGATTAGATTCTATAGTTATACAACACAAGCATGATACAATGGAAGTCATAGAAAATAATCAAATACAACTTTTTTCTATTCTTAAGTGAATAGGAAGTTTACCTTGTATAAATTAATTTTCTTACTGAACATAATCTGTAGTGGTGTCATAATCCATTCCATTCTCTATAGGATTTATTGGATGTTGACGCTGATTACCCTCGTGCACATGAGGTTTAGTGCATTAGATTTTATAGTTCCCCTTCGCTATATATTTTTTGCATTGGACTATGTGTGGTGCTCTCCCATCCTTCACCACTTTCTATTACCTTCTTATATCATTTTAACATTCACAAGCTATGTGGCCTTATTTACCACACATGAATAATTTCCCCCATCCCTTTAAAGGTAATTCCCATGATTCTTCTTCCCAAATTTTTGGCATTTGTGTGGTTGAGTTTTCTTTCCACCTTTCTCATTATATCCTCCATCATGAAACCTCATTTTTTTTCTTATCAAATTAACCATGGGACTATTCTCCTAACTCCATATCCACTTTGATATCACATAGGACAACTTCTTTATAACACTCGATGTCTAGAATTTCTAGATCACTTTGAAGGTGTCATTTCAATCTACTAAATAATATTTCAATTTTTTAATCATTATTAATAACAAAACCAAAATCATTCCTTAAAATCCTTATTAAATTCAGTTCATAAGATATGAAACATTATCTTTCCCATTTCGTAAGATCTATGAATTATCCATCCATATTCATAAAAAGAGTTCATGGGATATACTTAATAATAAAAATAATCATAATGTATTCCCATAAAATCTCTTCAATTTAGTCTCCCAGCTTTGTTTTATTGATCAAATACCAGCATTGGTCGACCTCTCCATTAGGAAAATAAATCGACAGAGTCACCTTCTCCATCTCAGAATAGTTATGCATACAAAAGATATTACCAATTGAGTTGATCCACTATTCCACAACTAGTGGATCCAAATATCCAACCACCTTCTGTGGTTATTATCGCATAAAACGATCGATTTCTAGTTGCTCCCTCTTTGGTGGTGGAAATCTTTACACATTATTCAGGTTATTGTGCATAACCTCAAACAGTTGGGTGAGAATCACTATAATGTTTTGAAATCCACATCTCAATGTATTTGGGGGGTCGTTCAGGCAATTTCTATGTTGTCCCTTGCATGGGTTGTTGGAAAGGTTTCTACTGGTTCCCACCATTTTCTAAAATAGAAAAGGATAGAAAAAAATAGAAGTCAATAAGTCGTGAATAAATTTGTTGTCCCATTCGAAAATTAATACATAAAGAATATATTATGGGATCCCTAAGTTCAAAAAATATTCTTGTGTGATTACTTATACTTAGTCTCATACTAATGGTTTTACTCAAGGTTTAATAATCCTAATTCCCAAATTAACTAAACATTTCTATCATACAATTTATAGTGACCATGCTTTTTCAAACATTACTATTACATCATTTTAATGATAAACAACATAAATCCATTATATGAACTGGATTAATGGGTTTATTGTCTTGGGAAAACTAGGATCATAAATTATATTTAAAATGGAAAAATTAATAATTTATTTAATTCCCACTTCTCTAGTTTTTTATTGGACCTTGAAATATCATTAGTACAAGTAGTGACATGATGATATTCATAAAAAATGGGTGAGGTAAAATCTAAGTAACAAGATAGATAAAACCATGAAACAATATAACATGGGAAGAGAATAATTATAACATCATAATCATAATCTTGAGAAAAATCATTATATAAAGGTTTTTAATGTGGAAATTCATATAAATGAAACATCATTTCATAGTGGTAAACTACCACATATAGTTTGGAACAAAGCTAGAATAATGTTCACATATATGTCAGTTTAACTCATGATATTAATCTATTTACCCAATGAATTAGAGTGCTATATAATTCTTGGAGCACTCATCACATCATAATATCTACATTACGCTATATAATTTCATGCACACCCATCACATCAGAACATTATGATTATCATGCATGCCAAATAGAAGATATATCAATCATGGACATAAATAAACCCCAGAATTGATTGTGATTCAGTTCATAAATAATACATTCATTATATTTGGGTTCCTAAATGAAATATGGAATAATATACATGATAAAGGAATCATAATTCTGGAGTGATGAAGAAACAATCATGAGATGTAAAAGTTCTGTCTTCTTCGAAAGAAGAGTTCTTTCAGTAAACATTGTGTTTTCCCTAAACTAAGGTATAACACATGTGTATCCCACAAAAGGTAATCGAATTATGAATAAATTATATTTATGGAGTACACTTACTAATAAGTATGTGAAATGTGTAAAACCCAAATAAAGAGATTGGGGTTCAAGAATTCCCCTTAACATATGTCTGAATTCTTATTTCAATTTAATGTCCTATAAAATCACATCAGATTAATTATTTAACAATTTAAGATCCTTTTATTCATTAATTATATTCATTTTGGTTTTATTTATTTATTTTATGGAAATTTATATGAGTTATAGTATTTATATTCATTCTTCGGGAGTGTTCATTTTCTTAATTTTAAAGATCTATTCACCAATATACATTTATGGAAATTTGATTAAAATTGTGATAACTGTGCAAAATTGTTATTATATGTCATCAATGATCTTACATGAGTTTAAATGATATTATAAAATAATTTTTTATATACCATGAGGATAAATCATTAGATAAAATTTAATTATTAACATTTTTGATAATTTTGGCAGTTTTTTATCACAACGAACTCATTTTGTTTTATCATTTAGTATTGTGTATATAAGTTAGTTCCAAATCATAAAATTGGTTATAGTATACAGTAATGTTTTTTAACAATATAATGGTTTTATTATCAGTCTTGAAGGTGTTATAGGAAAAATAATGTACATTTCCTAGGATGTTATAAATTTGACACATCACTATTGAAAATTTAATTTTTAAAATAAAAGAGAGAGAGATTGGATTTTAAAAATGGATCATCCATTAACATGATATAATACCAATATTTCAATAATATTGGAGTTATCATGCCATTTAGATGAATTTAGGTGAGGAGGGAATAATAAAATAAATGAAATTAAATGAAATTAAAATAAAAAGGAAGAACATTTTACCTCTTAAATCTCTCTCCTAGTGAACCTCCCTAGGGAAAATGTTTTTTTTTTCTTTTGATGAAAAAAAGAGCTCATGGACATGGGGTAGGGACTAGAAAAGATTATTTATTTGAATTTAGGAATGGCTAAATTTTTTATAGGTGTGACGGGAGGAAGGGGTGAAGGGTAGTATTTATAGTGGAGGGGGGATTGTTTTGCCTATATTATATTGATAAGTTTATTATTTTGGATCACGAAAATGAACAGTTTGATAATTATGATAAAAATATTAAAATAATTAAAGGATGTTTGAGACTATGGTTCTTGAATCATTAATGATATTAGGAATACTTTGCATAACATATATTGTATTAATACCATATTTTACCATATTTTACTATTCACAAAATATTCATGTATTTTGAAAAAATTACAAAAAAATCAACATAACCATATTTAGATCTATAGAATTAAAAAATGAAATGTACTTTATGTAAAGAATTTTCTGAATATTATTAATTCAATTTTTAATTAAAATCAACAATTACATGCAAAATAAATTTTTTAAAATTATAACTAATTTTACAACACATTGAAAAATTACTTAAGGTATCATAAAATTATCTTAAAATATTAAGATATAAAAATACTTATTTATGAAAAGAACTTATGAAAATACATTTTCATTTAAATTAACAAATTAATCATCAATTTTTAATTAAAAAATTATGACATATGAAAATTCCAACACTTAATTAATAATTTTTAAAATATTTACTTATTCTATGATATAATTACAACATATTACCATTTATAATATGCCTAAATTTTATTTATACTTTCATGGGTGAGTTCACTTATCATTTGGTCGTTTTAGGATTCATAAGGTTTATACTACTATTCTTAATTTCAAGTTAATATTTCATCAGTATAGGTTATTTAGATTTTAGAAACACTTATTATCTCATTAATTCAAAATTTAAAATGCTTTGGTTGTGGTTTTTAAGTGATTTAATGGGGTTAATAGTATATAAAAATACTAAAAGATGGTATAAATTTCATTAAAACAATTTTGGGTTGGTACAATCCCAAACTCTTATCCTCTAGACCAATGTGATTTACTAAGTGTCAATAGGTTTGAAACCCCAATTGATAAACAAAATTTAGGATGTATATTAATTCATTTTCATTAATGTGGGAACAATTTGGAGTTTTTTCTTGATAAAAAACAATTAAAATGGTGGAAATTGATAGTGCAACCACCCTAAATAACCAAAACTGAGTGTTGGTTGAATATATATGGATTATTAAGAAATAATGAGTTTATAGTTCTTGGGAAGAAAGTCAGATTGGAGTAAAGTGTTCTCCTCTCAATTTTACTAATGTGATAAATATTCAATATTCTCCACATGTTTCTTTTATGTATTCTATATAGTAACAATAATGTTTTTTAAGATGAATTTAATGAAAATAAATATTATTTACATATCTATATAATAATGTATTTTTCATTAGGTATTGATTCATTAATTTTCATATTTGTTATGGTTCCTCATATCATTATTATTTCATTTTTATATTATTGATGTTATGAACGAGTTATGTTTATGAGTGGAATATAATACCGATTTTATTAATTTTATCATCAACATCTTTATAATATTTATAAATAAATATTAATTTTAAATTATTTATTTAATGGGGCGTTTGATCCTAATGCTACTAAAGTGATAAAAGATTTATGTGACATTATGTTTTATTTTTATGATTGCCTATGATAAATTTCAATTGAACGAAATTATATTAATCGTATCCTTTAAAATACATATATTTTCATCTCTACTAGTTGGTTCATGATATTACATGTTCTCCTTTCATTTTCATCTTGTTAGTTATTCCAGATACTGAAAAAAGTCATTGCTATAAATTTACCCTTTTCCAATGGATTAATATTTATGTTGTTGGATATCAAACAATTGATATAGAAAATAGTAGTAGTTTCCTAAACATTGGGTATACAAGTGGTGGGTATTTCTCTATACTAATGTTTTCCCAAAATATATTTGTATTGGAACCCTAAAATTTTATTTATCCATTTATTTTATTTATTAATATGTATAAATTCTATACCAAATGCTTTATAATTCATTATTATATCATCATCTTCAAAAAATCCAAAATATACTTCCATCTTGGAATAAAACTAGAACACACCCCAACCACATACACCCACACCCAAATAACTATCATCTAATATATAAATATCATGAAAAATAAAAAATATTTCAGCTAATCACAATACACAGCTATGAAAACAAATATATTATATATTTCACATTTGATCCATTGATAATGGAAAAAATGATTCATAACACATATGTACAATCACATTTATCCGTCAAATGTGATTTGAAATAAATATTTACAAAAAATTAAAGGATCAACATATATCTCATGATAAACTGTAAAATTATTGTCACCACCAATGTACTCATCATAATCATCTTTACCAACTCTAAAATTATTATCATCATCCTTACCATCACTATAATCATCATTACCATTATCCCCATTAATACCATCATCACCATCACCATCACCTTAAATAGGAAATTAAACAATCTGACCTCCACTAGAACCATCATCACCACCACCTAGTGCATCATATAATGAACAAATAATCAATATACATGTATCAAAAACAATGGTAGTATGTATTGGAATTAATGGGTAAAATTTTGTCATGAACTTCATAAATTTATCATTGGCCTTTTACTTCATTAATTCTTATTAATTTTTATTTTTATAACATATTCTACCACTAATAATCCATTTTTTCCTATGCATGAGGCATTTCCTGCTCGGTGCTTGTAGATTTATTATACACACATCTAGTGGGCTAGTATCAATTGTGGAAAATACTCTTTCCTTTTTTATTATATTCTCACACATATTGTTCATCATATAATATCCTGAGTAAATAATCATTTAGACTAAATTTGTGATCGTGTTTCCTATAAAGGTCCTTCAAATCACACTACAATAAATACAAATGATCTATTTGGTTAGAAATTATTTAAGAAAAGTGTTAACTTTCAATGTAAATTGTATAATATGTTGTTCTAGTTGTTCATCTATTATACATCAATTTTTCATATTTATACTCAAGAAAAACAATTTGTCATGAGGAAAAATATTTTAATGATTAATACCATCTTCTAGAATGACATTGAATGTATACAACCATTATTTAAAAATACTAATTTTTTAATCAAAATTAACTAATTTTTACAAATATTTAATTAGAAATAACAAAAAACAATTTAATTAAATTTCACAAAAATTAATTGTATTATCCCTAACTATGTGAAACTATAATCAATGAAAAAAATAGATGTTTATTTTTTTGGTGAAGATATATTCTGATTATTATTTTTATTATATTATTGGGTCAACGTCATTTTGTGTTTTTTTCAACTAATTTTGGGTGAATTCAGTGTGAGTAAGAATTTTTTAGATATTTCAACACTAATTGGCCAAATTCATAATTTTTTGGCTTAGTTATGAATTAAAATTATTGATACAAATTTTTTAGGAAAAATTGGTTTAGTTTAGTTTTTGAATTTTAATTACAACATAATTTTGGATGCTTTCTTTGTGAATTATATAAAATTTAGAACATTTGATTTTATTCAATACGTGTTTTAATTGTTGTTCCATTCAATAAATCAAATGATTTACATTTTTTCGTGTATATTATTACAATTTAGTTCTTTGAAGGCCTAATATTAATTATTTTGGTGCTATTTAAAATTATTTATATTTGGATGATTCATTTCATCAAGTTTATTATTTATCCATTTTAGTTCTATTTTTTTTCATTACGTTTTATTTGAATATGGAAGGTATTGATAGTATTGTTTATTTATTTTGAGTTTTATTATATTCCCACAAATTTTCTAATAATTTATAGCTGAAAATTATTTATGATAATATTAGTGTATCTATTTAATTTTTAAATTTTAATATTAATTGAATCAATTTACATGTTACTAATGTTTACATATTTCAACTTTATGTTTTTTATATTTAAAAGTGTTTAAATGTAATAATTATGTAATTTTATCTTATTTTAACCCTAAATAAATTTAATTTACTATTTTTAACTTTTTTTACATTTACAATCTTTTACCCATAACTAAATTTGATTTACCCATCTTAATATTGTTTTACCCCAACGTAACTTTAGTTTACCCTTGTATAAATTTTATATGTTTGCTATTACACTTAATTACTATTTTTTACCCTTAAAAAACTATATTTATCTATTAGAAAACTTTTTCTAATCTATAAATTACTTTATTTTACCCCTAATTAACAAGTATAAGTTTATTTTTTTCCTACAAATAACTTTAGTTTACCCTTACTTCTGATTATTATACCCTTTCATAATCTTTACATGTATTTATTTTTACTAAAATATATTTTTACCTTTATTTGTCTTTTATTTACTCTAACATTACATTTTTTACTCTTACACGATTTTGGTTTACCATTATTTAACTTCTTTACCCTTACATAACTAGTGAGGGTTTCTATTTACCCATAAATAACATTTTTATTACATTACATAACATTAATTTACATTTATATAAATTAAATTACACATGCTTAACAATTTTACATCCTTAAATATATTTATGTTGCCCATATATTACTTTTATGAGTTTTAGTTATAAATTGCACAACCTTTCCTAATCATACAAGACATTTTTTACCCTTAAATAACTTTGTTCTACCTTTATATAACATTATATTAACCTTAATTTAGCCATAAAAGAATTCGTTTTCCGTTTCATTACTTTTTTTACCCCTATATAACTCTATTTTACCCTCACATAGCTTTATTTTACCCTTAAATAACTTTAGTTCAACATTTCATAACCTATCCATATTTCTATTTACCCTTTCATAACTTTATGTTACCCTTACATGTTTTTTACACGAACTTTACCTTTTTTACACTTAACTAATGTACAAATTATTTTTTTCACTCTTACGTAACTTTGTTCATGCTTATTTTACTTTAGTTTTACATTAAATCACTTTTTTCTTATCCTCTCATAACATTAGTTTATCCTTATGTATATTGTAAATGTTTCTTTTTACCCTTACAAAACATTTTTTGACCCTTACGTAGTGTTATTTTACAATTACTTAACCTTATCTTACCATTAGTTAACTTCATTTACCATTACATAACATTTGTTTAACCGTACATAACATATACAAGATTTATTTCACCCATAGAGAACTTTTTTTACCGTACATTATTTTATTTTACCCTTACATGACATTATTCTACCCTTATATAACATTAGTTTACTCTAACTTAACTGATATATGTTTTCCCTTAAAAATATTTATTTCACACTTGCATAACCTTACATAACATTGTTTTACCCCTGAATAATGTTTTTTACACCTATATAAATTTATTTTACTATATCATAAAATCCAATTTTTTACTATTATATAACATTATTTTACTCACACATAACCTTAATTTACACTTACATGACAATATTTTACAATTATTTAATTTTTTTACACTAACTTAAATTTAGTTAACCTTTAACCTCTAAAGATTTTTGTTTACTTTTAGTTAACTTTTATTACCCTAACATAAGATTATTTTACCATTGATTAACGTTATTTAACCCATAATTAACTTTATTTAAACCTTAATTAACATTTACATGTTTCTATTTAACTTTACAAAACTTTTTTTAACTATACATAACATTATTTTACTCTTAATTAAATAAAGTATACCCTTTCTTAACATTGTTTTAAAGTAACATAACATCATTCCACCATTAATTAACATATAATACTATCTATTAGTCATTACATAACATTATATTACCCTTACATAAATTTTTTAATATTACACAGCTTTAGTTTACTATTACATTACTAGTATATGTTTCTATTTACCCTTACATAATATTGTTATGCACATTATGAACTTATTTTCACCCTTATATAACATTATTTCTCACTTAAATAACATTATCATACCATTATGTTATATTATATTACCCTAACATAATCAATAACAGTTTATGTTTCCCGTTATATAACATCAGTTTATCCTTAATTAACTTTCCTTTACCCTTAAATAACATTATTTTACACATACATTACATTATTTTACCCATATTAATCTTGTATACTTTTTTGTTTAACAATACATACCTTTTTATTACACATAAATATATTTAGTTTAAACCCATTTAACTATAGTTTACACACACATTCCTCTTTTTCACTTTCCTAACATTATTTTAACATTTCTTATAGAGTACAAGTTTCTATTTACCCTTACATAACTTGTTTAACCTTACATGACTTTAGTTTACCCTTAGAATTCCTTTTTTACCCTTTCAAAAAATTGCACTACCATTACATAATTTTTACTTGTTTTGGTTTACCTTAAATAACTTTTCATTACCCTTATATAACTTAATTTTACACTTAAATAACTTTGTTTTACCCTTATATAATATGTTTGACCCTTTCTTAACTTTACATTACCCTTACGTAACCTATATAGGTTTTTTTTACCTTAAATAAAATTATTTTACCCTTAATGTTAGTTCACCTTTACATAACGTTAGTTTACCCAAACATAACTTTATTTTACCCTTAATTGACTATGGTTTACCCTTAATATATAAAATCTTATATTTACTCTTAAATAAAAATAGTTTACCGTTACTTAACTTTGTTTTACCCTTATATAAGATTACTTAACCCTTTTATAACCTATAAAAGTTTCTATTTACCCTAACATACATTTATTTTACCCTTACATAACTTTTATTAACCATTAATTAACATTATTTTACCCTTAAGTAAATTTATTTTAACCTAAACCGGAATTTATTTTTTCGTTACTTAACTTTTTTTACACTTATATAACATTATATTTCCCATACATAACATGTAAAATATTTTTTTTCACATACATAAAAATTTACACCCTTAAAAACATTAAATTTCCCTACCAAACATTATTTACACAATATATATTTCTTAATTAATGTATCGTCCATTTTTTATTTTTATTGGTACTTAATTAAATGCATGTGTTGAAGAAAAATACTATATTCCTCTCATATTCCAACAACATAATCCTCCCCAAAGTCTAGAGATACTTTTTGGAATCCTCATTTTTTAATTCATTTTTTTGTTGATTCTTAGAAATTAATATTCAATAATAAAAATAGAGTATTAAAAAAATCATCACTATTTTCATTAAAACCCCTAAAATTTGATTAATAACATAAACTCATCGCACTTTCAAATGATATCATTTCCAAGTACTATGTTTTTTGGACACTGATTAAGTATATGTATTGCCTCTAAATCTATTCCAACTCAAGAAAACTATCCATTATAAAACTCATGTTTATATACTCTCCCAAGATCACGCAATTCCATTTATCATATAGTCCTCACAACCTCACGATCTGGAAAATTTTAACAATTTGGATTCCAAAATATTTATTCAAATAAATAAAATAATAATATAACATTAAATATAATAAAATTACATACCAATATTTGTTTCAATTCATTATACTTTAATTTATTTTCAAATATTTTTAGGAGAGTGGCTTAATTGAAATGATATCAATTTATTTAGAAATCACCACTATAAAAAATCTACATTCTCTCCCCATATTATAAATCATTTCATTATCCTCAATTTACTCCACAGTCACCTATGTGGGTTGGTTCCACCCTCCATACATGTGTGTATTCCCACACCAAGTTAATGTGGAATATTTATTTATGAAAGAATAAAATAAAATATTAAATGAATAAATTTTATAATATAAAAAAATATGATAATATTTTTAACTATTATTTTATACATATACTCGATCCACGTTGATAATTGTTTACAAATGGATCCCTCGGTTGTGAAAGATCATTGATCTATATAGTATCAGTGTTGCCCAATTTTTTCTCATGAGGATCAGTTTTTTTGGGATGTTCAGAATGTGTCAGAGTGGAAGTTGAGAGAGAATGGACATAATAACCAAGAGATAACAAAGTATTTGTAAATGGAGATGGAATATACATTTTTAGAAATTGATAATATGGATGGGGAGTGGGAAAAATCATTTGATAGGGAAAATATATTCAAGGATGATCAAATATAAATTGTGTTGATAGCATAGGTAGTCTAAATATCATAGTTTCTATTAATGGAGTTGTGGGATTGGAAATTCTACTAGATGGTATATTGAAAGATGTCTTTGGGTGTTATTGGGTTTGATGTGTTATTTCTGTATCTCTATTACCCCCTCTAATTGTTAGTATGATCACTAACACAACTAGGATGGTCAAAAAACAATTCCCTTCTAGGTGATGGATCCTAATTACATTTGAAAAAAAGAATAATGAAATGATTTTATATGTAATTTTTATATATATTTGAAATTTAATACTCAAAAAACTCACTTGATGAGTATTTGTTGTCTCTATAAAGTGACAATTATAAGGATACATTCTCTTCCTTCATATCTTATTAATTGTTTTCATTTCCTATGACTGAAAAAATATGCATTTAAAAATAAATTATTAACTAATGTGTAAGCCAAAAATTAAATAAGAGGTTATGTGACTTAATTAAGGGATAACAAATTTCAACAAAAATAATGGATAGTTAGTGACATAACATAATCATATCCTTTTTAGTTGAAATAATATTAAAACATAAGTAAAATGTTGTTGAAAAATATACACATTCTAATTATCATGTTAAACATGGGTATGATATGGTTTTATTTTTATATTTTCAATTATATCAAATTTAGGTTTGGATACATTATTTGTTTTATTTTGGTCAATGTAATAGGTTATTTTTTTCATTTATTTTTTGGGTCATTTTGTTCATATTCTAGGTTTTTTAATTTTTTTTATTTCTCATTTTTTATGGTTAAGACACTAATTTGATTATTTGTGTTTATCATTTTAATTTCATTAATATAATTCTGTTCAACTCATTCTTATTTTCTTCAACATGGATTGTTTAATTTATGTTTTGTTTTTTGAACTCTCATATAGTTCAATTCAATATTAGAAAATGAATATCCATGAAAATTGAAACCAATTTATATTGAAAATTAACATGGAGATAAAGATTGATTAAATGTACTTGAAACTAATACTAAATCAATTTTAACAATTCCAACATGAAAACCCCAATTCAAGATAAACCAATTGATCTAAGAGACCATATGGATAATTCTGGATATTACCCACCACAACATCAGGTTCCCAATCAATACTAAAAATATGACTATTTGACTCATCATATTTAATAAATTGATTATTTCAAATAGGGGAATTTATGGTGTCCATTTCCTCTATATCATCATTAGAAATAAGTCCTTGGATTATAACTATAATGACACTATATTTTTCTCCCAAATAATCATTCACATGAAATTCTTGTTTTTACAATGACATCAAAACATATCACCTAGCAATATCATGAATGGGAGTAATTCTGATTACTCAAAATCCATATTCATCAATAGATGATCCATGTTATTTCATTAAATAAAAAAAATTATTTATTCATAGTTATAGTGATTCTATTTTTTCTTTTTACGATATTGAAATAATTTATATAATATTTCATGTGTCAGGCGGTGAGTCGAAGAAAGATTCAGGGGCCAGGATGGTATCTATAATGATATATTATAAGTGTTAAATATATTATATCATGTGAAAACATAATTCAGGAAAAAAATGTCAAATTTTTTGGTACCTTTTATATGAAATTCAAGACCAAGGTTTATTCTAGAATATAATGTTTACCATAGGCATGAACCAAGGCTACTAAGTGTTGGATGTTTTGTTGGAGTTGATCATTGGAGTGTGCATTTGATAAAATAAATAATTTATTTTAGTTAATTTATTAAATAAAACATAACTAATGAAATCATTAAATAAAATTTTATGGAAAAAATTTAGGGTTTGCTACATTAACCTGGGAGTATTTGAGGGGAGGAGGATCATTCTCTATTTTGAGATTGAGATTTGAGAACGAATGGTGATCGAATCGAGGTGGATCAGGAGGAAGGCCACAGATATAGGTGATAATAATCAAGGGGGAACATTTCCTTCACCAACTTTTTATCCTAAATTGACATAGGGAACATTATTTATGTGTTTCCATCCTATTTTATTTTCTGAGAATGTATTTAATTATCTTATTATTTGATCATCATTTAACCTTTCTTCACATCATCCCATTCTATAATTTGAATTATTTAATTAATATTATTCATTTTATCCCACGGTATCACCCCAAGATAACACATTCTCTGATAATTGGATGATATTGCATTGGAAAATGAAGGATTTACTTTTTTCTGTTCATTTATTCACACCATTATTTTCATTCTTCACCATTGGCCAATGAGATTTGTGGTTCAATATTTTTAGGGAATCATTGAGATCAATTGAACTCCCAAATTTTTTATGGTTTTTCCATGATGTAGAAGATGGTGATTTGTGGGAAGATCGTGATGGATAATATATTGTGGGTAATTCATCACAGATTTGGAATTTAAAGTGGTGATGAATGAAGATAGATGTGATTGGAGGCACGGTGGAGTTTTTGAGAGAATTTGGATTTATGATTTCTTACCATTAGAGGACATGAATCGATGGCCATAGGAATTACCATTCGATTTTAGGAGATTAAATAGTAGGATTTTTAATGGTTAAGGTGGATCTAAAATTTTTGTGATGGAATTGAGGTTCAATGAACAATATGACTATACGACAAGTTCCATAATGAAATCACATTGTGTAGTACCTATTCTATGATGGCTAGGGTTTTAGGAAAGATAAATATCACATGAAATATGGACCCCACCACATCCATGTGACCTAGTTCTAGAGTCTCAGTGTGTACTCTAGGAGTGAATAGGTATTCAATGGTCTTGTCACTTTGGCAGATCCAGAGTTTATGGGTACATTTGTGTACACGGACATGACTATATACATAGGAACATGCTGATGTAAACGGTCATGCATCAGAAGAGCATTGGCATGCCCCTAGTGGATGACACATACTTTTTACTAAATGTAAATTCCAGGTTCTATGAATTTGATTCCCAATCCATTCATAGGGGAGACCATTCCAATGTGACGATGTGAGTTCCCACATCGTGTGACCCCACAAACATGCAATGTACTACTCCCATAAAATTATCCCTTTCATATTTTCTTCTTTGGGACTCAGATTTTGGGCTAATAGTATCCTATAGTAAGTTGTTTTCTATATTGAACATGAATTTAGACTTATTTTTCTAATACAATATGTTATTTGAGGTTTTATGATCATGATACTTTCAGGCATTGTTGGACTATGACAGTGATCATGGAAGGATAATCATAGTGATCTTCGGTTCAGTACTCACCTATCACACCAATTTAAGGGTCGCCCATTCCCCCTCAAATAGATTTACTACTCCCCTATACTAAACCAGAGTATGGGACCTCTACAAATGGAATTTTTATCCCTAATTTTGCAATATTTTTGTGGATCATGTCCTCTATAATAGTTGTGGATCCTCCGATTTTGAGGGGCACTTGGGGGGTGTGGTCCACTCCACATAGATTATTGTTTGGTTGATAATTATAATGGGTATAAATGATTCTCATTTAGTGATATTGGAAGAAAAATTATAATTATATATTATATGGATATGGAGATCCACTTTCTCTCTCATTTGGTTTTATTTTGAGAAAATATCATAGTTTTTTTCCTCTTTCATTGGGTAGAGTATAATTCTATTTTATCCTTATGTTTCTCTTTTTTTGGTTTTAAGGAATCTTATTGAGTTTGTATATCAACACTCTATATTGGTATATTCTTGAATGTTCCATGTATTTTGAATATGATGAGTAGATTGGTGATGAAATCTGTGGAGTTTAATGATTCTTTGGTTTACTAACCATGTTTGGTTATTGTACGTGGATATCACAAGTCATGATATTGTCAAATTTCCTATTTTCTATGTGTAATTTTTTTTGGAATAATTTTATGGTCTTTTTATTTTTCTAATTTCTAATTTGGTTTATTTTTTCATTCTATGATGTATCCCCTAGCAATTATTTGGGGTATTGTTGTCCTCTATATATTGAAGCCTTTTCATTTATCATATACACTATTGAATGGATATTGTTTTTGTGGGAATATAGGTATATTATTCTAAGTAATGCAATTTTATTTATGCCTTCATGTAAGTTTTCATAACACCCTGTCCTATTTGAGATGTGATTGGTTCTATAAAACTTGGTTTTTTATTATCTTTGTGGGCCCTAGTGGGTCATGTCATGATAGAGATATATCAAAAAAATTAGTCCATAGGATGGTTTCTAATGTTTTCACCAATGTGAGGATTAGTTGGGGAATATGAAAAAGATTTTAGACCATCTTGAGTGTGTCTTTTAGGATAGGTTTTAAAGACCTGTAAAATTCAAGGGAAATTTTTTCTTAATTTTCTTTGAGATTTTACTAGAACGCAGTTTCAGACGGCACTTGATTCCGAGGCCCGGTGTGCCTGGAATTTCTATCCAAAGTCTAGCTCGGGTACGTTCAGTGAACGAACGAGCAGGAATTCCTATCTTTTGAATCGGTGCTCGGAATCGAATTTCGAGGGCACCAATGGAACCACAGCGCCGGTAATTCCTTAGGAACGCCTATCCTGGAGTTGTGTTTGCTCGTTATGAGTTATTTAAATTTGTGGATTAAGTGTTGTGAAATAAAATTTTCGTTAAGAAATTTATTTCACTTCTCCATGAGTTAGAACCTAAGTGTAGGAGTTAGGGTGGGACCCACTGTTTGTTAGTTTCTCTTGAGTGGATTAAAGGTGAGGTGGGGCCCACACGAGCCCCCACATTTCAATTCCCTTAACTCCCTAACTCCTCTAAACCCCCCACTTAAGTTGTGTAACCCTTTTGACTTTACCTCTCCTCTCATTAAGTATGCCAACACCCAATTCATTTAATTAATTTAAGTTTTGAATTTTTTTTTAATTGTGGCTTGAGTTAAAAAAATAAGGGTGGGCCTTATTTTACATTGGTTGGATGTTGTGTCTGGACAATTGAGGAGAGAGCTCTTCATCTTCGACAAAGAACACCAAGACTTCAACGAAGAACGTCGTCACCGTAAGAAGAGATTGGTGTGTCGTCTCTTCTCCTCTTCGCAGCCGGTGTGTTTCCGAAGATCGACGATGCACCCTCTTTCGATCTTCTTCCCGTGTCAACGAAAAGGAGACACCACTTCCTCCATGGGCGTTCTCCGTCAACATACAGAGCTCCACCTCGCGACGTCGTTTTCCGCGGTGAACCCCCGTTCTAGCTACGCTCAAGCTAGGGGTTTAAATTAATTAATTATTTTCGTTCGTGATTTCTAGTTTGTCGTTCTTCGTGGATATACGACTAAATGCTATCGATTAACGAGAGGGGACTGGACCTCCCAAACACGGCCGACCCTCCTCCTTTATCCATGTGTTGTTTCTTTGTGGTTTGAAATGAGTATGGCGCGGTGCCGTCACACTGCATGTGATCGTGCGACAAGGAATGTGCGGCGTCGTCGCGCCGCTCCATGGAAACGAACAACGACACAATGCCGACGCGTCGTGCCACGAAGTTAAACCAAGTCGCGGCACCGTCGTGCCACGTCAGAGAAAACCAAAGACACCGCGGCCGGATTAGGGCTGAGACGGAGGGGCACGAAGCCATCACGCCGTGCCAGACGAACCAAAACCGCGGCCGGTTCCAGGCCGCGGCGGAGCAGAGTGACCGGCGGCCGGTTCCGGGCCACCGGTGTCAGAGCAAGGAGGTGACTGGCCGTCGCCGGTCCCGTGGAGGCAGAAACCGACCGGTCGGGGTGGGCCTGTCGGACAGGTGTGCAGCCGGGTGTTCAAACCCTGGCCGGCCAGCACAAAACAACCCCCAATTAATGGGGGGCCGCGGTTACACTAGGGGGCAGCCCCCCCCCCTTGCCAAACGGCTCGGCCGGTTGGGCGAGCGCCTAGCCAGCGCGCTGGGCGCGCTATGCCCAAGCCGGGTCGGCCGCCCAGCCGGTCCGCCAGGTCGGGCCGTGCCCAAGCGGGCCGGACCCAGACACGGTTCGGGTCGACCCCGGGGGTATCGGGCCGGGTCGGACCGGGCCCGAACCCCTTAATACCAAACCTTTTCCGGTTGGACGCCCATAACTTGTTCTACGGGTCTCCGATCAATGCACTGTTAGTTGCGATGCGATCCTTGGATCGAGACGGTCATTTCGGTATATCTTACTCAAGGTTTCAGAATTTTTTGAGTTCAGATGGGATGGTTCGTACACGAAACCAACCGGGCCCTCGGAGTGGAAACGCTCATATCTTAAGCTCCGGACGTCCGATTGACGTTCCGTCGACTTTGTTGGATTCCTCTATGTGATAAGGATCATTTGGATTACTCCTACCGAGGTTTGGATGTAGGTGGAGTATGGTCGGGTTGGTTTTGCCTTAAAACCCAACTGGTCCCCTGGAACGAAAAAGCCAATAACTCTCAGACCGGGCGTCTGATTGACGTGTCGTCTGCGACGTTGAGTTCCTGTTGACGATACGGCACTTTTGGATACATCAAATCTGGACTATGTCTCAGTTGATTTATCACCTCTCGGCTGGTGGAGCGAACCCTCCCGAACGAGCTTGCTGTTTGTGGGAACCCCAAAGCTGGCTGCAACTGCTACTGTGACTGCGACGACGACTGTGCAGAGATCCTCAGTGGATTCGACGACAATGAATACAACACTCAGTAATCCTAAGTGTATCAGTGCTACTGATCCTGTGTGGGTCTGATCTTGGGTGGGTCAGCGCTCAGCGGTTCTGTGTGAGTCATCGCCTACAGATCCCGTGTGGGTCTGATCCTGTGTGGGTCATTGCGGGGGTTACTTTCCTATCGATCCTTTGTGGGTCCGGCGACTTAGATGGATCAGTGATCATCTCTATCGTATTTTTAAGAAGTATACATGTGTAAGATGAATCCTGTTTTGCTTTCCTATGTATATTGTGTTGTTCTATCCTGTATGGATTTACGTTTTTCATTCCTTTGTGGACTGGGTTGTACTTGGTCTCAGATGTTGGAGCCGAACAAGAATTGATGAATTAGGTATATGTATGGGAATATACCTAAGTAGTGTCGGATGTTACTTCGTGATTGTATCTTTCCTTTTTGGATTATCCTTTATGGATTCTGGGAGACCTTTGGGGGTCCCGGGGTCCCCACTGACTAGCTTATACTCACCCCTACACGGGCTATGCCCGCACTACGTTGTGTTGGTGGCAGACGACGGACAGCGATGATCGTAGTTGAGGCTTGCAGAGCAGGACGGTACCAGAAGGTGGACCACTGGGTGGGACGTACTCAGAGCGGTCAGCTGGACCCGAGGAGAAGAGGTGGCCATCTGTACTCACCTTTCAGGTGGGATTACCAGTGGGCAGCTCGTCGTTGCGGCTTTACTTTTCAGTTTCTGTTTTCCCTTTCCAGTTTTACTTTACTTTCATCTTGGGTTTGTATACTGGCCCACTTACTTTCCACACATACTATTGTACTAGTTTTTACTTAGTGTTTACTTCTTCTGCTTGCTCTCTCTGTGGTGTTTGTTTATTTACAATGTCAATGCCTTCCCCTTTTTATCGGGAATTTACACCTTGGTGCTAGTCGTCTGCCCCTGGCCTATGGAAGGCGGGCTTGGGGTAGTCACAGCACGGGCCCCGAGGACGGGTCGTGTCAAATTGGTATCAGAGGAGTTCGGTTCTACCGCAGAACATGGGACTATAATCTTTTTCAATGTGAAGCAATATTGTTTAGCGTATTGGGTGTGGTTATCAGTCCATGGAGTCCAGTGTTGGTGCGGTGGCCGACGTATCCGTACACCAGGACCCTGACTTCTGATTTCTGACTTAATGCACAAAAACATTGATTGCATGTGTGTTTCATGTTTTATTTGTGATTACTTGCATCAGCTCACCAGGTATAATGTTCTGACCGTGGCACACCTGTTTCCTTTTCAGGATGGCCCCACGACGGTAGCCAGCTAGTGTTCCGAGAGTTGAGCATGATGATAGCCCACCGAGTGACGAGGCCTCGGTGCAGGGCCCTTTATCCGCAGCGGCACCAGTGGTAGCTCTACCCACCAAGCCACCGATGCTTCCCGCCCCAGCCGCTGACGATGCACATCGCCTGAGTGAACTACATGAGTTCTAGCACCAGCGAATACCCTGGTTCCATGGGGAGACGAACCCCCAGGCAGCTGAGGACTGGTTGGAGGCAGTGGTGAGAGTTTTCAGGTTAGTGAGGACACCAGCAGACCTCATGGTGATTCTCAGAGCGAGCCTACTGCACGCAGCAGCAGGCCGATGGTGGAGCATGATGATCTAGGTGCACGATGAGGCATCTCTTCTCTGGACGGACCTTGAGAGCCTCTTCGACTCAGAGTTCGTCCCAGTCACCCTCCGTGCGGTGTGCATCCAGGAGCTTCTTCAGCTGCGGCAGGGCAGCATGACAGTCGCCCAGTACTCGGTGAGATTTACTGATCTATCGCGCTACTCGACAGACATGTTACGGGACCCATTCTTCTGGGCCCGGACCATAGAGCAGGGATTGAGACACGAGATCAGGGCATCGCTGATCTCCCTCAGCATTCTGACTCAGACAGGAGTACTGGAGCGAGCCCTTTTGATCAAGAGCTTTCTTGTTGTGTCTACACCAGCGCCGAGACCCACTGTAGGGCGGCACGTAGCAGAGTCTTCTGCAGCAGGCAGTCGACGGATGACTCATGGGTCCAAGAAGACTAGACCCTCAGGCAGATGACCTCAAGACACTGGCTCAGCAGTGCGGGGCACACAGCGCGGAGCCAGTCTTTCGAGAAGCAGGCAGTGCTACTCATGCGGCGGACAGGGCCACATGGCTCGTGACTTCCCGACCCGCTGTGCCGAGGAGTAGCAGACAGTTGAGGGACCACGGAGGCATAGGTAGAGGGTCGACCGTGGCGGTCTGCAGGGAGCAGGCGGACAAGGCAGAGGAGCTGGCCGAGCAGCGGGTGGTGGACGACGCTTTGAGGCTCTACCACCACCACCACCAGTAGGTCCACCCCGACAACAGGGAGCTGGCGGGCAGAGACAGACACAGCTCCAGGCAGTGGAGGCCTACAACCACGGTGCACCCGAGATGATTCGAGGTACTATCTGTGTCTATTCCACCCTTTCTGTAGTACTTATAGACACAGGAGCAAGTCATTCTTTCATGGAAGATGCACTTGTTCGGAGCTCGGAGATTCTGACAGAGTCGTTGGCTCGATCCTTACAGCTAGAGACTCCTACAAGAGCAGACTCGACGATTACGCACTAGTTCCGGCAGTGTGAGCATACTCTAGGAGGTGATAGCATCAGCTGGGATCTTCTTGTAGCAGCGTCGAGGCCTTATGACGTCATCTTGGGCATGGATTGGTTGTCTACATTCCATGCACAGAAAGACTGTATTAGGCGCAAGGTGCAATGTGTACACACCGACGGGAGCAGGTTCACCTTCACCGGCGAGAAGGGAGCCTTTGCAGCTCAGGATGGACTCTCGCAGAGGAGATAACAGCCCATCACTCATCAGTTGGAAAGCCTTATCCTAGGAGCAGTTGACGTGCGGAGTCCTGGTTTTCCTGCAGTAGTGGATCAGTATGTAGTCGTTTTTTCCAACGACGTTCCAGGGCTACCTCCACGCAGGGAGGTAGAATTTTATATTGACCTGTACCTCGGGACAACCCCGATATCAACTCCAGCATATCAGATGGCCCCCGCCGAGCTTCGAGAGCTGCGGTTACAGTTGGAGGACTTGAAGGGCAAGGGGTTCATCCGACCTAGTGTGTCACCATGGGTTTCCCCGATTTTGTTCGCCAAGAAGGCAGACAGGAGCTTGGGACTTTGTGTCGACTATTGTTGCTTGAACCAGGTGACAGTGAGGAACAAGTATCTGCTACCGAGGATTGATGACCTCTTCGATCAGCTCAAGGGAGCACGGTGGTTCTCAAAGACAGACCTCAGATCTTGCTATCATCAGCTCAGAGTTTGAGACGAGGACGTGCAGAAGACAGCCTTCAGATGTCGGTATGGACACTATGAGTTCTTGGTTATTCCATTCAGTGTAACCAATGCTCCAGCAGTGTTCATGGCCCTCATGAACAGGATATTTCAGCCATACCTTGATCGATTTGTCGTGGTCTTCATCGACGACATTTTGATTTACTCGACGACTGAGGAGGAGCACGCCTACCACTTGCTGGTTGTACTAGAAACACACAAGAGAATCAGATTTATGGTAAGCTCTCGAAGTGTCAGTTCTGGATACGCGAGGTCCACTTCTTGGGAATCGTCATCTCTGAGGCGGGAGTTGTGGTGGATCCTACGATGATCGAGGTAGTTCTAGCTTGGGAGCCACCCAGGAGCGTGATGGAGGTGTGGAGTTTCTTGGGACTAGATGGATACTACCGGAGATTTGTGACAGACTTCTCCAGAGTTGTGGCACCACTCTCAGCTTTGACGAAGAAGGGGAAACACTTTGTATGGTCAGAAAGATGTCAGCAGAGCTTCTAGGAGCTAAGACAGAGATTGACCATCGCACCTATCTTGAGGTTTCCTGAGGAAGGAGTTGGGTACGTAGTCTACTGCGATGCATCAGGGACCGGACTTGGATGTATCCTGATGCAAGAGCGGGTCGTAATCGCCTATGGATCATGTCAGTTGAGGCCGCATGAGTAGAACTACGCTACCCATGACCTGGAGTTAGTAGTAGTGGTCTTCGCTCTGAAGACATGGTGACACTAACTGATGGGTGAGCGCTTTACAATGTTTTCTGACCATCAGAGTCTCAGATAAATCTTCTCTTAGAAGGACCAGAATCTGAGATAGCGTCGATGGCTCGAGTTCCTCCAGGACTATGACTTTGAGATAGTCTATACTCCTGGGAAGGGGAACATGGTAGCTGATGCTCTCAGTAGGAGGATGGGCATTCATCTACTTGAGGATGTGATAGAGGAGCTAGACTCTTTGAAAATATCCTTCATGGATAGAGATAGAGAAGCCTTCCTCCAGTCTCTCACAGTCACTCCTCCACTACTGTAGCGGGTCAGAGAGGCACAGTGTGGGGACACTGACTGTGAGACGCAGTGTGCATAGATATCCTCAGGACAGGCACCTGATGGTTTCTCCTTTGGAGCAGAGCATGACATCCTTTTTAGAGGATGTACCTTGGTACCAGTTGAATTACGGGAGGATGTGCTGAGATAGTTTCACACTTCTCCTTTGGTGGTACATCCTAGAGTGGTGAAGATGTACCAGGATCTCAGACGATAGCACTGGTGGCCGGGCATGAGGAAGGTTGTGGAAGAGTTCGTTTCTCGATGCCTCACCTGCCAGCAGGTGAAGGCAGAGAATCAGGTACCAGCAGGCTTGGTACAGCCTGTGGAGGTCCCAAAGTGGAATTGGGATGACATATCTATGGACTTCGTGACTGGACTTCCACGCACTTCCAAAGGTCACGACTCCATCTGGGTGATTGTCGACCGACTCACCAAGTCGGATCAGTTCTTACCCATCAGAGAGCAGGGATCAGTGGAGAGCTTGGGAAGACTTTAAATTCAGGATATTGTACGGCTTCATGGTGTTCCATCATCTATCATCTCCGATCGAGATGCTCGCTTTACTTCCCGGCTTTGGAAGGGGTTGCAGGAGGCGTTCGGGATGCATCTACGTCTGAGCACAGCCTTTCACCCTCAGACAGATGGTCAGATGGAGAGGACCATTTAGACTCTCGAGGATATTCTACGCACATGTATCCTCAACTTTGGTCGCAGCTGGGAGGACCACCTACCCTTGGTGGAGTTTGCGTACAACAACAGTTACCACTCCACCATCGGGATGGCACCATATGAGGCATTGTACAACCGACCTTGCAGATCTCCTTTATGATGGACAGACCCTGGGGAGTCTGAACTTGTGGGACCGAATATGGTCCAGGCCACGACAGAGAAGGTCCAGGTCATCCAGGAGAGGATGAGGACAGCTCAGAGCCGGCAGAATTCTTATGCTGACAGGAGGCGGAGGCCACTAGAGTTCAAGGATGGCGACCAAGTATTCTTGCGTGTCTCACCTCGACGTGGATTACGGAGATTTTCCGAGGCGGCAAGTTGTATCCATGCTTCATCAGACCATTCCTGGTCTTCAGTAGGATTGGCGAGGTGGGTTATCGCCTGGCTCTACCACCTCAGTTGCACCGGGTGCAAGACGTCTTCCACGTATCTCAGCTGAGGAGATACGTGCATGACCCGATGCATATCATTGACCATGGGGATATTGACGTTGATGATGGGGAGACTTTTGTGGAGGTCCCATTAGAGATAGAGTATTGACAGGAGCGGGTCCTACGTGGACGATCAATTCCTCTAGTGCGCATCAGATGGCAGCACAGGAACCTCCAGGAGAGCACTTGGGAGCGGGAGGCTCAGATTCGTGCTCAGTACCCACATTTGTTTCCATAGTTTTTTATTTATCTTTCTGGGGACTTAAAGCCCTGAGGTGGGAGTAATGTAAAGACCTATAAAATTCAAGGGAAATTTTTTCTTAAGTTTCTTTGGGATTTTAGTAGAACGCAGTTTCAGAAGGCACTTGATTCTGAGGCCCGGTGTGCCCGGAATTTCTATCCGAAGTTTAGCTCGGGTAAGTTCAGCGAACGAACGAGCGGGAATTCCTATCTTTTGAACCGATGCTTGGAATCAAATTCTGAGGTCACCGATGGAACCACAGCACTGGTAATTGCTTAGGAACGCCTATCCTGGAGTTTCTTTTGCTCGTTATGAGTTATTTAAAATTGTGGATTAAGTGTTGTGAAATAAAATTTTCGATAAGAATTTTATTTCACTTATCCATGAGTTAGAACCTATGTGCAGGAGTTATGGTGGGACCCACTGTTTGTTAGTTTTTCTTAAGTGGATTAATGGTGAGGTGGGGCCCACACGAGCCCCCACCTTTCAATTCCTTTAACTACCTAACTCCTCTTAACCCCCACTTAAGCTGTGTAACCCTTTTGACTTTACCTCTCCTCTCCTTAAGTATTTCAACAGACAATTCATTTAATGAATTTATGTTTTGAATTTTTTTTTGAATTTTGGCTTGAGTTAATAAAATAAGGGTAAGCCTTATTTAATTTTGGTTGGATGTTGTGTGTGGAAAATTGAGGTCAGAGATCTTCATCTTCAACGAAGAACACCATGACTTCAATGAAGAACGTCGTCACCGTAAGAAGAGATCGGCGTGCTGTCTCTTCTCCTCTTCGCAGCGGGTGTGTTTCCGAAGATCGATGATGCACCCTCTTTCGATCTTCTTCCCGTGTAACAAAAAAAAGACACCACTTCCTCCTTGGGCGTTCTCTGTCAACATACGGAGCTTCACCTCACGACGTCATTTTCCGCGGCGAACACCGATTCTAGCTACGCTCAAGGTAGGGGTTTAAATTATTTAATTAATTTCGTTCGTGATTTCTAGTTTTTCGTTCTTCATGGATATACGACTAAATTATATCGATTAACGAGAGGGGTCCGGACCGCACAAACACGGCCGAACCTCCTCCTTTATCCGCATGTTGTTTCTTTGTGGTTTGAAACGAGTATGACATGGTGTCGTCGCACCACGTGTGATCGTGCGACAAGGAATGTGTGGCGCTGTTGCGCCGCGCCATGGAAACGAACAAGGACACGATGTCGATGCGTCGCGCCATGAAGTTAAACCAAGTCATGGCGCCATCGCGCCGCGTCGGAGAAAACCAAAAACACCGCGGCCAGAGCGGGGCCGCGGCGGAGGGGCGCGACGCCATCACGCCGTGCCGGACGAACCAAAACCACAGCCAGTTCCGGGCCGCAGTGGAGCAGAGTGACCGGCGGCCGGTTCCGGGCTTCCGGTGTCAGAGCAGAAAGGGGACCGGCCGTCGCCGGTCCCGTGGAGGCAGAAACCGGCCGGCCGGGGTGGGCCCGCCGGACAGGTGTGCATCCGGGGGTTCAAACGTCGGCCAGCCAGCACAAAACGGTCCCCAATTAATGGGGGGGCGCGGTTACACCAGGGGGGCAGGCGCCCCCCCTGCCAAACGGCTCAGCCGGTTGGTCGAGCACCTAGCCAGAGCGCTGGGCACGCTGTGCCCAGGCCAGGCCGGGCCGCACCCAAGCGGGCCGGACCCGGACCCGGTTCGGGTGGACCCCAGGGGTAGCGGGTCGGGTTAGACCGGGCCCGAACCCCTTAATACCGAACCTTTTTTGGTTGGATTCCCATAACTTGTGATACGGGTCTCCGATCGATGCACCTTTAGTTGGGATGCAATCCTTGGATCGAGACGGTCGTTTCAGTATATCGCACTCAATGTTTCTGGAATACTTTGAGTTCGGCTGGGTTGGTTCGTACACGAAACCAACTGGGCCCTCGGAGCAGAAACGCTCATATCTTAAGCTCAGGATGTCCGATTGACGTGCTGTCGACCTTGTTGGATTTCTCTAAGTGAGACGGTTCATTTGGCATACTCCACCCGAAGTTTGGATGCTGGTGGAGTACGGTCGGGTTGGTTTTACCTTAAAAACCAATCGGTCCCCTAGAACGAAAAGGCCAATAACTCTCAGACCGGGCGTCCGATTGACGTGCCTTCTGTGATGTTGAGTTCCTGTTGACGATAAGGAACTTTTGGATACAAAAACTCTGAACTATGTGTCAGTTGATGTATCAGCCTCTTGGCTCGTGGAGCGGACCCGCCCGAACGAGCTTGCTGTGTGCGGGAACCCTAGAGTTGGCTGCGACTGCTACTGTGTCTGCGATGACGACTTTACAGAGATCCTCAGTGGATTCAACGGCAATGACTACCGCACTCAACGATCCTACTTGGAACAGTGCTACTGATCCTGTGTGGGTCAGATCCTATGTGGGTCAGCGCTCAGCGGTTCTGTGTGAGCTAGCGCCTACAGAACCTGTGTGGGTCCGATCCTGTGTGGGTCATTGCGGGGGTTAGTTTCCTATCGATCCTTTGTGGGTCCGATGACTAAGATGGATCAGTGATCATCTCTATCGTCTTTCGAAAAAGTATACCTATGTGAGATGAATCCTGTTTTTCATTCCTATGTTGATTGTGTTGTGCTATCCTGTATGGATTTACGTTTTTCTTTCCTATGTGGACTGGGTTGTACTTGGGCTCGGATGTTGGAGCCGAACGAGAATTGATGACTTAGGTATATGAATGGGCATATACCTAAGCAGTGTCGGATGTTACTTCGTGATTGTATCTTTCCTTTTTGGATTGTCCTTTGTGGATTCTGGGAGACCTTCGGGGGTCTCGGGGTCCCTACTGAGTAGCTTATACTCACCCCTGCATGGGCTATGCCTGCACTACGTTGTGTTGGTTGAAGACAACGGACAGCGCTGATCATAGTTGAGGCTTGCAGAGCAGGACGGTACCTGGAGGTGGACCACTGGGTGGGACGTACTCGGAGCAGTCAGCTGGACCCGAGGAGCTGAGGAGGCTATCTGTACTCACCCTTCAGGTGGGATTCCTAGTGGACAGCTCGTCATTGCGGCTTTACTTTTCAGTTGCTATTTTCCTTTCCCGTTGTACTTTACTTTTAACTTGGGTTTGTATACTGGCCCACTAACTTTCTGCACTTACTATTGTACCAGTTTTTACTTAGTTTTTACTTCTTCTGCTTGCTTACTCTGTGGTGTTTGTTTACCTACAAAGGCAATTGCTTCCCCTTTTTATCGAGGATTTATGCCTTGGTGCTAGTCGCCAGCCCCTGGCCAATGGAAGGCGGGCTTGGGGTAGTCACATAACGGGCCCCGAGGACGGGTCGTGACATAGGTAACCAAGTGTTAGTGTGGCGACCAATATATCCATTCAGTGGGAATTTGACTACCATCTTATTGACTCAGTATACCGAGACACCAGTTAAATATATCATTTGCTACATGCATCACATAATATTTATTCCTGTTATTTTTCTTCTTGATTCATATCCACATATATGGATTATCACCTTACCATTGTATGTTATGGTTCCTTTTTCCGGATACCTTCTCTAAGAAATCCATCCAGGTTACAGATATAGGATCTTGAATAAGAGTCCCTGAGTAATGAGGCCTTAATTTATTAAAAAAATCACGAGGATCTTCATCTAGGTTGGTTTGTAATAGGGACCTTACATGTTGAGAGAAATATATTCCTTATAGGGTTGTATAATTATGCATGCAGGCATAACATGCTATATGATTAATAGTGATAAATTCAACTAATATTACATTAAAATATAGAACATTAGGCGGTAGAGGATTGAATTGAGTTAGTGGTCCAATACTACAAGATTTCATAGACCCCAACCAATCAAATGGTTGTTCTCATGGGCATACTTCATTATGGAGAGGCATGGTACTAGTGTATTTTTATCACAAAAACACATGATGAGAAGACACTCTAATGAAAAAACGTACTTTAGAGGTTTCTTGATGAGTACATTATAACGACCCACACTTTACATACATTGTTAATACTTCAAAATTGAATCACACTTATTACAACATATGACAAAACCACAAAGGACCGTATAGGTATAGTGTCTTTAGAAACTGGGAAACATAAACAACTGGTTCATAAATCTTCTACAGTGTCTCCCATTTATTTCATCATATCTAGGGTCCCTTTTAGCATATTCTACTTAATATCCATCTTCCTGACCTGGGGAAAAGAAAACATAAAAGGGTGAGCTCAAATGCTCAGCAAGGGAAAATAAAGGAAATAAAAATCATATCATATCTTTTTGAAAATCAAAACCTGCAAAAGAGATCATAATATCTTAACATGGAATAAATCATAGAAGTGAAAATGAGATCCCCAAAATCATAACATAAAACTTGAAACTTTGTGGCATGCACACATAATCATGGAAAATCATTTCTTGTTAGTCATGACTCATTGCCAAGACTATCTTAGTGGACAAAGTCCCTTTCTGAACCGAGTTCACTCCTCGTTTCAGTCCTGTATCACTGAACCGAAATAACCTTCCGTTCCAGCCATGTCTATCTCATGAGATATAAAATCATTACCCAATGCATTGGAGGGAGATATAGGTCCCACCCATCTTATAATGAATCCTTTCTTATGTGTGCCACATAATCATAAAACATGCATCATCGCATAACACATGTAACAAAAATGGGATTCTTGAAACATCATGAAATCATAAATCAATTCATATATGATAAAGGAATTCATAAACATAATTCCATCACAACATAGTCAAACCAATGTAAAAATATGGATAGAAACAGAACCCTTTATTATCTTAGATGGAAAATAATTTTGATAAAACACTTGAATTGAATTCTTGAGGAAAATATCCTTTCTTCTTCAAAAAATATTTTTCCTTTCATAACATGTCATACAACTTTAAAATAAAAGAAGTTGATTAAAAATAAACTTGAAAACTTGTAAAGGAAGCTTCTTTGATGTAATGTTTTAAAAATCCATTCATGCCGTATAAGTTAAAAAAAACATTCTTCGTACTTTTGTCGGAAAAGTCAAAAAGTACCTCGTACGAAAAACGACAAAAGATTCCTTTCATACGTATTACTAAAAACTCACCGAAGGGTAAAAATGGATTTAAACAATTTTAAGTGGATGGAAACAATATTACATATTGAGGGAACATGGATGTGGATGATAAAATACACCCTAGTAAATACTTACGAATAAACAATCTCGGATAAAAATGAGATTGTGATATTTCCCTTACCTTAGGTCCGATTTGCTTTGTTCGTGTCCGAAGCTCCTGTATAATGGTTTAAATAATGTTATTTACTTATTCCAGAATCATACATATTGATATGAGATCATATATGGTCATATTATTATCTTCTTGTTAGTAATATTTCATTGTTACTTGTTACTCGGGTCTTTATAACTTTTTGTTCTTATGCGTGTTTTGTCGAATAAATTCTTATTCTTATCTTTAGGTTATAGATAATTCATTTCCAGAATGTTATTAGTGTATTATATACCATATTCATTCATTCAATTCATTTATATAATCATTATGAAATGAAGATCATGTAGAACGAGTCGCATCACATCGTGGAGACGGTATTCCGTACGTACGCACGAGTGATGATATCGTTCCTATGATCGTGGAATTGTATTGGAGTATATATATATATTATTTCAGTATCAATATTACTTAATAATAATCATATATAGTTACTGATTAAACCATTATACCCATCCTTGTAAGGTGATGGTGGAAAATAGATTACACCACGGCGTGGAGACGGTATTCCGTACGTACGCACGCGCGGTGATTTCATTTTTCCGTAGGATGGATAGAAGGTGAAATAGGGTTGTTTCATATTTATAATAACATATCAGTATGTAAGTAATACTGATGTTATTACTTTATCATGAAACAACTAAAGAAGAAGAAGTTGAAGAAGAAAGAAATTGAAAAGATCGGTAATGGATATTACCTCTTCTTTGGAACGCCTTTTTGAATCCTCCACTTAAGGAACTAAGATTGGTCTTTGGAGAAGACCAGGACCTCTAGGATTATTCTAGGGAAGTGGAGAAGGGAAAATGGCAGGGGTTGGCCGAGCTTGAGTGCTCAAATTGGTGTGAGGAGGAGGGGGAGGAGGTGCCCTTTTATAAGGGAGGAGAGGGGCACCTTAGGAATATCTCAAAATATTATTTTATATTAAAGTCAAAATCGGTTTATAATGGTTCCAAAGGGTCTTATTTCGAAGCCAAAGTGGGGATGGGTCGAAATCCTATCAACCAATAGAATTTAGACAAGTTTAGGGTATTATTTTAACCTTATCAATTAGATTTAACTCTAAGTTAAATAATTTAACTTTTACCATGACTTTTTGTTTTCTTTCACTATATGGTTAATACACTTACTATAACATGCCAAACGAACCCCAAATTGTTTATTATTAAAATTTATATCCTTATCTAAGTCATTTGGCCGAACCTTAGATTTTTAGGAATAAAATAACAATTAATAATATAATATTTGATTTAAAAACTATTTTGTGTCAATTTTGACACTATTTGATATATGATTTTTGTCAAAGTCATAACAGAATTATATGTTCGAACCAAGTTGATTAAATCAATACTAATATATCATAGTAACCTAGAAAATTAGTGGAATTCATAAAAAGTCTCAAATTACATTTATTTTGGTATTTATATTATCAATTTTGTCAATATTTCATTAATAAGATAATTACTGCATCATCTTTGTGTCATAAATAAATTAAATTATTTGATGTCTAAAAATTACAAATAAAATACCATCATGTAGGAAATCCTTTTATCTTTCTAATGAATATTTACAATCGAATTTATCTTATGTATAACCCTATATTAAAAATGATTTACTTATTAAACTTTGATTTTAACTATTTTAACCCTTCTTTAAATAAATTAATAATAAATGTCCTAATCTAATCCAAGTGGGCCTAAATGGTCATATTTTATTCCTAAGTTTGTTTTTGGTCGAATTACACTTGTCCAATAGAATTAGGACATGTGTTAGGGTAATATTAATATCATAATTACCCTTAGTTACCCTATTTACTATTAACCGCGGTAAAAATAGTAAAAAGTTACTATTCACCAAAAAATTATTTTCATCTCATTGAACCACATTTTAGTCCTTGATATTAACCGTGTCTCTCGGATTTTTGAAATTCCATTCACAGAAGCGGTAAAATTAAGTTTTATGCAAAATTCAGTTTTTAACCTACCACTTAGTGGTTTCACTATTCATCAAAAATTGAAAGTTTTCAGAAAAATACCAAAATTTCACCCTAGGCTAATTTCGATATTCCGAGTCCAAAAATGAAGTCCATTTTGAAAAATAAAATTTATAAAATTTCAAAAAGTGGTTATTACTATTCATAACGGCTAGTTTTAATAGCATATTGTTGTTTAGTGAAACTCGGTATTGCGTACGACGCAAGCTATCGAGGAAGGTCGCGATTGCGTGTAAAGCAAGCCAAGAAAGTGTTGTGTAGAAAAAGATTCCTTTGATGATTTATATAACATAAAAGTCTCGGGTGTTATATTCTACCCCCCTTAAAAAGAATTTCGCCCTCGAAATTCGTCACTTTGCAACAAACAAATGAGGATACTTCTCCCTCATCATATCCTCAAGCTCCCATGTAGCTTCTTCAAGTTGGTGGTTTCTCCATAAAACATTCACCAAGCGAGTGGTCTTGTTTCGTAGGACTTTTTCGCTACGATCCAGAATCTCTATCGGCTGTTCTTCATAAGAAAGATCTTGCTCCAGTGGTACAACTTCTGAGCTGAGTACATGTGAAGGATCTGGTATGTACTTTCTCAGGAGAGATACATGGAACACATCGTGAACTTGAGAGAGATTCGGTGGAAGCGCCAATCGGTAAGCTACCTTCCCAACACGATCCAGTATTTCAAAAGGACCGATATATCTAGGGCTCAACTTCCCCTTCTTTCCAAATATCATAACCCTCTTCCAGGGAGATATTCGTAAGAACACTTTATCACCCACTTCAAACTCTAGGTCTTTTCTTCGGTTGTCGGCATAACTTTTCTGTCGACTCTGAGGTGCTCTTATGTGTTGTTGAATAGATCTGACCTTTTCTGCCATTTCATCAACGAGATCAGGTCCTAATAGCTTTCTTTCCCCAACTTCATCCCAGCAAGTTGGAGTCCTGCATTTCTTTCCATAGAGAGCTTCATAAGGAGCCATCTGAATACTGGAGTGAAAGCTATTATTATAAGAAAATTCCACCAAAGGTAGATGTTGATCCCAACCTCCTTTGAAATCCATAGAGCAAGCTCTCAACATATCTTCTAGGGTTTGAATTGTTCTCTCAGACTGACCGTCTGTCTGGGGATGATAAGCAGTGCTGAAACTCAACTCTGTATCCAGAGTATGCTGAAGACTTCGCCAGAACATCGAGGTAAATCTAGGATCTCGATCAGATATAATAGAAAGTGGTACTCCATGCAATCTTACCACTTCCTTTACATATATCTTGGCAAGCTGATCTAGAGAGAAATCCTCTCTAATAGCAATGAAGTGTGCAGACTTTGTAAGACGATCAACTATGACCCAGATAGCATTATTGCCTTTGGATGTTTTAGGAAGTCCTGTGACAAAGTCCATAGTGATGTTTTCCCATTTCCATTCGGGTATGGGTAATGGTTGTAACATCCCCTTAGACTTCTGTCTCTCAGCTTTAACTTGTTGACAAACCAAGCATCGAGAAACATATTCAGCAACATCTCTTTTCATGCCATCCCACCAGAAGTACTCTTTCAGGTCCCTATACATCTTCGTGCTTCCAGGATGAATAGAGAATGAAGAACTATGAGCCTCATCCAGCAGCTCTTTCTTTAATTCGGGGATGGGAAAAACACAAACCCGATTCCTGAACTTTATTATCCCATCACAATCAAGGTTGAATTCAGGAACATTTCTCACCTTCTTTTGTAACTCGACATCTTCTTTCTGTGCCTCTTTAATCTTCACATGTATAGATGGTTGAACATTCATTTGAGAAAGATAAGATTTTTCCCCTTCCATTATAATTCCAAGATCCATCCTTTGTAAATCCATAAATATTGGATCTTTTGTGATCCTCATCATGGATAAACTAGCATGGTCTTGTCGACTTAATGCATCTGCCACCTTGTTTGCTTTCCCAGGGTGGTAATGGATTGAGCAGTCATAATCCTTAATCAGCTCCAACCATCTTCTTTGGCGCATATTCAGCTCCTTTTGTGTGAAAATATACTTTAAACTTTTATGATCAGTATAAATATCACACCTTTCGCCATAAAGGTAATGCCTCCAAATCTTTAATGCAAAGATTACCGCAGCCAACTCCAAATCATGTGTTGGGTAATTTTGTTCATGGATTTTCAACTGTCGTGAGGCATAAGCTATCACAATATCATAAGAACACACCCCAATCCCTTCTTGGATGCATCACTGTAGATCACAAACCTTTCTCCACTACAAGGCAGTGTGAGCACAGGTGCACTGGATAACCTTCTTTTCAACTCCTTGAAATTCTCTTCACATTCCTCTGTCCAGACAAACTTAACTCCTTTCCGAGTCAACTTGGTGAGTGGATTAGATAATCGTGAAAAATCTTTTACAAAACGTCGATAATATCCAGCCAAACCAAGAAAACTTCGGATCTCAGTTACTGTTGTTGGTCTTGACCATCTTTCGATAACCTCTGTTTTTGCTGGATCCACAGATATCCCCTCTTTTGAGATTATATGACCCAAAAATGAAACTTTTTGAAGCCAAAATTCACACTTGGTAAATTTGGCATAAAGATTCTCTTTTCTCAGGGTCTTCAATATAATTCTCAAGTGATCTTCATGCTCTTCCTTGCTCTTTGAATAGACAAGAATATCGTCTATAAAGACTACCACAAATTGATCAAGATAGTCTCTAAAGACTCTATTCATTAGATCCATGAAGATAGCAGGGGCATTAGTAAGACCAAATGGCATCACTATAAATTCATAGTGTCCATACCTTGTACGGAAAGCCGTCTTTGGTATATCCTCCCTTTTGACCCTTAATTGATGATACCCTGAACGAAGATCAATCTTGGAAAAGTATTGAGCTCCGCGTAGTTGGTCAAATAAGTCATCAATGCGTGGGAGAGGATATTTGTTCTTGATAGTGATCTTGTTAAGTTCTCGATAATCAATGCAGAGTCTCATTGATCCATCTTTCTTCTTAACAAATAGAACAGGTGCTCCCCAAGGTGACGCACTAGGGCGTATGAATCCCTTATCAAGATTCTCTTGGAGTTGCTTCTTCAATTCCTGCAACTCAATTGGGGCCATTCTATAAGGTGTCTTTGAAATAGGCAAAGCACCCGGTACGAGTTCTATTGAAAACTCAACTTCACGATTTGGTGGAAGACCCGGCAATTCCTCCGGAAAGTCATCATCAAACTCCCGTACAATGGGCATATTCTTAATCGTGAGTTTCTCACCAACCATTTGAGATAAATAACCTTCATTTATTGGAATCAATACCCATAAGATGGAAGAAATTTCCACTGGAAGGTTATGTTCATCCTTGCATTGATAGACGATCGTAGGTTGATCTGGAATATGAAATGTGACTTCCCTTCTTTGGCAATTGATATGAGCTCCATGTAGAGAAAGCCAATCCATGCCAAGAATCACATCAAATTCCACTAAAGGAAGGATCACAAGATTTGCAGGAAGCACTTTCCCACAAACTTCGATCGGAGAAGAATTATAAACTTTTGATGCGATTGATGTGCCATTAGGTGTTGTCACAGCTAACTCAACATCTAATTGTTGAGGTAGTACGGTGATACCCTTAGAAAAGTCTTCAGAAATAAAGAGTGGGTGGATCCAGAATCAAATAAAACATTTGCTACTTTAGAGTGGATGGTAAGTGTACCTTTCACCACATCGTTATCGTACTCCACATCGCTGATAGAAATTGCATGTGACTTTCCTTTGTCTTTAGCCTTAAGAGTTTGTTGACGTCGACCATCATCATCAACCCTTGGATTTGGGCATTGATTGGCATAATGCCCCATCTCCTTGCACTTGAAACATTGAAGTGTAGCAGGTTCATTCTGTGTATCCCTTCCTTTGTTTACATCATTAGACATCTTCTTCCCATTATCACGGCATTCAAATGCCCGATGACCTTCCTTTCCACATTTAAAACATTTACTTGTCCCTTTAAGACAACTCCCTCCATGTTTCTTTCCACACTTTGAGCATAAGGGAAAGTTCATCTTCTTTTCCGTGTGCTCTTTAGATTTTTCTTTGAATTCCATCTTCCTCTTCTTATCAAACCCATGTGACTGATGGGTTACTCCAATCTCCATCTCGACTTTGAGAGCACATCGAACGATTTCTTCGTAGCTATTGAAGTCCCTTATGGCTAACGCCCTTCGAAGACTTGGTTTTAATCCACTAAAGAATCGATCGATCTTACTCTCAGGTTGGATAATAATACCAGAAGCGTACCTTGCAAGTCTTGTAAAATTTGCTTCATAGGTACTAACAGATTCATCATCCCTTTGCTTCAGTTCAAGGAACTCTTTCTCCATCTTTGTTCGGAGAATACGAGGGAAGTACTTATTGAAAAATAAGTTCTTGAACTCGTCCTATTCCATAGACTCAATTTCATCCCTTTGCCTCGTATTCTTAACAAGATTCCACCATTGATCCGCATCTCCTTCCAAACGATACACTGCTAGGATGACTTTATCATGCTCAGAACATTGAAGAACTGAAAATATCTTTTCAGTAGTACTAATCCATTGTTCAGCAACTAATGGATCAGTAGACCCGCTGAAAGATGGTGGACGCTGCCTCATGAAGGATTCAACAGAATGTTGCTCCCTTCTTTGTTCGTTTGGAAATCCTGCATGATTCATAGCTTGAGAAAGTTGTGTGAGCATGGCTACAAGATTTTGCATTCCAGCTCCCATATCGTTTGGTTGCTCAGGGGGACAATCATTGCATTGCCCATCGCATTCCGCATTAACACGGTTCCTTTGGGTTCCAGCCATTGACTAAAACCAAGAAGAATAGTGTGAGAAACACTAATTATAATAGGAAACCACATAATTCAAGAATAAAATTTTCATGCTTAAGGTCTTATCCTAGGTTATTCAAGGCCATTTCTAAAATTGTGTTCTATGCTTAGACTTATCCTTAGGGTTATTACTAAGGCTTTCACATCCTAGTTTCCAAAGGTTGACTATACCTTTCCTCTGATACCAACTATAGCGGTCCAGAATTACTTCCAGTGGACTACAATTGATACCTATCAGGGCACTCCATTGGTGGCTACACCCCCTGGGCGGGACACACCACCATCCCCAGTGGCATCCATTTCCTCATGAAGCCCTTGGGCGGAGATCCATGCTTCGTCCAACGCTCACATGTGAGAGTTCCCAAGGATCGGATACATTCCTACCTCCTTTGCCTCTGATACCAACTATAACGACCCACACTTTACATACATTGTTAATACTTCATAATTGAATCACACTTATTACAACATATGACAAAACCACAAAGGACCGTATAGGTATAGTGTCTTTAGAAACTGGGAAACATAAACAACTGGTTCATAAATCTTCTACAGTGTCTCCCATTTATTTCATCATATCTAGGGTCCCTTTTTGCATATTCTACTTAATATCCATCTTCCTGACCTGGGGAAAAGAAAACATAAAAGGGTGAGCTCAAATGCTCAGCAAGGGAAAATAAAGGAAATAAAAATCATATCATATCTTTTTGAAAATCAAAACCTGCAAAAGAGATCATAATATCTTAACATGGAATAAATCATAGAAGTGAAAATGAGATCCCCAAAATCATAACATAAAACTTGAAACTTTGTGTCATGCACACATAATCATGGAAAATCATTTCTTGTTAGTCATGACTCATTGCCAAGACTATCTTAGTGGACAAAGTCCCTTTCTGAACCGAGTTCACTCCTCGTTTCAGTCCTGTATCACTGAACCGAAATAACCTTCCGTTCCAGCCATGTCTATCTCATGAGATATAAAATCATTACCCAATGCATTGGAGGGAGATATAGGTCCCACCCATCTTATAATGAATCCTTTCTTATGTGTGCCACATAATCATAAAACATGCATCATCGCATAACACATGTAACAAAAATGGGATTCTTGAAACATCATGAAATCATAAATCAATTCATATATGATAAAGGAATTCATAAACATAATTCCATCACAACATAGTCAAACCAATGTAAAAATATGGATAGAAACAGAACCCTTTATTATCTTAGATGGAAAATAATTTTGATAAAACACTTGAATTGAATTCTTGAGGAAAATATCCTTTCTTCTTCAAAAAATATTTTTCCTTTCATAACATGTCAAACAACTTTAAAATAAAAGAAGTTGATTAAAAATAAACTTGAAAACTTGTAAAGGAAGCTTCTTTGATGTAATGTTTTAAAAATCCATTCATGCCGTATAAGTTAAAAAAAAAACATTCTTCGTACTTTTGTCGGAAAAGTCAAAAAGTACCTCGTACGAAAAACGACAAAAGATTCCTTTCATACGTATTACTAAAAACTCACCGAAGGGTAAAAATGGATTTAAACAATTTTAAGGGGATGGAAACAATATTACATATTGAGGGAACATGGATGTGGATGATAAAATACACCCTAGTAAATACTTACGAATAAACAATCTCTGATAAAAATGAGATTGTGATATTTCCCTTACCTTAGGTCCGATTTGCTTTGTTCGTGTCCGAAGCTCCTGTATAATGGTTTAAATAATGTTATTTACTTATTCCAGAATCATACATATTGATATGAGATCATATATGGTCATATTATTAGCTTCTTGTTAGTAATATTTCATTGTTACTTGTTACTCGGGTCTTTATAACTTTTTGTTCTTATGCGTGTTTTGTCGAATAAATTCTTATTCTTATCTTTAGGTTATAGATAATTCATTTCCAGAATGTTATTAGTGTATTATATACCATATTCATTCATTCAATTCATTTATATAATCATTATGAAATGAAGATCATGTAGAACGAGTCGCATCACATCGTGGAGACGGTATTCCGTACGTACGCACGAGTGATGATATCGTTCCTATGATCGTGGAATTGTATTGGAGTATATATATATATATATTATTTAAGTATCAATATTACTTAATAATAATCATATATAGTTACTGATTACACCATTATACCCATCCTTGTAAGGTGATGGTGGAAAATAGATTACACCAAGGCGTGGAGACGGTATTCCGTACGTACGCACGCGCGGTGATTTCATTTTTCCGTAGGATGGATAGAAGGTGAATTAGGGTTGTTTCATATTTATAATAACATATCAGTATGTAAGTAATACTGATGTTATTACTTTATCATGAAACAACTAATGAAGAAGAAGTTTAAGCAGAAATAAATTGAAAAGATCGGTAATGGATATTACCTCTTCTTTGGAACGCCTTTTTGAATCCTCCACTTAAGGAACTAAGATTGGTCTTTGGAGAAGACCAGGACCTCTAGGATTATTCTAGGGAAGTGGAGAAGGGAAAAAGGCAGGGGTTGGCCGAGCTTGAGTGCTCAAATTGGTGTGAGGAGGAGGGGGAGGAGGTGCCCTTTTATAAGGGAGGAGAGGGGCACCTTAGGAATATCTCAAAATATTATTTTATATTAAAGTCAAAATCGGTTTATAATGGTTCCAAAGGGTCTTATTTCGAAGCCAAAGTGGGGATGGGTCGAAATCCTATCAACCAATAGAATTTAGACAAGTTTAGGGTATTATTTTAACCTTATCAATTAGATTTAACTCTAAGTTAAATAATTTAACTTTTACCATGACTTTTTGTTTTCTTTCACTATATGGTTAATACACTTACTATAACATGCCAAACGAACCCCAAATTGTTTATTATTAAAATATATATCCTTATCTAAGTCATTTGGCCGAACCTTAGATTTTTAGGAATAAAATAACAATTAATAATATAATATTTGATTTAAAAACTATTTTGTGTCAATTTTGACACTATTTGATATATGATTTTTGTCAAAGTCATAACAGAATTATATGTTCGAACCAAGTTGATTAAATCAATACTAATATATCATAGTAACCTAGAAAATTAGTGGAATTCATAAAAAGTCTCAAATTACATTTATTTTGGTATTTATATTATCAATTTTGTCAATATTTCATTAATAAGATAATTACTGCATCATCTTTGTGTCATAAATAAATTAAATTATTTGATGTCTAAAAATTACAAATAAAATACCATCATGTAGGAAATATTTTTAGCTTTCTAATGAATATTTACAATCCAATTTATCTTATGTATAACCCTATATTAAAAATGATTTACTTATTAAACATTGATTTTAACTATTTTAACCCTTCTTTAAATAAATTAATAATAAATGTCCTAATCTAATCCAAGTGGGCATAAATGGTCATATTTTATTCCTAAGTTTGTTTTTGGTCGAATTACACTTGTCCAATAGAATTAGGACATGTGTTAGGGTAATATTAATATCATAATTACCCTTAGTTACCCTATTTACTATTAACCGCGGTAAAAATAGTAAAAAGTTACTATTCACCAAAAAATTATTTTCATCTCATTGAACCACATTTTAGTCCTTGATATTAACCGTGTCTCTCAGATTTTTGAAATTCCATTCACAGAAGCGGTAAAATTAAGTTTTATGCAAAATTCAGTTTTTAACCTACCACTTAGTGGTTTCACTATTCATCAAAAATTGAAAGTTTTCAGAAAAATACCAAAATTTCACCCTAGGCTAATTTCGATATTCCGAGTCCAAAAATGAAGTCCATTTTGAAAAATAAAATTTATAAAATTTCAAAAAGTGGTTATTACTATTCATAACGGCTAGTTTTAATAGCATATTGTTGTTTAGTGAAACTCGGTATTGCGTACGACGCAAGCTATCGAGGAAGGTCGCGATTGCGTGTAAAGCAAGCCAAGAAAGTGTTGTGTAGAAAAAGATTCCTTTGATGATTTATATAACATAAAAGTCTCGGGTGTTACATACATCACTTAAGGATTTTGATATATGTGAATTCATGAGAATCTATAGTTGAAATAGGGAAATGTGATTTTTTCTAAGTAAGATATGAGGTTGATTTAACTCGCACATTAATGCCTCAATATAGTGCTAGATGTTTTCTTCCAGTAATAGATTTTTGAGTAGGGACTCTGCAAAGACATTAGTTTCAGTATAGTCTACCTATACATTCATACAAAATCTTCAGTGATAGAGAAGGTTCTATTTATAGAGATTTTTCTAGTATAGGTATTCTATAAAACTAGGGAAAATGGGGGGAATATTATAACTTATTCATTGAAAACATCCAGTAGGGGTCCGACATTGGGGTATCCGCATATAAGGCATCGTGTACCCTACATCCGATATGGGGATCCGTAGCATAGGGTTCTATCGTGGGATCTAGTCAGCCATGAGAGGGATTTTGTAATGATTGTGACAATAGAGGGAACATTAAACATTCTTGGATGGACCATTATGATGGTAAGGAGTGGAATATAATTGATATTCCACTATGATAGAGGCCACACCTTGATCAGGGATATTTTAGGTGAGGTTAGAGTTAAACTCTTGGATATGGTGCTAATGGAGGATCAAGTGGAGTTCTGGAGTGGGGAGATGCTGGAGGATGGTGACCTTACGAGATGCTTCCCCCACCATAACTTGGTGGAACTCGCAAAGCATAGATAGTAAGTGGTTGGGGTTGCATAGAGTTGTAGGCTACTGAGGTATGTGGCTAGGCTTCACATGGGATGATTCTAGTTATGATATCTATTTTTATACACATTGTATTGTACTTATAGACAAAGGTGTCAGTTATTACTTCATATACATATTCCTTATATGGTATCTAGAGCTTCTATTTTAGAAATTATGTCATCAATTATGGTTAAAGGTTTATAAATAGATTAATTCTTCTATATTTCATGCCTTTCGTCAAAGCGAGTTAGTGCATGGTGATGTGAGATTCACGTGGGACCTCTAGGTCATCTTAATGAGACATTAAGAAAAAATTATAGATATGAATTAGTTAGAAGTGGTTTGTGATAAAATTGACTATAATCACAGAAGATTTAGATTAATTAGGAAATATGGGTTGAGATTATCCTTTGTGGGAGAGACAGACATTATGAAATATTAAGATGGTCTTGTGAGTAGAATGTTACAACCCATCACCCGTTTATTTGGTATGTTTAACCATTAAACTTGTGGGACTTTTAGAAATCTGGTATCCTTAGTGGTGGAGGATTTTATAGACATTTTTACACCCCATTTATTTTTATAGATATATTAATTTTAATTTCATTGATGTCTTGTGTTGTATTCAACAACAATATTACCTTGCACTATACACAACACTCTATTAGCTTGTAGTATACGCAACACTATTCATGGCTTGTGTTGCACACAATTTCAGGTTCTTTTGATAGAGTATAGATTTTATTCAATGTAAAAATGATATAAGTTTTGATTATGTCATACACAACACCAAAGGAAGCATTCAACAGACACAACACTGACTTGGCTTGTGTTACACATAGGAACGACCTTCCTCGATAGCTTGCATTGTACGTGATGCTGAGTTTCACTAAACATCGATATATTATTGAAATAATATTAATTAATGGGATATAATGTATCTTTTATGAATATTGTTAACAAATTTTTTAATTTTATATAATTATTATTCATCCTATAAATTTTCATAGAACATAATATGATAAAAAATCACTTTTTTAGATAAAAGAAGTATTTTTTTAAATGCAGTTTTACAGCCTTTTGAGGGTGCAACAATTTCCAATATAGTTCTTGAAACTTTTATAAGTTAAATTTGAAAAAATAAACTTATTCTTTGTAATTCAGATATAAAATTTTATTTTTTATGAATTTTTGATATTTTTTCTGGTAACTTTCATATTTATATGAATAGTGAAAATACGCTAAATTTTAATTGAAAACAAATTTTTTATGAAATTAATTTATTTTGAAAAAATTTCTTATTAAATTATTTTAAATTATATATAATATATATATATATATATTAAGGCAATTAATCTTATTTTCATAAATTTTAAATTGAATTCATTTGTTAAAACCTTTCAACATTTAGTAATGTTTTAAACAAAACCCATTTTTTTACAATGGGATTAATTTTAAATTAATTACTGCAACTTATATGTTTTGAATTTTAAAAAATAAAATTAATATTTGGAATATATAGGTCTAAATTATTTTAATGGGATACTTATATTTTTTAGGCATTATGAATGGTAACTATTGTAATTACATTTATTACCGTGGTTAATGGTAAATCGAGTAATTAAGGGTAAAAATAATATTATAAAATTACACTAACAACTTTCAAAATTATATTGGATGAATACAATTCTACCCATATAACCTAAGTGTCTGAATATATTCATTTCTTGGGCTTTTTTCCATGAAAATTAGGTAATTATTATTAATACAAAAGAAAGTGACAACATGTCACTCACTTATATCTTATAAGTATAATAATTTTAATTCAATGATAAACATCATAAAAATTATAATGAAAATAGTAAATATAAATATAAATTAATTTCATATTTTAAGTGAATTTATTTATAATTTTTATATATTAATTATTTATTATTAATGTTGACCTAATAGTGATGTAAAAATTATTTTATTAATAGAAATATCAAACAAATGGTTTTAAAAATATTAATAGAAATATCATATAAACTAATTAAAGTGCACCCCAAATTTTATTGGTGACTATGAAATTTTATGAGTGTATTAAATATTTTGGTTTGAATTTTTATTTTGTGGGGTTTGTATTTAATGTTCTATAAATGAATTGTGTTAAAAATGACACTATTGACATTTTTTAAACCTAAAATTTTATTAAATTATTTTAAAATCATAAAAATATTTAATAATTACAAAGTGATAATTATAAGGTCTAAAATTTTATAAAGTATCTATTTATGGTCAATTAACACCACATAAGTAAATATTCATTACCATTAAACATCTACAATGTTTTTACCAAAATTTAAAATTAATATAATAACTAAGTGTCAATTAAACGAATAATGTTTAAATTGACCAAATAAGTTGTAAAAAATTTATTGGATGATGATATTACAATCTTATCTCATCTTATATTCGAATTTGGGACACTTTGGAAGTTTATGAGAAGGGATTGATTTTATTATAAATTAATACTTTCGAGAGTTTCCTGAAGTGCCATCTCCCCTCTTATAAAATGGAACCTTCTCCCTATCATCTTAACTACATTTTAATCCCTAATTCCCATGAAACCCATGAAAATTCCACTTGTTAACTTCTCAAGTTAAAATATAGTGTTTCTGGTCTTTTACAAAGACCAACTCTAGTTCCCTAAGAGGAAATTTAATGTATTCTTGTCGAGGAAGAGGTAATCTCTACTACTGATTCTGTCAAATTTATTTCTTTTTCTACTTTGTCTTCTTTAGTTGTTTCAATATAAATTAATTACATCAGTATCACTCATATATTGATATTTTATTATAAATATTAAATAATCCTATTTCACATTATATTCATCATAAAAAACAAAATCACCGCGCATGCATACGTACAGCTTACCATCTCCCCATTGTGTTGTAATCTATTTTTTCAGTACCCCCAAAATTGGATGGGTATATTGGTTGAAATAATAATTATATATGATTATTATGAAATTATACTAATTCATAGATATTATACACCATAAAATTCAATACCATTCATCAATTATGGGAACGATATCATCACTCGGGCGTACGTATAGATTACCATCTCCACAACGTGATGAGAATCATTCTCCTTGTTAACTATTCAAAAATGAGTATAATGTATATATATAAAATAACATGAAATATATGAAATAATAATTCTATTTGATACATAAATATGACATTTACTTACTTCTATTCAATTCAATAAGGAAACGAAAACAATGTTCATGTGTATGTATGCACTACTCTCTCCATGAATGGTGTATTCTATTTCATTTATCTATATATTTTGTATATATCTATATATTTTATATACATTATATATATAAGTTATTTAATTATGTAATTAATTAAATCAAGATCAATGTAATAATATCAAGAATAATAAGTCTAAACATGTACGATAAATAAAATGATTATTACCCAAAATGTTTCTTTATCATGGAATTGACAAATGAACAGGTAATATAATGTCATAAGTATATCCTATATGATATCATAAATATTATTATATTCCATTTAAATGTTACTAATATGGTTAAACCCACTATACCGGAGTTTTGGATGCCTATGGGAGAAATCAGACCTAAGGTAAGGGATAAGATTTACAATCTAACTTTTATCCTAGATTGTTTATTTATAAGTATTTACTGGGGATATATTTATCATCCATGTCTCTATTTTCTAAAAAATTAATAAATTTTTTAATATTCTTAAATGTATATTTAAATTCATTTTAACCCATTTTTGTCTTTTACTATGTGGAAGGAAAGTAATCATATTTTTGTTTACCACACAAGGTACTTTTTGACTTTTTCAGTAAAAGTACGAGGGAATATTTTTTTAACTTATATGACATTGATGACTATTTAAATATTCATAATGCCTTATCTCCAAAAAGTATCCTCTACAACATTTCATTTTTATTTTCAACTAAATTTTTTTCTTTTATGATTTTGTGGAATATTGAGAAAAGAAAATGTTTTTAAGGAAGGATATTTTCCCAAAGAATTATGTTCAAGTGTTTTGTAAAAATTATTTTCATTCTAAGATGACTATATCAAATAAAGGAATGTTTCTATCTCTATTGTTATTATGATTTTATTGTGTTTATTATGGAATTATGTTTATGAATTCCATTTAACATATATGGATTATTTAATGATGAAATGTTGTTTAAGAATCAAATTTTATTTCTTTAGTGGTGCAAGGATGGATGATTTGTGTTTTGTGGCACATGTAAGAATGATTTCATTATGATATGGGTGGGAAATATATCTATTTCCAATTATTTGGGTAAATATTTATATCTCATTTGATATACATGACTGGAATGGAATCGAAATCTGGTTCATTACTATAGGGATGAAATGACAATTAAATCCAGTTCAGTAATACATGGCTAGAAGGGCAAGTAAACCCAGTTCAGTAATGGAATATTTCCACTACGATTCTCTTGGACGAAATTTATTAGATACTATGGAAAAATATTATGTTGTTATTAGTTTTCCACAATTACATGTTTTATGCCAATGCTATTCAGTCATGGTTAATGTTTCTTTATGATATATTCCTTATAAACATCCATGATTTATTTTATGACTCATGAATTTGATGTTTAAACTTTATGTTCAAGTTTTTATGTTCAAGTGATTATGGTTTGTTTAATATTATCTATGATTACACTTATTTAGAATTTGAGCTCACCATTTTTCTTTTTTATTTTCCCTAGATATAAAGAATGGTTTTAGGTAAGAAAAAATGGCTAATATCTTTATGGGAGATATTGAAGATCTTTCACCATAATTAGAAGATTATGTTCTGAGTTTCCAAAGACACTAAAATAATAGTATCTATGGGAATATTTTTTTTCATGTATTTTGTATTCTTCAAAAGTAATGTAATGTATACGTACTTTAAGCTTGGGTCCCCACAGTTAGTATGAGAGCAAAGGTTTATTTAACCTTTGGAAACTATGATGAAAAAGATTTAGTGAGATCCCTAGATATATTTCTAAGGATATGTCTAGGTATTTCTTAAGGATAAGTAATGTAGAGGATACAATCCTAGGGTTTTGTGGTAATCAGGACTAACATATCATTAAACTAAAGATATCATATATTGAAATACTATAAGTAATTTAATATACTTATCTATTTCTAATCACTGAAATGTATTTGTCACACTTTACCTTTTAGTCTTAGTCAATATCCAGAACTACATAGAACATAGTTAACCATTAAATGTTTTTTATGTGAAAAGTATGGGAATTATGAAGTTCAATTTCCTATGTGGAATCATTAGGAAGAGAATCATGACGATGGTATGAGTATTATCCGTACTACATGGAATAAATAGATTGTAATCAAAATGTGAAAGGTATGTGATGTTCTTCAAGTATTGATTACAATAAACCTATGAAGAATGAGGTGGATAGACCTTAGTAAATGAATGATATTTTTGGAAAGGTGGATATGATGGATCCTGAGTAATGGTTTAAGAATAAATTTGGATGATAGAGGTGTATATGTTTCAGAATTCAATGATTATTCTATATTAATCATGAAATATATAAGAGTTTTCACCATATTATTTTCATTATTGATCAGAAAGTTTATGTTGAATAGTTATAAGTTACCAAAAAGTGATTTAAAGGTAAGGTGATATAATTGGAGAACACATGATTAAGGGGAAGATAACCCTTAATATGTCAATTATGTTAAGATAACGATACTTAAATAAAGATATGTTGGATTTGAATATGTAAATTGGATGATATTAGATTATTTAGAACTAATTATAGAGTTATTCACAAGTGGGTTGTGTTATCATGGATATAGAATACAACTTTTGGGACTAAAGGAATATATTCAATATGTTTTGGAATACGGAAATATGATGTTTTCAATATGGACATATGGTAAATTAGGTTATTACCATGACTCAATGAAATACATTATTATGTCATTAAAATATTATGTATGTGACTAACAAGATATATCTTATGGGGGATAAATTATGGTATTCACCAGCCTGTTATGTGACTTTTTTGGAAATTTTATTCTTTGTATTGTGAGATTGGACATAAGTATTTTTGATTATCCTAAATGACGGAATGGATTATTTTGGAAAATAGATTGTATTTTTTGAGTATAAAACTTTTTTTTATATTTTTTATATAATGTTATAATAGTATAGTTTTTGAAAAAGGACAACCCATAGGATGTGAAACAACCCAGCATGTCGGACAAGGCTACGGGAATCGAAAATACAACCGAACTATGATAGGCCATTATCACTTCCCACTAGCCTAGAGGAAGTCCCTGGTTAGTAGAAATTAGTTTTGTTTTATTAAGAAGAATGATAAATGATGTATAATCCCATTTTTGAAACCATATACGATTAATATCACCATATATGGACTTATGTATAGTTAATAACATCTTCTGAACGTTTTGGAATAGAGATAGATGGAATGAACTATCACTCTGTAACATCCCAAGTAAATAAATAATGTGACATTTTCATATTTATTAATATTTGTGAATAAGATATTAATATTTCTTTAAAGAGAATGCTATGTTCAATGGCGTACCAAATACACATCAATGAATTTCTTTGAAATCTTACGTTGCACACTGATAATATAATAATATTATTTTAAATGGTAGTTAACGCCTAACCATTGTAATGGAAGGAATGAATAGAAATAAATACCAAATTATTATATATTCTTGTCAAATATTTTTTCATTTATCCAAAAAATGTTAGAGGCTTAAAATTCAAATAAATCCAATTATAAGCATAAATCTTCTAATATTTTTTAAAAGGTCGATTAACTGCCTTTTGATGGAAAAACTATTTTAAATATACTCTTTGAAAATTTTATATTTTATATTTGAAAAATTAAAATCCTTCTTTTGAATCAAGAAATCAAAATTTACTTTGTATACATTTTTGTTATTTTTTCCGATAAAGATCATTATTTTAATGAATAGTTAAAATTTTGTATTTTAATGCAAAACCACCTTTTAATATAATTTATTCATATGGTTATATTATATTTTCAATTGGTTTTAAATTGTAGTTAAAATAAATTTTTACCATTTAATTCAATGGTGGTCTTTGGAATTAATTTTACTTTGAAATTGGACATAAACAAGTGTCAATCTCTTGATAGATATTGTTTTTTAAAAACACATTATTTGTTTTGACAGCGGGAATTAATTATATAATTAAATAATTCAATCTTTGTGTTTTGAATTTGGTAAAATGGAAATAATTTTTTAATTTGGAATATCATGTATAGCTTATGGTTAATTTTTTGTATTTTTCTAAAAAACATCAATTTTTTGATGAATAGTGAAATCACTAAGTGGTAGTTAAAAAACTGATTATTCGTTTAAATGAAATTTTACAACATTTGTGATTTTAATTTCAAAAATCCTACATACATGGTTGTCATTAGGTAGTAAAATGTCGTTCAATGGTATTAAAATAATTTTTGGTGAATAGTTTCTTTTGAGTTTTATTAACCGTCATTAGAGGCCATTAGGGTAATTTAAGGTAAAAATGATGATATAATAATATGAAAATACCTTTAAACTTGTCCTACCCTTATTAGATGATTCATGGACGACCAGGAAAATCCATGGGTTAATTTTTGGGACCCCATGGATCAACTTGTGTAAGATAATGACATTAATTCCTTTTATTTAAAGTAAAAATAAAAATGTCACAAACATGTACTGTTTTACTAGGACAATTTTTACATGGGGTTATACAAGTCATATTTTTGACTATAAATATTAATTAGAAATATAAAACGATTTCCTATATAATGATATTTTTTTTATAATTTTTAGACATTATATAAACAAATTTATTTATGACACCATGATGATGCACTGATTACGTCATTAATGAACGATTTAAATAAAATGAAAAGATAAGGTAAACTATAACACGTACAATTTTGAAACACCTATTGGATGAGTGGATTTCAAAACATTATCACCTTATCCTCGAAATATATCTTTTTGGAACCTTTAAAATCTGAAAAGCATTTTATAATAAAGTAACATTTTATAACATTCCAAGAGTGCCCCTCCTTCCTCTTATAAAAGGCCCCCACCTCTACCCTCAAGTGATGTGATTCGTTCATGAAATACATGTAATGTATAAATAATGATATTAATGAACTTATTTAACCTATATAACATATATATTATACTGTAATTATAATATATATATCACTCATTTTTTTGAATTCCATTAATATGACAAATAAATGAAAGTAGCTTTCATGCGTACGTAAGGCCTATCGTCTCCATGAATGATGCATTACATTTATTTTTATCTACAAAAGTTATGGAATAGTACAAAATGAAAATATACTAGATATATGATATTTAAATCATTAATACTATTCTGGAGATGGTGTACTTATATCTTCATGGACAATTCTTTTCAATAAAGTTCATTTTTGACTCATGTACCAAACATCGACAAAATCATATGATATGAACTCACATAATTAACTAATTATTATAACATTATAATATGCGATATGAATTGAATAATAAAATTTAAAAAAGGTTTTTTAATAAATTTTAAATTGAAATAAATTTATTATTCATGAATGTAAAGAAACGAACAAGACAAGGCGGACTTGAGGTAAGGGATCCTACCTCTCTTTATTTTTAAGTACTCTCTTTTATGTAATTTCATTTAAGATCCTATTTATTTTGTTGGGGGATGTTATATTATATTCCTATTACTATAATTTTTATGTTAATGTGAAGAGACACCATATTTTATCTCATCAATCCATTTTTTGGATGTTTTAAATGGTGCCGTTAGGCTGCCGAATTTTCATAAGGGGATATCTTATCTCACTTTTAATTCCATGAGATTTCTATTGTTTGCCACTTATTTATTTCATGTGGTGCATTGTGGTCTTAAATTTGATATATATTATCATGATTCTATTTATATTCATGGTATTATATTATTCATATTGTGTTTATTATCTTTTGGTCATACGACACGATTTATTACTATGAGGTATGGGGTTTTTATCTAACTTTGTATTCCTATGAGATTCATGATATATTAGTCACTATCTCCGTTGAGTGGAGTATTCACTTACCGCTATTATACTATTTGTGTAATATAATTTCATTTATGGGTATTTACTTTAGCATTGTTTGGTCATTCTTTCATGGGGTGTACATTTCGAAAGTTACCCACATCGGTAAGAGAAACCTTTCAACCTCCTCTTTTTAAAAGAATTATTTTGTTAGTTATTTTAATTTACATATTGTTATGTTGGGATATCTTATTATCTATCCTTATTTCTATAAATAGTATGTCCAAGTGATGGGATACCCTTTTCTCTATCATCAACTCATTTTCTGAATTTTAATGTGACATCATTAGGCTGTCAACTTTCTGTAAGGGAACTTCTTAACCCAATTTCAATTGTTTGGATAAAACCTCTACTTCCTGAATTATGTCGTGCTATGAATATGTGTGGATGACCTCCGATTATTTTACACTTAATATCCTCTTATTTTAGTTGTATTTATATTTTCCACATATAATCATGTAATTGATTTATCGTTAATCTAAGGATGCTGAATTTGTAAGGGACTTCGTCTAAATCTCCTTTCATTGAGTCATATTTTGTTCTAATACAAGACTTTCATTTATACACTGTATAAACCCATTTTACATTTACTTTTATTCCAAAGTAATATTTTCTATACGAAGCATTTTACTAAAAGAAAAAAATTATATTTATTTTTAATGTACGCGGTGACAACGACCTTTCCGCTGAGATGAGTATTATTTGATCTTTGGCTTCCTCAACAAGCCATAATGTTTTAAAAAGTAAATAAATACCATATACTCTTCTATGTATTTTGGTATTGAAAATGGTTTTGATAATGTGTTTGTTATGTCAGTATATTTAAGTGATATATTGTGACTGAAATCTGGAAATGTTTTCTTTCCTTTATAATTGTTTTGTGTGTTATGATTTTATAATGGTAGTTGGAAATTTGACGAGTGGTTAAGTGATAAACCAAATGACGGGTGGTACCGTGAATACCAGGAAGGGTGGTTACGTTATAACCCCCAATTCATTGAGTATGGAAGTCGGCCGTATGGCTATTCCATGTAGTGACATGTGGGGAAGTCGATCATATGGTTATTTCATTTAAGTATGTTTATGTCCCAATTTACCTTTATAAGTTATGTGTTCTTTATATGGGATTAATGGTAATCTTTTGGTTATAAAGGTTAAGTAATGATCTATTATTCAGTGAAGAGTATTTACTACATCTTAAAGGTGAAAAGTATTACTTTGATAAATTATTCATGGTTTACTTGTTGTTTTGAAAAACTAACAGTTTTTCTTCTTTGTGTATCCCTTACTGAGCTTTTTATGCTCACACAAAGTTTTTTTGAAATGTTTTTTCACATGAGATAATGTGGAATAGGGTCAAGGATGGGATCAAGGAAAATTAATGTTGTCTTACACATGGAACTAGACATTAATCTTTTTTTAAGTGTTCATGTTTTGTAAAAAAAGAAACTATGTAGAAGTGTCTACTTTGTAATATTTTGAGATGTAATAGCTATGTCCTAATTCTATAAAAATCCAAACATGAAAAGATCCTCAATGTGAATTATTCATTTAATTCTATATTATTTAATGTTTAAGTTTGGGTCCTTATAGTTGGTATCAAAGGTCGGTTTAGATAACTTTAGAGGTTAGTGTATTCTATAAGCATAAGTGAAATTAACATAATGGTTAGGATTTTAGAATGAGTCATATCTTTTTGATAATGTGAATGAGTTTCAGATGACATGAATAATTTTATCTTAGTATTTACCCTCCTAATAAGATATTATATAATGATTTTACTGATATATTCACACTGACCTTTTTGGTTTAGGAAATAGATGGATATAGCAGGCACCGAAGTGACAATGGGTTTGAAGGAATCTGTGGTGGTTCTGTAAATAAGAGATTTGATGAGATGGGGGATTCAATGATAAATCTCAGGGTTATTCTAAACCAGCTATCAAGAGTCATGATTAACCAATTGAACCTTGGTGAGTTTTTTAACTCATCATGTACGATAGATCCAACTCGATGTGGAAGTTTAGGTAATAATTATAAAGGTAACCATTACGGTTTATATGATCCTTACTTTTGAGGTAATTATGGGTTACTATATGTTATGATGGAAAATGAAAAGCATGAGATAAACCATTGAGGTTAAATTATGTGGTTGTTATTTTGATGATTTTATCTCCTTTTGGGGAATGTTTTAAGAATTATATAGTTTTGGAAACAAGTACAACATGAAAAACGTGTGACAACCCGTCGGGTGGGAAAAAGCTACAGGAATCGAACCCACAACCAAAGTGCGACTAGTATTTATCGCCTACCACTGGACTACGTGAAGTCCCTAGTTAGAATGATAAATTATTTTTAATTAGATGATTTTATGAATCAAGAATAAGTTGATTTTGGGTTATCTAGGAAATTATTGACCTATCATGGAGGATATATGATTAGGTTAATTACTTTTCAATATAATACTTTAAGAGAAAAAGATGTTATTTAGAGATAAATTTTATGATTTAACATGGAAGACTATGTGATTAAATCATTTAGAGATTTGGGTTACAATCTCAGTTTGGTTTACTTTGAAGAATTTTATGAACAATTTTTTATTGAATGGTCTTTGTTGAACATTGGGTTTTGTTGGACAAATTTTGGAGATCAAGAATAGAATTTTCTTATAAAGGATTATCCTTTTTAGGGATTATCTGATCTTGTACTAACTTTTTTTTGGTTTTTGGTTTTGTTCTAAATACATGGGAAATATATAGTTCTCATTTATGGATTAGGTTATTCTCTAGAAGTTGATTGTAGTGCTCTTAATGTGAACAAATCATCCTAAATACTCTTCTTTTAGAGAAAATATGAGTTTGTGTAAGAAATCTAGTAAGAGATGAAAGTACACACAACAAGTAAGTATGTTTCCTTATGTTTTAATTAAGCTCATAAATAAATTCCTCAATGAAAAGTAACTTAAAACAAAAAAAATCTGTTAATTTTTCCTACTAGGGAATCAAATACCGTTTAACCCATCACAAGTTTGTGATTTTCTGGTGGTTAACTTTCTCCTAAACATGTTTTCTATCACTCTCTATCATAACATGACCCTTTTTTTCTCTTCCATATCCATATTTTCTTACATGGAATCCTAGTATGGGTTAACTCAGGTGACCTTTGTAATTTTCATTCTTTCTTTTAAAGTGATAGATTAATTTACTCCTTTTCTGATGTGGGGCTTTCAATGAAATTTCCAAGACCAATTTTAAAATTATGAGGACACAATTCCCAAAAGGGGGAAGGATGTAACCTCCCATGTAAATAAAGCATATGAAATTTTCTTATTTATTAATATTTTTGAATAATATATTATTATTTCTTTAAAGGTAATGCTATGTTCAATGGCATACCCAATATGTAACAATGAGTTTATTTGAAATCTTACGTTGCACACTGATAATATAATAATTTTTTTAAATGGTAGTTAACGCCTAACCATTGCAATGGCGGGAATGAACAGAACTAACTACCAAATGATTATATATTCTTGTCAAATATTCTTTTCATTTATCCAATAAATTTTAGAGGCTTAAAATGAAAATAAATCCAATTTTAAGCATAAATCTTCTAAGATTATTTAAAAGGTCGATTAACTGCCTTTTGATGGAGAACACTTTTTAAATATACTTTTTGACAATTTTGTATGTTATATTTGACAAAAAAATCTTTATTTAGAATCAAGACATCAAAATTTACTTTGTGTAAATTTTTGTTATTTTTTCCGATAAAGTTCATTATTTTAATGAGTAGTGAAAATGTTGTATTTTAATGAAAAACCTCATTTTAATATAATTTATTCATATTGTTATATTATCTTTTTAATTAGTTTTAATTTTTAGTTAAAATATATTTTTACCATTTAATCCAATGGTGGTCATTATAATTAATTTCACTTTGAAATTGGACATAAATAAGTGTCAATCTCTTGATAGATATTGTTTCTTAAAAACATGTTATTTGTTTTGATAGCAGAAATTAATTATAAAATTAATTATTGAAACCTCTATGTTTTAAATTTGGTAAAATGGAAATCATTTTTTTATTTGGAATATCATGTATATCTTAGGGTGAATTTTTTTTATTTTTATGAAAAACATCAATTTTTGATGAATAGTGAAACCACTAAGTGGTAGTTAAAAAACGGATTTTTCATTTAAATGAAATTTTACCACCTCTGTGATTTTAATTTAAAAAATCCAACATACATGGTTGTCTTTAGGAATTAAAATTTGGTTCAATTGGATTAAAATTATTTTTGGTGAATAGTAACTTTTGAGTTTTATTAACCGCGATTAGAGGCAATTAGGGTAATTTAAGGTAAAAATAATGTTGTAATAATATGAAAATACCTTGAAACTTGTTCTACCCTTATTTTATGAGTCAAGTCCAACCAAGAAAATACATGGGTCAATTTTTGGGACCCCATGGAGCCACTTCTGTAAGATAATGACATTAATACCTTTTATTTAAAGTAAAAATAAAAATGTCACCAACATGTATTGTTTTAATAAAACAATTATTACATGGGGTTATACAAGTCATATTTTTTACTATAAATATTAATTTTAAATCTAAAAATATTTCCTCCATCATGATATTTTGTTTATAATTTTTAGACATTAAATAAAGAAATTTATTTATGACACCATGATGATGCAGTGATTACATCATTAATGAATGATTTAAATAAAATGAAAAGATAAGGTAAACTCTAAGACATACAATTGTGAAAAACCTATTGGTTGAGTGGATTTAAAACCCTTATCACCTTATCCTCTAAATATATCTTTTTGGGTCCTTTAAAATCCGAAAATCATTTTATAATAAAGTATCATTTTATAACATTCCAAGAGTGCCCCTCCTCCCTCTTATAAAAGGCCCCCACCTCTACCCCCTTACCCACACCTCTCAAGCCTTTGGCATGACCAAACTATGCTTATTTTATCTCTCCACATCCGACTATTCATCCTAGAAGCCTTAACATAGGCATAAAGCTCTTTAATGAACCCTTTTGGTTGAATCCAAAGGGAGTTACCAGATTTAAAGGTATTGTATTATCTTATGTTTATTTGTTTTATTTTGCTTCTCCAACTCATTAAAATCTTGTGATTCCTTTCTATTGTAACTACAAAATTATCTTCAATATAGTTGTATGTTTTTATGATATGTATTCGAGCTACACTTACACACACCTCCGTATAATGGTTAAAGAACGTACTGTTTCTGTGGGTGGTGAATTACTACCTCAAGAAATGATGATTGTTCAATCTTCTTTTAACACCTCTCATGGTGGAAATTATGACGTCACTATATTTTATATATGATATATATTATATATATTATATTTATGGTGTTTATGGGTTCCATATGATTCTGTATTTTATATTTAAAACATACCTTTATGCTTTGCATGTTGTGCAAATGCGATAATTTCATATGAGAAAGTGTGGACTAACGCCCCCTCTAGTGACGTGACTCGTTCATGAAATACATGGAATGTATAAAGAATGAAATTAATGAACATATTTTCCCTATATAATTTATATATTATACTAGAATTATAATATATATATCGTTCATTTATTTTTAATTCCATTAATATGACAAAAAAATGAAAGTAGTGTCCATGCGTACGTACAGCCTACCATCTCCATGAACGATGAATTTCATTTATTTTTATCTAGAAATGTTAGGGAATAGTATAAAATGAGTATTAACTGGATATATATGATATTTAAATCATTAATAATATTTTAGATATGGTTTACTTATAACTTCTTGGACAATTCTTTTCAAACAAGTTCATTTTTGACTCATGTACCAAACATCGACAAAAACATCTGATATGGACTCACATAATTAACTAATTATTATAACATAATAATATGTGATATGAATTTAATAATAAACTTTAAAAGAGTTACTTAAGCAATTATGAATTGACAGAAGTTTATTATTCAGGAATATAAAGAAACGAACAAGACAAGGCGGACTTGAGGTAAGGGATCCTACCTCTCTCTTTCTTTTTAAGTACACACTTTTATGTCATTTCATTTAAGCTCATATTTATTATGTTGGGATATTTCCTCTTATATTCATATTACTGTAATTTTTATGGTAATTCGATGATATGCCCTATTTGATCTCATCAATCCATTTTTCGAATGTTTTATGTGGCGCCGTTAGGATGCAAAATTTTCGTAAGGGGATATCTTATCTCAATTTTAATTCTGTGAGATTTCCATTGTTCGCCACTTATTTATTTAATGTGGTTTATTTTGTTCTTAAATTTGATATATATTATCATGATTCTATTTATATTCGTGGTATTCTATGATTCATATTGTGTTCATTATCTTTTTGTCAGACGACTCAATTGATTACAATGATGTATGGGGTTTTATCTCACTTTTTGTTCTCGTGAGATTCATTCTATATTCGTCACTATATTTGTTGACTGTTGTATGCACTGACCATGATTCTACTCTTTGTGTAATATACTCTCATTTTTTTGTATTGACATCAGCATTGTTTGGTCCTTCTTTCATGGGGTGTACATTTCGAATGTTACCCAAATCGGTAAGGGAACCTTTCACCCTCCTCTTTTTAAAATACTTCTTTTGTTTGGTATTTTAATTTACATCTTGTTATGTTGGGATATGTTATTCTCTATCCTTATTTCTATAAATATTATGTCTAAGTGATGAGATACCCTTTTCTCTCTCTTCAACACATTTTTTATATTTTAATGTGACGTCGTTAGGCTGTCAAATTTCGGTGAGCGAACTTTTTAACCCAATTTCAATTCATTGTATCAAACCTCTACTTCTTGAATTATGTCGTACTATGAATATGTGTGGATTAAATTCTATTGTTTTACACTTAATATCCTCTTATGTTATGTATATTTATATTTTCCACATATATTCATGTAATTGATTTATCCTTAATCTAAGGATACCAACTTTGTAAGGGACATCATCTCAATCTCCTTTCATTGAGGCATATTTTTTTCTAATACAAGACATTATTTTATATGATTTATAAACCCCTTTGACTTTTACTTTTATTCAAAAGGAATCATTTCTATATGAAGCATTATACTAAAAGAAAAAAAACGTGTTTCTTTTTAACGTACATGGTGACAATGACCTTTCCGCCCCCGTGAGTATTATTTGATCTTTGGATTCCTCAACAACCCATAATGTTTTAAAAAGTAAATAAATAAAAAATACTCTTTTATGTATTTTGGTATTGAAAATGCTTTTGATAATGGGTTTGTTATGTCATTATATTTAACTGATATATTGTGATTGAAATGTGGAAATGTTTTCTTTTCTTTATAAGTGTTTTATGTGTTATGATTTTATAATGGTACTTGGAAACATCACAGGTGGATAGATGATAAAACAAATGATGGGTGGTTCCGTGAATCCCAGGATGGGTGGTTACGTTATAACCTCCAATGCATTGGGTATGGAATTCGGCCGTATGGCTATTCCATGTAGTGACATGTGTGTAAGTCGACCGTATGGTTATTCCATTTAAGTATGTTTATGTCCCAATGTAACACCCTGAGATTTTATGAAAAATATTCTTTTAATTTCACTAATGTCTTCTGTTGTATTCTACACCAAGATTACCATGCGCTATACGCAACACCGTACTAGCTTGCAGTATACACAACACTATTCTTGGATCGTGTTACACACAATTTTGATAATATTTATTCTATGAAACATTGAGTGTATATATATATATTCAATGTATAAATGAAATGTGGTTGGATTATGATATACAAAACAACGAAGGATTCTTGCCTAGCACGTAACCCTGACTTGGCTTGCGTTACACGCAATCGCGACCTTCCTCGATAGCGTGTGTTGTACGCAATACCGTGTTTTACTAAACAATGATATATTATTATAATATTTTTATGAACTAGCCGTTATGAATAGTATTAACTAAATTTTGAATCTTATAACATTATTATTCGTCTTACACATTTTCTAAAACATGGTATAATAACAAAATAAATTTTTCGGGTAAAATTAGTATTTTTCAAAAAATGCAGTATTGCCGCCTTTTGATGGCGCACCCACTTTAAATATAGTTTTTGACTTGTTTATAAGTTCAATTTGACAAAATAAAATTCTTCAATGGAATCATGAAATAAAAATTTAATTTGGATAAACTTTTCATATTATTCTGGTAACTTTAATATTTTGATAAATAGTAAAAACACGCTATATTTTAATTAAAAACAACTTTTTTCATCGCAATAATTTATATGGTTAAATTATAATATTGAATAGTTTTAAAGTATAAATACAATATATTTTTACCATTTAATATAATTTATGTCATTATCATTGATTCTACCTTGAATTCGTAGGATAAATCAATTCAATCTTTTGCAATGTTTTAAAGAAAAAACCTATTTTCTTTCGACAGCGGGATTAATTTTAATTTAATTTCTGAAACTTTTGTGTATTGAATTTGAAACAATGGATTCCATATTTAGAATCAGTGGGTCCAAATTATATTAATAAGCTACTTTTTATTTTTGGGAATTATGAATTGCAACTACAGTAAATTTTATTTACCATAGTTAAAGGTAAATCGGGTAATTAAGGGTAAATATAATATTATAAAATTACTCTAACACTTGGAAAAATCCTATTGGATGACTAAAATTCGACCCATATCACCTAAGGGTCGGATTAGATTCATTTAATGGACTTTTTTCCATGAAAATAAGTTAATTATTATTAAAACAAAAGAATGTGACAACATGTCACTTTCTTAAATCGTATAAGTATAATAATTTTAATTTAGTGATACACAACATGAAACTTCGAACATAAATAGTCTCCAGAAATATAATACAATTATATATATCATATAAATTTATTTAGAATTTTTAGGGATTAAATATGTATCATTTATGATGACACAAAGATAATACAGAAATTCTCTTATTAATGGAATATTGACATAATTGATGTTATAAATAACGAAATAAATTAAATATAAGACTTTTTATGAATTTAACCAATTTTATATGTTAATATGACATGTTAGTATTGATTTAATTAACTAATTTCGAACTAATAATTCTGTTATTATTTTCACAAAAATCAATTACTAAATAGTGTCAAAATTGAAATAAAATAGTTTTTTTAAAAAATATTATATTATTAATTGTTATTTTATTCCTAAAAATCTATTTTTCGGCCAAATGACTTAGATAAAGTTATATATATTAATTATAAACAACTTGGGGTTCTTTTGTCTTGATATAGTAAGTTTATTAACCTTATAGTGTAAGAAAACAAGAAGACACGGTAAAAGTAAAATTATCTAACTTAAAGTTAAATATAAATGATAAGGTTAAAATAGGAACCTAAACTTGTCTAAATTATATTGGATGAGAGTATTTCGACCCATCCCCGCCTTATCCTCAAAATAAATCAACTTGGATCTATTTAAAACCGAACGTGACTTTATAATAAAATAATATGTTTAGTTATTCCAAAGGTGCCCTCTCCTCCCTTATAAAAGGGCACCTCCTCCCTCTCTTCCTCACACAACATTGAGCCTTCATGCTCGGCCAACCCATGACAAATTCTCTTCTCCACTTCCCTATAAACATCCTAGAGTTTCTGGTCTTACTCAAAGACCAATTTTAGTTCCCTAAAAGAAGATCTCAAAGAGGCGCTTCAAAGAAGAGGTAATTTCCGTTACCGATTCATTCACCTTTATTTCTTCTTCCACATCTTCTTCTTAGGTTTTTTAATTATGAATTAATAACATCAGTACCAATCATATAATGATATGTTATTATAAGTATGAAACTACCTTATTTCACCATATATCCATCCTACGGAAAACGAAATCACCGCGCGTGCGTACGTACGGAATACCGTCTCCACGCTGTGGTGTAATCTATTTTCCACCACCACCTTAATTGGATGGGTATAATGGTGTACATAATAAATATATATGATTATTGTAAAGTGATATAGATTCTGAAAAAGTATACATACACTCCAATACAATTCCACGATCATGAGAATGATATCATCGCTCGTGCGTACGTACGGACTACCGTCTCCACGACGCGATGAGATTCATTCTCCACGTTAACCATTCATGAATTATTATAAAGTATATATAATAAGTAATATTTAAATATATGACATAATAATGATTTTTTATTTATGTGTATATATATGTATGTCATCTACTTAATTCCATTCAACTCAATAAGGAAAAGAAAACAGTTTTCATGCGTACCTACAGTCTATCATCTCCATGAACGGTGTATTTCTTTCCATTTACTGATCTATTATATATATATATATATATATTCTGAATATATATTATATATAAATCTTGTTTTATATTCTGTAATTAAGTAATCATGATCTAAGTAATCATATTAATAATTACAAGTCAAAACACGAACGACAAATGAAACGATTTTACCCAAAACGCCCTTTAAATTTACAAAAGAACGGGTAATATAAAGCCATAGGTGAACCATATATGATATCATAACAATGAGTATGATTCTGGAATAATTCAATGACATTATTTAAATCATTATACAGGAGTTTCGGACACATACGAAGCAAATCAGACCTAAGGTAAGGGAAATATCACAATCTCATTTTTATCCGAGATTTTTTATACTTTAGTATTTACTGGGGTGTATTTTATCATCCACATCCATGTTTCCTCAATATTTAATATTATTTCCATCCACCTACAATTGTTTAAATCCAATTTTACCCTTCGGTGAATTTTTAGTAAAAGATATGAATGGAATCTTTTGTCGTTTTTCGTACGAGGTACTTTTTTGACTTTTCCGACAGAAGTACGAGAAAAATGTTTTTTTATCTTATACGGCATGAATGGATTTTTAAAACAATATTTCCAAGAATTTTCCTTTACAATTTTTCAAGTTTATTTTTAATCAACTTCTTTTAGTTTAAAATTGTATGACATGTTAAGAAAGGAAAAATCTTTTTAAAGTAGTAAGGATATTTTCCTCAAGAATGGAGTTCAAGTGTTTTATCAAAATTATTTTCCATCTAAGATAATAAAGGTTTCTGTTTTTATACCTATTATTACATTGATTTGATTATGTTGTTATGGAATTATTTTTATGGATTCCTTTATCTTATATGAATTGTTTTGTGATGTCACAATGTTTAAGAATCCCATTTTTATTACATGGGTTGTGCAATGATGTATGATTTATGATTTTTTTGGCACACATAAGAATGGTTTCATTATGAGATGGGTGGGAGCTATATCTCCCTACAATTCATTGGGTAAATTTTTTATATCTCATGAGATAGAGATGGCTGGAACGGTAGGTTATACCGGTTCAGTGAAACAGGACTGAAACGAGGGTGACTCGGTTCAGAAATGGACTTTGTCCACTAAGATAGTCTTGGAAATGAGTCTTGACTAATAATATTTGATTCTCTAAGATTATGTGTGTATACCACAAAGTTTCATGTTCTAAGTTATGATTATTGGGATTTCATTTCACTACTATGATTTATCCCATGTTATGAAATTATGCTCTCTTTTGCAGGTTAAGATTTCCAAAATGTTATGTTCTTATGAATATGATGTTATTGATATTTCTTTTGTTTACCCTTACTGCGCATTTGAGCTCACCCTTTTATGTTTTCTTTTCCCGAAGATATAAAGAATGGTTTTAGGTAAAAAAAAGAATATATTTATAGGAGATGTTGAAGATCTTTCACCACGATTAGAAGATTATATTCCGAGTTTCCAAAAACACTAAACTATTACGATCCTTGTGTGTGTGTTTTTGTTATGTACAATGTATTCCGCAAAAGTAATGTAATGTCCATGTACGTCAAGATTCGGGTCTGTACACCCAAGTTACCTTTATATGTTACGTATTATTTATATGAGTTTTATTGTAATCTTTTGGTTACAAAAGGGTATGTAATGATATTTTATTCAGTGAAGAGTATTCACTACATCTTAAAGGTGAAAAGTATTACTTTGATAAATTATTAATGGTTTACTTATTGTTTTGAAAAAATAACATTTTTCCTTCTTTGGGTATCCCTTACTGAGCTTTTTATGCTCAATCCATGTTTTTATGAAATGTTTTTCAAAGGAAATAATGTGGAATAGGTTCAAAGATGGGATCAAGGAAAAAGTCATGCTATCTTAAACATAGAACTAGACATAACCCTTTTTTTAAGAGTTCATGTTTTGTAAAAAAAGAAACTATGTAGAATTGCCTACTTTGTAATCTTTTGAGATGTAATAGTTATGTCATAATTCTCTAAAACTCTAAACATGAAAAGATTCTCAATGTGAATTATTCATTTAATTAAATATTAAGTAAGGTTTAAGTCCAGGTACTTATAGTTGGTATCAAAGGTTGGTTTAGATAACTTTAGAGGTTAGGGTATTCTATTAACATAACTGACATTACCATAATGGTTAGTATTTCAGAAATAGTCATATTTTTTAGATAATGTGAATGAGTTTAAGATGACATGAATAATTTTATCTTAGTATTTACCCTCCTCATAATATATTATATTATGATTTTAATTATATACTCACACTGACCTTTTTGTTTTAGTAAATAGATAGACCTTGCAGGAACCAAAGTGACAATGAGTTTGAAGGAAACTATGGTGGTTCACTAAATAAGAGACTGGATGAAATGGGGGATTCAATGATAAATCTCGTGGTTATTCTAAACCTGTTATCTTGAGTCATGTTTAACCACTTTAACCTTAATGAGTTCTCTAACTCATCATGTTTGATAGAACCAACTCGATGTGGACGTTCAGGTAATTATTATAAAGGTAACTATTAGGGTTTAGATGATCCTTACTTTTGAGGTAATTATGGGTTCATATATTTTATGATGGAAAATGAAAGGCATGAGATAAACCATTGAGGTTAAATTATGTTATGGTTATTTTTGAAGATATTATCTGTTTTTTGGAATTGTTTTCAGAATTATATAGTTTTGGAAAAATGGAAAACCTGCAGACCTTGTGACAACCCATCCCGTCGGACAAAGCTGAGGGAATCGAACCCACAACCATAGTGTGACTGGTATTTATCACCTACCACTGGACTATGTGAAGTCTCGGGTTAGTATAACAAATTATTTTTAGTTAGATGATTTTATGAATCAATAATAAGTTGATATTGGGTTATATAGGAAATTATTGACCTATCATGGAAGATATATGATTAGGTTAATTACTTTTCAATATAATACTTTAAGAAAAACTTATGTTATTTAGAGATAAATATTATGATTTACCTTGGAAGACTATGTGACTAAATACTTCAGAGATTTTGGTTTCAATCTTAGTTTGGTTTACTTTGAAGAATTTTATGGACAATTGTTTATTGAATGGTCTTTTATGAACTTTGGGTTTCGTTGGACAAATTTTAGAGATCAAGAATAGATTTTCTTTTTATAAAAGATTACCTTTTTGGGGATTATCTGATCTTGTACTAACTTTTTTTTTGGTTTTTTTTGGTCTAAATACAAGGAAAATATATTGTTCTCTTTTATGGATTATGTGATTCTATAGAAGTTCATTATAGTTCTCTTAATGTGAACAAGTCATCCTAAATACTCATCTTTTGGAGAAAATATGAGTTTGTGTAAGAAATCTAGTAATATATCAAAGTCCACATGATAAGTAAATATGATTCCTTATGTTTCAGATAAGCTCATAAATAAATTCCTCAATGAAAAGTAACTTAAAACAAAAATATTGTCTGTTAATTTTTACTACTGGGGAATCAAATACTGTTAACCCATCACATGTTTGGGATTTTCTGGGGTTAACTTTCTCCTAAACATGTTTTCTATCACTCTCCATCATAACATGACCCTTTTTTTCTCTTCCATATCCATATTTTCCTATATGGAATCCTATTATGAGTTTACTCGGGTGACCTTTGTACTTTTCTTTCTTTCTTTTAAAGTGATAGTTTAATTTACTCCTTTTCTGATGTGAGGCTTTCAATGAAATTTCCCAACCCAATTTTAAAATTTCGAGGACGCAATTCCCAAAAGGTGGGAAGGATGTAACATCCCAGGTAAATATAGAATATGAAATTTTCATATTTATTAATATTTTTGAATAAGATATTAATATTTCTTTAAAGATAATGCTATGTTCAATGGCATACCCAATACGCATCAATGAGTTTATTTTAAATCTTACGTCGCACACTCATAATATAAAAATATTATTTTAAATTGTAGTTAACACCTAACCATTGCAATGGTATGAAGGAACAGAACTAACTACCAAATGATTATATATTCTTGTCAAATATTTTTTCATTTATCCAATAAATGTTAGAGGCTTAAAATGAAAATAAATCCAATTTTAAGCATAAATCGTCTAATATTCTTTACAAGGTCAATTAACTGCCTTTTGATGGCGAACACTTTTTAAATATACTTTTAAACAATTTTATATGGTATATTTTACAAAATAAAATCCTTATTTAGAATCAAGCCCTCAAAATTTACTTTTTGTAATGTTTTGTTATTTTTTCCGATAAAGTTCATTATTTTAATGAATAGTGAAAATTTTGTATTTTAATGAAAAACCTCCTTTTAATATAATTTATTCATATAATTATAATATCTTTTTAATTGGTTTTAAAGTTTATTTAAAATATATTTTTACCATTTAATCCAATAATGGTCATTGAAATTAATTTCACTTTCAAATTGGACATAAACAAGTGTCAATCTCTTGATAGATATTGTTTCTTAAATACACGTTATTTGTTTTGACAGTGGGAATTAATTATAAAATTAATTAATGAAACCTCTATGTTTTAAATTTGGTAAAATGTACATTGTTATTTAATTTGGAATATCATGTATTGCTTATGGTGAATTTTTGTTATTTTTCTTAAAAACATCAATTTTTGATTAATAGTGAAACCTCTAAGTTGGAGTTAAAAAACAGATCTTTCGTTTAAATGAAATTTTACCACCTCTGTGATTTGAATTTAAAAAATCTTACATACAATGATTTAATTAGGAAGAAAAATTTATTTCAATGGGATTAAAATAATTTTTGGTGAATAGTAATTTTTGAGTTTTATTAACCGTGATTAGAGGCAATTAGGGTAATTTAAGGTAAAAATATTGTTTTAATAATATAAAAATACTTTGACACTTGTCCTACCCTTATTGGATGAGTCAAATCCGACCAAGAAAATCCATGGGTCAATTTTTGGGACCCCATGGAGCCACTTGTGTAAGATAATGACATTAATACCTTTTATTTAAAGTAAAAATAAAAATGTCACAAACGTGTACTGTTTTACTAAAAAAAATTACATGGGCTTATACAAGTCGTATTTTTTACTATAAATATTCATTAGAAATATAAAAATATTTCCTACATCATTATATTTTGTTTATAATTTTTAGAAATTAAATAAATAAATTTATTTATGACACCATGATGATGCAGTGATTACGTCATTAATGAACGATTTAAATAAAATGAAAAGATAAGGTAAACTCTAAGACTTACACTTGTGAAAAACCTATTGGATGAGTGGATTTAAAACCCTTATCACCTTATCCTATAAATATATCTTTCTAGGACCTTTAAAATCTGAAAATCATTTTATAATAAAGTAACATTTTATAACATTCCAAGAGTTCCCCTCATACCTCTTATAAAAGGGCCCCACCTCTACCCCCTTACCTACACCTCTCAAGCCTTTTTCAAGACCAAACACTGGTCCTTTTATCTCTCCACATCCCTCTCTTCATCCTAGAAGCCTTACCATAGGCATAATTCTCTTTAATGAACCCTTTTGGTTCAAACCAAATGGAGTTACCCGATTTAAAGGTATTGTATTCTCTTATTTCTTTTGTTTTATTTTGATTCTCCAACTCCTTAAAATATTGTTATTCCTTCCATTTGTAAGAAAAACAGTATCTTAAATATACTAGGATGTTTTTATGAGAGTTATTTGAGCTACACTAACACAAACCTCCATATAACTGTTAAAGAACATACTGTTTCTGTGGGTGGCGAATTACTGCCTCACGAAATGATCATTGTTCAATATTCTTTAAACACCTATCATGTTGGCCATTATAACGTCACTGTATTTTATATATGATATATATGATATATATGGTATTTATGTGTTCTATATGATTCTTTATTTGATATTTTAAACATACCATTATGCTTTCCATGTTGTGAAAATGCGATAATTTCATATGAGGAAGTGTGGACTAACACCCCCTCAAGTGACGTGACTCATTCATAAAATACATGGAATGTATAAAGAATGAAATTAATGATCATATTTGACCTATAAAACTTATATATAATACTGGAATCATAATATATATATCTCTCATTTATTTTTAATTCCATTAATATGACAAAGAAATGAAACTAGCCTCCTTGCATATGTACAGCCTACCATCTCCATGAACAATGCATTTAATTTATTTTTATCTAAAAATGTTATGAAATAGTATAAAATGAATATATTGTGGATATATATGATATTTAAATCAATAATACTATTCTAGAGTTGGTTTACTTATAACTTCATGGACAATTCTTGTCAAACAAGTTCAATTTTGACTCATGTACCAAACATCGACAAAAACATCTGATATGAACTCACTTAATTAACTAATAATTATAACATAATAATATGTTATATTAATTGAATAATAAATTTTAAAATAGGTCCTTAAGAAATTATAAATTTACATAAGTTTATTATTCAGGAATATAATGAAATGAACAAGACAAGGCGGACTTGAGGTAAGCGATCCTACCTCTCTCTTTCTTTTCAAGTACTCTGTTTTATGTCATTTCATTTAAGCTCCTATTTATTATGTTGGGGGATGTCCTATTATATTCCTCGTATGGTAATTTTTATGTTAATGTGATGATACACCCTATTTTATCTCATGAATCCATTTTTCAGATTTTTTATGTGGCGTCGTTAGGCTCCTGAATTTTTATAAGGGGATATCTTATCTCACTTTTAATTTTTTGATATTTCCATTTTTCGCCACTTATTTATTGCATGTGGTTTATTTTTTTCTTCAATTTGATATATATTATCATGATTCTATTTATATTCATGTTATTCTATGATTCATATTGTTTTTATTATCTTTTGGTCATACGACTCGATTGATTACAATGAGGTATAGGGTTTTTATCTCACTTTTTATTCCCGTGAGATTCATGCTATATTCTTCACTATATCTGTTGAGTATTGTATGTACTGACCATGATTCTACTCTTTGTGTAATATACTCTCATTTATGTGTATTTACATCAGCATTGTCTGGTCCGTCTTTCATGGGGTGTACGTTTCGAAAGTTACCCAAATCGGTAAGGGAACCTTTCACCCTCCTCTTATTAAAAGAATTCTTTTGTTAGGCCTTTTAATTTACATCTTTTTATGTTGGGATATGTTATTCTCTATCCTTATTTCAATAAATATTATTTCCAAGTTCTGAGATACCCTTTTCTCTCTCATCAACTCATTTTCTGAATTGTTAAGTGACGCCATTAGGGTGTTGAATTTCTGTAAGGGAACTTCTTAACCCAATTTCAATTCATTGGATCAAACCTCTACTTCTTGAATTATGTCGTACTATGAATATGTGTGGATTAACTTCTATTGTTTTAAACTTAATATCCTCTTATGTTATGTGTATTTATATTTTCTACATATAATCATGTAATTGATTAATCCTTAATCTAAGGATATCGACTTTGTAAGGGACATCGTCTCAATATCCTTTCATTGAGCCATATTTCGTTCTAAAACAATAATTTATTTTATATAGTGTATACACCCCTTTTAATTTTACTTTTATTCAAAAGGAATCTTTTCTATATGAAGTATTATACTAAAAGACAAAAATTATGTTTCTTTTTAACGTACACGGTGACAACGACCTTTCTGCTGTCACGGGTATTATTTGATCTTTGGCTTCCTCAACAAGCCATAATGTTTTAATAAGTAAATAAATTCCATATACTATTTTATGTATTTTGGTATTGAAAATGGTTTTGATAATGGGTTTGTTATGTCAATATATTTAAGTGATGTATTATGATTGAAATTTGGAAATGTTTTCTTTCCTTTATAAGTGTTTTATGTGTTATGATTTTATAATGGTACTTGGAAATTTTACGAGTCGTTACGTGATAAAACAAATGATGGGTGGTGCCGTGAATACCATGACGGGTGGTTATGTTATAACCTCCAATGCATTTGGTATGGAATTCGGCCGTATGGCTATTCCATGTAGTGACATGTGTGGAAGTCGACCGTATGGTTATTCCATTTAAGAATTTTTATGTCCCAAGTTACCTTTATATGTTATGTGTTCTTTATATGGGTTTTATGGTAATATTTTGGTTACAAAAGGTTATGTAATGATCTTATATTTAGTGAAGAGTATTTACTAAATCTTAAAGGTGAAAATTTTTACTTTGATAAAGTATTCATGGTTTACATGTTTTTTTGAAAAACTAACATTTTTCATTCTTTGTGTATCCCTTAATACGCTTTTTATGCTCACCCCAAGTTTTTTTAAAAAAAATTTCATAGGAAATAACGTGTAATAGGGTCATGGATGGGATCAAGGAAAAGTCATGCTATCTTAAACATGGAAATAGATATGAGTCTTTTTTTAAGAGTTTATGTTTTGTAAAAAAGGAAACTATGTAGAATTGTCTACTTTGTAATCTTTTGAGACATAATAGTTATGTCCTAATTCTCTAAAACTCTAAAAAATGAAAATACCCTCAATGTGAATTATTCATTTAATTCAATATTAAGTATGTTTTTAGGCCAGGTCCTTATATTTGGTATCAATGGTCGGTTTAGATAACTTTTGAGGTTAGGGTATTCTATATGCATAAGTTAAATTACCATAATAGTTAGGATTTCAGAAAGAGTCATATTTTTTAGATAATGTGAATGAGTTTAAAATGACATGAATAATTTTATCTTAGTATTTACCCTCCTCATAAGATATTATATGATGATTTTACTGATATACTCACACTGACCTTTTTGTTTTATTAAATAGATGGAACTAGTAGGCACCAAAGTGTCAATGGGTTTGAAGGAAACTATGGTGGTTCTCTAAATAAGAGATTAGATAAAATGGGGGATTCAATGAGAAATCTCGTGGATATTCTAAACCAGCTATCTGGAGTCATGTTTAACCACTTGAACCTTAGTGAGTTCCCTAACTCATCATGTATGAGAGAACCAACTCGATGTGGAAGTTAATCTAATAATTATAAAGGTAACCATTAGAGTTTATATGATACTTGCTTTTGAAGTAATTATAGGTTAATATATGTTATGATGAAAAATGAAAGGGATGAGATAAACCATTGAGGTTAAATTATGTTATGGTTATTTTTGACGATTTTATCTCTTTTTCGGGATTGTTTTAAGAATTATATAGTTTTGGAAAAAAGGACAACTTGCAGACCGTGTGACAACTCGTCGCGTCGGACAAAGTTGAGGGAATCGAACCCACAACCAAAGTAATAATGGTATTTATCTCCTACCACTAGACTACGTGAAGTCCCTGGTTAGTATAACAAATTATTTTTAGTTACTAGATTTTCTGAATCAAGAATAAGTTGATTTTGGGTTATCTAGGAAATTATTGACCTATCATGGAAGATATATGATTAGGTTAATTACTTTTCAATATAAGACTTTAAGATAAACTAATGTTATTTAGAGATAAATGTTAATATTTACGATGGAAGACTATGTGATTAAATCCATCAGATATTTTGGTTTCAATATTAGTTTGGTTTACTTTGAAGAATTTTATGGACAATTGTTTATTGAATGGTCTTTTTTGATCTTTGGGTTTTGTTGGACAAATTTTAGAGATCAATAATAGATTTTCTTTTTATAAAGGATTATCCTTTTTGGGGATTATCTGATCTTGTACTAATTTTTTTTTGGTTTTTGGTTTTGGTCTAAAGACATGGAAAATATATAGTTCTCTTTTGTGGATTAGGTGATTCTGTAGAAGTTGATTATAGTTCTCTTAATGTGAACAAGTCATCCTAAATACTCGTCTTTTGGAGAAAATATGAGTTTGTTTAAGAAATCTAGTAAGATATGAAAGTCCACACGACAAGTAAGTATGTTTCCTTGTGTTTTAGCTAAGCTCATAAATAAATTACTCAATGAAAAGTAACATAAAACAAAAATGTTGTATGTTAATTTTTCCTACCGGGGAATCCAATACCGTTTAACCCATCACATGTTTGTGATTTTCGGGTGTTTAACTTTTTCCTAAACATGTTTTCTATCACTCTCCATCAGAACATGACCCTTTGTTTTCTCTTCCATATCCATATTTTCCTACATGGAATCCTAGTATGGGTTATATTGGGTGACCTTTTTACATTTCTTTCTTTCTTTTAAATAGATAGTTTAATTTACACCTTTTCCGATGTGGGGCTTTCAATGAAATTTCCAAGCCCAATTTTAAAATTGTGAGGACGCAATTTCCAAATGGGGGGAAGGATGTAACATCCTAGGTAAATAAAGAATAGGAAATTTTCATATTTATTAATATTTGTGAATAAGATATTAATATTTATTTACAGGAAATGCTATGTTCAATGTCGTACCCAATACGCATCAATGAGATTCTTTGAAATCTTACGTTGCACACTGATAATATAATAATATTATTTTAAATGTTAGTTAACGCCTAACCATTGCAGTGGTAGGAATGAATAGAACTGAAAACCAAATGGTTATATATGATTTTCAACTATTTTTTGCATTTATCCAATAAATTTAAGAGGCTTAAAATGAAAATAAATCCAATTTTAAGCCTAAATCTTCTAATATTCTTTAAAAGGTCGATTAACCTCCTTTTGATGGAGAACCCTTTTTAAATATACTTTTTTTAAATTTTATATGGTATATTTGAGAAAATAAAATCCTTCTTTAGAATCAAGACATCAAAATTTACTTTGTGTAAATTTTTGTTATTTTTTCCGATAATGTTCATTATTTTAATGAATAGTGAAAATGTTGTATTTTAATGAAAAACCTCCTTTTAATATAATTTATTCAAGTGGTTATATTATCTCTTTAATTGGTTTTCATGTTTAGTTAAAATCTATTTTTAACATTTAATCCAATGGTGGTCACTGAAATTAATTTCACATTGAAATTGGACATAAACAAATGTCAATCTCTTCATAGATATTGTTTCTTAAAAACACGGTATTTGTTTTGACAGCAAAAATTAATTATAAAATTAATTAATGCAACCTCTATGTTTAAAATTTGGTAAAATGGAAATCATTTTTGAATTTGGAATATCATTTATATATTAGGGTGAATTTTTTTCATTTTTCTGAAAAACATCAATTTTTGATAAATAGTGAAACCACTAATAGTAGTTAAAAAACAGATTTTTCCTTTAAATGAAATTTTACCACCTCTGTGAATTTAATTTCAAAAATATGACATACATGGTTGTCATTAGGAAGTAAAATTTTATTCAATGGGATTAAAATAATTTTTGATGAATAGTAACTTTTGAGTTTTATTAACCGTGATTAGTGGTAATTATGGTATGTTAAGGTAAAAAGAATGTTATAATAATATGAAAATACCTTGACACTTGTCCTACCCTTATTGGATGAGGCATGTCCGACAAATACAATCCATGGGTAAATTTGTGGGACCCCATGGAGCCACTTGTGTAAGATAATGACCATAATACCTTTTATTTAAAGTAAAAATAAAAATGTCACAAACATGTATTGTTTTACTAAAATAATTTTTACATGGTGTTAGAAAAGTCATATTTTTTACTATAAATATTCATTATAAAGATAAAAATCTTACCTACATCATGATATTTTTTTATAATTTTTATACATTAAATAAATAAATTTATTTATGACACAATGATGATGCAGTGATTACGTCATTAATGAATGATTTAAATAAAATGAATATATAAGGTAAAATCTAATACTTAAACATGTCAAAAACCTATTGGATGAGTATATTTCAAACCCTTGTAACCTTATCCTCTAAATATATCTTTTTGGGACCTTTAAAATCTGAATATCATTTTATAATAAAGTAACCTTTTATAACATTCCAAGAATTCCCCTCTTCCCTCTTATAAAAGGCACCCACCTCTACCTCCTTACCCACACCTCTCAATCCTTTGGATTGACCAAACACTGCTTATTTTATCTCTCCACATCCCTATATTCATCCTATAAGCCTTACCTTATGTAGAAAGCTCTTCATGAAAACCTTTTGGTTCAAACCAAAGGGAGTTACCCGATTTAAAGGTAATGTCTTATCTTTTGTTCTTTTGTTTTATTTTTCTTCTCCAACTACTTAAACTCTTTTTATTACATTATTTTGTAACAAAAAAAGTATCTATAATATACTAGGATGTTTTTATGAGAATTATTTGAGTTACACTTACACACACCTCCGTCTAATGGTTAATGAAGATAATGTTTCTATGGGTGGCAAATTACTGCCTCACGAAACAATGATTGTTCAATCTTCTTTTAACACCTCTCATGGTGGACATTATGACATAACTATATTTTATATATGATATATATAGTATTTATTTGTTCTATATGATTATGTATTTTATATTTAAAACATACCTTTATGCTTTTCATGTTGTGTAAATGCGATAATTTCATATGAGGAAGTGTGGACTACCGCCCCCTCAAGTGATGTGACTCGTTCATGCAATACATGGAATGTATAAAGAATTAAATTAATGAACATATGTGACCTATATAATATATATATATTATTCTAGAATTATAATATATATATTGATTATTTATTTTTAATTCCATTAATATGACAATGAAATGAAAGTAGCATTCATGCGTACATACGACCTACCGTCTCCATGAACGATGCATTTCATTTGTTTTTATCTAAAACTGTTACGGAATAGTATAAAATGAATATATACTAGATATATATGATACTTAAATCATTAATACTATTCTGGAGATTGTGTACTTATAACTTCATGGACAATTCTTCTCAAACAATTTCATTTTTGACTCATGTACCAACCATCGACAAAAACATCTGATATGAACTTACATAATTAACTAATTATAATAACATTATAAAATGTGATATGAATTGAATAATAAGATTTAAAATAGTTCCTTAAAAAAATATAAATTTAATGAAGTTTATTATTCAGGAATATAATGAAACAAAAAAGACAAGGCGGACTTGAGGTAAGGGATCCTACCTCTCTCTTTCTTTTTAAGTACTCTCTTTTATGTCATTTCATTTAATCTCCTATTTCTTATGTTGGGGGATGTTCTCTTATATTACTATTAATTAAATTATTATTTTTACGTTATGAGACACCCTATTTGATCTCATCTATCCATTTTTTGTTAGTTTTAAGTGGCGTCGTTAGGCTTGCCGAATTTTCATAAGGGGATATCTTACCTCACTTTTAATTCGATGAGATTTCCATTGTTCGCCACTTATTTATTGCATGTGGTGTTTTTGGTTCTTCCATTTTATATATATGATCATGATTATATTTATATTCATGGTATTTTGTGATTGATATTGTGTTTATTATCTTTTGGTCATACGACTCGATTGATTACAATGAGGTATGTGGTTTTTATCTCACTTTTTATTCCTGTGAGATTCATGATATATTCATCACTATCTCCATTTAGTGGTGTATGTTATTACCATGATTATAATATTTGTGTAATATTCTCTAATTTATGGGTATTTACATCAGCATTGTTTGGTCCTTCTTTCATGGGGTGTATGTTTCGAAAGTTACCCAAATCGGTAAGGGAACCTTTCACCCTCCTCTTTTTAAAAAACTTCTTTTGTTAGGTATTTTAATTTACATATTTTTATGTTGGGATATGTTATTCTCTATCCTAATTGCTATAAATATTATTTCCAAGTGATGATATACCCTTTTATCTCACATCAACTCATTTTATGAATTTTAAAGTGACGTTGTTAGGCTGTCAAATTTCTATAAGGGAACATATTAACCCAATTTCAATTCTTTGGATCAAACCTCTACTTCTTGAATTATGTTTTACTATGAATATGTGTGGATGAAAACCGATTGTTTTTCACTTAATATCCTCTTATGTTAGGTGTATTTATATTTTCCACACATAATCATGTAATTTATTTATCCTCAATTTTAGGATACCAACTTTGTAAGGGACTTCGTCTTAATCTCCTTTCATTGAGGCATATTTTGTTCTAATAAAAGACTTTGTTTTATACGCTGTATAAACCCCTTTGACTTTTAATTTTATTCAAATGGAATCTTTTCTATACGAAGTGTTTTACTAAATGACAAACATTATGTTTTTTTAATGTATGTGGTGACAATGACCTTTCCGCCGCCGCGAGTATTATTTGATATTTGGATTCCTCAACAAGCCGTAATGTTTTAAAAAAGTAAATAAATACCATATAATCATTTATTTATTTTGGTATTGAAATTGTTTTTGATAATGGGTTTGTTATGTCAATATATTTATGTGATATATTATGATTGAAATGTGGAAATGTTTTCTTTCCTTTATAATTGTTTTATGAGTTATGATTTTATAGCAGTACTTAGACATTCGATGGGTGGTTACATGATAAACCAAATGACGGGTGGTGCCATGAATACCAGGATGGGTGGTTACGCTATAACCTCCAATGAATTGGGTATGGAAGTCGGACGTATAACTATTGCATGTAGTGACATGTGTGGAAGTCGACCGTATGGTTATTCCATTTAAGTATTTTTATGTCCCAAGATACCTTTATATATTATGTGTTAATTATATGGGTTTTATGGTAATATTTTGCTTACAAAAGGGTAAGTAATGATATTTTATTCAGTGAAGAGTATTTACTACTTAAATGGGAACAGTATTACATTGTTAAAGTATTCAGGGTTTACTTGTTATTTTGAAAAACTAACAGTTTTCCTTCTTTGTGTATCCCTTACGGAGGTTTTTATGCTCACCCCAAGTTTTTTTGAAATGTTTTTCACAGGACATAATGTGGAATAGGGTCATGGATGGGATCATGGAAAATTCATGTTGTCTTAAACATAGAACTAGACATGACCCTTTTTTTTAAGAGTTCATGTTTTGTGAAAAAAGAAACTACATAGAAGTGTCTACTTTGTAATCTTTTGAGATGTAATAGTTATGTCCTTATTCTCTAAAACTCTAAACCTGAAAAGATCCTCAATGTGAATTATTCATTTAATTCAATATTAAGAATTATTTAAGGATGGGTCCTTATAACTCAATCTCATGATCTGTTAACACTTCAAGAATGAAAAACTCAACGTCATTTCATTAAATAAGAGATAAAGTGGAAACTATTCAAGGGACAAACAACATTGTGGTTGTACCAAAATATAGCAAGTATTTATTCTTATTAAAAATTCTTCAACTTTTGGGAAAGGATTTTGAAAACCAAAAATGTTATCCTAGTACCTTATTATCTGATGAATCATATGGTCCCTTAAATCATTATATGATTAGGGATTTCTGGTAGTTAACTTTCTCTAAACCCTATTATCTATCATTATCTATCAGAACAGGATGGTTAGATTTCTCTTCTATATCCTTGTTTTCACTTTCCACCCATGTTCTCCCAGTGATGAGTTACTTTGTGTAACCATTATGTTTCTAACATTCCTTTTTAAAATTATTTTTTCGTATTCCTTTTTATGATGTGGGTTTCTATGAATGAAACATTCATGCAGTAAACCATTTATAACCTTGATGAATTTAGAGGGAGAAATTCATTTTATGGGGGGTGGAATAGAACACCCCGATATTTTTTGAGAAGTATTATTTTTAATTTATTTTATTTCTTGGGTTGTACTCTACAACAAGATTAGCTTGTGCAATACGTAACACTATATTAGCTTGCAGTATACACAACATTATTCTTGTCTTGTGTTGAAAACAATTTCAAGATCCTATGATAGAATATAGATTCTCTTCAATGTAAAATTTAACTACTTTTGGATTGTATTATACAAAACACTAAAGGATTCATTCACAACATACAAAACTTACTTGGCTTGTGTCACATTCAAGAGTGACCTTCCTCGATAGCATGCGTTGTACGTGATGCTGTGTTTCACTAAACAACGATATAATATTAAAATATTATTATTTAATGGGAAATAAACTAGTTGTTATGAATAGTGTTAACCAAATTTTGAATTTTATATCATTACCATTCATCCTACACAATTTCATGAAACTTAATTTTAGAAAAAAAAAATCAAATATTCAGAAAAAATATGTGTTTTTCATAAAATGTTGTTTTACCACCTTTTGATGGTGCGCCCATTATAAATCTAGATTTTGACACATAAATAAGATATATTTAGAAAAAATAAACTTTTTATTTGTAATATGGATATAAAATATTTCTTTGGATGAATTGTTTATATTTTTCTGATAACATTTATATTTTGATGAATATTGCAAATAGGCTAAATTTTAATTGAAAACAACATTTTTTCATCAAAATAATTTACATGGTTAAAATATATTATTTAATGGTTTTAATGTATAAATATATATTTTTATAGTTTAAGACAATTTAATTCATTTTCATTAATTTTATATCAAATTCATATGTTAAAACATGTCAATCTTTTGCAACGCATTAAAAAACCCCATTTTTTCAACAATAGGATTAATTTTAAATTAATTACTGCAACTTCTAGGTTTTGAATTTTGAAAAATGGATTATATATATGGAATCAGTAGATCCAAATTATGTTAATAGTCTACTTTTATTTTTCGGCATTTTGAATAGCATCTTTGGTAATTATTTTTATTCGTATTGTTAATGGTAAATCATGTAATTAAGGGAAAAAATGATATTATATAGTTAGACTAACAACTGAAAAAATTATATTAGATGAATAAAATTAGACCCATATCACCTAAGGGTCGTTATAGATTAATTTTATGGATATTGATTCATGAAAATGATGTAATTATTATTAAAACAAAAAAAGTGAAACATGTCACTCTCTATTATCTTATATGATTAATAATTTTAATTTAGTGATAATCTTAAAAAAAAACTTATAACATAATTAGTCACTAAAACTGTAATTAAATTTTATATATAATTTGAATTTATTTATATTTTTTAGAGATTAATTAATTATCATTAATTTTGACACAATAATGATGTAGAAATTATTTCTTTAATATAAATATCTAATAAATGTTTTTAAAAATATTAAAATAAATGTCATATGAACTAATTAAAGTGATACAAAAATTTCATAGCTTACTATGAAATTTTCTGTTTGTATTAAATATTTTTTTTATTTATCTTTTCTGAAGATTTTATTTAATGTTTAATAAATGAACAGTTTCAAAATTGACACTATTGACATTTTATAAAAATTACATTATATGAAATTATTTAAAAATCATAAAAATATTCAATAATTAAAAAGTGATAATTATAAGATATAATGTTTCAAAAATTATCCATTTATGTTCAGTTAACACCAAATAAGTAAATATTCATTACCATTTAATTTTATGAATGTTTTTACAAAAATTAAAAATTAATATAATAACAAAGTGTCAATTAAAAATATATGGTTTTAAATTTACAAATTAAGTTGTTCAAAATTTATTGGTTGATTATATAACAAAATTATATCATCTCATCTTCTAATTTGGAACACTTTTGAGGTTTTTTGGGATGGTTTTTATTTTATTATAAATTAATATTTCTGAGAGTTTCCTAAAGGGCCTCTCTCCTCTATTATAAAAGCACACCTCCTCTCTCTCCTCTTCACTCAATTTTATGCCTTAAATATTAGCCAAACCCTTCCCATTTAACTTATAAACTTCCCTAGTAACATTATAGAGGTTTTGGTATTCTCAAAAGACCAACTCTATTTCTAAAAGAAGAAATTTAAAGGATGCACGTCGAGGAAGAGGTAATCTCTTCTACTGATTCTTTCAAATTTATTTTTTATTCTACTAACTCTTATTTATTAGTTTCATTATAAAGTAATAACATCAGTATAACTAGTAAAATTATATTTTATTATAAATATTAAATAAACATATTTCACCTTTTATCCATCCTATGAAAAATGATATCAAAATACTTACATACGTACGTCTTATCGTCTCCATGTTGTAGTGTAATATGTTTTTCCACTACCACCTTACCTGGATGGGTATAATGATGGAAATAAAAAGTACATATGATTTTTATAACATTATACTAATTCTAGATATTATACACCATTCAACAATTATAGGAATTATATCGTCGCTAGTGCGTATGTAGGGATTACCATCTCCACGACCCGATGAGAATCATTCTCCATGTTAACCATTCAAGAATGATTATAAATTATATATAATAAATAATAATGAAATATTTTACATGATAATTATACATATATATATATATGTATTTATATATATATATATATTATTTACTTAATTCCATTCAATTCAATAAGGAAACAAAAACATCGTTCATGCGTACTTACGGACTACCGTCTCCATGAACAGTGTATTCCATTTAATTTTTCTATCTATTCTATATATATTTATATACTGAATATATATTATATATAAATAATTTTTTACATTATGGAAGTATGTAAATTAGAATCTATATAATAATATCATGAATAACAAGTTCAAACACATATGACAAATAAAATGATTATTACTCAAAAAGTTGTTTTAACATGGAATTGACAAATGAGCGGGTAATATAAAGTCATAAGAAAATAATATATGATATCATAAACATTAATATGGTTATATTAAAAGTTAATAATATGTTTAAACCCACCATACAATAGTTTCTTACACCTTAAGAAGAAATCATACCTAAGGTAAGGGATAACTTTTCTGATCTTGTTTTTATCTGAGATTGTTTTTTCGTAAGTATTTACTTGGGATATATTTATCATCCATGCCCAGGTTTTCTAAAAATGTTTTCATAAATTTTTTAATAATATTATATGTATATTTAAATTCATTTTTACCCCTTTTTGACTTTTAATACGTGGTATCAAAGTAATCTTTCTTTTGTTTACCATATAAGGTACTTTTTGACTTTTTTAGTTAAATTATGAGGAGAATGTTTTTTTAACTAATACAGAAGCGATGAGTTTTTACATCTTTATAATTCCTTTTTTCATGATGTTTTCTCTACACCATTTTAAGTTTATTTTCAACGAATTTATTTTCTTTTAAAATTTTGCATCATTTTGAAAAAAACACATTTTTCAAGATGAAATGATATTTTTCTCAAGAACTATGTTAAAGTATTTTACCAAAATTATTTTCCATATAAGATAACTCTCTTAAAAAGGGTTATGTTACTATCGCTACTAATATTATTATTTGATTGTGTTTATTATGGAATTATTTTTATAAATACCATTTATATTATATGGACTATTTTATGATGATATAATGTTTAAGAATCCAATCTTATTTCTTAGGTTATGCTATGATGAATGATTTATGTTTTGTGGAACATGTAAGAATGATTTCATTGTGAGATGGGTGGGACCAATATCAGCTTTCAATGAATTTGGTAAAGATTTATATCTCATGCGATAGACATGACTGGAACGGAAAGGAAATATTGTTCATTAATGCAGGGTAGGAACAACAAGTAAAAGTGCTTCAGTAATACATTGTTGGAATGAAAAGTAAACTCAATTCAGTAATGGACTATGTCCACTATGATGGTATTGGAAGCATTTCCTTGCCTCATATAAAAATAATATTATTTTCTTATTAATTTTTCACAATTACATTTTTGTACCTATGTTATTATATATTGGTTAATTATCCATTATGATATTTTCCTTGCGAACTTCCAAGATTTATTTCATGACTCGTGATTTTGATGTTTAAACATTATGTTCATGTTTTTACATTAAAATTTTCATGGTTTGTTTTATGTTATCCATGTTCACCCTTACTGAGCATTTTATCTCACCCTTTTTATGATTTTCCCCTAGAATATAAATAATGGTTTTAAGTAGGAAAACAAAAGGGGAAGATCATTATGGGAGATGTTGAAGATCTATCACCATGATTAGAAGATTATGTTCTATTTTTTTAGAGACACTAAACTAATAAAATCATTGGGAATATTGTTTGTTTCATGTATTAATTATTATGAAAATTTAATTTAATTTATATGTATGTCAAGATTGGGTCTTTATAGACATTTCACCCAAGAACATTCTATGAGTAATTTTGTGGAGGGATATGGACTTCTACAGTAACTTACTACCTGGGACTGCACTGGTATCTTTTCCATCATAGCAGATGGCCCTTATCAAGCTCTAGACGATGGGTTATATTTGGTCATTCTTCAAGGGAAGTGTTTATTATACCAAGTTTATCCCCTATGGTAATCTCTAGTTTTGTATGTTAAATTTTGGATGTGATATTGAGTCATTGTATTGATTATTATTTCTAGAACCATGTAAATAATGATAATGAAAATTAACACTTTCAGAGGATTGATGACCTAATCAACTAGTTGTGGGTCATTTGTTGGTTATCGAAGATTAATCTCATCTCTGACTAACATAAGTTGAGGGTTCATGAGGATTATATTCCAAAAATTAATTCGGTGGCCATATTAGAAACAATGAGTTCATGGTGAATCCCTTATGTGTGAAAAAATCACCCACTATATTCATGGATCTTATAAAAAATATCTTCCATCCATTTATGGACTGATTTTTAGGTTTTTTCATCAATAAAGTCCTCATTTAATCTACCACTGATATGGATCATGTAGATCTTTTGAGAATGGTTATAGACATTCTTGGGGAGAACCAACATTATGGTAAAATCTCTAATGAATATTTTGTGATATGGAAGCCTCACTTATTTAAGAATGTCATCATTTATAAATTTTTATCTATATACCATATAAATATTGATTATGTTCATGCTTGGGATCCACATGATAACGTGCCATAGGGGTGGAGTTTTCTAGGATTTGTGGGGTACTATTTGAGGTTTTTTGCAGAGTTTTCTATGTTTGTAGGTTATTTAACTACCCAAATATTGAAGGGGAACTATTTTTCTAGATCGAGTAGTGTTAGAAAGGGATTTTGGACCTGAGTTTGAGAAAGGCTAGTTCTCCTATGTTGAGAATACATAAGAAGGGAATGGAGTAAATAATGTTATATGATAACTCAATTAATGGGCTTGGTTGCGTTTTGATGTAGAGGTAGGGGTGATCTAATTTGGGTTGAGGTAATTTAGAACCTATGGGATGATCTATACTTCTCACATACTATAGTTGGTAGTGTTTTTTAGGAAGATACAAATGCACTATCTTCTTGGAGTGAATTTTGTCATTTAATCAGACCATAAATGTCTCAAGTATATCATTACGTAGAGATATCTCTACTTGGAAAAAATGAATTGGTTGGAGTTTGTGCTAGAATATTAAATTGAAATAGTATATACTCCTTTAAATGGAAACATCATATAAGATTCCCTTAACAAGAAGTCTCATTATTACTTTGTTGAGGAGGTGTATAAATAGTGGGCTTCATGGAAGCTAACCCATGTAGAGGAGAGGGCCATAGTTTTTTCTTCAATCTATAGTGGGGACTTCTCAAATTATTCAATGTGTGAGATAAGATTATTTGGAAGACATTGATTATGATAATCTATGTGACTAGTTTTCATTCATAGATTCACTGGATGGATTTTTAGTTGGAGGGGATCATATCATTATTTTTTAGGGATGGATGATGTCTCCAGTCACACTAAATAATGAGGTAAAGAGGGATTTTTATACACCACCATAGATATATATCCTAGAATGTAAATGATTTATAAGGACAATAAGTTGCAGTTTTTGTGGGAAGGAATGAGGAGGATAATTTTTGAATTCATCTCTCAGTGTCTCACATGTCAATAGGTACGAGATAATCCCTAGATTATTGTAGGATTAAAAAACCTCTTGAGATCCCTATGTGGAAATGGGATGGCATATCCATGGATTTTTGTATTCAGATTCCATGTACTATGAGAGGCCATAGAGATATCTGGGTTATTTTTTTAACTAACTTATGAATTCAATGCAGATTATTCCCATCTGGGAAAATAGTGTAGTTTAGAGTATGAGGTTGTTGTATGAGGTGGAGATCTTCCCACATCATGGGGTTCCCTACGAATTTTTTTCCAACCATGATACTTATTTCACAACATGATTGTGGTGTATCCTTTTAGATGACATTGGGACCTAGTTTTGGATGTGAATAGTGTATTACCTCAAAAAAGATGCGCAGACCGAGCATATTTTCCAAGTGCTGGAATATATGATGAGTGCCTATGTGTTAGACTTTCGACAATGCAAAGAGGATTAATTCTAATTGCACTACGGTGAAAGTGGGTATTCACGATGGGTCAATTACGAAGGGAATACATACCGTCACAAAAGGTCCCAAGAAATACGTATTTGCGACGAGAGTCATTCCACATCGCAAATAGTAGGTTAATTGCGACGGGAATAGACGACCCGCCGCAATAAGTTTGGCGCGGTTTGAGTGCCAAAATGCATGATGGGTATTTGCGACGACGACGCATCCCCGTTGCAAAAGCCCAGAGGTGGTAAATACCATTTGCGACGAGCAAAGCCATCCGTCAAAAATGGTATATTGGCGGGTGTGTATTTATGACGAGACCCGTCACAAATACGTTTTTAACTGCCGACTATAGTTAATGTGGGCAAGGGTATTTGCGACAGGCCTGTCGCAAAATCCTGGCGGTGGTAAATAACATTTGTGACGTGAAAATCCATCGTCACAAATAGTATGTCAGTAGGTGGTATTTGCGACGAGACCCGTCGCAAATACCCTTTTAACCGCCGATTGTAATTAATGCGGGCGAGAGTATTTGTGATGGGCCCCGTCGCAAATACCACTATTTGTGGTGGGTTCCCCATCACAACTAATCTATCCTATATACACCCTCACCCGTTTTTTCCAAATCACTCAGATTTTCCTCCCTCTATCTCTTCAATATCTAATTTTAAGGGGAAATTTTTTTTAGTTAAAGTTATTGATACGAGAGAAATTGGAAGGCGCCAATACCTTCAGAAAATCAAGGTTTAAGGTATTTATATTTTTTTAATATTTATTTTATTTTTTATATTAATTTTATTTGTTGTTTATTAGTTCAAATTAAATTAAATTAAATTTAAATTGAGTTTTATTTATATTTATTTTTAGTAAGAAACTGGTATTGTTAGTGATAATTATAAATAATTATTGTTAATCTGCAATAATTAGAGATTGTTATAGATGATTAGCAAAATTTAGTAATAATTAGGGATAATTAGCAATAATTAGATCTTTATAGTAATAATGAGATATAATGAGATATAATTAGATATAATTAGTAATAATTAGATATAATTAGTAATAATTAGATATAATTAGATATAATTAGTAATAATTAGATATAATTAGTAATAATTAGATATAATTAGATATAATTAGTAATAATTAGTAATAATTAGTACTAATTAGTAATAATTAGTAATAAATAGTAATAATAAGTAATAATTAGTAATAATTAGTAATAATTAGTAATAATTAGTAGTAATTAGTAATAATTAGTAGTAATTAGTAATAATTAGTAGTAATTAGTAATAATTAGTAATAATTAGTAATAATTTGTAATAATTTCCAATAATTTGTAATAATTTTGTAATAATTTGTAATAATTTGTAACAATTTGTAATAATTTGTAATAATTAGTAGTAATTTATATTAATTAGTAATAATTAATAATAATTTGTATTAATTAGTAATAATTAGTAATAATTAGTAATAATTAGTAATAATTAGTAATAATTAGTAATAATTAGTAATAATTAGTAATAATTAGTAATAATTAGTAATAATTAGTAATAATTAGTAATAATTAGTAATAATTAGTAATAATTAGTAACAATTAGTAATAATTAGTAATGCTTGGTAATAATTAGTAATAATTAGTAATTCTTGGTCGATCACCTTGCAAGTAGCGTTGCAATAGGACAACCCAAATCATTCCCTTTTCATCTATAAGAATTATCTCACATGACCCTTTACATTGACCATTCTTCCTTGAAACTTTAAGGGAAAGATACCGATGTCCCATCAAAATTTTGAGGTAGAATTATCTATGTAAAGGGAGCAAGATGATTCTTAGAGATGAGAACGACATTACTTTAGTCATCCTATTGCAACACTACTTGCGAGGTGATCAACCATGCAAGGACAATTATTGAGTTTACATTGGACATGACTGACACAAAATATTTATTTCACAAGACCTGCCAATTGGCGACCCTTTGAGATTTGAACATGTTAAGAATAGAGCAAAGCCTGTTGCGAATATTGATAATTTTAATATTTTCTAAATTTTTATTATATTAATGATATTAATATTGTTTTTTCATAAATATTGATAATAGAATTTTTTTTATTAGTAAAAATTAGTAAACGAAAGCTGTATGGATTATGAAGGGAATGTTTGTAATCATCTCTACAACTATGATTACCGAATTTCCTTTCATTATTGAAGCAGTTTTCATTTTGCAAAGTATTGATAAGTATTGCTAATTATTGCTAAGTGTTGCTAAATTGGAAATAAATTGGGAATAATTTGGAATAATTGGGAATAGTTGGGAACAATTAGGAATAATTGGGAATAATTAGGAATAATTAGGAATAATTATGAATAATTAGGAATAATTAAGAATAATTTGGAATAATTTGGAATAATTTGGAATAATTTAGAATAATTAGAAATAATTACGAATAATTAGGAATAATAAAGAATAATTAAGAATAATTAGGAATAATTAGGAATAATTAAGAATAATTAGGAGTAATTAGGAATAAATAAAAATATTTAGGAATAATTAGGAATAATTAGGAATAATTAGGAATAATTAGGAATAATTATGAATAATTAGGAATAATTAGGAATAATTAAAAATAATTAGGAATAATTAGGAATAATTAGGAATAATTAGGAATAATTAAGAGTAAATAGTAATAATTAGTAATAATTAGGAATAATTAGGAATAATTTGGAATAATTAAGAATAATTAGTAATAATTAGTAATAATTAGTAATAATAAGTAATAATTAGTAAAAATTAGTAAAAATTAGTAACAATTAGTAATAATTAGTAACAATTAGTAATAATTAGTAATAATTAGTAATAATTAGTAATAATTTGTAATAATTAGTAATAATTAGTAATAATTAGTAATAATTAGTAATAATTAGTAATGATTAGTAATAATTAGTTGATCACCTTGTAAGTAGCGTTGCAATATGACAACCCAAGTCATTCCCTTCTTATCTATAAGAATTATTTCACACGACCCTTTGCATAGACCATTCTTCCTTGAAAATTTAAGGGAATGATATTGATGTATCCTTAAATTTTTAAGGAAGAATGATCTATGTAAAGAGAGTGAGATGATTCTTAGAGACGAGAATGAAATTACTTTGGTCATCCTATTGCAACACTACTTGTGAGGTGATCAACCATGAAAGGAAAATTACAGAGTTTACATTGTACATGACTTAAAGAAACTTTTTATATATTTTTTATTATTTTAAAAATATTTTTTTCATAAATATTGATAATATTATTTTTTTTATTAGTAATAATTATTAAATGAAAACTGCTTGGATAATGAAGGAAAATTTTTTAATCATCTCCACAATGATGATTTCCAAATTTCCTTTCATTATTCAAGAAGTTTTCATTTTACTATGTATTGCTAAGTATTTCTAAATTAGTAATAAAATGTAATAATTAGTAATAATTAGTAATAAATTGTAATAATTAGTAATAAATTGTAATAATTTGTAAATTTTTTTAATAATTAGTAATAATTAGTAATAATTAGAAATATTTACCAATAATTATCAATAATTATAAATAATTGGAAAACAATTGTAATAATTAGCAATAAATTGTAATAATTAGAAATAAATAGAAATAATTAGAAATAAATAGAAATAAATAGCAATTAATAGGAATAATTAATAATAATTAGTAATAATTAGATAGGAATAGTTAGGAAGAAATTTTAATAAATTTTAATAAACTTTAAGAACATAGCACAATTTCCTGTGGATTGAAGGCACTCCTTTTGCTCGATAAATTTTCTCCTTTCAACTCTCACCGACTCAAAACATTATAAAAAATGCGCTGCTACGTAGAAATATTCAATATTGTATGCACGAGATTGGATATGCATTCATGGGATCATATTCTTTATAATGTTTTTAGGTGGTGACAGTTGGAAGAAGACAATTCATCGACGAAAAGGGGGATCTTTTGTCCGGCGGCTCATTTACTTTTATCTTTTTCACACTGAAATCACAATGATGAATCTGGTGGGAGGTACGCATATTCATTCTTGTGCAAACGAGAATGAATATGCGTACCTCAGACCACATTCTTCATTGGTATTTGTGTGTGAGAAAGATGCAAGTAAATGAGACAACGGACAAAAGGGGAACCGTCAATCCACTAGAAATCGTGTCGCCTTTAATCAATGGTAATTATGAAGAATTAATTGAAATTATTTATCTTCTTTTCTCAGATATTGTTTTTATAATTTCAAATTATTCAAAAATAGTGATGATTTTATATTTTATGTAGAAAAATATTGAACAAGGAACTCAACATCAGTCATTATTAGATGATCATGCTTAGATAAATCAGCGCAGAAATCCAAATAGTTCTAGTTTAAATTTTGTATATATTGAGTGTGTTGAATCTTTCTTAGAATTTGCATCATCAAAACAAAAATATGTTTCTGAAGGCACAATTAAGTGTCCTTGCAAAAAATGTGCTCTGAGAACGTTTTACATAGTTGACAAGGTTGGGGACATCTCTTGCGGTTTGGTTTTCAACTAGATTATGTTTTTTTGGTGTCAAAACAATGTACACATTTCTAGAGAAGACCCTAATAACTTGATTTAGGATCCATCACAGTTTCAATATTTAGTACATGATGTTGCGGGTCCATCTGTGCAAAAAACTGAAACTCACGATGATATTGATTTAACTCCTGAGTTGGAACCATCCAAATTTTAGGATTTGTTGACATCTGATGAGGATGCATTATATTCTGGTTTAAATATAAGCAAATAAGAAGCAGTTGCAAAATTTATGGATATTAAATCTGATAATTCAATGTCAAAAAACTGTTTTGATCAAATATTTTCTTCGGTTAAAAAACTGTTACCTGAAGGAAATGTGTTTCCTGCAAATGACTATGAGAGAAAGAGGCTGGTTTGTAATCTGGGCCTTAGTTATCAGAAGATTCATGCATGTCCAAATGATTGCATCTTATATTCTGGTGAAAATTATTCATTGGAATGTTTTCCCACATGTGGAAAATCGAGGTATAATGATTCTCAACTAGGGATGTCTAGATAGATTCCCTTAAAATAGTTGAGATATTTCCCCCTTACACCAAGGTTGTAGTGTTTATTTATGTTTTAGAACACAGCATCAATGATGTCATGACACAAAACCATGATTTCAAATGATAAAATCTTAAAGCATCCATCTAATGGCGATTCAAGGAAAAATGGTGACCTTCTGCATCTGTCTTTTGCTATAGAAGCCCGAAACATGTGATTGGGTATTTCAACTGATGGTTTCTATCCGTTTGGTTCTTATAGTAGTTAGTATTCATGTTGTTCTATCTTTATAACTCCGTTCAATTTTCCTCCATGGATGTTGCTAAAGGATCCTTATATCTTTTTGATTCTATTAATCCCAGGACATCCGAAAAAAATATGGATGTTTATTTTAAACCATTGATTGATGAGTTAAATGAATTTCAGAGTGATGGTGTTAATACATATGATGTTGCTGCAAAACAAAATTTCATATTAAAAGCTGCATTGATGTGGATTATTAGTGACTTTCCGGCATATGGCATGCTATCTGGTTGGAGTACAGGTGGTATGAAATCATTTCCTTACTGTATGAAAGACATAAATGCCTTTATGCTCTTCAATGGGAAAAAACATTGCTATTTTTATTGTCACGGTAGATTTCTTCCAACCGATCATTCTTTTCGGAGGAATAAATATCATTTCCGAAAAGGTAAAATTGAAAGGGATGAACCACCAAAGATGATCTCAGGTACAGTGTTAAAATCAGTTGTATTTTTATTACCTCCCATCAAATTTGGACCAACAGTAAACCAACAGAAAATTCATGGATTTTGGAAAGAACATAATTGGACAAAATGGAGCATTTTTTTGGATCTTCCATATTGGTCTGATTTTTTGGTGTGCCACATGTTGGATGTTATTCATATTGAGAATAACTATTTTGATAATTTATTTCATACAGTTTTGGATCCACCACGTAAGACCAAAGATATTATAAAGGCATGATTATATCTTGCCCAAACATGCAGGCAACCAAAACTTGAACTATTTGAAAATGTCAGATCACAGAGGTTAATGAAAACTAATGCATCTTATACATTATCCAAAGAGTGTCTCCTATTATTTTGTCAGTGGATTGCATGTTTGAGACTTTTAAATGGATATGCTTCCAATTTGGGCAGATGTGTTAAGAATGGTTATACTACTGTATTAAAAATTCATGATTGTCATGTTATAATGGAAAGAATAATTCCGAATGGATTCAAAGGTTTGTTGAATTCAATGATTTGGGATTCGATAATATACATATGATATTTTTTTGAGACATTTGTGCAGCGACAACAGACTATGATGCGCTAAGAAAAATTGAAGAAGATGTTCTTGTAATTATATGTAAACTGGAAAAAATATTTCTTCCAGCTTTCTTTGACTCAATGGAAAATCTGATATTACATTTTAAACATGAAACTAAATGTGGAGGTCCAGTATTGTTTTGATGGATGTACCCATTTGAGAGATGCATACAGAAATTGAAGAAAAAAGTATGTAGCAAAGCATTAGTTGAAGGCTCAATTGCTGAAGCTTATTTGCAAGAGTAAATAGCTTTTTTCTGTTATTTTAAATCTCAATATCCCACAAAACACAATCGCATGGGATGAAACGAGGGGAATGTTAATGATGAAATTGAAAATCAATTAACATTTTTTAATCATCCAAATCTTAGTTTCGGTGGAGTTCATGAGTGATGGCTTTCCGATGATGAACATCACAGTGCTCAAACATATGTTCTACTCAACTGTGAATAAATGACATCATTTGTCATGTGAGTGCTTCAATCACTTATTCTATAATTTATGTTATAGTATTTAAACTTATTTAATTTGTAGGTTATATGATAATCATATTAAGAAACAACTTCCACAAATTACAGCAGCAACTCTTGAAGAACACCGAATTTTTTTTTCTCAATGGTTTCAAAAACTGGTAACATAAATTATTGATGGTTTAATATCAATTCTATTTATTATTTATTATATAGATAATTGTTTTACAAATTTTCAGGTGTCTCAATATGCTGATAAAATTGATAGGCGACTATGTATATTGAGTAACCCACCATCCAAAATGGTTAAATCTTATAATGCATATGTGGTGAATGGTTTTAGATTTCATACACATGCATACGGGGAATCAAAAAAACATTGAACAGTTGAGTTTTCTTGAGAGGAACACATCATAGAGATACTGAAGTTGAATTTTACGTCATTTTGGATGAAATTATTGAGCTGTGTTATGTAGGAAATAATTACATAATAATGTTTAAATATCTGTGGTTGGATACTAAGAGAGGCTTGTGTGTTCATCCAACTCATGGAATCATCGATATTAAATATAAATGTCTTCTTTCCGTAAATGAACCATTCTTACTGGCTCAACAAGCACATAAAATTTATTTTGTAAAGTATTGTGATACTTAAAGAGACATGAGTGATTTGTGGAGCATAATAAAAATGAAATCTCGAGAAAATAAGATTACTCAAACTGAATGTGGTTCCGCTAATGTGGAAGGAATTTAAATTTTTCAAGAGAGTGCTCAAAATCCTTCCCATTCACAAAGAGATGTGAATATCGATGATGACACCCAACAATTATGGATCGATGGTGATGAAGATGTTAGTGATGTTCCAGATGAATTTGAAATGATAATAGATGCTAGAACTAAAACTCATATGGATATTGATGATGCTGAGGAGGAAGATGAAGTCCTTGACATTGATAGCTATGGAGAAGAGGATGAAGATGAACATTGACACAGTAAAATGCCGTTATAATAATAACTATTATATAACTTTATTAAATAATTTTTTTAAACTATCGGCTAACAACAATCATTTTGTGATTCATATGGACTCTAATATATTCAACGAGTTGCAGGAGGCTGACCTACCATTGGATGAGAGAGATTTTGGATCATCTGACCCTTAGCCTACTGGTGGTTCAGGGGTACGCGGAGGGGGCACGGTCTTGCATGACTAATGATTCTTGACCCTATCCCCGAGAGACGTCCACATCTTGGTTTCGATCCACACACACGGATGTATGATGACCTGTATATTTTAGTTAGCTTTCATTTATTTATTTATTTATATACTAATAGTTTTATTATTGATTCCTTTTTCACAGTTTTGAACATGTAGCTATTGGATAGGGGAGCGCTATCTTGCACAAATATTTTTCTCAACCATGGATCACATGGGAATAGATTCCCATTGATTTGAGACATGACATGTTCCATCATTGGCTGGTACATAAATAAATAATATTTATTTTGAAATTTATTTTATTACTAACTTGATATTATAAATTATTTTTAGAGTTTATGGTATCCTATTGATGATAGCATGCACGATGCTATCAATACAGCATGGCAGTCTTCTATGCGCGACCATTTTCATCAGTTTTTCCACAATATGAGAAGGACATCCATTAAGAATGTAGGGGTGAAAGAATTTGATGATTCGTGTAGAGCTCACTGACCAGTGTACATTTCATCTCACGTTTGGTATGAATTATATTTACACTGGTTGGGTGGTGGATTTCAAAGGAGATCTTCAGTGGGACATCAGAACTGGGGGAGATAGGAGGTAACACATCGAGCTGGTAATCATACATTCAGTTCGCATAGAGAGCATCTGGTAAGTATATCTTTTAAATATTTTCAATAACTTTAAATATAAATATTTTATTTTATATTTTTGTAGGCAGTCGAACATCCTGATATTACAGAGTTCTACATTAATCGGAGGATGTTCAATGATCCAGCCAATAGAGGTATTATAGGTGATCACCAGCGTCAGAGTGTTGTTAATATAATTTTTTCAGTTTGACAGTTAACTGCATATAATATTTTCACAATTTTAATTTTAAATTGATATTGAAGGAGTAATATGAGGCTGCGACCTCTCAGACACAGGCTGAGGGTCAGGACGAGACGACAAAGCAGACCAGTGCTCACCATTTTGATAAGGCGACATGGATGCAAGCGACTCGGTATGGCTTTGAGAAGGGTCGAGTTGTTGGTATCGGCTCTCATTTGACTCCTGGTACTTATTATGGTACTATTGCGATGTCGGCATCCAACTCGAGAGGAGCTCATGGAGAGACATCATCTTATGGCTCACACTATCTAAAGTAGTTACAAACTCAGACTGAGCTTATAGAGACTTTGCAGAAGTAGCATGAAGAGATGAGTCGACGACAGCAGCAGGAGGAGCAACATCATGAGGAGGAGCTACGTCGATTGGAGCAACGATGACAGTACAAGTATCACGAGCAGATGGAGTACATGCACCATCTGACTTGTAGTTTAGGGGTAGAGTTTCTTCCACCTCCTCTAGACGACCCCACAGTGATTTTTTATGTTAACAAAATTTGAATTCATGTTTTGTAATAATATGTACTATTTACAGTTTTTGTCTTCTATCATGGAGGAAATATTTCATAATTTAATTTTTTAATATTTTTTTACTTATATTTACTATTATATTTTTTAATATTTGTTTATTTTACTAATAATAAAAATATTTTATTATTTTTTTATATTTTTTGAAAATATTTAAACTTTTAATAATTTTTTATTATTTTATTATTTTAATAATATTAGTATTAATTTTTTACTAATCAAAATTTTATTAAATATATTTTTTTAGTATTATATTTTTAATTTTTGTTTATTTTACTAATAATACTAAGATTTTTTAATTTTTTATTATTTTTATAATAATAATATAATTTTTTCATTAATCACAATTTTTTATTTTCATAAAAATGAATTAGTATTTGCAACAGGGTCTTTTGCGTCGGTGACCCGTCGCAAATAAGTGAAAATTATTTTTTTTAAGATTAGTATTTCTGACGGGATCATGGGGCCGTCATAATAATTATTTGCAATGGGCCCGTCGCAAAAGGATTGTGGGTATATAATGTATATAATCAGAAGTCTATTTGCGACAGGGAAGTTCCACATTAGAAACAATAATTGCAACCGGCCCATCGCAAATAGTTTTTTGGGTATATAATATATATAATCGGGAGGGTTTTGGGATGGGAAAAATTCCCATCACAACCGATAGTTTTTTTTGATGGGCCCATCGCAAAACATATCTGTTGTGACATCTTTTTCTGCAATGAGCTATTAGCGACGGGGGCCCATCGTGAGAGGCTATTTGCGACGGGATCCCATCGCAAATAGGCTGTTGCAAAAAAACAAGAATTCCAGTAGTGTTGTTATAGTTTTCTTACAATAAGACATATCACCCTACTATCATCATGAAAACTTTTTATGACCTTTATTGGAAGCCATATAGGTTGTCCTTATACCCTACCGAAATTGGCAAGACATTTCTTTCTAGGAAATAGATGGTGCAGGTGATGGCGTATAATTCTTGATTGATTTGAGAGGACATGAGAACAACCAAAATGAAATATAAATATTAATTATATTGTTGTCATGGTCCCTTAGAGTTCAATTATCAAGGCCATATTTTCTTGCGTTTAGCCATAATGAGGATTTAAATGATTTGATAGGGTATAATCGCTATTCCCAATGTTCATTGGGCCATTAATGATTCTTTGGAGGGTTGGAGAGGATTCATAAAATTTTTCCTTTCACCCATAGATTGAGAACATTCATGATGTATTCCATGTCTCACATCTGAGGAGATACCTACATGACCCTACGCACGTTACTAATTGAGGAGAGATAGTCATCAAGGATGGAGCCACCTCTATGGGGTACCCAGTTGTGATTGAGGATAAGCATGAGAGGATCTAGATTTGACCGACCATGCCTTTTTTTAATATTATTTTTTAGCACAAGATCATGACGGAGAGCCATTAAAAGTGTGAGATCCAGATACATGATATGTTCATGAAAACCCTGACTATTATTAAACACATAAACATGATTTATTACATATATTGGAACTTATTACAACTCAAAATATAAATATTTGTAGTGTCTTGGGAAATTATGAACTGTACATAACAACTTGATCATGAAATACAACATCTTTATTTAAAACATATTTTACATGACCACAACATTCCTTTGTACTTAGTATTGCATGGGATATCCTAATGAGATACATAAGAAATGGGTGAGATATAAAGCCTAGTATGGGAATAAACATGGAATAACATGAGGAAGATACTACATGTCATACAATAGGCATATCAATAGAGCACAAGAGAATCATGAACATGAAGGAATGATAAAGCATGATAATCATAACATGTAAATGTGGAAAAACATACAATATTATATTAGCATGATCCAAGGATCATTGAAATTGGATATCATGAGTAAACTCTCATTTCACATGAATTATCATGTGTAAATTCTCACTGAACATGGATTATAATGATAATAAACATGACCCAATGCATTAGTGCGCTACTAGGGCGCACCCTTCAAAATTATTTCATTTCATGAATAAGTGTTCCACATAGTTCATACAACAAGAATTCATTTAACACCATAAGTTATTAAATAATAAATGAATGTGTAATAAATACATGTAATTCCCATTTCAATAGGTACATGATCATAATGGCGAATAAACTTTATAGAAAATTGGTTATGGTATTCAGTACATGATGATTTTATCATGGAAAATCGTGGTGTAATTTTGATAGCATAATGATGTTAAATAAAAATTAATAAAATTGGTTGATGTGAGAGGATCGGGTCTCCAATAATTTATTCATGAAATGCATAGTAATGGGATCATTTAATAAAATATTTTAATAGACGAAATGGATTTTATATGTAGAATATAAAATAAATTCTTGAATGGAAATGAGAAGATAGAAATCCCATATAGAATTTCGTCATGGTTACAAGTGTACATGTGACACATTAATGAGAGGTAAATTGGTCTCTCATCATTCAAATATAATAAGGGAAGTACGGGGGAGGTTCAAAAACATACCCCATCATCTATAATTGAAAATAAAATGGTGTAAGAATATATGGAAACTTGGATACAAATGAAAAAAGAAGAAACATTTACATGGATGTGTGATAAAAAATTGTTAGAGGAGGATTATTTGGAGCATGGGTCACCTTTTAAGGTCTCTAGGGAGTATGTGGTAGAGTTTGGTTGATCTCCAAATTGTTTGAGTGAAGAGGAATGGAATATTGGGTAGGTTTACATAGGAAAGGAGTGAGAATTCATTATTATGTAGGTTTTGGAGACCACACACTGAAATATTCAAAACCACTATCCAAACAATGGTTTTTCCCCTGGGTTCTTGCCAAGGGGGGGTGGAAACCATTATTTTATAATGACATGGGCCAAATACATAAAAATATTTCCCTTTCTTTTGTGGAGGTGAGTCACACTCTCAAGGACATTAGTTTAAAATCATTAAATAATTAATAAGTCTTGGAGGATTCACTATGGAATTATAAAATATATCAAAGAAATTTAAAATTACATTGTTATAAAGATAAAAAATATGTTTGACTTAATATAATTTTTATAGTATTTTATTACACCACTATTGGGTCATTATAATGTCATAAAAACATTATATATTTATACAATATTTAATTTTTACCCAAAAAATAGACTGTCTCAAAAAATTATAAAAAATGGTCTACTAGATAATTTAGAATCCCTGATTAGAAAAATAATATTTATTTTATATAAATAATTTTCTAAATATATGAATTTTCACTCTTAAAATAGAAAATAAAATTTAGGGAAAATTGACAGGGTCTTGACAAAATAGTTTTTCAACCTTAATAAAAATTACATTAGACTTCATAAAAATTATATATTCATTTATTATAAATAAAATTAATTTGCTAGTAATATTTTACTAAAATATTAATTATTTTAAAAATTCATTAATTATTTAAAATAAATTCGTTAATTAAAAATAAACATTCTGTATTATTATATAAAAATACACAACTCTTATGAAACTGATTACCTAATAATTTATAGATACATAAATTATAAGATCATTGTTTATAAGATTTTTTTTATAATATTATTAATAAAAATATTATATTAATATAATAATCTATATATTTTTCAAATGTACCATTTTCAAAAAAAATCAATTTTTCAAATTGATTATCTTTAAGAAACATTGTTATGGTAAATGTATCTAAAGAATAATACTTTTATTTATAAAAAGTTATTTAATAATAAGTACCTAACTCTGAATTAAATTACCCCTTATAACTTATGTATAATACCTAATGGGATGGTGTGCGATGGTGATAGGCAATTGGGGTGGCTCGGGTAAATTTCCTCGGCGGTAATCTATGTTAACATGAACTTCCCCCATAGGAGATTTCGTTCAAGCATAAAGAGTTGAAGCTTGGATTGGTCTTGGTCAAGAGAGAATCCAGGTGATGCTACCTCCTTCTCGATCTTTGACAAATGAGCTTCTTATGTACTGAGTCTACCAGATGAGGTCATCACCTCCTTTTTCAGTGTCGAAAGAATTTGTTATAACCCTATTTTATATTAGTCATGATATCATTGTTTAATGGTTATATTATCATTGGAAAGGATACTTAACGGTCATTTATATCCAATTGGATATAATAAATAAAGTGAACGTGTTTTATATACCCATATGTCATTTAATTAAATATAATAAATGAAATTTTATTCATAAATGTTTGTGTCCTTACAATGTTCTTCCACCTTCTTAAATACATGTACATTTCGGAGAAAAAATCCTTGAATAAAGGGTTAATATAATAACTTTATTTGTTTTATGTTTTATTTAAAATATTTACAGAATATTTTTTGACGAAGACCCTAGTATGGTATGAGATTTCGTGGATCATTGGGTCTTGGTGTTGAAATATTAGTAATATTAAATAAATTATATCATGTGCATGAATATTTTGGGAAATAATGGTTTCCCCTTGTTTTGGATCTCATATGGGAAATTAGAAAAAATTTTAATTCTGAAATGTAGGGTCTTCCTTAGGCCTGAATTAAGGTTTGTGAATATAAAATGTTTTGTGTGAGGTTCATGTTGGAAGATGTGTTTAATAAAATAAATTTTTTTATTTATTTATTTTTATTGAATAACCCTAAACAAAGACACTCTTTAAAAAACATTTTTGTGGAACATTCTCAGGATATCCACATAACCCTATGAGAATATTTGAAGAGGTTGATAGTTATATATTAGTGGATAGACATTAGAGAAAAACATTGATTTGATCGAGGTGGATAAACAGGTTATAAAAAAAGAAGTGGATCTTCATTGAAGGAAAACACGTTCTTCACCAAAAATTGATCCTAAATCGACATATGGAATGTTTTTTTAGATTTTCACCCCTTTTCATTTTTTGAGAATAGATTCAATTTTCTTCTAATTTGATCTATGTTAAACCATTATTTTTTTAACCATGTCCTATAATTTGAATTGAATAAATTAGATAATTCGTGTTATAAAATACTATCACCCATGGGTCATGAACTCAATTATCATTGTTTAAGATCACATAATCCAATTGTTTATTAAAATTGATTATATAAATTTATCCCTATTATTCTTTATGATGTTTTGTACTGGCCTATGGGGTTTGTGGTTACCCATTTCCTCAGTGGGTTTGAGTGTGATCTAATCACTAGATTCATGGTTGTTTGGAGAATGGCATATGGGATGCAGATTTTTAAATGGATCATGATGGATTATGAATTTCAGGTGATTATTTGTGGATTTGATATCCAAATAAATGATAGGTGAAGGGATACATAATTTGAGTTATGATTGATTCCACATGGGTGTTTGGATTTCTATTTTGCAGTCCCCATAGGTGGGGAATTAATGGTTGGAGGTGTTACCCATCGACTTTGGGCATCCAAATAGGTAAATTTGTGGTGGAAAAGGTGGATCAAAATTTTCATGAAAGAACCTAAGTTATAAAGAAAAAAAACAAGATAAAATGTTCTGTGAGGAAGATATGGCATGTAGTATCCTATGTTTGATGGTTATGGGTTTAGGTAGATAAATATCACATACTGTGTGGAACCCACCACACACACTATGACCTAATACTAGTTTCTAGGAATCTACTCTCGGTGTACACAGGCATGTACATGACCATGAACATTGGCCTGACCCGAGTACATGGGAAACACCATGTACTCGGACACATCCATATACATGATCATAAGACGATGTACAAGGGAATAGGATAGAAGAGCAAAAAAAAGGATCTGGGAAGCTGCGACACACTTTGTACCACCTTGACAAACAATGGGGAATGATGTTACTTCCCTTTCCATGTCCAAGTGATAAAACTACCAAGCAATGAGATAATGACACATATTGTGCGACCTCATGAACATGATGAGTAATTCTCCCAGTAAATTCTACAATTTTTATCTTATTTTATGGGACTCAGATTTTGGATTTGTAGTACCTTATACTGAGTATTTATATTCATAGAATATTATGGTTGACTTTATTGTGAAATATGAGGAACAATGTGAGGTTATCCAAGCATGATTCTTCTTCATGGGACCCTTGACAAAGACAGTAATCAAGGAAGGATCATCAGAGTGATGCTGAGGAGAGTAATCCCATGTCGCACCAATGACTGTGTCCCCATACCCTTTATTTAGGAAAATATGGAACTACACTATAATAAAATAGGGAATCGTTCCTCTAACTATCAATTGGGACTCCCTCTAATTCATGCACTATCAGGGAGCAGGGACACCACTGGAGATATGACTCCCTCGGCCGTGGACTATAGCAGTGGGTTGGAAAACCTTACATATATATTCTTACATGGTTACACATGATTTTCTGAATTGAATAAAGAACATTGGATTTATAGGAAGGCTAACTATATGTAGATGTGCTATAGATATAGAGATCATTTTTCTCTCTCTTTTGGGTTTCATTTATGATAATTTGGGGGGGGGGGGTTTCCCTCTTACTCAAGGTTAAGATTAACTATATTTTTTCTTTTATCGCCCCATTATGGGTTTTAAGGATTCTTACTAGTTATATATAAAGACACCCCAGCATGGTATTTTCTCTCATGTGTCCTATCATATAAAGATTTTTGGCAGATCGATGCTGACATTAGTATATCTTAGTGATACATGGGTGTATTGATCGTGCTCAATGGTCACGATAAAAGATCGAAATCAAGGATCTCTTAATTGTTTTACTTTTCCTATTTATTTCATGTTGGGAATACTTTTCTTGTTGGGAAATTATTTTCCCCCTTTCAATATGGTTTATTTTTTGATACTCGAATGTATTTCTCAAAGGGTACTACATAATGGATTTACTCTAGATGTTTTTGTATTTTTATTATTACTCTACACTCTTTAATCGATATTTTTTCAATTTTTATAGAGATATTATTCAAATAGAAGATATTTTGTTTTCTTTCTTTCTAAACTCTTTTATTTATCCCTAATCTATTTGAGGTGGGCATCAGGTTTTCAAACCCCACTTTTCACCGGCTACGGGGGAACTTAGTGGTTTATTTCATGATAATAGAGTCTTTTACCAAATAGAAACAATCCAGTATTAATAATTTATAGATAACCCTATAACAAGATACATATTCATATCGAGGCCTATTATATATTTCACTGACATAACAGTACGCTGTTTCAATTATACTAACATTATCATATTGTGTTGTAATGTTATTTTCTCAATTAGTGATAACAAATTTGTACACATTGATCACAATTTATTTTCATTCATGAATCATTTAATTAGGACCAAAATTCAATGCTATTATTTAATTTGATTTAGAGATATTAGGAAAACACAATATTTAAAATATAAATGTATAAAATGATTTGATGAATATTAACTTGTTTCATTTAATGTATATATAATTATACCAATAATTTTTAAAAATATACTCTTTTATATGAAAATTATTAATTTTTCTAAAAGGTAATGAACATTATGTATATTTATAATGTTTATGTTCGTTGAATAAAAATATATAATTTGTATCACATATATACAATTGTATAGGAAGAGGTAACATATATATACACGTTAAAATTACATACTAGATGCCCTCATCGAAAAATTCATAGTTAAACAAGACTAGGTGATGCGCCATCTCCCTATCTTCTTGGATTAATGTATTTAATGTATATGATAAAATAATTCCACATGTTCACATAAGTGATGGGAAACCGAGTTCAATATTATAAAACTTTTCTTATTCATTTCTCATTTTCTACTTATGTCTCATGCTCACATCAGACAAATAAATTGATTAGAAATCCATGAATTCTTGAGCCTAGTAACCTTTCACAGTGGACCAATCATGATGATTCTTATTACATAAATTAAACATTACTATGAACATATTTATTTTTAGTTGTATACATCCAATGAAAAGTAACAACTCATCCAATAGTTATTTCATATCTAAGATATGTAGTTAGATGAAATATTCATGTAAATAACTATGGAGGAAATTTTTTCTCTAAATCACAAAAAATTAACAGTTTCTCTTCATTAAATTTTTAAATAAGGACACAGAAATCTATTTAAAATTAAGACATATATTAAAATTTCACTAATGATTCACATCATCACTTATATTATTTGATAGTAGATGACCAATCTATATTGGAATCAACTCTTGAAAAATGATGTCATAATCATGAGTCTTCAGAGATTTCATCAACAAATATATTCTTCATACCTGTTAGGATATGCTTCATGAATGGTTATAAGAAACATTGATAGTATCTAGTCCATAGATAAATTGAATTTTTTATGGGGTCATCTCATAATCATCACAAAGTTCAATCCATTTATTTATACTAATACAAAAATGATGTAATTCAGGTCTAATAACACAATCTACCAAGTCATGCTAAGATCTTAAATCATAGTTTGTCTTTCTAATGACATTTGTTTAATTGAAATTAGTATTGAAAATTTTTCTCCATGTTCAATATGTATAATCAATAACTTATCAAATTGGATGGATGATAAGTAAAATCAAAGAGGATATATTTCTTCTTAAAATTGTTATTACATTAGGTGAAAAAATTATTCCTATTTCTCTATTTAATCAAACCATTATCAAATGAATAAATTTTGTCTTCAAATTTATTAAGAACAATAGTTCTTGGAATAAATTATGATATCTTTTTGGACACAATGGTATTATCAAACACCGATGATTATTCGAATATGGATGATCCATTGGAAATAATTGTCAATGTCACGTAAATCTAAAAATAAGAAGATATTAATGTCTTTTAGGTCATGAAATCTTCATAAAAATAGGATAAGAATGTTATAAATTCATTCCCAAGCTAGATAACTTTTCATGAGAAGAAAAATAATTTATCATCCACGTAATTGCAACATGAATCAGAAATATGTCTTTATAACTAGCATTGTCTGTGCACACCCCTGCATTCTAATAAGATTCGTCTATTTTGTAAATGTTTTTGTTTATACATAGATATAATTTCTTAGACAATAATGTCTAGATATTGTACACTCAATAAAGAAAATGATTTTTCATAGACATCCATGGAATAAGGCCATAAATGTGTATTAAAACTGGACAGGTTCGTGTGAATTATACATATGATAAAACAGATTAAATCTATTCCATGATAGAACCAAAAAAAATTATGAAACATAATAACATAATCATAATATCCAAAAAATATCATATCCATACTAAACAATCTATAGGCTTAATGAAATCATCATTATCATTATTTCTCTTAGTATCATATCATTTCCTATTTATTGATAATTTATTAGATATGAATAGATTTTTGTGTATTTAAATAAATTTAATGTTCCATAATACATTTTATGGAATATGAGATGGTTTTCCATTAGTAGTTGGCTTCCATTGTGATGTATCCCATTTTATAAAATCAATGAGACTAGTGATTTCATACCAAAAAAGCTATAACCTATTGGGAACCCATGAATATTGTTTTATAAAATCCATGTTGGTCAATTAACATCCACACCATATATTGTATCAATTGAAAAGTTTAATCATATGGAATTAATTTCATAAAAATGTTAAAAGTATAATCAATTTTAGAATTAGAATTTCCATATATGGATTTAATATGAAATAGTCATATTAAAAATTATTGTTTTCATTTTACCACATTTTTTATATACATACACTACTAGAAAAACAGGTATTTGCGACGGGGTCCCGTCGCAAATAGCCCGTTGCTGAAAACGGCGTCGAAACAACACTTATTTGCGACGGGCCCGTCACTAAATCCTTTTTTTGTGACGGTCATTCTCCCCGTCGCAAATAGTATTCCGTATTTTTGTAAAAAACATTTAAAATAGTTTTTGCGACGGCACCGTCGCAAAAACTATTTTTTTAAAAAAATAAAAAACTATTAATAATACTAGTATTTGCGACAGGCATAGTATCCCGTCGCAAATACTATTTTTTTAAAAAAAATAAAAACTATTAATAATACTAGTATTTGTGACGGGCATAGTATCCCGTCGCAAATACTATAAAAAAATAAAAAATATAAATTATTAATAAATTATTTTAATTAAAATAATAATAGAATTATAATTCACAAATAAAAATAATTAATTATTTTAATTAATATAATAATAATAGAATTATAATTCAAAAATAAAAAATAATAGAATATTAATAAATGATTTAATTAATATAATAATATTAGAATTATAATTCATAAATAAAAAAAATATTAATAAGTTATTTTAATTAATATAAAAATAATAGAATTATTTTGCATTCAAATATTAAAATAATTCAAGTATTACAAAAAATATAATTAAATTATAATATTATAAAATTTTAATATATATATATTTTAATATTATAAAATATAAATAATTTTATTATTCATATTAATATTGTTATTTAAAAATATAATATTATTAATATTTTATAATGAGACAAAAACTAAGAATAGAAAAAAAAAATTTGATTTCCCAAATTTTATAACATAAATAAAAACTCTAATCTGATGGAGGGGGGGAGGGGGGAGGTGGGGGATCTGCAGATGGTGGTGGAGGAAACTCCATCCCTAAAGCATGAGTGAGTCGGCGCATGTACTCCATCTGATCCTGATGTTGCTGCTGCCACCGACTCGTCTGCTCCTCGTACAACTACTGCTGGCGTCGACGCTCCTCCTCATTCTGCTGACGCATCTGCTCCTGCTCCTATCGGAGACTCTCTATCTGTGCAGTCTGAGATCGCAACTGATCCTCATACTGTGTAGTAGAAGAAGATGCACGAGCTCCTCTCGAGCTGGACGCCGACATCGCACCACTGCCATAATAATCTCCGGGAGTCAGTCGAGAGCCGATACCAACTACCCGGCCCTTCTCGAAGGCATACTGGGTGGCCTGCATCCATGCCGCCTCATCAAACTGACGGGCAGTGGTCTGATCTGATGACTCGGCCTGACTCTCAGGTCGAGCCTGTGATGCTGCTGCCTCATATGACTCCTATAGTTGCAATTTAAAATTAAAATTGTGAATATATTATATGCAGTTAATTTTTAAACTTAAAAACAAATAATACTGACCACGATGTGATGCTGACGATCACCTCTGAGCTCCCCAGTAGCAGGACCACTATACATCCTCCGATATACGTCGTACTCTATAATATCGTGGTGCTCGACAGCCTATAAGAATAAAAAATAAACTGTTAATATTTATAGTAATATAAAATATTTATAAATAATGTACGTACCAGATACTGTCTATGAGTACTGAAAGAACGACTCCCAGCTCGATGAGTCACCTCCTGTCTCCCCCGATTCTGCCTCCCCACCGATGATCTCCTCTGAAAGGCACCACTCAACCAGTGCGCACATAATCCATCCCATACATGGGATGAAATATACTCTGGTCGGTGTGCTCTACATGACTCCTCAAAATATGACACTCCTGCTTTCTTCATCGCAGCTTTTCTTAAATTGTGCAAAAACTGACAAAGGAAATCACGCATGGCCACCTCCCATGCCTCGTGGATGGCGTCATGCATGATATCCTCGATCGGATACCATAAACCCTACAAATAAATCAAAATATCAAGTTTGAAATGAAATAATTTTCAAAATAAAAATTATTTATTTACGTACGTACCAACCAATGGCCGAACATGGCCTGCTGCACATCAATGGGAATCTGCTCCCATGTGGTCCACGGCTGAGAGAAATAGTTGCGCAAAATAGCGCTGCCCTGTCCGACTGCTCTATGCGGAAAACTGAAAAAAATAATAAACATTTATTATGTGAATAGATTAATGAAATCTTAGTCAAATCCACTGGTTATCACACAGGTTATCACACCTCCGTGTGCGTGGATCAAACCCAAGACGTGGACGTCGCTCGGGGACGGGGTCAGGAATCATCAATCGTGCAAGACCGCGCCCCCTCCGCGTACTCCCTGGAGCGCCTGCAGGCTGAGGGTCATCTGTCAGCAACGCATCCGCATCGAAAGTCAGTTCAGCATCCGCCAACTCACGAAATGTGGCCTCGTCCATCTGAAACAGAAAATGTTAATGTTAGAAAATAATTGATAATTACTATTATATATTCATATATACATATATACATATAATTATTGTATATAAATACCATGGAATGCTATCACTGTTCATCTTCATCATCATATTCATATATGTCAATGTCATCTTCATATTCCTCCTCAACATCATCGATATCCGTTCGAGTTACAGTTGATTCATCTCTTACCATTTCAAATTCATATGTGACATCATTAACATCATCGTCATCACCGACTCTTAAATGTGGGGTGTCATCATCGATACTCATGTCTCTTTGTAAAAAAGATTGATTTTGAGTACTCTCTTGAAAAACTTCAATTCTTTGCACATCAGTGAAAGCACATTCACTTTTACTAAACTGATTGTCTCGAATTTTGATTTTTATTATACTCCACCAATCATTCAAGTCTCTTGATGTTGCACAGTACTTTGCATAATAAACTTGATATGCCTGTTGAGCCAATAAGAATGGTTCATTTAATGCGAGAACACTTTTACATTTAATATCGATGATTCCATGAGTCAGATGAACACGCACGCCTCTCTCTGTATCCAACCACTGGCATTTGAACATGGTTATGTAATGTTGTCCAAGATAACAGAGTTCAATGATTTCATCAAGTATGCCATAAAAGTCAACTTCATTTTCTCGATGATGAGATCCTCTCAAGCTAACTCCACTGTTCAATGTTTTTTTCGATTCCCCATATGCTTGTGTGTGGAATCGAAATCCATTCACCACATATGCATTATAAGTTTTAACAAGTTTGGAAGGTGGGTTACTCAATACACACAGCCGTTTGTCAATTTTATCAGCATGTCGAGACACCTGAAAATTTGTGAAATAATTATCAATATAGTAAACTATACATTGAATGAGTTGCTAAAAGATAAAGAATTTATGTTACCAGTTTTTGAAACCACTGAGAGAAATTTTTCAGTCGACGTTCTTCGAGAGCAGCTGCTGTAATTTGTGGAATTTGTTTCTTGATATGATTATTATACAACCTATAAAAACCAAAGTTATTTACTGTAACATAAATGATAGAATAAGTGATATAAACACTTATAGTACAACTGATGTCATCTCTTCACAGTTGAGCAGAACATACGTATGAGCTCTCTGATGTTCATCATCTGAAAGCCAGCATTCATAAACTCCACCAAAACCAAGCTCTGACTGGTTGAAAATAGATAATTGATTGTCGATTTCATCAATATTCCTCTCGTTCTGTCCCATTCGGTTGTGTTTTTAAGGATACTCAGATTCAAAATAATGGGAGCAGAAAAAAGATATTTCCTCTTACAAATAAGCTTCTGCAATAGATCCTTCAACAGATGCTTTGTTACGTACTTTTCTTTTCAATTTTTGCATGCATCTTTCAAATGGGTACATCCATCGAAACTGTACCGGACCACCACATTTGGCTTCATATGGAAAATGTAACATCAAATGTTCCATTGAGTCAAAGAAAGACGGCGGAAATATTTTTTCCAGTTTACATATAATTACAACAACATCTTTTTCAAGTTTGCCTAGAGCATCATAATCTGCCGTAGCCGCACAAATTTCCCCAAAAAAATGAGACATGTCTGTTATGGAATCCCAAATCACAGAATTCAACAGACCTCTTAATCCAATGGGTAGAAGTCTCTCCATTATAACATGACAATCATGACTTTTTAATCCAGTAATATAAACATTCTTTACACATCTACCCAAATTAGAAGCACAGCCATCTGGAAGTCTCAAATCTGCAATCCACTGAGAAAATAATAAACGGTGTTCTTTAGACAGTGTATAAGATGCTTTTGGTTTCAGTAACCTTTCTGTTCTGACATTCTCAAATAGTTCCAATTCTGGATGCCTGCAAATTTGGGAAAGATCTAAACGTGCATTTACATTATCTTTGCTCTTTCCTGGCGTATCCAAAACTATATGAAACAAATTATCAAAACAGTTCTTCTCAATATGCAAGACATCTAACATGTGTCGGACCAACAGATCAGACCAATATGGCAAATCCCAAAATATGCTACGTTTAATCCAATTGTGTTGTTTCCCAAAACCAGAAATTTTCTGTTGATTTATTGTGGGACCAAAAGTGATGGGAGGTAATGAAAATAAAACTGATTTTAACTCCGAACCTAATAGCATTTTTGGAGGTCCATCCCTTTCAACTATTCCTTTTCTGAAATGAGATCTGTTTCTGCGAAAAGGATGATCAGCTGGAAGAAATCTGCGATGACAGTCAAAATAACAAGGTTTCTTTCCATGAATGAGCATAAATGATTTGTTCTCTCCCATACAGTAAGGACATGATTTCTGACCATGTGTACTCCAGCCAGATAACATCCCATAAGCCGGGAAGTCACTTATTGTCCACATCAATGCTGCTCTCAGTATGAAATTCTGTTTCGTTGCAACATCATATGTACTGACACCAGTACTCCACAATAAATTTAATTCATCAATCAATGGATTCAAATAAACATCAATATTTTTCTTCAGATGTCCTGGAATTAGTAAAGTCAAAAAGATATATGGCTCCTTTATCAACATCCATGGAGGTAAATTGTACGGAGTTAAAAAAACAGGCCAACATGAATATTGACTACCATAAGATCCAAACGGACAGAAACCATCAGTGGAAAGGCCCAGTCGAACATTTCTAGCTTCTAAAGCAAAGGATGGATGCACTCTATCAAAATGTTTCCATGAATCACCATCGGTTGGATGATTCAAGCTTTTATCGGTTGAAATATTCTCTTTATTCCATGACATCATTGTCGTTGTATTCTTAGACATGAATAAACGCTGAAGTCTGGATGTAAGCAGAAAATATCTCAACTGTTTTACAGGAATCAAACCAGACTTCCCGTGTTGTCCTTCTTTATGTCTCAGTTTCCCACATGTAAGAAAACTATCCAACGACTCATTTTCCCCAGAATATAAAATGCAGTCATTTGAACATGCATGAATCTTCTGACAAGTAAGTCCCAAATTTCGAACTAGCCTCTTACTCTCATAGTAATTTACAGGTAAAACATTTCCTTCGGGTAACAGTTTTTTCAGCAAAGAAAATATCTGGTCAAAACAGGAGTTTTACATTCCATTATCTGATTTGATAGCCATAAATTTTGCAACTACTTCTAATTTGCTCATCTTGCAGCCAGGATATAATGCATCCTCAGTATATTTCAACAACTCATAAAATTCAGACGGTGCCAACTCAGGATTTGAAGCTATATCAGCCGGAGTTTCTGTATGTTGAACAGATGAACCTGCAACATCATGTACTAAATCTTGAAAACGGGATGGATCCGGAATCAAGTTGGTATCACCTGCTCTGGAACTGCGTTCACCGTTTTGATACCAAAAAACATAATCTGGTTGAAAACCAAAACGCAAGAGATGTTCTCCCACTTTGTCAAGCGTGTCAAACGTTCTCAATGCACATTTTCTGCAAGGGAATTTTATTTTTCCTTCTGAAACAAATTCTGAATTTGATTCCGCAAATGATAAAAAAGTCTCCACACCCTCAACATATACTGGATTTAAACCAGAACCGTTTGGATTTCTACGTTGATTTATCCATATGCAGTCACCTAATAATGATTGTTGACGACCTCATTGTTCCATATTTCTCTATAAAATATAAAAGCATTACTGGTTTTGAATAATTTTTCAGAAAAAATACTCAAGTAAAGATTGAATATATTGAGAATAAAGCAAAACATGTTACGAATATTGATAATTTTAATATTATATTAATTTTTTATTATTTTTATAATACTAATATAATTTTTTCATAAACATTAATTATATAATAATAACATTATTACATTATTAGTATATTTTATTATTAATATTAAAATAACATAATTTTTTAGATTATATACAATTCTCCTTTCATCTGTGTGTTTAACATTCTGTCTCCACATGTAATATTTGCATTCACTTTCACCTCTCCATTAGCGAGTAGGTTGATAATTTTGAAAAAGAATGTGAATATTACATGTGGAGACAGAAAACACACAGATGAAAAGAGAATTGTATATAATATAGAAAATTATATTATTTTAATATTAATAATAAAATATACAAATAATGTACTAATTATTGGTAATTATTACTAATTATTGGTAATTATTACAAATTATTACTAATTACTGGTAATTATTACTAATTACTGGTAATTATTACTAATTACTGGTAATTATTACTAATTATTACTAATTATTACTAATTACTGGTAATTAGTACTAATTACTGGTAATTATTCTTAATTATTACTAATTATTACTATTTATTACTAATTTTTACTATGTATTACTATTTACCAGTAATTATTACTAATTATTGGTAATTATTACTAATTATTGGTAATTATTACTAATTATTGGTAATTATTACTAATTATTGGTAATTATTACTAATTATTGGTAATTATTACTAATTATTGGTAATTATTACTAATTATTGGTAATTATTACTAATTATTGGCAATTATTACTAATTATTGGTAATTAATACTAATTATTGGTAATTAATACTAATTATTGGTAATTAATACTAATTATTGGTAATTAATACTAATTGTTACTAAATATTGGTAATTATTACTAATTATTGGTAATTATTACTAATTATTGGTAATTATTCCTAATTATTGGTAATTATTCCTAATTATTGGTAATTATTACTAATTATTGGTAATTATTACTAATTATTCCTAATTATTGGTAATTATTAATAATTATTGGTAATTATTACTAATTATTACTAATTATTGGTAATTATTACTAATTATTCCTAATTATTGGTAATTATTAATAATTATTGGTAATTATTACTAATTATTACTAATTATTGGTAATTATTACTAATTATTGATAATTAATACTAATTATTGGTAATTAATACTAATTTTTGGTAATTAATACAAATTATTGGTAATTAATACTAATTATTGGTAATTAATACTAATTATTACTAATTATTGGTAATTACTGGTAATTATTACTAATTACTGGTAATTATTACTAATTACTGGTAATTATTACTAATTACTGGTAATTATTACTAATTATTGGTAATTATTACTAATTATTACTAATTATTACTAATTACTGGTAATTATTACAAATTACTGGTAATTATTCCTAATTATTACTAATTATTACTATTTATTACTAATTATTACTAATTATTGGTAATTATTACTAATTATTGGTAATTATTACTAATTATTGGTAATTATTCCTAATTATAGGTAATTATTACTAATTATTGGTAATTATTACTAATTATTCCAAATTATTGGTAATTATTAATAATTATTGGTAATTATTACTAATTATTACTAATTATTGGTAATTATTACTAATTATTGATAATTAATACTAATTATTGGTAATTAATACTAATTATTGGTAATTAATACTAATTATTGCTAATTAATACTAATTATTGGTAATTAATACTAATTATTGGTAATTAATACTAATTAATACTAATTATTTGTAATTACGGGTAATTATTACTAATTACTGGTAATTATTACTAATTACTGGTAATTATTACTAATTATTACTAATTATTACTAATTACTGGTAATTATTACTAATTACTGGTAATTATTCCTAATTATTACTAATTATTACTATTTATTACTAATTATTACTATTTATTACTATTTACCGGTAATTATTCCTAATTATTAATAATTATTACTAATTACTCGTAATTATTACTAATTATTGGTAATTATTACTAATTATTGGTAATTATTACTAATTATTGGTAATTATTACTAATTATTGGTAATTATTACTAATTATTGGTAATTATTACTAATTATTGGTAATTAATACTAATTATTGTTAATTAATACTAATTATTGGTAATTAATACTAATTATTGGTAATTAATACTAATTGTTACTAATTATTGGTAATTATTACTAATTATTGGTAATTATTACTAATTATTGGTAATTATTACTAATTATTGATAATTATTCCTAATTATTGGTAATTATTACTAATTATTGGTAATTATTACTAATTATTCCTAATGATTGATAATTATTAATAATTATTGGTAATTATTACTAATTATTACTAATTATTGGTAATTATTACTAATTATTGATAATTAATACTAATTATTGGTAATTAATACTAATTATTGGTAATTAATACTAATTATTGGTAATTAATACTAATTATTGGTAATTAATACTAATTATTGGTAATTAATACTAATTATTACTAATTATTGGTAATTACTGGTAATTATTACTAATTACTGGTAATTCTTACTAATTACTGGTAATTATTACTAATTACTGGTTATTATTACTAATTACTGGTAATTATTACTAATTACTGGTAATTATTACTAATTACTGGTAATTATTACTAATTATTGGTAATTATTACTAATTATTACTAATTATTACTAATTACTGGTAATTATTACTAATTATTGGTAATTATTCCTAATTATTACTAATTATTACTATTTATTACTAATTATTACTATTTATTACTATTTACCGGTAATTATTCCTAATTATTGGTAATTATTACTAATTATTGGTAATTATTACTAATTATTGGTAATTATTACTAATTATTGGTAATTATTACTAATTATTGGTAATTATTAATAATTATTGGTAATTATTACTAATTATTGGTAATTATTACTAATTTTTGGTAATTAATACTAATTATTGGTAATTAATACTAATTATTGGTAATTAATACTAATTATTGGTAATTAATACTAATTATTACAAATTACTGGTAATTACTGGTAATTATTACTAATTGTTGGTAATTATTACTAATTATTGGTAATTATTACTAATTAGTGGTAATTATTACTAATTATTGGTAATTATTACTAATTATTGGTAATTATTACTAATTATTCCTAATTATTGATAATTATTGGTAATTGTTCCTAATTATTAGTAATTAAATGAATAATTACTAATAATTAGGAATAATTACCAATAATTACAAATAATAACATTATTAGTATATTTTATTATTAATATTAAAATAATATAATTTTCAAATTTAAATACAGTTCTCCTTTCATCTGTGAGTTTTCTATCTCCACATACAAATAATACATGTGAAGACAGCAAACATACAGATGAAAAGAGAACTGTATATATATAAAAAAGTTATATTATTTTAATATTAATAATAAAATAGACTAATAATGTAATAATGTTATTATCCCTAATTATTGGTATTTATTACTAATTATTAATATTTATTCTTAATTATTAAAAATTATTAAAAATTATTTCTAATTACTATTAACTATGAACAATACTAATAATTTAAATTTATTAAGTAATAAAACAATATAAACATAATTAAATTACAACTAATTAAGAATAATTGAAACTAATAAAAAATTAAAAATAAAAATTAAATTAAATTGAACATAAATACCTTCAAAATTGATCTGCTCTGATCGTTCTTCAAAACTTTAATATCAGCTCCGGTGAAAAAAATTAAACTGAAGAAAAACTGAACTTTAGAAATATAACTTTGAGAGAAGAAGAAGAAGGAATTTGAGAATGTTTTGAAAAAAATGGATGGGGGTATTTATAGGTTAGATTATTTGCGACGGGTCCCGTCGCAAAAACCTTAGCCGACATTTATTACGGTCAACGGGTAAATAGTTATTTGCGACGGGACCCGTCGCAAATAACCACCTGCCGACATACTATTTGCGACGGGGGAATATTCCCGTCGCAAATACCTTTTACCGACGCCGGTTATTTGCGACGGGAATATTCCCCCGTCGCAAATAGTTTTCCCGCGATTTGGCGCGCAACGCGCGCCAGTTCTTTTGCGACGGGGAAAGCAATCCCGTCGCAAAAGCCTACTTATTTGCGACGGGTAAATACCCCCGTCGCAAATAAGTTTTTAACAGGACTATTTGCAACGAGATTTATTCCCGTCGCAAATAACCCGTCGCAATTGCTCATTTTTCCCGAAGTGATATGTCATGGAATAATCATGAAATTTTTCACCCTATAAACATCATCATTTTCATTATATGTATCATGAGTACTCATATCATTGTTTATGTGTACTATCATACATTATTTTGAATAGTGTTAAGTAATTGAAATCCAGTTAAATAATAAATTCTCTAATAAATTCCACTCATTTAGATCATAAACATTTTTTGATTTTCCATTCTACCCATTGTGATAACAAATATATTAGATTGTTTGAAAAAAATTATTATATAAAAACTTACTTTTCATGATATAATCAAGGTCTCCAAACACAGTTATAACATGGTAGGTGTATAATACCACTATCTAGATTATTGTTAAATAAAAAATCTTTAAAACACTCTAACTCATTTTGATAAATATTTTAGAACCTATAAATATCATACATTTTAATTCAATACATTTTGTTTATAAAAAAATTTAATTATATTAATATTAAAATTTAATACAAAATGAATCAATACATAGTTGAAGTTGATTTATAATACCATAAAAACACAAAAACCCATTATCTATATATTTAGTTGCTGCCACTACACCCCCACCACCCATGTCATCTCTTGACTACAATCCTCTAAGATGAGTCGTCTCAAGACTGCAATCCTCCAAATTTTAAATACCTGATAATATAATTATAAGACACATCTCAGTTTTTTAGGAGAACAATAATTTAAGATGGAAAATTTTCATTTATGAAATTAATCAAACACCATATTTTTCACCCATATCCTTAATTTCATTACCCAATCCCATAATATAGAGAAATATCATATAACTAAAAATATAATATTGAAATCAATTATATCATTGAGTAATTAATATATATATAAACACAAAAATGTATATGTAGGGAATAATTGAGAAACTAGTCTACCTGAGAATTATAAAAAAAAAAATAAATATATATATATCAAAACATATCATGGTATATATAGTGGAATAAATCTCACATGTCACAAAACCTACATTAAATTAATTAAGGTTGGTCAATAACTAGATTATGTTAGTATTAATCTACGTAGGTGCTTATTATGGAATAACACATTAAATATTCTAACTCAATAAAACTATGATATTTCATTATACATAAAAAATTAACTTTAGGATTATTAGTATAAAAAATGTTAATTTATATAAATTTTTTTCTAGATATTTAAAAACAATTTAAGAGAGGTGTTCATGTAAAAAAAAAAGTCCACACATATTCATCATTTTGTGAAAACATGATCAATAAATATATTCAGACCATATATTATATTTTATTTCTAACTAAAATTAGTAACAAAAATGAATAATTTTAAATTTTAAATTAAAACATTGAAATGAATAATTTAATTACCATATAATACATTAAAAAATGTACTAAAATAATTATTTGAAGATTTTATTCATATATAAATAATAAATATATAGTAAATTATTTTCATATAGAAGTATCAAGAAACTAATTTATTTTAAAAATAATATCCCCTATAATTAGATTTATTATGAAATATAATAACAAATTTAATCAAATGAAAACCTTCTTAAATGAATCATAATGAATCCTAGAATAAAATAATATAGGATATCGTTCTATACCTAGATGGAAAATGAAAATTATTCTTGGTAGAAGAGATGATGGTTATGGAACTCACTAATTTTATGTTCATGAAGAATTGAATCAAAACACCAACTGAGGAGTGACAATCAGGGATATAGAATAAAATGGAAGGCCAATTGTAGGGTTGAAACCATAATGGAGTGAGGTGGTAGGAGGGGAGGCCATGTTGATGGGAGATATGATGAATCCTTTTCCAATAATATTAATAAACTATTGGTATATTCTTACAATATAATAATAGTTATTTGTAACCATTAGTATAACATCACATATACCAAATATTTAATGAAACTATTGGTATATCCCTCCAATAAATAGCTTATACCAATGGGTATTATAAACCATTGGTACATGGTAATATATAATAGTGGTTTTCAAAATCTATTGGCATAAGTATGTTGGTGTAGATCTAATTTCTAGAAGTGCGTTTTTAAGGACATCATACATTATTTTATTTTTTCGTCAGTAATATTTTTCTTCCATGATAATGTTTTCTTTATAATATTTTCATGAATGTTTTTACTCTTATCCTATGATTTTATAAAGTCATTTATCCAAAATGATTGAATTTCTATAAAAAAAACCAATTGATTATCCCTATCTTTTTTCATATGAGTTAATTTTTACTTTTAAAAAAAATGTGAAAGAAATATATTTTTAATACACTTCTTTAAAAAGAATCAATTTATCATGAATAAATAATTATATTAATTTTTCTTTCCAGGATTCAATGTTTTTGTAAAATAAGGTTTTTTCTTAATATTCTTTGAATGTTTTGATTTTAAATATTATATTTTAAAATGAAAAGGGTATTTTCTTCATAAATTGATCCAATTATATTTAAAAGAAATTTTTCATCTATGATAACACCCATTGATTAAATTTATAATACACTAGAGTTATGATTCTATGATACCATATTTATTCTTTCTCAAAATGATTTATCATTATGATGATAAAATATTGATGAAAAATGTTCTCTTCCCCACATTATTAGTTATAATTAAAAGATAATATTTTTCATTGTCATGTGTCATACAAAATATTAGTGAGTTTTATATCCTTTATAATATTGATGAAAAATGATGTGGTGGGATGCCTTCACATAATAATTATATGATTATGATTATGAGACTATTTACATCACACTATTACCACATGATATTATTCTAGTGTTATGATCTATGGATCATGTACTTTGATTCCATTATAATTCATGTCTTATCAACTTCCCTAATTTATTTCATGACTCATGATAATGATCTATGAATTACCAGGTATGATTTATGAATTTTATTTTCATTTTTTAATACCCCTATGATCATGTTATGAATAAAATTCATTTATATATCCATCACATTATATTATTTGGAATTTCATACCACCCATTTTTATGTTCCTTTTCCATAGATAATATAATATAATCCATTCCCTAAACAATAAGAATATTAATTTAGTGAACTTATAAAAACTATATGTTGTTTGTTAACCATTGAATCTAGATATGTTTTGGTTCCCACATCTACCACTTTAGAAACTTATGTAACATTTATCCCCATTAAACTTAGATTAGTATATAATCTCTACATTCATAGTGGAATGTCCTGGGTTATAACCTATGTTGGGAACATATTTTTACAATTTCATATGACATTAAAATTAATTCACAAATAATTAATCTTACATGAAATTAAATACTGGCCCTATCTGATATATATTATATGAAATTAAAGGGGAAATTAAGGATAGATAAACTAATTCCTAGTAAAAATCCAATAATAGGGGGCATAAATAGAAGTAATATACTCGACCAATAAGCATTCCCCAATTACGAATTAGTGAAAAATTATATTATCAATGAAAAAAGCATAGATTCTTGTTGGACATAAACTCAGCCCCAATAAATGATATACTATTCAGGATGGTCCAATTGGTGATGGAATAATTTATAAGGAATATTCCATCCATTTCAATACATGGTAGATAATGTTTCATGATGTATCCCATCATCATGATACTAAGATCAATTCAATGTATCAAAAATTGTAGGATAATAAAATTATCCTAGAGTATCTATTTCTATATAAAAATAATTTATGCCCCTAATGTTTGTATTATGAAATACACCTTGTGTCGAGATGATCCTATTGTGGTCATGAAACAATGAAAATATCCTATGAGTTTCCATTTTGAAAGGAATTGGTAATGATAAAATTTTATCCAAATATGGAAATTTCAACTTTTTAATCATACAATTAAATTAATATTTATATAATCAGCAAGAGGAATACTTTAATCTCAATCCACTATTTTGGTATATTTTAGTGAAGGATTCTCCATTATCTCCTAAATATAACCATCTTGTTTTGACTCAGACACTCTCATGATATGATGTAAAAATTATGTCACCAAAATATTCAAGTAGATCCAAATATCCTTTATGGTATATAGTTTCACATCACAATCGTTTTCAAATAAAGGCTAGGAAATATTAAATTTTACCCTCTCAAGCCTAGGTTTAGTTTATCTATTATGAATAAATTCCATAAATTGAGGGGCGCCTATTTGAATCCAAAATATCCTTGAGTAAACAATATTCTCCTAGAACATTGTCATAAAAATAATATCCCTTCATCTTGAGTTTAAAATTCATTTAGGATCCTCCATCAATTCAAAACATTAACCCTTATATAAGATCACAATATATACGAGGACTTCATATCAAATGAAATTTAGAGGTTGTGTGTAAGAACAGTTTCACTTGGTGTCCTGGATCATCTATACTAGGGAAAGGAAATTCATTTTTTAATGAGCTATGGGTGATATGATTTCTATTTCTATATGATATAGAGTGAAATTTTTCTTAATAACCTATTGTAAGGCTCATTTTAATCAAACCCACCCTTTTATCAGGTTGTCTAAGGATTCATTAATTACCATATTATTTACCTATTATCTAAATACATAGGTGAAGAATATTTCATTAATTTTCATATGAGTAACATATTCATTAATTATTCCATATGATGTTCATCAACATATTACTTTAAAATATTGTATTCATAAGTCTATTTCACATGTGGTTAAATTACATAAAATATAGTTTAATATTCATGACTTGGAGCAACTTGTACATGGTCCTAGTTGTATGAAATTCAACAATTTTAAAATTTGGTCTTATTTTCTTGAATGTAATCAATATGACCCCATTTTTCTTATTTTGTGGCATTAAAATACATCAGAGGTAGTCCAACCCATTAAACCTTAATATAATTGGATTGGAATATTTGAAAAAATCTAAAAGTTAAAAGATTGACTTATGTAAGAGTTTAATCTAGATATTATTTTTATTTATATATATATATATATCATGATTACTATGGCGATATATTCCAACCTTTATGTAATGGTTTACCAAATTTAAGGGAAAAATAATATTCCTTTTAAGAACTATGTTTCCTTTAATTCCTATCCTCATTGGATACTTGGTGATTCCTGGAACCCCATTCTTGGGATTATCCATAGTATCTATTGGATGTAATCATAGTGATTAGAATCATTAACCTCAGGTATCTCACCATAGTTTATCCCTAGAGTGAAGCCACCATATCTCTTATATGTAGGATCCTGATATACAATGAAATTTATTTTTCTATAACTATTTGTATCTTAGTTATTTTACTTAAATGATACATCGGTATCTCAAGGGAACCTACTATGTATCCATACAAATATTCTATTAAATTTACGTCTATAAAATGTAACCATTAATCTTCATAGAGTGGTCCATTGTGTCTTTTCAAAATTATGATCTTGAGATCCAAATTCATGTAAGTATTACTATTGAATAGCCCATGGTCCACAAATCATGTACAATATAAAAAAAATCATAATCATATATCCAATCATGGTGATTGGACCCCTTTCAGTCATGTTTAGTTACCCACACATAGACACTATATAATAATAAATGGAATCAACATCTTAATTTTTAAATCAAGTCCCAATTCTATTATTGACCTTCAATAAAAACTAAAAAAAATCTATCTTGGGTTCCGCAGTTTGGGTCAATTAATCTACAATGGCCCTATATTAAAGCATAGTCCTTTTTATCTTAAACATGAGATATATTTTCATATAGACAACACACATGAAGTATATATGGACATGTTCATATGATTTGATGATAAATCGTAGTGTCTTATACATGTATTTTAGAGCCATATATCTAAAATTATCCAACTCCATTTTTTTAGCATTCCATAACAACAAAATATTGATTTATTCAAGGATTGAATGTTTTTATCACATATTGAATATCATTATTCTACATAACACAACATATATGATGATTGTTTTAATTTTCAAAATCCTTTCATGGGTACTGGTAATTAATATATCAATTTGAAAATTGAAACCTATTCTAGGAAATCATAGATGGACAACCACATCCTTCTTTTTAACTCAAGGTAAACATTCATCCATAGAAGAAATTCCTCTAACCCTACGTTCCATCAATAGTATTTTGGTATAATCTATCATTAGATTTTAGTACATATTAATCCACAAAAAACTTATTTTATTTTATTATTTCTAGTATAAAATCAATTCATTTTTCAATTACATCATTCTCATTTCTTATTTGATGGTGTTTTTGAGCTCCTAAATCATTATCCCAAAATGTGATATCATGATAAATCCACCTTTCCGCATAAAAATAATACCTTAAACTATATTAACCCCTAATGAGATCATATATTCAAGAAATAGGTTCTTTACTAATATTGGTTTTAATTACCTGATCTATATACACTATATCATTTTTTTGTATATGATGTACTGTTTTAAACATTAGAAAAATTGGATAAAAATATTCGACCATAAATAGTAGTCTTAAATTCTAAAATACTCATTAACATAAATTATGTTCACAATGTAATTAGGTTTTATATGTGGGAACTAGGGATATTTATTTATATAATGTTTTCCTTTCACCTTCTATTATATATACTATATCCAATTTTCAAAGTAGTTTGAACTTAAACCCCAACATTGTATTGATTATATCCTTAATGGGTAGCTTTTCTGTTCTAAATTACAATATAATAAAGGACAAAAATGAATAGAAATGTACTCACTAAGACAAAAAACAAAAAATATATCTCTATGAAAAGTAAAGCCTCCACTCGTTAGGCATGCCACATATATAGATTATAATTTTTTTAAGTGTTTACAAAAAAAAGAAAATAATTTCAAAAATATGAAAGGTTGAATACTAGAAAATGAAATACTAAGAAAAAATTCAGTTCCATTCCAATAGTCTTCCATCTATTTAAGATCTATAAAAAATATCAGGAATCCTTTTGGACAAAAATTGAAAGGAAAACAACATATAGGGTCTACCATTCATTATTAATAGAATTTGAGCTATCTATTGTTGTTTTTTGATCTTTTAACAGTTTATGTATTAATCCATTTTCAAATATATATTAAATTAGTTAATTTTTAAAAAAATTTGAGATATTATTTAATGATATGTTACCCCCTTAGTGAATTAAAATCCTCAAACACATTCACCCTTTCAGGATTTCTATAAACCATGTTATGTAACCTGATCACATCCAAATGAAACTACCATAGAATAATGTAATTTTATTTTTGCTTCCATATCCATCAACCTATATCCACTAAATATTATATGTTTTGAATGAAAAAACAATTATAGTTGAGTGGACCAACCTTGGATTCCTGAAATTTAATATGCCCCAATGTATTCAGCCTATACTACCCATCAAAGAGTATATGGTTAAGAGGATATTAAATTTTATAGTCCTTTATATTATGGATTAACCTCTAACATAATTTGATTTTATATATACCCCAAAATTAATAATGCCTACGGTTTTCTATGGGTAAAAGTCCAGATAATTATTGACTACTTCATTTATTTTAGTGCTGAAATTGAAATTTGAAGTTATGACTAGCCTGGTTCATTCCCATCCAGTGTTCAAGAATATTTAGTTACCTTAATATCACCCTTTATGTGTTCCATAATTTATTTTTAGTTAATATTTGTTGGATATAAGTATGTGAGGAGCTGAAAAATAAATTGAAGTATAACAACTTCTATTATTTATGAATTTTAAAACAAAGAATATGAGAATCCACATAGTAGATCAATTTTCATTAATTTGATAATTTATAACATACCCTCTATTGATTCATGGATGGGAGTAATTAATCTATTAAAATTTTCAATACTTCATTAATTTTTATTCAACATTATAGTGTCTAACTCCTCCTCTAATAACATATCATGGATTATTATAATGGAATCTTCTCTTTCCTTCTAATTTTTTTAATTAATATAATCAGTCACTTCACATTGTTCCTCAATAGAAGATAATTATCAAAAAATTTGGTTTTAAAAATATACTCCTTATATATTAAGCCACTAATACTCATCCAAAATCATTGAATGATGGGATTGATATCAAAATAATTTTTTCCATATGCTTGGTAGGACTATTGGCATCCATAACCATTATAAACTTCTATCAGGACTCTTTAACACACTCTATGCCATAAAGGATTTTCATTATTTCATGATGAATTCTATTATAGTTATGGATTCCTATAACTAACCCATAAAAAATGGATTATCACTACCATATTCTTCATCTTGATAAATGATAATACATTATAATAGAATAAATATATTAGAACACATATTTTAATTTCATTTTATAAATAGTAGAAAATAAAAAAAATTAAATATAACATCATTTTATGGGATATAAGTTTATTATTTGATAATTTTAATCATGTGTAAATATTGTGTAGCTAATGAGGTAGAAACAGGAGCCAAATTTAATGGTTACCTAAGGGGAGGGGTTCATTATAAGGAGGATTGAATAATAAGATCCCCTTTAGTATCTGAGTATGTTGATACCATAGGTATAATTATGTTTATATATTATTCAGTTTTTTAGCATGGTTAGTAACCATGATATCTGATTAAATCGTCTAGGAGTGTATCTTAATAACTTCTCATTCAGACATAGATTATTTGTAGCATTAAGAAATTCCTAAAAAGGTTAGATAATGATGTTTTTTGGTGTTTTCTCTTAGTATTATTTGATGAAGTCATTCAGCCAATGATAGAACATATCCTGATGTCAAAATAATTTGGGAAAGAGAAGGATTTGGAATGGATATATGTTTTAATCAATAAAAAAATCCTATGTAAAAATTTATTTATGATAAAATGAATACTTCCCTCAATAACTTCATAGAGTGATGATTGAATCATATTTTTTTAATAATGAAATTTATTATTGATCATTAGAATCATATAGACTTTAACGATAAGACCTTATCAACTCTACCCATAACAAACTCCACCCCCCTTCATGGGAACTAATACAAATGTTCATTCATTTAGTGAGTAATATCAATCACTGTCAATCCAACATGGTCAACATGATGAATAAACATGAATATTGAGTGAATTCCTATGCCATAGTCTAAATAGCAGGCATCTGTATAGATTATTTATATTCATGTGATGTCTAGTTACATGGATATAAAGGTGATTTAGATATATAGAACCATGTTTCTCAAATTATACCCAACTAGATGTGTTGTAATTAAACTATACATGAACTTTTATTTAACATAGGTCCTCTTAGAGTTTTACCAATTGATTTTACCCAATACTTGAAATATTATTTCCATGGTTGATACACTAATTTTTCTCAGTCAAACATTTCAATGTGCACTATAATAATTAAAAATATTGATCTCACTGACATGATGGAATCATAATCCATTAAAATCCACTTACTGAGAAACATTTCAATGATGTCAGCCATCTAAATAACCAATAATAGTTCTTATCTAATCTAATATCACCATTAAATTTATTGATAGTTACTCATGATTTACTAATAAGTATCTAGACATCCACTATGATGACTGGTCTAGTAGGTTCTCAGTACCTTATCTCTTAGCCTTGGTTAATGGGGGTGAAAAAATATTTTTATCCCAGTACTAAAGGGAATGATGAGGGATGTATAACTCTCTATATTGAAAACCCTCCAATAATACCAAAATCTCCCTTTCCAAAAGATAATTTTTCCCAATTATTCCCTAGACCATGATGTGGGAGAAACATTTCATAAATATAACCATGTATTGGGACTTCTCTTTTCTTATAAATGCCTCAAAGACTAATATTGACCTCCCTATGCATGTTATAACATTTATTATTCTAGGAACACCATAGAATGATCGACTAAGGGATGATATACCGATTAAATAATGTCAGTTTTATAATTTACATATGGACTCATTAATCCCAACCACTTTTAAATGATCCTCATGTTTAGTACATCTTTATTTCACACTTTATAGCCCAAAATACACTTCAAGGAAATTTTCTTTTGAGAAGGTACCATTAAAGACTTTTGTCCCTCTAAAAATTATATTTGAAGATTTTTGATGGTTTGGTATACGTGGAGATAATCACTCATCACTACCATGAAATTGTTCAAAAAGTTCATCTTCATATTCTACCCCCACAGATGATCCATTCATCAAGGAAATTTTTTTTTGAGAAACATCACACAACGAAAGTGTTTCCTTGATTTTAGAAAGAAATTTTGATTCAAAAATCAATAGGTCGATCAAGATGTTGAATCCATATATATAAAGCATGTCCAACAATGGGTAGTTTACCATTATTATATGAATATTGAATAGGTATTAAATATGCACTATAATTAGATTTTATGATTTGAACTTGATAATTTATAAAATGTCTTTAATTTGTGTCATATATTCAATATTCAAAATGTTATTTAGGGTCAGACCCATTTATTTCTTGTTATAGGATAATTGAATGAATTCAATAAATTAGTTAAAAACAGATGTTCAAATTAAGAACAATCACCATAAAGTGAAATTTTTTAAAAGGATGATATCTCACTAAGGTATGTTATCCCAAATCACTTCACAACGGTTACTTCACCCTACCACTTCATATAGGGTTATTCACTCAATTAATGGTTATACAGTCTTCAATGGCACTCCAAACATGTCATGTTAAGTATAGTGTAAAGATAAAGGTTTCACACATACCTTTAGTTTATAATGTGAAAAAAATGATGTGTGTTATAGAAGGTTTCCCTCAGGTCGTAGTGATACATGAAAGTGAGGTATTCCCCATCTATGTATAGAGGAAGTTGTTTTCCATTCCCAAGTATCTTAGTGTGTTATACCCAACAAGTAGTATTAATGGAACGATGCTTGACACTAAACTAATAACCTAGTACCTCAATTTTTGGTAGAGACACGTCATTGATATATTATTAATTCCAGAGTAATAATTACCAAATAGTCTTATCCTCCATGATTCCATTGAATCCAATTTCAAGGGGGGATTTTGTAGGATCTCCATTTCTGGATGATAAAATGATTTCCATAGTTGGAATAAATTTTAGACACTATCACACATGACACTCAGACTTCTTTCACTATCGAAAATATACATATGAATGATTCCAATATTCACAACATGAATACTTCTCCCTCATTACAAATGTTTCGAACACTCCTAGAGGGATGTTAACCCACAGGGTTCTATGTATATCACCTAAGATATATCTATACTTTATTTACCCAATATAGATAAATTAGTAATTACCCACTTAATTACGAATCATAGTCTCTTAGGACATATAATTAACCCTGATGGATTCTATTTTTAAACACATGTAAAGAAATATAGAACCCATGGATGAGACAAGAAAATTCGCAAAATTCCCAATAATTCCTCCATCATATAGGTGACTTATTAAGTCAAAACATAAGTATATAAATGAAATTTAATATTAATATGGTCATCTAATGGTTTAAATTCATAAAACCTTTTGAAAATAGATTCCCCCATAGTAATCTAATGCATGGGTGAGGAACCCTATTCTAGAAAATGTACTAGGTATTCCTTCTCCAAATATATCCTAGAGACTCCTAAGTAGGGTTCCATGAACCTTGGATGTCTCACACCTCTACACTAGGGGGAACCTTTACCCTAGTCAAAAGCTAATGTGACACATTTCCTATACTCATACTATGGATACCCATCACCATAGTCATACCCCATGATGAAACTTTTATCAACCACATAATAGGGAGACCCTTATCATGGGTAATCTACATTGATGAACTTTCACCTAACCTGTACTAGGGTGATCCTTCATGCAATTCATATACAAGGATAAAAATTTTAGCGAGACCAAACAAGTGTGGTTCTTCACCCTTATCATCTACTTGAGTTAAAATTACACCCAACTACCATACTATGATTACCCTTCACCCTAGTCACATATTAGGTAGGTAATTTACCCTAGTAATATTCTAGGGTGAAAATTCAGCCAACCCCATACAAGGGAGACCCTTCATTCAAGTCAGCTACCAGGGTGAACCATCGTCTATCTCTAAAATTATTCTATAGTATTATCCATACTATTTTATTTGGGATAAAATTATTCTATGCATGTTACTTGGTATCAATATAACCCAATTCCCCTACATGGGAACCAAACTATAATGTCCTCCTCCTTGGTCTCCAAAAAATACAAGATTGGGATGGGAACACTAGGGTTCTATCCTTAAATCATGTATTCCCATAATATAAGAGATAAAGACTCCCACAATATTCCCTCACCTTGAAATTATTCTTGTATAAATACATGATTATGGTGATTTCAATAATTTATTACTTTGATAATGATAATTATTATCTTTATTTAATTGAGGAAGCCGACATGGGCTCATCCAACTTCTCCTAGATTCGCTATATTAGTAATTCTACCATATCACGTAATATGATATCCTATTTAATCCTTTCACTAGAAAAAAATATAAATAAGAATCATATTAGGTGTAAAATTCGATCAAGAGTATATAATGGTCCTAATACCAGGTGTAGTCCCAAATAAAATCTGTATTAAAAGTTAACATCCATTATTATTCTCAATGGTCCACGAATAAACACACATTATATAAAGTGTACAATTTAATACCTTATTTATAGTTATATAAACCTCATGGGCCCATTAATCCTTCATTATATAATCATGATTGGGTGTGATGTTAATGAATCCATATATAGGCCCATTACATGGTGAAATCACCAATCAAATTTTTGTTGACATATACTCCCTATGAGACCATACCGTATTCATATATGGTAATATTACCTATTAGAAAGAGAACATACAAATGGGATCATCATCCTTGTAAATATATATCATTACACCATGGGCCATATTCATTGTGAGCCAAACATACCCCCTATTGATTAATTAATAACAATGATGATTAAATAATAAGGGTTTTCATGTGTAAGTATAAGGCCCTAGCCTTAAACATTAATTAATCATGAGTTATTACAAGATTACACATTGAGGATCTTTTCAGGTTTAGAGTTTTATAGAATTAGATCATAAAACATGCATTACATTCCACATTTAAATAAAGTGGTTACATAAAGGATAGTATGCATTTTTTCCCATCAATGGAAACATATTCAAAATAAAACATGGATTATTTCTTGACACTTCCTTGAAACTATCATCATATCATGTACCTTTCCCTTGACCTGTGAAAAACATTTCAAAAACATGGGATGAGAATAAAAAGCTCAATAAGGGATATAAAAATATTGAAAGGAAACATGAGTACATATATACATAAGAATGAAATCATACTTTACCCATAATACATAATCACTTTAACAAACCTCATCAAATCATGAATAAATCATAGAAATCATAAGACATAAAGGTAACTTGAGGAATTCATAACATTCTTACGTAGGGAGTAACCCTATTGGTTACATTTGAATACCCATAACAATATATTCCATAAATCTCTTCAGAGAAACCTCAACTTTTAACCCCTTCGTGTTACCCAAAGAATTGGAGAGCAATATTGGGCTCACCCGCCCTTAGTTTATCACGGAACCACCCGTCTTCATAATAATGCCCAAGAACCATAACATAATCGTATCACATTAAACAAGCATAAACGAAACATAACATTTCCACTTTTTAATCACAAGATATCAATACAACACAATGATATAAAAAATTTTGAAAACCATTTTCAATACCAAAATAAAATAAAATTAAAACATGGTATTTATTTTTCATTTAAAAAAAGGTATGGCTTGTAGAGGAATCCAAAACTCAAATAATGGTCACGGCGGCGGAGAAGTCACTGTCGTCGCATACATACACAAAAAACATTCCCTTTTTCCGTTTAGTAAAATGCATCGTATAAAAATATTACTTTTGGATAAACATAAAAGTCAAAGGGTTTTATAGACCGTATAAAAGAAAGTTGTGTATAAAACATAATATGCCTCAATGAAAGGAGATTGAGATGAAGTCTCATACCTCGGGTCCGACTTTACTCGATCATTTTTAATGTCCTGAATAATAAACTTGAGTTAATTTATACTTACTTAAGAACCTTTTTCAAGTTCATTATTCCTTTTATATCACTTATTACCATGTCATGAACACTATGTCATTATTTAAGTTAATAACGGTCGTTTTAACGATCATTGGTACTTGAGTAAAAAATATGCTCTTTATAATTACAATTTGTTCATGTATCCATTATATACAGTGTTATACTCATGATTTATATATCATATATATCATATTTATCTAGTATATACATGCATTTATAATATTACATAACATTTAGAGGTAAGAAATGAAATGCACCATTCATGGAGACGGTAAGCCGTACGTACGCATGAACGCTACTTCCATTTCTATTTCATATTTAATGAAATTAAAACATAATGATACATAATAGTATTATAATTCCAGAATTGTATTATATATAATATCATTAAATCTATCCTTTATACATACCACATATGGTATTAACGAATCAAATCACTTTGAGGGGGCGGTAGTCCGCACTTCCTAAAATGAAGATATCGCGTTTACCCATAATGGAAATCATAAAGGTATGTCATAAATAAAAAATAAAAAATCATAAGTAAAAAATAAACATATTATATATCATATATAAATATAGTGACATCTTAATGGCCACCTTTTATGGTGGTATATGATTGTTGAACAATCATCGTTTCGTGAGGCAGAAATTCGCCATCCACAAAAATAGTATGTTCTTTAACCATTAGATGTAGGTTTTTGTAAATGTATCTCTAATATTTTTTATAAAAACATACTACTATATTTAATATAATTTTGTTGTAACAAAATAAAGTAATAAAAATATTTTAGAGGGATGGAGAAGCAAAATAAAACATAAGAACATAAGAGAAAACACTACCTTTAAAATAGGTAACTCTTTTTGATTTGAGATCAAAGGCTTCCATGGGAAGGCTTCTGCCCAAAGTGAGGCTTCAAGGAGTAAGAGAGGGATGTGGAGAGACAAAATGGACAGGTTTTGTCTGAGCCAAAGGCTTCAGAGGTGTGGGTAAGGTGGTAGAGGTGGGGGCCTTCTATAAGAGGAGAGGAGGGGAACTCTTGGAAAGTTATAGAATGTTACTTTATTATAAAATGCTTTTCGGATTTCAAAGGACCCAAAATTATATATTTCAAGTATAAGGTGATAATAGTTCTAAATCCACCCATCCAATAGGTTTTTGACATGTGTAGGTCTTAGATTTTATAATATCTTTTCATTTTTTTAAATCATTAAATAATGAGGTCATCACTGCATCATCATGGTGTCATAAATAATTTAATTTAGTTAATGTCTAAAAATTATAAATAAAATAATATGATGCAGTAAATATTTTTATCTTTCCAATTACTATTTATAGTCAAAAATCTGACTTGTATAACCCCATGTAAAAATTGTTTTAGTAAAATCACTCATGTTTGTGACATTTTTACTTTAACATTAAATAAAAAGATATTAATGTCATTTTCCTTCCAAAGTGGCTCCATGGGGTCCCCAAGTTGACCCATGGATTTTCGTGGTCGGCCATGACACATCCAATAAGGGTAGGATATGTGTATAGGTCATTTCATATTACTAAAACATTATTCTTACCTTAAATTACAAAAATTACCTCTAATCGCGATTAAAAACATAAAAGTTAGTATTCACCAAAAAATTATTTTAATCCCATTGAACCACATTTTACTTCTTAATGATAACCGTGTATGTCGGATTTTTGAAATTCAAAACACAGAATTAGAAAAGTTTCATTTAAACGATAAATCAGTTTCTTTAACTACCACTTAGTGGTTTCACTATTCATTAAAAATTGAAGTTTTTCAGAAAAATACCAAAACTTCACCCTAAGATATCTTTGATATTCCAAATTCAAAAATGATGACTATTTTAAAAAATTCAAAACATATAAGTTACATTAATTAATTTAATAATTCATTCTCGCTGTCAGGCAAATAGCGTGCTTTTATGAAACAATAAGTATCAAAAGATTGACACTAGTTTAAGTCTAATTTCGAAGTGAAATTAATTCAATGACCACTATTGGATTAAATTGTAAAAATATATTCTAATTTCACTTTAAAACCAATTAGAAAGATAATATAATCATATAAATAAATTAGAATAAAAAGTGGTTTTGAATTAAAATACAACATTTTCACTATTCATTAAAACAGTGAACTTTATCGGAAAAATACCAAAAATTCACACAAAGTAAATTTTTATGTCCCTATTCTAAATGAGAATTTTATTTTGTACAATAGAATGTATAAGAGTGACCAAAACTATATTTAATGATGATTCGCCATTAAAAGGCGATAAGTCGACCTTTAGTGAATGTTAGAGTATATATGCCTAAAATTGAATTCTTTTCATATTTTAAGCCTTTATACTTTATTTGATAAATGTAAAAACATTTTACAAACATATATAATCATATTTTAGTTATTTACATTCATTTCTGCCTATAAAACAACTACGTGTTAACTACCGTTTAAAATAATATTATTTTATTACTAGTGTGAAACATAAGATTTCAAAGAAACTCTTTATTGTTTATCAACTATGCTATCAAACATAGAAACCCCTTTAAAGTAAAATTAATATTTAATTCAAAAATATTAATAAAAATTAAAATGCATTATTCTTTATTTACCTGGGATGTTACATCCTTCCCCCCTTTTGGGTATTGTGTCCTCGCAATTTTATTCACTTATCAAAATGAGTGGGGGTATTTAGCCCTCATTGCATTTTCAGATTCCCATGTTGCCTCTTCAATCATGTGGTTTTTCCACAATACCTTTACCAGATGAATCACCTTATTCCGTAACACTTGCTCTATGTGGTCAAGAATCTAGACTGGTTGTTCCTCATAAGATAGGTTCTCTTCCAGCTGAACTACCTCTGGTCTCAAAACATGAGATGGGTATGGCATATACTTTATCAACATCGAAACATGAAAAACATTGTGTAACTGAGATAAACTCAGAGGTAAATCCACTCGGTAAGCAACTGATCCAACTCTCTCCAGAATTTCATATGGTGCAATGAACCTTGGACTCAGCTTTCCTTTCTTACCAAATCGCATCACACTTTTCCATGGTGAGACTTTGAGAAAAACATGATCACCTACCTCAAAAGAGAGATCCTTCCTCCTATTGTCCGCATAACTCTTCTGTCGTCTCTGAGCTGTTCTTATGTGTTTCTATATCAGTTGAACTTTTTCTGCCAACTCTTCTACCAATTCTGGTCCCATCAGCTTCCATTCACCCACTTCATCCCAGAAAGCTAGAGTTCGACATCACTTCACATATAATGCCTCAAATGGTGCCATCTGTATACTGGAATGAAAACTGTTATTATAAGAAAACTCAACCAAAGAAAGATGTTGGTCCCAACATCCCTGAAATCCATCGAACAAGAACGTTGCATATCCTCCAAAGTCTGAATTGTTCATTCTGATTTCCCATCTTATTGAGGATGAAAAGCTGTACTAAAATTTAATTCAGTACCCAACAAATTCTGAAGGCCTTTCCAAAAGTTAGAAGTGAACCTGGGATCACGATACGATACAATGGAGAGAGGAACTCCTTGTAACCTGACTATCTCTTTAACATACAAACGGGAAAGTTGATCTGGGGAAAAAGTATCACGTATAGCAAGGAAATGAGCAGATTTAGTCAAGCGATCAACAATAACCCAGATTGCATTATTAGCTCGAGGTGTCTTCAGCAATCCCAGAACGAAGTCCATGGATATATTTTCCCATTTCCATTCTGGTACTGGTAAAGGTTGAAGCATCCATTTCGGTAACTGCCGCTCTGCTTTAACCAATTGAAAAGTTGAACACCTCATGGTAAAATCCGCAATATCCCTTATCATTTCGTCCCACCAGTAATACTCTCAAAGATCTCTATACATCTTAGTACTGCCAGGATGGACTGAAAACGGATAACTATGAGCTTCACATAACAAATCTATCTTCAACTGTGAATCACACTGCACAAAAAATCTTTTCCCAAATCTCAAAACAAAATCATTATCAATGTTGAATTCAGGAAACATACCCTTCTGAACCAGCTCTACCATTTTCTGCAACTCACTGTCTTGCTTCTGTGCTTTCTTAATTCTATCTGATAGAGAAGATTTCACTGATACCTAAATCAAAACATAAGGAAATCCTGCACCAACAACTTCTATTCCAAACATCATCAAAGCCTTAACCAAAGAATCACGTTCCAAACACAACATTGTTAATGAAGCATTACTTTTTCTACTCAAAGCATCAACCACTTTATTTTCTTTTCCCGGATGGTAATGAATTGTACAATCATAATCCTTGATTAATTCTAGCCATCTCCTCTATATCATGTTCAATTATTTCTGAGTGAATATATACCTTAAACTTTTTGATCGATATATATTTCACACTTTACTCCATACAAATGATGCCTCTATATTTTTAAAGCGAAAACAACAGCAGCTAATTCCAAATCAGGTGTAGGGTAATTTTCCTCATGAGTTTTCAACTATCGTGAAGAATAAGCAATTACCTGATCATTCTACATTAGGACGCAACCAAGTCCTTTCAATGAAGAATAACTGTAGATAAAATACTCACTATTCCTGGAAGGTAGTTCCAAAACTGGAGCATTCACCAATCTTTTTTTCAATTCCTGAAAACAATCATCACATTCTTTAGTCCAGATAAACTTAAAAACCTTCCATGTTAGCTTAGTCATTGGACTAGATAACCGTGAAAAATTTCTAACAAACCTTCGGTAATGTCCTGCCAATCAAAGGAAGCTAAAATCTCTGTTACATTTGTGGGTCTTGGCCATTCTTCAACAACCTTTGTTTTTGTAGGATCAATAGTTATCCAATCTTTAGAAACAATGTGACCAAGAAAAGAAATTTTTTGCAACCAAAACTCATACTTGCTGAATTTCCCATACAATTTCTTTTCTTTTAAGGTTTTCAAAATAACCCTTATATGTCTTTCATGCTCCTCTTTACTTTTAGAAAACACCAAAATATCATCAATAAAAACAACCAACATTTTTCACCTGAGTCAACTGAGCTATCACTGCAACAAACTGTTTAGTTCTGATTCTGACCATCTCCGGATACTGATTTGAAAGTTCACTTCCCTCTGTATGCCTTCCAAGAAAATCTGTTCTGTTTCCTCTGTGAAAATACATTCTTAACATAGAAATATCTTAGGAGAAGAAACATGATAATCTTAAAATTCTATATCATTTCATTTTGACCATAAAAAATATTTTTGGATAATCATTTAATCGAATTATAACTTTTAAAGTTATCTAAACCGACCTCTGATACCAAGTATAAGTCCCCAGCCTTAAACCATACTTAGTCTTGAGTTATTACAATATTACACATTGAGGATCTTTTCAGGTTTAGAGATTTAGAGAATTAGATCATAAAACATGCATTACATTCCACATTTAAACAAAGTGGTTACATAAAGGATAGTATTCATTTTTCCCATCAATGGAAGCATATTTAAAATAAAACATGGATTCTTTATTGACACTTCCTTGACACTATCATCATATCATGTACCTTTCCCTTTGACCTATGAAAAAAATTTAAAAAACATGGGATGATCATAAAAAGCTCAGTAAGGGATATAAAAATGTGGAAAGGAAATATGAGTACATATATACATAAGAATTAAATCACACTTTACCCATAAAACATAAGCACTTTAACATACCTCATTATATCAAGAATAAATCATAGAAATCATAAGACATAAAGGTAACTTGAGGCATTCATAACATTCTTACGTAGGGAGTAACCCTCTTGGTTATGTTTGGAATACCCATCACAGTATATTCCCTAAATCTCTTCGGAGAAACCTCAACGTTTAACCACTTCGCATTAGCCAATGCATTAGAGAGCTATATCGGGCTCACTCGCCCTTAGTTTATCACGGAACCACCCGTCTTCATAATAATGCCCAAGAACCATAACATAATCGTATCACATAAAACATGCATAAAGGAAAAATAACATTTCCACTTTTCAATCACAATATATCAATACAACACATTTATATAAAAACATTATGAAAACCATTTTCAACACAAAAATAAAATAAAAGTAAAACATGGTATTTATTTTTCATTTAAAAAAAGGTATGGCTTGTAGAGGAAGCCAAAAATCATATAATGGTCACGGCGGCGGAGAAGTCGTTGTCGCCGCATACGTACGGAAAAAGCATTCCCTTTTGTCGTTTAGTAAAATGCTTTGTTTAAAAAGATTCCTTTTGGATAAACGTAAAAGTCAAAGGGGTTTATACACTGTATGAAAGAATGTTGTGTATAAAACATAATATGCCTCAATGAAAGGAGATTGAGACGAAGTCCCATACCTCGGGTCCGACTTGACTCGATCATTCTTTAATGTCCTGAATAATAAACTTGACTTAATTTCTACTTGCTTAAGAACCTTTTTCAAGTTCATTATTCCTTTTATATCACTTATTACCATGCCATGAACACTATGTAATTATTTAAGTTAATAACGATCGTTTTAACGATCATTGGTACTTGAGTAAAAAATATGCTCTTTATAATTACAAGTTGTTCATGTATCCATTATATCCAGAGTTATACTCATGATTTATATATAATATATATACAGTATATACATTAATTTATAATATTACATAACATTTATAGGTAAGAAATGAAATGCACCGTTCATGGAGACGGTAAGTCGTACGTACGCATGAACGCTACTTCCATTTCTATTTCATATTTAATGGAATTAAAACATAATGATACATAATAGTATTATAATTCCAGTATTGTATCATATATAATATTATTCAATATATCCTTTATACATACCACATATGGTATTAACGAATCAAATCACTTTGAGGGGGCGGTACTCCGCACTTTCTAAAATGAAGATATCACGTTTACCCATAATGGAAACCATGAAGGTATGTAAAAAATGAAAAATTAATAAGCTTAAGTAAAACATTGAAATATTATATATCATATATAAATATAGTGACATATTAATGGCCCCCTTTGAAGGTGTTATATGAGTGTCGAACAATCATCGTTTTGTGAGGCAGAAATTCGCCATCCACAGAAACAGTATGTTCTTTAACCATTAGATGTAGGTGTGTGTAAATGTGGCTCTAATACTTCATATAACAACATCATAGTATATTTAAGATACTTGTTTTGTTACAAAATAATGGAATAAAAATATTTTATAGGGTTTGAGAAGCAAAATAAAACATAAGAACACAATAGAAAATACTACCTTTAAAACGGGTAACTCTTTTTGATTTGAGTTCAATAGCTTCCTTGGGAAGACTTCTGCCCAAAGTGAGGCTTTAAGGAGTAAGAGAGGGATGTGTAGAGACAAAATGTACTGGGTTTGGCTGAGCCGAAGGCTTTAGAGGTGTGGGTATGATGGAAGAGGTGGGGGCCTTTTATAAGAGGAGAGGAGGGGAACTCTTGGAAAGTTATAAAAGGTTACTTTATTATAAAATGATTTTCGGATTTAAAAGGTCCCAATATTATATATTTCGAGTATAAGGTGATAAGAGTTCTAAATCCACCCATCCAATAGGTTTTTGACATGTTTAGGTCTTAAATTTTACATTATCGTTTCATTTTTTTAAAATCGATAAATAATGAGGTCATCACTTCATCATCATGGTGTCATAAATGATTTAATTCATTTAATATCTAAAAATTATAAAAAAATAATATGATGTAGTAAATATTTTTATCATTCCAATGACTATTTATAGTAAAAAAGCTGACTCGTATAACCCCATGTAAAAATTGTTTTAGTAAAATAACTCATGTTTGTGACATTTTTACTTTAACATTAAATAAAAAGATATTAATGTCATTTTTATTTCAAAGTGGCTCCATGGGTTCCTCAAGTTGACCCATGGACTGTCTTGGTCGGACATGACACATCCAATAAGGGTAGGACATGGGTCTTGGTCATTTAATATTATTAAAACAACATTCTTACCTTAAATTACATTAATTACCTCTAATCGCGATTAAAAACTTAAAAGTTACTATTCATCAAAAAATTATTTTAATCCCATTGAACAAAATTTTACTTCTTAATTACAACCATGTATGACGGATTTTTTAAATTCAAAACACAAAATTGGCAAAGTTTCATTTAAACAATAAATCAGTTTCTTTAACTACCACTTAGTGGTTTCACTATTCATCAAAAATTGACGTTTTTCAGAAAAATACCAAAACTTCACCCTAAGATATATTTGATATTCCGAATTCAAAAATGACGCCTATTTTACAAAATTCAAAACATATAAGTTACATTAATTAATTTAATAATTAATTCCCGCTGTCAGAGCAAATAGCGCGTTTTTATTAAACAATATGTATCAAAAGATTGATACTAGTTTAAGTCCAATTTCGAAGTGAAATTAATTCCAACGACCGCTATTGGATTAAATGGTAAAAATATATTCTAACTACATTGTAAAACCAATTCAAAAGATAATATAATCAAATAAATAAATTAGATTAAAAAGAGGTCTTGAAATAAAATACATCATTTTTCACTATTCATTAAAAATGAACTTTATCAGAAAAGAACCAAAAATTCACACAAAGTAATTTTTGATGTCCCTATTCTAAAGAAGAATTTTATTTTCTCTAATAGAATGTATAAGAGTAACTAAAACTATATTTAATGACGGTTTGCCATCAAAAGGCGATAAGTCGACCTTTAATGAATGTTAGAGTATATATGCCTAAAATTGAATTCTTTTCATATTTTAAGCCTTTATCCTTTATTGGATAAATGTAAATACATTTAACAAATATATATAATCATATTTTAGTTATTTCCATTCATTTCAGCCAATACAAAGGCTACGTGTTAACTACCCTTTAAAATAATATTATTTTATTACTAGTGTGAATCGTAAGATTTCAAAGAAACTCTTTGTTGCGTATCGGGTACGCTATCGAACATGGAAACCCCTTTAAATTAAATTTAATATTTAATTCAAAAATATTAATAAAAATGAAAATGATTTATTCTCTATTTACCTAGGATGTTACATCCTTCCTCCCTTTTGGGAATTGCGTCCTCACAATTTTATTCACTTATCAAAATACGTGGGGGTATTTAGCCCTCATTGCATTTTAAGATTCCCATGTTGCCTCTTAAATCATGTGGGTTTTCCACAAAACCTTTACATGATGAATAACCTTATTCCGTAACACTTGCTCCCTGTGGTCAAAAATCTGGACCAGTTGTTCCTCATAAGATAGGTTCTCTTCCAGCTGAACTACCTCTGGACTCAAAACATGAGATGAATCTGGCATATACTTTCTCAACATCGAAACATGAAAAAAATTGTGTACCTGAGATAAACTCGGAGGTAAAGCCACTCGGTAAGCAACTGATCCAACTCTCTCCGAAATTTCATATGGTCCAATGATCCTTGGACTCAACTTTTCTTTCTTACCAAATCGCATCACACTTTTCCATGGTGAGACTTCGAGAAAAACATGATCACCTACCTAAAAAGAGATATCCTTCCTCCTATTGTCCCCATAACTCTTCTGCCTGCTCTGAGCTGTTCTAATGTGTTTCTGTATCAATTGAACTTTTTTTGCTAACTCTTCTACCAATTCTTGTCCCATCAGCTTCCTTGCACCCACTTCATCCCAAAAAGTTGGAGTTCGACACTGCTTCCCATATAATGCCTCAAATGGTGCCATCTGTATACTGGAATGAAAACTGTTATTATAAGAAAACTCAACCAAAGAAAGATGTTGGTCCCAACTTCCCTGATAATCTATCGAACAATCACGTAGAATATCCTCCAAAGTATGAATTGTTCATTCTGATTGCCCATCTGATTGAGGATGAAAAGTTGTACTAAAATGTAATTCAGTACCCAACGACTTCTGAAGGCCTTTCCTAAAGATAGAAGTGAACCTGGGATCACGATCACATACAATGGAGAGAGAAACTCCATGTAACCCGAATGTCTTTTTAAGATACAAACGGGAAAGTTGATCTAAGGAAAAAGTATTCTGTATATCAAGGAAAGGGGCAGATTTTGTCAAGCGATCAACAATAACCTAGATTGCATTATTACCTTGAGGTGTATTCGACAATCCCACAACAAAGTCCATGGATATATTTTCCTATTTCAATTCTGGTACTGGTAAAGGCTGAAGCATCCCTTTCGGTAACTGCCGCTCTGTTTTAACTTGTTGATAAGTCAAACACCTCACAGTAAAATCACCAATATCCCTTTTCATTTCGTCCCACTAGTAATACTCCCGAAGATCACTATACATATTATTACTTCCAAGATGGACTGAAAACGGAGAACTATGAGCATCCCATAACAAATCTATTTTCAACTGTGAATCACACATCACACACAATCTCTTCACAAATCTCAAAACAAAATCATTATCAATTTTGAATTCAGTAAACTTACCCTTCTGAACCAGCTCTACCTTTTTCGGAAACTCGTTGTCTTTCTTCTGTGCTTGCTTAATTCTATCTGATAGAGAAGATTTCACTGATACCTAAAACATTACAGAAGGACATCCTGCACCAACAACTTCTATGCCAATGTTCATCAAATCCTTAACCAAGGAATCACGTTCCAAACACAACATTGTTAATGAAGCATTACTTTTTCGACTCAAAACATCAGCCACTATATTTTCTTTTCCCGGATGGAAATGAATTGTACAATCATAATCCATGATTAATTCTAGCCATCTCTTCTGTCTCATGTTCAATTATTTCTGAGTGAATATATACTTTAAACTTTTGTGATCGGTATATATTTCACACTTTACTCCATACTAATGATGCCTCCAAATTTTTAAAGTGAAAACAACAGCAACTAATTCCAAATCATGTGTAGGGTAATTCACCTCATTAGTTTTCAAATGTCGTGAAGCATAAGAAATTACCTGATCATTCTGCATTAGGACGCAACCAAGTCCTTTCAATGAAGCATCACTGTAGATAACAAACTAACAATTCCTGGAAGGTAGTGCCAAAACTAGAGCATCCACCAATCTTCATTTCAATTCCTGAAAACAATCATCACATTATTTTTTCAGGATAAACATAACACCCTTCCGAGTTAGCTCAGTAATTGGACTAGATAACCGTGAAAATGTTCTAACAAACCTTCGGTAATAGCCTTACAAAACAAGGAAGCTATGAATCTTTGTTACATTTGTGGGACTTGGCCATTCTTCAACAAACTTTGTTTTTGCAGGATCAATGGTTATCCAATCTTTAGAAACAATGTGACCAAGGAAAGAAATTTTTTGCAACCAAAACTTACACATGATGAATTTCCCATACAATTTCTGTTCGTTTAAGGTTTGAAAAATAACCCTTAAATGTCTTTCATGCTGTTATTTACTTTTAGAAAACACCAAAATATCATCAATAAAAATGACCAACATTTTTCACTTGAGTCAACGGAGCCATCACTACAACAAACTATTTATTTATAATTCTGACCATCTCAGGATACTTATTTGAAAGGTCAGTTCCCTTTGTATTCCTTCCCAGAAAATCTGTTCTATTTCCTCTACGAAAATACATTATTAATACAGAAATATATTAGGTGAAGCAACATGGTAATCTTCAAATGCTATATCATTTCAATTTGACCTCAAAAAATATTTTTGAAAAATCATTTAATAGAATTCTAACTCCTAAATTTATCTAAACCGACCTCTGTTACCAACTATAATGCCCCATCCTTAATCCTTACATAATCTTTAGTTATTAGAAGATTACACATTGAGGATCTTTTCAGGTTTAGAGTTTTAGAGAATTAAATCATAAAACATGCATTACATTCCACATTTAAACAAAGTGGTTACATAAAGGATAGTATTAATTTTTTCCATCAACAGAAACATATTTAAAATAAAACATGGATTCTTTCTTGACACTTCCTTGACACTATCATCATATCATGTACCTTTCCCTTGACCTGTGAAAAACATTTCAAAAACATTGGATGAGCATAACAATCTCAGTAAGGGATATTAAAATATGGAAAGGAAACATGAGTACATATATATATAAGAATCAAATCATACTTTACCCATAAAAAATAAGCACTTTAACATACCTCATCAAATCATGAATAAATCATAGAAATCATAAGACATAAAGGTAACTTGAGGCATTCATAACATTCTTACGTAGGGAGTAACCCTCTTGGTTACGTTTGGAATACCCATCACAATATATTCCATAAATCTCTTCGGAGAAACCTTAACGTTTAACCCCTTCGCATTACCCAGTGCGTTGGAGAGATATATCAGGCTCACCCGCCCTTAGTTTATCACGGAACCACCCGTCTTCATAATAATTCCCAAGAACCATAACACAATCGTATCACATAAAACATGCATAAAGGAAACATAACATATCCACTTTTCAATCAAAAGATTTCAACACAATACATTGATATAAAGACATTATGAAAACCATTTTCAATACCAAAATAAAATAAAAGTAAGACATGGTATTTATTATTCATTTAAAAAAAAAGGTATGGCTTGTATAGGAAGCCAAAACTCAAATAATGGTCACGGTGGTGGAGAAGTCGTTGTCACCACATACGTACGACAAAGACATTCCCTTTTTTCATTTAGTAAAACACTTCATAAAAAAAGATTCATTTTGGATAAACATAAAATTCAAAGGGATTTATACACCGTATAAAATAAAGTTGTGTATAAAACATAATATGCCTCAATGAAAGGAGATTGAGACGATGTCTAATACCTCGGGTCAGACTTGACTCAGTAGTTCTATAATGTCTTGAATAATAAACATGAGTAAATTTATACTTCCTTAAGAACCTTTTTCAAGTTCATTATTCCTTTTATATCACTTATTACCATGTCATGAACACTATGTAATTATTTAAGTTAATAACTGTTGTTTTAACGATCATTGGTACTTGAGTCAAAATATGATCTTTTTAATTACAAGTTGTTCATGTATCCATTATATCCAGAGTTATACTTATGATTTATATATCATATATATATCATATATATATATTATATACATTCATTTATAATATTACATAACATTTATAGGTAAGAAATGAAATGCACCGTTCAGGGAGACGGTAAGTCGTACGTACGCATGAACACTACTTCGATTTATATTTCATATTTAATGGAATTAAAACATAATGATACAAAATAGTATTATAATTCCAGTATTTTATCATATATAATATCATTAAATCTATCATTTATACATACCACATATGGTATTAACGAATCAAATCACTTTGAGGGGGCGGTAGTCCGCACTTCCTAAAATGAAGATATCACGTTTATCCATAATGGAAACCATAAATTTATGCCATAAATGAAAAATAAAGAAGCTTATAGTAAAACATAAACATATTATATATCATATATAAATATAGTGAAATCTTAATGGCCACCTTTTAAGGTTTTATATGAGTGTTGAATAATCGTCATTTCGTGAGGCAGAAATTCTCCATCCACCGAAACAGTATGTTCTTTAACCTTTATATGTAGGTGTGTGTAAATTTATCTCTAATACTTCTTATAACAAAATCATAGTATATTTAATATATAGTTGTTGTTACATAATAAAGTAATAAAAAGCGTTTAGAGGGTTTGAGAATCAAAATAAAACATAAGAACACAAGAGAAAACACTACCTTTAAAACAGGTAACTCTTTTTGATTTGAGCTCAAAGGCTTCCTTGGGAAGACTTCTTCCCAAAGGGAGGCTTCAAGGAGTAAGAGAGGGATGTGAAGAGACAAAATGGATAGGGTTTGGCCGATCCAAAGGCTTTAGAGGTGTGGGTAAGGTTGTAGAGGTGGGGTCCTTTTATAAGAGGACAGGAGGGGCACTCTTGGAAAGTTATAAAAGGTTAATTTATTATAAATGATTTTCAGATTTTAAAGGTCATAAAATTATATATTTAGATTATAAGGTTATAAGAGTTAGAAGTACACCCATCCAATAGGTTTTTGACATGTTTAGGTCTAAGAGTTTACATTATCGTTTCATTTTTTTTTAAATCGTTAAATAATGAGGTCATCACTGCATCATCATGGTGTCATAAATAATTTAATTTATTTAATGTCTAAAAATTATAAAACAATTTCTATGATTTATTAAATCTTTGTAGCTTTCCAATTAATATTTATAGTCAAAAATCAGATTTTGATAACCACATATAAAAATTGTTTTAGTAAAATACCTCATGTTTGTTACATTTTTACTTTAACATTAAATAAAAAGATATTAATGTCATTTTCCTTCCAAAGTGGCTCCATGGGGTCCCCAAGTTGACCCATGGATTTTTTTGGTCGGCCATGGCACATCAAATAAGTGTAGGACATGTTTATAGGTCATTTCATATTATTAAAACATTATTCATACCTTAAATTACACTAATTACCTCTAATCGCGATTAAAAACTTAAAAGTTACTATTCACCAAATAAAATTAATCCCTTTGAACCACATTTTACTTCTTAATGACAACCATGTATGTAGAATTTTTGAAATTCAAAACATAGAATTGGTAAAGTATCATTTAAACGATAAATAATTTTCTTTAACTACCATTTAGTGGTTTCACTATTCATCAAAAATTGAAGTTTTTCAGAAAAATACCAAAACGTCACCCTAAGCTATATTTGATATTACGAATTCAAAAATGATGTCTATTTTACAAAATTAAAAACATATAAGTTAAATTAATTAATTTAATAATTAATTCCCGCCGTTAGAGCAAATAGCGTGTTTTTATGAAACAATAAGTATCAAAAGATTGACACTAGTTTAAGTCCAATTTTGAAGTGAAATTAATTACAACGAACACTATTAGATTAAATGGTAAAAGTATATTCTAATTGAACATTAAAAAAATTCAAATGATAATATAATCATATAAATAAATTAGATTAAAAAGAGGTTTGGAATTAAAATAAAACATTTTTCACTATTCATTAAAAAATGAACTTTATCGAAAAAATACCAAAAAGTCACACAAAGTAAATTTTGATGTCCCTATTCTAAAGAAGAATTTTATTTGGTCTAATAGAATGTATAGGAGTGACCAAAACTATATTTAATGATGGTTCTCCCTCAAAAGGCGATAAGTCGACCTTTAGTGAATGTTAAAGTATATATGCCTAAAATTGAATTCTTTTCGTATTTTAAGCCTTTATCCTTTATTGGATAAATGTAAAAACATTTAAGAAACATATATAATCATATTTTAGTTATTTCCATTCATTTCCGCCAATACAATGGATACGTGTTAACTAGCATTTAAAATAATATTTTTTTATTACTAGTGTGAAACGTAAGATTTCAAAGAAACTCTTTGTTGCCTATCGGGTACGCTATCAAACATAGCAACCCCTTTAAAGTAAAATTAATATTTAATTCAAAAATATTAATAAAAATGAAAATTCTTTATTCTTTATTGTCCTAGGATGTTACAGTAAGTATCACACCAACCACTATCAGGAAACATTTTCACATTCATGTACAATATTAAAAACATCACAAAATATAGTACTCATCCATTTTGTATGCTAATAAAATTATAGGAATTAGTTTCATAAGCTAATCCTTAAAATAAAATTTACATGGTATTAATAGAAAAAATATAAAATGAACTAAAATGGTCGTTATCAGATGACCTGAAATGTATTTATTCCTCTCAATAAATGGATTTGATCTATGTGTGTTAGAGTTCCATTTATAAGGATACATAGGCAGAACTGGTCATCATCCCAATCCCAATTCATCAACATCCACTACCTCCCTAAATGGAAATAAAATCTAGATCACCCAACTGTAAATATTTCAAACATACTCAATGAAATCCACCCTAATAAATATATAGGGAACATATTATAAAAAATATGTGGTCCCATTAGTTAATGACATCAATATATCATTTTTATAGTAGTAAATGGTAGTTTTACAAATGAAAAATGAGATGGATTATCGAATATGTCATAAAAATTAATGATATTACCATATTATGCAACAATTACCCTCTCAAAATGATATATATGACACCAATATTCCAGCAACCATATCAACTGTGTAAAAAATTATAGTACCCCTAGTTCATGTTATGTAATAATCTTCTCATGATTTTAATGTTTATATAGTGCAACGATGATGGTTGGGAATGTTTTGTAAGAATTGAAGGTGTTTTGGGGGATAAAATATAGGTGCACGATCTAAGCATTTTTTCAAAATTCTGAATGAATCATTGTAGAAATAATGCATGGTTGAGATGTTGGACAGTAGCTCACACATGGTTAGAGAAATGTTTTCCAAATCAGGTGGTCAAATAGTGTGCAAAGACCAAATATGGATCCAATTTTTTAGGATCTTTATCATTTTCTCCCTAATCCACACGTTTTAGCTTCAAAATGGCACAAACATGAGCTTTATCTCCCTTGAAGTCTAGATATCATATCCCAAGAGATTTCGAGCCGTGCTAGATCCTTCCCTTAGATTTTAAAGCCTGATATTTTGCAGTAAGTGCTTGATTTTCCTCATTCTAATCTTGCTTTCCTAAATCTTCATAGGTATACTTCTCATATCCTATTGGTTTCTTAGGTCTACACCTATTTTGGGTTGTTAAAAATTTTTGGATTCCAAATATGTTGATAGTTGGACTTTATCTTAGTAAGAGAATAGATCTATGGGTACTTCTTGGAGAATCGACCTGATTTCTTGTGCAATCTCATCCTTTTTCAGTATTCTTCAAAACCTTCGATGTTGGTGGCTTCAATCTCATATCCTATTGATATAGTTGATTGGATTTGTATAAAATTGATTTATTAGAATAAAGTTTATTGTAATATCTAAATGTGGGAATGGTATAAATATTCTTTACAGGTGATTTATAGTTTTTGTGAAATTGTGTAATCAGGTTGATTTGTTGTATAAAGTGATTTAATTTCTTGAATAAAAAATATAGATTTTCAATTATGGATTTTCATGAATGTATAAATTTCTTTTTTCAAATGGTTTTTTAATAAGATACTTTTTTTTGAAATGATTTGGAATTGAAATGTTTTTATGGAAAATTGTTTTCAATAACAATAGATACATTATTGAAAATGTTTTTGTTGGAATGATATTTGGGCATATAGGTGGTAACATTCATGTTGTAATATTGGGCTTGGATGAAATACGAACTTGTTCTCAGTAAAAAAAGGTGTAATGTCACATTGGATTTTATTACCTTGTGAGGACATGGTAAAATGATGAGAAACCACTCATGAATATGGAACTGTCATAACAATGAAAGCTTTTCTGGTAGTATGGAAGTGTGGAATTATTTTGTTATTATAAGAGGATATTGAGAAATAATTTTAAATAATTATAAGTTATTTTAAAATTAATAATAGGTTGATGTAAAATTGGTTTTAATAGTGCTATTTTATTTTGGCTGAAAATGGGTTTTGAACCCATTTTTATTTAGTTATAAATTGTTTTGGGAAATTTTTTTATATAAATTTTTAATATAAACATTTCTAAATCATCTATCCTAGAGGTTTGAGTAGGGATGATATTGAGGTAAATCCTAAAATGTTTTATACTCACCGCCATTTTTTGTCACTTTAGTGCTTTTGAAGATGTTATCTTTTGTGATATGGGAAAATGTAAAGTATCACATGTTTTTTTCACTACTTCGTGATACTTGGACTGTTTTGTGTTCTTGGAGAATATGGATTTTGGATAATGGAGTCTTGTGGAATTCTTGGGTTAATTAGTTTTCCTTACTATTTTTCCTTTGATAGTTGATTTTTCTTATTCTCTTTCATACTTTGATGTTATTTTGCAATGAATAATGTGGTTTCATTTTCTTTTATTGTGCAGGCATCATATAGTGAGTTGTTTGTCTATGGTTTGTTGAGTTAATGGTTATATCATTAATGGGTGAATCTTCCACCACATCCATCTGAAACCCAACACCATTTACTTCATAACTTTGGAATCTTTAGGATGTCTCTTGAGGCCTAGTAATGATTCATTGTATTCTCAAGGCAATGAGAACAAGCAAGTCATTAAAAATGGTATTAGCATGACTGGTCCTTTTTTAACAAGTAGTCATCTGCGATATTGGTCATGGAGTTGAAATTAATTATTCTCTATTCCTTGGGTTGGAATCATAGAAAGAAGTAGGATTTTCAGAACCTGAAATTTCTTGCATAAAAGTATGTAGCTAACCTGTTTATGGTGAACTTCAAGTTACCAGGGTGTTGGGTACATAAGAGTTCTAGAGACACTTCATGGATTTTGGAATCTCATTATCATGGGTTTAGGCAATGAGAGAATAATACCATGTGTTATAGGAATGAATTCACACTAGGAGTACATACCGCTTTAAGGTTAATCATTTATTTTGTGAAAAAAAACTATTTATTTTTAAAAAACTGTATTATTTTTTTTTGAATAATAGACTTTGAAAAAGGAAATTTTTATGGAATTTTGAAAATGTTATGACATTCAAAAAAATTTATTGAACAAGGTAAATGGTTGTTTTTGTAAATCTATATTGTGATAGTTGATGTGTCATAATTTGAAATGCTAAGCTATCATTTACAAGGTAGTGAGACATACAAGTTTTGTTGTTTGTTTTGAAAATGTAACCTGATAGGTGTCGTAGGAAACAACCGGAAGAAGCTGCAGAGAATGTTGTTTCACCTAAACCACACTTTTACCTAGATATGGTCCAAAGTATCATCTAATCATTTGAATCTATGTATACAAGGAATCAGGGTGATGAGCCAAGGCATGTAGGTAATTATATCTAGTTTATGAAGAAGAATCCACTGATTTTTTGGGGTGATTCAGAAACTAAAAAAGGAAAAGGTGTGTTAAATAGGATGAATCATATTTTCTTATTCATTTTCATACTGACAGAGCTCAAATTAAATCTCACAATGTACATGCTTGGGGCTCTTTATTTTTATTAGCGGGAATTACTTTTTCATGCAAAATAAGATCAATGCCTTACATGGGAGAATTTTAAGTAATTGTTTAATAAACAATTCTACCCTTATATGTTCATGATCCATAATATGAAAGGATTATTTAGACTATTGTTTTATAATATATCTACCATAGAATATTAATCTAAATTCATGAATTTAGTGCGCTTAGAAATAGATGTTTTTGATTATTCATCCATAAGGTAACATATTTTTAAATCTTTGATAAGGGAGGATAAATAGTCAAATAATGCAGTACTCTGTATTACAGATTATATAGAGATGGTTAACAGAGAGATAGTGGCTAAATGGGACATCTTGGGAGTTATTGGAGGAGGAGGTATGATAATCCCTATAGGAAAATGGGTGGGATAAATTGTTGGTACGAATAAGAATACGGCACCTATTTCAATGGTGGGAATGTGACTCCTAATCAGACGACTAGATCAGAAAAACTTCCTCGATGACCAAATAGCTAAGAAGGATGCTACTAATGTGGTTTCTTTGACCCCATGAAGTGGGGGTGTATAGAACCACCAAGTTTATTCCATAATTTTAAAAATATGGGACATTTTAAGATCTTTTTTCATTTTGCTCTTAGGTTGAGTTCTCGAGACACATCTTAAGTGACACAAGAATCTTATGCCTTGATAGGGCGAGGACAGTATAATCAGACTCATTAGCATAGCAGTGACAGGAAAGGTGATTCTAGGAATACCATGACTCCTTAGAAAGGAATATATAGGCATGGCACCAAGGAGTAGAGTGTAACAACGATGAAATTGTGTAGGGCTAAAAAATGATTACAGATGACCAGGCATGGCCATCTACGGTGAGAGCTATGATTCTATTGAATTATACACCTATGAATGTTCTATTTTATACTATTGAATCACATTCATTAATTTCTTATTTTACTGTTGATTTTATATATTTAAAACATGAAATTACTACTTCCCTGATAAAAATTCAAACTCATCTCGGTGAAATAGAATTGAAAGCCTTTGCATGTAGAGAATTTTTTACAACTGTTAATGGAGCTGAACTGAAATGGGACCTCTTAATGTTAGATATGGATGCCTATGATGTACTCTTGTGGATGGATATTCTAACAATGTTCGAGTGTCACATTAACTATTATAATAGAATATTTATTATCACAACTAAGTATAGCATCAAACCTCTCTACAGAGGATAAAGGGTTATAAAGAAAGATGAAAATGGCATGTTGGCACCAGCGGTGGGGACGACCTCTTATCAGTTAGAGGCATTGAATTATTCATCGATGGATTAAGTCAAGGAAAATATTTTTCCCACAATTGTGTGTCAATTTCCAAATTTCATTCCCAAAAACATCTCAGAGATACCACCTATAAGGGAAGTGGAGTTTATGATTGATCTCCTTCTAAGGAGTAGTCATATTTACCTTCCATATTATTGTATGACACCAAAATAGTTTATTAAATTGAATGTGTAGTTATAGAAGATGGAAAGTAAGGGATTCATGTAGCCATGTATGTCTCTATGGGATGCACCGGTCTTGTTCGTGAAGTAATAATATGTAACTCTTAGACAGTACATTGATTACCTTAATCATAACTGAGATATGATAAAGAAAATATACCCACTTACATGCATTGATGATATGGTCAATCAATTGAGGGGGGGGGGGGGGCTCAGGGGTTCTCTATGATTGACTTGTGTTTAAGATATAATCAATTTCATGTTTATTATGAAGATATTCCAAAAAATATCATTCATAAAAAGGTATGGACACTATGAATATGTAGTAATTCCTTTCAGTCTCACAAATTCCCTAATTGTATTTATGGATATGAAAAATCAGATATTTCAGTTATATCTGGACTCCATTTTTGTAGTGTTTTTGGATTACATTTTGTTATGTTGAAGGAAAATGTATAATCATGAGAAAAAATTGTCGACAATGTTGGTATTGTTGAGAGATCATCATTTGTATGCCAAATTTTTTAAGATTGATATTTGAAGAAATTATGTACTCTTTCTTGGCTATGTGATTTCAGAAAAAGGTGTTTCAGTGGATTCAAAAAACATAGAAGCTATTATATCCTAGAAACCACTAAAGAATGTATTTGAGATAATATTTATTTGTGGTCTAGTAGGATATAATCGACAATTTGTGCATGACCTATCATGAGTGGACTCTTTAATGAAAGCTCTAACAGAGTAGAATACTCTGTTCAAATGGACTGAAGAATGCAAAAAATACATTCCAGGAGATGAACATTCGTCTTACATTGAGAGTCATCTTAATTTTTCCAGAACCAGGAAAAGTATAGTTGGTGTATTCAAACCCTTCATGATTTGGATTGGGTTTTGTTCTCATAAAAGAAGATTAGATGGTGGCTTATGATTTAAGGTAGTTGAGAGTTCCTGAGAAGAATTATCCAACACATGATTCGGAGTTAGTTGTGGCCATCCATGCCCTTAAGAGTTGTCTTCATTATATATTCAGTGAGTAATTTACTATCTTTGTAGACAATAAAATATAGAAACATATTTTCTCACAGCGAGATTTGAATCTAAGGGAAAGGATATGAATAGTGTATCTCTATCTTTTTGACATTAACATGATGTATACACCAGGATAAGGGAATTTGTTTGAAGATATACTAATAAGAATGTTGTATGCTAAGAAGGAGAAAGAATATTTTGATAAATGGAATTTTATGTTGATCCTAGCAGGCATGCATCTAGAATGTGATGTTCGGGGCGATGTTGTATTTGTATTTTCATCTATGCTTGTTCCAGTTTTGGTAAAGCTTGTCATAGAGGCACAAAAATCTGATACATAATTATTTGTTTTTAATTAAAAACTCAATGGTGGGGAGATCATTGAGGGATGGAATCATAATGGGTGTTCAAATTTTTTGTTTAGATATCGGACAGTTGTTCCTATTGATTTTTTGTAATAAAATTTTCATGGCTTCTACTATTCCATAAGGGAGGTACATCTGGGAACAAAGAAGATGTATGAGGCAATGAAGACCTAGTTTTGGTGGAGCGGCGTGGTCAGAAAGGTGGGCGAGATCATCTAACGAAGCTTAAATTGTCAAAAAGTTAAGGTAGATCATTAGATACAAGTGGTTATGTTGTAGTATTTGACAATTATATTGTGGAGATAGAGGAATAAATCTATAACGATTTTCATAGTTCTCCCATGGATGGTTTGGAAACATGATTCCATATTGGTAATAGTGGATCAGATCAAAAGTTCGGCTCATTTCATCCCTATTAATGAAACTCATACAGCGGAGGATCTATCAAAAATCTACAACCATGAAGTTGTGAAGAGACATAGAATACTATTTTCAATCTTGATTGATAGATACCTGAGGTTTATGTCTCTTTTTTTCAAATCCATGAAAAAATCCCTTGTGACTCAATTGCCTGTGAGTACGATATATCAACATTAGAAAGACATCCATTCAGAGCAGATAATAAAGATGTTGGAAGGCATGTTGTTGGTCGTGTAATGGATTTTGGAGGCTCATGGAAAGAGAATATACCCTTAGTGGAGTTCTCATATAATAACAACAATCAGGCCTCAATCTATTTGGCTCTGTATGATGCTTTGTGTGGGTGTCCTTGTCATTATCCACTATGTTGGGTGGAAACAAGTCTGACTTCACTAGTTGGGCCCAGTCTTGTGCAAGAAACCATGGAAAAAATCCAGTTGATAAGAAAGATAATCTAAACGGATCAGAGTCATTAAAAATATTATGAAAATCATCGTCAAAGACAATTGTCATTCACAATAAGTAATCAGGTGTTCTGGTGGATTTCTCCAAGGATTGAACATCATCATTTTGAGAAGTAGGGAATGTTATCTCTTTTCTAGATATTACTTATTGAGATACTCGAATGGGTTGAAAATGAGTAATATCATATATCATTACTCCCTGTAAATTTCAATGCATAATGTGTTACATGTATCTCAGTTGAAAAGTATCAACCTGATTTGAACCATGAAATTAGATGGGATCACAGTGACCTATATCATGATGCTTCATTGGTACATATTTTGGCATAGATTTTGGTATGAAATACAAAGTCTTGCGTGGAAAAAGTGTCACCCAAGTGAGTGTTTTCTGGAAGGTTGGTCAGATTCAAGGGGAGACTTGGGAACTTGAGAAGGAAATGAACAAGAAATTGCCCAAATCATTCAAGTTATTTATGGTTTTATACTATTTTAGGACAGAAATACCAATGGTAGGGAGAATATAGTACCCCCACTTTCTTGTTTCCAACACTCTCCTTATAATTTAATTTTTATAAAGTGTATGGCTGAAGGTTGGGAATGTTTTGTAAGTTTGAATGAGTTATTGGGGATAATGGAGAGGTGTATAAGTCGATACATGATTTATCCAAACCATGTGTAAATATTTTTAGAAACCATGCATGGTTGAAATGTAGGCCAGTATCTCATGTATAGTTACTGTATGGTTTTAGTAACTATGCAGTCAAAATGTGGGTAGAGTTAAAAACTAGATCATATTTTTCAGGATCTTGCTCGTTTTTTCTATAATCCATCGATTTTGGCTTCAAGAATGAACCTAACTCTATATTTCTCTCCATTTAAGGATGGATAACTTGTCTCAAGAGCTTCGGAGCCATCCCATATTCTTCCCTTTCTATTTTAAAGCCCAATTCTTCCGGTAAGTTTCTTTTCTTCCTTGTTTTTGTCATGTTTTCCTAGATCCACTTAGATCTAATTATCCTCTCTTCTTGGTTTCTCATATATACAGATATTATGAGTTTATATACATTTTTTATGACATATATGTTTATATTTGGTCTTTATATTGTTATGATAGGTGATATAAGGCATCTTCTTAGAGAATCAACCTGGTTTCTTGTGCATTCATTGTCTATTTTCAGTTTTCATCAAAACCTTCAATGTAGGTGTCTTCACTATGATATCCCGTATGAATTGATTTGATTATATTCAAATTGATTTTTTTGAATATAATTTCTTTCAAAATCACAAATTTATCATGTTTTAAATCTTTTTTAATGTGGATTTATAGTTTTTGTGAAATTGTGAAATCTTGGTGATTTGTCGTATAAAGTTATTAAGTTTCTTGAATTTAAAATGGTTATTTCAAATTATTGATTGGATAGAAAATCTAAATTATTTTTTGGGAAGGGGGATTTCATTAAAAAGGAGTTTTATTGGAATTATTTGGAATTGAAATGGTTTTTATGGAAAATGGTTTTCAATAAAAAATGGGTGAATTTATTTAAAAGGTTTTTGTTAGCATGATCCCTGGGAATATGGTTGGGTGAATTCACATTTTATTATAGTTCATGTATAAAATAGGACCTTATTCTCATTTCCAAAGAATTAATGGCTCATGTGGTTTAATTACCATGTGGAGACTTGTTAGATCGATGATAAATCGCAAATGAGTATGGAACTGTCATAATGAAGCATGCGTGTCTGGTAGTATGGATGAGTGGAATAATTTGGGTATGCCAAAAGGATATTGAGAAATAATTTTAAAGTATGGTTAGTTATTTTTAAAGGAGAAATAACTTTCTGGAAAATTTATTTTAATATTACTTGAGTACATTGGTTGGAAAATGATTTTTGAAGTTGTTTTTATTTAGTTATAAATTGTTGTAGGAAATTGTTTTATAAAAATTGTTTTATAAAAATTGTTTTATATAAATATTTATAACTATTCTATACTAGTGGTGTGAGTAGGTAATTCATTGGGGAAAGCCTAATGATTTTTATACTCACACCTTCTTTAGAAATTTGGTGCTTTTTCATATGATATTTTTTTGGAAAATGGGAAAAGGTAAAGTATCTAATGTTTTTAGCACCACTTCATGATACATGGAGTATTTGGTGATCTTGGAGTATGGAGTCTTGTGATCATCTTGGATTATTTAGTCATCCTATTTCTATTTGCATTGATAGTTTCTTTTTATTCCATTACTCCACACATTGAAGTTATTTTGTTATGAATAAATTGGTTTTCTTTTCTTTTATTGTGTATGAATCATTTAGTGAGCTGTTTGGCTATGGGTTGTTGAGATAATGGTTTTATCCGTAAAGTTTAAATCATACCCCACATTCATTTGAAACCCTTCAGTATTTATTAATATCATTTTTCATCTTGTGGATGTCTCTTAAGGCCAAGTAATTAATCATGGTATTCTCCAGCCAATAAGAATAAGCAGCTCATTACAACCATTGTGTCATTAATATTTCACAGTGACCCATGCCATTGAAAATTACACCTCCAAAACATAAAAAAACATCATGGGGTGTGGCATGTATAGAATAAAAAACATACATAGTCTTTATAATAATCATGATAATTAATTTATTCATATAAATAAAAATAAATTTTTTATAATATTAATAACATTATTATAATATTCTTATAATACATTTTTATTGTTTTTTTACGTCAGTCCCATCAAGGATGATTTTAACTGTCTATATAGATAAAATTATAAAAATCCATTACCTACTGTTATATATTGGTTTAAAAAATATTTAAAAAATAAATATAATATTTGTTAAATTACTAAATACTTTTTAGAAAAATTTATATTTTTATAAATGATATTAAAAATAAATGATCACGGTAGTTTAAACCATGTAAAACAAGTCATTCACAAAAACTATAATATTTTTTAAATTTTTATATATTTTATTAAACTATAAAACAGTTAAACTATTGGAATTTTAGAAACATTATATTTGTATTATTATGGTTTTCTAGAAATTGTTTTATATCACCTTCAACCATGATAAAAAATGAATTAGTTTTGAATAAGTTGTTCAAACAAACTCAAGTGTCCATTATGAGTAATTACTGTATAATTAAGTAACTACATGAGACAATAAGTGATTATTAATATATTAAACTTTAATGAAACGTGTTCTTAAAAATGTATTCAATATATTTTTTATGTAAAAGGTTAGATACATGTACTAACTAATTGGGGACCCAAGGTAAGGGAACTCTCAACCACCACTTTTTCTTTTGAGTTATGCCTTCTCATAGTCATTATATATAATTCTATGTGCCTTATTTCTAGATAAATGGACAATATTTGGTATATATGTTCCTTATATATATAATTTTTATTTTAAATTTCATTTTTGGGTATAGAAAATTTATTTTTTTTCCTTATCCTTATCTTCATTAAAGAAATCCTGATGAATGTAAACTATTTAATTTTATGTTCCTTCACGTGTTCCAGTCCATCAAAGTATTTTCAAATCAATTATTTATAATAATTGTCATAATTTAAAGGAAAAATATTATTTTTATTCCTTTTATATTGAAAACACCATGTACATTTTTTTAAAGGTAATTTACACAATTATAAATACATCATTTAAGAGGTTCATTTAAATTCATATTTTTCCTCTAATTTTATATGCATTTTTCTTCACTTTTTCTTTATACACATAAAAATTTGTAGTTTATTCAATTTAAAAACATAAAAATAAGATTTATTACATTTTTTTATTTATAATATTTAATATAAATCATACATTACGGGATTAGAGACAGGATTTTGTAACCCATTTCCTTATTTTGGATATTCCTATGTTTATGTTTTATGTATGATTTTCTTTTCTCACATGCATTTTCAAGTAAAAGTAATTCTTTGATTGGAATCCTGAGAATTATAAAACCCAAAATGAATTTCAAAATGCATTTATCTATTGAGATACCATATAAGGGCCTAAATAAATAGCCTATCACACTTGAAATTTGTATTTTTTCTTGTGAATGGTATTTAAGAAGCTAATAAGAAATAAATATTTAATAACCAATATTTTATCCTAGGGATTCATGTGTTCGGATATAAATTAATTTTATGAGTTATTGATTCTAATTTTTATATACTCTGTAATTTGGGTATTCTCATCACTAAAATTCAATAATTTTTGTACATTTTTTGAAATTATAGGAAACATGTCAGTAATGAAACATGTTAGTATCATATGTGATGTTAAATATAATGATTTCCTAAACATTATTTCTATTATAATGGGAATGGAAGTCAAGAACCACATAGAGATACGTAAAAAACTAACTCAAGTTAAAAATAATAACATGAATCAAGTATAACAAACTCCTTTTCATAATATATGACAAGTTTAGTTTTTTAATGTAATGAATCAATGTTCGTAAAATTATATTAGATTTTATAATATATATAATGATAAGAAATTGATTAATTCTATCAATAATGAATTCCATGTCCTCCCATAATCAATGAAAGATAAAGTTATATTATCTATTTATCATGTAGATAGAGGAGATAATCATTGGTGGAGACTACTGAAGAATATAAATCCCATGAAATATTTTGAGTTAATTTAGATTGATTAATTAATGAAAATATTTTGCAATAAAAAATTTCTACACACCCTTCGTATTAAAATATAGAGGGGGTTTCTTAGAATCAATAAAAGGTATAATAAATCAATTACATATTATGTGGAAAATATCAGAGGGTATTCAAGTTATAAATTATACTTTTTCACTAACACGAAAAGAACATTTTACTGCATATTTATTGAACAAACACAGATCCTTCAAAAAAATAAATATTAAAGACTTAGATAACTATGAGTAAAAAAATATGGTGTTCCATTAATATTGATAGAGATATTAGTTATAAGGCCCCAACCATAAACATTACATAATCTTGAATTATATTAATAATTCACATTGAGGGTCTTTTCAGGTTTAGAGTTTTAGAGAATTAGGCCATAACTATTACATTACATTGCACAAATTACAAAGTAGACACATATACTCAATATCAATTTTTTTCACAAAATTAAAATTCTTAAAAGAATACAATAATTATTTTCATGATATAAATCTTCTAGAGTTTTTTTTCTCTTTCCCTACCGTATACCTTATGAAAAACATTTCCAAAATGTGGGATGAGCATAAAAAGCTCAGTAAGGGTTATAAAGTAAATAAAGAATACATTAGTTCATCAATACGTACAAAGCATAATCTCTTTAACAAACATAATGAAATCATAAGATTTATGAATAACACAAAGACATCATAAATATTAAAGTTAAATTGTGTAATCCATATCAATCATACATTGTAGAATTAATAGCTACATAATGAGTTACATTTGGAATACCCATCATAGTATATTCACTAAATCACTCAGGAGAAACATTCACATTTACCTTTTTCACGTTACCCACTGCATTGGTTAGCAATCTCAGGCTCACCAGCCCTAGTATTATCATGGAACCACCCATATACATAAACAATGCCCAATAACCATAACATATTCATAAAAAATATAACAAGAATAAAGGAACTATAAAATTTCCGAATTTGAATCACAATATATCATTTCAAAATATTGAAATAATTAATGCTTTATCAAACCATTATTTAAACGATTTAAAACATATAATAAAGAGATGTTTGAATCAAAGTGTCCCATATCACTATGAAACTTTTAAAGGAATTAAAATTTTAAAACATTAATGTCTATATAAATAAATCCTTAATACCATTTTGAAAATATGGACATTAATGAGAAATAATTTGAAGAATAAATCTTTAAAACATTTAAAACATTGTTTTAGTTTAATAGTTCGTATCAAAACGAGAGGTTCTTGTATGAAAATAATTGAGAAATAACATTAATCAAAGATTATAATATCATGATAAAAAGGAGATCCATGATATAATATGTTAAAGGGCAGTATATACACCATATAAACGTGAATTGGTGTATGAATACAAATAAGTCTTAGTTGAATGTAAATTGAGACAAAGTTTCTTGCAAAGATAATTTCCAAAAATTAAAGAACAATAAATGACATAATTATGTGTGAAAAACCTTAATACACCCAATATAAGTGGATATTAAGTTTAAAACAATCCTAGTCCATTCAAACATATTCATTGCATGACATAATCATGATGTAAAATATTAACACAAAGAATGGAAATTCAGTTAAGAAGTTTTCTTACTGAAATTCGATAGCCTAACGGCGTCATATTAAAATTAAAAAAATGGGTTGATGAGAGAGAAAAGGACCTCTCATCACATCGTCACAGAATTTACATCAATAATGTTATATAAAAACATATCCCAACATTAGAAAATGGAAATTCAAACTACATAACATAAAATAAGTTTTTTTTATAAGAAAAGATTGAAAGGTTCCCTTTACAAAACATACACCAAATGAAAGAAAAATCATACAATGAACATGTAAATACCCATAAATTAAATTATATTACACAATTAATACATTCATGGTAAGTAAATACCCCACAAAAAAGAAATAGTGTCAAATATACCATGAATCTCACAGGAATTAAAACTGAGATGAAAACCCAGTACCATGTTGTAATAAATCGAGACGTATGACCATCATTTAATAACCACCAAATGAATCTTAGAATACCATGAATATAAATAGAATCATGATTAAATATATAAAATTGAAGTATAAAATATACCTCATGCTACAAATATGTGAAGAATAATTGAAATCTCATGGAAGTAAAAGTGAGATAACAAACTCCTTACCTCTTGTCCGACTTGACTCGTATGTTCTGTGTTCTTCCTAAATAATAAACATAAGTAAATTTATAATTACTTCAGAAAATGTTTCATGTTTATTAATCCTTTTATATCACTTATTGCCTTGGTATAAAAATTAGTTAATCATTTGAGTTCATATCGGACATTTTGTCGATGTTCGGAACTTTAGTAAAGAATGAACTTGTTATAATTACAAATTCCCCAATGTGGTAAAAATTATATTATCCCCAAAATGTTATTCATGATTTAAAAATCATATATATCATATTTATCCAGTGTATAGGTATTTATAATATTCCATATCATTCGGATTTCGGAAATTAAATGCACCAGTCATGGAGAAGGTAAGTCATACGTACACATGAACGCTACATTCATTTCTATTATATATTCAAAGGAATGAAAAATTAATAATACATAGGTGTATTAAAATTAAATTATAATATCTATGTTATGTAATTTAATTAAATCCATCATTTATATGTTTCATGTATGGAATGAACAAGTCATATCACTTTGAGGGGGCGGTAGTCCGCACTTCCTCAAATGAAATTAATGTATTTTCCCATTATGGAAGAAATAAAGGTATGTTATATATGAAAAAAACAGAAGTATAGAGACAATATAAATATAATATATATTACATGTTAATAAAATTCCATCTTAAAGTCCACCATAAAAGTTAGTTGGAGAATATTAAACAATCATCGTTTCGTGAGGTAGTTGTTCGCCGTCCACAGAAGCATTATGTTCTAAACTAATTAGATGAAGGTGTGTAGAATTTTAGTTCAAATAATAATAATAAAAATAACCTAGTATTTTTAGGATACTGGTGTTGTTACAAAATAAAGTAATAAAAAGATTTTAGGGGGTTGGATAAGTAAAATAAATGAAAATAACTTAGGAGAAGATGTTACCTTTAAATTGAGTAACTCCCTTTGGTTTGAACCATCATGATTCGTTAAATTCTCTTGTGCCTAAGGTAAGGCCACTAGGTGAAATACAAGGATATTTAGAGCTTATTTGGGCTTGGTTTTGATGAGACAATGGGTTTGAGAGGTGCGAGTAATGAGTTAGAGGTGATGAATTTTTATAAGGTTGAGAAGCGGCTATTTAAGAATGTTAGAAAATATTATTTTATTATATAATGAATTTTTGTTTATAAAGGTCCAAAAATTATTAAAGTATAATATAAAATGAATCTTGTTCTAAATAAAATAATACAATAATAATTGGTTAGGTTTTGGATATTTTTTAATCTTTATAATCTTATTTATTTAAATCACTCATTAATGTGGTAAACACTGCATCATTATTGGGTCATAAATAATTTTATTTATTTGATTTATAAAAATTATAAAAAAATACCATGATTTTGGAAATATTATTATATTTAAAATTAATATTTATAGTTTAAGTGATAACTTATATAACCCCATATAAGAATTGATTTACTAAAAGATATATGTTTTTGTCATTTTTGTCATTACATTAAATTAATTAATATTAAGTGACATTATCACTCTTAAGTGGCTCAATGAGGTCCCAAAATCGACCCAAGGATGAACAAGGTCGAAATTTATCAACAAATATTATTAGGTCACATTTTAAAATTATGTAATATTATCATAATATTATTTTTACTTTAAATTACCCTATTTACCTTTAACCGCTATAAATAAATGTCAGAATTTACTGTTCACCAAAAATTATTTTCATCTTATTGAACCAAATTTTACATACTAATAACAACCATATATTTTGTATTTTTTAAATTCCATTTACAGAAGAAGAAACTTTAATTTAAATGACGAAGTCGGTTTATTAAATACTAGTCAGTGTTTTCACTATTAATCTAAAATTGAAGTTTTTCAAAAAAATACAAAAACTTCAGCCTAAGATATATTTGATATTACAAATTCAAAAATTATTTCTATTTTACCAAATTAAAAACATAGATGTTTAATTAATTAATTTAAAATTAATTCATGTTGTCAAAACAAAAAATGTGTTTTTATGAAATAATTACTATCAAAAGATTGTTTATGTCCAATTTCAAAGTGAAATTACTTCCAATAACCAAAATTAGATTAAGTGGTTAAAATATAATGTAATTACACTTTAAATCCAATTAAAAATATAATCTAACCATATTTATAAATTCGATTGAAAGGCAGTTTTGATTTAAATACAAATACTTATCACTATTCATAAAAAATGAACATTGTCAGAAAAATACCAAAATATTACCCAAAGTAAATTTTGATGTCCTGGTTGTAAATAAGACGTTTAATTTGTCAAATAAAACATATAAAAGTGGAAATAACTATATTTAAAAATAGTTCACCATAAAAGGCAGTAAATCGACCTTCAAAAATATACTAGACTTTTTGTGATTAAAATCTAATTTTTCTTATTGGAAGCCTCTAAAATTTATTGGATAAATTTAAAGCCATTTAAAAAACATGTATAAAAATATTTTAGTTAGTTATTTTCAATCCTGACAATTCAATGGCTATGTGTTAACTACTATTTAAAATATTAATATTATATTATTATTTTTCAGTATAACTCAACATTGTGTGCAACATAAGATTTTAAAGAAACTCGTTGTTGCGTATCAGGTATGCTATTGAACATAGTATCCCCTTTAATGTAAAATTAATATTTAATTTAAAAATATTAATAAATATGAAAATGCCTTACTCTTTATTTACCTAGGATGTTACATCCTTCCCCCTATTAGAAATTACATCCTCGAAATTTTAAAACTGGGATTGTAAACATCCTTTAAAGTTCCACATCGAAAAAAGAGTCAATAAAACAATCACATTAAAATAAATAATGAAAAGTACAAAGTTCACCTATGAAAACCCATACTAGGATTTAATGAAAACATGGATATGGAGGAATAGCTAAGTGTCATTTTTTGATGGATAGTGATAGAAAACATGATTATGAGAAAGTTAAACACAAAAAATCACAAACTTGTGATAGGTTAAACGGCCTTTGGTTTCACAGTAGGGAAAGTAAACAATTTTTTTGTTTTAAGATCCTTTTCATAATGTTAAAGAATTTTTTTTTTGTGATATTGACTAAGGACATAAGGAAATATACATACTTTTCAAGTAGAGTTTCATCCTTTAATAAGTTACTACCAAAAACTCATCTTTTCTCCAAATGATGAGTATTCAAGATAACATGTGCACACCTGAAGTTCTAGAATCAACTCAAGAGAATCACATAATCCACAAAATATGAACTATAAATTTTCCTTACCTTAAAACATTAACCATGATCAAAATGGTTAGTACCAGAAGAGATAATCCAAAAAAAATAATTTTTGAAAAAAATAAATACTACTCTTAATCTACAAAATTCAGAAAAAAGTAACCAAAGTTCAATAAAGAACATTCAATAAACAACTATCCATAAAATTATTCAATTTAAATGAAACTTATATTAAAACCCAAAACTCAGAAGTGTTTAATCACATAGTATTCCACAGTAAATTTTAATATTTATCTTCTAATAACATCAAATACTCTTAATGTCTCACATTGAAGTTTAATTAACCTAATCACTTATTCTCTATGATAGGTTAATCATTTTCACAAATAACCCCAATATCCATAAAATATATATTCTTCCAAAATAAAATTTTAACAATTATTCATCCAATGAGACCCCTTATTATTCTATTTTCCCTAGGCATAATGTGTTTTCTCAAAAGAGTGAACGTCTTCCAAAATAACCATTAACACTTAATCATCAAATAATTTTATTATACTAAGGATATCCATTTGAGAAAAAATAATTTCCCAAAATAAACTTATTCTAAATCCATAAAATCATTTATCTAAAGAGATAACTCATACTATCTAGGGACTTTATGTAGGCCAGTGGGAGGAGATGCACCCTTATCACCCTTTGATTGTGGTTTCAATTCCAATGGCCTTGCCAGATGCAATGGGTTGTCACCCATAGTACATGTTGTAATTTTTATAAAAATAAAATATAACCCTAACATATTTTAACATCAAAGGTTTTCTTATACCTATCCTTTTCATCCCAACTCATTAAGACCTCAAGGTATTAATGAAGACTTATGAATATTTTTATTTTTTATTTCACCTCTATATGATAAAATAAATCTCTTCCCAAAAGAAAGATCATAATTCCATGATCATGGCATCCACATGGTTTCATTGTCATCTTTTCCACGTAGGTATAAGGTCCATGCATTGCAACAATGATATAGATATCCTTCAAAATCATTTTATTCCTTCATCCAAATACACCTTGTACAACATGGGTCATATGGGTGTTCATAGAAAACTAGTTTTAGAAAATAATCATGTATAACATATAATTTCAAAATATTTGATAAAATGTGCTTTTGATAAAATAGTCGGACTAAGTTTGAGTTGAAAATTTCAATCAACTGTCCTTTTAAAATACCAAAAGTATGTGACGAAAGAATATAATTTAAAAGAATATATTAATAGGTTACACAAGGGTATCCTTTTTCAACACCATTTTCAAAATCAAAATATGCTTTAAAATCTCATGATAAGGTCAAATATTTGAAAATGTCTTGATAATATTTACCATTTATAAAAATATTAGAATATTTTGGAAATATGATTTGATTAAATACAACCCATGATCCAAGATGATATCGAGGTATAGCGGAGGTTTTTACATCTCGAAAAATTGTTTGCATGTGATTTGTATGTTAGAAAATGTTTCAAAATAGTTTGGACATGAATTTGCAAAAATTATAGCAATAAGGTCATCAGGAGTAGATAGGAATGTCGTTTAGGACCTTCCTCCTTCCATTTGTAACGAAAATTCCATGATCTTAAAAAATTACAAAAATAAGGATTTTACTTTAAGAGTAAACATAGAGACTAACCATGTGTTTAACAAAAACTCCTAATCCCTAAAGTTGTATAAAATGACCTTTGATTCCAACTATAAGGCCTCATCCGTAAATATTACATAATTTTGAATTAAGTTAATAATTCACATTGAAGACCTTTTCAAGAATAGATTTTTAGAGAATTTGGCCATAATTATTACATTACATCTTAAAAATTATAGAGTAGACACTTCTAATCAGTAACTATTTTTTTTCATAAAATAACAATTCATAAAAGAAAACAATAATTCTCTACTTGACTTAAATCATATTTTGTTTTTCCATTCTCTTACTCTGCCTTATACCCCCTGATTTTTAAAAAAAAAACGGGATGAGCATAAAAAGATCAGTAAGGGTTTTAAAATATTGAAGGAAAACATTACTTCATCAATACATAAAAAATACAAGCTCTTAAACATACCTCATAAAATCATAATATTTATGAATAACACATAGAAATCATAAATCATAAAAGTAACTTGTGGAATCCATATTAAAAATACATTATATCTTTCATAGCTACATAGGGAGTTACATTTGGAATACACATCACATTATCTTCCCAAAATATCTTAGTAGAAACATTCGCGTTTACCTCCGCCATGTTATCCAATGCATTGGAGAGCTATCTGAGGCTCACCCGCCCAATGTTTTTCACGAAACCGCCTGTATAAGTAAAAAATTCCAAAGAAACATAACATATTCATAATACATATAACATGAATAAAGGAACAATAACATTTCCACAATTCAATCACAATATATCATTTCAAGATATTAAAATAATTAATTCCTTATCAAACCATTTAAAACATTTAATAAAGAGATTTTTGAATCAATGTGTCCCATACCAATCTGAAACTTTTAATGAAATTAAAATTTTAATAAATTAATGTACTAAAAATAAAATCCTCAAAACCATTTTGAAAACCTGGACATTAGTGAGAAATGTTTTGAATAATAAATCTTTAAAACATTTAAAACAATTTTTTAGTTAAAGAGTTCCTTACAAAATGAGAGACGATTATATACAAATAATTGAGAAATAACATTAATAAAAGCTTATAATATCATGAGAAAAAGGATATTTATGATATTGTATGTTAATGGGAAGTATATACACCATATAAATTTGATGTGGTGTATAATAACAAATACATCTCAATGGAATGTAAATTGAGATAAAGTTCCTTGAAAAGAACATATCATTTGATTACGGAAAAATCAATGAAATAATTATGTGTGAAAAATAATAATACACCCAATATAAGTGGATATTAAGTTTAAAACAACCATAGTCCATTTAGACATATTCATATCATGACATAATCAAGATGTAGAAGTTTAACCCAATGAATTGAAATTCGGTTAATATGTTTTCCGATAGAAGTTTGATAGCCTAAAAGCGTCACTTTAATATTCATAAAATGGGTTGATGAGAGAGAAAAGGACCTCTCATCACATGGAAAAAAAATTTATAGCAATAAGGATATAGAAAAGCATATCCCAGCATAAGAAAATAAAAATTTAAAAGACACAACATAAAAGATGTTTTTATTTGAAGAGAAGAGTGAAAGGTTCCCTTTAATAAACATACACCACATGAAAGAAGGATCATACAATGAAGATTTAAATTACCATAAATTAATGTATATTAAAAAATTAATACAATCTTGGGCAGTATATACACAACAAAAAAAGAAAATAGTGGAAAATATAGCTTGAATCTCATAAGAATAAAAAGTGAGATGAAAACGATTTACCACGTTGTAATCAATCGACCCGTAAGAACAAATTTTAATAACCAAAAAATGAATCATAGAAAACTGTGAATATAAATAGAATCATGATAATATTTATCAAATGTCAGTACAAAATACACCACATTCAATAAATAAGTTTTGAATAATGGAAATCTCACATAATTAAAAGCGAGATAAGAAACCCCTTACCTCGTGTTCGACTTGACATTTATATTTCCCATTCTTCCATAACAATAAACATATGTTAATTTATAGTTACATAAGAACATTTGTATGTATATTATTTCTCTTATATCTATTATTACATTGATATAAAAATTAGTTAATTATTTGAGTTCATATCAGACATTTTGTCGATGTTTGGAACCTTAATAAAAAATGAACTTGTTATAATTGAAAATTTTCCATTGTGGTCAAAATTAAATTATATACAAAATGATATTCATGATTTAGATATCATATATATCATATATATCCTGTTTATATGTATTTATAAAATTCCATATCATTTTGAGTTAAGAAATGAAACACAACGTTCATGGAGACAGTAAGCCATACGCACGCATGAACACTACTTTCATTTTAATTTTATATTTAAAGGAATGAAAAAATCATAATACATAGGTATATATAATTAAATTATAATATATATGTTATTTAATTTAATTAACTCCATACATTATATGTTATACGTATGTAATGAATGAGTCATATAACTTTGTGGGGACGGTAGTCCGCACTTCCTCAAATTAAATTATCGTATTTGACGATGATAGAGACCATAAAGGTATGATATAAATATAAAATATAGAAGTATATAGATAATATAAATATAATAAATATCCCATGTAAATATAGATCCATATTAATGGCCATCATAAGAGATGGTATGACAAGATTGAATAATCATTATTTCGCGAGGCAGTAGTTCGCCATCCACATAAACAGTATGTTCTTAACCCATTAGACAGAGGTGTGTATATGTTTAGTTCGAATCACTATCATAACAACAACCTAGTATATTTAGGATACTGGTGTTGTAATAAAATAATGGAATTAAAATAGTTTATGGGTTTTGAGAAGTAAAATAAAAGAGAAGAACTTAGGAGAAGACGTTACCTTTAAATCGGGTAACTCCTTTTGGTTGGAACCAAAAAGATTTCTTGAAGCAGCTTATGCCTAAGGTAAGGCCTCTAGGGGAAATATAGTGATCATGAAAGCTTTTTTGGGTAGGTTTTGGACAATAAACGGGGCCTGAGAGGTGTTATTAATGAGTTAGAGGCGGGGGGTTTTTATAAGGGGGAGAATGTGCACTTTAAGAATGTTTTAGAATATTATTTTATTATATAATGATTTTCGGTTTCTAAACATCCAGAACATATTACAGAACAAGTTAAGATGATTATTGTTCAAGATAAAATCATCCAATAAAAATTGTAAAAGTTTTTGATATTTTTTTAATCTTTATAATCTTATTTATTTAAATCACTCATTAATGAGGTAAACACGACATCATTGTTGTGTCATATATTATTTTATTTATTTCATTTCAAAAAATTAGAAAAAATACCATGATGTGGGAAATCGTTTTAGTTATCAAATTAATATTTTTAGTTTAATAGATAACTTATATAACCCCATTTATGAATTTATTTACTAAAAGAAATGTGTTTTTGTCATTTTTATCATTATATTAACTTAATTAATATGAAGTGTCATTATCATTCTTATGTGGCTCCATGGGGTCCCGAAATCAACCCAAAGATTCCCATGGTTAGAAATGAATCAACCAATAGGATTAGGACACATGTTAGGACAATTTAATATTATTATAATATTATTTTTACCTTGAATTACTCTGTTTACCTTTAACCGGAATAAATAAAAGTCAATATTTACTATTCACCAAAAAAATTCATCTTATTGAACAAACTTTTACTTACTAATAACAACCATGTATGTTTTATTTTCTAAATTCATTTCACAGAAGACATAAAATTTCTTTTAAATGAAGAATTTGGTTATTTAACTACTAATCTGTGTTTTCACTATTCATCAAAAATTGATGTTTTTCAGAAAAATACAAAAAATTCAGCCTAAGATATATTTGATATTCTGAATTCAAAAATGATGTCTGTTTTATGAAATTACAAACATTGATGTTTCATTTATTAATTTTAAATTAATTTCTGCTGTCAAAACAAAATAGCATGTTTTTATGAAATAATAACTCTAAAAAGATTGACACTTGTTTATGTCCAATTTCAAAGTAAAACTACCTTCAATCACCAACATTACATTAAATGGTAAAAATATAATCTAATTAAACTTTAAAACAAAAAAAATACAATCTAACCATATAAATAAATACTATTATAAGTAAGTTTTGAATTAAAATACATTATTTTCACTATTCATAAAAAATGAACTTTATCAGAAAAATACCAAAATTTTACCCAATGTAAATTTTGATGTCCTAATTCTAAATAAGAATTTTATTTTTTCAAATAGAAAATATAAAATTTAAAAAAAGTAGATTTAAAAGGGTTTCTCCTTTAAATGGCTGTAAATCAACCCTTTAAAGAATACTAGACTATTTGTGCGTAAAATCGAATTCTTTCTTATTTTAAGCCTCTAAAATTAATTGGATAAATTTAAAAACATTTAATAAACATGTATAAGTATATATTAGTTTGTTATATTCATTCCCACCTATACAAAGACTATGTGGTAACTTCTATTTAAAATAATAATATTAAATTATTATTTTTAGTATAACTAAACATTGTTTTCAACATAATATTTTAAAGAAACCCTTTGTTGTGTGTCTGGTACACCATCAAAAATGGCATCCCCTTAAAATTAAAATTAATAATTAATTGAAAAATATTAATAAATATGAAAATTTATTACTCTATATTTACCTTGGATGTTTCATTAGTGATTCTAAATGGCCTATTCATGATAGAGATAAAAGTGTAGAATTGTGGTTTTTATAGAGGGCCAATAAATAAATCCCATAGAGGGAAGAAAATACAACATCAAACATGACATATGTGTGGAATTAATCATCATTGAAACTTTCTCAATGAAACAAAGAGATGTTTAAAATATTTAAGGGAGGGGAAACGAGGTAATGAATACTGAAGGGAGATAAATAAGTAAACTAATAATATAAATTTGATGTGGGTTCCAATAAATACTCCACCTATGGTCAAATGTTTTTACTATAAAAAACATAGCGACTATGAATGTCATTGTACAATGCCATAGGAAATCGTGGTTAACAAATAATAATAATCTCCAAGTCATTGGGACCATGGATGATATTATTCAATCACGGTTACTAAGTTTTATCATGGAACTCAATTGGTAACATGTACACTTGTTATTCAATGATTAATAATGAATTTCAAATGTAACTCTTGTTTGTTGAATTATTTTTTATCATGAATTTTAATCAAATTATTCAAAAAACACCTCATGATTTTGTATGTTTATTTCTCAGTGAAAACACTATGTTGTGAAATTGTTTCATGTTATTTAAATAACACTTACCCAATTAAATTTATTGTAACTAATATACCCCGAAACCATGTTATGATCTTCAAAATAGAATTTTTTGTCATACTAGTTGTGGATTTTTTCCTTATATAGTTCCAATATCAATTATCTAGAAAATAAATTACTCTATATATCCAAAACATCATATTTTATATATGTTCATGTTGGATAATGATTCTCCATTCAAAAACCCATTATCAATCATTGATATTTTTTTATACGCTAGAATATCTAGACTATGAGATTGAAATTAAGGACAGGATAATCCTTGAATACATTCCCTATTTTAGTGAATATAATGATTTATCCCCAGAGTAATTATGTTGAATTCCTCACAATTGAGAGGTTGAGATATAAATTCAATTGATACATAGAGCTCTATCCATAACCAGGAGTCGCTAAAGAATAACCCTATAAACTAGAGGAATTGAAGGAGTAACTATAAGATAATATTCACGTGAGTTTTATATACCCCAGTTCTTCCCTATGAGGTTTGGAATCCTTTATTTAAAAAACAAGAACGTGACTACACATATTTCTATTCATTAGTCATGAACTCAACATGATCATGATAAAAAAATTATCTACTTCCATTGATTGATGACATGTTTGATCAAATACATGGGTCTCAAAATTGTTATATGTTTTTTGGTTAATATATCAAATATTTAAGGTCATGAAGAACAATAATCCCCAGAAGAAATTTTAAACAATATTTAGATCGTATGAGTTCATAGTGATGCCCTTCAGACTCAAAAATGATCAAATAATTTTGATGGACATAATTTATAGATTAATAAGAGATTACATAGAAAACATTTAGTGTTACTTATATATTATAATCTCATTTACACTAAAACCAAGGATTAATAAGAGGAACATTTAAATATATTTCTAATTATTTTAAGATAGGAGAAGTGATATGAATATAAAATTAAATGTCACTTTTTAAAATATACTGTAATATTATTGAGGAATGTAAGGGGATATATATGTATAATTTAAAATCAAATTCAACTATGGAATTAACCAAACAAATATATTTAACGGAACTTTTCATTTCACTTTTATTGGTTTTGTATTATCGATTATTTATGGAAAACATTTCATTATTGTAAAAATCACTATGTAAGATATCTCAGAATGGGGTAATGATTTTTAGAAATGATTAATATAAGGATAAATTTAAGAAGCTATAGGAAAGGATAATCACTAAAAATGTAGTTATAATACCATTAATTGGGTGTGATTCATAATATGTAGTGATACTTCATGGAAGTGCTTAGGTTTTTTTCTCATGTAAAATTATAACATGATAACTTATTCCTCAAGAGATATGAAGGTTTATAAGAAACAGTATTCAATCCAAGACATATATATGGTTATAATAAAATTAATATAGAATAGGTAATTGGATTATCTCTATATAGTTAATTATAATATATATACATATCAAAAAATTCTATAAATATTTATTCAAAAAAAGGAGCTCAATATGAACCAATGAAAATTGTTTGAGTTGGTCAATGATTGTGATTAATAAATCAATTATCATCATGGAATGTAAAATAAGGTATCAAATTCTCTATGTATAAAATATATTATAAATTTAACCTTTTTGATTATTATTAATGATCCCTATTTCATTGATATGTAAAAGGTGGTAATTGGAATCATAAGGAAATAAGCCCATCCTACCTTGATCAAATGAATGATCAACTATCCATTCGATAGAATACCAATAATTATAAAAGCGAAAATGGTGATATAAAAAAGATGTTGGACTATAAAAGAATTGAAGAACCCTGGGTTTTAAAATTGTTACATAATGTTTTGTGGGATTTTATAAACAATTATATATGCAATAAAATCCTATGAAAAATGTTATATTAAATTGTTTTTATGGATAAACATTCTCTACCCACATAAATGTCACAAATATGTATAAATATATCTATGATAACTACTAGTCAGATATTATAAAGAATGATAAGGATACTTATACATCCGTTTTCATGGTATGAAAAAACTGAAAGTCCATAAGAAATATTCTAAGGAAATGATGTAACCATTACCGATACCAACAGAGAAAATTTATAAAATAACCATGATTTTTTTCATGGGTCATTTTAATACATCTAAATTAAATAATTCCATATTTTTTATATTGAACTATCATATAAACACTCCTCACATAATCACTATTATTTAATAACTATCAATTGTTTAACATATAATGATATAAAGAAGATAAGTGGTGAGACTACATTTAATGCCATGATCATCCATAAGTAATTTTTAGTTCCATTAAGTGTAATGAAAATATTTTTATTATTTATCTCAAACTACCATGATTGAATATTTGAACAAAATAAATTGTGAGTTCATATTCTAACCAATGAGATAATGAAAGTTCCTTTTTAGAATTTTTATTAGTTAGTGAATGATATTGATTAAGAATGAATGTAAGTAAAGTTATTAGTTCAAATTAAATGACAAAAACATTCTAGGTTCTATAAATTCTAGCTTCATGTGCTAGTAAATTTTATAAATTAAATTTTTCTTATATATTGTCCCTCTGAGTTGACATGAATGAAATCCTTGGTATTATTATCCTCTATTTAATGAAGTAATAACCCTATTATTATGATAAATTAATTTATCTTATTAATGAATTAATTAGGTCAATACCATTTTCAAACATGATCATCTTGTATAACATAATGGTCGTGCAGAAATCATAATGATAAAAATAAAAAAAATATCATTCATGTATAATTTATAAAAAATTATTATCTAAGAATTTAATCATTCAAGTGAGAATTTCTTGTATAAATGTTTGGTTCATTACTACAAAAATAAATAGAAGATAAAATATGAAATATTATGAAAATAATACTAATGAGGATCAATGAATATATAAGAAGTGTTAGGCTATTTGATATTTTTATAACAAATAAATGATAATTTTTTGAGTGGATAAAAAATATTCAATATTTTTGTATACTATATAATAAGAAGATGAAATTAAAAATAGTCCTCTTGTGGCTAACACATTAATTAATTATATTTATTCAAAGAAATAATCGTTATTCATGTTATATTTTTTCAGTTCTTATTCATGTCTGGTTGGTTTTTGTATTTTTTAGGAGAATCGTCATAATTTCATTCAGTGTAAGTAATTATTGTCAATATGAGGATATTTATGTTTACTTGGTATAAAAATTACAACACACCATAGATATATTCATTCTTCTAGGAGATGAAGCTCGCTAAAAAACATGTTATGTCCCTTTATTTATTTTACCATTGAGAGAAATATACAGAAGTGTTGAAAAAGGATGATATTTTTTGGGTTTGGAATAAAAAATATATTAACACTAATTCAACCTCATCCCTAAATTTTTGTCAAATATTGGGTGATACATACAAGATACCATCCAAACAACTCCAAAATGGATTTCATCCAATGATAGAGCCACGATAGATACATCATTATCTTCTATAAAATGTTCCCACCACAAATGTGATAAACATCCCAAAAAACTCACCACTAATGAAATATGAAGCCTATTTCCCATATGAATCACCTAAATAGATATCTCAACCAATAGTTGGTTATATGAATTGTGATAGAACCAATAAACAATGATAAATTATTCTTCTAGTATATTTTTATGGTTGTTTCCTAAGTCTTCTTATACCTCAGTTATGCCCTTTGATGCAACATCATAGGTTATTGATACATATACAAAATTTAAACGTCTTAATGGTATTATATAAAAAAAAATTATTATTAAAATAATGTTTGTCCACATATCATGAATTTATATGATTAATGTCAAACTATACTACCACATCAATTTACAAAGAAAATTCAGTCTCAAAAAACCATGCACAAATAATCATTTTAACCAAGAAGTTCATGATATATGAATGAAAACCTTTTAACATTACTATTATCTAGATTTATATCAATTCTGTACTGATCTATATGTTATTGAGTCATTTCTTAACTCAAACTACTCCTTTTATATCATGCTGGATTCCCTAGTCTACACTACATACTAGAATCATTAAAAACATTTACCTTACCCCCATGTAATCTAAACCATCAACTACTATAAACATTATCCTAAATTAACTCACCATGTTATCAGTTTTTCATTATATAGACTCAACGTGACTTAAAATAAGATGGTAACATGTTTTACTATGACATCCAAAAGTTTTCATTTGAAAAACATGGTTTTGACGAAAACTAATAGTATATAAATGAACATATATGAAATGAATTACCTATTTTAAATGAACACTATATAACAAAATGAATAATATAAATATATTTCATGACCATAATTCGTTATCAATATATTTCAATGAATGCTATGTTCTATAGTGAAATTTTATTAATTTAAAATACATATAAATTCTACCACCTCCCCAACAATTCTAAGGATGTATAATGCAATCTGATACCACCAATATGCCTCATGTGTCGATTTATATGGTTTATAAACATCACTAACAGATCTTACTATATAATATAAATAAAATATATATAATATAGGGGTAATATAATAAATTTATTTTGCATGTTTATCCCAAAAAACCATTATATGTACATGTGTATGAAGTATAATAATGTATTCATCAATGTAAAAAGAAAAACCAAAAAATCAATCCAAAAATAATCTCCCAAAATACAACCGTTCCACATTATTCCATTAAATTCATTATATTTGATACATATCCCCTAATACAATACCTCACAAAACACTCATCAATAAAAACCATTATCTCTCATCTATAATCCAAGATTCATGTAGTTTTCCACCTGATGAAGATTCACCTGTAAAGGGCTCTCCTGTGTAGGTTTTCCCCCCACCACCGACTTCATTTTCCCAGCCTCAGGTCGGCAGTGGATTATCTCTCAGTGTTTATGCTCGTCATGATCACAGTGTGTGAATCCTCATCCTGCAGTGACATTGTGGCTTCGTGGATCGACAATGTTTCATCGTTACTGTTATCTTCATGTGCTTCCCTCCTAATTGGTTAGGGTTTTCATGGAAACATAGTGTAGGTCTAGGGGTCGAGTTTTGCTACTACACTGAGGTTTATAGACTCATTTTTGCACCGGTTTTGATTGTGATTGGGAGGTCCATTACAGTCTTAAGTGTGGTCGGCAAGGCGGATATGAGAGGGATTCTGGCTGGCGGTAGGACATTTCCATCATCTCGTGTTTGAGTGGATGGATTTACGGTGATGTTTTTCATTCCTTGTTTTTTATTTGTTTCTAGTTGGTTGTGATATGTTGTGTGATTCTGGAAATTCGGTGATGATTTTCAGATTGTATAATGATGGAGGTCTGTAGAGGGAGAAAGCGTCGTCAAGGCGGTCTCCTGATCTATGTTTGGTGCCTTCGTTCTTTGATTTTGGATGTGTTCCAACAACTATTTGTGTGATTCCATGCTCTACTTGGATTCAGATTTGAGTAATCTATGTAGGATGATTCGGCTTTGGTGTTGGGTGAAACTACATTTTTTCATTTTCGTTTAATGTATGATTGTTCTTTTATTGGTGTACTGTATTTGGTGGAGGAAATGAATTTTTTGGTGAAGGAGGTCTCGATATATGGTTAATGTTTGATCTTTTGATATGGTTTTTAGAATGGATGAACTTGAGGGTTTTGAGCAAGAATTGTATTTTTAATTTGGAATAAGAACGCTTCAGGGGTTGCTTATTTCAGACATTCTACAAGGAAATGCTTCAGAAGAGATTTAGAGTAGGTAGCGTTCACCATGTATGGCTATTCAGATTTGGATGGTTGAGAGGGTATGGTGATACCATCTGTACTAGGCCTGTGCATTTCTGCATAGGATATCTTCTTGAGTAGTCATGCAATGGTGGAGGATTACCATAATGATGTTGATGTTGGGGATGGGCATTCCTTAGTAGTCTTGTTTCGGGTTGATTGTGGCCCTTTTGAACTTCAGTTTCTATTTTTTCTCTACGTATTTGAAGTCTGTGAGGTTTTCCCCTTTACCCTTAAAAGGGGGTTTATCCAAAAATGAATAACAATTTAGGCCTTATGGCCATTTAGTCAAGTAGTTGTCCACCTGGTGGAAGCTCATGAAAATATCCCTTCATAGTTATCCACCTCTAAAGACCTCCTGATAATATCTATAAAAAAAAACCATATAATGGTACATCATTAATTTATATCTCCATATATTTGTAAACCATTAGCGACCTCAGAAAATTTTATTCATTATTTTATCCCATTTATTGAGAATCACTATTTTTTGGAAGTTCACCCTTATGGAGTATACCACTTGGAAACCTATATTAGTTTGGTAGTTTACTATCCTTATAGACTATTGCAACATTGCAATGTGTCTACCCCTAGCGAATTCCCCATCTTCAACATTTCGTATTACCATATGACATCACGTATCATTATATAACTACCATATAACTACTCATAACCAACACATCATAATAATGTATCAACAATGGACTCAAACTCCGCCACATATTTTTCAAATTCAAATAATTCCACACACACATGTCCCTTGGAAATATAACCACACCACAAATATATATAATGGCCCAGCTAAGTTTTTTAAAAAATAGATTTTATGTATTAAATAACTATAATAATAATCACCAACATTCATTATATCATTTAAATAGTCATATATGTACCCAAAAATTTGGAAAACATATATTGAAAACCCCTTTCAATATTGAATTAACATCCATCACATCATTCCATCTTTTTTCAGCAATCTAAACAAACATGTGAGGTTTATCTTGGGGTATATAATAGATTTTATTTCCATCAACACTATCATCTTTTCCATAAATATATACTATATATCATAAGGAATGGGAAGAATTCATATGGTTATACAACCCAATCTAAATATGGAACAACTCCTTTCTATGTAAGGATACCCCATGTAAAGCTCACACGAATACTATATATCTCATTTTTAATTTTTCTTTCTCAAACTAAAAATATTCTTTAACATTATTTAGAGAGTGGTGAAACATTTATTTAGAGTTGACATAACTGATGAAAGTTTTCAAAAAAATCTCAATACACATTACTTAAAATGTTTTATATATTATTTAATATTATAGGATCAAAATTTAATATATATATATTTTTCAAGTAATACAAAATTATTCATGAAAAATAATGAACACAAATTTCCATCACAAAAAAATTATTAATAATTCACACTATAATCATAATCTACAATTATCCATAATTTCATCATAATTTATTTTAAAAACACTTCACCTAATTTAAATATTTATATAATTACAATTAAATATTTCAGTTATTCTTTTTATCCACCACCATTAACAATAATTCAAAACTATATAAACATATACTATATTCCTCCTATATTTTCAATTTCAAAAAATCCAATATTCATCTATAATTTTTGAATTGATAAATAATTCCAATTATTCCTATTATGTGTTTTGTTTATTAATTTATTATACATATTACCTAGTTTCAGTCCACCACCATAATATTATCATTAATTTTCAATAATTATCTACCCATCAGTAAAATAAAATTCACAGTAGAATTATATGGATAAAAAAATTAATAAAAATTTGGAGTCACTTACCAAGATTCTAGGATGAGAAATAACCCTGAATCTAGAATTGATCCTTTTTTTATTACAAGAGTCATTTATCTCTCTCTTTGATCCACCATGATGCCTAAATACCAAGTGTTTTATTTTTTTATAGCATATATGATAGATATAATATGAAATAAATGATGATGATATTGAAAATGAATTCTTAGAGTCAATTATTTATAAAAAATCCCATCAATTCCATATCATAACTACTATAAAATCAGCAATTTACTTTTATAGTTCAATATCTCATTATAATCCATTATTAATTTGAATACATTACATTAGATCAATATAAATAAAAAAACTTTTCTAAATTTTATCTAATATCTCAGGTTGTATCAACTGTATATAATATCTTAGAATTTCCAAATTTATTATTTCATAAAATTTATAATTTGAAAAATTAATTTTATAATTAATTTACTATATAATTTAATTATACTATCACAAAATATTATTAGAAAATATAACCACCTCATAATGTCAAAACAATTTCAACCATGAGTAAATATCACATATAAAATCCAATGGTGTGCTCAAAATTTCATTCTGAGTGGCCATGCATCTAGACCATAAATCTAGTATTAGTTAGGCAAGAATCAATGCTTCAACAAAACTTTTCCCTATATTTTTTTTTGATTCTGTATTAATATACCTATAAAATGAACAATGCATAGACATTTGGATCATTTTTACAGTATGAGTATAATATATTAATTAATTAAAATACAGAATAATATTATTATTTTAATTATTAATTTTATAATCTATGATTATATATGATGGATATATATTATTTGATTACACTGTGGTCATTAAGATAATAATGGTGAAACAACCCATGGGGATATTGGATATGAATTAGGATAAAAAAGTAAAAAACTATACAATATATATGACATTTAAAACCTAAATAAACAGAAATTCTATCATGAGAATGTGTTTCAACTCTAATTCCATCTCATGGAAACACTTAATGCTACCCCAGACTTCAACAGAATCTCACAAAAACCACTCAAAGGGATCCAACATTTAATTTCTACTTCAAAATCATATGAAATTATACATCGACATCAATATACCCTACATAAACTATCTACTTAAACATAACCACCCAACATTATTTGATGTTATAATGAATAATAGGATCCCAAACCATCATAATTGGGGATTCAAGGATCTATCATAGGGATATGAACAATTATGACCACTGGAAATCATATCCTTTAGATATATTGTGTCAATATCTAGTGTTGAAGCATCTTCTCACTAAATAATGTTTTATTAAAAGAACATTCTATATCCTCTAAAAAATATATAATCAATTCAAAGATTCATATTACATTTTGAAACAAAAACACGCTCTCAAAGGAAACTTAATTTTGGTTTCAGGGCTAATTATTAATTTCAAATTATTCCCCATGAAATTCATTAATACATCAAGAATAGAGAGATCCAAGACATCAATAATTTAATAATCCCCATAGATGAAATTCACACTCAATGGAACCATCAATATTTCTCTAAAAAATCAACTTAACAAAATTTATTAAAAATTTGACAACATCAACATATGGATCTCAATATAAGAGGGAGAATGTAAATATTGTCATGTATAGTAAAACTATTAATTTTTTTTATCAAGAATATGGAATGTGGAAGATGAGTATAAATTTATAGTGGCGTTAACTATATTGAGAATTCCCAAATATTATATTGCATAGGTTTCCAATTTGGGGGAGTTTACTTTAATTTTTTTTCGTTATTTCTATTATAATTGAAGGATATATTTTTATTTAATCATTTTTTGAAATATCAACTCCATGATCATAGGGAAATAACATTTTGTTTTCTCCCAATATAAATTCTATGAGTTCTTGATACCATAATTTAGAAAAACTTATTGAGTTTCGACATCTATTATTTAAAGATATTACAAGGGTTAGAGGTTGGTGATACTACATCTAACCTTTAGTTCATGTTTTTTGTTGTCCATTTGTTTAATCAGTTTCACTTTATTCACTCAGAACACAGGTATATAATTGAAATATTTTATTGAGTAACAAATTTATGAGAATTTGTTATAGGTTATCTAGTAGGATATTTTTTGGGTTTTGTAGTTTCCTTTTTCTAACCCATAAAGGAGGTAGATATGGACTACACTTCTGGTTCCTTGGGATAATTTTTCAATCCAAATATCAAAATTACACTGAGATATGGACATTAATGTGATGGATCATGATTATTGAGTTGTTATGATGTATATTTACTTGATATAGTTAAATAAATCATCAATACAAATACCTAAACTAACTTTATTACTCATAACATCTATTTGGAATCTTTATATACATGTTATCTCTTCTTCATAAAATTATACAAATTAAACCACCCACTATATAATATTTTAAAAAATTAAAATATCTAGAAGTTATAGGAATTTTAAAATAAAATAGTAGACCTATTTGAGAGGCAATCCTAGTCACATATTATAATTATCCCTTAAGAATAAAAAATATATAGATAGGGACACATGAAACATGTCCAAAATCATTTTGGAACATTTTTAGGGAGGCAACACTATTGATTTCTATTTTTGATGATCCTAAATATATTTTTATTATGAGTATTTTATTTTTTATAACAGTTATAAATAAATATAGAAACTCAATATATTTTAATGGACAAGAATAAGAGTGAATATAAAGTTTGTGCTAACTAATTTATTTATAAAATGTAAATAATGTTATAAAATTCGACCACAGCATGACTATATACAGTTAAATTTAGTAGAAAATAGAAAATATGTATATAATTGTTATAAAAAATAATATGTCACTAATAGTGGCCATATTATTTATCTCGAATATTAAAGAAATGTGTCATCAAAGTGATAAAGATTCTGGAAAGTTCTCTAAAAATTGGTGATCTAATCACTAAATAATGATAAATTATATGGATGTTGAAATCATTTTCTATTAAATATTTTTTTTTAAATTATTTTTTTTCAAGAAGATACAAAATAAAAAAGAGGTAGAAAAATTAATAGAAGATACGCATTTGGATATTATGTAGGAACATCCATAAGATATGATTAGAAGAGAATGTGTTTTCCAAATTATGTTATTCTAAATTGAGAAGAATAGTAAAATGAGAGATATAATATTTTATGTGAATATATAAATGGAAGAATGATTTAAAATATATGGTGAAGGTTTTAAGAAGTTTAGTAGCCCTAATCAATAGAATATTGACATTATAATGTTTATAAAAGAGGGTAGTTTAATATTTTATAGATAGATACACATACTCTATGATTGTGAATTGTTCTTCATGAATGTTATTTTATTTCATTACTAGGTTGTGTGTTGATGGAATATATCTATATAAATCCACAGAGTAATCCTAAAATCTATCATTTCTAGAATATAGATTAAATATTCCATGAGAAATTAATGATACAATATAAAAGTATATACTAACCAAATGTTTTTCCAAATATTTATTAGACTAAATTGATACTCATTATGTAAAACATCAGGATTAAACAAATTATTTGATGAATCAAGCTATTATGACTGTATTATATGTCGATTAGATTTAATAAAAAACTTTTGTCTTCATTCCAAATGAAAAGGGTTCTCTTATATGACCATGAGTAACCGATAAATGGAACCTAATATGAAAATAATGTAATAAAATGAGTTCCATAGAATGGATATTATTAAGTAGGATATCTAAATGTTTATTGTGCTAACATTTTTCACTAATTTGGTGGATTCAAATCTAAAATTTTCTCAGTGATGTAGGTATTAATGATAGATTGATATGGAAACTAAATTCATGAGTAGAAAAAATTTCCAGAGGACTTACTTATGTATAATACATTGATATAACCATGGAAATTAGTTCAAGTTGATAAAATTCCATTTTCATGAATATATGAAGTTGAAAAAATTAGTGGAATGAATATTGTATGTTACATAAGAAGGCAGTGCAGAAATTTAGAAAAGGAAACACATTCGCAAACATTAAAAAGAATTACATATAATAAATCACCTCCCATAAGTTTAATATAATTTGAGTTATGGGTGAGATAATATATGATCTAGATATAATTTATGTTTATGGAACATTAATTTTATATAATAAAGTTAAGATGGATTTTTAGTTGCATTAACTAATATAAGATCATGATTTAAGGATCCCTAAAATCATTAAGTGGAATAAGTTAAAAAGGGTTAACATTGTCTATAAATTCCAGAAAATCATGTCTTTTATTGGTGTCCATATTTTATAAAATATTTAAATTAGATTAAAAATGTTGGTTTCCAAGTAAGTATTACATTAAATTTTTCTTTCACTAATAAATTACAAAAAATTAGGATATGTTTTCTTACATGAAGAAATTATTATTTGTAAGAAGATATATAACCAACTTTTTCATAGTATTATTTGATTCAAAGAAACTAGAATATAATATATCATATGTAAAGGAATCGTAGGATAAGATTATTAAAAAAAGTCAGAGTAACCTGGACATAGAAGGTCTCGATAACAAGGTTGGGGTTATTGGATACATATGATCATGAATATAATAGTTCTATGATTATAGACATATGATATCTAAAAATCAAGTTTCAAGAAATTAAGGTTTTCAGAGATAACTGACTAAGAAGTATTAGATGATACATTATTTTTTTATTGAACAACGAACAACCTACTAGAATATTGGTGAAACAAATTATACGGTGGAAGTATGAGTACTATTATTGAGGAAAAATAAATTAAGGATTATATACTTTCATCCCAAATAAGAGGTATGTTCTTATTTAGGAGTCATTTTTGAAGTACTGTTAATGATTCGAAGATATTTATCTAATACAAGGAAATGAATTGGAAGCTAGAAGGAACCTGTATAATGAACCCATGGAGGTGGAACCTATTATCCTATGAAATATGGTGGGCAATCACCACTATAATAAGGTGTATATGGTGTTTGGTATTATTCTTAAATTATAAGTACCACTTTGTTAATATGGTAGAAAATATATGTCTCATAATAATAACGTAACATCATACAAAAAAATTAATCCACATCATGGTAAAACCATGTTAAAATATTATGTGAGGTTTTATTATTTTGCACTATATATCTTGTAACAACCCGGACCCGATCATCCACCCAAACAGTGCAAAACAGGTTGGGTGTTGCTAACTTAGGTGCACCGCCCCGAATACCAATGGCTGCTGACTAGAAGCGAGGTACTTACAAGTATAGTAGGGAGGTTATACCCTCTAGGAGGATAATAATGGTACTTTTTTGAGAATAATAATAATAATAATGTGCCAGAATAAACAACTCGGGAGACTCAAACCAAACCTGCATAGCAGAATCACATTCAATATCGATAAATAGTGAAAGAAATAAATATAAACAACAGCAGCGGAAAGTAAACACAATAGCATGTTGATCACTTGTAACTACTCCTAATCAACAAACATGCATCCAAAACAGTTCATACATATCCATATATATAAAGGTTCCAATGGCTAACCAATTGTAGCTACAAAGAAATTAAGCATGTTGATGCAAGAAGGAAAACAAAACAAAGTAAACTCCAACTAGGTAAGGCCTCTAGGTCCATACCATCTCCAAGCAACAGCTAATGCTACCCAACTCCTGATGCTAACCTCTTTCCTGCATGTAAATCCATACAATTTGCACGTGTCCTGAAAGGCCCATGAAGGGTGTTAGAAAAATATCAATAAGATACCACCCAATGGTGCATACCTAATATAAGTGTTCAAATAGGCATGCATTTATAAGGAAAGCAGTAAACAGTATGATGAACACAACCAAACACAAAACCCACGGGTGCACAGCAGCCACCATGAAGTGTCACCTACTTCCGTCCATGACAGAATCTTTGTCATGTAACCCGACACCATGTGCCCCGAACACCGTGTGTCTCAAGTACGGATGTCTCAAAGGCTCACCCAAGATGTAATAACTTGGAGGAACAATGATACATATCCTCAAACAAGTATCCGGAGGGACAGTGATGTCTGCCCTCAAATAAATTTACTGGAGGGACTACAATGTCTACCCTCAAAATAAAGAAATTAGAGGGACGTCAATGTCTTCCCACAAAATAACGGTGAGCCTCTTCCCCCAACCTGATAGCCTCAGTGCAATCCCCTGAAGGCTCCTCACCTTTCATGTGGCTTCCTATGGAAAGCATCTGAAACCAATAGTACCTAAACCACAACTAATGGGGGCCTCTAGCCACACAAGTGGTAAAACCACCTCATCACAGAGTCTCTCTGTGTGCACACTACTCATAGTTCTGGGAGAGCGGTAATCACATAATTAGTACCCAAGCCACACCACCTCTGACACTTTGTGTCCCTATGACCATGCCACTCAAGTTTTATGGTCTCTCCATCCAAGTAACCCATGCCATGCCAAAACTAACAGTCACCCTACCTCAATCTGATGTCTTTAACACCCAATCCCATAGTCAGAACCACCCAATGTATCCCAAGACAAGCCCAACCTACGATCCACATCCCTCAAGAATATCTGGGCCATTCTCAACACAACCCAAAGGTTCTAGAATACATAATTCATCATTCGCAAATACAACACATTTAAACAAAACACATAAATAGGAAAAAATATCTAAAAGTTGAATTACACATGTCCAACTGTTATCAAACAATAGTTCTAAGGTCTTGAATTTCTCTAACAATTCATATCAAAGTTTAATAAACTAAACTCAATAGTTTAATAAAAAATAAATTTATACCATTTTATCACCCCCTTATAAAATGACCCATATGAGAGACGACCCCTCACCCAACCTTGATCAAACATAATGGAATAAAGGCATACCCAATGGCATCCTGTAAGTCAAATAAACAATCAAACTAGAAATAGAAAGTAAGTTAGGGTCTCGCTCAAAATACCCAAATATGAATTTTAAGACGTGCCACCCAATGGTCTATGAAAACACAAAAAGAGGTATGAAACACCTAATTGAGACTCGTAGACGTAGGCACATCCGATATCGAGCTCCAATTTGAAGCTGATCTTCATAGATCTACATTTCCGTCACTTCTCGGCAATTCCACTATGATGGAAACTATGATGTGTGAGACAAGTAAACTAGAAGGAAACCAGTGAGAAGGTTTATCCTCACAGTTGAAATCCCACAACCACCACTGGATTGAAGAACATACATTAGATGATGATTCTAGGGTAGGAAAGGAGGACACATGGTGTGTCGAGCAACACTACACTCAGTGTAGTAGGAAATTTCTACACGGTCATCACACGAAATGTACACAGAGGGCACATGGATGGTACTCGCCCAACCCATACATAGCGTGTACATTATATTACATGGCATGTAGTCTAGAAATTTCTAGAACATCCCAAAATTTCCCTATTTTCTTAGGATGAAGTAAAAATTTCAAACAGGGTTGGGATTTTGAACCGTTCTAAAAACCAAGGTTCTTACAATCTCCCCACCATATCATATCTTGTACCCGACAAATCAAACGATATCTGGAGATGGAACCGAATAGACCACCCAAATACAAGTAACCCGTACTTCCCTGATTTCAAAGGTTCTGGCTAAATTCCTCAAGGGGATCCCCACCTTCGGAATTTCATAACTCAGCCCCAACCCGAAAAAAATTCAAAACAAGGAAAGGTTCACTAACCTGTTTTCCAAATGCATGGTCCTCTCGTGACACATCGTCACCCCTACTCCTCATTGGTGCTCTCATGTCATTTTCAACACCCAAAATATCCCGCACCACATTAGTGTCCACCTACAAGAGTTCACGCATCCCATGGACACTAAAAATAAAACTGGATGCCATGCACCTGAAGTAACTAGTATCCTCGATACCCCAATTCCCAAAGTGCCTGAAGTAACCTTCATCCTCGATGCCTCGATGCCCAATGCACCTCATGTAACCCGCATCCTCGATGCCCATGATTCTGCACATCTCATACATATATATATAAATATATAACACACTCGATATGGCACCAATTCCATTGACCAGCATCTAGTCAGTCCACAAGAATCTTGTGCACCTTGTACACTCAAAACGGACATGCCTCAGAAATTTATGCCAAAAGAAAAGGAGAAAGTCATAGGCCACACCAGTGGTGTACCTCTAATCGTCATCGGCTCACCAGAATGCTCAGCCTCTGGCAGCTCCACGGTGTGCACCTAGCCTAAAGTAAGACTGCCCGATTCCAGAACACCCTACGACGCTACGCCACTGGCCACTGACCCATCAGATGGTTCCCACTCTCTTTTTCACGTCCTCCACATGAAACTGATCCTCGACTACCATCACCTGGTACCAAACGTGAACCAACTCTCAATGTCATCATCTGTCCTAGTCCTTGATTTCCGGATGTCTAAGAAGGATGCCTGTAAAACCTATCAAGATGGTTGACCCGTCCACATGCCTGACACTCCTTTGGAGGCTTATCACACTAAGTCCGAACATATCCTAGTTTCCCACTCTAAAAGAAACCCACTGAAGAACATCTACATGGTGGTCTAGCTGAGTCCTTTTCCTGACTTCCCTGCTGAAACTCATCTCATACTCGCTTCCTATTGTCCGAACCGTCACCTGAAACTATTCCCTGACAAACCTAGGGCCTATCCCTCTGGTTTCCCTCTTCTATGAGTGCTTGATTCAATTCCTCTAAGAATGAACCCAGCCTGAATATATTTACCTGGATCTGAATTGCGTGTTGCAAAACATCCTCGAAGAACCTCACCCTTACCATGTTATTTCTTACCATACCAGGTGCGAAGCGAGAGATCTTAGTTAAAGTAGCTGCATAGTCCATGACGGAAATGTCTCCCTACAAAAGGCTCAAAAACTCTCAATCTCTCTCAGACCTCTGTGTATCTAGGTAAAAGTGCTCAAAAAACCTATCATCGAAGTCCTTCCATGCCAACCCTTCGTGCATGTGATCCTGAACGTGGACAACCAACCAAATCTTCGCCAGCCCTCTTACATGTACGTCACCAACAGGACCCTCCACACTGGAGGCATCTCAAGCAGCTCAAAGATCATATGCATGCTCTCTATCCAGTTCTCTGACACCTGTGGGCCACCCTCACCCTCAAAAAGTGGCAGGTGTTTCCACTAGAACTCCCGTGTCAGATACGCCATAGATGGATCCATACCCTATGCACCTCTGTCGATCCCCAGCAAGACACATACCAAGCTAGCTCGGAGCTACTCGTCGAGCCATGGTATGAACGCTACCTCTCCCGGTTGTGGTCTTTCCTGAATTGGATCATGAACCTGATCCTGTCCCCAAGCATGTACCTATGGCTCATGCTCTGTCTGCACCAGATCCTGAACCTGATCTTGCTCCTACGACCCGGTATCATCTCCCGTCTGATGCTCCATATGAGTTGTCAAAAATGAACCCGCTGAATACCATAAATGGTTAGAGAACCCATATAAATATGTAACAATGTATTCAACAAAAATAAGTAATGAAGTGATGAGGTGGTATCAAACAACTACCCTTAATATCCCCCACCACAACCCTTGCCCACAACATCCCGGACTCTGGCCTCCTTACCCGCCCTTAAAAGAGGCAAGTATCCAAATTACCTCAGGCCATGCTCATCTAGACAACCAACATTGCCTCAAACTGATGACCTAGTCTCCCAATCCTGGTGTTCAAAATCACCTCAATCATAGTACATGCCTGTTCATACAAGATCTAGACTCAGTTACCCTAAAATTCTACAAATATACAAATCATGGCATAATACATTGCAGTTAACAAGAAATTTTATCCAGAATTTCACCTATTCACAATTCGAAGAATAAAAAGCATGGAAATTGACATTTTTCACATGGTATTATCAAATCAAAAAGAATGCGTGCTGTTACGAAATTGAGATACCCTAAAATGTTCCTATAAAAATCCAATCAAACAAGACTTTCCATACCGGGCCAAGGGTTACCCATCACAATCAATAACATCACACATCAAGTGAGCCACCAAGGTAAAAATCCTATAAATTGTAATCTGAGAAAAAACATCATTTCCCACCCATGGTAACTTGGTTCATCCCTCATACCTGGGGCTACAGGCACCCAAGAACAAGCTAGAAATCTAGTTCCAATTACAACGTATCTCCAGTCTTCCATATCCCAAATAGTAAAACCAGTAGTATATAAATATAGAATTATCAATCTAATTAGTAGCCAGCAAAATAGTACTACTAAATCCCTATCAAGAACTCCTCTGATACCACTTTGTAACGACCCGGACACGATCAGACACCCAAACATTGCTAAATGGGTCGGGTGTTACTGCCTTAGGCGCACCTCCCTGAATGGCAAAGGCTGACGACTAACAGCGAGTGTCTTATTGGTATAGTGAGGAGGCTATACCCTTTAATAGGATAATAATGGTACTGGTATGAGTATAATAATAAACATTTTGTGGAATAAAAAACTCAGTAGACTCAAACCAAACCTGCAGAGCAGAAGCACATTCAATATCGATAAATAAAAGAAGAATTAAATATAAAGAGTAGCAACAGAAAGTAAACACAACAATATATTGATCAATTGTAATAACTACTGAACAAAAAAAAATGCATCCCAAATAGTTCATACATATCCATATATATAAAGGTTCCAATATATAACCAACTATAGCTACAAAGGATGTAAGCATGATGATACAGGAAGGAAAACAAAACAAGGTAAACTCCATCTATTCCAGACCTCAAGGTCCATACCATCTCCATGCAACACCTAATGCAGCCCAGCTCATAAAGCTTACCATTTACCTGCACGTAAATCCATAAAATTTTCACGCGTCTCAAAGGGCCCATCTAGCGTGTGAGATGAATCTCAATTGGATACCACCCAATGGTTTCTAACTAATATAAGTGTTTAAACATTCATGAAGTTATAAGGAAAATAGTAAACAGTTTGATGCACACAACCAAATACAAACTCCACTAGTGTTCAGAAGCCACCACGAAGTGTCACCTACTTCGGCATGTGCCAGAATCTATGTCATGTAACCCAACACCATGTGCCCCCTAACACCGTGTGTCTCACGTACCGACATCCCGAAGGCATGCCCAAGAAGAAGTAACTTAGTGAAACAACAATACTTGTCCTTAAATAAGTAACTGGAGGGACAAAAACATCTTCCCTAAAATAAAGTAACTGGAGGGAGATCGATGTCTGCCCTCAAAATAAAGTAATCGGAGGGACATCGATGTATTCCCTCAAAAATAATGGTGATCCTCTTCACCGAACCCGATAGCCTAAACTTTATCCCCTGAAGGCTCCTCACCTTCCATGTGGATTCCTTCCACAAGCACCCCCAAACCTATAGTACCTAAACTGCAACTAAAGAGGGCCTCTACCCACACTTCTGGTCAAAGCCACCTCATAACGGAGTCTCTCTATGTGCACACTAATCATAAGTACGGGTGAGAGGTAGTCACAAAAATAGTACCCAAGCCCCAACACCTCTAACACCTTGTGTCCCTATGACCACACCGCTCACATCTGATGATCTCTCCATCCCTGTAACTCAGGCCATGCCCAACTTGACAATCACCCTGCCAGAAGATAGCGTCAATGACACCCAATCCTGTGTTCAGAACCACCCAACAAAACCTGATCCAATCCCAACCTATGATCTGTATCACTCAACAATGTTAGGGCCATGCCCAGCACAACCCAAAGGTTCTATAATATGTAATTCAACAATCACATATATAACACATTGAAAAAAAACACATAAATAGGAAAATAAAACTATACAGCGTAATTTCACTAGTCCAACGATTATCAACCAATAGTACTAAGGTCTTTAACGTCTCTAATAATTCATATGAGTATTTAATAAACTAAACTCGACCGTTTAATCAAACAAAAATCAATTTATACCAATTTTGTACCCCGACCAAAATTCCCCATATGAGCGACGACCCCTCACCAAGCCTCGCTCAAGAAAAACGGAAATATGGAATACCCAAAGGCATCCCATTGGTCAAATAATCAATTAAACATGCAATAGAATCAAAGTTAGGGTCTCGCTCAAAATACCCAAATACACCCTTTAAGCTGTGCCACCCAAAGTTCTGAGAAAACATAAAAGAAGGTATGCACCACCTACCTGAGACTTGATGACGTAGGCACATCCTATATCAATCTCCAATTCGAAGATGATCTTCATTGATCTATGTTTCCTTCAATTCCCAACAACTAAAATTTGATGGATGCTACGACACACGAGGCAAGGAAACTGGAACGAAACAGGGTGTGTGGGTTTAACCTCATTATCGGGATCTCGCAGCCACCGACGGATTAAAGAAAGGATTTCAGATGATGATTATAGGGAAAGAAACGTTCTTTGGAACTTTAGAATAGACCTGTTCTGAAGTTGGGGAAGAAGAAGATATTTTTCAAAATAAGACATGACACCCATTAATTTAAAAAAATAAAAAAATTAAACTGAGTGTATTCAAGGACTACAGGCCAGGTAGTGTCCTTTTCCATACTCGGACATAAGCGAAGATTTCCACACGACTTGGCCGCTCCACACGGGTTGACCCACAACATGAACCAAGTTGGTATATAGAAAATATGAGACACGATGTGTTGATCAACACTACATGTTGTGTAGTAGGAAATTTCTTCAGAGTCATCACATGACAAGTACTCATCGAGCACATGGATGGTACTCACCAAACCCTTACACGACATGTACTTTACAGTACATGGTGTGTAGTCTAGTAATTTTCAAAACATCCCATTTTTTCCCTGTTTTCTCAGGAACAATTCAAAATTTCAAACATGGTGGAGATTTTGAACCATTCTAATAACCCAAGTTCTTACATATTTGATGTTTTGATGTTTTCTTGGATTGTATAATGTTATATCTGAATATCACGTGAGATAGAGTGTTGAATTATTAAAAATAAAAACAATTTAGTATTAAATACCTTTGTAAATTAGGATTAAACTGATTCTACCCCTCATATTCTTTCTCCATGACCCACATCTACATTTCAATTTGTATCAAAGTGATGGATTCTAATTAATAGTTCCATTATTATTCTATGTTTTTTATAAGAATATTTTGATGTAAATTTTTTATTAAATTTTAGATCATCCTCAGATGGAAAATTTTGCTTTTATACCTGATACATTAAATATTGAGGATTCAACCAAGGCTATATAAAATATATAGAAGAGAGGTAATTATTTTGAAGGAAATTAAAAAATTGAAAAGAAAAAACCACTACCTTAAAAAACCATTGTGGTAAAAAAAATTTATCCATTTATAATTATGATTCTTTAGATGAATAATGTTCTAGTTGGGATGATTTTGTGGTTAGTGATTCAAATTGAGATTTATATTATAATATTAATGATTATTTTAAAATGTTCAATTATGTAGTTATTTCAATAATATTGGGTTATGTAATTGGGTTACAAGATTGTAATTAATTTTTAGAATCAGAATCATATTAAACTAATAAGGCATTGGTTCAGAAGATGAAATAGTTAAAAAAATATCATCAGGGGTCAAGAAGTCGAAGAACACTTCATTTTATTCTACAATGATAAGTTCACATTTTTTAAAGTAATTATAAAAAATATTAATTAATGAGAATGCTGAGGTAATTAATGTTAATTAATATAATATCAAAGATCTTTAATAATTAAATTAAGCTACTCTTATTTTCAAGGAATCTAAATTATTAGTGAATGAAATAAAAATTACGGACCTTGAAAATTATTTAAATAAAATTATTATATTTCATGATTGTAATTTTTATTATATAAAATCTAATGGGAAAGAGGAATGAAATCGTTTTTGAAAGAGAAGAATTCCCTCCTCATTAATAGAATTTTCCCAATTGTAAAGTTGATAATTTTGTACGAAGCACTATATGAGACATCCTAAGTGTAAATAAAGATAAGTCTTACAAATCATGTTTGAAAAGTGATTTTTAATTATAAAGTTACTCATAATTATGGAATGAAGAACTTAATGTCATCCTATATTTATCCAAAAACATGTACATGTAAGAAGGTAACCCAATATCTAAATAAGTCTATTTATACTAATGGATTTTCATTCACTATTATATGTTTTAGATCAATATTGATAAAAAATGGTTGACCAAATCTCTATGAAATCCACTAATTCATCAAATGTTTATGTGAGAAAAATAATGAATAATTGATCCCAAATTCAAGATTATAAGATTAATTTTATTATCCTAAAGAATCAAGAAGTTAATATTTTCAATAGTGAAGAAAAATGTAACAAAATATGATTTATTATCCGATTTTTTTATTCCTGGAATTTTGGTAATAAGTTTACTGAATTATTCCATAACATCCCATCCGATAACGATTACATGCGGCCAATATTTTGGGGTGGAAATGATGAAGGAAATAATAATCCCACTAGAAAGAATGAATTTTCATAAGAGAATATGAAATTTTCTATCATGTAAATACCTTCTATGATTATTATAAAAGATTTGATAAATAGTGTATAGAGTATTTTTATATATGTGGATAGCATAGTTTTATGCTAAGAAATGTGAAATTCACAAAATATAAAGAAGAAAATATAAAATGAAAATATGATTCTATATAGGAAAAAATATAAAAATATTTATGATTAAAATACTCATATGAAATAAATAAATACTGTTGTTGTAGAAGTCACAGCAAAGATAATATTTTTATAATATAGTAGGAAAGGTCATTTCATAGAAAATTAATAATTTAAACTGAATATTAAAATAAATGTGATCTAGTGTGGTAAAAATCAAAATCAATCTAGGAGAGGAATAATACAATCGTTTTTTAAATAAAATTCATATTAAAGACATTTTAATATTTCTTAATAAGGGAATCGTAAATAATTATTTTTTTTACCAAGTTAGAATTATCTGGGGATCTATAAAATCATTTGTAAGATAGATCCCAAGAATAGATGAATTATTGAAGAGAAAATAAAAAGATCCAATTAATTATTATATTAAGAATGATTCTCTGAAAAAATATTCCAAACTCAAGAACAAGGTTGAGAATGCCTTAAAAGAACATTTAACCCTATATACAAAATAGTTGGAAATGAAAAATAAGATTGGGCAATTAAAAATATTTAAATTTTTATTATTAATAAAGACAAAAATATTATTCAATCGGAAAAGGCTATTAAAAATTAGAATAAAAAGTTTTGGAAGGTGATAAATGATTGATATATAATGGGTGATTTCAGGCATAAAAGTGACTCCACAAAAAAGTGGCATATAAGATTGTAAAAAACAATAAAAAATTTTCCCCTCATTATGAAGTGTATGATAACCCACCTTATTCCCATATATTATATTTCTCTTTCACTATAAAGATATATTAAGGAGTTTCATGATTTGAGGGGGATTAAATGTGTAATGAATTCTATAAATTTTATAGACATTTCCTAATGAATATATCCATCATTTAGTAACTTGATTTCTACCTCTTTGAAATTATTAATGTGATATCAAAAACAATAGAGATGAAAAATAATGATAATGATGATTATTCCTTGAGGGGGATCTATGAGGCCTTATGTATGAAAATCACTTTACTATTTTATTCTTAATTATATCAAATTCGATGTTTAAAGGGAGATTCATTTTTAAAAGGAACACTTGGAAGGTTTACACATTGCACATGACTTTTTTAGGTATATATTGAAGTTATGATTATGTTTATAAAAATTAATATAAAATATAAATTTATATCCTTTATTAAGTGATATTAGGATTTTTTAAACATGATATATTATTTATGTATATATTTTCTATCTATATTACTCACTCGTATTTCTACATAGAGAATTTATCATGTTGAAATAGAGTTAATTATTTGATTTATCATTTCATTGAAATTGGTTATAACATCTTTCTCTAATAGTAAATTGGATTATTCTATTAATAATGGTTTAAAAAAATAGAATACAAAAATGTGTATAATAATATTAATATATGTCAATGAAGTTAGATATATGAGTAGGACATTCCCATACAAAAACATATTTTAATTTATTATCAATAAGTTGGGAACAAAATATTGACATTTAAATTGAAATAATATATCATTAAAATATGTATTGAAGATAAATTTATAAGAGATAATGGGGATAAAAATGTATTTTGGTAAATATTAAATTATTTATTATTAATAATTTTCAACACAAATCTGATTTAGACATGTGAAAAATGGGATGAACAAGATTAAATAAGATGTTAGTGTATCTTATGTGTGTTAAAAAACCCAAATGATGTCCTTAAAGATAATACATTGGAAGTTGATGACTAATAAGTTAAAAAAATGAATTATTTATCTTATACTATTAAAATATGATACTAAAAATATTAATTGAATTATATAAAAGATAAAATAAATGTCTCCTCGTAAGTAATGAAGAAGAGGTAATGATATCTGATAATTGTTCAGATGACATTTATATAAATATAAATTACTATAGTAGATGAGATAACTATATAATATATTTTGTTTCTTAATATTGTAGTTTTATATAGGTTAAAAATAATACTCTAGAGGGTAAATTTAAAAAAAATCACATTCAAATGTTTTAGACGAACTTTTGGAAGATCTATTTTTCCAAATATGTTTCAATTATGTTGTATTGAAGTGAGTGTTGATGATAAGGGTGCTAACAGACATTCCATCACAATAGAATATATGTACACTAGACTAATTCATATCCTAAATATAAATGTGTTGATGATTTTTAGTTGTGAAGATCATAAGAAGCTAATCATCTAGAATTTTATGGATGAATGATGTTATATATATTCTACTAATAGTTACAAATAAACTATGATTAGAAATTATTCATTACAGAAGTAATAGTAACTTAATTTTTTATGTTTTGTTCATTATAGATTCCAATAGAAATTTATAGGATATTATAAAAAGACAATATTTCTATAATATGGAATATGGAGGTCGTAAACAAAAAAAATGATCTTTCATAACATATGTTGCCCTCATGTTTTCTGGATCAAATTTCAGAAAAAATACAGATAAAGATATATTGGCCCTTATTATGTCAAACATAATGATTAATAAAATTAATTTATATTTTAATTTGATATTATTATAATTTATGTATATCATAATATATATAATAGTGGATTTTTCACTAGAATATATGCGTTCTTGGGGATCATCAAATGACATAGATAATCAGAATAATAGAAGACTATAAAATGTTAAATTAAATATTTTATAATATAATTTCTTCAATAATCTATCTCAAAGAAAAAGTGGAAAATGGTTTATTTTGTTGATGTAAATACTTATCTATCAGAGTGTTTCATATAACAGTGACTAACCAAGATTATAAATGAGTTCAAGAGTTATGGTGAAGATCATAGGTCCCTATTATGTTGAATACATTGAGATAATCCAATAAATAATTTCTAAATTATAAAATACATAAGTCTAGAAGATTAGAAATTAGAAATACATGATGAATAAAACTATTATGTTCAAGAATAAGGTATCACACAATATTTTTTAAGGTAACATATTCACAAAATATTGGTAGAATAAATCATAATACTGAGTCATGCAGAAGTTCAATAACATAGAAGTTATTCGTGAGAAATTTAATAAAATATGTTTTAGTTAAGTTTGAATAATATATGTTTTATATAATTAAGGCAACATATATGATTATTTGTGTGAGCATATATATGTTTGAAATAATTTCATGTTGTGTAAATGGTCAACATAGACTACATATAGCACCTAGAAACATTTTTATTTCATGTTAATCAAATTTTGAAGATTTATGTAAGTGTTAAATTATCATTTTTAGCATAAGTATTATGTTAATTATTCCTTCTGTGAAATTTTAAATGTGAAGATATTTTTTGTAAATAATTTTATGGGCACAAAATTTCATGATGTTTTATTTTTTGAAAAAATTATTTCATGTAAGAATTTTCCCCGCCAATACGTTTTGAATAGTGTTTTTTAAAGAACACTAGATACTAGAAAATAAAAACTATTGTTTTAGGACATAGAAAATAAAATTATAAAGAAAATTTTTATTTTCCCAATCAAAAAGTTTTATATGATAAAAATTTCAAGGTTACAATATGTATAAGTTCTTGAATATTACATTTTAAAGATCCCAGATATAGAAGTTCCAAAAAAAAATTCGAGACAGAAATGTTTGGATTGAAATGTGACTATGAAGATCCATATGTAACTTATTTTGATTATTTAATATTGAATCGTTGAATAGTATATAATAAAATTTTATTATTAAATGGTATTAAAATTCCTACTATTGAAGAAGAAGACCCTATATCCTAATTCATAAGGAAGATCTTGTTAATGGGTCTTTTTAAAAGGACCATTGAAGACTATATGATATAAATATAATATTAGACAATGAGTTATAAACTGTTTGGTTTAAAAATAATTAACAAATATAGGTGGAACCTATTAACCTTTGAAATATAATTTATATTCACATTTTTAAATACTTATAGATGGGGTTCAAAATGATACATTACCCATTATGAAAACAAGAGTAATATAGTTTAAAATATAATATTGGTAGAAGAACAAAACTCAATAAGAATGTGGTCACTTTCATTATAGGAGAATAATAAAAAAAATCATGTGTGTTACCATCCTTCATTCCTTTATAGTTTCCATGTGTTAATTTCTGTTTGGAGTGTATAAATAGATCTATACATCTTAACTAAGTTATTAATTTGAACAATTTAAAAGGAGTAAAATGTTATGTTGGAAGAATATTTTTAGAATTGGTTCACATTAATCCATCCAAACCTCCACTCTTTCAAAGTTTCCACATGACCTACTTAGGAACTTTAGTTGTTAATTTTTATTTTAAACATCTATTTAAATAAAATTTATAATATCTAAATATAATATGATATGATTTGGATTCACCCTTTCATCTAAGATACAAATTATCATTGTTTATATAAATAACAGGTGTATTTTTCTGTTCTCTGCAAATGTTATAGGTTTTTTAGGAGCACCGTGATGGTATAAAATAATATCTAAAATTGTTTATTCATTACACTTTATTCAGGGATCCCAGCTCGTAATTTAAAATATTTACATAATTTTTACAATATTTGGTCATGAATTAATAAGAGACACAAAAATTACCTCTCTTTTTGGATGTTTATATCCTAGATATTGAGGCTACTCTTGAAGATTTCCCATTACTCAACCATTATAAGTATATTTTTATGGAATGTAATGAGAAAAAAGAAGACAATGCCTCAAATAAAATATGAAGAAAATATAACATTATATTTTTTAGTATTTATATTTTTTAAAATTCAATTGAAAACTTATTCACTCTGTTTTGAATCTATAGAGTTGATGATTTTGATTTTATCTCTGATATATAGAGATATTGAGGCCAAAAGAGAGATAGATAATTTTGATGATAAAATAGAAGTTTTATATGAGTATTAAATTTGTTTACATTAAAATTATGGTAAGAAAATTCATATAACTATATATTTATTTTAAAAATGAGAAAATGAATAGAATTTATATTCAGTCATGAAGTTTTTAGCTCTAGTGGATAGTTTTCCTCTATATGAACTAGGGGAGATCCCATTTATCTCAGTCCAACCTCTAATAGTATAAAAATCGTAAAATACTATATATGGGGAAAATAATAATTATATACATGGGATTATATATATCTGGTGAAAAGTGTAGAGAATTATAAAATTGAGAATTTATTGGTCCCTACCACAAAATATTCACGACCTTTTAGATTGGGAGTGACCTACTACAACATTATAGTGAAAGTAAGTATAAACTAAACACCATCTTGCGAGATTAACCATTTTTTCTTTATATTTTAAATTTACTTTTTATAAAAAAATTAATTATGTTATTATTTTAGTTTAATATTCAAAGAGGATACCGATAATCTCTCAATTTAGGATAAATTTGAAAAAAAATTATGTTTTACCCACCATTCTTCATAGTATGATTACACTAAAAGGATTGTATGTATTTTTTTATTCATTTATGAATTGTTTTCAATTAGTATATAAGAATAAACTAACAATTTATGGTTTTTTTATCACAAAAGAAGAATAATATTAATTACATGTAATCCTAAATAATTAAATAGGGGAAATTAAATTTAATTGAAATATTTTATGTGAATCCAAACATTACATGGATGCATTGGAGTATTGGTCAAAATCATTAGAATGTATTTTTTTTTGTGAAATAGTCACACCCCAAAGAGATATTTAAAAAAATTATTCTATATTTATATCGAGAAGATTGTTTTAGAAGTTGTTATCCTAATTTAATTATCTTACAACAATAAACAAAAACATTGAATGTTTGAAACTAAATTATATTAATTAGAATAGAATGAATTTTTAGAGGCATTTTCTGGAACATTCTTTCATGCACTAAATTTTAAAATTATTCTTTGGGTATTCCTATTATTGGGAATAGTTTTTTATTAATAAAAACTGATCATTAAATAAGTTTCAGTTAGGCATAAGGACATTAAAAATGTAAAGAAATTTCTTTTTATTTTAGGTGATAGAAGTGAAGTTTAAGATCTAAATGAAATAAAAATGGGGAAATGATACAAAATATTTTTTTCATAATTTCAATTGATTATCTTTGATATGGAATAATGGTTCAATATCTAGGAGTGAGGGATAATATAAGGTGAAAAATTAGAGACATTAATTTAATTAATTATATTTTTAAATTCATTTTTTAGTGTCCAAACTAGAAATAAAACGTGATCTATATATAATTTGGTTCTGATTTGTTTTTTGATACATACATTTTCCCAATAATATAAAAGGATAACTGTTGGAGAGTTAATCAATAAAATTTTCTATTTTTCTTCTATAAATAATTGATAATATCCACTCCACGTTCTCTAAGAATTAGGATTTACTACACATTCAATGTTTATGATTCATTTTCTTACCACTAGAAATATAACCTAAAATATTGATTATAATTAATTAAATTCATAATATGTCATTAAGCTCCAAGGTTGTACATAAATTGTGTTACAATATGTTCCATAGGTAAAATTTAAGGAAATAATACAAATTTATATTATATGTAAATTGGGCTATTTAATAATTTTTTACAAAGAATAGAGTACCTAATTTACCAAAATGAAGTTAATTAAGCTCCTCAAAAGGTGAAATACCACCAACATCATATCATTGGAAAACACAAGTTTATACCATCCTCCAATGTAATATTATATAATACCATCATAAGGAATAAACATTTGAATTATTCTACTTACTTGAAAAAAAGGTATGTCCAATCTAGAATAATATTAAATAAACTATCAAGGGAAATATCACCACGCAACATAAGATCAAGGGATAACAAATATTAAATTTTACACTAATTATAACAAGAATATTTTTTCACTAATATGTAATGATGAACCATTATGACCAAAGAATATTATTTATAGTGGTGACATAGTCTGGATATCTAACACTAAAGATTCATTGTACCAAAGGGAACATCATAGGAAAAACATACCCCATCATCCAACTAATGCATTTAAGACCAAAATTATGATTACATTCTCAAACTAGAATTTTTTTGAAACTAACAGAAGATATGTTTCAATAATAACATTTACACTACTAATGAAACCCATACCACTTGATTAAATAAATAATGAAAACATATAAAATCTTATCGACAAGGAGATCGATTAAATATATATGATTTTAACAATTTCGAGGGTTTATGAATTTATGGAAAAAAATACTTCAAAAAATGTATATAGAATATAGGTATAAATAAATATAGGAGTCTGTGGTAATGAGGATTCATAATCATTAAATTTAATGAGTTCCACTATGAGTGTTTTTTAATATATATTTTCAACTCTAATATTTTTAATTTATGTGCATGTTTTTGTACTCTTTGTGTATGAACTCTCACCTATATGAACATGGAGATATAAACTGATGGTTTCACCTGTAAGAGGTTCTATAAGAATAAATTTTCCTTTCTTTAGACTATATTTTCCTAGTTTTAACTCTAATAATTCATGATATTGCAGAGAAAGAAGTTTGGGGATAGTTTTCATCACATTTCTTATATAAAAAATTTATTCTACCACTCTATAATCATTATCCCTTCACACAAAAAATGACATATAATTGAAGTGTTATATATAGTGGTTTATATGTATGAATTAATTCTAGGATTTCACATTGGATAATCTATTGGTTAACGACTAGGTTATGTCTTTCTCGTGAAGGAGGTATATTTTAAGTACACTTTATAACATCCCTTGATCCAACACACTCTCACGTGGCCAGAATGGGTTGGTTATAAGACTTAAATAATTCCTTCCCATACACTATAAGATAATTACAATTAATGAGGGTGCAATCAATATAGTAGGGAGACCTTAACCCCCAGTACAATGTATCAAAAAACTAAAATAAATATATAATAAAAAATATTAGAGTAACATAAATTGAGAAAACAATACAATACTATGAATAAACCATGAAATAAAATACAAATGGATAATCCAATTAATAATAATGGAATAATGTAAGGATAAAAAATTTAACTGTAACACCCCAGGTAAATAATGAGTATGACATTTTCACATTTATCCTTATTTGTGAATAAAATATTAATATTACTTTAAAGGTGACTCTATGCTCGATGGCATACCCAATTCGCAACAACGAGTTTCTTGGGAATCTTACGTTGCACTCTAATAATAAAATAATATTATTTCAAATTGTAGTTAACGTATAGCCGTTGTAATGGAGGGAATGAACAAAACTAACTAAAAAATGATTATATATGTTTTTCAAATATTTTTACTCTTTACAATAAATGTAAGAGGATTAAAAATGCGAATGAATCCAATTTTAAGCGTAAACATTCTAATATTCTTTAAAAGGTCGATTAACCGCCTTTTGATGGGGAACCTCTTTTAAATCCACTTTTTTACAATTTTATGTGTTATATTTGACAAAATAAAATTCTTCTTTAGAATCGGGACATCATAATTTACTTTGTGTAATTTTTTGGTATTTTTCAGATAAAGTTCAATTTTTTAATGAATAATGAAAAATGTTGTATTTTAATTAAAAACCACTTTTTAATCTAATTTATTTATATTATTAGATTATCTTTTGAATTGTTTTTAAAGTGAAATTAGAATATATTTTTATCATTTAATCCAATAAGGGTCATTGGAATTAATTTCACTTTGAAATTGGACTTAAACAAGTGTCAATCTTTTGATATATATTGTTTCATAAAAACACGCTATTTGTCATGACAGTGGGAATTAAGTATTAAATTAATTATTGTAACTTATAAGATTTGAATTTTGTAAAATAGACATCATTTTTTGAATTCGGAATATCAAATATAGCTTAGGGTGAAGTTTTGGTATTATTCTGAAAAACATTAATTTTTGATGAATAGTGACACCACTAAGTGGTACATAAATAACTGGTTTTTCGTTTAAATGAAACTTTACCACTTATGTGTTTTGAATTTCAAAAATCCGACATACATGGTTGTCATTTGGAAGTAAAATGTTGTTCAATGGGATTAAAATAATTTTTTGGCGAATAGTAACTTTTATGTTTTTAATCGCGATTAGAGGTAATTAGTGTAATTTAAGGTAAAAATAATGTTTTAATAATATAAAATGAACACGAAACATATCCTAACCTCATTTTATATGTCATGGCAGACCAATAAAATCCATGGGTCAACTTGGGGACCCCATGGAGCCACTTTGGTTGGAAAATGACAGAAATACCTTTTTTTAAAGTTAAAATTAAAATGTCACAAACATGAGTTGTTTTACTAAATCAATTTTTACATGGGGTTATACAATTCATATTTTTTAATATAAATATTAATTATAAAGATAAAACTATTTCCTACCTCATGATATTTTTTTATAATTTTTAGATATTAAATAAATTAAATTATTTATGACATCATGATGATGCAGCAATTACCTCATTAATACGGGATTTAAATAAAATGAAAATATAATGTTACAAATATACCATAAACTTGTCACGAACCTATTGTATGGGTGGATTTTTAAACCTTATCATCTTATCCACTAAATATATCCTTTTGGGACCTTTTAAATCTGAAAATCATTTTATAATAAAGTAATATTTTATAACTTTCCAAGAGTGCCCTCCTCTCCTCTTATAAAAGGCCCCCACCTCTACCACCTTACACACACCTCTCAAGCCTTTGTATCAGACAACCCATGACCATTTCATCTCTCCACATCCCTCTCTTCATCATTGGAGCCTCACATTGGGCAGAATACTTTCCAAGGAAGCCTTTGGGCTCAAATTAAAGGAAGTTACCCGATTTAAAGGTAATGTCTTCCCTTGTGTTCTTTTGTTTTTTATTTTTCTTCTCCAACCCCCTAAACTCTTTTTATTATTTTCTTTTGTAACAACAACAGTATCTTAAATATACTAGGATGTTTTTATGTGAAGTATTCGAGCTACACTTACACACACCATCATCTAATGGTTAAAGAACATACTGTTTCTATGGATGGCGAATTACTGCCTCACGAAATGATGATTGTTCAATATTCTTTTATCACATTCAAAGGTGGCCATTAATATGTCACTATATTTATATATGATATATAATATTTTTATGTTTTCCTTATTCTTATGTATTTTTCAGTTATGGCATACCTTTATGGTTTCTATTATGGGTAAACGCGATATCTTCATTTTAGGAAGTGCGGACTACCGCCCCCTCAAAGTGATTTGATTCGTTAATTACATATGTGGGATGTATAAAGGATGGAATTAATGGTATTACATATGTTATCCTACTGGAATTATAATATACCTTTATATAATTATTATTTCATTCCATTGAATACCAAAAAAAGAAATTAAAGTAGCGTTTATGTGTACGTACGACTTACTGTCTCCATGAACGGTACATTTCATTTCTTTTCTTCAAATGTTATGTACTATTATAATTACATATATATAAAAGATATAAATGTAATATATTACATATAAATTATGGATATCATCCTGGAATTATAATATATATATATATATCTCATTTTGGTTTAATTCCATTAATATGATAAAAAATGAAAGTAGCGTTCATGCGTACATACGACCTACCGTCTCCATGAACGGTGCTTTTAATTTTTTATCTCCAAATTCTATGGAATAGTATAAAATGAATATATACTGGATATATATGATATTTAAAACGTCAATACTATTCTGGAGATGATGTACCTATAACTACATGGAAAGTTCTTTTCCAACAAGTTCAATTTTTACTCATGTACTGAACATCGACAAAAACGTCTGATATGAACTCAGTTTATTAACCAATTATTATAACATTATAATATGTGATATTAAATTAATAATAATATTTAAAGGAGGTCCTTAATAAATTATAAATTGACCAAATTTTATTATTCATGAGATTAATGAACGACCGAGTCATGTCGGACACGAGGTAAGGGAATCCTACCTCTCCCTTTCTTTGCAAGTACTATCTTTTATGTCATTTCTTTTATGATCCATGTTCTTATGTTAGAGGATGTTGTTTTTATATTAAACTTTATTTAATTTTTTTGTTCATGTGATGAGATCCCCCATTTGATCTCATAAATCCATTTTTGGAAGTTTAATGTGGCGTCGTTAGGCTGCCAAATTTTTATAAGGGGTTTTTCATCTCACTTTTTGTTCCCGTGAGATCCATGCTACATTGGCCACTATTTCATTTTTGTGTGGGGTATGTACTTCCCATTATTTTAATATTAGTATAATATAATTTCATTTATGGGTATTTACATCTTCATTGTATGACCCTTCTTTCATGGGGTGTACGTTTTGAAGGTTGCCCAAATCGGTAAGGGAACCTTTCACACTCCTCTTTTAAAAAGAATTATTTTGTTATGTCTTTTAATTTACATCTTTTTATGTTGGGATATGTTCTTCAATATCTTTATTGATGTAAATTTTATGTCCAAGTGATGAGATACCATTTTCTCTCTCATCACCTAATTTTATAAATTTTAAAGTGACTCCATTAGGCTGTCGAATTTTACCAAGGGAACTTCTTAACCCAATTTCGATTTCCTTGGGTTCAACATGTAGTTATTGAATTTGTTATCCTTTGAATATGATTAAATGAAATTTTATTTTTTTACACTTAATATACACTTATATTGGGTGTATTTATGTTTTTCACACATAATTATGAGATTGATTCATCCTTAATTTAAGGATACCTTCTTTATAAGGGATTTTATCTCATTTTACATTTCTATTGAGACTTCATTGTTGTTATACACAAATTAACTCTTATATGGTGTATATACTGTCATTTGGAATATTATATCATTAATACCTTTACTCTCATGATATTATAATGTTCTGATTAAATGTTATTCTTCAATTATTTTATTCAAGTGTCTCTCATTTTGATAAAAACCCTTTAACTAAAATATCGTTTTAAATGTTTTAATGATTTATTCTTATAAATATTTCTCATTAATATCCATGTTTTTAAAATGCTTTCAAGGATTTATTTATGTGGATACTAATGGTGTAAAATGTTAAAAGCTTCAAAGTGGTATGGGACTTCGTCTCAATCTCCATTCATTGAGGCATATTTTGTTTTATACACAACTTTCTTTTATAAGGTGTATAAACCCCTTTGAATTTTACGTTTATTCAAAAGGAATCTTTTTTATATGAAGCATTTACTAAATGAAAAAAGGGAATGTTTTTGTCGTACGTATCCAACAAAAAATAATTCTCCGCCTTCGTGACCATTATTTGAGTTTCGGCTTCCTCTACAAGCCATACCTTTTTTTAAAAGAAAAATAAATACCATGTTTTACTTTTCTTTTATTTTGGTATTGAAAATCGTTTTCATAATGTTTTTATATCATTGTGTTGTATTGATATGTTTCGATTGACAAGTGTAAATTTTATGTTTCCTTTATGAATTTTTTATGTGATATGATTATGTTATGGTTCTTGGACATTATTATGAAGACGGGTGGTTCCGTGATAAACTAAGGGCGGGTGAGCCCGATATAGCTCCCTAATGCATTGGGTAACGCGAAGGGGTTAAATATTAAGTTTTCTTTGAAGAGATTTAGGGAATATACTATGATGGGTATTACAAACGTAACCAAAAAGTTTACTCCCTACTTAAGAATGTTATGAATACCTCATGTTACCTTTATGTCTTCTGATTTATATGATTTAATCATGATTTTATGAGGTACGTTAAAGTGCTTATGATTTATGGGTAAATTATGATTTCATTCTTATGTATATATGTACTCATGATTCCTTTCCATAATTTTTATAACCCTTACTGAGCTTTTTATGCTCATCCCATGTTTTTTAAATTTTTTTCACGGGTCAAGGGAAAGGTACATGATGTGATGATAGTTTCAAGGAAGTGTCAAGAAAGAATCCATGTTTTATTTTAAATATGTTTCTATTGATGGGAAAAATGAATATTGTCTTTTATGTAACCACTTTGTTTAAATGTGGAATTTAATGATAGTCTCGTGATCTAATTCTCTTAAACTCTAAACCTGAAAATATCCTTAATGTGTAATCATGTAATAACTCAAGATTAAGTAAGGTTTAAGGATGGGGCCTTATAGTAACTAAATATCATACTAGATATAATACAAATGGAAGACAAGAATACTCAAATAAAGACTCGAAACTCAACACTGTCAAGCCCCATGTCGATACAATCTCCAAACTCCATCCCATTAGCAACAAAACGTCCAAAATCAAGGTACCTTGCACTTTTCCAATATAATATCCATGTAACCGAATCAAGTACTAAACAAAGGCCTAAGTATGTTGTGAGTATATTTCATTAGGTCTACACCACCATGTATAAAAATATCCAATATAATATAAAACATTACACATTAATGCAATAAATAGTTGTAATAATTAATTAAACATTTATGATAATAATACATCAACCTACATTGGTACCATGTAGTAATGTCTATGAGCATGTATCACAACCATGAAACTATAACCACATATCTATAGTATAATAAAAAAAATTTAAGTTTCATGTTAGAATATATCTGAGTGTGTCTCACAACCAAGCCAACAATAACAATATATCAACGTTATAAATCACATAAATTAGGGTCACGAACCCTATATAATAATTTTTGAAATAAATCTGGTCTAATCCTTGTATATAAGCATTACAACATGTTTCAGGGCCATTTTCAAAATATAAGCATTTCTACATGTGTCATGGGAAAGCCCGATACATTAACATTTAGTATGGGTCATTGGTAATAGCCCACTATGTTTGTATTATAGAATGAATCATAGTAATAGCCCACTATATAAAAATTTTAGCATGTGTTAGGTAATACCCCATTTTATAAGGATTTTATCATTTAAGTCAATAAGTCATAACAACATGGATATATTAATATCCCATCATACGACACAATGGTCAAATATATGAATTACCATTTATATTTCAATTACACATTTCGTTTATCAATTGGTCACATACCAATAAAATGCCATCTATATCAATAATCATTCCAAGTGTAGTTGAATATATTTCAAGAAATCACCCAAAACTCATGCCCTACTAAATAGAAAATAGTATATTAGTGAAATAATTTATAATTAGGGGTTCAATCACTCGAATAGTAGCCATAATCCTAGTATTAATCAATTTTATGGAAAGGGGATCCATGTAGTAAATTCAATTAATCATTTAATTATTTTTGGAACACATTTTGTTGGTTCAATTGAAATATTTCACATAAATTGGAATTAAATAGAGCATTGGGTTCTGGTTTTGAGACCCTAACATTAACTATCAATTGATATATCACATCTAGAGGGTAACATCAATGAGGAAAAAGGTGTAAAAGACCATAATAAGTACCTAAGAAAACCCATGCCAGGATCAAAAACAAAAACATCCCAAATATTCCCCCTCCTTAACATACAGAAATATAAGAGGGGAAAACAAAATCCCTAAACTTACAAGTGATCAATTGCAAAAATGAGATATTCTGAATAGAGGAAGGGCTTACAGAATTTTCTAGAGAAAAATCCTTGGTAGAGTGGATGATGTTTTCCCAAAGTAATGACAAGAATATCTTGAGTGACACTAATTAAAATGATTTTCGTGGTTTTATACACTGTTTAATTCTTTTACTCATCATTTATTTCTTTTTAATGGGATATTATGAAAATCCCATCACCATGGGTTAATATTTACTCCAATAAATTTTTAATAGAAGTAAATGGTTTAGAGAACATGTAACCATTTCACACCCAATATTGGTTCACAACACTCATTTGTAAAATGTTACACATCATACAACATGTCCACGTTGTGTAAATATTATACAGACAAATTCAATCCTAATCTCCTCATAAGAGACTGTACCACCTCTAAATAATTTTAAGGTATGGAAAACCATCATAAATCCATTTAACACATTTTTATCCAGACTCTATTATTTCAAATAAACATAAATCCATGAAATTTATTTCATATTTTCCAATAACGTATCTTCATATCAAAAAATACTCTTACACGAAGGCTAAAATGAAAAACTCAAGGAGGGACATGCCTAAAAAATATGAGATCTTACAAACTCCCCACCATATAATATCCCATCCCATTGATGATCCAAGAATCACTCTACAATCTCAAAGAGTTTGTCTGGTCACTATTCTCACATAACAGTTTCCCCCTCCTATGTATCCTTCGAAATATACCAATGTTGACAACGTACTCGAACCGTAGGTATAGTCCTACCCCATATGTACTTCTCACTATAATACACAATCCATAAAGGATGCTCCTCAATGGATGAATCCAGATATAGATTGATTCCATCAACATCTGAAACGTGAGAAGGGTTTGGATAATACCTTTAATGCTATTATAGGTGAACCACAATGTTCATGGCATAATAGTGATATGGAAGGGAAAATCGGTATGCCACTGGACCAACCCTATCATCTATCTCAAAGTAACTGACAAACCATGGGTATGTATTTTATTATTTCTTAATATAGAATTTCACCAATCTAGGTGACACCCTAAGAAAAACACGATGACCATCCTCAAACTCTTGAGGTCATTTCAAATTGTAAATAAAGTATTTTGGCGTATACTACATGGTCACAAACTACCTCATGATCTATTGAACATACTCGGACATCTCCTACATATAACTAGGTCCAAAAATCGCTAACTCACATGACATAGACCAAAAAAGAGGTGAATTTAATAGATTTTTATAAAATTCATCTCTGGTATCCTTCTAGACAGATTCCTGGATGTTTTTATTTTATGAAAACACCATGAGTTTCATATGTTTCTCCCATGAGCCATTGAAATCCAAGATACATGATCAAATATCATGAATAAACTCAATAGTATAATTTGATTGACTTTCATTATGATAATTATAGGTTTTTATCAAACGAAACTATAATCTCATATCCTTATAAAGACCCTTCTAGAACTTTTATGTGAAAGAATTATCACTATCAGAAGCCATAATCCACCGAACACTGTGCTGCTGAACTACCTCATGCATATGAACACTACCCGAATCAGAAAATGTGAAGGTCACCCTAATAGAAAAGAAGTGGTCTACCTTCATAGGTTAATACATGAAAAAACTTATAGAATCATTCATACATGTTTTACGGTGTAATCATATGACAAAATATATATTGACATCATCCCATTTTCACATAGGAATATGAAAATGATGAAAAATCCCAGTATGACTCTAATGCTCATCTCTCACCTACCAACAAGTGAAACATCTTACCAAAAATATTTCTACCTACTTATAAATACCAAACAACATGTATTATCTACAGTGATCATGATACATCTTTTTCCAAATAAGTTGTACCACCCATCTAGAATCATGAAACTCTATCATCATATTTCCACAAAAGCCTCTAGGAACCCATAATCAACCAAAAAAATAATGATTTTCTTTATTAAGAGACCATAATTAGTTTCTATCCCAACCATATAAGATGCCTCTTAGAACTAAATCAACTAGATCAGATAACTACTCTGTCTTAATTTTGTCCAAAAGCATCGGTATAAGAGATGTCAAAATTAGAGCTACATACCCCTGAGATTCAGAAACATATAGATACATGTCTTCAAAGAGTGGACTTATCATCAATTCATATAAATACTCCAAAATGCTATTGTTTTCATATTTTGGCTCAAAGAATTGGAAAAAAATTCCCCTTCCAAACATACCAGCCAACTCAATGTTGAAAGATGACAGATACTCAACCCACCTCCTCTGTTGAAGGTCAGGTCCAACTATGATATAATGTACCTGATTCTCTTATGGTCTATTTATACCATAAATATATCACCCATGAGGTAATTCCACAAAAATATTAGGAAATGTACCACTACTGCTAACTCCATATCCGGAGTAGTGTAATACTTATCATGCAATATCTTCTTTCAAGAGTCATAACCAACCACTCAGTACTTATGCATGAAAACTTCAGTGAGTGAAGCTCCACATGCATCATAGTACACTGTATATGATCTATTCGGTATAGGTAAAACTAGGTATGTGATAATTTCCTCCTACATTTGATCTCTTGATAATATCTTTCCCAACCCTCCAAATAAACAAACATCACTCTTTTCTTGGCCACCCAAGAAATTGGTGCTACCATATGAGAGAATTTATGGATAAAGCCTTGATAACAACCTTATTAAACTAGAAAACTATAACCATTGGAGAAATTATTGGGTCACTCCCAATATACCACATCTAAAAAAATATCTAGGTCCACTAACACTTCTACCTATAAGATGGCATGCCTTAAGAAGTACAAATTATCAATCCATAAACTACATTGGGTTAGTTTGGCGTAAATCCAATATTCTCTCAATGTACATTGGGAAAACATCAATATGTTTGGAATGATCACCTACTAACTAGAAGCACTCAAATATATCATCTAAAAACCCACCACAAACTAGTCCTAAAAAATTTAAAGATATGATTCATCATGTCTATGAATATTTCGGGTGCATTGGCCAAATCAAAAGCTATCACAAAAAAGTCCTACAAGAAATACCTACTCAAGAAAAGTAGTCTTAGGTTTGTCCTATCTGCATCAACTAATGGTATCTAGATCTCGTATTAATGATATTATCACCTCTTAGATGATCGAAGAGATCACATATATATGGAAGGGGATACTATTTCTTGACTACCATTTGGTTCAATATCTGATAATCCACACATAAGCACAAGGTACCATTGACATTCATGAAGAATATAACTGGAGAACGTCATAAAGAAATATTAGGTTGTAGAAAACCATTATCTTACAAATCATCAAACTAAAATTTCATGTTCGAAATCTATACTGGTGATATCCTTTTCATAACGATACAAACTAGCTATTCACATGGTACCAAATTGATCATTAACTCGATCTATTGATTGAGCTATAAAAAATATATCATTTCTGGATGGAATCATGAATATGGTCACCCATGGGAGGAAAATAATAGTTCTACATTCCACAATAATCTAGATAATTACTTGTTATATGATGCAAGACACAATCTAATCTGTAGTGAATTAGTCCTACAAAACCATATTAAAGATTCCACTCACCCAAGTGAGAATAGCAGCCTCCATCTAGAGATTGAAAGGTAACTCTCCTCCTGTAATATTCAATATAATCCATTTATATAAATATCTGATCCATAAAAATAATCAATTATAATCCAATAATATCTAGCTCAAATAGTTTACAAAATAAATGGTAGCCACTAATCTCTTGATAAAAATCATTGCAACATTCGATATTACCGTACTACACTCCAAATGGTGTATTGATTGTTATATAAATATCCATGATTTCCAAATACAAGTCCAAACCTTTTGAAAACCATTTCTGATAAAAATGAATGTTACTACCCAGTATCAAATAAAATACATGAAAGGGGAGATGACACAAAAATTTCCAATAACATTAGAAGGTCCTACATCCACAGTAAATGGAGTAGTATTTAGAACATGAATCTGACTATTCCCTCGTCCTTAGGCTCCAGTCTAACTCCCATGTGTTGTTCCCCATTCTTGGTACTACCATTCCTCCATTGGGGTTCCGTGTATCCAGCCACTACCAGATCATCATGTGGAAAACTATCTACCTTTCTACTAAAGAGTACCTAAATCCTTATAAGACTTTGGTAATTATCCTAATACCATTCCTCTACTCCTCTGTTTCATTCCCATATAAAACCTCTCCATCCAACCCATTCATCCACAAGAATGACACTCCACAGTGTGGTATAGATATTGAGACCATTTTTGGGATATATAGAAATATTGATAGCACTCTAATAGAACATGATCCTGAGAGGGTTTCCCCCTTACCTAACTTCTATTTCCATTATTTCCTTAGTGATAATTCTAATTGTGAAACATATTTTAACTAGAATAAGAGTTCCAGGTTTTCATTGAAAATATATCTTGGATACTTCTTGAGGCCTCTCTCAGATTTCATTCCATAATAATTTCATGATTCATTTCATCCATAAAATTTATCAGAATGAAATATTTCACCTTCGACCAATTCAAATTGAATAGAGAATCCTAAAAATATCTCACCCCTGATATATCATCAGCTGGTTTTTATGGAACAATGAATTGTACGATGGTGAAGATTCATTCGTAGTCCAATGCTGAAAATCCCTCCTATATCAGATATATGAACTCATTAGACTTATCATCCATTAATGAATTGGGATAGGAATAATTTAGGAACTTTTTCTCAAACTCCTTACATGTTATTTACTCTTCCTTCCTAGCCTACTCAATAACATCCTACCAATGTATTCTAGGCCCATAAAGAATATACGACCAAATATTCTCCCTCCTATCTATGGGTGTATCATGATTAATAATGATATTACAGAATACCTTGATTCAGAACACTTATAGCTAGGGTCCTCCCTCCCTAGTAGATTTAGGTAAATGTTATTTTTAAAAAAATTTCGTTTGCATTGATATCAAAGGCATGGTATGAATAGTCTCCCTTTACATGGATCCCATGATTTTCAATAATCATTCGTAATGTTGAGAAACCAACTGATACTCATGAGGAATAGGAATATCTGATTTAGTTATGTTAGAAGAGTTCTTATTTCCACTACCATGACACTCAACTCAATGATGATGAGGTGGATTTTTATCTACGAAATAAACAAATTCCATATAACACTTGATATAACAAGATCAACCATAGTAGTTTATAACAACAGAGAACCATAGACTTCAGGTCCCTCTAAAAATTTATTATAAGTGTTATACAATGAAATAATAGTTCATTTAATTCCATTTAATATATTTGATAGGTATCTTATATCATAGTTGAAATTGTAAAGTATATATTACATTCAATAAATATGCCCCTATCATGAACAATACATGCCAACATATATCCCTATGTACCTGTTATTATGAAATCATAATTATGTCATGCAATACTGGTCCATGTGTATAAATATAAATAATTGATAACAACATGAAATAATAACATCACATAGAATGTGAATAACCGTAGGTGAAATCACAGAAAATGTAACAATTGAACAACATAAACAAAAATCCCATCCCTGAGCACTCAAATTTCACCTCATACATGGGATAGCTAGTCCCATGAAAAAGATTATTACCATGTCCCCAAACATCCATGTCTCCATTCCATATATCCCAAATACTAAGGAATATAAAATAAAAACCTTCTCATTTTAAACCACTTTGTAGAATCTCACAATATGATACTCTCTCACATGATCAATATGAGTTAGTTATGATAATAGAAGAGAACCTCCCCACACACTAAAGGCTTATAACTAGTGGAAAGGGTGTGATTATTATAGTGAGATAAATATACCCTCTAGTGAAAAGTTACAACACATTGTGTAACATCCCATTTCCTTGATTAGGTAAGTTTTAACATCTCTTCGAATTCAATTTTAGTTTTAAATCTTTAGATGTTATTTTAATGGTTTTCTGTGGGTTTCTTGAATAGGTACACATCATGTACCTAAGGAACACATCGTGTATTGGTGTTTGGATTCCAGTCATGAATAGGATATCATGTTGTGAGAAGATAATGAGTAGGTACACGTCATGTACCTAAGGTCAACTTCATGTGGTGTTTAAATATCATATTTTGAACCTAAAGTGATTTTTGTTGGCTTAACTTATCCAGTGTGGCCTTCACACCATGACCAAGGGGTACATTTCATGACTGGGCCCATGCCTAGAAATAATTCATGTGTTCAGCTATCTTGGTTTGGTATTTCCTTCTTATCTTAAGTTCTCTCAACCTTAGGATGCTCCTATGTGTTTTTATATGAACCCCTCAGTTCGGATTGATCCTATCAGCTTCAGATCTTTTTTGTGTATGAATTTGGTCTCTCTAGGTAAATATTCTTTCCGATTCTTCCTTGAGGTTGATCATGATAGCACACTAGATCTATGTTAACTCATCCACTGATCTAAGATGGTTTATTCTTTTTTTATTCCTTTAGATATGTTGTGAGATCATGTTTTGGAGGTCATTCCATGGATCGTTGTGGTGCATACACCCATTCATTAGGTAAGTGGGTTTTCTTTTAACCACAAACCCCTTTTCTTCTAAATTGAATCAATCCTTTGATGTGCATGTTTGATTTTAGGTCCATCATTTGATTTTTTGGGTTTTTTTGATATTGGATTCCATTGCAGGTGTGTGAAACCCGAAATTTGAGGTTAGTGGTACTATATATAACCAGTGATAATGATCCTAATTTCTATTTCATTGTAAATTGATTTATGAAATTGGAATGATTGACTATGTGTGTTGAAAAAGGTTTTTGAAAGAAAAATGGGGTTTCCTTGGGTTTTGATAAATGCATTATGAATAGGATTTAAATGTATTTTAAATCATTATAATGGATTTGTGTAATTTTTTTGAATGGTTTTCAAATCATTTAAATGAATTTTGAAAAAGAGAACATGGGTTACCTTGGGTACTTAGGTGGAAGGTTTATCTTGATGCCATTTTCCATTATTTTTTTATTATGAAGGAGATTTTTCTTGGGGAATCCCTCTCTTTACTATGACCACTGTTCTAGTTGATCAATACCAACATTTTGGTGGGTTTACTCATGGGGTATTACATTTCTTATTAGGCCTTTGTTTTCGGATCAATATTGTGCAGTTGAATATTGTGGTATGAGTAGTCTACTTCATAGACATGTAGTATTCCTTGGTGATATGATACTAATGCTTCGGTTTTGTACTACTTGGCTTCCTGTGTTAGCCTTGGAATGCATGTCTAGGCTTGTGTAAAATTTTATGGTAAATATTTGTTGAAACTCATATGCCTGTTTAGTTTAGAATTGTGGAAAGGATAAAATATTTCATGTTTTATATAAAACATCTTTACTACTTATAATTCGATGTTTTATTTTAAAAATCATCAAACAATATTTTTTATACATAGAATTGTAATGGAGAACCTGGGTGGGATAATATTTATCTTATTAGCTCTCACCCTACACACTACTTCAGTGGTGTAAAGAACTTTTTTTTTCTTTTAGTGTAGGTAACATCAAGGAGACGTAGTGAGGTAGCGAGGATCATGTTAGCTAGTATGGGTAAATGGTGCTGATATGGTTGGAGTTTATCCTTGAAATAGTTAGACTAGATGTTTGGTTGTTAGTCCTTTGATGTTAGATGAGTATTTTAGATTTTATAGCTACTTTTTATGTTGCTATGTTTCTACAGTTTTCCAGATAGTTATAGAATATATATCTTTTAGTCCTCTGATTTTCCTTTCATTCTGTATATATGTATGCCATGCAGTTGTTCATGTTGGGAGAAATAATTCGCTTGGTTTGTCGTTTGATTCCCAGTTTCTTGATGCCAGTGTGTGGGGATTGGGAACACCCTTAGAGTATGTAAAGTGTCAGGTTGTGTGTGGGGTTTAAGGGTATCCCGAGTCGGTTAATTACATTTTTTTACTATTTTGAGGTTCATTCTCAAGAATCATTTCTTGGGAAATCTGTTAGAATGGATATAGGATTTTCGCGAACTGAGAGATATGGTGTGATGTGTTTCTAGATATCTCTTGTCATGAAGAGACTCATGTTACCATGTGATGTCAAGATATGTGTCTTTGGTGTTGAGTTTTTGTTTTATAAATCACAATTTATACTTATGGGTTTTCTAGTTTCAACTAATATTTGTTCAGTGTCTGATCATTCTTATGTTTTGGTGTGCGGCACTATGACTCTGACATGCAATCAGTACAATAAGAGGGGTCACATAAGATGTTCTTTCCCTACTCCTGTGAAGACTTGCAACTTCTATGGACACATTGTCTGCTTTTAGAATTTCTATAATTCTATGAATACCTCAAGTTATGGTCATGTATTGTCACGTATAAATTCTACTACGGTGAAGTCGAAAGCTTTAGAGACTACATGGATCTAGCTACAAGCCACAGGAGTGAATCATTTACAGGCATTAGATGAGTGTCCAATAGAATTTGATGCAGGGATAACAAAAGTGATAGGTACACTACTTATTATAGCTTTAATATATATCTTACTATTTGATACCGGTGAATCCCACTCATTTATATCTACACATTTTTTGATATTCTTAAACATGTAATGGAACATATACCATTTTCAATGTAGTTAGTGACACCACTTAGAAAGATGAATGATTAGGGGTTTTGTTTCCCTTCTTGTTCATTGACGATAACTGATATAGAGTTGGTCTGAGATTTTCTCATTATTTAATTGGATCTATTTGACATCATCAACATTATGGATTGGATTGTCACTCGTCGAGATAGTGTTTATTCATATCATTAGTGTATTTCATTTCATTCTATCAATGGGATATCTCATGTGTTTTAGGTTGAGTGGGGCGTGATGTCAAGTCGTCTAGGATGTTCCCGCCCAGAGATGAGGAGTTTGTTGGTTGCTATTTTTATTGAGAAAAATGATATTTATTATGTTGATTATATTCCGGTTGTTTTATGAGACATTCCATATGTTTTACCTGGATACTTCTATGATCTTTCCAAATATAGGGAGATAGATTTTATGATTGACCTGGTGCCGAGAACACAAAAAATTTTGATTTCTTCTTATCATGTGGAACCAGTGGATTTGATAGAACTCAATATTAAATTAAAAGACCTATTTGGGAAGGGTTTTTTCTCCCTAGTGTTTCCACTAGGGCATCCCCTATGCAATTTTACAGGAAAGGGGATGCTTCACTTTGGTTATTTGTGGAATATCAGATGTTAAATTGGGTAACAGTTTAGAGAAAATATACTTTGCCTCCTCTGTATGATTTGTCTGATCAATTGAACGGATAAACGAGGTTTTCAAAGATCGATCATTGGTTGGGTTATCATCATCTCAGAGTCCAAGAGTATAATATATCGAAGAAAACCATTATGAGTAGGTGTGGCCATTATAAATATCTAGTGATTCTTTTTGGTCTGACTAGAACTCCTACAGTTTTTAAGGCCTTGATGAATCTGGTGTTCCCCCAATATCTTGACACCTTTTGGGTAGTTTTCTTGGATGATATAACATTTTATTCAAAATATGATCATGACCATGATCACCATATGATTCTGGTTATGGAGATTCTAATAAATCACTATATTTAGGGAATGATTTCAAAATGTAGTTTCGGAATTCGAGATGTGATGTTCTTGGGGTGAAGATTTTTTCAGCATGGATTATCAGTAGACCCAGAGAAGGAAAACCTCTTTTTTCGGGATGGAAACACATAATGTATTTGAGAGAAGAATATTCCTTGGTCTTGTTGGATACTAATTATAGTCCATCAAGGATTTATCTAATTTGTAATCACCTTTGACTACTCATACCAATAAAATATTAAAATACACATGGGATGAAAAGTGACAGTCTTCCTTTGATGGGATGAAATAACTTTTGACATTGGATTATATTTCTATCTTACCTGAGCACAATAGGGGTTCATGGTGTTTTGTGATACATCGAGTATTAGGTATGTATGTGTGCTTTTGTAGGATGATCATGTGGTAGCTTAAGAATCTCATCATCTCTGATAGCATGAGAATAACTACCCCACTCTGATTTAGAGATTTCTACAGTGATAAATGCACTTAAATGTTTGTAGAACATTCTCTTTAAGGAGAAGTTCAAAGTCTCCTCAGATCATAATATTTTGAGCTATATCTCTTCCCACAAAGGCGTGAATCTATGATAGAGATGATCAATAAAATAACTACAGATGTGTGACTTTGACATCTCCTACACTTTGGGGAAAGGTAATGTTGTTGAAGATGCTCAATATAGAATGGTACCATCACCATCTTTTACAAATTAAAAGGTGGAGTGTGATCTTATGGATATTTTTGCTCAGTTTCGTATGGATGATCATGAGGATGTTTCAAGGATGGTTTTTACAAGTGTTAAGTTTTCATCATATCTCTTGGAATATGTCTCGCAAAATCAATAGTAGGATGATGAGTTTAAGAAAATTCATGAAGGAAATTATTTTGGGGAGATCATTCCTCATTGGACACTTTCTTCAGATGGAATACATCACCTCAAGAATTGAGTTTTCATCCCAGCACCTTTGAGAATTTCAATATAATTCTATTTAAATAAATCTTCATGGGTCATTCATCCAGGTACTATGAATATGTTTTGTTACATGATAAAATGATTTTGGTGGCTGGGTATAAATTGTGACACTACAGATTAAATGTCGATCTGTTACACCTACCAATGGATGAAGGCATAGCACTTGAAAACCAATGGTATTATTCAACCTCTTCTGGTGAATGTTTGGATGTGGGACACCTTGTCAATAGATTTTGTTTTTGTGTTTCCACAGACACCCTAAGGGAAAAATGATATATGGGTGGTTGTTTATCGGTTAAAAAATATTATCATTTCATTCTGATCAAAGACACCACTAAAGTTGATGATCTAGTTAATTTTTACATTCAAGAGATTGTGAGGTTGCATGGGGTTCCTTATACAATGTTTTTAGATAGGGATCAGAGGTTTACCTTGAGGTTCTCGTGGAGTCTTTAAAATGTAATGGGGACTTAGATAAACCTCAAAACATCTTACCATCCATAGATATATGGCCATATGGAGTGTGTAATTCAGATCAAAGATGATATTCTTCATGCATTTGTCATGTATTTTAATGGATCATTGGATAGCCATTTTCGACTGGTTGGGGTTTTTTTACAATAACAGTTATCAGTCATCAATCAGAATGGACCCCTTCTAACCATTATATGATCACTCGTTCTGATCACATCTTTGTTTGGAAGAGTTGGGAAAAGTAGCTTTGGATGGACCAAGTCTGGTTCAAGAGACATCAATTATTATTTAGGATGTATGAATACATCATATTAGATCTTAGAGTCAACAGAAATCATGTGCCAATTAGCAGTGTCATCCTTTGGTGTTTTTCAAAGGTGACTTGTTTTCTTGAATTTTTATCCTTAGTTGGGTCACCATCATCTTGGAAAATAGTGATATTTGGCTCTAAGATATGCCAGACCATTTGAGGTCATGGAATGACTTGGATTCTTTGTGTATCAGTTAGAATTTCTAGATCAGTTGACATGAATCCATGAAGTTCTCCACATATCATAGGTCGAGAACTATCACCCTGAGCATGATCATGTTCTGAGTGGGAAGAAATTGAGTTAGAGCCATATGTTTCTATTTTGGAGAAACGAGTTGAGATTATTTAATCTCAAGTGAATGTCTTCTGTAGTTTTTCAACTGTGTTTTTCAGAGTGATATGGCTTCCTAGATCATATTTTCATGAGGCTCGGTAATGCGATTTGTTATTCATGGAGTAATGGACTCATCTTTTTCTAGGATTAAAATCTTTCACATGACTTCTTGGGGACGAAAATTCTTAATATGGGAGAGTTTGAGACATCCTATTACCTTGATTGTGTATGTTTTTACCTCTCTCAATGTTCCCTTTTGGTTTAAAATCCTTAATAGTGATTTTCTAGTTTTTTTACTAGTTTCAGGAAAGGTACATGTCGTGTACCTGAGGTGCATGTCATGTACTGGTGGTTGTATTCAAGTCATGAATAATGGATCGTGTTCTAATAAGGTACTGAGTAGGTACACCATGTTTAACTGAGTTACACATAATGTAGGGTTTAAATATCAGATTTTTAACCTGAAGTGATGGTTTTTTTGGTGTTATGTATCCAGTGTGGCCTGCACAACGTGACTAAGGGGTATATGTCGTGACCTAGCCAAAACCTAGGTTAAATTCAAGGATTTAATAGTTTTGGTTTGATATTTCCTTCATTTCTTCATTTCTCTTGACCCTACGCTGCTCCTAGGAAATTTTTAGAGGTTTATATCTTTATAAATCAATTTTGATCATTTATAGATCTTTTTTGTGATTGTACTTCATCTCTCTAGGTAACTGTCCTCTTCAGTTATTCCTTATAGTTGATCGTAATAGGGCCCTATCATGTCTTTATCAGATCTAATGATCTAATTTGGTTTATACTTGTTGTATTGTTCCAGATTTTTTGTGAGATCATGTTTCATAGGACATTCATGGGATAGTTGTGGTGTGATGGATGTCCGTTTTTGAGGTATGTGGGTTTTCGTTGATTCACCAACCACTTGTCTTCTAAATTGAATCAATCCATTGATGTGTTGGTTTTATTCATGGGCCTCTGTTGATCTTGTTGGGTTTCACTGATCTTGGATTCTATTGCGGGTGTGTGTGACCCAAAAATTGAGGTAGGACGTTCCATATCTATACTCTGACAATGATCCAAATTTATATTTATTTATTAATTGATTTATGAAATAGTAATGATTATTTGTGTGGGATTAAAAGGGGGTATGAAAGAAAATTGGGTTTTACCTAGATTTTGATAAATGGATTTTGAAATGGATTTAAATGGGTTTTAAAGCATTAGAATGGGTTTGGGAAGTGGTTTTGAATGGTTTTCAAATAATTGAAATAATTCTTGAAAATGAGTACATGGGTTACCTTGGATACATAGGTTGAAGGATTAGTTTGAGGTTGTTATCTATTATTTTCTCATTATCAAGGTTGTTTTTCTTATGGATTACCAAAATTTCCTAAGCCTATTATTCGAGGGCACTGGTAGTGATATTTTAGGGGGTTTACTCATGGGGTATTTTTTTAAATCCAATGTCTATGTTCTAGGATCTGTTTTGCGCACTTAATTATATTGGAATGAGAAGTCTGCTGCCAAGACCTGTAGTATTATTTGGTGCTGTGATACATGATTTTTCTTACTTCTTCAATTTCTAATTTAGACTTGGTATGCTTGTTTATGTTTTGGAAAATATGCTTGGAATCTGATATTCCTATTATTTTTGAAATGTGGAAAAGGGAAAAGTTACCATGTTTTCTATAAAACTACATTACTATTTATCAGACCATGTATTATTTTAAAAATGAAAATACATGATTTCTAATACAAATAATTGTTATGTACCACCAAGGTGGGATATCACTGAGGATTTTAGCTCACACCCTATACACTACTTCAGTTGTGCGTAGAGCTTTGTTTGTCTTCTAGTGATCGGAAAGGCAAGGAATTGTAGTGGGGCTGTGAGGTTTGTGTCATCATGGATGGGTAGCTGGTGGTGATATGGTTGGAGTTTTTCCATTACATCATTGGAGTAGCTGTTTTTTTTGAGTCCCTTATAGTTAGACTTGTCTTCTAGATTTTTTATCTTTTGTTACAGTTGTTTTGTTTCTGTTTTGTATAGTTATGGACTATATATCTATTATTCCTCCATTGTTTCTTTATTTATCTATATATATATGTTCCATGTAGTTGTACGAGTTGTGATATTTTGTTGCCTTGGTTTGTTGTTCGATGTTTGGGAGCTTATCGCCAGCCCATGGGGATCAGGAACTCCAGTCATGTATGTGAAAGATAGGGGAAAGTTCCAGGTTTGACGGTAATCCAGGTCGGTTCATTACACATTGGATTAACAATATAATAAGAACATCAGAGTAATGTAAATAGAATAAACAATACAATATCATGGATAAAACAAGTAATAAAATCCAAATGAAAAATCCAATAAATAACAACGGAATAATATAATGTAATGATGAAATGTAACTAAATTTCATGTAATATGTAATATAAATTAAATACTATAAGACTCAAGTACATACTCAAAAGTCTGTAGTCTTGTTCCCCATATCACAAATTATCTTCAAACTCTAACCCATCTAAGAGTTAGTCAATCAACATAAAGGTCCATTACCATTGCCCAATACAATATAAATTTTATTTTCTTAGCTACCCAATAGTGTTCCATGTATGTTATGTGTATAACTCTATAGGTCAACACCACCACGTCTAAACATAAACAGTCTGATAATAAGTGGATGAAATATTTCATTAAACATGTGAATTAATTAATTAAACAATTTATTTAATACCACATAAACTGGTTTCATCACCATGATGAAATGTCTTTGTTCATGTATCACAACCATGACAACCGTAACCATATATCCATAGAAAAAAATAACCTTCTTAGGTGTAATTAAATAATATCTCTGAGCATATCTCACAACCATTCCAACCATAAACATATATCCATTTTATAAATAACACCAATATGGGTCATTCCCCTTATATAATAAATTCTACAATAAATCAGGGATGGTCCCATTATATAACAATTACTTCATGTATTAGGGCCAATCTAAGTATATAATAATTTCAGTATTTGTTAGGGATAAGCCCTGTATATAAGAATTTCAACTTCTGTCCCTGGGAATTTCCTACTATATAAGCATTATAAAATGAATCAATGGGAATATCCCTTTATATAAACATTTCATAATGTGTCAGGGAATACCCTAGTATATATACAATTCAACATAAAACTCAAAAGTCAATATAGAAATGATATGTCAAAAACACATCATAATACACAACGGGAAGTTATAAAAATTAACATTTATCATTGAATTACACATTTATTTTATCAACTGGTCACATAAAATAACATTCCAATCATTTAATTAATAAAGACTATGTGAATCTATATTAATCAATTATTAAAAATGAATTCATGTTAAACAAACTCTAAGCCGTTAGTCAAATCATTTATAATAAAGTGTTTTATGAGCCAAGTTGTAGCCATATTGCAGTTCATAAACAATTTCATCCAAAGGGTCTCCATTGATAAAATCAAATTCATTATTTATTTAATTTATGAACATGTTACGATGAAATAATAATAATATTGGATATAATTTTCAATTTAATGGACCACAATGATAAGGTTAAGACCCCATACCTTTAACCGGTGATTAACACAACACATCTAGAGGGTAACAACAATGAGGAATAAGGTTTATAAGATCACAAGAAGAACCTAAAATAACTCAAGTTAAGTTTAAAACCCAAATATTTCCAATGATTCCACCATACTAATGGGTAACTACAAAAGTGTAGGGGAAACCCAAAAAAATACTTACTGAGGATCGATCACACAAATGGAATTATCAAAATGAAGGAATGGATTTGAAAATTTCATATATAATGTCCTCGATTGAGGATAGGAAGCTTCACTAAAATATTAAGAAGGACATCATGCATGGGGTTGCTTAAAATCGTTGGTTTGGATATTACATTTAATGTACTTCTTTTTATATGGATACATTGAAAAACCTCATCACAGTTTATTAGTATTTATACCAATCAATTTTTAGATTACATAAATTTTTTCCATGAATTTTAACTGTTTCCCACACTATTCTAGTTCATGATATAAATTTGGTAGAAGTGTCACATTTTGTATATAGTACATGTCATGTAAATACTATAAAAGAATCTTTCAGCCTGATTTGTACATATGATCTTGAACCACCTCCAAATCCTTACAAATAAAGGAGAACTGTCATAAACTATTTAAAAAGTTTATAGCTAGACTAAATTAATTAAAAAACATAGATATTTGAATTTAATGTCATTATATATAACAAAATATCTCTCTCTATGAACAAGGATCTACCACCAAGGATCAAATTAAAAGCTCAAAGAGGGATGTAACTTGGAAAATACAGTATTTTATAGACTTATGGGTTCATGGATGAACTATTAATTCACAAAAAAATATGATAGTGAAATATTATAATTAATTTGAATGATCATGGACATTGATTTGGGAATATGAAAATTTATGTGAGATAGTGAAGGAACTCTTTAGTAAAAATACTTGGAGGAACTATCGTCTTCATAACATTTGTGTTTGAGTATTTATATACATATTTTATTTTTTTGAAATGTATTTTACCGAAATAAAACCCATACTATATGAGAGTTCTCATATGATAATGTGAATAAAAATAAATTTGAATAATTTTTATAGACTATAGTTGACCTCTTCACGATAAAAACCATTTATAGTACTTTTCTTCTCTATTAGATTGAAAAAAATTTAGTGACACCACAACAAATCCATGACCAAAACCTACATAACTACGTTCAAAATATTGGATACTATGTAGATGGGTCCTAGATATAATCATTGACCTTTTAAACCAACTTTTTGTTTCTCAAAACACTCATTAAATTTAAATTATGTATTTAGATAAAACAAGATTTATTTTGGAGGGTTTTTTTAGAGATCTTCACATTAGAATAAAGAGATCCATTCTATGATCAAATAATTCAATAGTGGTTTGAAGATTATTCCTTCACAATCTTCTCAAATTCTGAATATTTCTATTATATAGGTTATTTAAATCATCAAATATTCTTTATATGGGATATATTACTTATATTTATTTATTGATTGATTTTAAATCATTACGATGTGGTTGTAGTATTTTTTAAACTACTTAATAGTCCACAATTCAATTGAATAATTTTATAATATTTATTTGATTAAAATCATATATTATAATATCTGGGGAATTTTTGGGTGGTTTTTATTTTTATATGATTAATTTTTAAAAAAAAATTAATTTATAAAATGTTGTTCTTATATCATATTTTACAATAAATTTAATTTATGGTCTTTGCATAATATTTTTATAAATTTTATTCATTGGAATAAAATTTTATTTAGTAAATTTGATGAATCTTGATAAGAGAAATATTGGAAAATGATTATAATAGATAAATAGATATTGTAAATGATTGGTTGTTTTATGATTTTTCCATCTTGCGGATGGAAGGGCTGTTTTGAAGACATTATTTGGTAGTTAATGGTCCCTAGTGAGTATATTATTTGATAATTTAAAATTACATGTGGACAAATATATATTTTTTATTTTTCTTATGTAAATATTTTGATCTTAGTAGCCCAGATTCTGTGGTAACTTAATTACATAGGGAAGAAGATACAACTAATCACACCCGGAAGGACAAAATAATTTATTTTCCTTGGTAATTAGACACATAGATGAATATAAATTATATTTTAAAAAATAAAATACATAATAGCATTCTCTTTTAGTGTATCATTATATCCCCTTGGATAACTATGCATTTCAATCATAATATATAAATTCTCATTAGGTGGAAAGAAACATAAGAAATGGCTGAGATCAAATGCCTAATAAGGGTACACATATAATAAAATATTTAATGAATAAATAAGCCGAATCAATACTTAAATGAAAATAATTGAATCACTTATTATTCAAAAAAATTATTAGCCACAATATGTAGGGAAGAAAAGACGATCAGATAATTCCATTTAAATAATCACATGAGCAGGAAACATTTCCATAGATATTCTAAATAATCTAGTAATCACATGGAAAATCAATAAATAATATAATAACTATGAAATTAATAAAAATTTGGCATCATAACCATGTCATCAATGCCTAATTCCAAGAAATATTACATAAATGTGTAAGGACACATTCAAAAAACCAATATAGTTTGTCTCATGAGAATTACCAATGCAACAAGGGGTTGTAGATATTCCCAACCATCCCTTATTATATCCATTGAATTCATTATATTAAATTGATGAAACATAATCAATATAAACATTAGTATTGAAAAACCAGCATTCAAAATGTTAACAATCTTAAAATCAATAAATATAATAATAAATCATCATACTAGTATGTATGGTATCAAACGTGTACATATCCTATAAAAATGATCATAAACCATTGGCATAAATTATATTGATGGAATCATTACAAAATATTTATAGTAGAGGATATGTACATTAGTGATCAAAACTTCTCAAACATAAATATTATATCAATTAGATGAATATATCATAGATTACATAGACACATGTACGAGGATCATAAAGGTTTTGTGCCCATGGAGAATAGGTACACTATATTCTTATTAGTAAAGGATCTTCAGTATATCCCGTAAATGTCTTCCATTTATGTACTCTTCAAAAATATACCCAACATAAATTTTTTATATATTACTTGGTAAAGGAAATGTAAGAATGGTTGGTCTCAAATGATCAATAAGGTTAAACATGGGGACTATATAAGTATAACATAAGAAAAAGTGTATGATAACATGATCATAACATATGAAAACTATACCCCACATATCAAAGATAACAATATTTTTTCACAAAATAAATATTGGATGTTCATCAGACATGAATCATAATAGAATCAAAGAACATGAGAAATGTAAATATAATATTTTTATAAGACATAGATTTGTTACATACACATAATCGTAGAAAATTATTTTATTAGAAGTCAATACTCATTTCCAAAAATGATCATAGTGGAATGGGTTCACTTCACAAACCATCATAGCATTCAAGGTTTACTCCCAATACAATCATCATTGAAAAAGTCCCTTAATAAATTGGTTTCACACCCCTTTACAAACTAGTTAATCTCATGATATATCAATCCTCACCCAATTCATTGGATGGAGATATTGGTCTCACTTGTCTCATAATGAAAATCATACGTACTAGTTCCACTAGGTCATAAAAAATTCATCGTATCAGAATACTTTAAAATAAATGGGCTTAATTACACATCTATTTATAATAAACATAAAATCAGTAGAAAATTAATAAGAATGATATCATTGGTCAAATAATGAGCAATGAATATGTAACATCAAATGGTTCAATCTTAAAAGGAAATGGATTTTGAAATATCTAATGTAAAATTTGATTAATAAATTTTCCCTTCAACATTTACAAATACATTTTAAAATATAGAATATTTTCCAAACCATTTTCTTTTAATACAACCTATGGAAATTATAAAGGATTATTTAAATAAAATTTAAAAATATTGAGTAAATTTTCATTTATAATTTGAAAAAAATATACACACAAAATTTCGAAACCCTTTAAATTTTTTTGAAGCATATTAAAAAAATTTTAAAACATTTAATGGTCATGACATTATGAAATTATATTTGTTCCATATAAATTGAAATAAATAATCCATTCACATTTGTTTGTAAAAAAAATGAGCATTGTTAGAAAATCAACATAAAGATTACTTTAAAGGAATTATTAAAATTAAATAATGCTACAAATGTATTTCTGAAATCATTTGGAAAATTTTAATAATATTCTTTTAATATTGGTAAGAAAACAATGTTTTGTAGTCAAAAGTTTTTTCGGTAGAAAACTGAAATTAAGATGGTTTTTCTTGTAACTTTTTTTGAGCTCTTATGTATATAAAGATATTAATATGATGGGAAAACATATATTCACATGAAATAAAAATATTAGAAGAAAGGTAATGGAGTTTTTGAGATATAAATCATATCAATTCATCATTGGAAGCATAAACATCAATAATATCAATAAATGATGATATTTTATCATAAAACACTTTCCAAATTTGGTAACATTGAATCGTAATATCCATGAAAGAATAAAATTAAATGGAACATAAAATAGAAATATAATAAGTAATTTTATTTCATAATATTACCATAGTTATTTATATATATCTCATAAAATAAGATAGGTTCATGACATAATATATGTCTCAGAGGAGGAAAATTGGAAAAACAATCCCTTACCACTTTAGTATCTTGTGAACCGTAAAACCCATGAAGGAGATATTATAAAATGTATATATAAATATTCACAAATTTCTAGATAAAAATAAAAATAAACAAATTTTTCATAATTATGTACACTACATAAAAGTAATAGGAGGTGAATATGGTGTGTGTCCCATAGAAGTAAAACGTGAGATGGAATTACCTTATCCCAAGTCTTGAATTCATTTGTACACATTCAATCATAATGTATAATAAATAATGGTTTTTTAAAATTATATTATTGAATAATAATTATATATAAATTAATATAAATTAATTAATTTTTAGTTTTTGATATCCATTTATTAATAATTCCATGTTAAAGTCATGTTTTGGATAATAACCACTTATTCTTTCAGGTTTTGATTTTTTATTTTCTGGTCCAATTATATGATCATGGTTACATAATATCCATAATTTTAACAATGATATAATTTTCAAATATATTAATTATATTTTTTTTGAAGTAGTGTCTAAATTTAGAGACAGAAAAAGAAATATACTGTTTCTGGAGAGGGTAAGTCATACGTACGCATGACTGTTGTTTAAATTTTTTCGATGCATTGAATGAAATAAAGGTAAATATTATATTAAATTTTAAAAATAATTTTTACATGATTTATAAATCACATCTTTTAATACACCCATTATTTTTTCTTCTCTGTGAAGCATGAACAAATCACATCGCTTCCCAAGATAGTAGTCCGCCGTATACACGAGGTAGTTTATTATATTCCTAAATAATGGAATGTAAGAAGGTATATTTGATATCATAATTATATAAGAATAAATATGCAATCAATATAAGATAAATTTATTTTATATATCCTTTTACCATTACTGGAAAATTGAAATGAAAAACATATTTTATCGATTCACAAAGAAGTAGTCCACTGTAAAAACGAGCGATGTTATTGTTTTACAATATGTTAAGAGGTAAGAAAGTGGATGCAGAATAAAATTAAATAGGTACAATAGTTTCATATATTTCATATATAAACACTAAATACATCACTATATCATACTGTGATTTGTGGTAATGGAAAACCAATAATATCGATTCGTGAGGCAATAGTCTGATGTACACACGAATGATGCTTCCATACACCATTTGATGGAAGAGGAGAAAAATAATGGTCATAAAATTCACATAAAAATATCATTATATTTAACATACTGAAATTATTATATCATCATGGTTTAATAATAATTTTTAAGGGTGGAGGAAGATATAAAATAAAACACTCAGTTAGGGGTGTTGCATATTCCCGAGACAACTTCTTTTAGTTTTTAGCATAAATTTTAATAGGATAGATTTATGAAAAAATTAAGTATTATATTATAATATGAGGAAATTAATAATTTAATTTGGGTAAGTATTGGTTGAAAATTTTTTTTTTATGTTTGAAGTGGGGATTAGAAGTGGTGGCCTTTTATAAGTGAGGTGAATAGAACATTCGTAATTTAGGAAAATAAAAAGTTGTATCCATGTTTTTTAGAATGTACTAATGCTTTAAAATGTTCCTTTATATATAATATATTATATAATTTCAATATATGTATATAAAATGGGGTTTTAAAATAATTTAGATAATATTACATTATATCTTTTTATTATAATCCCTAGGTAAACCCATTTTCACCTTAACCACGGTATTTAATTTTAATTTTTTGTATTCATTATGGTAAAAAATTAATGGTAGATTATTAGATAATATAAAATTTATGGATTATTAACCTGTAATATATTTTCCAAATTATAGTCACATAATAGAAATACTGAATTTAAAATTAATTCAGAAAAATGTGATGAGAAAGTTGTTATCCAAAGAGAAAATGTTCAATGGTTTGGAAAGTATTCTATCAAAATTCAATATAAAATTTATTATAATGACCTTATTTGGATTAATATATATTAAATTGAAAAAACTTTACTTTCAAAACAATATTTAATTTTTCATGTTTTTAAATACTTTAAATGAAATCATAATTCTTAATAAAAACATGTATTGTTTAGTATTCATCAAAAAATTTATCTTCTCTGAAAATTCTAAAAATCTCACCCTAAGATAATTTTTAAATGATTATTTCGAAATGAAAGTTAAATTTTTATAATTAATTATTTAAAATTAAGTAATATTATTTTATAAAAAAAATGTTCAAAAGAAAAAAAACTACTTTTTTGAAAAATTTAGTTTTACGTATAAAATTGATTTTATTAATATCTATTATCTATAAAACACATAAAATGAATTTTAAAAATATTTCGGTTATATAATATAAATTTCTCTTTAAAGTATTTTTCCAAAATTAATTTTTTCAATTTATTGACCGAAAACATGTTTTTGTACATAAAAAATTTTTCTGAAAAAGATTTCATTTATTTTAAAATAGTTTTCTGTCTCTCTAATTAGTCACTACTGAAATAATATTAGAGAAATTTTTAAAAGAAATATTTTCAAAAATTATTTAATCCTATCCATAACCACCATTCCAATGACTATGTCATAACTATCATATTAAATTATAATATTTTTATTGTATGTTACGTTTCTTTTAAACTCTGGTGTGCATATAATGCAAGAAAACGTTATTGTGGCATGTAACTCCAGAGGAACTCAATGTTTTATATATGAAAGATAAACATGGGTTTTGATGCAATAATAAATTTCAAAAATATAAATTTTATTTTATTTTAAATTGTTTTATCAAAAAATCTTGGGATGTTATAGTTTACAAATTAAATAAATTTTGTCATCGCAATTTGATCATGTTATATATAATCAATAGTTTAACATCTCAAAATACCATTGTTAGAAACCCAAATTATAGAAATTATAAATAAAAATTCCTCTTGAATATAGGGATTGGTAAGTAAGAAGTTCATTGGGGAAAACACGTACTCGATTTCTACATAAGATAACATAGGTTGGAAGTGAAGATTTAGAATTGAAAGAAAATCATAATGTCAAAATAATGATAGAGAGTGGTGGAGAATATTGATAACAATAATGAGAATGGTCATTTGAAAAAATAAAAAACAAAACCCTAAATTAAATATGTGTAAAAAGTTCATTGATATCATCATAAATGATGATAATAAGAAAATAATCTTTTTTAAGATCCATTTCCCAAAGATGGGGAATTTTCATGAGAATATATATTTACAAGATTTCATTACACATAATTCATAAAATAATAATTTTTATGTATCATATTATTTTTTAATATATATTTCATGCAATATGAAATCTGATTTTATTTAATTCATCAATCAAAATTTGATCATTCTTTTTAAGTTTTACATAAACACAACTATTAGAACCACACATACCTTTCATATGTCGTTCTTGGTCTCTTTATAATCAACATTATAATAATTACTCTTACCACCATGATTATTATCTTAGTGACCATCCACATATTAAATATATTTTTATAATGTTCATACCTTCCACATTTAGAACATTAATCTATTGATAATACTATATGGAGTTGAACATTTCCATCCCCTTCCTTAAGTAAATTTTTTATTTTGCCTTAGAAATTATATTAATTTATTTGATTCTTCTATAAATATAATACATCTTATCATTAATTTTTGGAATTCATTTGAGTGATTATTCTCACATTTGAGACATGTAGGAAACTAGATATTCTTTCCTCGATGGTTTCCACCACCCGAGCTCTTAGATAACCCTATCCATTTTCTCTTTAGTCAGTCCAAGAGATAGATAAGGTGAATCTTTTTAAACATATGTCATGATAAATTATTATAAATAATCTATATATCCTCCCCTTTATTCGTCACCCCATTTGGTTTCTCATCAACACTTTTGTAATCACATTCAAATTCAATTTTGTTTTTCTAGTTCCCTCCACTAAATAAAACCAATAAGCATTGCATGAGAAAAAATAATCATAATGGGAAGCAAAAAAAACCTGAAAAATAATTATAGTATGTATATATCACTAAACATTATTTTAAATTCAGTACACATTATGATTTACCTTGTTCATTATTTAAATCCTTCATGATGGTTTGTATAGAGTGTGTGATTTCCCAAAATAGATCCCCTAGGAATATTAAACTAGGTGTATAGAAAAGTCTATTGTTGTCCACTGGGTAATGATCAAGTCCTCAATTAATCCTTCTCATTTTTATTACCACTAGGTACCTCTATGTGAGAGCCACTTGCAATTTTATTATCTATATTGGGATGGATTTTCATTAATACCACTCATTTTTTCCTATACTAAAATTATATGATATTTTCATACACATTTACTCATCCTTAAAAATATAATTTAATATATTCATAGGGATGTCACTATATATTTCTCATTCTAGACTCTAAAGTATAACTAAATCTATCATTTAATACCAACTATAGAGACCCGAACATTTCAGACATTGATATTACATCATTTAGAAGAATATTCATTACATTAAAAAATACACAATAGAGGATCGTAATGGTTTAGTTCATTTGAAGACTAGGTACCCAATATTATTTTTTAGTAAAATTTTATCAACATCATCCATAATAATATTCCCCATTTACACTCTTCCTAAACAAACCATGTTATAAACCTTTCTTCCTAACATTGGATAATAGACATAAGAAAGGGGGATCTCATTTACACAGTAAGGGTGAACATGTGAAAATTATAAACATAACAGGAACATAATGGTATAAGAACATGAAACTAACATATTAAAATCATACACTACATTCCAATGAAAAAAATATTTTTTCACAAAATAATGATTGTTTATTCTGAACACATTAATCTTAATGGATTAAAAGAACAATAGTCAAGAGAATATAAAATTATTGTAAGACATAGACTCATAAAATATAAATAAACATAGAAAATAATTTCCTCAGTAGTGAAGAATCATTTTGAAAACTATAATAGTGGAAGGGGTTCACTACCCAAACTATTAGAGTAGTGCAGGTTCCCTCCCAAGCCTGTCATAGTGGATAAAGTCTCTTACTGTAATAGGTTCACTCCCCGTTCTTGTCATATTTATTTCATTAGATATAAATCATTCAAAAAAGAGATTGAGTCAGTAATATGTCCCACAGATCATATTTTTAATATCTTACATACATGTGTTAAAAGATCATATAACACATCATATTAGAACCCATGATAAGAAATGGGCTTCATAACACATTTATTTATAATAAACATAAACATTAAAGATAAATACTAAGAATGGTATCCTCAGATAATATCCCTATTAAATCATAAGTATCTTCAAATGATGACAACATAAATAGATAATTATTTTGAAATATCAAAAGGATCATTTATTGAATAAATTATCATTTCCACATGTAAAAACAATTTTTAGAACTTAAATAATTTTCAAAATTAGTTTCATAGAATGTAATACTAGAAAATTTTAATATAATACTTAAAGATCATTTAAAAATACAATTGAGGAAAATATCTTTTCCACATTCAAAAGATCATTTTAAAATATAATACAATTAAAATTATTTTTTTTAAAATATAATTATAAAATTATAATTAAATATTTAAAAATTTTATTTTTTATGATGGTAGAAATTTTTTATCAAACCATACAAATTAAAAAACAATTGTCTAATATTTTGGTAAAATTAAAATGGGCCTTTTTGGAAATTGGCAGGAAGATTGCCCTCATTTTTTTTTGTAAAATGTAAAAAATGGTCAAAAATTAATTCAAAAAATAATTTTTTTTAATGTTGATGACATTTTAGAAAAAAATTGTATAAAACATTGGTTTGGAATAAAAAGGGTTTTCAACCAAAGAGAGAAAAAATGATAATTTTTATTAAAAATATTATTTTGAACTCCCGACTAAATAATGTGAGAAAAATGAATAGAGAAAATTTATTCTCATCAAATAACCATATTATAATAAAATGCATGATATTTTTGAGGTATGGACCATAATACTTCATCATCATAAATCTTAATATAAACAATCCCAATGAATGATGACATTGAATAATAAAACCCTTAGATTATTTGGAAATGTTTAGCCATAAGCCCCATGAAAGAATAAAATTAAACTAAACATCTAATATCATTATAATAAATAAATTATTGATATAACATATATAAGGGGTTGTATATACACATCATAAGATAATATTGGTTTATAGCACAATATATATAAAAAATAAGTTAAATTGTTACAAATATCCATTCGCACTTTGGTAACTTCTGAACTATAAACCCCAAGAAAGAGAGGTAATAAAATAGATATGTAAATCAATATAATTTTTAGTACAATAATAACAAAATAAATTCTTTGGAATACTTTACATTACATAAAACAAATTGGTAGTGAATATGGGATGTGTCTCATATAAGTAAAAAGTGATACACAAATCCCTTACCTTGTATCCTAACTTATGTCATACATATTAAAACCTCCCATATAATATATAAATTTTTAAAAAAAGCCAAATATATTTATATTTATATTTATATTACACTATATATGATTTACATAGGACCTTTTACTACATGTTTATTAACAATTTCATGCTAAAGTGTTTTTTGTGTAATAACCAGTTTTTTTGCATTTTTTTATTTGTTATATTTTTTGTACTCTTAAATTGATCATTGTTACAAAACATACATAATTTTAACCGTGAGATAAATATAATATATACTAATAATATATGTATTCATAGTTTTCTATAAATGTTTGAGATAGAAAATTAAATACACCATTCATGGAGACGGTATGTCATATACACACATGAAAATTGTCTGATTTTTCTCATTTGATTAAAAGGACGAGGGATAAATAATATATTACCATTTTATAATTATTTATTTTTTGTATATATTACTTATTCTAATTAAACACATCTTTATTACCTTCTATATAAAGTGTGTAATAATCACATCATTCCACAAGGCATTAGTCTATTGTACACATGAGAGATGTTATCATGGACCCATATAATCCAAAGTAAGGCGGTATATGTCCAATAATAATTAAAAATAATAAATTTTATACCGATGTCATATTTAATTATTTTATCTATCCCTTTTACCATATAACAAAAATATAAACATAAAAAGCCTCACAGAGGTTCATGAAGAGGTAGTCCACAGTACAAATAGCCGAGGCGATTATTTTCCAATGGGTTTATAGGTAAGAAGGTTAATGGGGTATTATAAATACATAGGTATAATAATTTCATAAATATAATATATAAACATTAATTCCATTATTATATCCATCCATGAGAGGTCGTGATAAAAAACAAATATCACCTGGTCGTGACGCAGTAGTAAGCATTACAAAATAATGATGTTTTTTATCCCAGTTGATGGAAGAATAGATGGATATAGGTATTTAAACATACATAAAAATATCTCATAATATAGAAGATAATGTGGTTATTATATCATAATTGTTTAATTATAATTTAAGGATGTAGAGGGAGATATAAAATAAAACACTCGATTAGGTGTGCTACCTCTTCTTCAGAAAATTTATATTCATTTTCACCAAAATCCATCATAGGATGGATTTCTTATAACACCCTAGAATTATAAGGGATTAAATGTCTAAATGATATAACTCATATCAAGGTAAACCTTTATTTTAAAAATCCTACCAGATTATAACTCCACAACTAATCGTTCTTGGCCTGCATTAGTGCTTAGGAGTGGTGACCTTTTGGGAAGTTCCTTAGTTTGTATGCGAGAGAGGAAAAATCACACTAGAAAGAACAAGTGTTGGACTATGGGAATATTCATTAGTCAGATGACTTGTCTCCGAAAATTGGTGGTTCCTAGGTATGGGACCATGTGTCTAGGGGTAAACTGTCATTACTTGGAGGGCTAGGACCTGACAACCTTGTTAAAAAAAGGTGTATATGATTTCAGTGGGGCCTAGTGGTTACATTTTTTATTAGATAAGGAATCCAACTTTAAGTGTGTTTCACTACCTAGGATGAGATGTAAATCCCACCTTGTCAATAATTTGAGCCATTATTTTCAAGAACCTATCTAATTTGAACTCCACAGTTAAGCATGTTTTACCTAGTGTAGTGATAAGGATGGGTGACCTTATATGATGTTTATCATGGTGTGTTTGAGTGAGATAAAATAACACTATAGAAAACATGTTTCGGAATATGGGATATTCATTAGTATGATCAGCTGATAGGGGATGTGTGTGGGCTGTAGGGAGGGAACCACGTGTCTTTAGGTAGTCGAATCTATTAGTGGGGCCTAGTTGATACATTTTTTATTAGATCAGGAACCCGAAAATAAGTGTGGTTCACTTCCTAGGTTGTGATATAGGGTCGAAAAAAGGATTTTATTGTCTAGGGGGGTGAATGTAACACCCCCTAATGATAAAGTGTTAAATGAATAAATGGTATGACTCAGGTCAACAAGGTGAAACTTTCTTTTCGTGAGCATACCTGATTAGAACTCCATAATTAAGTTTGATTGGCCTTGAGTAGTGATCAGAATGGGGCCCAATTGTTACATTTGGTATCAGAGAAGGAACACATCCTTAAATGTGGTGCACTGCCTGGGGTGAGATTTAGCGTCTACAATAAGGACTTTGTGCTCTAAAGGGGTGGGAGGAGGGGTGAATGAAACACACTTGAATGGTTAAGGGTTATATGACTAAACGATATAACTCATTTCAACTATATAAATGATTATTTTTGGAAAATAGATTATTATAATTCCACAGTTAAGAATGTATAGTCGAGAGTAGTGATCAGGATGGGTGATCTTCTGGGAAATTTCTCAGGGTGAGTGAGAGTGAGTAAAAAGAACACTAGAAATAATAATTTTAGGACTATAGGGATAATCATTTGTAAGATGGCCCGTTCAAGCATGTGGGTGGGCTCTAAGGTGGGGACCCCATGTTTGCACAATGTCTGTTCTATTAGTGGTACCATTTTTTTACTTTTGGTATCAGAGAAGGAACCCTTCTTTAATTGTGGTGCACAGCCTGGGTTGAGATGTAGGGTCCAAAATAAGGACATTATGTTCTAAAGGAGGTGGGGAGGGTTAATATAACACCATTGAATGATAAAGGGTAAAATGACTGAATGATTTGACTCATGACAACAACATAAATATTGTTTTCCAGGAACCAACCTGATTTGTACTCCATATTTAAGAAAGATTGGTCTAGAGTTATGATCAGGAGGGGTGACCATCTAGGACGTTCTTCATGGTTTGTGAAAGTGAGGAAAAACAAATTGGAAGGAAAAGGTGTTGGCATGTGGGGATTTTAATTATTCCTTTAAACTATTTGGGAACATGTGTGGGAAATTGGGAGTGGACCACATGTCTGTAGGGTGTATGTATTACCAGTGGGTCCCAATTTTTACATTTGATTTTATATTATGAACATATCCATTAATACGATTCATTTCCTGGGTTGAGAATTAGTGTCCACAACAATGATGTTGTGCTCTAGGGGCGGGGTGAATATATCACCCTCAAATGATAAAGGGTAAATGAATAAATGATATAAATCATATCAACAGGTGCTTCTTTCTCTTCAGGAGCCTACCTGATTATAACTCAATATTTAAGCATGTTTTTCTTGGAATATAGTAGTGATCAGGATGTGTGACCTACTGGGATGTTTCTCAGGGTGTGTGCAAGTGAAGAAAAAACACTTTATAAAGAACTAGAGTTTCCCTATGGGGATAAGAATTAGTTATATGACCCATTTGGGCACATGGGTGGGACCTAGGGATGGGTCCATGTTTTACTAGGTCAATGATAAAGATGGGTGTCCTTTGGGAATGATTCTAAATTTATTTGTGACTAGGGATAATGGTAAATGGAAAGAATAGTTGTTGGTTTATGGGGATAGTCATTAGTCACATGACCTGTCTGGGAATGTGGTTGGGCTATAAGGAAGTGACCAGATGTATGTGGGGAAATGATTAGGATGGGTGACCTTGTCAGATGTTTCTCAATGTGTGTGTGAGTGATAAAAAAGTACACTAGAAGGAACAAGTGTTGTCTTCTGTGTATAGTCTTTAATAGATGACTCATTCCTAAATGTTGGTGGTCCATAAGGAGGGGACCACATGGCTACATGAGAACTGGTTGTACCAAGAAGGCCAAAACCTGACCTCCATGTTAAGGTAGGGGATCTGTGCTTTTAGGGGACCAATTGTAAAATTTGTTATTAGAGCTTCATACGCAGCGTCATGTGTGGTTTACTACCTTGGTTTATATGTGTTCTTCACAATAAGGATGTTGTTCTATAAAGGGGGAGTGGTGGGGGTGAATGTAATACCCCAAAATGATAAAGGTGTGAATTACTAAATGATATAAATTATTCCCACATAGTGCACATTTCCTTTTAAAATTCTACTTGATTATAACTCCAAAGATATGTATGTTTGGCATAGAGTAGTGATCGTGACGGGTAACCCTTAGGAAATTTTTTTAAGGTTAGTGTGAGTGATATGAAAGAACCCTTGAAAGAATAAGTGTTGGACAGTGGGGATAATAATTAGTTGGATGACCTGTTCATGAATGTGGGTTGGCCCTAGGTAGTAGACCACATGGTTGTGAGGCAACTAATGGTACCTAGTAGGCTAGGACCCGATGACCATGTTAAGGCGGGGAGTATGTGCTGTCAGCAAGGCCTAGTTTACACATTTATATCCAAAATAAGGAATATAATATAAGATGTCGGAATTATATAAAATATTTTGGTTGGTCATGTATGATAAAATATGTTTTAGTAAAGTTAATAAGAGAGGATAACTGGTGCCTTTTTTTAAGTGAGGTGAGTGGAACAATTGTAATTTTTAAAAATAAAATGGTGCACCCATATTTTTCACATTCTAAAAGTCCCTCCAATGAGAAATTAAAAAACATATAAAGTATATGTATGAAATATGTCCACCAATTGGTGTTTTACATGATTTAGAAACTTTTACCCCTTTTCATTTTAGTTTAACATAAAGAAAACCCAATTTGACATTAATTATGGTAATTAATATTTCTCTATTTTACAAATCATTATCGTACAAAATATATTAAACTAATTAGATAATATAAATTTTTATGATTCTAAATATTTAATAAATTATTTCAAAATTCCATTCATATTAGTGAAAATTTTAATTTAAAATAAACCTCACAGATAATATTAGAAACCAGTTTTAGAAATAGAAAAAGTTCCAATGTTTAGAAAGTTTATTTATGAAAATTAAATATTAAATATATGTAAATGAAATAAATTTCATGAATAGATATATAATTGAACTATTTTGTTCCTATAATGAAATATTAAAATCAATTTCATGTTCTATAATGGTTTGAATGAAATAACAATTCTTAATGAGAACCACATTTTTTCACTACTTATCGAAAAAATTATCTTCTCAGATTATTATAAAAATTTTACCCTTATTAATATATAAATCTTAATTTGAAAATGAATTTCATTTTTTCAAATAAATTTTCCATGAGTTTAAAGAACTAATTTAAAATTTTATCACACTAAAGAGATAAAATTTATTTTTTAGAAAAAATACAGTTTTAAGAATCAAATTTGATTTATTCTTATCTCTTGTCTAAAAAAATAATAATATGAATGTTAAAAATTTGATTGAATATATAATATAAAAATAACTTAAAATTAATTACCAAAAGTTATTTATTTAAATTATTGATGTAATAAATGTTTCTGTGAATAAAAAATTTTACTAGAAAAAGATTTATGTTATTTTGAAATAGTTTTTATTTTCATTTCAAATTAATTGGTCATTGAATAAATAATTATATATACTTTTTTCAATCATATATTTTCATAACATTTTTAATCATATTCATAACCGCAATTCCAAAGTCTAGGTGATAACTATCATATTAAATAATATTATTTTAATGGTATGTCAAGTTTCGCTTAAACTCAATATTTTTTTTAATTAATGTTATAGTCAGTGTTGTGTGTAACATATGATAAACAAAAGGTTTCTTGTATCATAGATTAACTTTGGGATACATGTAATAAAAAATAAATAAATTATTAACTTAGTTTGAAAAACAAATATCTAATATTATTGGGGTTTTACAAGTATAAAATTTTTTCGATTTCATTGAAGAAAATAAAAACCAAAAAAATCCATTAAAACATTAGAGAGGAAAATAACCTTTTTACAATGAAACTAATTTTAAAAATAATAGTTAAAATAATATTTTGAAAATATTATTCTTTGAATATACCTTGGAAACAAATAAACGATTCTTTGAAACATTGAGTGTTCATGATGGTGGAAATTAAATACATGTAGTATAGATTTTAATAATTAATGTTCCTAAAAAATAATTTTATATTGTTAAAAAAATTGAAATAATTTTTTGAAAACATGGTTTTAGAGGAAATAATATTTTTGTTCAATGAGACAAATAGACTATGATTCCCCGAAAAACATTTTCTCGATTATTCTAAGTATCATATAGAGGAAAATAGTAGTATTACATGATAACTTCATTAATAACTAAATCATAGTAATATTCATTATTTTATTTTTATATTTATAATAATATTACATTATTTTAAGTATAAATATTAAAACCATGGAAAATGATTAGGTTGTGCAAAAAAACCATTTCAACATTGCTAACATTGAATTATAAGCCTGATGAAATAATCACATTAAATGATTCATAAAATTTCATGATAATAAATAAATTCATGATATTACATGTTATATGGGATATATATAATCCTCATAAATATTGATAGGTACTTACAAAGACAGATGTCATGAAGAAAAAAATTGAGAAAAAATCACATACCTCATGGTATACTTTCTTTTCATGTGTACTAACATAATATATAATAAATATATGATAATTATATATATAAGAAATAAAATTATTAACATATTTCATACCATATATGATATACTAATTGTCTTTTATGACCCATTTATGAACAATTCTTTGATAAAATAGTTGGTGCGGGTGATAATTTATTCATTTTTAATGTATAGTTTGGTTTAGTAATTTTAGTCTTTTTAAATTGACCATGTTTCCATAAACATTATAATTTCAACCATAATTTATATATATAATATATTCACTCTATATTTTTTTAGTAATCTATAAAAGTTAGAGATATAAAATGGATTACACCATTCATAGAGATGGTAAGTCGTGCGTATATAGGAATGCTATTTATATTATTCTAAATGGATGAAAGGAAAGTTAAATAAATATTAATTAACATTTATAGAATAAATATTATGTTATATATAGAATTTATATTAATTTAATTTATCCAAATTACCTCAAATATTAAAATAAAATACAATAAATACACATTGCTATGTGGTGGTGGTAGTCCACACATAAGCCCTAGTGACATTATTGTTTTCCAATAGATTTATAAGAAAATAGATATATGTAATATTTTATTTAAATAAAAATTATCAGGTCATAAATATTATATATATTCATTATTTTTAAGCTTAATACCTACCATGTAAGGTGTAAGTGAAAAAGGAATCACATCACTTCGCAAGGCAGTAGTCCACCGTAGACACACGCGACATAATTATATATTTGATAGAATATAAACTGAAATGGTATATGTGATATAATAATTTCATAAGTATAATAATGTAATAAATATCATATAAAAATGTTACTTTCATTATTATATCATTCCTTGAATGGTGGTGATGGAAAAAAAATTCAGGGTTTCATGAGGATATAATCCACTGTAAACATGATCAACAGGTTTGTTTCCCATTTGAAGGAAGTGGAGATTGATATAAGTTATTTAAATATAATTATTTAATATAATTATATATTATATATAACTTTTATTATATTAAAACAGTTTAATATTATTTTAATAATGTGGAAGAATAAATAAAACAAATATGCATGTTTAATAATGTTTCCACTTCGTCAGAGAGACTCTTTAGGTTTGTACCTAAATCCCACATAAGAGGGATACCTAATCAAAATAAGTCAAATGTGAAGTGGTGAGACAATTTTTAAAGGTATTTGAGTTTGTATTGACATAATGAAAGGGTTTTTAAGTATATAGTGGAGCGGAGAGGGGATAACCTTTTATATGTGAGGGAGAGGACACACATAGAATTTTTGAAACTGAAAAGTGATACCCACGTTTTTCTAATGCAATAAGAATTAAAAAAATAGTCATTATTTACACTTATAGGTTATATGGTTGAAATAGTTTTATAAAAATGGTTTTGGATCAGTTTGAGGTCATTTTTAACACATATCTTTATAGTTGAACCCACTATTATCCAATTTCTTCGTTAACTGTGAAAACAATTTTTTAGTGTTATTAATATTCATTATGGTAAAAAATTAATTTAACAATATTAGATAATATTAATTTTTTATATTGAAATTATAAAATCCATTTTTAAATATTTATTTCACATAAATGGAAGAATTAAACTTAAATTAAACTCACAGACACATTGAAAAATGGAGTTTTCCAAAGAAACAATTCCAATTGGTTAAAAAGTTTTCATATGGGTATTCAAAATAAATATGATTCAAATTAAATAAACTAGTTAAATATAAAAATAACTGAATTTTTTTTCCATTAAAATAAATTAAAAATATAATTTAACCATAAAAATGATTTAAATAAATATACAATTTTAAATAAAAATAATTATTTTCATTCTTCATCAAAAAATTAATATTTTTATAAAATTATGATAAAATAAACCATAATTAATATTAAAATATATATTTAAATAATGATGTTTATTTTTTAAAATAAATTTTATAAAATTCGTAAAAATCAATATTTTTGTATGTTCACAGAACACAACTGATCCTCCTTTCAAAAATAATAATATATGTAAAAAACATTTATTTTTCATTCAAATTGTTATTATTTTATTTTTAGTAAATATATAACTATTGGATTTGTTTAAAAAATTATTAAACAATATAATTTTCACCATTTATTTAGAACTATTTATAAATTCCAATGTTATGGATAGGTTATAATGCTCATGTAAAAATAATAATATTCTAAAAGAGTATTGTGTTTTGTTCAAACCTGGTGTTTCGTGCATCAGTGGGTATTGCAAATGTTTAATTTAATTATGGAGAAATATTTCATAATGTATTGGTGTGTTATATTCTCTTCTAATCTTGGTTTTGTTTGTCATAAAAACTAACAAACATGATATCCCCTTTTAAAATATCAGGGAATTAAATTCAAAACCTAAAATAAATTACGTCTTCATAGTCTACTTCTGATCTAATAAATTAAGGGCTTGAAATTTTTAAATACCTTTCATGGAATCTTACTCCATTATAATTGTTAATAATAGATACTTTTAATAAGATAAACTTTTAGGTACATAAGTCATTAAATTTAACTCCTAACTAGTTTTCCAAGTTAGAGAACATTGGTGGGAAGTAAAGATATGAAAATTAAATAAATTTTTCAACAATATGGAGAGTAATATAGATAATTGATAATAATAAATTCAATTATAAAAATAATGGTAATTTACCAAAATTTGATACCAAAATATTTTTTCAAATATATATTTTTTTAATTAATTTATGCTTTTTAATATTCTAGAAATCACTCAACTGTTAATGTAGCTTTTGTTATATGAAATGTCTATGTTTGGCTTGCATTTCATGAAACACAATGTTTGTATTGAACAATTTGAAACAATTAGACTAGCTCTTGGTACACACAAAACTATATTTATCCTATTTTACATACAATACTGAGTTGTATTGATAGCGTGTGTTACACATAAGGCCTAGATTACAAAACTATAATATTCTATTAATGTATTTATTGAAATAAAATTATAGTTACCACCTAGAGGATGGAATAGAAGTTACAAATAAGATTTACTAGATTCTAAAAATATTATTTACCCATGTACAAAAAATGATTCCTTTGGTTATCAATATCTATGAAATGATTGTAAGAACTGTTTGAAAATAAACAAATTCCTTTTCTAAAAAAACTAATTTTCTATGTAAAAATACCATTTTCTCTCAATAACATAGACAAAAAACTTTTGACTGATGTTTTTAAAAATATTTATTTATTATAAATTAATATTTTTTTACACTCGTCCAGTATATTTAATAGTAATAAGAAAAAAATAATTCCAAGTTTAGAAATAAAAATATATTTTTTTAAAAGGTAATTTTACATCATTTTAATGGAAATACCCTTTTAAATAAAATTTATAAAACTCCCATTATATTTTTTTAAAATAATTTTTTTTTAAAAGTCTAATATCATAATTTACATTTGGTGAATTTATGGTAATTTTTCATGAAGTTTCATTTTTTGATAAATAGTGAAAACATTAGTTTTTTATTGAAAACTACATTTTCATCTAAATTATTTTTATAGTAAAATTATATATTGTTTTTAAATACTATTATTTTTATTTTAAATATATTAATCAAATTTGGTATATTTTATACAATTTTATATTGAAATTGGATAAAAAAAATATTTCAAACCATTGAATTTTTTACTCTAAAAATAGATGTTACATCCTATTTGTAGGATTAATTTTATTTTATTTTCTTCCACTTATATGATTAAAATATGAAAAAATTGGTTTCATATTTTTATTCAGAAAGGTTAATAATTTATATTAATTTCTACTTAGTTTTTTTAACAAAAATAGTAGTGAAATTAATTTAAATTATTTACAGCGATGAAGGTAAAAAAATAAGTTTACTTAGGGGTTAAAAATTATCTTCAGGTTCCAAATAATATATAAACATGTTCATAATCCATTTTATGGAAATATTTAGACCATATCATACCTTTATTTTAAATTGGACTATAATTGGAGTCATGTGTTATATGGGTGACCTCACAATAATGTTTACCTATTTATATTTAGAAGAATGACGCTCCTCCTCCACTATAAAAGAGCACTCACCCCTAAATTATTCAAACATATAAAGACCTTAATATAAAAAAAACTACAAAAATAATCCCCCAAAATCGCTTATATTATCCTATAATTCCTCCTTTGGGAAGAAATCCAACCAAGGAATCCCTTTGTGGTAATCCCAAAATAGTTACACAGAGAAGAGGTAACATCTTTCAACAAGAACTTTTGTTTTATTTAATTATACACCCCATAAATTATTCTTATTCCATTATTATATAATAACATGTGTATAATTAATATACTTATATGTTATCATGTTAATGGTTTTACCTACACCTATACATACATCCATCAAATGGGATAGACAATCATCGTTCATGAGTATGGAAGACTACCTTCTCACGAACCGATGTCATTCCTTATTCCGTTACTAGCTTTCATGTTTGGTAATAATGATTGAAATATTATTTTTATATGATATATATTATATTTAATATTTATTTATTATTTTGGAATTATTATATATAATATACTATTATTCTTTCCATTTTGTGGGAATATGATAACATCATTTGTGGATGTGTTGACTATTACCTTCCCAAAGCAATGTGATTCATTTATACTGTGCATGGAAATAATTATGGATGGGTTTATAAAAAATATATAATATTTTTGGCATAATAATTCTACTATAATGATAATATATATATATATATAACATTTACTTTCTCTCTTTCTATACTATAAGGACATAGAAACAACATTCATGCATACGTAAGACTAAACTCTACATGAACAGGGTATTCCATTTCATATTTTTATCTTCTACAGATTATTATTAATAATTATATACTGAATATATTTTAAATTTATATCATGTTACATTATGTAAATAAGTAAATCATGATCTAGGTAGCATTATCAAGAATAAAAAGTCAAAGTATATATGAAAAACAAAGTGGTTATTACCCAAAACATAACACTAATGTAGAATTTTTAAGTAAAGGGTAATATAATGTCATAATAAAATAATATACGGTATGATATATTATAATATTGTTATATGGGTTATTTATAATAAAATTATATTTATTATACCTGATGTTTTGACGTGTACAAAGAAATTCAAGACTTTTGGTACTGTATTTTTCATCTAAATTTTTTCAATGAGGTATTTGATATATTAAAAAATTATTATTATTTTGTGTGTTATATAACTCCATCAGAAATGTTATGTAAATAATTTAATTTATTTAATAATATTTTACGTTTAAATTCATGTTTTTCTTTCATGGATCTCTTGATTCAAAATTTACTCAGGTAGTAAGGGGACTTATAGTCTCACCATTATTTCTCTGAGACTTATGAATTAATCACGACTCATTTATTTTATGTGGTTTATATAATTAAAATGAATTTATTATATGATTATTATCCTTAAATTTATGGGTATTTACATTCCCATTTGATTATATCTCTTTCTTTGGGTTTATGCTTTAAAATTTACCAAAATGGTAAGGTAGTTTTTCTGAAATTTCCTTCATTAAAAATTATGAGATGTATATGAATCCATTCGACAAGTTATATCCAGAATAGAATTGTTTAATTAAATTTTAAGATTTATTTAATGTTATTATTTTATTTTTATTTTGATTTGAAGATAATTATGTGGTACCAGTTCATTACTTCAATCTCATATATTATCTAGATTGATTGTAATTATGATTCCATTGATTAAATATTATGATCCACATCTAATGAAAAATCAAGAACATTCATCTAATATGTTTATTCATAATATATTCTTGTAATTATACCACTTTATAACTCTTTTGATCATAATATAAATAAAAATATGAATTTAATAATCTCTTCGATCAAAAATTTGTTTTATACAAAAACAATTTTTTCTAAAATTTTTTTTTGATATTATTTTTAAAGATAATATAGGATAATTTTAAAGGAAAAAATATTCATGAAATGTTTTATACTTCAAAAAATTTCAAAATTATTTTTAAATGTTCCATTAAATGTTTTCCAAGTATTTTAGGGGAATGTTTTTTTAAAATGTTCTATGATTTAATAACTATTCATCAAAGATTAAATGATACTTTCCTTAGGAAATGTTTTAAATGATTTTTAATATATTAAATTATTCTAAACAGGATATTTCAATTTAAAAGTTTTCAAAAATGATTTATGTTTTAAAAAGTTATTTTCAATGACTATTTGTTTCATTAAGAAATGCTTCAAGGTGTCTTTCACAATCCATCCCCATATAAGTTTAACTCGTTTTATATTGTTTATTATATAATAGATACACGATCTAAGGAACCATTCATATTATTTCATTGAATAGTCTATATTATGGTGATATGTTTTTTATGAAAATTGTTTCTATTCTATAGTTTTTACCTTGATAAAATGATTATGAAACCTACATCATTTAATGATTTATTATACAATGAAATGATTATGAAACCTATCCATTTTTCACATGTTATTATATGATTAAATGTTTATAATACCAATTTCATTTCATGTGTTATGATAAGATGTTTATGAATCCCATCTATTTTTATGGTTCATGATATTTTTAATTTTTCATTATCATGCAACACATAAATGTATGATTTAATTATGTGATGGTTTGGACATATATCTCCCTCCAATTCCTTGGGTAACAAAAAATGTTTTATTAGATAAAATGGTAAATTAAGGGAATCCAAATCCCGAAATAACAATGTTCATGGGAGGGAGTACCTAACCAAAAACAAGAGGTCACATGGGAGGGCATCCCATGCCAAAAAAATTGTACGTGAGAGGGTATCCAAATCCCGAAACAAGAGTGAACCATGGAGGGAATCCAATGACCTAAACAAGAGGGTACATGAGAGTGTATCCCAATCCTGAAAGAAGAGGGTGTAGAGGAAGAAATGACATTCTCTAAATAAAAGGGTAAACGCAAGGTAATCATAATCCCAAAACAAGAGGGTATACTGGAGGAGATCCCAAGACTAAAACAAGAGGGTACACGGTAGGGAATCTCAAGCCCGAAAAAAGAGGGCACACAGGAGGGAATCCAAATCCCAAAGTAGGTACAAAGTTTATTATCCCAATAATAAAATCTTATGAAGGTCTTTGTAGGTATATTTAACCTATGATTTTCCATGTGTATTTGTATTCCAAAATTACATGTCTTATTCCACAATTATGCTCTTATGGATTATTCTCTTGATTCCATTATGATTCATATTTTATGAACTACAAATTTTTATACCACGAATCTTATTTATTATCTTTGATATTAAGGGTAGGATCTTATAATATTGTGATCATGTTCGCATACCCTTATTCTGATGTTATTCTTACATATTTCCCTTTTTTGCTATTAATGAGAATATGATCTCATCCCTTTATTATTATTACATTGTAGAGGTTGTGAATAATTTTTTTAAGTAGGATTACTGAAGGGGATGATAATTAAGGGATATGTTGAATATCTTTCACAGAGGGAGAATATTATGTTTCCATGTTTCCAAAGACACAAAACTATCATTATCCTTATGTATTAATTTTTTTAATGTTCAATATATTCATCTAAAAAGATTTAATATACATATATATTTGTCTTAGGTCTCTATAGTTGCTATAAATGATAATGTTTAGTCAAACATTGAAATCTAGTATGAGAAAACTTTAGTGATATCACTATATATTTTTCTAAGAATATGTCAAGGAATGTGTCTATGGATAACCATAAGGTTTCATATATTTATAACTATGTTTCATTATTTTAGTGTCCTATAAGTAATATTTCATGATTATATAGTCTATGCTATCATGGATTAAGTTTAATAAAAATTTGGATTTAAGTAATATATCCAATGGTCTATATAATATGAAAGTTGCATGTTTTCAAAAATGATTTATTACAAATTAGGTTATTACCATGTTTTAAGAGAAAAAAAGATATAAGTATTCACATGTTAGGTATGTAAAAAAATAGATACTTTATGATATATAGTGGGACCACTATTATGTTTATTTTTAAATTTATAAACCATCTTTCTGAAGTTTTGTATTTTTGTCTTTCTTAAGGGTTACAAGGTTGACCATTGATGGAATGGTTAATGTTAATCATCAGTAGAGGTTTTAGAGTTTAATTTATTATCTTTTAATATAAGGATTTATGCATATTGGATAAAAAATGATAAATATTTGATGTGATGATCAATAAAGGAATATTCTTATGACATATTGTTCTATATATTAATCTTATTATCCATCAGTTCATCAGGTATAACAAATTAGAAAACATTTTTGGAGTTATAGATGATGTGTAAATTGGTCAGGACACAACCAAACAGTTATATTGAGAATATCTAACAGAATTAAATCAAGTAAGTATGTCTCATTTTAAAACTTATTCAACATTAAGAAAAGGGAATTGAAATAAAAAAATTGTTTTATCATCATTCTTGATGATATCAATGGTCCTTTTCAAGCCTCTTTGGTTTATGGATTTGCGATTAATAATATTCTCCTGATCTTGTTCTCTATCAATATCCATTAAGACATGATTTTTATATTTCTATTAGTTCCCATGTTTTTATTTTCCACCTATTATTTCCAATGCGGAAACCTAGTTTTGAGTTACTTTGGGTAACCATTATTCTTCCATATTTTCATTTCTAAAGGATGTTCTAGTATTCATTTTTTTGATGTGGGTTCTATGAAAGGAATATTCTTGTATTAATCCTTTAATGAACCATACAAATTTTTAGGGAGAAATTAATTTTATGGGGAGATTAATGTTTTACCCTGATATTTTGGGAAATATTATTTTTCAAAATAATTTAATCTTTTCAACATTTTAAATTTCATATAATAATGTTTGTAGCTTTTGTTATATGAGAACATTATGTTTGGATTGTATTTAACCCAAAACCAAGTAAATATTGCACTAATAAATCACTTAGACTAGATTTAGGTATTTACAATACTATTTTAGTCGTATGTTATATAAAATGTTGAGTTCTTTCAATAGCATGCATTACATGCAAGGATGAGTTTTACAAAAGTACAATATAATTTTAATATTATCATTAAAATATTATTATAGTTACCTCCTATATATTGGAATATAAGTTACAAATAATATATACTAATGTGGGAAGATATTATTTAAAATTTGAACCAAATTAGTATTTTTATTTTCCATTAGTTATAAATTAAAGTAAGAACTATGAGAAAATAAATAAATTCATTTTCTATGAAATTTTTTTTCAATGTATAAACACAATTTTATCTCAATAAATTAAAAAACCACTTTTTATGAACCTTTTCAACAATATATAAATATATTAAATAATTTTTTTCAGTCATCCAATTGATTTGATTGGTATAAATTAAGAAAAAATTCAATTTTATAAATAAAAAGATACGTTTTTTGAAAAGTAATTTCATAACCTTCAATTGGAGAACCTATTTTAAATATATTTCAAGAATGTTTTATAATTTTTTCTAAAAAAATTATAATTTATTTTTCAATGTGGAATATCGTATTCTACATTGGGTGATTTTTTTTTCAAGGAAGTTTCATTTTTTGATGAATACTAAAAACACTAAATTTTAATAGAAAAGAAAATTTTTATATAATTTATTTATATAGTTAAATTAAAAAAATTAAAGTATATTTAGATAAATTTTATATATATTAATCTAATATATTTTATTTTAAAAAATTTACATTGAAATTGTATATAAAAGAATTTATAACTTTTGAATGTTTTACTTTAAAAACTCGTTGTTACATCTCATCTAAGAAATTAATATTAATTTAATATACACTGCTTATATGTTTAGAATTAGGATTAAAGGATTCCATATTTGTAATAATCATAATTTACAATTTATATTAAGGTTAAAATAGTTTTTTTTCTAAAAATACTAGTGAATGTGATTAAAATTAATTGTAGCGATTTAGGTAAAAATGAGTATACTTAGAGGTAAAACATTATCTTAACTGGAAAATTCTATAGGAACATGTTAAAAATATTTTGGATGAAAATATTTTTCTATATTCTCGATTATATTTAAATTTTAAAATTTTTAGAGGCACATGTGTAAGGGGTTCCTCTAAATAATGTTAAAAAAATTTTATTCATAAGAATTCCACTACTCCTCTATTATAAAAGGGAACTCACCCACACAACTTTTTCACACCTATAAATCCCTTTTAGTCATTCATAACCAGAATAAATAATCATTCCACTTCCCTCTTTTAATCCTAGAATCATCAATTATTGAATGAAGACAACTAAGGAATCCCTTTGGTGCAAAATGAAAGGAGTTACCCAACGAAGAGGTAACATATCCCTCAACAAGCACTTTTGTTTCAATTATTTATAAAAAAATTAAATTATTTTTATTACATGATTATAAAATAACATATATATAATCATTATACAAATATGTTTCTATGTTATGGTTTTATCCTACACATACACACACTTCCATGAAATAGAACATGAAATCATCGTTTGTGATTACGGTGGACTACTGCCTCGCAAACCGATGTCATTTATTCTTCCATTACCACCCTTAATGGTTGTTAATAATGATGTAATTAGTATTTTTATATGATATATCTGATATTTATGGTGTATTTATTCTTCTATAATTATTATATTACACATTTGATAATGAATTCCATTTTGTTGGAATATGATAACCTCGTTTGTGGATGTGTGGACTACCACCTCCTCAAAGAGATGCAATTTGTTCACACACTATATGGAGAAAGTTAAGTATGAGTTTTGTTAATTTATATAATATTTATGGCATACTAATTATACTATAATTATAATATATATATATATATTTCATTTACTTGTGTTTTTAAATATGATAATGAAACAGAAACAGTGTTCATGTGTATGTACGACATACCAACTTAATGAAAATTGTATTTTATTTAAGGTTTAAATATTTTATAGAATATTATAAATAATTATATAATTAATATATATTATATATATATATCATGTTAAAAATTCTTAAAATATGTCAATAATGATCAATGTACTATGACCAATAATGAAATGTAAAAATATATAATAAAAACATACCAGTTATTATCTGAATCATCACATTACCATGGAATTGTTAATAAATGGGTAATATAAATAATAATAAAATTATATGTGATATGATATATAATAATACGGTTATGTGTTATATTTATAAAAACATATATTTATTATAGAAGATTTTTGAATGTGTACAATGAAAGTAAAGAGTTAAGGTAAGGTCTTACTTGTCTCAATTTTATTTCTATGAGATGCATGGTGTATAGAACACTTATTATTATTGTGTGGTATATATAATTCTATATGAAATTTTATGTCATTAATTTAATTGAATAGTGATGTTAAAATCTTCAATTTATTTTTTACTTCCAGGGATCTCATGATTCAAATGTTACTCCTGTAGTAAGGGGATTTCTAGTATCATGTTTATTTTTATGAGACTTAAGTCTTAATAACCACTCATTAATTGTGTGTGTTTTAAATAATACCCATGAATGTATTTTATAAATACTCTAATTAAATTTATGGGTACTTACATATACATTAGATGATCTATCTTTCATGGGTTTTATGATTCCAAAGTTACCAAATCGGTAAGATAGTTTTGTATAAAATTGTTGTCTTTGAGGCACATGTTATGTTATGCACCTATATTATTTTATGAGTTATATATAATACATTTAAAAATTTTATGTCAATAATATCATTATTTTAATGATATTTTATGCTTCATTTAATGTTACTCTTTAATATGGTTTTGGATTTAAAGTTACCAAAGTGGAAACAATTCATTTCTACAATCTCATCGCTTGTTTGGATTATTTATGATTATTCTTTAATTGATCAAATATTATGATAAATATCTCAATAACAATCATTAATTTTAGTCTTCTATGTTTATTCATGTTATATTCATTTAATGAAACAATTTTTCAGTCTTTAAAACATAATATAAGTAATAATGTTTTTTGAAAATCAGACTTTATTTTTATCTTTGATCGAATATCTGTTTTATTCAAAAATTATGTTTTCTAAAAATGTTTTCAAAAATTGTTTTAAAATAAATTTTTTAAAAAAACTACATAAAAAGTATTTTATAAATACTTAATTTTTTATTTTTTTTAATTCTTTTTTAAGATTCCTTTATAATTTTTCATGATATTTTAATGAAAACTATTTTCAAAATATTTTATCATTAAAAAGGAAATTTTCAAATAGGAAAGGATATTTTCTTCAAGAAATTCATTAAATTATTTTTAAAATATTAATTTATATTTTTCCATGTAGGTTTTCAATGAAAACAATTTTCAAAATTATTTATGATTCAAAAAGATATTTCCAAATAAAGGTTACTTTCCATAAGAAATATTTTATGTGAACTTTGAAAATAGTTCCCCATATAATTTAATATACATTGATATAGTTTATTATTTATTGAGGATATGATCCACAGTCTCCATTATTATCATTTATTTTAATGGTTCATGATATGATTGCGTGTTTTGTATGAAACCAGTTTCTCTTATATAGGTTATACCATTATAAAAACTTTATGAATCCCAATTATTTTCATGAGAAATTCTGTGATGAAATGATTTTAAAATAAGTCACATTATATAATTTATAATATGATGAAATATTAATAATAAAAATTTCATTTCAGGGGTTATAATATGTTATTAATGAAACCTATAGCACCTGAACCATAGAAAGCCTAGATTTGGGGTTTACTACATTTATATTGTATTTATTAAATGAAAATGAAATATGAGTGACTGATTAGTTTAGTTGTCTTAGTAAACCAGATATGTGAATGATTATTTCTTAAAAAATGAATAGAGTAATTATAAATTATTTTTCCCTTAGAGGATAACATTATTACTAATTAGAAAATTCATGAATATATTTGCAACTACATTTGATAGATTTATGGGGAATTAAATCATAATAATGTTGTGTTATAATTATCATTAAGGTTTATGTATAGAGTAAGAAATAATAAATAAATTAGAATAATAATTATGGAATGGTAAATAACTGAAAACAATATATATAATCAATAAACTGGTTAGGAAGTTCATAAAAAAATATGGAAAGGCATATACCTGAAAATACTATCCATTTAAATAACATGAAAATTTTTATAATAATTGGTAGAGTCAATATAGTAAGGTAAATAACTGAAACAATGTTCCATTTAATCAATTAACTAAGAAATAAATTCATCTATAGATTTTTTTCAGAGTTTAATTATAATGGATAACATTAAAATAATCAAAATGAAGGCAATACATAATTATTAGAATTCATATATGAGGAACATGAAAACATATACCATCATGAATTTTCATAAGGCTTCTTAAAACTACAGCTATATACTGGTTTAATTTTTAAAACTAATTTCACTCATGAGAACATGTAAATGCATTATGGGGAAATATAAATTCTAATCCCCACCCATCACTTCAATTCCAATGAATTAATCATACGAAATAATTGATTTAATTAATAAACAACATGCCTTAAAAATATCTATATTGAATAAAGAATAAGGATTTATCAATATTTCTAAGATAATAAAATAACATTAAAATTAAACACCATTTGTAAAAATTATATACCATTTAGGAAATAATAAGATCATTGATAAATAATGAGCATATTTATGGATAATTTATTTTTCAATGGTACTAGAAAGTGAATTATTCTAGGGTTCTAAAAAACAAATCAAGGAAGTGAATACCAATACTCTCCTTAGCCCAATCAATCAAAAAAATTTAGGTAGACGAATATATATGGTATCAATAACACATATCCAAAGTCTTTTAAAAATAAATGGTTTTATCATTTCTAAATATACATACAAAAAAATGACTTTAAAAAAATTATTGGAAGGAATATCCATTATAGTTGGAAAAAAAATCTATTAAAATCACTTATAAAAAAATTCTTTTAATATCACTTATAAAAAAATTATTTCAAAAGTAACTTTTTAATGTTGATAAGGATGCTTCAAATATATTTTTGTGGGTAAATACATACAAGGTTCACATAGTAAAAAGAACATTCCTTTTTCATGTTAAAAAGAATAGAAAAGTTCCTTATTCAAGAAGATAGAAAAATATTCTTTAAAACAATTTCAATCATATAAAAGGGAAACAAGCTTCTTTAATAAACCATTTAAATTTTTTAAAAAAATGAAATTTTTTTTAGAAAATAGTTTTTTTTGAAGAAAATATGTTCTCTATCTATAGAGATAAATGATGTCTGGATTCTAAGAAAATGAAACATTTTGAGTACCAAAGGGTGGAGATGGTAATATTTTATTAAGAAATATCATTAATAACCATAGGAGAATAAAATTAATGGGTTTATTTTACAATTACGATATAAATTCCTTAAAATAAATTTCAAGAATATACAATCTCAACTAGAAAGATATTTTGAAATAATCTATTAAAATGATCATAAAATTGATGTTGGAATCAATCAATCAATTGAATATATATATTAACTGTAAATACAAATAAAATATTTATAAATACATCAATAGTTATTAATCTAAATTATACACATATTTATATAATATTAATGACAGTGAGGAAGTAGTATATCCTAATTAATGGAATCTAGTTATGAAATTTATTTCCCACATGATAAAATTATGTTCAATTAACCTTAGATGATATAATTCAAGGTGAAAATCATAAATAATTTATTATTAAAGATATTAAATAATTTTGGGGTAGTATATATACAAAAAAAATGTTATAAGTGATGAATATTGTGTATTCCTTACAAAAGTAAATGTGATTCAAGAATCACTTTCCTTAAATTTTCTTTTGGGTGATTGTCGTTTAACCTCTTGTGTAATGGTTTTAAAACTATGAATAACTTATAAAAAATCATTTTCATATTTTAAATATCATATATTATCTTCTTATAATATTTGTTTACCCATTCTATAATATCCTATACTAATTATAATTATTTCATGTGTTAATTGGATACTATTTTAGGTTATTCTGACTGGTTACTTATTATTCCAATTAAATATACCATTGTTACATAATATAACTAATTTAAACCATGATTTAAATATCATATATATTAAAAATATTTTTATTTATAATAATCCATAAAATTCTGAGATATGAAATTAAATGCACCATTCATGGATATGGTAGGCCGTATATAAAGATGAACGCGACATCCATTTCATTATCGAATTAAAATAATAAAAATTAAATGATATATTTTTATATTATATTTACAGTATCATATTTATTTTATATATTTCACATATTTTAATTAATACCATACATTATACTTTCCATGTATAGAGTGAATGAATCACATTACCTTGAGGTGGTTGTAGTCCACACTTCCACAAACGATGTTATCATATTCCCACTTAATGGAAACTATGATGGTATGTGTTATATAAAAATATAAAAAAACATAAATACATAATAAATACTATATATATAATATATAAACTATAAATCTAACCATATTTCTTACCTCTAAAGTTTATAAATATAAAAATGAACAACATCAATTCATGAGGCGGTAGTCTGCCATACAGAGGAAAAAAGATTACATATACCATTTGATGTATTTGTGTAAAAGTGTCGACATAACTCTAAAAAAATATGTATATTTAAGGTACTATGTTTATTATACAATCATCATAAAAAAATAATTTAAGTGGTGTAATTGTAAATGAAACAAAAGTGATTGTTAATGAACATTACCTCTTATTTGGGAACCTCCTTTTGGTTTATATAAAAAGACATCCATTATTTTCTTAATGAACATATTGAGTCTTCTTGGATGAGTTTAGTGATTTTTGGAGAATATTTATTTTATATTTTTTTTGGAAAAATTTTCTTTCGAAATTTGAATAAGTTTGAGGGGTGAGTTCTGTTTTATAGTAGAGGAGGAGTATCATATTGGTAAATATTTGAAATAGGGGATTCCTCCAATGCGGTTTCCAAGTCATGTCACTCTAGTAATTTTTTCAATTATAGATAAATTATGATAGGGTATAAATATGGATAACAGATGTATCTAGTAAAATATTATAATTCATTTTTTCCTTATTATTAAGGGTTATTTTCTTATTACGATAATTTTTCTTATTACAACTATAAATAATTTTAATCACATTCACTAATATATTTGGTAAAAAAATATTTTGAACCTATTACACATAATAAATTATTCATATTAAAAATAATTAATCCATTTTTTTAAATTGAAATCATAGGATCATTAGAAATTAATTTAAAATCAATCCCACAGATGCGATGACAAAACGGGGTTGTAAATAAAAATGATCAAATGTTTGCTTTGATTTTATATCCAATTTAAAAGGTAAATTGATTAAAATAACCTAAACTAGTTTTAATTATATAAAAAATATAAAATTATTCTTTTAAAAACAATTTAAAACATAGTTTTACTATATAAATAAATTAAATGAAAAATAAATTTCCAATAAAAATCCAATATTTTTAACAATTCATCAAAAAATGAAAATTCTTATAAAAATATCATAAATTCACCATAGTATAATTTTGAAAATAATAATTCAAAAATAGAGTTTTTTTACATTTAAAATTCATAAAATTTCCAAAATCTAGTTTTAAAATAGGTTTTTCATTAAAATAATGTAAAATTACCTTAAAAAATTTAGGTTTTTATGTTAAATATTGTGTTCTCTATTAAATTATAAAAAAAAATATTTTATTCATTTCAATAAATTTGATTGGATATATAAAATATATATTCTCATGATTTAGTTATACATATTCAAAATCATCTAATTTAATGGATTGGATATATCTTATTACATTGAAAAATAACATTTTAGTAATTTATTATTGTTTTTTAAAACTCTATCTCATGTGTAACAAAAAAATATCAAAGAAACATGATGTTTCATTCAAGGAAATCTCATTAAATAATTCATTCATTAGAAGCTATAGAATATAAAAAATTTATTTTAACTATTAAATATTTCATAAAGTCTCTACATAGTATATTCCTTTCTACGTTTGGTGTTGTGTGTCATATACCATATCAAATAAAGTTTCATCTTTTATAATTTTAAGTGTGTTACATTTTATATGTATTAGATAAATTTCATCCTATAAATTTTTACTAGGTCTATGTAATCTAGGGGTTGATATTTAAAAATTACTTTGAATAAATACCACATCAGTTAAAGAGTTAATGAAATATTCTCTTAATAAGAGGGAATGGGATGTACAAAGGTCGCATGGTATAACATATAGCTTGGTCTTTATGAAGGATAAAACTAGTTGAATGTGGATATACATACTTGTAGTAATGGTATAAATAATTATAAGAAGCGATATAGGTCATTGATCACAAATAAGTGAATGATCAATGGAAATTTGAGGGCCTCAAAGCCATAAATACAATATTATTTAAAAAAATATAGATTCAATAAAAATTAATGTATTAGGAAATATTTTTTGATCATTTTACCAATTTTGATTAATTATTTTACTCTATATGAATATAAAGAAATATAACAACTTGAAATATTTCTTCTTTATAAAATCTATTTTCATCCATTGTGATTTGATAAATTTATAATTCATCAATTACATTATGAAACAGTCATCAAAAAATTAACTTTTATTTTAGAAAAATAAGCATGTAATCGATCATAAGGCTTATAAAAGAGAGAATATCCTTTTTATTTGTCATTATCTATTTTAAAAATCCAATTTGGTTAATACATTAATCTTATAAACCTAAAAACTAACAATATTGGTATACTATTAATATTTTTTTTGTTAATTTGTCTATCTAAAATAAATGAGTAATTAACCAGGACATTACGTATGCCTATGGGAGGCACGAGACACTTATCATCCTTCAGTCATGGGTTCAATCCCCACAACCATGCCAACTTTGATGGGTTGTAACCCAGCATACCTGTTTCCTTTTTTATAAAACTATATAAATATAATTTCCAAAATAGATATATTGATTTTTTTTTAAATGAAATCATTACATAGAATCATAATGAAGGTATTAAAAACAAACACAATACATAAATATTTATCCATTTATTTAAAGATAGAACATTCTTGGTCTATATTTTATCCATTATAAGGGGGAGTTAACTCAAGTAATTCCAAGGTTCCTCACATTTTATAAAATTAACCATACATGGATCCTTAGTATGAGATTTATTTCCTTCTATCATATCCTTCATTTGAAATCAAAATTTATTTATTTTTAGGTCTATATTTCTATCATAGAAATTATTTACCCATTCCATTGAGAAACATTCCTAGGTGTCTCTTTGCATATTTTTTTCAGGATAAAAAATGAGCCCTTTTTCTTCATGGTCTCCACCAGACAATCTCTTAGAAAAATCCATCCATATCTTCATTGGTGAGTAAGGGAGCTGGTTATGGTACATGTTGTTAATAATATTTCAGGAAAACTGGTTGGTCAGAAAAATATATTTCACTCCCATAAAAACCTCATTTGGTTTCTCATTGTCACCACATTGTCCTTGTTCAATGTTAACATGACTCTTTTAGGATCCATCCTTGACTAAAACTAGAAATCATAGTGTGAGTAAATATATTCATAGTGAGAAAATATTATAATAAATTATAGGATATCAAAATCAAGAAACTATAATTTCAATATAAAACACCTTAGGACTAAACGTGATCATTCATTATCATTATCTATTCAAAATATTTATAATGTTTTGTGAAAAAATAAAATTTATCCTATGCATATACATAGAGAGTTCCAAACTAGCTATATATTAAAGTCCATTGTCATGCACCAGGTTATGTTGGAGTTAGACCCAATGTACCTTTAAATATATGTTACTCCTAGGTACAGATATACCAAAAACATTCCAACTTGTATTTTCCTAATTGGGATGTATTTCTAGGAAAACCACATAATAGTTGTCAAACCGAAACATTGGGATTTTCTTCTATACTTATCCGTATATTATTACATATGGATATGTTCTATAATCTATTTTACATAAATGTAGTTCCTAATATTTCTTTTAAACGTTAATTGATACCAACAATAGCCCCCTAAGACCAAAAAACCAGAAATCGATGTCTACTCCTATTACATTGGCATGGTTTCAAGGAAATGGAGCCCAAATGACCAATTAGTTTAGTAGTATCAGTAAACCAGATAGATACATGAGTCCTTTTTTAAAAAATGTATACATTAATTAAAATTTATTTTTGAGGATAACATTATTGATATATATTAAATCCTTTCATATATTTCATAGTACACTTCTTGTATTCATGGGAAAACAAATTTTAATAATGGGTTGTTAAAATGATCAGTAAGGGTTATGTATAGAAAAATAAATAATGAATTAATGAAAATAAAAATTATAGAATGGTAAATAACTAAACAAACATGCCATGTAATCAATAAACTATGAAAGAAGTGCATAAAAATGTGGAATGGAAACAACTGAAAATATATTCCATTTAAATTTCTGGACTATCATGATAATAAAAACAAAAATCATCGTGGAAATGTATGTAACTGAAAATATAAGCCATTTAATCAATAAAATGAGAATAAAATGCATCTATAAACTATTTTAACAGTGAAAATATCTTGGTTAATAATAACTAAATAAAAATGAAGGTATATATTAGTTATTAGATGTCTTGTTTGAGGTACATGAAAACATATTCCATCAATTCCTTTCACAATATGGATTAAAAGTACAAGAGAAAAACTATTTAATTTTTACAATTAAGATGTCTCATAAGAACATGTTGATGTGCCAAGGGGATATATAATGACTGGGCCCCACCCATCACTATCAGTTAAAATCATTCCTCATATTAAATAATATATTTAATTAACAAACTATATGACTTATCAAATATCCATATAGAATAAAGAATACAGATTTATCAATATTTCCATATATAATAAAATTACTATCAAAGAAAATACCATTTTTAAAATTGATATACAGATTAAAAAAGAACCGTATACATGATAAATACTATTAATATTTCGAGGACATGTAATTTTCAATGGTTATTAGAAAGAGAATATTTCATGTAGAATAAAAAAATGAATCGAGGTATAAAATTTTAATAATATCCTTGAACTAATCAATAAAAAACCATCCAGATGAATAATAAGGATTGTATCAAAACATCATATTCCCATTGGGGTAAAAATGATGGGTTTTTTTTCATTGATGAATGGAAATAAAAAAAAAAAGTTCTTCTAAAATCATTCTCCAGGAGAACATTTTTTTTGGAAAAAGAGTTTGATAAAACTATTCATTGAAAACAACTTTTAAAAAACAAATTATAAAAATTAACCTTTAAGAATTTAATGGAATCTTCAATCAAATGTCAGAAAAAAATCCTTACATTCTATACAAGGTAAAAATACTATTCCTTTTTCATTATAAAAATATTAAAAAGTACATTGTTCAGAAAGAGGCATGAAGATTTCTTTGAAAAAAAATTTACATAAAAAATTGCATAAAATGTTTTTAATAAATCATATTGTAATAGTTAAATTCTTTTTTGAAAACCATTTAAAAGGGGTTTTTAGAAGAAAATAGTTTCTCTAAATAAAGAGATAAATGATGTTTGGATTTATTAGAAAACATTATAAAACATTCTGAGTACCAAAGAGTGAGATAATGGAACTATTTTATGAAAAAAATATCATTAATGGCTAGAGGAGGATAAATTTTAAAAAAATTATTGAAACATTATCAGATAAATTACTTTAATGGAATTTCATGAATATGAAATCTTGATTATAATGTGATTGTGAAATAAATACATAATATTAAGACAACATTAAAGTGAGAATTAATTAGTTAATTAATTATGTGTGTCAACTATAAATCCATAGAAAAGAATCAGAAATAAATAAATAGATATTAAATTTAAATATACATATAATCATATAATATTAATGAGAATATGGAACTATTATAACCCAATTAAATGAATTGAGTAATGAAATTTCATTACCACTTGGTAACTTTTTGTTAAATTCCCCTTAGACAAAATATTTCAACATGAAACTCAGTATACCAAGATAAATGGTGAATTCATGATATTAAACACATTATATTAAGTATATATACCTAAAAAAATTATATAAGTGGTTAATATGGTGTATTCCCTATGAATGTAAAAGTGAGAGGAAAACTGATTACCTTATGTTTAAATTTAGGTTAACAAACATTAAAATCATGTATAATAGTTTTAATCATGTAAAAAACTTATAAAATTACCATAAATATATTTATGAAATCATATATCATATTATTATAAAATTTTATTAAATATTTGTTAATAATCATTCAATATTTTCACTAAATCTGGTGTTAATTGCTTAGTTTTTTCGAGTATGTTTTGAATTGTTACATTTGGTTACTATTAATTAGATCATGATTTAATCATATTAGGAATGTAAAACATGATGTAAATATCATTTACATTCATTATATATATATTTATAATAATTAAATAAATTTTTATATAGGAAATTAAATGCACCATTCTTGGAGACGGTAGGTCATATGTAGGCATGAACGCTACTAATATTTCCATATCATATTAAAAGAATGAAGAGTAAATGATATTTATTTATATTATAATTATAGTATCATACTATTTTTAATATACTTCAAATATTATTATTAAAACCAAAAATTAATCATTCCATGTATAACATGAATGAATCTCATTTCTTTGAGGAGGTGGTAGTCCACCCATACACAGATGATGTTATCAGATTACGAAAAAATAGAATTAATTATGGTATGTGTTATATAAAAATTACATAAGAATAAAGAAATAGTAAATACCATATATATCATATTAAAACTATAAATACATCATTATTTTTCACCTTTAAATGTGGTAAATGGAAGAACAAATGACATCGGTTCACGAGGCGGTATTCTTTCAAAACATGAATAATGATTACGTATCAAATTTTTTGGATGTGTGTGAAGGTGTAGGTTGAAATATTTTAATAAAAATTTATGATTATATTTAATATACCTATTTTATTATTTAATAATTATTGAAAAATAATTTAAGTGGTGGATAAGTTAATTATACAAAAGTGATCATTGAAGAATGTTACCTCTTACTCAGGTAACTGCTTTTGGTTTATACAAGAATACATATTTGGATTAATTTATGTCCGTATTGAGGCATCTTGGATGAGTTTATAGATTATTTTTTAGATTATTTAGGTAGATTTTGGATAATCCAAATGTCATTATATTTGTGAATAAGTGTGTGGAGTGAGTTTATTTTTATAGTGTATGAGGAGGGACATTCTTGTAAATGTTTAAAAGAAAGAATTCCTCCCACATTTTTTCTATGAAATTGGATCAAATAATATTGAAAATTCAATAAAAGGTAAAAAAATTTATAATTAGTCACATTTAATAGATTTTGTAAAATTTTCTAGGTTATTTTTTCACCTATGATTAAGGTTTAGTCCCTTGTTAAGATAATTTTCCTTTTAGTCGTTGTAAATAATTTTACACACATTAAATAATATTTTTGGTAAAAAAATAAGATGGAATTATTGAAATTATATATTATTCTAACTATATATATTGAATCCAATTTTTTAAATTAAAAACACATAAGTGATAGGGGTTAACTTAAAATCAATCATGCGGATGGGACGACAAAGACTGTTTTTGTTGTAAAATGCTCAAAACATTGTAATGTTTTTATATCCAACTTCATTGTGAAATTGATTCAAATGAAATAATTGAAATTTAAAATTAAAAAATTGATCTAATTATACTTTAAAAACAAATAAAATACTAATTTAAATATATAAATAAATCATGCAAAAAAGGATTTTTCAATTAAAATCCAATATTTTCAATATTTATAAAAAATGAATCTTCTCAGAATAATAAAATTCTCACCCTAGGATAACATTGATATTATAATTTCAAAATATAAATTAATTTTGTCATATATAATTCATAAAACTTCCAAAAATTAGTTTTAAAATAAGTTCTCCATTAAACGACCTTAAATTTTCCTGTATAAAAATATAGGTTATTATGTTTAATATTGGGTTTACTCTTATCTTATGACAATAAAATATTTTTGATGAATGTAAAAAAATTATTGTATATATAATATAAATATTCTCATAAAATATTTATGTGTATTCATAAATGATAAGTTAATTTCTAGGTTATACCATATTATATTAAATAATATTATTTTAATTATATATTGTCGTTCTGTAAAACTCGGTCTCACGTGTAACAAAAAAATATTGAAAAACTAGTTGTTACATGAGGTGAAAGATAACGGAATATTGTGTTTAGTGAAAGATATATAATATATTAATTTTATTTGAAATATAAAATATACTATAAAGTCTCTTCTTGAAATATTTTATTCTACATTTGGTGTTGATGTCATACACATTATCAAATAAAAGTTAATCTTTTAGAATTGTTGGAGTGTAAAAAAACCCATCTCTTTTTATGGGTCATGATATGATGAATGTTTTTATTATCTTGTGGAAAAAAATGTATGATTAAAATATGTGACAGGTAGGACCAATATCTTCATCCAATAAATTTGTTAAAGATAAATGTTTTATGAGATCAAAGGGTACACAAGAGGGCATCCCATGCCCAAAACAAGAGGGTACTCAAGAGGGAATCCAAAGACCTAAACAAGGGTGTTAACATGAGAGAATCACAAGATTAAAATAGTAGGGTACATGGGATGGAATCTGAAGCCCAAAATAAGAGGGTACATGGGAGGTCATCCTAAGGCCGAAATAAGAGGGTTCACTAGAGGGAATACCATGCCTGAAACAAGAGGATACACAAGATTTCATTCCAATCCTAAAATAAGAGAGTACATATGAGTGAATATCATGACTTAAAAAGGTATACGGGTGATAATACCAAGACTAACATGTTATGAAGGTCTTGTTAGGTAATCCTAAACTAGGTTTTTCTATTCTTATGTTTTTGTAACAATTCCATATTTTATTCCTCCGTTCTTCTCTCAAGAATTATCTTACTGACTTCTTTATGATTCATGTATTTTGAACTATTAATGATTTTTCCATGACACAATATTATTATATTTGATATAAATGGTATGATATTCTAATATTATTATCATGTTCTCATACCCTTTTACTCATGTTATGCCTAAAAATCTCCCTTATTTACCCTTATTGATAATTTAATATCACATCTTTCTTATGTTTATTTCCCCATGTTATGAATAAGGTTTTTAAGTAGGAGTAATAAATTGTAATATATTTAAGAGACATGTTTAAGATATTTTCTCAAGTTAGATGTTTCTATTTCCATGTTTCCAAAGACACCATACTTTTACAGTTTTCGAGAAAGCATATTTACAATGTGTTGGATATTCATATGAAATGATGGAATATTAATGTATGTTAATCATAGATCATTATATAAAAACAATAAATCTACGGATATTTATAATACTCTTTCATTCATCAAATATAAAGGTAGTATGATAAAAAATTTATATCTTTTTTTAATGTTGAGGAATTTTTTATTGAATTAGAATATAATGAAATATAATTTCTTCATAACTTTATATATCGTAATCATCATTCCATACTTTGGTTGTCTGTTTATAAATATCCACTTCATATCTTACTCTAATAAATAAAATTAAAAAAAAAGAATATTTCAATGCCTAAAGCACTAAAATTGCCTTTTAATAGAAAATAAGAACCATAAATTTTAAAACCCGTCCACTAGGGCCCATGTTGTGACAACCCCAAGCCCACCTTCCCTAGGTCAGGGGCCTGCTAATAGCACCAAAAAGGCATATCCCTATAACGGGAAGACATTTCCTTTAAACCTGTACTAACACACAATCCAAGAACACAAAAAGAAGAAACCACGACTAATGAAGTAAAAAGTGTACTAAAATTAAAGGTACCAGAATACAAGCTCAACTGAAAAGTACATGTACAATTGAAAACATAAAACAGTTCCTGTATTGTCCACCAAGGATTCTACCTGAAGGGTAGGTACAACCCATGATCAGTAGTCACTACAGCACATCAGGTCAAATGGTCATCCTCTGAGCACCGTCAAGTCATGGCTCCCTCAGTCTCGATCAATGTTGTCAATCGTCTGCACAATACACATCAATGTGCGGGCATAGCCCATACATGGGTGAGTATAAAAATACTTAGTAGGGACCCCAAGTCCCCCGAAGGTCTCCCAGAGTTCCCCAAATGACAAACCACTAAAAACACCCCAAACACAAAGCACGAAGAACTCATCATCTCTACTTAGTTGTATTCCCATACATATACCTAAGTTATAAAGACATACATGTCTCATACATGAGGAATCATAAGGTTCCATATTTGATGCCTTTAGCACAATTGATCCACGAGGGATGAATACCACAAAGGCAACACCACAAAGGTAACACCATGATGGTAAAATTACAACAAAGGTAACACCAAGAAGGTAACACCACAAAGGTAAAATTACCAAAAAATTAGCACTACTATGTTAACACAACGAAGCTAAAAGTACCAAAAATGTAAATAATCAGCTCACACTAGGTAAATATCTCATATATAGGAGTAAAAATTATTATTCGTAAATCCACATCATCTTATTCTTCCTAGAGACTCTATTGCTGACCCACACATGATTGATAGATCCTGACCCACACAGAATTTCTAGGCACTGATCCATATAGGATCTAAAGATACTGACCCATATAGGATTTCAAACCACTGACCCACACGAGATTAATATATGTTGACCCACATAGGATTTATGTTCTTTCTTCACATTACCTCAAGCCACGTGATTCCTTCAGTAATAACGCCTGATTCCGAAAGGATCCTCTTCTCAAGACATCAGTTTTACCTCAACCACAAAAAAATTTCCTCGAATAAGTATCCAAAAGGACTACCATGTTGTAAGTGTTCCAACATGACTGATGGCGTGTCAATCAGATACTCGGTTTGGGACTTATAATCGTTTTAGTACTGAGGGCCTAGTTGGATTCAGGTTCGATACCATCTACATGTACTCCAACGTTCTTAAAAACAAATTTGGAGTATACCAAAAAAAAAATCTAGCTCTAAGGATGTTATCTCCACTGACGTTTCATCAAACGGACACCTTATTCACAAGTTATGGCTCCTTTAGAGAAACTAGGCCTATAAGGGTCTGGATCCGGTCCGACTAGGTCAGACTGACCCAGCCCAACCTGACCTTGTGCAGTTCAACCCGACCCGGTATGGGTCTGACCTGGCCCTCCCCGACCTGGCCTGGGTCTACCCAGTTGGGCTTGGCCATGGCAGGCTCGGACTGCAAGGCCACGGATCGGCCTGCCCCTTGGGCAATACTACTCGCTGGCAAGGTGTGGCCGGCTTGGCTCACACGACCCGAATCGAGGATGGTGCGGCCCTCTAGGCCCACGTGGGCCACTGGCCTCACTCGTCCGAGCCTATGGACGGGAGTGGTCTGCTGAAGCGGGGCTCACCTTAGCTGGCACGAGGGGGGTGTTTCTCCCCTTTTGGATTCTTAGCGGCGGCGCCACAGGGAGCTGCCAGATCGCCTGCAAGACCTACATGGAGCAGGTCTCGTCCATCTGCCTCTTTCTTCTTTGGCTATATGTTGTGGCCCCCTTCTCTAGAAATGCGTATGCAACGCCGCCACCTCCTTCGCGGCCGACTGGAGCAGGCCCCCATCTTCACTCGTCGCATCTACGACCGCGGCCTTCTCTGTATGTAGTTCCTGACGGCACGCCACCATCTCTTATTCTATAGGCTTCAATTTCCAATGGTCTTCTATGGGTCACCATTTGAGCTCCAGTGACCCATTTTTCCCTTGGAATGTGATAACAATCTCCCCAAGACGCCCTATTCATTGTTAAACCCACTGTTCCAGGTTTCGTCCAACCCGAATTAATCACTCGCGAAGAACACATCAAATTTCAACAAAAGATGAATGTTCTGGGCCTTGCTGGTTTGGCTCGTTCCCTCCACATTAGCTTGATAGAAAGATGGTATTATACTGATTCAATAACTCTTGAATTTAGAAAAGAAAATAAACCCTATCTTAAGATTCATTGAAGAACGACCGCGATTGAGGAGGAGTCGATGTTCATCAATTAGTGATTCGGTGGTGCTCATCACCACTTGGTGGAACCATATTTTTCTTCCAAGTGGTTGGAATCACAGTACATTTTCAGAGCTTCGTCTCTTGGTAAAGTTGTTCCAAAACTCCTCTTTGAGCTCTATATAAATAAGAGGGAGGAGGGTGAGTAATGCCGTAGGGAATTTATGAGGTTCATTTAATGAATGAACCTCCCAAATTCCAACGGTGCTATTATGATGATTGAAGAGTCAAAATAATTAATGGTATGACATATCGTCGGTCCCGCCACTAGTTCTTGTTTGATGGAAGAAAAGAAAAAGATAAATAAAATAACTTAGTTATTTTATTATTCTTTAAAATGTTCTAATTATTTATTTTTTTACCGACCTACCATGGTTGAAGTGAAGCCTTCCTTATGAAAATCCCAGTCTTCTGGATTCAATGGTGCTCTTGGATATTTAATCTGAGCACCGGTTCAAAATTTAGAAAACACGACCCTTGCGTTTACTTAACCTACCTTAGAAAAGTTCAAAAAATCATTTCGGGCACATCGGGCCTCAGAATCATGTGCCGTCAATTTTCACATACTCGTAATAATTTCATATAATTTAAAAAATAATACTTGGTAAATCATGGTATTTACATTCTCCCGAACATAGGTATTTTCATCCCTGAAATCCACACCATAGACTAAAGAATAATGGGGGTACTGAGCCTGAATCTATGCCACCTGCAACCATGTGTTTTTTTGGAGGTTTCCATGCTAACATCAAACATTCACTAGAGGGATAAATCATCCACTAAGGACCTACTCTTGTCGATCCTCAATCTCCACCGAAACTCCTCAAACATTTCCCCATCGTCGATGTCTATCTCCCCCCAGTCGATGACATTTGTTGGATCATGAAAATACATCGTCATCTACGACACATGGAAAACATCATGCACCTGGTGCATCTGTGGGGGAAGAGCCAGACGATATGCCAGCTTTCCAACTATGTTGAGAACATGAAAAGTTCTGATGAACCTCAGAGATAACTTGTCGCCCTGACCAAATATCAGCAAACATTATCGAGGTGATACTCGTATGAACACATGGTCTCCCTCCTCGAACTCCAAGGGTATCCATATACTATCATAATAAGACTTATGTATGCTCTGTAGAGTCTTCATCCAGTCCTAGATGATTTTCACCTTCTTAGTGGAAGCCTGTACTGACTCTGGTCCCATAAGTGTTGACTCCCCGGGGTCTGTCCAGCATAGAGGTGACCAACAAGGTCGACCATACAAGGCCTCAAATGGTGCCATACCAATGGTGGAGTGATATATGTTGTTGTATAAGAACTCCACCAAGGGAAAATGATCATCACCACTACAGCCAAAATCTAGGATGCAAGAACGAAGTATGTCCTCGAGTGTCTATATGGTCTGCTCTGTCTGACCATCCATATGAGGATGAAAGGCAGTTATCAAACATAGCTGAATCCCAAACCCCTCCTGTAATACCTTCTAGAACCATGATGAAAAACACTTTTCATGGTTAGAGACGATCGTCGATGGCACCCCATGAAGTCGTACAATCTCTTGTATGTAGTGGCATCCCAAGACCTCTATTGATCCCTACTCCTGGATGGGTAGGAAGTGGGATGACTTGGTGAGTCATTCAATGATCACCCATAAGGAATCATGTCTCTGGTACATATGTGGAAGCCCTATCATAAAGTCCATGGAAATACAATCCCACTTCCACTCTGGATCCTCTAGTGGTTGCGCTAATCCGTCTGGAATTGATGCTCGACCTTGACGTGCTAAGAAGTGAGGCATCATGAAACAATATCTGCACTACCTTCTTCATCCCTAGCCACTAGTTATGATGCAAGAGGTATAGGTACATCTTCTCCAAACCAGGATGCACCGCCATAGAGGGCATATAGAACTCCCTCAACCCCTCCTCCTGTAGCACCACTAGTACCATGGTGTGTCCTCTAAAGATAATGACATGCTCTCCATTTATAGAAAATCCATCAGGTTCCTGTCCTGAGGATATCAGAGCACATATAGTCTCACTTTCAATTCCCCCAAATTGTGCCTCCCGAACTTACTGAAGAAGTGGGGGAGTGACAGTCATAGAATGGAGGTATGTTTCTCCAACTCCATCCATAAAGGATATCTACAACGCGACTAGCTACTCTGTCACCTCACTCAATAACTGTAGATCAAACCTCCTTCTAAGTGTATCTTCTACTACATTCCCATTTCCAGAAGTATATGTTTCTAAATTTCATAGTTCTAATGGAACTCTAGCCATCACCACTGTCTCAGGTTCTGATCCTTCTATGAGAATATATACCTGAGACACTTATGATTATAGTAAACTATAAAATGTTCATACATGAATTAGTGTCACCATATCATCAAGGCGAATACCACTGCTTCTAAATCCAGTTCATGGGTATAATAGTTCTACTTATGTTTTCTCTGCTTTCGTAAACTGTAAGTGATCACTGCTCACTCGTAAATCAGGACACATCCAAGTTGGGTCCCTGATTCTTTGCAGTAGACTATATACCCCACACCCTCTTCCTGTAGCCTTGAGATAGGTGCACTCTTCAGTATCTACCACAACTCCTTAAAACTTTTCATGCATCTCTACATCCATAAAAATGGTTTCCCCTTTTTCTTCAAAGCTGACAAGGGTTCCACGGCACTGGAAAAGTCAGGTGAGATATTCTGTAGTACCCAACCAACCCTAGGAAACTCTGTAGATTGGTCTCACTCCGTGGTGGATCCCAAGCTAGAACATCTATTATCTTCACCAGATCCACTAAAAATCCATCATCCGAGATAATGTATCCTAGAATGTGGGTCTCCTATATCCAGGACTAACACTTTGAGAGCTTTCCATATAGCTTATGCTCTCAGAGTGTATCCAGAACAATCTATAGAAGATATGCATGCTCCTACTCTAATTCCAAGTATATCAAGATTTCATCGATGAATACCACCAAAAACATATCATGGTATGGATGAAAGATCCTATTCCTGAGTCCCATGAACACTGAAGGGGTGTTGGTTACGTCGAATGGCATAACAAAGAACATATAGTGGACATACCGATATCTAAATTTCATCTTCTGAAAAACCTCATCTTGTACCCTAATCTGATGATAGCCTAATTTGAGGTCTATCTTCGAAAACCATCGAGCTCCTATCAGTTGATCGAAGTGATCATCAATCCTCGGAAGTGGATACTTGTTCTTCACGATCACCTGGTTCAGGCACCGATAGTCAACACATAGTCTCAAACTCCCATCTGTCTTCTTGGCGAACAAAATCGAGGCTGCCCATGGAGAAATTTTGGGCCTTATGAACCCCTTCCTCCCTATATCCTTCAGCTGTACCCGTAACTCAAAAATCTTCACATGATCCATCCAATATGATGGTGTAGATATCAGTGTCCTATCAGGGTACATGTCGATGTATAAGTCCAACTCTCTATGAGGAGGTAGTCCCAGAACATCATCAGGGAAGACACCAATATACTATACCACCACTATAGGATTGATCTGACTCTCAACATCAACTACTCCACAGGTCAGGCTAGCAACTAATGTGTGATCAGTTGCACCCTCCTTCGGGTAAGTCCATCATGTACTGCAAAGATTCCCTTCTCCCTAGTGAATGAAGACATAGTCTCGTCCTCATGGACACATAGCACTTTACACATAAAACAGTCAATCTATGTATGGACTATGGATAACCATCCCATATACAAGACGACGTCATAAGGCCTCGATGCTGCTACTATAAGATCACAGCCGAAGTTCACACCTCCTAGAGTAATCTTTCACAGAAAACTCCAGTGTGAAATCATTTAATCCCCTCCCATAAGATTCTTTAGTTATACGGATCGATCCAATGGCTCCATCAAAATCCATATGCTCCGAACGAGTGTTGCAAAAATGAAAGAGTGACTAGAACCTCTATCTATAAGTATTGTATCTAAGGAGGATTAGAAACAAATAATACCTTGAATCATATCCAGAGAGTCATGGTTGTAGGCCTCAGCTTACTATATTTGAGCTCATCCCTCTCCACCTACTCCCTATGGTCGGTGTGGACCACCTGTAGGTGGTGGTGGTAGAACCTCGAGTCTCTGCCCACCGGTTTCTTCACGGCCAACTCCTCTGCCATGTCTGCCACCCTGCGGACCTCCTCGCTCAAACCTTTATAACTACCTCGGCAGTCCCCCGACCATCTATTGGTCGGCTGCATAGTGGGTCGGCCAGTCACGAGCCATGTGACCCTACCCACCACACAAGTAGAACTTCCTGCTCCTCATATGTCCAACTCTATCCTGTGATCCCCTCACCACCGACCCTATATCCTGAGGCCTTCCAACAAAAGGACTGACCAGCTTGGCCCCTACGTTATTCGTCTACTACCTGCAACAGATGACTTTGCTACCTGATGTCAAATGGTGGCTCTCGATGTCTACGCCTTCTTAGCTACACATATCTCCACCAAAAGTGCCCTCTTAAGAACCCCAAGCCTGCATCGAATTGCTCAAAGAAATCATCGATGCTCTGATCTCCCATTAGAGACCCTGCTCAAAGTTCTGAGCCTTGAGGAAAGGGTCTTGTACTATATCAGTGGAGCAGTGGAAGAGATCAGAGAACCTCACCGAGTACTGGGCCATGTTCATGCTTCCCTACTGTAAGTACAACATCTCTTATATACACACAAAGTGTAGGGTTGCTTTGATGAACTCTACCCTAAAAAGTCCCTCGAAGTCCACCCAAGGGAGGGTCGCCTCATCATGTAGTTAGATTTTCAGACTCCACCATCTCCCAGCGGCTCCCTGGCTGAAAATAGTAGCTAGAATCACCATTAGATTATCTGGTGTTCTAGAAGAGTTCTGTTATGGGCTCCCTTAAATGATTAATGTGATTTTGGGTTAATTAGGCGCAGCAGAGTGGCTGACCAAGGTCGTTTCTCAAAGTAGGAAGTGAATTAAATCAACTTATCAGAGGTATTCTAAAAAAATAAAATAGAATATAATTGAAACACTAATTAAAAGGATGGGAGTTGTTTATAGTTTATAAATCTAGAAGAAGTTTGCTGGAATAAGATTTCATTTTTTTTAATTTTGAAATGAAGTTTGATTAAAAAAGACACAACGAGAAGATGTTTTTTTAGAAAATATAATAAAAGATGTAATCGATCTAACTCTACCTATTCATTTACATATTAATCATTGTCATTTAAATAAATATCCACATAATTATGATCCCCTAATTTTTTAACCATTGAAACCTACAAGAGTTAGCTTAACTACAAATATTGAATTACTTAAACCCTAGGCTAGCTTCGGAACACGCAATCGCAGCACCCTGCTTTGATTGTTGTTATAAGGTTAGATTATGGTCGGTGGTTAATTAGGGAACATATCCATTCTATAAATTAGTATTAATTGTGTTTAGGGATTATATTTTAACTCTACAAATTTATCTTCTGTGGTCTTGTATTATGGATTAAGATCGCGCTCTCACAATTTACACAAAATCATGACCTCACGTGTTTTTGTGTTAATTATTCAATTACATTCATAGTTTCTTATAATTTAAAAACAAAATTCATGGATCATATTAAGTGAATTATAGTATCTCAATGATTCAAAATAATTAAATGAATAGGGTAGAAGATAGATCTATTACTAAAAGATGACTCTTCCAGGGGTGGCGTAATCATCGTAGAATTGTTTTGCGTGTGCAATGGTTTATAATGGGTATAAACCAATAATTCTTCTACTCAAGAATTCCAGACAAAAAATTAAGATTAATAGATGAATAAATTTAAACAAAAATGAAGAAAAGAAAAGAAATAAAAGAAGAACAAAGCATTTTATTACACAAACAAAAGCATTTCAACACGAAAGAGAAGAAGAAGGCTTCGTCGAAGGGATCCTTACTTCAAGAGATACCCTTATTGATATGGTTGGAAAATTGGATTGGATAAACTTATCCCATTCCCTCAACTTTCCAACGCTCATCTCAACCTCACCAAATGATAAAAATACCAATTTATAGAGTGGTGGGGAGGCTTGGTTCAAAGTGGTTTCAAGTGTGAATGGGTATTCTTCGAAAAATATTTTATTCAAATTTACACTGCCCATTTGGCCACCAAAACCCGTGAATTGGCTGGCCATACAGAATGATAATATTTGAGGATATGTTTCATATAACTCCTATCAAAATATGGGCACAATACAAGCCTAGATGAATGAGTTATGGCCGAAATACAAGAGCTTCTCCATTCTAGCATGTCCAGCCCCCCTTTGACTTTATGGCCCAATTACTCCATCCGAATGAATTTATTTTACCTAGTGTCCTGAATGAATGTTTTATCCAATAAAGTTAGGAACAAATTTTAAAAATATTATGTTCAAATAATTCAAATAAAAATATTTATTATTGAAATACTATAGTGATTTTATTAGAGTTAAACTGGAATTTTCATCAAATATTCAAATGAATGATCTAATCCCAAATACTTTCTAATTAAACATATTTAACACAATGCGAGGAAATTATATCATTTATTATCAATAAAATATTCAATAGAATAGTATTTGATCAACTCCCCCACACTTACCCTTTTTCACTCTTGAGAAAAACACCATATCAAGTAAACATCAATATCAAATCAAAATCAATTTTAAAACATATATCCTTGAGATAAAACAATTACACACCAACAAACAAAAGATATCATGACTCGTAAAAAATCATTATTTCAAGTTCTCTATTTATATCATTAAATATATTTCCACTTAATTTATCCTCCCATTCACAAAACACTTACCTCGCTTGAATTTTCTCTTATCACTCAAATATCATTTTTTTTGCAATGTCTTTCTCATCCAAACTCATACAAGGGTCACCATAGGATTGATAAATTCCTACATCACCACCCGATGTGGGTCAAAGACATATGTTTATCATGAGGACTTTTCAGTGTTTTTCTGTGGCTTTCGGTTGGTAGGATTAACGTGTGAAAAATTCGGGGGCTGAATGAGGAGGGCTTTACACTTTTTGATGAAAAATTGCATTAATATAATTTTCACATAAATATGGTCTCCTCCTTAATACCCATAGTATCAAATCAGTTCCATCATCATGAGATTTCATGGAGAGTCTACACCATTCATCATTTCAGCATAGAAAATTTCAATCTTCTCAAACATGATTTTCTTGAAAGCTCAAGATAGGCACAACTTTCTACCTCAATTAGAAGCTATAGAAAAGGCATAGCTTCACTTGTCATGAAAGCTCCAGAAAAGGCATATCTTTCTATAAAATGATTTTCTTAAAAATCGAACATATCTCTTCAGAATTTAATTTTCCACCCAAAGAATAACAGAATGTTGTAACACAAGACAACATAGCTTCCCCCACACTTAAGTTCAACAAGATTATGCAATTTCACTTCAAGAGTTGGTTGGATATGGAAAATTGGCTTGTAATGTGGCTAACCTAATAGGTTGTGAATGGATTCTAAGGGATAAAAGGATTAAATGTTCATGGTAGGCCATTATAAAAAAGGATTCATTGAAATAGAGGCTCTAATACCAAACAAATTCCTCAATCATTGAAACATAAGTACCTTAAACACTCATGTTTTGACAGAAATAAATCAAATTCTGGTTAAATAAATCATGGTTTGGTTCTCTCAAGAAGTGAGGTGAATGTAATGAATATGAATGTAATGGTTTAGAAGCCTCATAGGAATTTGGTTTCAAATATAAAGACAGTGATATGTGGCATGGGATTCAAAATTCAATGTACTTTTCATGAAATTACTAAATATGTGAACTTGAAACAAAGTCATTTTCAAAATTCATTTAAGCTTAGTTCCATTGGATAAATTTTTCACTCAATGATATGCCTTTCAAAATTGTGATGAGAATCATTTCATCTCAAAAATTTCAAAAACACAATGAAAATTGAAAAATAAAAACACACAATCTTTTTTTGTTTTTTTTAATCAGGAAAACAATTGAAATTACTAAACTAAAAGGTACCCTCCCCCACACTTAAAATATTTCATTTTCCTCAATGTGAACCCATGAGATGATATATGCACATGAAATGTATAATTTTAAATAGGACAAAGAATAACAAAGTTAAAGGGTTAGGAACAACTTGATGTGATCAAGTGATGATGGGTTCATGTAGTGTGATAAAATCCACTACATCAGTAGGAAGTCCCTCAATGTATCTCTTAAAACATTGCCCATTGACTATAAATCTCTTTCTTGTGTCCACTTGTGTGATCTCCACTGCACCATATGGAAAAACATTAGTCACAACATAAGGACCTAACTATCTAGAACGCAACTTACCAGACATCAGCTTCAGTCAGAAACTGTAGAGAAGTACATTCTCTCCAACATGAATCTCCCTTTGTTGGATCATTCTATCATGATTTGCTTTTGATCTTTCCTTGTAGATCCTTGAGTTCTCATATGAAGACAATCTAATCTCCTCAAGCTCTTGAATTTGTAGCTTCTTTTTTATTCCAACTTGGGCCAAATGCATGTTGCATTTCTTTATAGCCCAATATGCTCGATGCTCAACTTCCACGGGGAGATGACACACTTTCCCAAAAACAATCTAAAATGGGTACATACCAATGGGTGTCTTGTATACTATCCTATAAGCCCACAATGCATCATCCAAGAACTTGCTCCAATCATTCCTATTTGGCAGCATGGTTTTCTCCAATACTTTTTTCAACTCACGATATGAAACCTCAGCCTGACCATTTGTTTGGGGGTGGTATAGTGTTGATGTTTTGTGTGTTACCACATACTTTCGAAGGCGGGAAGAAAAATTCCTATTGAAAAAGTCTATCCCTTGGACACTGATGATGGCCTTTGGTACTCCAAACCTACAGAAAATTCGAGCCGTGAAAAAATCCACTACAACATGAGAATTGTCAGTCCTGGTGGCCTTTCCCTCCACCCATTTACTCACATAATCAATAGCAACCAAAATATACAAAAATGCAAATAAACTAGGAAAAGGACCCATAAAATAAATGCACATACATCAATAATCTCACAGAATAGTATTGGTTGTTGGGGCATCTCATGTCTCCTAAATATGTTCCCAGTGTGTTGGCAACGAGAGCATGACATACAAAACACATGGGAATCATAGAATAAGCTAGGCTAATATAATCCAGAGTCCAAAACTTTTCTAGCTGTCCATTGGGGTCCATAGTGTCCACCACAAGCAAGTGTATGACAGAAATGCAAAACAGACTCAAACTCATGATCGGGAACACACATCTAAATGGCTTGGTCACTACACATGCGCTAGAGGTAAGGATCATCCCACACATAAAACCTAGACTCACTTTCTAATTTTTGGACTTCATGCTTCTTCAAATTTTCTGGTATTCCAGAGGAAACAATGTAATTAACTAAATCAGCATACCAAGGATGCGTACCTGAGATGGTATAGAGATGCTCATCAGGGAAAGTGACCCGAAGTGGTACCTGGTCCAAGGTGTCACCCTCTACTGTGTGAGTAAGCCTAATCATGTAGTCTACCACCAAATTCTATGACCCCTACTTGTCCTTTATATCTATGTCGAACTCTTAAAGAAGGATCATCCAACGGATATGTCGTGGCTTTGCATCTGGCTTCTTTAGGAGGTACCTCAAAGATACATGGTCAGAAAAAACAACTACTTTAGATCCCAATAAATGTGAACGAAATTTATCTAAATCAAATATAACAGCAAGAAAATCTTTTTCTTTTGTGGTGTTGTTTTATTGGGAAGAATCCAACATCCTCAATGCATACAAAATTTCATGTGAACGTCCCTTCGCCCTCTGAGATAAGACATCTCCAACCGTGAAGTTGGACACATCACACATAACCTCAAATGGAAGGTCCCATCGTGTGGGCTGTATGATCGGTGGAGTGGTCAGACACTTTTTTAGCTCATCAAATGATACCCTACTTTAATCATCAAAATTGAAGTCAATATCTTTTTGAAGAAATCGAGATAAGGGTATAGTGATCTTACTAAAATATCTGATGAAGCATCGATAAAATCTAGCATGTCCAAGGAATGATCGTACACCACACACACATGTGGGTTATGGCAGGGATGAAATAATGTCTACCTTAGATTTATCAACTTCAATACCATGTTGTGAGACTGTATGACCTAATACAATTCCCTTTTCGACCATGAAATGACATTTTTTAAAATTTAGGACCAGATTATTCTCAATACAACGATGCAACACATCACCCAAACTAGAGTGACATTCATCAAATGAGGATCCATAAACTATAAAATCATCCATAAATACCTCTATGCAGGTCTCAATGAAATCTGAGAAAATACTCACCATGCATCCCTGGAAGGTACCTGGGCCATTGCAAAGTCCAAATGGAATCCTTCGGTGAGAAAAGGTACTGAATGGGCAGGTGAATGTCGTATTCTCCTGGTCCTCTACTAAAATGGGAACCTGAAAATAGCCTGAGAAACCATCCAAGAAGCAATAATGTGTCCTACCTACATGTATTTCAAGCATCTAGTCAATAAATGGAAGTGGGAAATGGTCCTTACAAGTGGATTGATTTAGTTTCCTATAATCAATACACACTCTCCAACTATTTTGTACTCTCATAGGAACTAACTCATCATTTTCATTGTTTATAATAGTGAAACCGGTTTTCTTTCGTACAACCTGGACAGGGCTAACCCATTGTGAGTCAGAAATAGGGTAAATTACACCTGCCTCAAGCAATTTTTCAACCTCTTTTTTAAAAACCTCCAGAAGGGTTGGATTGAGTCTCCATTGTGGTTGCCTCACCATTTTAGCCTCATCATCCAAAATAATCCTATGCACAAAAATGGAGGGGCTAATACCTAATATTTCATCCATGGTCCACCCGATTTCCCTGATTTTCTCCCTCAAAAGATTCAAAAGTTTTTCTTCATGTTCAAAATGGATATTGTTAGCAATGATAATAGGTAATTTCTCACCGCTCAACAAGTATGAGTATTTGAGATTTGGTGTCAACGGATTGAGTTCCAGTGTAGGGGGGTGGTATATGGATAGAGACATAGAAGGAACTAAAATATGGGCACAAAGAGCATCAGTATCAGAATATACATTATAAAAATTAGAGAATAAAGCATCAAATCCATCAGCATACTCAACAACCATGTCATAATCAGAGTTCACATGATCAAAATCAGAATATGAGTCCATTTCAAAATCAAATCATAGAGAGTCTTGTTCCTTAGAAACAGGTGTAGAAGTACTCTTCGACATCAAACTATAACCAATACTAATAATCTCCCTAAGCATAGTACAATACAATTCCATGGTGTTTTTACTTGGTGGTTCAAAATGGGAGATAACAAATGCATAATTATCCTCTGAGGGGTACTTCATGGAATCCATAACATTAAATATCACAACTTTATTCCCAAATTACATGGAAAATGTACCCTCATTGACATTTATAATATTTTATGTAGTTTTGAGGAACGACCTACATAAGATAATGGGGGAATGAGAACATACCTAATCATCCTCCATTTTTAGCACATATAAGTCTTCTGGAAAGATCATGTCTCTTACATGGACAAGTACATCCTCAAGGACTCCTTCTAGATATGTCGTAGCTTTATTCACCAATTGCACCACTACTCTCATCGTATTCAACTCACTAACCTGTAAATAAGAGAATACAGAGTGAGTCATCACATTTATGGATGCTCCCAAATCACAAAGTGCATCCGAAAAGTGCAACTCCCCTATGGTGCATGGGATGGTGAATTTCCCTGGATCCTTGCACTTTTTCAGCATTTCTAGAGTTGGTGTAATGAGTGCTGACACATTCAATCCAAGATTTATCCTCTCATTTCCCTTGAGTCCTCTTTGATTGGTGTAGAGATATTTTAAGAATTTGGCATACCTTGGAATTTTTTTGATGGCTTCCAGTAGATGGATGTTGATCTTAACATGCTTAAACATGTCCAAAACCTCTTTTTGCATCGCCTCTTTTGTCATCTTCTTAGATTGAAAAAACCTATTTGGACAAGAAAGTGGATTATGAGGAATATCATAAATCTTTTTCTTACCTTTATCTTTCTCCTTGGATTTCTCATCAGTTGGTATGTTATGCGGCTTCTCTATAGTTGAGGTGAATCCCGGTGGAATGGTAGGTACAGATTTATCATTAATTTTCTTCCCACTTCTCAATGTGTTTCCACTAACCTTCCCCTTTGGATTTTGAGTGGGTTGGGAAGGTAGATTTCTGGAAATCTTACATACATGTTCATGGAGGGCGGTGGCAATCTGGTTCATTTGAGTCTTCAACTCCCTCAGCTCGGAACATTGACTTTTCAGCTCATTCTTTTGATTAAGAACAATTTGCTTCAAAAGGTCATCAGTGTTAGAATCTACCTTGGGCGGGGGATTCCCTTGTTGTTGGATTGTTGATTCTTCAGATTCAAATCTCTTTTGGGGTTGTTGGATACCCTGCTGGTAAGGTGGAGGCTGCTGTAAGTTTTTTTGAAAAGAGGTCATTTCTTGTTGTCCATAGCCACACCTCATGTCTGATTGATCTTTCCACCCTTGGTTGTATGTTGGATTAAACTTTTTTTGGGGATATTGTTATTGTTTTTGCTGATATGGTCTCCCAGGGAACACTGCTACATAATCTTGTGTTTCTTGGAGTTGTGGGAAACAGTCAGTTGGGTGGCTTGTCTCAATTCCAATACCAAAAGGCCTTGAAAGAGGGGGTTGGGATGTCTTTTGTGCCAAAGAAATCTGTCTCACCATAGTTTTCAATTTTTCAAACTTGGTATCAATCAAATGACTTTCAATAGAAGATGGAATTTCCTGATGTACTCCCCTGACCTGTGGTGAACCTCGATCACCAAATTGATGGGAGTTTTGGTCCATTTTGTCGATCAACGCACGTGTAGCTACTGGTTTCTTGTCCACCAATGCTCCTCTGTTGGGACCACTTTGTATAGGAAGATTGTATTTGTTGTCAACAGTTATCAATGCTGGTCAAAATGAAGAAGGATATGAAAAAGAACTCCAAAGTTAATGGAGATCGGTTGAAGTGATGTTTCCTGGAGAATTGTTATGGAATCATAGCATTGGATTTCATAATTGAGCAATTCTCTTAGACGATAAATTCATACGATTGTTGAGCTAATCCTAAGTTCAAAGAACATGTGTCAATGGTGACACATTGTTTACAACAATGAATAATGGAGAAGTATCATCCATTTGAGGATGATTGGAGCAGAATGGTGAATTATCATCTATCTAAGGATGGTTGAAGAAGAATGAGGATTTGAAGAAGACAATGAAATGATTTATGATTGCATGTGAACCATGCAAGAGCTTACTTGAAGAATAGAATCATATGATTTGCAGAATGATGGTTATGAAGAAGAGAAAATGTGGAAGGGCTTGACATTCTGAGGTAGACAGGCATTTCACATTGTATCTAAATCAGACGATGCTTTGCTGGTATGTATTTCACACAAATCATGAGTTAGGAGAACTTGTGATGCAAGCCTTATGAAGGAAAGGGGGAGAAATGATGATGCCAGTCATATAATGTTTTGATTGGAAGGAATGATGCTGCTGGAAGATAGGAAAGATTCAGTTCCCATTGCAACTCTGACGATGCTTAAGCTGATCTTTCAAAGGATAAATATCACGATAGTGGGATTCGTGATAAGAGCAGAAGAATGGTTATGGGAAGCAGTAAAGAGATAAAATGGCAAAGCAATAGACAATCTGGGGATGGCAGAAAAGCACAGTTTAAGGTGGCGCCGTTTTCCAGTGTTTGCCAAATTTTAGGGCCTGAAAATCGGGAGATGAAGAAATGTGCTTGGCAACTGATGTTTCACATACGATTGAAGATGGTTTATACGTGCAAAAGAGTTATTCAAGGTCAGAACTATGAAAAATGACAAAGGCATGGAGTGCGCGGAAATTTAGGCACGTTTCGCGCAAAAATAAAGTGGTGCGCGCAATATCTGCGGGATGCGCGAAATAGTGGCGGGTTGCGCGAAAAATCTGCGGGATGCGCGGAATATTGGCATGGTGCGCGAAATTGAGGAATGAAGTTTTCGCGCAAATGATGTTTCGAGATCAGAAGATCGAAAATTGGCAAAGGAATGAAATGCGCGAAATATTGGAGCAGTGCGCGAAATCTGATGTTGCAGGAAAGATTGGGTTTGCGCGCAATATGGAACGCGGTGCGGAATTTTGCGCGCAATTGGTGCTTCATGCTTAGAACGATGAAAGATGGCAAAGGCATGAGGTGCGCGGAATATTGAAGAATGGCGCGAAATATGAAGTTGCATAAAGGGTTTTTACGCGCATGGAGGAGGTTTTACGCGCAGGAAGAGGTTTTTATGCGCAAGGTCAAAACTGCCTATAAATATGGGGTGAACCCCTCTCATTATTAGAGACTCGACACATAGACAAATCCCGAGCTCTGGCGCGCGGAAAAATTGTAGTATAGAGCATTGCGCGAAAAGAAGAAGTGTTGCGCGGAAAAAGATTTGTTGCGCGAAATAGGATGTTCTGCGCAAAAAAGAAGAGTTGTGCGCGAAAAGGATTTTTCACGCCAAAAGGTGTTTTTACGTGCAAGGCTTGAATTTTACGCGCAAGTCACCTAGAAGGTTGCGCGAAAAATTTGAGATTTTACGCGCAAGTCACCTAGAAGGTTGCGCGAAATATTTGAGGGTACTGCAGGCCTTTGACAGGTACAGAGCACTCTCGAAGCAGTCTTGTGAAGAAGAAATAACTGTGAACCATTCGGTTTCACAAAGAGAAGTCGAACCGCACTCACACGACTGGTGTTTAACACTCTCGTTGTGCTTTGCGAAGTGAAGAAGAACTAGATGTGCAATTGAACTCATATTTGCACAAAGGAAGAATTCAGTATACCAATACACTCAGGTGTTGGTATTGAGAAGAGAAGGAAGAGAAGAAGAATAACAGAGTATGCCCAACTGAAGGCTGACAATTATTCAGGGCAGTTTAAATTCAGATGATGCTTTGCGAGCAGATCTTCAGTGTTTAAATAATCACATTGGTGTATGTGATTCTAGCTAAAGAGAGAAGGTGATTAGTGCAGTCAGTTGTTGCACTAAGAGGAAGAAGGAAGAAGAACTAGTGCAGTTTGTTTTTGCACTAGAGAAGAAGAGAAAGAAAGAAGAAAATTGCTTGCCTACTGCTTTGCAAGTAATCAAGTGAAGAGCACTACAATAGATCAAGAGCAGAACCAACCTTTTGAAGAAGGAAGAAGACTGTCTCGATAGGCAGTATAAAGAACCAGCTAGAGGCTGCAAGTTGGACTTGGCTTTCACCAGTCCAGGGAAGAGGATTGTTTCCCACCCCCCTCCAAAGTGTAGGGACTCACACTGGCTAGAGGATTGTTTTCCTAGCCACTCCATTGTGACAGCATTTTACTTTATAGTGGAGAATCCATGCAATGGTCATACCCATTCATGGCAAGGACGTAACTACTCTTATTGAGTGGTGAACCTTGTAAAAATATCGTGTGCACATTTTTACTGCTTTCTATTATTTCATGCGACAGGGAAAAGAGAATAAGAGAATCAAGATCCTAACAGGTCTAGAGGTACAGGGATAAAAGTTGGAATTGGTTTAAAAAGTCCCCAACACTGATTCACCCCCCCTCTCAGTGTTAGGTATATCCCAAACTGGTCCTTTCAATTGGTATCAGAGCGACAGGTTCACCTCTATTGGATTCTCTATAGTGAAGTTATTCTCTTTTGAAGACCTGAGATTCTTTCCTGTGTTATCAATGAAGAGCAGTATTTGTAAAGATTCAGCTATCTCTGAGGAGAAAGATATATCTACAAAGACCATGATGAACAGGAAAAAGAAAGACAAGAGAAAGTTGAAGAAGAATTCCCTCGTATCTAAACAGGAGGAAGCATCCGGTTCTCCATATTTGGCTGATTTTGACGACACACCAGACTTGGAAAGTTATGAGAAGGTGGCTCAAGTACCCACCAAGAAGATGGAAAACCTTCCTACCTCAACTGATCAAGAGGTATGTGTTAGTACATTTGGAAATTACCCTCATGATGAAAATTCTAGCACAAGTGGTGATGAACAATCTACAACATCTCAAGAAATATCAGTTGATAGATTAAGAATTATTCTACATGGTATTCCTGAAAAGAGTGCATCCATGGTTTGCGGGGTATTTCAATGCATGCAAGAAAATATCACTTAGTTGGAAGAAGAAACTGATGTTTTGGAGAAAGGCTTACAAGCAAAAATTGTCGAATGTTTAAAGCTCTCCAGACAGGTTGGAGCCTTTGAAGCAACAAAGATGGGATTTCAAGAAAATTCTTCAAAGTGGCTCAAAGATGTTGAAGAAAAGGAGGGAGTCAACAAGACTCTGGAAGATAAGATCCATGCACTAGAAGATGAGCTAAAAAGGGGCAATAAAGTCAAGAACTTATATTTGGAAGATAACTCCCAGAAGATCAATGAACTTGACTCTTTGTTACAAAACAAATTAAAGATGCATGAATATGAAGTTGAAAGATTAAAGAAGGCTTGTGAAGAGAAGATGACTATGATTGAAAACCAGGAAGTCATCCTCAATATGAGATGTCTAGAATTGGAAGCTGAACTAACCAATCTTGAGAAGATACATATTGAGTCTCCACAAAAGAAGGAAATTGTAGCTGTTGGAACTCAGTGTTCTCTGGAAAATTCTACTGTCAAAAGACCTCCAACATGTGATAAGAAGATCATGGCTTCACTCATTGATCTATCACAAGCAGTTGATAAGAAGGTACTATCCATACCAACTTGTACTAATGTTTCGAAAATTGTTTCTACAAAAAGTGCAGGTTGGAAGAAAATTTCTAAACAAGTATGGATGAAGAAAAGTGATAAGAAACCTACCACCATGGCTAGGGTGGTTAGGGGAAAGAGTGTAGAAGATATGTCCCCACAGAAATCACAACATACCAAGAAGAAGATTCAGCAACCTTATCAAGAAGATGACAAGAAGTCAAGGTTTGTTGGTCAATGCTGGTGCTGCAATAGATTTGGGCATTGTGCACTGGATTGTTGGTACAATCCCTTAAATGTAAAAGTACAGAGAAAGTACATTTCAAGGGGGAGAAAGCCAGAAGAAAAGAAGCAACATCCACAGGTCCAGAGACATATGTTTACTGGAAATAGATTTGGATTACTTGACAACATCTGGGATGATTGCAAAAGTGGTCAAAAAGATTCATGTCAATCTCCAACTGTATACAGAGCTAAAAAGAAGAGAAGATCACTGAACCTAGCTAAAATGGAATCTTTGGGAAGAAAGAAGAAATTTGAAGATGCTCCCAAGAAGGTTTTGAAAAAGGAAAAGAAGTCCTTGGAGTCTAAATCCAAGAAGGGTGATGCATCCAGAAGGACCACCAAGAAAACATGCTTCTACTGTGGAAAGAAAGGACACACCATGGATCTTTGTGAACAAGCCATGGAACTGAATAGAAGCAGAATGGACTCAAACAGACAATCGATCCAGATGAAGCAGAAGGGATTGATTGAAAACAAGTTGCCTAAGAAAGGTAGCTTGAAAGCATCTAAGGAACCATGTGGAATATCCAAAACTGAGGCCACACTTCCAAGTGACTTACTAGTCATATGGCCAAATCAGTTGCAACTTGCCAAAGATATTCAAAGAGCTGAAGATGAAGTTCTGGCAATTGCTAAGGCAAAAGGGAAGAAGAAGATTTCACATGAAGATGTATTGAGATCCACACGAGCACAATCATCATTGAAAATCAAATGTGCAAGTGTGAAGAATGGTGAAAATGGGACATCTCGGTTGAGAGAATCTTCTCAACCTTGTTGTTCAAATTGATGAACCAAGGAGGTTCCATCTTATTCCCTTATACTTTTGGTATTTACATGTGCTAACATTGCAGGGAATTGAAGATGATGATCATTCTCATCTGGAGAGTGGTTTGGACAGAATGGAGTACACCCCTTGAGGGGGAGCCAATCAGAAGAAGATGGGATTCTATGATTTAATACCATCTTGAGAAAAGTGAAGGTATTCCAATCATACTTTCATCCCTTGTTTCTTAATTGTATTTATCTTGTCAATTAAGGGGGAGTATAGATTGAAGACAAATGGATGAAAGGGGGAGCTTTATCTTTGCACCTGAACTTTCTAATTAGTTTTGTGAAGTTGTGCAGGATTTAGCAATTCATTATTATATCTGAAAAATTTCAAACCCCTGAAGCATGATCTCACATGTACAATGAATGATGGATAGCATTGATTTCCTTGGTTATATCACTCTTGTTTTCTACACCGGGTTAGCCCAAGTAGACTTAGAGTTGATTTTCTAAAGGTTCCTTGCTAAAGAGAACATGTGACATCATCCCTCTCTCAGTGTTTTTCAAGAAAATACTTTTCAAAGGGAGGAAGATATTTTTTTTGGGGGGAGTAACAAAGATAATCAATGACATAAGAAGAGTGAAAGTTCCCCAAGGCCACTTATCCTACCAATCGAACAAGAATGTTTTTGATCCATTTGTTGAAGTGAGTGCAGGAATTTCATGTTGATTATTTCTTTCACACTCAATATCTTCGGCCTGGAATGAATGTGAAAAACCCTTGAAGACAAGTGTATGAGTTCTCATCTCATGAGGTGTCATATTATGTGGGTAATGGACAGCTTTGTTGTCTAAATCAAATCCTCTTGTTCTCTACACAGAGCATTGCTCAGGTAGACTTAGAGTGAAATGATTGATGGCACATTTCTTAATTACGGAATGATACCCTCTCTACCATGATCGTTGTATTTCTTGTCAATAAGGGGGAGAGAAATGAAATGAATGTCTAGGAGAGAAAATGAAGTAAAGGGAGAGAGATTAGATTCTCATTTTGACATTGACACATTCATCTGAGGAGACTTTAATGTATTGACAACAAAATACAAAGGGGGAGATTGTTGGGACCACTTTGTATAGGAAGATTGTATTTGTTGTCAACAGTTGTCAATGCTGGTCAAAATGAAGAAGGATATGAAAAAGAACTCCAAAGTTAATGGAGATCGGTTGAAGTGATGTTTCCTGGAGAATTGTTATGGAATCATAGCATTGGATTTCATAATTGAGCAATTCTCTTAGACGATAAATTCATATTATTGTTGAGCTAATCCTAAGTTCAAAGAACATGTGTCAATGGTGACACATTGTTTACAACAATGAATAATGGAGAAGTATCATCCATTTGAGGATGATTGGAGCAGAATGGTGAATTATCATCTATCTAAGGATGGTTGAAGAAGAATGAGGATTTGAAGAAGACAATGAAATGATTTATGATTGCATGTGAACCATGCAAGAGCTTACTTGAAGAATAGAATCATATGATTTGCAGAATGATGGTTATGAAGAAGAGAAAATGTGGAAGGGCTTGACATTCTGAGGTAGACAGGCATTTCACATTGTATCTAAATCAGACGATGCTTTGCTGGTATGTATTTCACACAAATCATGAGTTAGGAGAACTTGTGATGCAAGCCTTATGAAGGAAAGGGGGAGAAATGATGATGCCAGTCATATAATGTTTTGATTGGAAGGAATGATGCTGCTGGAAGATAGGAAAGATTCAGTTCCCATTGCAACTCTGACGATGCTTAAGCTGATCTTTCAAAGGATAAATATCACGATAGTGGGATTCGTGATAAGAGCAGAAGAATGGTTATGGGAAGCAGTAAAGAGATAAAATGGCAAAGCAATAGACAATCTGGGGATGGCAGAAAAGCACAGTTTAAGGTGGCGCCGTTTTCCAGTGTTTGCCAAATTTTAGGGCCTGAAAATCGGGAGATGAAGAAATGTGCTTGGCAACTGATGTTTCACATACGATTGAAGATGGTTTATACGTGCAAAAGAGTTATTCAAGGTCAGAACTATGAAAAATGACAAAGGCATGGAGTGCGCGGAAATTTAGGCACGTTTCGCGCAAAAATAAAGTGGTGCGCGCAATATCTGCGGGATGCGCGAAATAGTGGCGGGTTGCGCGAAAAATCTGCGGGATGCGCGGAATATTGGCATGGTGCGCGAAATTGAGGAATGAAGTTTTCGCGCAAATGATGTTTCGAGATCAGAAGATCGAAAATTGGCAAAGGAATGAAATGCGCGAAATATTGGAGCAGTGCGCGAAATCTGATGTTGCAGGAAAGATTGGGTTTGCGCGCAATATGGAACGCGGTGCGGAATTTTGCGCGCAATTGGTGCTTCATGCTTAGAACGATGAAAGATGGCAAAGGCATGAGGTGCGCGGAATATTGAAGCATGGCGCGAAATATGAAGTTGCATAAAGGGTTTTTACGCGCATGGAGGAGGTTTTACGCGCAGGAAGAGGTTTTTATGCGCAAGGTCAAAACTGCCTATAAATATGGGGTGAACCCCTCTCATTATTAGAGACTCGACACATAGACAAATCCCGAGCTCTGGCGCGCGGAAAAATTGTAGTATAGAGCATTGCGCGAAAAGAAGAAGTGTTGCGCGGAAAAAGATTTGTTGCGCGAAATAGGATGTTCTGCGCAAAAAAGAAGAGTTGTGCGCGAAAAGGATTTTTCGCGCCAAAAGGTGTTTTTACGCGCAAGGCTTGAATTTTACGCGCAAGTCACCTAGAAGGTTGCGCGAAAAATTTGAGATTTTACGCGCAAGTCACCTAGAAGGTTGCGCGAAATATTTGAGGGTACTGCAGGCCTTTGACAGGTACAGAGCACTCTCGAAGCAGCCTTGTGAAGAAGAAATAACTGTGAACCATTCGGTTTCACAAAGAGAAGTCGAACCGCACTCACACGACTGGTGTTTAACACTCTCGTTGTGCTTTGCGAAGTGAAGAAGAACTAGATGTGCAATTGAACTCATATTTGCACAAAGGAAGAATTCAGTATACCAATACACTCAGGTGTTGGTATTGAGAAGAGAAGGAAGAGAAGAAGAATAACAGAGTATGCCCAACTGAAGGCTGACAATTATTCAGGGCAGTTTAAATTCAGATGATGCTTTGCGAGCAGATCTTCAGTGTTTAAATAATCACATTGGTGTATGTGATTCTAGCTAAAGAGAGAAGGTGATTAGTGCAGTCAGTTGCTGCACTAAGAGGAAGAAGGAAGAAGAACTAGTGCAGTTTGTTTTTGCACTAGAGAAGAAGAGAAAGAAAGAAGAAAATTGCTTGCCTACTGCTTTGCAAGTAATCAAGTGAAGAGCACTACAATAGATCAAGAGCAGAACCAACCTTTTGAAGAAGGAAGAAGACTGTCTCGATAGGCAGTATAAAGAACCAGCTAGAGGCTGCAAGTTGGACTTGGCTTTCACCAGTCCAGGGAAGAGGATTGTTTCCCACCCCCCTCCAAAGTGTAGGGACTCACACTGGCTAGAGGATTGTTTTCCTAGCCACTCCATTGTGACAGCATTTTACTTTATAGTGGAGAATCCATGCAATGGTCATACCCATTCATGGCAAGGACGTAACTACTCTTATTGAGTGGTGAACCTTGTAAAAATATCGTGTGCACATTTTTACTGCTTTCTATTATTTCATGCGACAGGGAAAAGAGAATAAGAGAATCAAGATCCTAACAGGTCTAGAGGTACAGGGATAAAAGTTGGAATTGGTTTAAAAAGTCCCCAACACTGATTCACCCCCCCTCTCAGTGTTAGGTATATCCCAAACTGGTCCTTTCATCCTCTAGCAGCCGCATCCACCATACATCTCTCTATAGGTGTGAGTCTATCATAGATGTATTGGATGAGTAGTTGCTCACTGATTTGGTGACGTGGGCATCTTGCACACAACTTCTTGAATCGCTCCCAGTACTCATACATTGACCCCCTTGTGCTTTATTGATCCCAGAAATCTCATTACGAATGGAAGTGGTCCTTGATGCTCAAAAAAATATATGCAATAAAAGGACGTTTTAAATCGTTCCAACAAGTTACATCTTCAAGTTGAAAATAATACATCCAATCTTCCACAGCTCCATCAAGTGAGAATGGGAAAGATCTTAATTTTATTTGGTCTTCAGATACATTTCTTGGTTTCAAGGTTGATAAAACCACATTAAATTTTTTAAAATGTTTATTGGGATCCTCACCAGAGAGTCCATGAAACTTTTGAAGTAAGTAAATTAACTCTGATTTTAGTTCAAAGTCTGATTTGAGATTTGGGTATGCAATACAATTTGGTTGATAGTTAATATTAGGTGCAGCCAATTCTCGAATGGTTCTATTAAGTTCATTTCCATTATTGTCAGATATTGGTTCTTGTTTTATGGTTGAATTTTAATTGCATCCAATTTCAATGTTCTAATATTGGAGTAATTCTCCAACTAGTTGAATGTTGAAACTTCTCGTAGACTGAGAATTTCTAATTCATTCCCTAAGGCTACGTTCAATATCAGGGTCAAGATCTAAGAGATCCTCGGGATTAGTTAATGTCATAAATCAGTGAAATAGGAAAAGAAGGAAAGTGTAACATAGTAAAATAAATATTAGAAGTTTGAGTTGATGGTCAAAAAGTAGAAGAAAATAAAAGAAGAAGAAGAAAAAAGAAATCAGATTGGGTAAAGAAGGAAGAAAGAATAGAGGAAGAGAATAAAATGTAAAATAAAATAAATACCTCTAATTGGTTGAAATAATTACTTGAATCCCTGGAAATGGCTCTAATTTGAAAGAGCTATGTCATGGGTGCCCTCAAATGATTAGTGTGATTTTGGGGTACTTGGGTGCAGCAGAGTGGCTGACCAAGGTCGTTTCTCAAAAGAGTAAGTGAATTAAAAACAACATTTCAGAGGTATTCTGAAAAAATAAAAGAGAATATAATTGAAAAAATACTTAAAATGATGGGGGTTTTTTATAGTTTATAAATATATAAGAAGTATTCTGGAAGAAGATTACATTTTATTTGTTTTTAATTTTGAGATGAAGTTTGAATAAAAAGACACAACAAGAAGATGCTTTTTTAGAAAATATTTCAAAGGCGTAATCGATCTAACTCTACCTATTCATTTAATTATTAATAATTATCATTTAAATAAATATCCACTTAATTATGATCCCCTAATTTGTTAACCCTTAAACCCTACAAGAGTTAACTTAACCACAAATATGGAATTACTTAAACCCTAGGCTAGCTTCGGAACACGCAATCACAACACGCTGCTTTGATTGTTCTAAGGATGGATTATGGTCAGTGGTTAATTAGAGAACATATCCATTCTGGAAATGGGGATTAATTTTTTTAAGGTATTATATTTTAACTCTACAAATTTATCCCATGTGGTCTTGTATTACCGATTAAGATTGCGCTCTCACAATTTACAAAAAACCTCGACCCCACGTGTTTTTGTGTTAATTATTCAATTGCTTTCTTAGTTTATTACAATTTAAAAACACAATTCATGGATCATATTAAGTTAATTATAGTTTATCAATGATTCAAAATAATTAAATGAATAGGGTATAAGATTGATCGATTTCTAAAAGACAACTCTTCCATGGGTGGCGTACTCATCATAGAAGCGTTTTGCATGTGAAAAGGTTTATAATGGGTATAACCCATAACGCTTCTACTCAATAATTACAGCCCAAAAAGGAAGATTAAGAGAAGAATAAATTTAAACAAAACTGAAGAAAATAGAAGAAATAAAAGAATAACAAAGAAGTTTATTACACAAACAAAAGCATTACAACACGAAGGAGAAGAAGAAGGCTTCGTCGAAGGGATCCTTATTTCAAGAGATACCCTAATTGAAATGGTTTTATAATTAGATTGGATCCACTTATCCTCTTCCCTCAACTTTAAAATTCACGTCACAACCCCACCATATGATAAAAACACCAATTTATAGAGTGGTCGTGAGGCTAGGTTCAAAGTGGTTTCAAGTGTGAATGAGGAATCTCAGCCAAATATTTTATGCCAAATTACACCGTCCATTTGACCACCACAACACCTGAATTGGACAGCCTTATAGAATGATAATATGTTTTGATATGATTCCTCTAACTCCTCTAAAATATCGGGCTCACTCAAAGCACAGTTGAAGGAGTTATGGCCAAAATACAGAAGCTCCTCCATTTTGGCGTGTCCAACCCACCTTTGACTTTATGTCCCAATTACTCCATCCAAATGGATTATTTTTATCTAGTGTCCTAAATAAAAGTGGTATCCCATGATTTATGGAACATAGAAAAAAAATATTAAGATCAAATAATTCAAGTAAAAATATTTATTATTGAAATACTACAGTGATTTTAAAAGGGTAAAACTGGAATTTTCATCAAATATTCAAATGAATGATCTAATCCTAAATACTTTATAATTAAATATATTTAACACAATGTGAGGAAATTATATCATCTATTATCAATAAAATATTCAATATAATAGTGTTTTATCATGTCCCAACTAATCAAAAACTCTATCCATAGTCTCCAGCCAGTCTGTAGCCGTCTGTGGATCTGTCTCCCCTTGGAACCTCAGAGGCCACTACCGTTGAAAATCATGAATTGTGCTAAGTCGGCATGCACCCTCTCTAAGTGGGGATGGTGGAAACAACTTTCCAATGGGTAGTGGTGTTTCTGGTACACCAACCAAAGGTGCTAACACCATAAGAGGGCCCGGCAACAAGGCCTCATTTCTTGGTGGGCCGTCATCTTATAATCTCTCTATAATCATAGCTATCTATCTACGTGGCGGCATCCTGAAATAAAAAATGTTATCCATGGTCAATTAGTTATACATGGTGAGATGACTCTATGAAATATTATGAAAAACATTTAAAAACACACGCAATCAGTGTTTTCATGCACTGATTAGGAAATTTGAATTCAGGGTCTTGGTGTATAGATATGACATCCTCCGAACCAACACTAGATTCCCCAGGGCCCATTCCCTAACTACCCCAAGCCCTCCTTCCATAGGCCAAGGGCTGGCGACTAGACCCAAAAAGGTGTATCCCTATAATAGGAAGGCCTTTCCTTTAAACCAGTATGAACACATAATTAAAGAACAGAACAAGTAGCAACCATGAAATTAAATGCTAAAGTAAAAAGTTTATTGAAAGTAAACAAGTCATAATACAAGACGAACATAAAAGTACAAGTACAACTGAAAAGAGAAAATAGATTTTGGATTATCCACTGAAAATCCTACCTGAAGTGTCAGTACATCTCACGATCAGTAGTCACTGCAGCACATCACGTCAAATGGTCCACTGTTGATCATCATTCAGGCATGCCTCCCTCATCGCTGATCAACATTGTCCATAATTTTCAGAAGACAAATCAAGGTGTGGGTGTAGCCCATGTAGGGGTCAATATAAAAATACTCAGTAGGGACCTCAAGACCCCCTAAGGTCTCCTAGAGTTCCACAATGGATAAAACACAAAGAAATACCTCAAACCCAAAGTACTAAGAAGTCATCAACTCTACTTAGTTATATATCCATACATATACCTAAATTACCAAGATATGACAGCCTCATACATGAGTAAACATAAGGCTCCAACTTTTTAGCCATTAGAACAACTGATCCATAAGGGAAGAATATAATAAAGGTAACACCACGAGGGTAACACCACGAAGGTAAAAGTACCACAAAGATAACACCACGAAGGTAACACCACAAAGGTAAAAGCACCACAAAGGTAACACCACGATGGTAACACTGAGAAGGTAAAAGTACCACAAAGTTAACACCGAGAAGGTAACACCAAGAAGGTAAAAGTACCATGAAGTTAAATACTCATCTCACACTAGGTATATATCTGATGTATAGAAGTACAGATGATTAGTCATAAATCCATATCATCTTATTCTTTCAAGAGGCTCTACTGCTGACCCACACAGGACTGATAGATGCTGACCCACATAGGATATCTAGGTTATAACGCACACTAGATCAATAGATGCTGACCAACATAATATTACTATGTGTTGATCCACACTGGATGGATAGATTCTGACCCACATAGGATCGTGGTTCTTTCTTCTCGTTAAATATAGTCATGAGATTCCTGCCCTAAGCACTCTTGATTCTAAGAGGATCCACTAGTCATGCCATTGGTCATATATAAACCTCCACAGAGATCCATGAAGAAGTATCCCATAGTTCTTCCATGTCATAAGAGTTCCAACACGATAGATGGCACATCAATCAGATGCCAGGTCTGTAACTTATAAGCATTTTAGTACTGAGCACTCAGTTGGATTCAAGTTCATTCCAACCAAAACTTACATCAAATTTCTCCAAAACTCAAGTTAAACTATACCAAAAGGACCTTCTTGTTCCATGGATCCTATCATTGTAAATATTCTTTCAAACAGATGTCTGGTTCACAAGTTATTGCTCTTATAGCAAAACTGGGCCTCGAAGGATTCGGGTATGGGCCGACCTGGTTTGGGCCGACCCGACCCAGTTGGGGATGACCCGACATATTTGGTTCCAACCCGAACTGGTTAGGGTAGACCTGCTCCAGGTCCTACATGACGTGGCTAGAACCGGTATGGTACGGCCCGGCTGGGCTGGCCCATGGACCGACTTAGCTGGGCAGGGCCGTGGACCGGCCCGGCCTGCCTGGGCGATCCGGCCCACTAGTTGGTGTGGTCCGGCCCACGGAGGAGCATGACCCACTGGACATGCGCGGCCCAAACCACAGAGGGCGTGGTCTACCGAGCTCGTGAGGCCCGGCCTGCGGAGGGGTGTGGCTCGCTAGAGGCACGACCTGCTAAAACGGGGCCCTCCCTAGCTGGCATTGGGGCATTTCCCCCCGTTCATAGTCTGAGCAACAACACCACGGGGTGCTGCAAGGTTTCCCACATGACCCTCATAGAGCTGGTTTCGGCCCTTCATTGAAGCTTTTTTTCCATGACCCTCTTCAGTGGTGCGCGAAGGTGCGCCTCTCTCCTCCGTCCGCAGCTAGCCGATGTTAGCCGCTGGTGTCTACCACAATTATATGTGATGGTCCCCTTATCTGGTATCGCGTGACGGCATGACCCTGACTCTTTCATTGCTTGAAGAAGTCGGCTTCTATCTTCTCCCACCGCATTTATGGCCACGGCCTTTTCCGGTAGCAGTGCGTAACGCCATGCCGCCATCTCCTCTTCTACCAGATCTCGTTGCCTACGGTCTTCCACGGGTCACCGGGTGAGTTCCAGTGGCCTGTTTTTTCATCCGATGGTGATAATGGACTCCCCAAGTTACCCTCTTCGTCACTAAACCCACCGTTCTAGGTTCTGTCCAACCAAATAAATCTCTCTTGAAGAACACATCAAATTTTAACAAAAGGCGGAGGGTTTGGGCCTTGTTTTTTTGGCATGCGCCCTCTGCGTTATCTTGATAGAAATATGGTTGTATAATGATTAAAAAACTCGTTAATTTAGAAAAGAAAATATTCACTACCTCAAGATTCATTTAAGAACATCCTCGCTTGAGGAGGAGTCGATTTTCGTCAGTTCGTGATTCGGTGGCACTCATCACCGCTTGCTGAAACTGGTTAAGTCCTCCAAGTGTTTGGTGTTGTGGTACTTTGCTAGAGCATCGTCACTTGGTGAAGTCGTGCGAACACTCCTCCCCAATCTCCATATAAATAGAATAGGGAGAGGGTGAGTAACATCACTGGTAATTTATGTGGTTCATTTAATGAATGAACCTCCCAAATTCCAAAGGTGTTGTTACAAAGATTGAAGAGTCAAGCCAATTAATGGCTTGACATGCCGTTGGTCCCTCCACCGCTACTTGTTTTTCGGAGGAAAAGAAAAAGAGAAATAAAATAACTTTGTTATTTTAATATTTTTAAAATGTCCCAAATTTATCTTTTTTTCGACCTACAATGGATGAAATGATGCCTTCCATAAGAGAATCACAACACTGCAGATTCAACAATACACTCATATTTTTAATCTGAGCACCGGTTTAAATGTCAGAAAACATAACTCACGCATTTAGTGAACGTACCTTAAAAAGTTCATAAAATCATTTCGGAAACAATTGTTCTTAGAATCATGCACCGTCGATTTTCGCAGACTTGAAACAATTCCGTATAATTTAAACAAAATCCTGGAAAATCCATGTCTTTATAATAAATGAGCGATAACCCTTTCCTCCTATCTCAAAATGTTTTCAAAACTATTATGGTTGGGAAAATTTATATAATAAAGTAATAAATAATCCTTTAAATCACAACCCCTGGATTCGAACTAATATCTATCTATTAAATATTTAAATAAAAAATGATATATTAACCAGAACATCACATAGGGAAGTTGTAGTTGTTGAACTGTTAGCGCCCTTTATTTGTGGGATCAAGCCCCATAATCTTGCCAGATGTGATGGAGTTTAACCTGAAATGTAGGTTTTACTTTTTCAAAATCATTATTAATATAATTCCTATAATTTTCATAAATAGTAATAACCCATAATTAACTCAACATAAAAGGTAATATGAACCATAATGATTATAAATACTATTAGTAAAACAACTTTAACATAATTATCTGAACATAAAAAACATATTAATAGTTATACCCTATTAATGAATTGTTTTATATGAAGTTAAAGTAGCCACTAAATCAATTTTCCAAGACATCAGTACCATTAAACATATTATTTGAAATTATAAAAGAAAAAATTAATAAAACAAAATCCACATATATTTCAATATTATTTAAATGAGAATAACTGTGACAAAATAATCTATTACATGATTATTGAATCCAAACACAATCCCATTAATCATTATATTGCGTCTGAATTAATTGAGTAATCTTAACTATGGTCCATTAGATTTTTTTGAGGTATATTCCCTTGAAACATATGGATTTTGTATACATAGTGCCTCATCTCCTTAAAGATGAAACATTTCCCATTACAAGAAATTTTCATTACCATGGAATCATGGGCATAGAGACTATTCTCTATAAAATTATAGGAGACATCATTTCATTTAAAGCATGTATGAGAGTGTTTCTTTCCATAATTATCAAAGGAGAGAAAATTAATCTTTTCTTACTTCACTTTATCTTTTTTTCTGTACCGTCCTCTTCTAATCCTAAATACCTTAAAAGACATAGGGCTTTGAAAATTTTTTATCTATCTTTATAAAACATGATATTGTTTATTCATATGGTGAAAAATATTAGTTTAATAGTTACCTTTGATGAATTGGGTTTCTCACATCAATGAAACATTAAATATTGATCTTTGGATTACATGAATAGTCTATATCATGTCATAGTATCCTTGAAGAGTTATCTTCACACTTAGAATCATTTTCATCACTATTTTTTCTTTCACTTAGGAATTTTCCTCCTTATCCAGTCATATATATTATAGAAATAACTGTCAAAAAATATTACATTAATATCCTTAGGTTAATTTTTTATTTTTTATTATTTAACCATAGTTTTTTGAATCAATGAACACCATTGATCGACATATCCTGAGAGGTAATAAACATCCATGACAACTGTATCCCGTTCATTTATTTCGAGAAGTAGAATTATCTTCTGTAAAAAAATATCCATTGATAAGATACAAATGGATTTTTAGTCACATTATATAAAGAATATTTCCCTTGTATAATGTGGAATAACATTGATACACCACATAGTGGGTCAGTAGGACACTCCCTACATGAAATTTTATTTCATAAAACCTATATTAGTTACATGAATATGGTTTTAATTTGACCAGTTCATACTGTACCTCAAGCTCCAACTTCAATATCATTATCATGAGGTAAATAAAAAATGGGATAAGTGGATTTATTTAGTTTTCATTCCTTCTTATAGGAACCATTTCTATAAAATATAATACACTATATTATATTATAACATTATGAAACAAAATGTAAATCTCAAAAACTGTTAAAACACATAACATAATTTGAAAAAAATTATCTATAGATATTATCATAATAATAAACATGGTCTTCCTAGAAATTATATTAAATCATTAATATATTTTAAAATCCAACAAATTTGTATGTAAAGAAAATGTGAATTATTTAATTTATAACCCTCGAGAGTGTCACAACTATATGTACAGTAAGGAAAATTTTTGGGTACTAGGTAACACTCGAGTTATGCCTGAAACTCCTTTATCAGAGTTATTCTTCCTAAATACATCTTTTCTAGAGCCACGACCACTTATAGTATCTATGAAAGGATTTATTTCTTTGAAAACCACATAATATCATTCTCAGTAAAAGATTATGATGATTTTCTATAATTATACCAACATTTAATCATAGGATTATGTTCTCTAATATATGTTTTCAAAATATAGTTCCAAAAGTTTCAAATAAACATCCTCTAATACCAGAAATTAAGACCTCGTCCCTAGTAGCCCATGTTTGGTGGTTACTTTATTATATTGGAAAAATATATGTGAAATTTCATCCCAAAGTTCAAAATAGTTTAGTAGTCTAGGTAACATGGAAGATACATGAATCTCATTTTTTTGGTGAATACATATAATATAAAATTTTATTTTATTTGATTACATCATTATTTTTTCTAGAATAACCCATAATATGTATCATAAGACACATATTGGAATATTTGAAAAATAAACATAAGAAAAGGTTGAAATCAATTGGCCAGTAATGGTATGCATATAATGAATGATGTCATGAATAAAATTTGGGAATCAATATGAGAATGTATTTAATTAAAAAACATTACATTTAGTCAATTACTTGAAAATAATATGGCAAGAATGGACGATAATTAGTTAATTCTATATAAAAAGTCAAATGTTTTTGAAATTTTATATGGATATTCTAAATTATCAAATAATCACATGATACATCAATAACTAATAACTTAATGAGTGAATGTATAATTATAGATGTCATATCCATACTATAAAAGACTCACTCTATGAAATATTAAATAAATTGGTAAGGCCTCACCCAAAAACCCAATCATGTTTTTCTCATGAGATATACAGATATATCGAGGGGAAATAGAGGTCCCAACAAAAAAACCATTACATCTCATCAATTAATAATATAAAATGGGTAAAAAAAATCAACATAAACATTCATATTGAAAAGATAACATACGAATGTTAAAAATTATCCAAATCAACAAACATAATTATAAACCCTAAAAGTAGTATGAATGGAATAAAACTGGTATATACCCAGTCAAAATAAACATAAATAGTTTCTAAAAATAATAATTATTGTATCATTACAATATTTCAATAGTGTATAATAAGTACAAAAAATCATTGATTTTTTTATCTATATAAATACCCAAAAAATGTGATTAAAAAATTTCATTCAAAAAATTTCCTTTTTACATTGATAATAATTTTAAAACTAAAAGTTCACATAATATATTGAAAATAATTTCCTATAAAAAAACACTTTAATATATATATATATATATATATCAATATTTCTAATATTTAGTGTCCATGATGATGAAAAATAGGTAAATTCCATACATATTAAAATGAATATTCCATTCACTTTTTTCATTAAAATCCAAACATTATATATTTTGGAAAATTACATGAATATTCCTTTAAAATTTATTTTTTTAAAAGTAAAACACGGGAAAAATTATTAATGAATAATTTTTAGAATTATAAGGAATTTTTTTAAAATAGTTTTACAAAAGATTGTTTTTGAAGAAAATATGATTTTAGACCGAAGATAGAAATAATGTTGGGTTTTATTATAAATAATGTTACAGTCATATTAAGTAACAATGAGATAAAAAATGGTACTATTACATGAAAAATTCATTAATAACTATATTATATAAAAATTACTTATTTTATTGAGATATTTATAATAATATTTCATCTTCAGAATCATAATCCTAAACAATATTGGTAAACTATTACATTGTACCATAAAACCATTACCCCATTAGTAAAATTGAATAATAATCCCCATGAAGGAATAAAATTAAATGTTACTTAAAATTTCGTTAGAATAAATACATTCAAGATAAAACATGTAAAAGGGAATTTATATAAACCTCATCAAAGGATATGGGTGTATCACATGGCATCTATCTCAGAGAAGAAAAATTGAGACAAAAATACATACATAAGGGTTTACTACCTTAGTATGTGTAATAACCTCATGTATAATAAATATTGGATTATTATACAAGTATTAAATAACTATAATCATATATTTCATACCAAATATGATTTACATATAGTCCTTAGGACTAGTTTATTAATAAATCTTTGTTAAAATCACTTTTTTGTGATCGTTTCATGATTTTTCATGTGGGTTTTGGTTTAGTAATTTAAATAATTTTACATTGATAATGATTCCGAAATATCCATAATTTTTTCAATGATATAAATAATATATATATATATTCTTTATATATGTATTTACAACAATATATAAAAAGTTAGAGATAGAAAATGTATTACATCATCTATGGAGAAGGTGGGACTTACGTACAGATGAACACTGTTTCCATTTTTTCTCCATGGATGGAAGGAATGGAATATAAATACCAATTAAAATATATATAATAATTATCATAATATAAGAATAATTTATATTAATTAAAATCTATATTTATTACCATCCATTGATAATGAAAATGAAAAACATTTCACATTCTAATGTGGAAATGGTAGTCCACATGTATACACAAGCAACATTATTGTTTACCAACGGATCAGAAGGTACAAATTTTATGTGTTACTATATTTATATAAGTGATTTTAGGTCATAAGTAACACATATATTCATAAATTTTAACCTTAATTCATTTCATCTATAGAAAAAATGAAATACAAATCACATCGCTTCGCGAGATGGTAGTCCATTGTACACCCAACCAGTATTATCATGTCCCCCATGAAATGGAAAACTAGAAGTTATATGTGATATCATAATTTAATAATTATAATAATTAAGTAAATATCATAAAAAGGTTAAAACAATTAATATATCAATCCATGAAAGGTGGTGATGGAAATAGAATTACATCTGTTCACAAGATGGTATCCTTCCATACACATGATTGATGGTTTGGTTTCTTATTTGATGGAAGTTAATATGGATATAGGATGTTTAATTAACACAGTAACATATTATTATATTCAATATAAATTTATTAATATATTATCTTATTTTAATATTAATTTAAGGATGTGTTGGAAAAATTAAACAAATATACGCATTTAACAATTTTACCTCTTCTTCAGAGAGTCACTTTATGTTTATATCTAATGCCTTATTTGGAGAGAGTCATAATTGAAATAAGTATGATAGTATATTTAAAGGGAATTAATAAAATAATCTGACTAGTTATTGTCTGATAAAATGGTTTTTTTAAGTCTAAATAAGGTTAAAGAGTGGTTAACTTTTATAAGTGAGGGAGAGGAAACACTTTGAAAATATTAAAAGCAATGTTTGATACCCATTTTTTATAGGGATAAAAGTCTCCAAAATGATTCATCATAAACCCTTATAGTTTATGAGGTCGATAAATATCTCCATAAAATTGTTTCTGAAAACATTTTAGATCATTTTTAACCATTATCATCACAGTTTAGCCCATTGAAAATGAACCTTTTCCTCTACCGAAGTGAATTTTTTTTACAATTTTTATTATACGTTATGGTAAAAAAATTGTTGAAATTATTATATAATAATAATTATAACGCTTTTAATTATGTATACCCTTTTTATGAATTCATTTTACAAAAGGGTTAGAATTAAATTTAAAATTAAACACATAAAAGCATTGAAAAAAGAGTTTTCATGAGTAATAATTTCCAATAATTTAAAACATTTAATAACATATTTCAACATGATATTTATTAAAATGAAATAAATTTGATAAAAATTAAAATAATTAAACTAATAATTGATTAAAATTAATTTAAAATATAATTTTATCATATAAATAATTGATACAAAAGGTTGTTTTCTATAAATATTAGTAATTCTCAATATTCATCAAACAATTTATCTTTTTAAAAAATTCTAAACAATTATCCCAAATAAAATTTTCCAATGTAGATATAAAAAATTATGTTTATTTTTTAAACAAAATTTTATAAATGAGTTCAATATTAATTATCAATTATCCATGCAATGCACCACAAATCCGACCATAAAAAAAATACTATTTTGCTAAAATAATTTATTTTTATTTTAAATAGTTCTTATGTTTTTTTAATAAATTTATAACCATTTTATTTATTTTATGCATGTAAAAACCATAAAATATTAATTATTTATTTATTCCTCTTCATACCATCTAAATCAATAGCTATGCTATATTGTTTATATTTAAAAAGTAAGATTTTAATAAAGTATCATATTTTATTTAAAACCAGTGTTGTGTGCATCAAAAGCTTTCAATGAGATTTAATTTATGTAAAAAGAAATATTTCATAATGTCATAGGGTTTTATATTTTCTTTTAATATTTATATTGTCTATCATTCACACTATCAAACATGTTATTCCTCATTTAAAATCATTGGGCATTACATCTTATGACCCTTTAACTTTCCATAATGAATCCTTAATTCTTCAAGGTGGATATTTTTTAGAATTTATCTTTTACCAAATGTAACAATAATCCTAAAATAATTTTTTAATTAAATTTGGGTTTGAATTATAAAGGAACTAGGGAAAAAATTACAATCTCTAAAACAACTGTTAAATCATCATAATCGTTGTAAGAAACTGAACCATAACACAATACTAAACGTAAACTAATTTCAATAGATTAATGATTGACCGAGGTAATGAATTAATCATTAATGTGGAGAAATAATACCTAAAAATAAATGTCCAAGAATGTTTTTCATTAATTAATATAATTAAAATCCATTAATAAGGTTATTTAAATTAATAGTTATAAGAATTCTTGAGGTAATTTATTCCCCTTTCTCAGTAACAAATAAAACAATCTATGTGATTTTGATAACCCTAGTGAAGTTAAACAAATGATACCTTGATTTAATATGTTCTATATAAATATAAAAAGGGAAATTATGGTTAAATCAATCCATCATATCCCCCTCTATCATATTGGGGTCCATCCCCGGCTTACCATCACTCTCGCTAGGTGATTAAGGGATTATGTCTTGATCAAGATCATTGTTTCAATAATTAATATGAAAACTTAATGACAATTATTGATTGTAAACAGTGTGTTGCACATCCTATTCCATCAATCTCACCCTATTCTGTGTTCTTGTCCACTTAGAGGTGGGTGTTCATCTATTTTAATTCCACCACACATCACAACATAGGGAATAAATCTAAATTAACTAATAATATATTTAGAGTAAATGGAAACCATAATTGAATTATTATTTTAAATACAATATAAAAAACACATGATTACACAATGAATAATCAAAATGTAAAATATAAACTCTATCAAAGTATCTCTTAGTAATCCCTATAGGAATCTGATGTTGGTCCCCGATTCACCACTTGATGGTATCTTATTGGTTTATCCCTCAATGTGTTTTAACAAACTCCTTGGATGTAAAATGTATCTATAGTAAAAATATATATTATTTTATCAAATATAGTAATTGAATTCAATATTGGTTGAATATTTAACACTTATGTAACCATTACCCAGAAAATAATCATTCATCTGGTAATGTTTAAAAAATCATTCACTTTGATGTGCTGGATTTAACTATGGTTTAAGACCATAATCAACCATGTATTTGAAAAAATTATAAAAAAATAACATTTCGAACCCCTTTTGTATCAAATATCCTAAAAAATGAACAATGTCTAAATCTATAGGTAATTTCTTTGATTATTTCATCATATAGAGGTTGTTTTATGGTGTGGATGAATCATATACTCAATCTCTTAAAATTTACCTTTTATGAACGTCCATCAAACAATAACAAGAAACACACCACACCCTACTTATAAATAAGAAACATCATCTTTTGTAATAATCATCCATTGTTAAATCTGATAAGAACATGTAAAAATAAGTATTTTCATCCTTTTTTGTAGAATAAGTTTTATTCCATGTCATAGTAAATATTACTTTGGTCAAACCATAGGAACTAGCGTATATTTTTCTTTGTGGCCTCTCAATATTTTTACATGAACACATGAATCCTAGTATGAAGATCCATTTCATGATGTGAATCATTAAAGATCCAAAAATCACATTTTAAACACCTCTATGTATGATAATCAACTTAAAATAGTTACTTTTATATACACCTTTGATTTCAGACCTCTCAAAATATTACTTGTATATGAAGTGTGTTTTACATTCACATTTTATATTCTCTATTTTTTGGAATAGAAAAAAATACCTTGCAAAATCATAACCTTACCTTTGGATAGTTTCCCTAAAAAACATATATATAGGCACCCACTAAACAATTTGAAAAAAAATTACATTACTCAAACTCATGATATAACATTAACATATTGACCCGATGTGGGGGATATTTTCAAAATTTCCACTAATATTATAGTTTCTTAATATTATATA